>CM073732.1:125752765-127011694 GCA_037113605.1 Calophaca sinica
CTCTTATAAGGTGTGGTGTGCTGTATATAATTGGTTGGGGTTAGTGGGTGCATATCACTGCGATGGCGTTCACCATTTTCTGCAACACGGGACTATCTTAAAGGGGAGGAAAACCAAAAAGGTGAAGTATATTGTGTGGCTGGCGGCTATTTGGTGTTTATGGTTATTGAGAAACAAAATCATTTTACAAGGTGGGGCTGCTAATGCTAATTATGTCATTCCACATATCAAAGTTATCTCTTGGGGGTGGTTTATACACAGGGAGGGTAGAAACGCTAGCATTGTTTATTCTGACTGGTGGTGTAACCAATGAGATGTTTACAATCTTGTTGATGTAACGGGTTAGAGTACCTCTTGTACTCTCATTAATAAATCTTTTGCTTATAAAAAAAAATATAAAAATTATAAAATATGTCATTCAAATTACACTGGTGTATTACTTGGACAATGTTACACCCTTCAATAACACCCTACCGGATAAATATTTTTCAAAATCAACCGTTAGATTGAAAGTTACTATCATATAGATCATATCTATAAATTTTTATAGAAACTTATAATCATTTGTCATGTTATTAAGATGCATCAAGATTAACGTTATATACAATTATATTGTTGACGTTAACCTTGATTAATCTTGATGACATAATAAATGATTATAGAATTTTGTAAAAATTTATAGATATGATCTATATGACAGCAACTTTCAATTCAACAGTTGATTTTGAAATATATTTATCTGTTAGGATGTTATTGAAGGGTGTACTATTGCCCAAGTTTACACCTGTGTAATTTGATCCCTCATATATATATATATAGCAGGGATCAAATGACTCCAGGAGTAACTCTTGTCTGAGTTACTCCGCTTAATAACTCACTATAGACATTGAATTTTATCAATCCAATCGTTGAATATCATTATATTACATTAACGATCATACATACCAAATTTTGGATAAATTAGACATTCGTACCTATGCAATCTTATGTTTAACATTTTACTTGTATTTTGAAAAGTATATTATACGTATACATTGAATTAAAGTTATTTGATGAAGCATCAAATATTTTTAAAATTTTATGAAATTTTATCGAATTGATCTACTCAATAAGAACTTTTAATTTGACGGTTCGATTGGTGAAATTCAATATCTATAGAGAGTTATTAAGCGGAGTAACTCAGACAAGAGTTACTCCTAGAGTCATTTGATCCCTCCTATATATATATATATATAACTTGAACGCCCCTTATATATATATATATATATATATATATATATATATATATATATATATATATATATATATATATAGGAGATGAATCAAATTACACCGGTGTAATACTTGGGTAATGTTACACCGTTCAACAACTTTGCAACTAATATTTATATTACAAAACTTTCAATCCAACGGTAATGTGTTTTGAAAGTTTTGTAATATAAATATTAGTTGCAAAGTTATTAAACGGTGTAACATTACCAAGTATTACACCGGTGTAACATTACCCAAATATATATATATATATATATATATATATATATATATATATATATATATATATATGTGTGTGTGTGTGTGTGTGTGTGTGTGTGTGTGTGTGTGTGTGTATAAGATTCATTGACTTCAGGCGTAAGTCAAGACACTTACAACAAATCTCATCCGTTAAATCTATTGACTTTTAAAGTCTAATAGACTTTAAAAAAATCAAAAGATTGGCATGTGAGGTCTTCTTCTCTTTTCTCCTCTTTCACAGGCAACACAACGTAATCACTGGAGCCCCCTTTTCACCTCTTTCACAGGCAACGAAACCTAATCACTAGAGCCACCGCACATCGAAACCTAATCCTGTGATGTTAATCAACGACCCTCAATTTCCTATTATACAATAGAATGGGAGTTAATGACACAATAACTAATAATATATGACAACCCATCACCTAATTTGAGTGACGGGCAGTAATAGTGTCGATTCTACAAAGACCACTGAGAATTTGGAATGGTGAGTGAATCGGATTGCAGTGTGTTTTTCAGTGTTGTTGAGTATTATGATTCCAAAGAAAAAAATTAGAATAAACATTGATTTGTTTCACTAGATTTAATTATTTAATTAGTTATTTTTGTATACAATAATAATAATAATAATAATGCACACAATGAGGACGATTGGAAATTGGTACAAGCATGCTTACATTCAATTCAATTGATTCCAATAGTAATAAAAAACCCGTAATTGCCAGCATTTTTTCAATAAAAATGCAACTTGTCACTTCTTAGATTCACATTACCATTGAAATCAATTAAACTGTTCAACAACCATCGAGAGGATAAAACTTCATGTTACTATTGATTGTTGAACAGATGACTGCAAAAGAAAGAATGGATAAGCGAGTCCAAGGAGCAATAGCGCTGGAGAGTCTAGGCAGTGGTGTGTTAGAGTCAATATACACCAATGTGACTGAATAACATTCTTGTTTTCATTATTATCAGTAATTGCTATATAAGCAAGGTTACAAAACAGATTTTACAAACTAATGAAACTACCTAACTAACTATATGGAATAACAACTGGGCCAGGCCTAAACAATAAGAATTGGCCCAATACAAGCCCAACAATAGCCTCCCTTAAACTGAATTGTAACAACACAATCAGTTTACAAGTCTAAACTACACATACCCAATTCCTTTCTCAGCTTGAGAAAGGCTTCAATCTTC
Organism: Calophaca sinica; assembly: GCA_037113605.1. NCBI lineage: Eukaryota > Viridiplantae > Streptophyta > Magnoliopsida > Fabales > Fabaceae > Calophaca > Calophaca sinica. The sequence goes on from CM073732.1 coordinate 125,755,478, forward strand.
AAAGGCTTGGTCATTATGTCTGCCACTTGTTCATCGATTGGGACGGTCTGTGATTCTACCACTCCATCTCTAACCATGTCTCTAAGGAAATGAAATCTGACATCGATGTGCTTACTCCTACCATGAAAAACTGGGTTTTTTGATAGCTTGATAGTAGAGCTATTGTCACAAAGGATGGTCAAGCACTCAAGTTGATTCTGCCCAAGATTGTTCAGAATTCTTCTCAGCTAGATGCCTTGGCAGACACAAACTGCTGCTGCAATAAATTCAGCCTCTGTGGTGGAGAGACTCACCACAGGCTGTTTCTTGGAAGACCATGAAATAGCTCCATTCCCAAACAAGTACACAAAACCAGAGGTGCTCTTCCTGTCATTTAGATCTCCAGCATAGTCACTATCTGTGTATGCTACCAAGTTGTCATTCCCTCCTCTACTGTAAAAAATACCCGAGTTAACAGTCCCTCTCAGATATCGCAGGACCCTTTTGGCTACTTGTAGATGTGCTTCAGTGGGTTTCTCCATGAATCTACTAATCAAAGACACACCAAACATGAGGTCAGGTCTTGTGGCTGTGAGATACATCAAACTACCAACGATTTGTTTATAGTTTGTGGCATCAACTTCAGCTCCAGACCCTTCCTTAGTCAGCTTGCATCCAGTAACAACTGGATTTGCTACTGGTTTAGATTTTTCCATGCCAAACCTTTCTAGAATTTATCTTACCTACTTGCTTTGACAAATAAAAATGCCCTCTGCACTTTGAACAACTTCAACCCCAAGAAAGTAGCTCATTTTTCCCATATCTGTCATATCAAATTCCCTTTTCATTGACCTCTTGAACTCCTCAATCATGATCTTGTTGTTACCAGTGAGTATCAAATCATCAACATAAACACTCACAATCAGAATATTGCCATTTATAGGGTTTGACAAACAAGGTATATTACGATGGATATCTAGCAAAGCTTTCCTGTCGGAAATAAATTTCAATTTGACTATACCAAGTTGGAGGGGCTTGCTTCAAGCCATAGAGAGCTTTTATTAACTTGTAAACCTTATCTTCTTTGCCTTGAACCTCATAACCTTGTGGCTGTTGCACATACACGGTTTCTTCTAATTCTCCATGGAGGAATGCACTTTTAACATCCAGCTGGAACACTTCCCATCCCTTCACAGCCGCAAGAGCAATAACAGTCCTGATGGTATCCCATCTGGCCACAGGAGCATATACTTCTGTAAAGTCTACCCCAAATTTCTGTGAGTACCTTTTTGCCACGAGTCTAGCTTTGTGCTTCTCAACTTCCCCTTTTTCATTATACTTGGTCTTGAAAATCCATTTCACTCCAATCGGCTTCACACCAGGTGGGAGAGAGGTCAACTCCCAAGTCTCATTCTTTTCTATAGCTTGTAACTCCAATTCCATGGCTTTCCTCCACTTGCTGTGTTTGGTAGCTTCTTCATAAGAGAGAGGATCAGCAAAGGGAGTGAATATTGCCAAGTTTAGCAATTCATCATCACTTTGCAAGTCTTCATAGTCATTTAACCACACAGATTTCTTCTTGGCTCTCTTTTCTGCTTCCTGTTCAGTTTCACTGCCTCTATCACCTGTTCCAGAATTAACATTCTGTTCTGCATGTTGCTGCTCTGTGTCTCTTGCTGGAGCAGTGTTGTCTCTCCTTGCAGTGCCATTTGCAGCAGTTGTCTCAATTTCAGTCCCTACATTCTCAGTTCCTTCCATGTGTTGGCTTGCATTATCTCCCTTGTCTCCCAAATCTAGAGGCTCACTGTTATTCTCTTTGTTTTCTCCTTTCCATTTCCACTTTTCCTTTTCTTCAAACACAACATCCCTGCTGATTAAAATCTTTCCAGAAACCGGATCATAAAGCCTATAGGCTTTGGATTCTTCACTAACCCCCAAAAGAACACACTTGACACTCCTATTATCAAGTTTCTTCCTCAGGTTTTCAGGTGTATGCACATGTGCAATACATCCAAAAATACGAAAGAAATGTACTGAGGGTTTAATTTCACTCCAAGCTTCTTCAGGAGTAACATCCTTCACAGCAATTGTTGGACACCGGTTCTGAACATAAACAGACCAATTAACTGCCTCTGGCCAAAACTGTTTAGGAACATCCTTCTCTGAGAGCATGCTTCGAACCATATTCATAATGGTTCTATTTTTTCTCTCGGCCACTCCATTTTGCTATGGAGTATATGCGGCTGTGAGCTGTCTTTGAATACCATTATTACTGCAAAACTCATTAAATTAAGTGGAAGTGAATTCTCTACCCCTATCAGTCCTGAGACAGTTAATAGACCCTCCACATTCTTTTTCAACTCTAACTTTAAACTTCTTAAAGGTTTCTAAAGCAGCAGATTTTTCAGATAAGAAATAAACCCATGTTTTCCTACTGTAATCATCAATGAAAGTGATGAAGTACCTTTTGTTGCTGTTGGATTGAGGCTTGATCGGCCCACATATATCCGCATGCACCAATTGTAGCCTTTGAGAGGCCCTCCAAGAGCTTTTCTTGTTGAATGATTCCCTGTGTTGCTTTCCAACTTGACAATCATCACACACTTTATCTGAGTCTTCTAAGGAGGGCAGCCCCTTCACCATTTCCTTTTGAACTAGCAATTTGAGTCCTTTTAGACTCAAATGCCCATACCTACAATGCCACAACCGAGTTGGGTCTTCACAAGAAGCCTTGAAACAGTTTGAAAACACTACAGAAGTCTCCACAGCAAACATCCTGTTGGAGGACATTGAAGACTGAAAAATAAAACCCCTTTCTTTATGATAGGCTTTGCACAAGTTTTGTTGAAATACAATGGTCAAACCCTTTTCTTGTAGTTGACCAATGCTTAGAAGATTATTCTTTAATTCAGGAATATAGTAGGCACCAGTGATGACCTGAATCAAGCCTCCAATTCTCAGTTTTATATCCCCTTTTCCAGTGACCATCATCTTCGAGTTATACCCTAGCTTCATAGAGATTCTGAAATCTCCATCAAAGTTAGAGAACCAGTCCCTTCTTCCACACATATGATTACTGCAGCCTGAATCTAAGAACCAGATTCCTTTCTTTGTTTCATCTTCCTTGATTTCAGAATAAGCCATTAGCAAAGATCTCTTCCTCATCATCGAACTCAGCAAAATTGGCATTTTCTTCCCAACTTGGACATTCATATTGGAAATGTCCAAGTTTGTGACACTTGAAACACTCGATTAGATCTTTGTTGAGGGGTTGTCTTCCTCTTCCATGGCCTCCTCTGAAACTCCCGCGACCCCTTCCTCTTCCAGACTTCCCTGAATTTGTGACTTTCAGGGCCTGCTCCTCTTCTTTATGCCCTTTCATCCGTTGCTCATGAACAAGCAAACTGCTCTGTAACTCGTCAATGGAGAGAGTGCTCACATTGTTTGATTCTTCTATGGCACACACCACATAGTTGAACCTTGAAGTCATCGATCTGAGAATCTTTTCAACCACTACGGTCTCTTCCATTCTTTCACCTTGCATCCTCATCTTCCCAGCGATTGTTAGGGTTCTTGCGAAATAGTCATTTACCGATTCGCCCTCTTTCATTCCCAAGGTCTCAAATTCTCGTCGCAGTGCTTGAAGCTGTGCCCGCTTTACCTTGGTCGATCCCTGGAATTTCTGTTTCATCGAGTCCCATATCCCTTTCGTCGTATCCTTATTGAGAATCGTCTCGATTATTCCTCTATCGAGTGCCTGGAACAGGTAGTTTTTTGCTTTCAGATCCTTCAACTTGCTGTCTTCGGTCGCCTTGATCTGCTCCGGCGTCGGTGCTGCCGGAAGCGCCGTGATCCCATTTTCCACAATTCCCCAATACTCCTTTGAGCGAAGAAGATTTTCCATGAGCATTGCCCAATGGTCGTAATGACCATCGAACCTGGGAATCGCGGGTTGAACGAAATTCTTCTCCTCCGCCATCGATCTGAACACGCACGAACTTTTCTTGATTGCTTTCTTTCACGCAAAAAAACTGCGGTTTCTTTCTGTAACAGGCCCCCAACGGAGCGCTGATACCAAATGTTAGAGTCAATATACACCAATGTGACTGAATAACATTCTGGTTTTCATTATTATCAGTAATTGCTATATAAGCAAGGTTACAAAACAGATTTTACAAACTAATGAAACTACCTAACTAACTATATGGAATAACAACTGGGCCAGGCCTAAACAATAAGAATTGGCCCAATACAAGCCCAACATGGTGGTGCTTGCTTGTTTGGTCTGTGCAATGATGAGTTCGGAGATTTGGGTTTCGATGCCTGTGAAAGAGATGAAAAGGAAAGAAAAACGTCACGGGCTTTTCTTTTGAATTTTTTAAGTTTAAGATTAGCCATTGGATTCAATAGATTTAACGGTTGAGATTTGGAAGTGTTATGACTTATAATTGGTGTCAACGGATCCTAACTCATATATATATATATATATATATATATATATATATATGACTTTTATCTTTTAAATATTTTATTCTGAGTCATTCTAAAGGGAACTTTGCGCTAGTCTCTTTTCTCACAAAAAATTGTGCAAGTCTCCCTGTACGAACTAAGAAATTGATGTCCTATTAATCTTGAATATTATTCTCTTTGCATTTTTTGATATAAAATCATTAATAATCCGTTCATAATATTTGTTCTTTACAATTTGTTGTTGATTTTTTGTTGCTGTTTCAATGTTTCGTTTGTTAATTGAGGCGCAGATGAACAATGAGCAGAGAGAGTAGAGTTTAAACCAAGGTAGAGGACCCACAAAAAGGAATATAATCAAAGTTGTGTCTTACAAAAAGGGATTGGTTCAAAAAGTTTTGGGACTCGAGTTTAAAATGAAGTTGAGCCATCAAATTTTAATATATAAAATTTGTAATTATATGCTAGTTCTATAGTGTGTCTAAAGGTTGCAAGAACAGCAAAACAAAGAATAGGGGAGGATGATTATGATAGCAGGCATAGTTTTTATGGCAACCAATATGTATGTTATTTCCAGTCAAAAAAAAAAATATGTATGTTATTTTGTAATCTGCTACTTACGCTATGCCTATTGTATATTGGGTTTTTGTCGCTGTATTGGGTTGGAGCACCCTTATGCTCCCCGAATATATATATATATATATATATATATTGCCTTTTCAAAAAAAAGAAAAAGATAACATATATATATATATATTGCCTTTTCAAAAAAAAGAAAAAGATAACATGTATATTGGAAACATTTGTACTCTGTCCATGCCTCCTCTTGAGCCTTGTCTATTTTATTAATAAATCCTATTTTTGCTTCTGTAAAAAAAAATATAAAATTTGTAATTATATTAAATCTCTATATAATATTTATACGAAGTAAAATTTCACATTATCTGGTGCCCCTTAAAAATGAGACCCTGTGCGGTTACACCACCAAAACATGCTCAGGGCCACTGCTTTCTTAGAAACATTTATTATTTTTATTAAATCATCTTAATAATTTAAAAAATAAAACACTGAATGCTTATTTAATATTCAAAATATCATTTCTTTTTATTAATAATTTTGAGTTTAATAAATATACACCGTGTAAAAAAAATTTATATAGACGTTAAATAATATTTTACTATAGTGTCATATCATAATATTATCACTACAAGAAAAAAGACTAATTACCTACCGCCAAAAGCTGACTGTAATTAACATGAAGGGGTGTCAATTTTTCATCATGTTGAATAGCAAAAACATAGACACAAGATTAATCCCATTTAAAACCCCTTACTGGAAATTTTCCAAACTCCCCATTATTAATAGAAACCAAAATTTAAAAGGCTTCTCTAATATAACTTTGATGTAGCGATTAACATAGAAAAGGCAAAGCAGGAAAAAAAAAATTAAACGACGACTCGGCGACGGAACTGCGAAGCGTGAAGGTGGTGCTGCAGTGGGGCGTGAGGGAGGTGCGGCGACATGACGCGATGGTGGGCGTCACTATTTCAATCGACAATGTTTTGGGCGCGAAGGAAGGTTAATAGCGCATGTCTTCCTCCCTTTCCTTTTTGTCTTTTTTCTTTTTTTAAAAATTGATTTTAAAATTTTGAATAGCAGTCATCGATTGTTTTTTTTCCCCACTTGTTATTCGTATAAGCAGTCAGCTAGAGATCTCCATTTCCATAGGAAATGAAAAGGATCCGGACCCCTCTTTTTTATAGCAAAAAGAAAAATAAAACAAAATAAAGAACAAGACGAGGGGTGCTACACCCCATTACATTAGAACGAAAATTAAAGCTAAGCTCATGATGTGAGTCATCAGGAATGGTCCACGAGAAGCAACCAAGATGCCCCGATCTAGCAAGAATATAAACCAAGCATTGGCTTCGCGGTAAATATGACTCACATAAACCTGCCAACCCGTGTCATGGATTAAAAGGAGAATCTCAGACATGATTAGTTGAAGGGAGGCTGTGGAGGAGAAGTCTTTCTTGATGTAGCTGGCCAAGACCCGAGAGTCTGATTCCACAAGAAGATAGGAGATATGAGCAAGGCGAAGACCGAAAAGCATACTCCAAAATTCTGCAGTGATGGCAATGGAGGTTCCAATATAACAATGGAATCCTTTAATATAGTGGCCTAGGGTGTTTTTTATGAGACCGCCACAAGAAGAGGATCTATCATCAGATTTATGAGAGCCATCAACGTTTAACTTGAAGTAAGGTTCAGGAGGTGTTTTTCAAGCAATATGAAGCTCCCTCGGGACAGGACCAAAATACACAAGCAAGGACTTCAATCTGTCATGGAGAATAATATTCAATTGGCTATAAATTTGGTGACTAAAACCAGGGCCAATAGATGTCTTTCCTTCAGAGATAAGAGAGTTATTGTCCTTCCAGAGACCAAATAGTGACCCCAACAAAAGTTGGGAAATGCACTTCTACAACACCAATATTCTCGTAAGTTAAATTCTAATAAAGCCAATCATAAAGACCCAAGTTGAAGAATTTGCTCTACTGGTTTTCTGAAATACACATGGATCCGACTAAATCATGTTAGTCTCATTTCCAAAGTGGTGGGGGTTTGGATTCCCTGCTGTAGTCTCTCTATCTCTTTCTTTTCTCACTTTTTTTTAATTCTTTTGATAAAGTAAATCCAAGGGTAGGGAGCATAACGGAAGCTAATCCAAAGGTGTAAAAGATTCTGACTGTGTGAAACTGTGTGATTTCCTACAACAGGGAATCCAAATCATGTGGAACTCATATGAATTTCAACCGATCATGAAGATAGTGCTGGAGAATGTGTTAGAAGGTGTGTTATAGACACTTCTCTACTTTTAACGAAGGATATTTAATGTTAAATAATTTGCAATTTAATGTTAAAAAAATTGCAATATCATTGTTCAATTCTAGGACCTAATAATAATGATGAAAAAATAATTTAATTTAAAATTTGTCCAATAAGATAACCCTACTCCAATATTTGTAGGAGTTGGAAAATCTTGGAATTATTTTGTATTTTGTTCGTTTGAAAGAAAAAATCCATATTTGCGTTTGATGGTTAATCACCCGTCATAAATTTTGCTTCGGTGTTCAATTTTTTTTGGTAATAGAGATTCTGTTTAAATAGCAATAACATAAACCTTGCAAATGACCAAATTAAATTTAGCAAGAGAGGGTGCTGCTACCTGCTACTACAAGTTACGTTTCATTTAGATCACGTTAGCAAACGATAATAAAAGTTTTCTACTTGTTATCTAGTAATAATAATAAGCATCGTAATTGACATCAATAAAAGCAGCAAAAAAAGCTAGTTCCGGTAGTGTGCGAGTAAGTCAGTGCTTCCTCTTTTGTGTCTTTCATTCTGGATCTTGTTAGGGTTTACAAATTCTTCACGTCTTCACTCCCACCAGCATAGAGGCTCAAAATTACGTGTTTTTGGGACTGATATTTGTGGGCATCTAAGAACAGAGTTTACCAGTCTTCAATCATTGGTGAAATCGGAAGACATCCGCTATAGCTTGTGATATCTCTTCTTCATCTTCTTCTTCTGCAGCAACCTGAGTGTGAGGTGACATAATGGGTGATTCCCCAAAGCATAGAATCCTGATGGTCTCAGATTTTTTCTATCCCAATTTTGGTGGTGTGGAGAACCATATTTATTATCTCTCCCAATGTTTGCTTAAGCTAGGCCACAAGGTCAGCTCATTATTATTATTATTATTATTATATGCACATTTTTGGGATTCAATTTGTGCTTCCTTTTCCTTTTATAGACATATTATAAGGCTAAGGGTAGTAAACCAGCAATAACTATATCTAACGGTTTAGTTAACGAATTTATTACTTTTTTTAGCATTTTTGGATTTAGTTGGACATGATAATTTTGTGTAGATTTTCATTCTAGATGAAAATAGGAAGCTTTTGTAGTAAATGAAAAAAACAAGGAGAGAAGACTTATGTAGCCTACTCCACCCAGTGGGAAAAGACTTAGTTGTTGTTGTTGTTCTTACTTATGCTGGGGTTGTTTGTGATACTGTGAATTCAATGAAAATGAATGTTCAGGTGGTGGTTGCAACTCATGCTTATGGAAATCGATCTGGAGTCAGATATATGACTGGTGGTCTGAAAGTATACTATGTTCCGTGGAAGCCATTTATTATGCAGAATACATTACCGACGCTCTACGGTTTACTGCCAATTATAAGAACTATTCTTATTCGAGAAAGAATTACGGTAGTGCATGGACACCAAGCCTTTTCAACATTTTGTCATGAAGCTCTTATGCATGCAAGAACCATGGGATACAAGGTTGTGTTTACAGATCATTCCCTGTATGGCTTTTCTGATGTTGGAAGCATCCACATGAACAAGGTGTTGCAGTTTACCTTGGCAGATGTGAGTCAAGCCATATGTGTTTCCCATACAAGCAAGGAAAACACGGTGTTGCGGTCAGGTTTGCCGCCGGAGAAAGTTTTTGTAATACCTAATGCTGTTGACACTTCCATGTTCAAGCCTGCAGTGGATCGTCCAAGAAGATTGGAAGAAATTGTTATTGTTGTTATCAGCCGATTGGTTTATCGGAAGGGAGTAGATTTGCTTGTTGAAGTCATTCCAGAAGTATGCCGATTACATCCCAATGTGAGTTGATAAAAGCATTGTTTGTTTGTCTTGCATAACTGGGAAATTTGCGTCTTGTGTTCTGTCTAACATGGAGACAATGCTGTTAGGACACAGCCCCTTTGGGATTGTTTTGGGTTTTTATAATGGTGCTCATAGGTGCAAATTTTTGTTTGGTGAAATTTCTTTATGGTACTTGCTCCGATGCTCTGTACAAGTAATAGATGCTTTAGTGAACAGCCTAAGGGCTGTTTTTCTAAGCTGCAGCTGACTATCAAATATATGCAATGCCAATGCCTACTAAATAACTTGTACCTTTTCTACAGTTCTAACTCTATCCTCTTTTAATTTTGTGCTATCTATTAAATAATATCTGTTTTTGTAATTTTAGATATTTAAATTTACAAGGGTTTTTACCAATCACTTATTTAGTTGCACTTCAGTGCAGCTTTTATCAAGTAATCACTTAAAAAAACAAATGCATAAATAAATAAACGACCTTCTGCAACAGCTTATCAGCTTCTTTTGAAAAGCCACACCATGCCTTAAGAGTTCTTTCCATATTTCTTTGTGATGATAATAATTGGAGAATTACCTGAACAAATTTGATGGAAATAGGAAATTGTTTTGTTTCACGTGGGAGACTAGTTGTTTTGCTAACAATGGTTTTTTATCAGTTAAATCAAACATGCATGGGATATCATCCAATTTTATAATTTATGCTTAAAAAGATAGAGAAGCATCTATCCTCCTCCAATTCCCTCCCAACCCAACACAAAAAGGGGGAAAATATTGAATTTGCAGTGTTACCTGGGGCTACATTTGTAGTTTTGTACATGTTATTAAACCTTCGGCAAAATGCTGTATGGGGAGCTTTCCCTGTACCTTAACCAAAAGTAATGTATATATTTGCAATCTTTGATATTAACCTTAACATCAGTCCTGAACTAAAACATGGTTTGTAGCCCTCAAGTATAACTGTTCACTGTGATGTAAATTTAGTATCTGTTGACAGACTGCGCTGTTTTGGCATTGAAGTATGCTAAAACTTTGCCAATAGAAATTCGTAATGCTACGGGAATGAATTGTCGTAATTTTTTTTAATTGTACAATTTCAAAGGCATAACTTCTATATCCATTTGAAGGTTCGTTTTATTGTTGGAGGAGATGGAACTAAGCGTGTGCGGTTGGAAGAGATGAGAGAAAAGCATTCTCTACAAGATCGAGTTGAAATGTTGGGAGCTGTACCGCATGCGCAAGTCCGATCCGTTTTAATATCTGGGCATATCTTCTTAAATAGGTTCAGTTTCCTTAACAAATTTCTCCATTTTTTAAAGCTTTGCAACAGTGAGTTTATAATTCTTCTGCCTAATTCTGGAAGTTGAGCAGTTTTAGAAGCTTGAGTTTCCTTTATCAGCACCAGTTATGGTGCACTTCTGTTTTTAGTAATTAATAACGTTTGCACTGTTTCAGTTCCTTAACAGAAGCTTTTTGCATAGCCATATTAGAGGCTGCTAGTTGTGGATTGTTAACAGTCAGCACACGTGTTGGAGGAGTTCCTGAGGTAGGTACACAGATTTTTCTTCAGTATGATTTTTTTTTTCCCCCCATAGTTTGTCTGAGAATTTTGTTTATGAACTTTAGTTTCTTTCCAATTCAACAAATTTGGAATGCTGTCTTGAGAGGCTTGATATAGATTCAATTCTTTGCTGTATAGGTTTTGCCCGATGACATGATTGTTTTGGCAGAACCTGATCCCAGTGATATGGTATATGCAGTTCAAAAGGCTATATATATGCTGCCAAAAATTGATCCACAAGTCATGCATAATCGAGTGAGTTTGTTGTTTAAATGGTCTTTTCTAATGCATTTAGTGGGGAAACTACCTTTTTGCTTATGTATTTTCTGTAGATGAAGGAACTCTACGACTGGCATGATGTTGCCAAAAGGACTGAAATTGTGTATGACCGTGCTTTAAAGTGCCCCAATCAAAATCTACTAGAACGTCTTTCACGGTATACTCTTAAACATCATAGGTTCAATTTGATAGTAATGGCAACATATAGTAGATAGTTGTAATATGAACTCCTCTGTTCGTTCAATTATGTGATTTTGTTAATTACTTGAGCATAACATTATTTAATCTGCTTGTTACATAAGCTGGTTGTTACTTGGTAAAGCAAATGTATTTTGGGATCTTTTTTAACAGCACTACAATTAAGGCAATTCCTTTTTACGGGGATAGTGGTTCGGGTGTAAAATTGATACCTAGTTTAGAAGGAGAAACGTGAATCTTATAATTATATTTAGATATATATTTCTTTCTCTTTATTCAAAGATTGATGTCAGTTTAATATTGGAGCATACTTGCTATATCAAATTGAGGAGCTATGAGTGCTGATTTCCTCTGTTTTTTAGATACCTCTTTTGTGGAGCGTGGGCAGGCAAGCTGTTTTGCTTGGTTATGATTGTCGGTTATTTGTTATGGCAGCTATTGGAACGATGGCAGGTAGGCCGGTGGTCTTGGATGTGTATGACCTTTTCAGCATAATTATGTTTTGATATCTATATTACATGTGTATTTCCATTATTAGCCTGCAGATGATATTGAGGAGGTCCCAGATTTTACTCTTCCACGCAACTGTGATGAAGAGTTGTTGGAAAAAACACAATGAAATGAATGGCGCATTACATCATCATGGTGAACCATGGAGTTTTGTTTTGCTCGCTAATCTGAAATGCAGAATATCAAAAGAATACTGATGGTGTTCTAGTAGCTGCATTCCATCCCAATTTCCAGATCTTGTAATGGAGATAATCATCAGTCCTTTGCATGGTTGGTCTTGGCGCATATGTTTGGCTGGAATCGGAGGCCGAAAGTACACCTATTGCCATATAGAGAACCACGGTATGCTATGTTAGTCTTAAAAGTTAATGTTGTTAGTATTAATTTGTTGATATTGGTAGTCAACCACATTAATTTGGTTTGTGAAATAAAGGTTCTGAATATTTTTTTTGTAACAGAGCATCTAGAAGTAATTGTAGGATGATATGCATTATCCAATTAAGTGGTTTGTGAAATAAAGGTTCTGAATATTTTTTGTAACAGACCGTCTAGATGTAATTGTAGGGTGATATGCATTATCCAATTAAGCACTAGCTCTTTCCATCAATGAAGAATACCCCGCTTTAGGGAATTTTTTTGGGAGCACCAAAAGACTTTGACTATATTTGTTTCTAAAACCTTAAGGTGTTAGGTTAATAGGTATACTTTCTAATATACTCTTTGTTTTGTTCATTATTAGGCAATGTAGGATTTCTTTGCTTTTCCCCTCACACTTGGATACACAACACCCTTCTCCTAACATTTTCCATGAAATGAAAATGAAATGCTGGATTGATCAATATAAAGTAACAGCTTTCATGATACAGGTGTGGTCTTTACTGTCATAATTGATGCCACATGTTGGGAGGACCAACCTCGTACTTAAACGCGACTGGTCATACTGTCGTATACGGTATACCCGAAGGATCTGGCTAATGGCTGAAAAGAAAATTTTCTTTTCAATGTTTTTAACCATGATTTCCTTATACAATACAGTTAATCAAGGAAAAAAAACTCTCTCTCTCTCTCAATTTATATTTTTTAAGTAGTAGTATTTCGTCTGGTAATAAAACTGGGGATATTTGATTAATCAAAAAAAAAAAAAACTGGGGATAGTCAGGGAAAAGGCAGAGATTTGAGTCAGCTTGTTACATGCAATATAGAGAAGACGACTAAGAAGAAAGTTTGATCTCTAGTGCCAGCATAACTGCAACCTTCGTGTCATTCGTTGTACTCTTGCATCAGATAACAATTAGTTTCATCTACCGTCCTAAGATGGATGGCGCCAGAAGCTCATGCTCAATTTCCTCATCATAGTTACAACAAGAGGTATTAATGACTATGGTCACTTTATACATTCAGTGGCAGAACTAGAAATTCAAGCTCAAAATATGCACCGGCCCAGATATCATTTTGAAACAACAAAAGAAACATACCGCAGTCAAATCTATGCTTTCTGAATTTTGTTTACATATTTAAGGAATCAGGACACTGCAAAACGGAAGTTTTTATGATCCTGATATTGCTGCTGGAAGCCTGGAACTGACAATATGGATATGTAGGTGAGGCAAATTCTAATGTAGACCACTAGCCATGCGGACCGGTATTTGAAACTCTGACGACAATCGAGGTGGCAGAAACTCACGGTTCTCCTTGTTTTCACGGCTAACACGGTGATCTAATTGGTGTTTATTCGGCAAAAATAAGAAGAAACAAATATGAATGCCTAAAAAGTTAACTTATATTCGTTTTCTCTTATTTTTGTTGAACTAATACTGATCAGGTCACTGTTTCAGTCATGAGAACGAGGAGGACCATGAGTTTCTGCTTTCAAAGGACGACATCGTTCGTCGACAGAGTTTTAGATGATTTTTCAAGTACAGGCGATGTAGATCACCTATCAAGGCGGTCTACCCTTACCCGTTGATACTTCACTAATGGATATGCCCTTACCCGGCCACTAGACCTCCGCCATATGCCCCTTTTTCATGTGAACTCTGACTTATGTCACCAACCATAGTTTTAGTTCCTTCTGCACATCATCTCTTCCATTCACGACATATGGCAGCCCCTCCTCATCCTATGCGATCAGCAACAATCCCTCTTATCCGTCCTCTATGAGAACTACTTACCACTTGGAAAACAACAATTTTCTCAAACATTGAGAGAAAAATACGGAGTTCTCATAAACGAGAGAAAACCCAATCACAACAAAATGAAAAATCCAAAAACATAAACATCAATGTTAATTTACTCTCCGCATTTCTTCTCTAGTCGATGACATGTTATTTTGATTTAACTAATAGGAAATTAATTAAAAAATACTAATAACTATAATATAATATGTATTTTGTATAATGAATATTGTGAGGAAACTTAAGTAATAAAACTCGTGATAAGATTTTTTTTTTTGTTTTGAAAAAATGAAGTAATTAACTGTAACTCTAACAACAATAATCACCCCTAATTGTATGACTTATTAACATAAATAAATAATTCAACCACGAGGTTGGGCGCGCATTAGGTTAATGCGCTTTCCCTCTTTGTGTTCGGAGACTATTTCAATAAATCGTCGAACTTGGCCAAGTTCTGCATTGGACCTAAAAATAGTTGACTTTTTCTAATTTTAGTTAATAGTTGACTTTTTTTAATTTTAGTTTTGCAGAATTATTCCGTCAAAAAACAAAGTTTTGTAGAATTATAAACTTGAATTATTTTTAGGAAGAGATCCAATCATTCATTTCCATTCATTAAAATAGAGCTGTGTTATTTGAACACAGCCCTCGACACCAAACAGTGTCGACAACGTATGCGGTGAGACACAACGTTGAATCTCGACATGCGTGTGGGATCAAAAAAATAAATAAAAAAGTTGAAAATCGTATCAAAATACGGTGTTGTGTTCGTTTTTGTGTCCGAGAATCATTTCTGTTAAAATAACGGGAAGGCTGCTCAATTCTATAACTTCCAAAATCAACGCCACCTCATCTAAGCTAATACCACCAAGAATACCTCAACCCGAGCACATGTGATTATTCTGTTAAATACATGTTTTGGTGCCATCCTACAACATTCCGCCTTTGAAGTTCAAAACTGAAAGCGAATTATGTTGGAAGAAAAAAATGGATGTTTCATTTTATATTAACCCCCATATTATTAAATTCCAAATATAAAATTTTGCACATCTAACCAAGATCACGCTGTTTATTAAATATACATATTCCACAACTCATGTCATAATCGAATCACCAAACGCCCATCCTATCCAAAGACCAGTCATCACCAAATTAAAAAGTAAAAACACAAAAATCACTGTTAATTTACTCTCTACCTTTCTTCTATAATCAATGACCTGTTGTTTCAAATTAACTATTTTCAAAAACATTTAAAAAAGAAAAAGAGAAGTGATGAAACTCATCGAGGCGCCAATGAAAAAGACATATCAGGCAGCTTCATGTTGTCAGACCAATTCTTGGACTTCAAATACAGCGTGGAGATCTTTCCCGCCACGCGTCCCATGTTGGGCCTCTTATCTGGATCCACGTGTACACAATCCAACGCCACACGTGTCAGCTTCTCAGCAACATCGACGGGAAACGAATCCCTCAGCCTCCTATCCACCCATCTCCTCAGCTTCCCCTCCACGCTACCATCGCCGCCATCCACGGCGGCCCTCGCCGTCTCAATCACCGAAATCCTCACAAAATCGCGACTCTTCTCGTCGAATTTGAACCTCAACGGCTCCTCCCCAGACAACAGCTCCAGTATCACCACTCCAAAAGCATACACATCGGACTTCTGCGTCGCCATGCCGGTAGCCTGAAATTCCGGCGACATGTACCCGCGAACTCCCTCGAATTGCACGTCGGAGCTCCTCAATTCCTTGGATCTCGTCGCAGGCAGTTCCTCCGTGATTTCCCCCAATTTTTTTGCGGCGGTTTCGTTTTCTTCCACGACTTCGCCGCAGAGCTGTGCCGCGCCGAAATGGCAAACCCTAGCGTTGAAATCAGGCTCGGTGATAACGATCGTGCTGCTCTTGATGTGATTGTGGACAAAATTTATGTTCAAACCGGTCTTGTTATGAATGTAATCGAGGCCGTGAGCGAGATCGGTGGCGACCTGCATTCTCAACATCCACGTGGAGAGTACGGTAAAGTGAACGTTCTTCGTGTTTCGGAGGCAATCGGAGAGGTTGGCTCCGTTAACGAAGTCGTAAACGAGGTAGATGTGTTCGCCGGAGATCGATGCGCCGAGGAGTTTGATGATGCTGACGTGGTGGCTGCGGCAAATGACGGAAAGGAGTTCCCGAAGCTGGGAGGTTTGGAGTTTGCGTCGGAACTTGCGTTGGAAAACAATGACGTCAGCGCCGCGGAGAGTGCAGCGCCAGCACGGGGTGGAGGAGGAGTAGCGTTTGGAGAGGAAGTTGTTGGTGGCGGAACAGATTTCGGAGAAGTCGTAGATGTTGGGGTTTTCTGGGAGGCTTTCGCGGAGGGTTGTGAGAGATGTGCGGCTTGAGATGGAAGTGTCGGAGGAGAGTCTGAAGCCGGTTGAGCCGCTGCTGGCGTACGAGGTGGACGGGCAGTCGGAGAAAGATGGGGTGTTGGGGAGGGATGAACGAGTGGGTCTCTGTGATGATGATGATGTTGCTGTTCTTGGGGTGTGAGTGCTACTGCGTTGTGAGCGTTGAGTACGAGGGCTTGAGGTGGGGGTGGGGTTGGCGGCGTTTATCGCCATTTTGGTTTTGCACATAGGAAAAGGAAGAGTTGAAGATAGGATTGAAGTAGCTTTTAAATTAGAGCCGAAGGAAAATGGGGATGGGGCGTGTGAGTGAAGGGGTCAACTGGGGTTTGAGGATTCAACGATGACTAAGGCATAATAATACTAATAACAACACAAAAAAGGGGGAAGACTGAAACAGAAAGGAGTGCCTGCTGAGACGAGCATGCAAGCGGATGCAGCCTGTAAAGGTTCTTCTGCATTATTTTTGTTTTTTAAAATTAGAAAATAAATAAATATTGTGGTGTTGTTTGTTTCGTTGCGGCCTTATCTGACCATGGAGAATAGGTTCTTCCTCATGCTTTCTAAAAAACCGGCACCTAATTACAGTTGTTGTTCGCAGTGGGCACAGCTCACAAGTCACAACTACAACCAACCCTACCCTGCTTCGGTTGGATTTGGATCCTCTCCCACGTTACGTGTGTGTTTGGTTGTCTGAAAAAATTGTGAAAAGAGAAATAAGTGAGAAAAAGTGTAAGAAAAGAGAAAGAAGTGAGAAATAGGATAAATTTTGGGTATTATTTAGAATAAAAAAAAAAGTGGTGATTATTTTTAAAAAGACGAAAATGCCCTTAACTAGAAAACCAATATATAATGTAATTAATTTCAATAATCAAATAATATAAATTATTTAAATAGTTTAATTCAATTTATATTATCAAGCTAATCTAATTTAATTTATTAATTGATATAAACAATTTAATTAATTTAGTTTCTTATTTCAAATTGATTTAATCAAAATTATCTTATAATTTTTTTTTAATTTTATATAAAACAATTGTGTATATTTTTTTTTATAATTTGCTGCCCAGCGTATCACACCTTGCTAGAATCTATTATTATCAACAACGAATGAAAGTCACGGTTCGGAAATATCGACGATTGGCTATTAACGAAAACCCATATAAAAAGGGTATTAACTTTGAATAAAAAAAAAGTATTAATAGGTAGCATGCAGTGAAGTAATAAGAATGCACTTCGCTCACAATGTAGTCCCGTGCGTTTAATAATGATGGTATAAAACCATAATTTTGACAATTAGTCAGCTCTCTCACCAACTTCTTCGCAGTGGAGCGAAGATTGCAAAAAGCGTGAAATGAGTCTCCTCCATCTCTCTCGTTCCAACTTCTCTTTAAAACCAAACAAGGGAACATCACTATCTTTTCTCTACCTCTCTCTTTTCTATTTCTCTCAAAACAAACATAGCATACATCTCTCCTTCATTCTACAGCATTAAACCAGAGCCATTAGATTAATTTAATGGTGGAGAATTAAAAGTGAAAACTATATTAAAAAAAATATGAGTCCCGCTTTTAAATATCCCAAAATTAGAATCCCGCGCTTCCCATGATTGCAACCCGTTGATTCTAATTTTCCAGATTACTCACTTCAACCTAGCTAAGTGACTCTTGCTTGCTGACACGCTGTGCCGTTCTCGGCTTCTCTTAGCAAAAAGTCTAAAACTAAGGGCAGCTTTAACGCAGGTTAATTTACATGCGTTGCTTCTTTTTTTTTTGTGGGACCATATTGCCTTGTTTATTCAATTAAATGTTTCAGCTATTGCTTTAAATGCTTTGTCATGATGAGGGAGAAAATAAACGTCTTTCACAATTCGCAACTGTTCTCTTATTAGTTGATGGAGGGAGAAAATTAGATAACGCATGCGATGAGGTGGATGACACGGAGGAAAAAGCTTGACCACGTGCGTTCTCTTAAATTTTAGGCAACCTGCGCTAAAGATGCTCTAATTGGACTGAACATTCTTTTAAGTGATCAACATTCTCCTACTTTACAGTATCCTGTCATCCTCGCATAAAGGTTTGGGTTCTTTTAATTTGTTGGTGCATAGTTTTATTCTCCTATTATAAACTGATGGTGCATAATTCTTTTTATTTGATGATGCGTAATTCTTCTAATTTGATCGTGCATAATTCTTTTTTTTATAAGCAAAAGAATTTATTAATAACAGGAGTACGAGGGGTACTCTGAACCCGTAAATACAAATGGCGTAGGGAGGAAGTGCCTCGTTAAAACCTCTCAAGGCCAAAACCCAGTGGGAAAAAAACCAAGAGAGGAAAAAGAGTACAACAACCAACCCCACTCAATGATAGTAACAACCACCAAACAGTCTAAAATGATCGTACCCACAATTCTGTTTTACTGATACAAGAAACCTCTAACAATATTCCTTGCACAGCTTCGTCACTTGTTTATCCCAGCTGTCCAAAACAAATCCAGTAATTATGTATCTCCAAGATCCTGCACTACCAGAACAAGCCAACGACCGCACCCAGTCCAGCACTATCAGTCCACTACACTTCAAGCTTCAGCCAAGCCAATTATGCATTGCCAAAAAATAAACCAGCACAAAAGCACCTAATTCATATGCCGCCACATCAAATTCATATGCAGCCACATCAAATTATGCACTACACTTCAAGTTACTGACCAGCGCCACATCAGATTCATATGCAGCCAAGACAACCGAATCATTTTTATTCTACCAACTCCACATGCAACCAAGACCACCCATGCACCTAATTCTTCTATACTACCAGCAACCCTTCAAAGTATTTCGACTAGAAAAACCAATTCACATCAGCCAAGACCACCAAAGTACAACCCTTCAATGTAATTCGACCAGAGAAACCAATGCACCTGCCGAAGGCAACCCAGTGCACCATAATTTGACCTGCACAGCACTTATCCATGTCAGATAAAAAACTAGAACAACCAGTCATAAAAAACCAGAAAAACCAGTCATGAGAGACATTTTAGCGGACAATTAAACCAATCCGAAAACAGTATTTTCTTATCCCTTTTTTCGCAGCTCATGAACCACCCCTATGAGACAATTTTAATATATGCCAACACGGCAGTAAAACTAGCAACCTCCCCTCCGAATATTATCCTATTTCTCATAGACCAAATCGCCCACATTGTAACACACCAGAATAGATATTTGCTGTTTTTAGCACGAGATAGACCTCCAACCTGCATAAAAAGATCAACCAAGTCACAATGAAGTGCACCTGCCATGCCAAGCCAAGACATAACCTGTGACCACACGTTGGCCAAGAATGGACACGAAGAAAATAAGTGTTGAGTGGACTCCACTGCATTAGAGCAAAACACACAGCCCCAATCCTGAGGATTGTTAATTATACCCCTCTTTGACAGCTCCTCTCTAACCGGAAGACGTCTTAACAATAGTCTCCAAGCAAAAACCTTGATTTTGGATGGGATTTTGCATTTCCAGAGGCCCTGGACAGCCTTGGTAAACTTCACGTCCAAGGCATTTTGTGTTATCTGAGCCAAAAGATCAGAGAACGCAAGCTTTACTGTAAATTTCTTCGAGTTATCAATCTTCCACATCCACCCATCATCAATGTCTCTAACCAGGACTATACCTGATAGTAATGATTTAAGATGCCACAATTCATCATCCTCATAACAAAACAGGTTTCTCCTCCAAACCCATTTCCATTCCCAGTCGTGCTCAATCCATGTCCCAGCCTCTTGAATTGTAGAGTCTTTATTCTCAGCCACCATAAACAGTCTGGGGAAACGCTCCTTCAGAGATACACCTCCCAGCCAATTATCATGCCAAAATTTAATTGAGGTACCGTTGCCCAAAGTTGGTTTAACAACGCCATGGAACCAATCCATATTTAGGCTCTTTATGTCCTTCCACCACAGGGATGCATTACTTCTTTTACTTAAGGCACCCAATATTGCATCCTGAAGATTACCATATTTGAGCTGCAGTAACCTATGCCAAATTGCATCTTTATCAACTAGACACCTCCATTTCCACTTAGTCAAAAGACTATGGTTGAACAATTCCAAGTTCTTCACCCCAAGTCCCCCAAGGTGCTTAGGTAAGCAAACCTGTTTCCAGTTTACCCAACTGATTTTTCTTGTATCCTCGCAGCCCCCCCAAAGAAAACTCCTCTGCATCTTCGTTAGGCGGTTCAACACTATCTTTGGGGCTTTGAAGAAGGAGAAATAGTAAAGCGGTAAGCCATAATTCTTTTGATGGAGCAATATTTTTTTTTTGTTGGTAATTTGGTGGACCATTATTCTTTTGATTCTCTTATTGATTTCAATTTGATTATGCAATATTTTGTTGGCTATTTTATTTCTTGTAGTAATTCCTTTAATTCAATAGCTTTGAGAAAGCATTGTGAGGAACGATTTTTGAATATTCAATGTCTTTTAATCCTTTTAAGTCGATAGCTTTTAATTCTTCAAAAACTAGTGCTGAGTTACAACATTATTTTCTTTCTTTTTATTCTTTTAATTTTATAGTTGCTCTTTATTTTCTCATTGCAATAATATTGTTCTCAAATAGTGTTTTCATATATTTTTTCTTGAAAAGTGCAGAAATATTGATACAAGATGCAAGAAGATTGGAAGCCAAAGATAGGCATGGTTTTTGATAGCACTGACGATGCTTGGAACTTCTGGGTTAATTATGGTGGAAGAGTTGGATTTGGAGTGAGGAAACAATATATACATCAGAAAAAAGATGGTTCATCAGGTTCTTGTAGGTTTGTTTGTTGCAAAGAAGGCTTGCGAAAGCCAGACAAACGAGATTATAAAACAATCAATCCAAGACGATGCTGGCCAGCAAGGTTGGGACTAAAAACTAGTTGTGGAAAATTGTTGGTGCATGAGTTTGTGGAGGAACATAATCACATTTTACTTCTAGAAGAAACAACTCATATGTTGTCATCTCAACGAAAAGTTTCAGAATTTCAAAGCCATCAAATTGATTTAGCAGACGATGTTGGCCTACAACAAAGGAAGTCATTTGATTTGATGAGTAAAGAAGTGGGCGGTAGAACTAACTTGGGATTTACTCGAATTGATCAAAAGAGTTATCTTCGAAAAAAAGGCAAAGGAGTTTAGTACATGGGGAAACTGGTTATCTATTGCAATACTTTCAGATAAAGTTGGTTGAAAATCCAACTTTCTATCATGCCTATCAACTAGACGCTAAAGATCAAATCACTAATGTGTTTTGGGCAGATGCTAGGATGCTTATTGATTACGGGTATTTTGGTGGTGTAGTTTCTCTTGATTCAACATATTGCACAAATAGTTCGCATAGACCACTGGTAGTGTTCTCAGGGTTTAACCACCATCGAAGAGCAGCGATCTTTGGGGTTGTATTATTATATGATGAAACAACTGAGTCATACAAGTGGCTTTTTGAGACATTTCTAGAAGCACATAAGCAAAAAATGCCTCAAACAGTTTTTACCGATCAAGACCAGGCAATGGCAAAAGCACTGGTTGAGGTTATGCCTAGAACTTACCATGGCCTATGTACGTGGCACTTGATGCAGAATGGCATCAAGCACTTAGGTAATTTGATGAAAGGTGAATCTCATTTTCTCAATGACTTTAAGAAGTGCATGTATGGCTATGAAGAGGAAGAAGAATTTGAAGATGGTTGGAGAGCCCTCCTTGCAAAGTATGATGTTAAGGAAAACACTTGGCTGCAAAGAGTGTACACTTTAAAGGAAAAATGGGCATCTTGCTACATGACGAAGGCTTTTACATTGGGAATGCGAAGCACCCAACTTAATGAAAGTGTGAATGCAGAAATTAAAAATTTTATGAAAGTGGACTTGGATATAATCAAGTTTTTTAAGCGTTTTGAGGTTGTTGTAGAAGAAAAGAGATACAACGAATTGAAGTGTGAATTCGAAGCACGCTTTAAAATTCCAAGACTCAGGAACCCATATTTTGGTATCTTACAACAAGTGTCTGAGCTTTACACTCCCACTATTTTTGATCTATTCCAACACAAGTATAAGTTGTTTAAAGCATGTTCTATAAAGAGCATGGACAAACAAACATCATCAATTGATTAATGTGATTGCCATGGTAAAGGATTTGGGAGAGTGCGGGTGTCCTTTGATTTGGATAAGAAATCAATTTATTGCTCTTGTCGTAAGTTTGAGAGCTTTGGCATACTTTGTTGTCATTGTCTAAAAGTTTTTATTCATATGGATGTTAAATTAGTGCCTGAGCATTATATTTTGAAGAGGTGGACAAAGTTAGCACGAAGTGGGGCTTTGCCTAATGTTGGTGTTAGTCCTGTGGTAGAAGATGTTGAGATATCCCCAACGCAACGCTACAAGGAGATTTGCCCCCGTCTTATTAGGATAGCCACAGAAGCATGTAGAAGTCAAGAAACATTCATGTACCTTTGCAAAATTACTGATGAATTGGATAGGCAAATATTGGAGTTTCAAAATAATCAAGTAAGCATTGATCAAGTGAATGAGTTCCTTAGCAAAGTCAAAGAGGTAGCAAGTAGCAATGATGGCTCAACACAAGTAAAGGGGTTCAAGAAAAAAGAAGGCAAAAAAGGTTCAAAACGTATGATAGGTTGGGTAGAGCGCCATCTTACCAAAAGAAAGAAAAATGGTGGCTCAAGTGCTTCACAAAGTCGAGAAGCTACTATGGTATTATTAAATTATTGAATTTTATTATAAGTTGTAACCAAATATATAAATTCACCTTTTTATTTTATTTTTATCATGTAGAACAATGAAGGCAGAAAATGTTCAAATTCTAGGAAAGGGCAAGTAGAACACCAACTTGGTGGCTCAAGTGCTTCACAAAGTCAAGTGCAATATGAGATGCCCAATACAAATACACCTACATGGCTCAACGATACATACAATCAACTTGGTGTCACTAGTTTTACTAGCTTACTAATGGTAAGTTTCCACGACTATATCAAATTGTGTCATATCTATATTTATTATTTATAATATTAACTTGTATCTTTCAAATGATAGGCTCAACATGAGGATATCACAACTTGATGTGAAGCAAATATCACTTGAAGCTGTACAACTTCTTTTGCCAATTTTATTGAACAAGTTTTTTTTAGGTGTTGCCATTGATTTTGAAATTAGGTGCTGTTATTGATTTTGAAATTAGGTGAAATTAGGTACCTGTTAGGATAATTCAATTGTACCACCCCAGTAGCTTCTCTTGTATCCAAGTTTTTGAGACATACAATTTGTGGTATTCAATTTGGTATTCTATTTTGATTACAAACTTTGAGTACTATTAGTACTTTGAGTACATTATATACCGCTTATCAAAAGAAAGAAATATGAAAAGAATATAAGAGGCTTGCCAATTACAACTGAAGTCCAATAAATCCTTGAACCCATAAGGATCTAGATTTGTTGCATTCACTTATCATCAAATAGCCATGTCATATGAAAAGCAAGCAGCACATCATTTAGCACACTTGGAAGCTGCATCGTTTCATGAGCACTTTAAAAATGACAACTTTAGAAGAACAATGTGTGTGTAGCATAATTCACCTTGGGCATGAGTGTACAATGTTCTTTTGGAAAACAAATTATAGATCACTTTGCCTATTCTTGTGTGAACTAATTACAAATTATAGATCACTTTGCCTATTCTTGTGTGAACTATATACCATATACCACAGTTCTTAAATCTTAAATCACATTAACATCTTTTTCTCTCAAGATGTTCAATATTTAATCAAAAGAAACTTTTTACTTTTTTTTTTAAGTTGACTGAGACGCTTAAACTAAGGAGAAACAAGAAATGCTTCTTATCTAGTTGTTAATTAAATCCAAGTTGTTTCAATAATTTAGTTGTCCTTTATGCAGAGCATCCTGGGAAACAAACAAACAAACAAAGATATCTCTTGATTCCATCTACTCCTCTTCAATCCCTTTGTTTTGAAACCATCACATTGCTTTCATTACCAAATTAATGCACAGATAACCTCTAAATTAATATGGTGGTCACAAACACAGATGCATTTGAAGGAGGATTAGGTGCGTGCTCCTGTGATCATGAGGTAGCCAATTATATTCACAAAGTCCTGCTTCAGAAACCACAAACCCTCTAGCTCTTTCTAAATTCTCCCCAACCCACTTGTTTATTATCCCCTACACAACATCAGCTTGTATGTAACTGTCTGGGGCACCACCCATATTGGGTCGTACCACAGCTGCCCGACCCACTGACCACATGGCCCCAACCCAGCATAAACTAGCTCTGGTCCATGCACCCCAGTGTCCGGTCCACTCACAGGACTTCACCACCCCCTTTGGATTTAATTCCAAATTAATGGTGTTTTTGTCTTCCCTAGGAATCGAGCCATGTACCTAGGGGTTAAATACAATGGTTTTTGATTCCTAGTACCACATACAATGTGTTAATGTTGAGAATGGATGAGCTCTCCTCCTCCTTGGAGTTGAGTACTCCTTCTTCTGGAATCGAAGGGGGGTGGTACCTGCAAAGGCACTCCGATGCCTAAGTTAGATAGGGCTTTAGAAGAGAAGGAGAGCAGAGTGAATTAGGGTTTAGGAAGTGTATATCCATACCTGGGGGGCTAAGCCCCCTTTATATAGTGAAGCCTGGCAGGAGGTTGGTTACCCCCGATCTGAACTGCATGCTCCACCTTCTTCATGCGGGGTAACGGCTCGCAGGGTAACGGCTCATTATGATCTGTAATGTGCCCCGCCTTCTTCGCAACTGTACTGCCCTGTGGCCCCCTTCTACGGGGGTTCCATGCCAGGGCCAGCGGCTCGGGTCCCGAGTGCTATAGTGGACTCGGAGCGGCCAATCACGGGAAATGGGGTGAGGCCCCATAGTAGCTCGGCGGGCGTAGGCCTATGCTCGTTCATACTCGGTTATGCCCGGTTGGTAGTGACCCGAGCTCGTAGAAACACGATCGGCACCGGGCCGAGCTCGATGTCACTTGATAGGCATTGGGGTCGGCTCGGTGGATTCGGCTTCGAGGGCCGCCGTAACAAGCCCCCTAGACCCTTTGCTTGGAAGGGGAAAGGGTCTAAGTCCCGTTCGCTGGGTCGATGTCCGAGCTGGACAGTCTCCTCTGAAGCGTACCCCAGAAGCTTCTTTGCCTAGGGCTCAGCACTCCGCGCGTCATCCTTCTGCCGGTCGGTCTCGTCATCTGATGGGACATTGACAGACATTGCCCTGTCGCGCTCTTCTCCACCG
Source organism: Calophaca sinica (assembly GCA_037113605.1). NCBI lineage: Eukaryota > Viridiplantae > Streptophyta > Magnoliopsida > Fabales > Fabaceae > Calophaca > Calophaca sinica. The sequence continues at coordinate 125,781,005 of CM073732.1, forward strand.
CTGATCGCTTGATCTGACGCGGGCCGTTGGATTGGCATCTGGCCTCGGCGACGGAGGGCCCAGATTGGTTTGCCCCTTGGTCTCCCTCGATCTCGGGCTTTAAATTGCCCTGTCCCTCTCCCGTTTCCATTTCTTCTCCCTTGCTTTCACGACGCCTACGCTGCTTCTTCCACCTGCGTTTACTTCCAGCTTTCCTGCCCACCTCCTTCCTTCTCCCGGTAAGTTCTCTGGCATTCTTTGTTTAATGGCTTCCTCTTCTCGTCGTCCCCCTTCCCCTATTTCTTTGAGTTCTGCTTCTTCTTCAGCCACTACCGCCAGTACGTCCTTCGACCTTTCTACTCCTCCCCATTTCGCTAGAAACTGGGATGAGTCTTCTGGAGCGACGCCCGGCGTGCGTGGCTACGATGGGGAGGACCCCATGCCACTCCAAGTCATTCACCCCAGCTCCCCCATTTCTTCGTCGGCTCCGGCCTCTTCTGCCCCCGTCTATTCGCTCCATAGGGAGGCGAGGCGTCAGGTGGGGGGTGATAGACCCCCTTACTCTTGGGTGCACCCTGATGTGCTCAAGGTGTCTTCGGATATCTTGTCGGAGACGGGCTTGGTCGCCCTTAGGTCGAGCGTGGTTTTGACATCGAACGGAAAGAGAGAAGGGGAGGTGACCTGCCTCTCCTGTTCCCCCGAGGACCGAGTGTGCTTCGGGAAGGATGAGGCGAGCTCGCCCGACTTCTGTTTCCTCTACAGGACCTTCTTTGCCCGAGTCGGTCTTCGATTTCCTTTCAGCGGGTTCGAGTGCGAGGTCCTCCAGTGGCTGAACGTAGCCCCCTCGCAACTCCCCCTCGTAACTCCACGCCAATAGCTGGGCGTTTATCTGAGCTTTCGAGCTCGTGTGCAAGCATTATGGGGTCGCCCCTTCTGCGGCCCTCTTCTTTAGCTTTTTCCAGCTTAGGCTTGCGAGGCAGCTTAAATGGTGCTCCCTCAACAAAATCCCTGGCCTCTATCTTCTCGAGCTCTTCGACCAGTCTTACAAGAATTGGAAGAATGACTTCTTCAAGATTGAAGTGCGGGCCTAGGACCCCTTCTTCTTCTCGGCTCAAGGGGAGCCCTTGTTTCCTTTCTATTGGACCTCCAACCCTCGCCCGATCAAGGAGGTCGATTTCAACTCGTTATCGGTCACCGACCAGACGATAGTGAATTTTCTTAGTCGTCTGCCTACTTTTCACTGCGGTCCTCTGATTTCCCGATCTCTAAAGAACCCACCTCAGTGGGAGGAATATCTGAGTAAGTAAAGTGTTTTTCTTTGTATAGTTCTCGGTTTCGACGTGGTTGTTGACCGCTTGTTTTTGTTGCAGGTGAAATGGCCCCCAAAATGAGCAAGAAAGAAATGGCCGAGCTCTTGAAGAAGGCTCAGAAGGAGAAAGTCGTACAAGTTCCCGAGTCGGTGCCTACTCGCGCCGCTGCCTCTTCGCCGTCAAAGTGCTAAAAGCGGCGACTCCTCTCCGACCACTGGATCCGAGGCCGGCCCCTGCGGCGCCAGGGGACCTCACGGTGGCATACCACTAAACATTCCCGATGGGTCCGAGTGGTTCCGCCACCTGGGGGAATTTGTCGATGAAAGGGAAGGTGCCGCCGACTCCCTTTGGAACTTGGGGATCGACCGCTCAGACCAAATCGACCAAATCATGCGGCGGGCTGATGACCAGAGCATGACCGAGGCAGGTGAGCTGGGTTTGTGCAGAGCCTTAGGCACCTACGGGCTTCGTATTTCTGCTATGGCTCAGTTTCTTTCTGACCAGATCAGGGCTCAGGCGACGGAGGCCGAGCTGGCGAAGAGAAGGTATCAAAGGAAGGTCAATTCTCTTGCCGACCTTGAGGAGAAAACGAAGAAGCTGAAGGAGGACTATGATAGGCTCTCCGATGTCAAGGACGCTCTTAGCAAGAACAATACCGCGCTCCTTGAGAGGCAGAGAGAGATTCAGGCCGAGAAAGACCTCTTCGTGGGTCAGCTCGAGGGTCAGCTGCGGGAAGAGAAGGAGAAGTGCTCGGCTGAGACTGCCCGGGTTGATGAGTACCGAGCCTATAGTGCTCTCCAGTATAAGGAGGGGTTTGACAACGCTGTTGCCCAGCTGCAAGTCATCGCCCCCACCGTCGACCTCTCCGAGCTTGACTTTACTAAGGTTGTGAGGGACGGGAAGATCGTGGAGGAAGAAGAGGAGGAAGGTCATGGTGACCCTGAGAAAGAGCCTGAGGGCGAGTTTGAGAGAGGAAGTGAAGTCGAGCCCGAGGCCATTGTTGGGGCCGCAGGCGAGGCGATTGTGGTTAAGGAGGTCGTTGAGACCCCTGTTGAGGACCAAGGGGATGCCCTTGCGTAACTTGTATTTATTTTTCTTTCTGCTTTGACTTTGTAGTTGCTCGCTTGAGAGCCTTTTTGTATGACCGACGTATTGAAGAATGTTGATAATAAATTGTCTTTGCGCGAGTACTTACTTTTCGTTAGCTTTCGTTATTGCTGTTATGTAGTCCTAGTCGTCGTACTCGGGTGCCACCGTTTTTGGAGGACTCCTACACTACAAGAAATAGCGGGATTACCGACGGCCAAAAGCCGTCGGTAATCCACAAATACCGTCGGTAATAAAAAAAATTCCGACGGATTACCGACGGCCTAATGTTCGTCGGTAAACTGCGCGTCGCAAATACGTACCGACGGCTTTAACCCGTCGGTAAATTTTCGACGGTTTTCTCCGACGGTTTTAACCCGTCGATAATTCCGATGACATTTCTGACGGCTTTAACCCGTCGGTAAGTTTTTGACGGCTTTTCCGACGGTTTTAACCCGTCGATAATTCCGATGACATTTCCGACGGCCATGACCGTCGGTAAATCCGAACTTTAAATTTTTTTTGAAAATTGTTTAAATTTTTATTAAAAAATTATTTACTTTTTTAAATTATTTAATTTTAATTTCTGTAATCAATTTAATTTATTTATCCATTTAATTAACGATTACTAGTTATCACATTTAATAATTAATTTCTTCCTGTATTTAAAAATGTAATGCGATAACATAACTATAAAACAAATTAAAAAAAAGAAACGTAACAAATAAATAAAAATTCAATTTAACAAAACAAGAATAAAAATATCCGAAAATATAAAAAATATCGATACAAACATAACTAATAGTCACGATAATCATGATCATGATCACTATCTACATCATCGACATGATCACCAAGTACTATGAGGCGAGGCGAGGTGGTGGAGGAGGCGGTGGCGAGCTAGCAAATGGTACAGATCCTCACCGCTGCGGCAAAGACTGAGCCAACATGGCAGCCGTCCGCCTCCTCTCGCTGGACGGCCGCGATCCGCCGCTTTGCTCGACCGCTAATCGCCGCTTTCGGCCATGGCCCGCTTCAACTCTGCTATCTCCGCTCATCGCGGCAGAACACGATTTGGGCGACTCTCGGCAGACGCAGCGGGCCGCTTTCTTGTAGTTCTTTGGCAAGGTCGCCAAAGACCGTGATAAACGACCCTTCTTCTTGCCGCCAACAACATACGCCCAAACCATCGACGCAATGGATCCTTCCGGGCTCGAGGCGGGAACATGAGGATGTGCGAGATCTAACCCGAGACATCCTCGCCAAACTCCTCTGTCAAACATAAACAAATTAGTCAATTTTTATTGTAATAAAACAATATAAACAATGTTAAAAAACTATTCATTATGTTTTATAATTACACTGGTCCGCCTCGACCGCTCATCGACAAACTCACCTGCATTTTTCCTAATATGAGTTGCACGATGGAGCTCGTGCAACTGAACCTCCCTTCTCAACCGTTGAGACTGTAATTATTTAATAAAAAAAGCTTAACTAAATAATAATAATAATAATAATAATAATAATAATAATAATAATATAAAACGAACAAGTCGAGCCGCGTCTGGGTCGACCGAACCTCCAAAGATGCAAGCTCCCACCCTTTTCAGAGGCTCTATTCTTCTTCGCCTTCGCCATCGCCTTGAACTCGAGGGAGTTCCATGCGCTTGTAGTTTGCCGCCAGATCTCATCTCCTATCTAAGTGGGCTGCCCATTGAGGCGCATCTCTAAGCATATCGAGATAGGTGGTGGGAAGCCTTCATATGGAAGTTCTTCTTGATCCGCTCCTCCCGCTCTTCCTTCCAAGAAACCTCTCTGTATGAATATAATACGTTATTAAAAATAATTGAGATTCATGAAATAAAAAAATAATACGCAAAAAAAAATAAACAACTTACTGCGAAAGAATTGAACATGTGCCTCAGCTCACCAGTCGGCGTCCCAGGTGGGCCAATAGGTGTGGTAATTTTGCTCAATTACTTAGTGATAGCCTTCGAAGCTGGGTTTGACGGAAGGAACCTAAACAATAACAACATTCCAAAGAAGTTAAAAATATATAGGTTAAAGCGTAATTTTAGTCCCTTATCCTTTTTTTTTAGTTTTCATTTAAGTCCATTAAGTTATAAAAATTACTTCAATTTCGTCCTTTCTTTTTAATTATTCTTTTTTTGTCTTAGACGAAATACCATCTTACACGTGGCAGTTTGTTTTATTTTATTTTATTTTTTTGCCACGTGTCAGATGGTGATTCGTCTAAGAAAATATGAATAAATAAACAGAAAAGACGAAATTGATGTGATTTTTGAAGTTTAAGGGACTTAAATGAAAACTAAAAAAAGATAAGGGACGAAATTGAAAACTAAAAAAGATAAGGGCAAAAATGTGTATTCAACCTACATACTCACCCTACTACCAGTGGCACGATAGCAACTTCGGCCATCATGCAAAGATCTGAATATCATCAACGACCTCCCGCTCATCCTGCCGCCGCCAACCTCCTCGTCTCTTTGAACCGGCTCGATCAGGTGCCTGGCCCACACTATACTCCTGATCGGACACATGAGTGTCGGGCACCGTCTCAAACACAAAATGAGAGGAAGAAGCGGCAAGTGTCTGCTGGAACCCTGGGGTGGGCATCATGTAAATGGGTGTCGATGCAGAAGGTCCTGCATGTTGTGTAGGTGCCCAATGTGACATAGGCTGCGTAGGGGCCGAACTCGCTGGAGCCTGTGTAGGCATAGATGTATGCGGACGCTGTGTGGATGACAACATTGCATAGCCAGCATCATCAATCCTAATAATGTTCGGCCTCCGACGACGAGGAGTCGGCAATGATGCCCTTCCCTTCAGTTGACCACTTCTTTGGGTGGTCGGAAGTCGAGCCTGAACCTCCCGATGCCATATATATCTATAGAGCAATTCAATAATAACAGATCATGAAATATTATATTTAAACATAACAATATTAAAAATGAATTCCAAAAAATAAACAAGTTATATGAAAATAATCGACAAAATAAAATATGTTGTTAGACATTAAATTCTCTAATTGTAAAAAGTTAAACAAATTTATTCTCATTCTCGCCCACTCTGCTTCGGCATCGCTCTTGAGATCTTGATGGTTACGCCACTTCTTCATTTAATTCCTCATCTCCATTTACATCTTCATATGTGATTGGATCGTCACGTAGTCGAGAAATGGGTTCAACCGTTTACTATGTTGACATGAGACATCTCATCCACTTGATAAGCCACTTCTTCACGTGGATCATCTCGCTTCAATGCGACCCTTGGTTTTGTCTTTATTGCAACACACCAACCTTGTTTGTCCCTTCGAGTTGACGGATAAGGGACATAATACACCTGTCTTACATGTTGTGCTATGATAAGCGGATCAAACATTTGGTATCTTACGCTTCATGCATATGTCAACGATTATATTTGCGATCCATTCTTGTGCCTCTACTTGACGGATCAAACCAATTACAATAAAATAGCACTATTCTTTTAGTATAGTCTAAAGTATTGTACGCCTTGACTCATATATATGTTGAATCACGCCGTAGAAGTCGTCTTCACCTCCCTCTGTGGCACCTTTACATAAACTCACGTTAGCTTGTTTTTCCCCCTCTGTTTTTTGACTGAGTTTGAAATTTGTAACCGTTCACGAAATCGTGTGCCATTCTTTTACACGTGATTTAGGACCATGAGATAAATTTCTCAAGTGTTCGATTATGGGCGATTCGACTCGCTATACACTGCGTATACACATGCACAAGTGATTTAGGGTTCCTTTTGCAAACAATCTTTGTATTTTCAAACAACAAATAGTTGAAATAGGACTAAAAATACATACCTGGCTCCTAAACCACGTTGGGAAATATTCATGAATATAGGCGAAAAAGTCTTGTTAAGCTTGTGGGCTTAGTTAACAAGAATGCTCAACAAGTCATTATCAAACAAATGATCATGAATAGGTGTGGATTAAATAAATTGAAAGTGGTCAAAAGTATACATACGTAAGATATGGTGATACTTGACGCTGATTGATCAACATGTGAGCGTGTCTTGACTTCCAATCTTCTCCAGATTAACCAGGACTTGACTCCTTTCGGCATGACGGCCAGGGAAGGCAAAACAACGATAAGGCGGCGGGTGCCTTTCACTTTCAATTTCTATTTCATTCCTATTATTTGTTGGTGTCGATGAAGTTCGTAAAATAATGGGAGCAGAAATGAATTGTCTCACGGTATAAGTAAGTTGCACAAATAGATCCTTCAACCCTGGCCTTATTTTTCACCGACCGTTTTGAGTCACCCATAAATCTATAGAATAACCAGGTTGGTGATCAACATTTCAACATTTAACCCGGGGCAGTGAATAATTATGTTAAAGAATATTTGATTATATTACCTTTGAATGGATACATCCATCTGTATTGTTCCGGTCCACCGAGCGTAGCTTCATGTGCAAGATGCACTGGGAGATGTTCCATAGAGTCAAAGAAACCAGGGGGAAATATTCTCTCCAACTTACAAAGAATGACTGGTATGTTATGCTCCATCTTGATAAGATCATCATCTCTCAATGTTGCGGAACACAAATCTTTAAAAATTGGTGAGTTACGTAAGTGGATTTAAAATATTTGACTACAGGGAACTAAATGCAATAGGAAGTAAACACTCCATGAATACATGACAATCATGGCTTTTCATCCCAATCATTGTTCCTTTGTTCACATCAAAGACATCTTGCCAAATTAGAAGAATAACCGTCTGGCATTCAAGTTCTTTTATCCACCGACGGTGACCTAGCTTCCTCAGCAGTTAAAGAGTAACAGGCTTTGGGTTTGAGGGTTTTCCCATTCATTGAGTCGTCAAATGCAAGTCCTTTAAACTACGGTAAAGTGGTAAGTCTAGTCCGCCTTATCATTGTCTTTCGTTCTTCCTCTAACGTTCATCACTGTGAGAAAAACATTGTCAAAAAAGTTCTTCTCAATGTGCATAACATCAAGGTTGTGTCTCAACAAATTATCTTTCCAATACGGCAAATCCCAAAAAATACTTCTTTTAGTCCAATTGTGCCATTGTCCATATCCTTCAAATCGATCCAATTCACCAAAATCTGTGATTTTTGGCAGATCCATAACTTTGGTAAAAATCTGTTCGGATGTCAACCTCGGGGGCGGGTCATCTAATTCAACTTCCCCCTTCTTGAAGGCGTTCTTATTCCGTCTAAATGGATGATCTGCTGGTAAAAACCTGCGATGTGAGTCAAACCAAGAACTCTTCCCCCCAAATTTCAAGGTAAAGGCCTTTGTATGCTCCATGCAATGGGGATATGCCATCTTACCATGAGTACCCCAACCAGACAACATGTCATATGCAGGGAAGTCATTAATGGTCCACATAAGAGCTGCCCTCATTGTAAAGTTCTTCTTTCGTGCAACATCATAAGTCACAACGCCATTCCATAACCTTTTGAGATCGTTAATGAGAGGCTGTAAGTAGATGTCAATACCATCTGTTGGATTATCTGGACCCGGTATAATACAAGTCAAGAACATATAGGGCTTAGACATGCACATATCAGGAGGAAGATTGTATGGGGTAACAATAAGCGGCGGCAAGAATAAGGTTTCGCCGTTGATTGAACATATGGGGTAAAACCATCAGAGCATAAGCCAAGTCGTACATTACGTGGATCTACTGCAAATTCGGGATTCACACGATCAAAGTGCTTCCAAGTTTCACCATCACATGGATGTCGCAACATACCTGAAGTGCTTTTATTCTCATAGTGCCAAGTCATTTTGTCTGCGATGCGTGTTGACGCAAACATTCTCTGCGACCTTGAAATAATTGGCAAATAAAACATTGCCTTAGTGGAACTGGTTTTTGTCTACCCTTCCCATTATCGTATGTGACATATACCTTGGCTCACCACAGAATTTGCATTCAACCAAGGCTTATCGTTTTACCAAATTCATTGTCGTAATATAACATACACCCTCTCACACAACAATCAATCCTTTTAGATTCCAACCCCAATTTGGACACTAAGCTTTTAGCCTCATAATAACTTTTTGGCAAACCATCTCACGATAGGTGACGAGTCCAACATCATCTTCGTTCACGAGATCCAAGCACACATCCGTAGCACCACAGTTGGACTTGAGAGCTAAAAGTCTCACACATTGATAACTTAGAGTCGGCAGACCCTTCAAACAACGGCTTATTTGTTTCTAACAAGAGATTATAAAATCTTTGTGCGGTCTCATTTGGAAGTTCATCTGTGTCATCATCTGCGTGGTTCCTCGAATGATCGACCCCAAGGCATCACAAACCATATTTTGCATCAATTCAATCTGCTCACCATATCCCGTATCTACGCAATTACTTGAAGCACTGTGCAATTATCGCCAACCCCTAATCCAACCCGAGGTAACTCTTCACCATGTCTAGTCCAAATGCAGTAATTAGGCATAAATCCAACTCTCTGCAGTGCGGCATGACCTCTCCTGGGCTCTTGATCTTTCTGCAATCGCATTTAAGGCACGGACATCTAATCCTCCATTAATTTGAAATCTTCGTGTGCCATTGCGACTTGAACGAAGTGATCAATCCCATCGCAAAAGATTGTTTCAAACCCCTCTTCCGGATACAACCTATCGTACATCCAACTACGATTGAAGGAAAAATTCCATCTTCTCGCATGTCAAAAAAAAATGACAATTTCAAAGAAGACGACATTCTTACAACCGCTCTCTTTCTTTAAATGGTATGACCTATCCCATTCGAGGAAAAACTTTTTCAGAACTCGTATAATAGTCATTACGTAATTCTCATATCTTATACTTGACAAAATTTATTGACATTTCCCATTGGTCTCTGAGTACACAAAATGATCGTGATTAGGAACAAGGCAATCAAGTATGCACCCAGAGAACAAAAGGAAATGAATCTAACGAAATTTCATCAAATATCAAGATCACGAGAATCAAGCAACAACTATTATACAAGTAAAGAAAAAGTTTTTTTCCCAAACTGTCCGACTTGGACAATTCAAGGTTCAATATACAATGAACACGTGGTATCTAAAAGAGTACACGCACTCAATAATATATTGAACCTCAAACGGGAAGGTAAGGCTTTTCTCCGATACTAATAACAACAATCAAACATCCATTTCATCAATAATTAAAAAGTAACATGTTGAAAGTTGACATCCTCTTAAAGGATAGAATTAAACAAGCATACCGACGGCAAGGGAAGCATAAATCCTTTTAACAATTTTTGTTTTCATAGTGGTTTGGCTTGGTATATGCCATGCAATTAGAGCTCCTATATGGTCACATCTACCATACATCCTAATCCATTAATTGGCCAAAAAATAATCATTTTTTGTTTCTGCAGTTAAAAAACTAGCCTAGCACCAGAATCTACTACATTAACCAAGGCAGTTGATGGTATCTCTAAACAACATAAAATTGGTTACTTTATTATTTTAAAAAAAAATAAGATCATCGCATAATTAAATTCATCAAATATAGGATTTTAATAGTTTATAATTAGTGTCTGATACGATTAATTTGGGAATCAATTTCCTAAACGAAATTCATGTCTTTGTGTAATAATATGTCTTTCATATGTTAAATTTTTTAGTTTAATAAGCGTTGTTTGTATTTCTGATTATAGTATATAGTTATAATCTGTAAATATTTTGGAGATTAATATGGTTACTATCTCAATATAAATTGGTTTCTATAAGTATAGCAAGGCGTAGCATGAACATAGGATCGAGATTCACTTATCGAAATTGAGTTTATGTGTTGCTTGCTAAATGAATAATCTACATGCTACATTACTCTAACATAAAATATACATCAAACAAAATTCCTCTGTGGAGAGAACTATACATCACTTCAACATAAACCATCCTTTGTTAGCCAAAACACACATCACCTCAAAATTCTCTCTACGGAGAGAACTATGAAGCAAATCAAATAAATATGTCGGTGTGGGGTCAATTGACCAACCCTTTTCCACCCAATGAGTCAACCGACATTTCGTTAGAGGGCATACCTAATTCTCAGAACAAGAGAGTGTCGACGTCCTTCGATGTGAGTGGCAGTCTCGCGGGAATGTCGTGGCCTCGAACTAAAAATACAGAAAAAACATAGAAAATTTTAACTAACAAGCTACCAAATAGCAATCAACAAAAATGAGCAGGATGCCAACCAAACAACAATCATGTTATAAAATAATTCCAAATAAACCCCAAGTAAGCTTTTTGGCTTTCACTATTTTTATCAAATCATGAATTCTCAAAAGCTATTTAACCTCCTCATGTAAAACATATAATAGAGCATAATAGAGTGGTGGTGGTGGTGGTGGCGGCCTGGTTTCGTGAACAATCGTTGAAACGTTGGAATAATTGGAACTTAGGCTTAACACAAAAATTAAATAGAAAAGCACAAATGTAAAGACATACATCATATATTATCCTAATACATTTATCCAATTAAAATGTTAAAGCGATCAAATACTAATGTACATAACATGCATAATATAAAATAGAGGCTAGCTAGTGGCGGCTCCTTGAGGGGTCCCAGGACAAAATCGGCGGTAGAATCCTCAGAAGGAGTCGATGGAGTGTAATGCTACGGTGGGAGAATATTTTGGTGTGGGCCAGTGTAATCCTCTCCGATTGGAGAATACTCCGGTGAGGTCGAGTGTAATCCTCTCAGGTGGAGAATACTCCGTGTGGATGGAGTATACTCCAAGATCTCATCGTCATCATTTGGAGACACGAGCGATGTATGTCCCTCGATGAGCATCACCCAGGTAACTTCTGAGCCTCTGGGATCACCATGCTAGTTCATCAAATCACGATCCTCGGGGCGATCCTTAGTCACGATGACAAAGCTATTTCGATACTCCCTCGCAGACATCATCGGCCTCCTGGAAGGCATAGGAGGATCACGATGGCGAGCATCGCGATCCTCAATCGTCACAAAGCTATTAGATACTCCCTTGCGGACATCATCGGCCTCCTGGAAGCCCTACCTCGACCACGGTTTCCATATAAAGGCATTGTCTGTTTGTTGTCAACATTGGTCAGTCATGAGCATATAAACCGAAAATAATCGAATTACAACAAAGCGAACAAAGGCATAGGTTTGCAGATATTTAAGACTTTATTCCAATATTTTTTCAATATTTTTTCAAATCATGATGCTAACAGAGCGAGGATGCGCCAACTAGAATTGTTTTTCCCCTTCTAATTAGCATGCTTAAGACAAACTTTTAACCTTGGACATAATATAAGTATCCTAAACTTTTAAAACAACTAACAATCCACAAAATCAATAAGAGCGAGCAACAGTCAAACAACTAACAATCCACAAAATCAATAAGAGCGTAACAACCATCAAACAACTAATAATCTCACGCAGGCTACTCTTGCAAAGCTACTAAAACAAAAATCAAATACCAACAACAGGGAATACAAACAAACCTTAGTTCCCAAAATCACAGAACACAAAATTGGAGGTCAAGCCACAAAAGAATACATGTGATGCACCAAAACCTTCAAAATCACGTCAAAACCTTCAAATCACTTCAAGAACCTTCAATCGTTCCTGAAACATCGAAAAGGAACACCAAATCAATTTGGGATTCGGAAGAAAAAACACGAACAAAGAAGGGCGAGAATAGAGACAGAGAATAGACGGTGGTGGCGAGAGGTGGCGGCGGACCACAGTCTTTGTGGAGGTGGCGCGGAAGAATCTTGTGGAGGTGGTGGCGTGACGGTCTTTGTGGAGGTGGCGGCGGATAGAGAGAGATGAGAGAGAGAGAGAGAGAGAGCGGACACGGTGGTGGTGGTGGTGGCAGAGGAAACGCGGTGGTGGTGGCGACTAAGGCGTGGTGGTGTGGGCGCGGTGGTGGTGGTGGTGGTGGAGAGAAAGAGTGAGAACAAGGAGAGAACAAAGAGAATAGAGAGAATAGAGTGGTGGTGGTGGTGGCGGCCTGGTGGTGGTGTGGGCGTGGTGGTGGTGGCGGCGTAGTGGTGGGGCGGAGGAAGAGAGGGAAGTGAAAGAGAAGAGGGATGAAGATGGAGGAGAAAGGGAAGGCCTGGCTTACGGTTATTATCGCAAGACATCGACGGCTTTTTACCGACGGTCTAGGCCGTCAGAACTGCTCGGCATTACCAGCGGGTTTTAACTTACCAAGCGGTATAAGGCCGTCGGTATTTGAAAATTAGGTGAGAAAATGAAATATCTTTGAAATTACCGACGAGCATTGACCGTCGGTAAATGGATCATTTACCGACGGACTTGTTGTTTTACCGACGGCAGCGTCGGAAAATCAACGTTTAACCGCGGTCTCGGCCAAATCGGTATATGCCCGTCAGTAAATCCGAATTTTCTTGTAGTGCTACTCGGCTAGGGGAGTAGTCCTCGGGTAGCTTCCCCCGAAAAAAACTTGCTTCAAATTGTTTGAAGCATTGCCTCTGTCATGACCGTACTAGCCGAGTGCAAGCTTTTATGCGAGCTCGTAGAGGTCGAGCCAGACTTTCCGAGTTGGGGGTATTCTAGGTCGAGTAAGACCTTCCGAGCCGTGAGCGAGCTCACCAAGCCTTTATGCTGGCTTGGATTTAGGACCACAGGGGTCGAGCTGTGAATGAGCTCACCAAGCCTTTATGCTGACTTGGGTTTAGGACCACAGGGGTCGAGCTGCGAGCGAGCTCACCAAGCATTTATGCTGGCTTGGGTTTAGGACAACACGGGTCGAGCTGCGAATGAGCTCACCAAGCCTTTATGCTGACTTGGGTTTAGGACCACAGGGGTCGAGCTGCGAGCGAGCTCACCAAGCCTTTATGCTGACTTGGGTTTAGGACCACGAGTGCAGAGGTCGGTTAAGACCTTCCGAGCTCGGGACTCGGTGATTCTCAGTGACAACACTCTGAATGCAATGGGGGTTGACTTTTATTAAATGGGGAAGAAGGGGAAAGAAGGATGCGCCTCGTTAAAACCTTTCCAAACCAAAAACCTAGTGGGAAAAAAGGTTTGCAAAGGAAAGAGTACGCCATCCGTTTACAAGTGTTTAACTGAAGTAGAGCTTGAGGTGCGTGGCATTCCAGGTCCTCGGTATTGCTTTCCCGGATAGTTCTTCCAATTCGTATGCGCCGTGTCGGTGCTCCGATCTGATCCGGTATGGCCCTTCCCATGTTGGCCCGAGCTTGCCTTGCCTTGTGTCTTTTCGAGCCAGTTCAACTTTTTAGAGGACTAGGTCCCCTTCTTTGAACGTCCTTGGTCGGACTCTGGAGTTGTAGTGCTTGGCGACGCGCTGTTTAGTTGCAAAGTTTTGTACTCGGGCAACTTCCCGAGTTTCTTCCAGGAGATCGAGCTCAACTCTCGCCTCCTCTTGCGCCAATGCCTGAACGTGCTCTCTTCTTGCCGAGGTGGAACCGAGCTCTACTGGTACCATGGCCTCCATTCCATATGTTAGCCGGAAAGGTGTTTCATTTGTTGCCGACTGGGGGGTGGTGTGGTATGCCCAAAGCACCCCGCAGATTTCTTCCACCCAGTCGCCCTTGGCGCTGTCCAGCCGCTTGCGGAGGCCATTCAGGATAATTCTGTTCGCGACTTCGACCTGGCCATTGGTCTGCGGATGTTCGACGGAGGCATAGACGAGTCAGATCCCTAGACCTTTGCAGAAGTCCTTGAACACCGAGCTAGTGAACTGTGTGCCGTTATCTGTGATGATGGTGTGGGGTAGGCCGTGGCGGCAAACCACGCTTTTCCAGACAAATTTTTTGATCCTCTCGGAAGTGATGGTCGCCAGCGGGCATGCCTCTATCCACTTGGAGAAGTAGTCTATGGTGACTACGATGAACTTGATTGGCGGTGCAAGGGAAAGGGGCCAAGTATGTCAAGCCGGGTGTTGAAAGGCGGCGGGCGATGACTTCGCTGAGACCACGGTGGAAGGTGGTCTCGTTTGGCAAACTTTTTGCACTTGTCGCACTTCCTTACGTATTCCAGGCAATCCGACCTGAGCGTCGGCCAGTAGTAGCCTGCTCGGAGGACTTTGGCTGCTGGGGTCCGAGTCCCACAATGGTTCCCGCAGATGCCTTCATGCAGTTCCCTCATAACATACTCGGAGTCCGACTTCTCTATGCAGGTGAGTAGCGGCTGTGAGAAGCCTCTTCTGTAGAGCCTGTCTCCGATTAGAGTGTAATGTGCGGACTGCCTTTGGACCCTGCGTGACTCTGCCGGGTCCTCGGGCAGTCTTCCCTGCTTCAAGTATTCAATGATGTCCTTCATCCAAGAGTCCGAGCTGATTACTGCGTAGGTTCTGGCTGTCGCGATGCTCGGTGACCTTAAAGTTTGGAGGACCATCGTGTGGAGCTATCCCTCGGTCTTCATACTAGCTAACTTTGCCAGCAGATATGCCTTGTTATTTTGTTCTCGAGGGATGTGCTCGAGTTGGACTTCTTGGAAGTTCTGAATCATGGCGTTGACCTTTTGAGCATACTGGGCGAGTACGTCGTCTCGACACTGGTATTCGCCCTTGACTTGGTTGATCATCAGCTGGGAGTCGCTCCTGACTCGGAGTGTTTGGGCGCCCAGCTCCCATGCGAGTTTGAGACCGATCAGTAAAGCCTCGTACTCGGCTTGGTTGTTGCTAGCTTTGAATAGGAACCTGAGTGCCTGTTCGACGCTGATTCCTGCAGGGCTTTCAACGATGATTCCTGCTCCGCTGCCTTTGGAATTGGAGGAGCCGTCCACGTAGAGCGTCCAGTACTCGACCTCGGGGGTCGGTGTTAGTTCTGCAATAAAGTCAGCCAAACTTGTGATTTAATGGGTCCTCTGGGCTCATACCTGATCTTGAATTCGGAGAGTTCCACCGACCACGCCACCATTCGCCCTGAGAGCTCGGGCTTCTGCAGGATCCTTTTGATTGGGTAGTCTGTTTTGACTACCACCGGGTGAGCTTGGAAGTAAGGTCTCAATCTCCTCGCGGAGGTTACTATTAGGAGTGCCAGTTTCTCTACCTTCTGGTATCTCAGCTCCGCCCCGTGGAGGACTTTGCTCACGAAGTACACTGGGTGCTGCTCGGTCTCTTTCTCTTCAATCATGGCCGAGCTGATCGAGGTGTCGGTGGCCGCCAGGTAGAGGAGGAGGGGGGCTCCTTTGGTGGGTCGCGTAAGGACCGGTGGTGACGCCAGAAATTCCTTGAGCTTCTGGAAGGCTGTTTCACACTCCTCGGTCCATTCGAACCGAGCTGGTTTCCGGAGTACCTGGTAGAAGGGAAACGATTTGTCAGCGGAACGAATTACGAACCTGGAAAGGGCTGCGATGCGACCAGCGAGTCTTTGCACTTCTTTGATAGAGCTCGGGCTTCGCATTTCCATCACTGCTCGGCACTTGTCGGGGTTGGCCTCAATGCCTCTGTGGGTGATCATGAACCCCAAGAACTTGCCTCCGAGCACCCCGAACGAGCACTTCTCGAGGTTAAGCCTGATGCTATATTTTCTCATAATGTCAAATACCTCCTGGAGGTCTCGGTAATGTGCCTCGAAGCTCGAGGTCTTGACCACCATGTCGTCCATGTACACTTCGATTGTCTTTCTAATCTGCTTGACGAAGACCTCATCCATCATCCACTGGTAAGTCGACCCTGCGTTCTTCAAACCAAAGGGCATAGTGACGTTGTAGATGTTGGAGGTTTCCGTCATGAAAGCCGTCTTTGGTGCGTCGAGTGGGTGCATCCTGATCTGATTGTATCCCGAGTATGCATCCATGGCGAGCACTGGTACCCCGACATGCCGTCTACCAGAGCATCGATGCTCGGAAGGGGGTATGGGTCTTTAGGGCAGACCTTGTTCAGGTCGGTGAAGTCAGTGCACATCCTCCACTTACCGCTGCTCTTCTTGACCAGTAACACGTTGGAAAGCCAAGTAGGGTACTTGATCTCTTTGATAAATCCGGCTTTCAAGAGCTTTGAGGTCTCTTCTCGAGTTGCCTGCTTCTTTTCTCCTACAATTCTTCTTTTGCACTGAGCAATGGGGCGAGCACCGGGCTCGATGGCTAGCTTGTGACAGGCCACTTTGAGGTCTATTCCGGGCATGTCCTCCGGTCCCCATGCGAACAGATCTGCGTTGGCGAGCAAGACTTTTGTTAGGGACTGTTCGCTCTGCTTTGAAGCGATTGTGTCTGGTCGTATGCTCTTGCGGTCCTCTTGCCCGACCTCCTTGATGTCATCGATCGGCACTAGCCGGAAATCACTCTTGCCCCTTGGGTCGAGCTCAATCATGCAGCTCGACCTGGGGCGATCTCTTCTCCTGTCATCCTTGAGACTGTTGACATAACACTGTCTCGCCTCCTTCTGGTCGGCGTGTATCGTAGCAATCTTCCCATCGGATAGGGGAAACTTCATCGCCAAATGGGGGGTAGAGACTATGGCCCCGATCCCGTTGATGATAGTTCTGCCGATTATCATATTGTAGGCAGTGTCCACGGCCGACTCGGCTTCCACCACCAGGAGGTGGGCTTCGATTGTCTTGACTCCGACGTCCGCCTTGAAGGTGAGCAAGACGTCGAAGTATCCTGTCACCCGAGCTTTAGCACCTGAAAAACCAACTAACGCACCTCGATAGGGTCTGATAATCGAGCTCGGTAACTTGAGTCGATCGAAAGCTTCCTTGTAGATTACGTCCGTCGAGCTTCCTTGATCAATGAGCACTCTCCTGACGTTAAACCCGGCGAGGTGTACTGTGATCACCATGGGGTCGTCTTGGTGGCGATCTATTCCCTGGTAGTCCCTCTCCGAGAAGGATATGGTCGGTAAGGCCGCGGGAGGGGCCGTTAGCGACGTTGAGCTATTGACGGACCTTAGGTGCCTTCTCCGACCGATGCTAGATTTGCCTCCACTTGCAAAACCACCTGCAATCAAATTAAGTGAGGGGGTACCTTCGTCTCGACCCTTCCTGCGTTGACGGGTGGGTGAACGCCTTTCTCGCCCTCTCCGAGCCGGCGATCGGTTGCGCCTGCGCTCGGGTGAACGGGATCTTCTACGATTTTCTTCGTTTTCCCTGGGGGCCGCCCCAGTCCCTTTGTCCACGTATTTTGTCAAATGTCCTGCCTGTATGAGTTTTTCAATCTTTATCTTTAGTGCCTGACATTCGTTTGTGGTGTGCCAGTAGATCCGGTGGTACTCGCAGTATCTCTGGCGATCCGCGTCGGTGGGAGTCCTTCCGAGGGGCAAGGTGATGAGGTTGCCGTGTAGGCTTCCTTCAAGACTTCGGTCCGCTTCCCCTTTGTCAAGGGAGTGAACCGCCTCAGTAGTCTTGCGCCTCGGCGCTCGTTTCTTCTCTCTGCCCTCTCTCGGGACATGTCTCTACTACTGTCTTGCCGATTCTGGGTTTCCCTTTTGGCGGCGGCGACCTCCTCCATGTTGATATATCCCACTGCTCGGCGCCTCAGCTCGTCCAGAGATCCTGCGGCCGTGGCGAGGAGTCCGAGAAGGGACCAGGTTTCAGTGCTGACACTATGGCGTGGAGCGCCACATCGGTGCTGAGATTTCTGACTTGAACCATTTCGTTGTTAAAACGCTCTATGAAGGACTTTAGAGTCTTGTCCGACCTCTGTTTGAGTCCGACCAGGCAAGTGGAGTTTCTCCGGAAGTCTCGGCTCGTGGTAAACCTGGCCACGAATTGCTCGGCGAGTTGCCTGAATGAGTGGATCAAGTGCTGTGGGAGGTTAGAGAACCACATCATGGCCGGCCCTTTCAGGGTGCAGGGAAAGGTCCTACATTTCAGGCCCTCGGATGCGTCGATCAGTAGCATCCGTGCGTTGAAGGAGGTAAGGTGTTCCTCGGGGTCGGTCTTACCTTCGTGTTATACCCTAATTTTGCCCACCTACCTCCTGTAATTTATTCTTATTGTTGTTTTTACTTTATTCTTAGTAACACATTTTGGGTTCATTTTTGTGTTAATCCTTTGGGTTAATTTTAGTCCAATTAAAATAAAAAAGGAGGTGCAAATAATCAAGCAAGCCCAAGATATAACCAATGTCCAATGTCCATTACATATCAAAAAATATATACAGACCAATGTTTGAATGAATTAAACAGAAAAAAAAAACAAAAAAATAAAGATTGCAGGGAGCATGGCTCTTGCACAGAGACAAAGCATAAAAAAAAGGGTGAATGCAGCATCTGCTGCGTTCAGATGTTGGGACAAAGAGAAGAAGACAAATGGTTTTCCTTTGAGCCAGCTTGTTTCTCTGTCTTGCTGCTAGTCAAAACCTACAAAAAGAAAGGCAACAGTCTATTATGAAGAAATTGCATTGTCTAATTAGGCACAAATGGAAGAAAACAAAGTCAAACCAGAAACAATTACTATAAGCATGAATCTGATGGGTTGAAGGAATACAAGCAGCAGGCGAGCACTTGAAACACCAAAATGGCAACAATTTGAAAAATTAAAAAAAGATGATGCAGAGATAAATTGACCACACTGTCTATATCTCATATAAGGCAAAACTTTGCCTATAAATACCACCAGCAAATTCACTCAAGAGTGAGGAGAGAAAAAAATTTCTGGGCATTTTTTTGACTACCAACCAAAGAATTAGAGCCTCACACTGAAGCCCTAATTCACTAAATCAGAACACACAAAAAAAGAGCAGAAGCAAAAAAAAAAAACAAGGAAAAAACGCAGAAGAGAGAAAGAAGAAGAAGCAAAGCGAAGCAAGAAGAAGAAGAAGGTACCTCCTCTTCACGATCTCCCACCGTTCCTTCTCTCCTCTCTCAAGACGTCCCCGTCGGCTGCTCACGCGCCACCCCTTCTTCCCTTTCTTCTTCTCGCCATCTTTCTCTCTCTCTCTCCTCTCATCTTTGTTCCCTGTAGTGCTTTCCCTTTCTTCTTTCTCTTCTGTTTGTGTTTATGTGTGTGTGTGTGGGGGTTTATGTGTGTGGGTGTATTTTCCAGCTTAGGTTTTATGCCCCCCCGCGTTTATTTCATGTTACATTACCTTTTTATTTTTATTTTTATTTTTCTTTTCACACCCAATTTTCTTTTTATTTACGCCCCTCCCCTTTATTTCATGTTACATTATTTTTATTTTTTCTTTTCACACCCAGTTTCTTTTTATTTACGCCCCCTCCCCTTTATTTCATGTTCTGTTATTTTTTTTTTTTTCTTTTCACACCCAGTTTCTTTTTATTTACGCCCCCTCCCCTTTATTTCATGTTCTGTTATTTTTTCTTTTTCTTTTCACACCCAGTTTCTTTTTATTTACGCCCCCTCCCCTTTATTTCATGTTCTGTTATTTTTTTATTTTTTTTCTTTTCACACCCCAGCTTCTTTTTATTTACGCCCCCTCCTTTTAAATTTCACATACAAGTTTTGAAACCCTGTTTTTCTTGAAAATCACTTGATAAAAATCATAAAAATTAATTTATTAGTAATGATCACTCGTGATTGCTTCCCGTTTAGTCATTACAAATATCTTAATTTTCTAAATAAAAATGGGTTATTAGTGAAGACCACTCTTGATTGCTTCTTGTTTGGTCCCCATGAAAACTTATCTTCTTCATAAAAATAAAATTAAGTTGTTACTAGTAATGATCACTCGAGATTGCTTCCCGTTTGATCATTACGAACACCGTTAATTTTCTAAACAAAATAGGTTGTAGTGAGAACCACTATTGATCGCTTCTTGTTTGGTCCCTACAAAACCTACCTTTTTTCCATCAAAAAATTTACAATTAAAATCAACCAACACATAACCATTTTCTACCCAAGAACTACGTAGCCTTTGATTTTTCAACTGCACCCGGAGATACGTAGGAGCAGGAGCCCACTCCTGTCAAGCGCAATAATAAACGACTTTTATTAAGTCCTCTTTTTTTTTATCTTGGTTAAATTTTTTTTAAAATAAAAGGGAAATAAATATTTTTTAGAAGTTAATAAATTTTGCACAATTAGTTAGAGGTAACCTTTTTCGAAAGGATGTCGTGGGGTGCTAATACCTTCCCTACGCATAATCGACTCCCGAACCCAAATCCGGTCTCAAGGACCATTTTCTTCAATAAAGGTTTTTCCAATATTTTTTCCTTCGAAATAAATTATTGGTGGCGGCTCCATTAAACTCGAATAAATCCCTCCGGATTTTTCGGTCGCTACAGCTGGCGACTCCACTGGGGACATTTTTTTAGAGAGTCAAGCCTAAATAACTGATTGTGCTAAATAGTTAACTCTTATGTTTAATTTCTCTTGTTTTTATTTATTTATTTATTTATTTACTTATTCATTTGTTTATTTACTTATTTATTTATTCATTTATTTATTTATTTATTGTTCTTTTGTGAATATTTGTTGTGAATATTATGCATATATTGAACCTTAGGTTAGAAGACCATATTTTGTGTATTTCATTTGTTTTACAGCTTGGGTAGTGTTAGGGTGTTGCCCCTCTCACACACCGCACCTACACGTTCGCACACACATGTGAGTAAGGCCCTATACCCGGGTCAGAGCAAAGCTTAAGTTGAGTGGAGGTTCGGTGATGGTCAATTAGAATTTGCTTTCCTTCTGGCTATTGCGAGAACTTCATCTAGAGTGTGCTCCCTCTGAGTATTCCGCACCGGATAGTTATCTATCGTTGTGGTTAATATTCAGGAGGAGACTTTAGCTCTAGAGGCCTTTGGTGAGAATGTGATTAGAGCCACCATGAGATCTATCACTCAATACAAGACTATAGACCCCTTAGGTTAGAAAATCTCTCATTTTAGGTTTAACCCATTTAAGACACAAGGGGCATCATATCATTTTGTTCTTCCACTAAAAATCTGTTATATCACGTCCATGCATAAAAAAGGGTTTACTAAATCACATATTTTTGTGCATGCTACATGAATAGTCATCATCATCACTCAACATTATATCTTCATGCATTCATACTTCCAAAAAAAAAACATGTTGAATTTTTTTCAAAAAAAAATGTCATTCATTCTCATTTCATTTTAGGTGCCAGGGAAGCATAGGAACTCAAAGTTTGGCTGCAAGTATTTTGTGAGATAATATGGGATCAAGCGGCGAAACTGTCCCTTTGAAGAGGCACATACATCCGAGAATAAAAAAGCCTGAAATAGAAAGCCTGAAGAAGTGTGCCAATTTAATGACGACGAGCATTCAGCGTATAACCTTCATTGGAAAGTATGGGAATATTCTCAAGTTGCTAGAGGTGGATGTGCAAGTAAATGTCATTTCTACACTTATCCAATTCTATGATTCTCCCATGAGGTGCTTCACTTTCAAGAATTTCCAAATGGCTCCCACACTGGAAGAATTTGCTTGGATTTCAGGATACTCGACCGAAAACATGAAGCCCTACCAACGCACCCGAGATTTTAATCTCCTACAAGAGGTTGCTATAATTCTGAAAGACAAGGAGGATGAATTAAAGAAAAGAAAGTTAAACCGAAATGGTGTCGAGGGGTTTCTGCTAGAGTATTTTGAAGAAAAGATGAGGCATTTGGCTAGTGTTCAAGATTGGGCGTCTTTCATGGAATTGTTGGCTCTTACAATTTTTGGCATCATGTTATTTCCACGCATTGATGGCTATATAGACTTGGCCTCGATTGATGTATTCCTAGCCTTTAAAAAAGGGAAAGAGAGCCCAGTGTTAGCTATTCTTGCGGATACTTATTGTGCCCTCACTCACTGTCATGAAAAAAAGGGAAGAAGCTATCATGCTGCTTATCCACTCTCTATGTGTGGCTTGTCACCCACATATTCAAAAATAGGAAAATGTCATGTCCTTTTGCAGACTTCAACACATGTGATGTAGGGGTCAGAGATGGAGATCGGTGGGCTGTGACTCTGGCAGATCTTGATGAAAAGACGGTCCGATGGTACCCAGGGTGGTTGGATATACATGAAGTGATCTATCAGTGTGGGAATTTTCCTAATGTTCCACTTATAGGAACAAGAGGATGTATTAACTATAATCCTTCTCTGCTGCTAAGACAACTTGGTTATTCTATGATGAATCCACCGTCAGATCAGATGACGACCCCCTTTGCGGTATATGAGTTCGATCAAGGAAACGGCGGAATGCTTAGAAAGGTCCGACATGCGTGGGACCAAGTCACTCGGAAAGGGAAAGTTCTCGGAAAAAGAAGCATTGGTGCTACGGATAGTTACCACCAATGGATCGAAAGTAGGGTTCGAGAAATCAAATTGCCGTTCCATGGTACACCCCCACCAGAACCAGAAGCACCAGAATCTATCCCTATTACGAGTAAAGAGATGGAAGAGCTTAAAGTGGCTTTGTCAAAATCTAATGAGGAAAAGGAGGAATTACAAGCAAGGTTAGAAAAGGCACTTCAAGAGAACAAGTACTTACAGTCGGAAAATATCCTAAAAGGGAAGTTCATCGAGAGAAGCAACAAAAGGGCAAAAGTAGAGGAAAAGAGTAAGCATGATGTGCAACTTTGTCTGAGAGGGGCAAATGAAGAGCTAGAGCTGCGTAATCAAGAGAGGGATAGGGCTATAGAAAATGCCTATATATGGAAAGGATTGTGGAAAAAGTCCTCGGTTACCGAAAAGAACTTGCAAGAGGAGCTTGAAGGTTTAAAGCGACATCTTGAGAAGGTAGTAGCTGGGTATGAGAACCGAGCCCAAAAGGAGAAGCAATACAAGGAAGAAATAGAATAGATGCTTGTGAAATATCAAGATGCGCTGAAAAAATAACAAGAGGATGCAAATGAGTTGCGGAACTATATTGAATATCAAGAGAAGATCTATGATGACCTAAAAAATGAAAGCATGTATTGGGAGAATCGTTTTACAAAACTGGTCAGTCAGATAGAAAATCAAGCGCTCTTTAATGAACTGAGGAACGAAGGCATGCATTGGAGGGACTGTTTTTCAAAGTTGGCAAGTTTGGCCAATCAAGCAATCATAGATATCCCAAGGCGTCTAGAGGAGGCTGATGCGGCGATGCACCCACTGAATACTCCAGTCAATGTTTACAAGTTTATTGAATTTTGTAAAAGTTTGATAGAAGAATTGAGAGAAAAAACCGGTTGTCCTATGAAGAAGAAAAAAAGGGCGGCTAATTGATGAGGCTTTAGTTTGAGTGAATTGTACTATTTGTGTTTCTCATCAACAAAGGATTTGTCATTTTGCTTATTGATCCCATTTTATTCTCCAAATTACTTAATGCTTAATAATAATAATAACAAACAGATAATTACAACAAAGCAACGAGGCCTATGGTTCCCTGGTACAAAATGAATAGACTCATACATCCACATCCATTCATTCATTTTTTTTTCTTTCTTACATACTCATATCATTTTTTTTAATCATCAGAAGAAAATAATCAAACAAACTGGTTCCTCGACACCCTTATCGAACTCGCTCTCAATCAAGGATCATGGATGACCAAGAGATGAAAGAGGACGTCAACCAGCTGAAGGAACAGATGAGCAAAGTTTTGGAGCTTCTGCAATCCCTAAACAAGGACAAGGTCATAGATGGGGTATCTCCAGCAGTTGAATGATGAAAGTCAAGCTACACCTTCCCACCCACTGGCGGTCCTATGCGGTTGCAATATGGTCTCAATACTCGAGGATGATGGTACCTTTTGCAATTTACCTGTGGTCCTACACACTCACCGCTTAGCAACCCTCGAATCAAGTACCACAGTTCCCACTTTACACGGACTCCGCTTTGGTTACACGCCACCTATGGCCAATGATGATACCGCAAACCATAACCCCAAGGCCCACAGTGCACAACAGTTCCCACTATTTGGTCTCCCGCCCGGTTACACACCGCCAGGTGCTAACGATAACTCTGCAGAAGCTGATTCCCAAGCACTTGTTGTGCAAGATGTGGCTCAAGGATCCGGCCCAGATCAAAACCACACCAGTTCAAAGCTCAACTCCTGGCTTCATGACATACACCTTTCCACCTGGTTATGTACCATCTCATCTCGGGAATACTCAAGGAGTCAGTACGCCTGTAGGGGCCCCCATGGTGAATCCCCGACCATTTGGTTACCCGTACTATATTCAAGGAAATCCGCTGAATCCCCAGACTAACTGCATTGCCTGGTCTCCGGCTATGGGGGAACCCAATCTGAGCATCCCAGTTGGGAATCAGTGGTCTGATACGAAGTTGCAAATCCTCGAAGATAGGCTAAGAGCTGTAGAAGGAGTAAGCTATCTCGGTTCAAGTATCGCTTCAAATCTTTGTCTCGTACCAGATGTGGTTGTACCACCGAAGTTCAAGGTGCCAGACTTCGACAAGTATAAAGGGACAACTTACCCGAAAAGCCACTTGACCATGTACTGTAGGAAGATGACGTCCTATGCACATGATGACAAACTTCTGATTCACTTCTTCCAGGATAGTTTAACAGGGGCAGCTTCGAGTTGGTATACACACCTTGAGCGATCTCATATTCGCTGCTGGAAAGATTTGGCAGATGCCTTTTTGAAGCAGTATAAGTATAACATTGATATGGCTCTGACGAATCTGATTGCAAAACATGGCAAAAAGAGACAATGAGACTTTCAAGGAATATGCCCAACGATGGAGAGGATTGGCAGCCCAAGTGGAACCGCCTCTGATTGAAAAAGAAATGGTGGCCATGTTCATGGATACTCTTTAATCACCCTTCTATGACAAAATGATCGGAAGTGTATCATCAAATTTTTCAGATATGGTCATCGTAGGGGAAAGAGTTGAAGGAGGAATGAGGAATGGAAAGATTGCCCAAAGTTTTGCTGGAACTAGTAACATCAAGAGACCCCCAACAAACTTCGTAAAGAAGAAAGAAGGGGAAACCAATGCTGTGATGACGAGCCCGGGAGGACAAGCACAAGGAAAACCACCCCAATTCTTTACCAATTTCCCACATCCTTTTCCATACCCCTACTTCCCACCTCCATACATTGTCGCCGCCTCTCATAATCCTACCCCCCGGCCAAACCAACCAATGATGCCCTTTCGACCACCTTCCCCCATCCAAACACAAGCACAGCCAGTTGCTCCCACCCAACCGAACCAAAACCAGAAACAACCAAATGACCAAGAAAAGAAAGCAGTCAAATTTGATCCTATCCCCATGACCTATACGGATTTGTTCCAGCACCTCATCAGCAACTCCTTGGTCTCTCCACGCTCAATGAAACCACTTCAACCTCCCTTCCCAAGAGGATATGACCCAAATGCCAAGTGTGAGTTTCATGCAGGGGCAATAGGTCACACAACTGAAAATTGCAAGGCTTTGAAGTACGTGGTTCAAGATCTGATCAATGCCAAATGGTTGAGTTTTAAGGAGAATGGACCTAATGTGGGTAATAATCCCCTTCCAGGTCATAGAGGTTCAGCAGTCAACGCCATTATCGAAGAGTTTAGGAATCAGCCCCTGACAATGAAAGTGGAGGATATTCGTACTCCCTTAAGGGTCATTTATGCCAAACTCTACAAGTTCGGTATAATTGGGATGAAATACAATAAAAGGGACTTGTGTAGCTTGCATCCTGATGACAATCATTGCATAGAGGAATGCGAGAAATTCAGGCAAATTCTCCAAGAATTGTTAGACAGACACTTGATACAGGTAGGTTGTGTGAAGAAAGATGAAAACATATTGACCCTTCAGTCAAATGAAGATAAAAACACGACTTTCCCAAAACCGTTGGAAATTTGTTACAACAAGCCAGTCCGAGGCGTGCCTAAACCGATAACTATTCATGTACCAACTCCTTTCCCTTTCAAGAACGCTAATGCAGTGCCATGGGATTACAGTATGAAGGTTTTTGTGGACAATTTAAGGGAGGACCAGTTGAAAGTGGCATCTGGATCTGGCAATCCTGCTATCACTAACATCTCGGGAATCGGTGGGATGACCCGAAGTGGACGAATTTATACTCCTATCGGACCCATGGATAAAACTCGCAAGGGAAAAGATAAAGAAGAAGAATCCATTGATAAAGATATGGGTAATAAGGCAAAGAAAGAAGAAGAAAACAAGAAAGCAGTATCTGAAGAAGAGGTTTGTGAATTCCTGAAATTTATGAAGCAGAGTGAATACAAGGTGGTGGATCAGTTGAATCATACTCCTGCAAAAATATCCGTGTTATCGGCTTCTTTGAATTACGGCGCCATAGGGAATCGTTGATGAAAGTGCTAAATGAAGCTCATGTCACCCATGACATCACGGTGAACCAATTCGACGGGATTGTGGGTAATATTATTGCTAGTAATTACCTTACCTTCACTGATGAAGAAATTCCAGTTGAAGGAACGGGACATAACAAAGCATTGCACATCTCTGTGAAGTGTGGAGACTATATCCTTGCTAGAGTACTCGTCGATAATGGGTCATCTCTAAATGTTATGCCAAAATCTACCTTGGTAAAGTTGTGTGTTGATGGATCATATATGAAGCCCAGTACCATGGTGGTAAGAGCCTTCGATGGGTCTAGAAGAGAGGTTATCGGAGAAATCGAGCTACCTATACAAGTCGGTCCTCACACATTCGAGGTAGTCTTTCAGGTGATGGAAATCGTACCAGCATACAGCTGCCTCCTTGGAAGACCATGGATCCATTCAGCTGGAGTTGTGCCTTCAACCTTACACCAAAAGCTGAAATTTTCAATGGATAATAAGTTGGTGACTGTCTCTGGTGAAGAAGAGATGCTAGTAAGCAAGCCATCCTCCATGCGCTATATTGAGGCTACAGAAGAAGCTTTTGAGACGTCTTTTCAAACGTTAGAGATTGCGAATGCCACCTTCACAGGAGAAGGAGTCCCAATGAAGAAACCAAAGTTGTCTGAAACCTCCATGATGATCGCTAAAGTTATGATGAAAGGAGGGTATCAGGCCGGATGTGGATTGAGAAGATATGAACAAGGGATCGTGATGCTGGTAGAACTTCCAGATAACAGAAACAGATATGGGTTGGGATACGAACCTAACAGGTTTGACAGAAAGAGAATTGCCAAAGAAAGAAAAGAAAAGAGGATAGCTAGACTGGAAGGCAGGGAGCTAAAAGATGAGAGTATCCCCATCTGTGACATCAGGCAAAGCTTTCGGAGTGCAGGAATATTGAATCCGAATCAGATAGCAGCTATCCAGGACGATCGCAGTGCAGAAAACGACAATGTCAACCTTGTCCACCCTTGCTCGCCAAATGAAGAACTTGGAAATTGGGAGATTGTTGAGTTTCCCGTGATCTTTGATTCAAAGTAATTATGTAATGCAAATTCTATTGCTCTGCCCAAGGCTTTAGAATAATTTATTGTCAAAAGGGCGCACATGTTTTATTTCAGTATCATTATCAATAAAATGCACTTTGAATTTTCCAATCATTTCTTTTTTCTTTCCTTTCCATCTCTTCATCTTTTCCCACTTTTCATTTCGTTATTTTTAACTAATGCAGATCCAAAAACATTGTCTTTGAAAATAACAATGCCAGTAACTCATACTATAATTTTGAATACCCCATTAATCATACTGAGGAAGATAATGAGGACAATTGGGAAACCCCTCCTGAATTAATGAAGTTGGTGGAACAAGAAGCTAAAGTGATTTAACCCCACGAGGAAGAAACTGAAACAATCAATCTGGGCACTGAAAACGACAAGAAAGAAGTTAAGATTGGAACCACAATGAAAAGCAGCGAGCGAGAAAAATTGGTTAAACTCCTATTTGAATATGCGGATGTTTTCGCGTGGACATACTGAGATAT
The DNA here is from genome assembly GCA_037113605.1 of Calophaca sinica. NCBI lineage: Eukaryota > Viridiplantae > Streptophyta > Magnoliopsida > Fabales > Fabaceae > Calophaca > Calophaca sinica. The sequence goes on from CM073732.1 coordinate 125,809,163, forward strand.
GCCTGGATTAGATAATAGCATAGAAGAGCATAAATTGTCATTAAAACCCGAGTGCCCACCGGTCAAGCAGAAGTTGAGAAGGATGAAGCCGGAGATGTCACTCAAGATTAGAGATGAGGTAAAAAAACAGTTCGACGCCGGTTTTCTGGCTGTAGCAAAATACCCTCTATGGGAGGCTAATATTGTCGATCCCAAAGAAAGACGGAAAGGTCCGAATGTGTGTTGACTATAGAGATCTAAACAGGGCCAGCCCTAAGGATGACTTCCCTTTGCCACATATTGATGTCTTGGTAGATAGCACAGCTCAACACTCTGTCTTCTCTTTCATGGTTGGATATTCTGGCTATAATCAAATCAAGATGGCTCCCGAGGATATGGAGAAAACCATATTTATCACTTTATGGGAAACTTTCTGTTACAAAGTAATGCCGTTTGGATTAAGAAATGCTGGGGCAACATACCAAAGAGCAATGGTGGCTTTGTTTCACGACATGATGCACAAAGAAATAGAGGTCTATGTGGATGACATGATTGTAAAGTCCAAAACAGAGGAAGGTCATGCTATTAACCTACAAAAACTTTTTGAGCGACTGAGGAAGTATAAACTCCGGTTAAACCCAGCTAAGTGTAGTTTTGGTGTAAGGTCAGGCAAGCTGCTAGGGTTCATAGTCAGCCAGAAGGGAATAGAAGTTGATCCGGCCAAAGTAAAAGCAATCCTCGAAATACCGACTCAGACCAAAAAAGAAGTTCGTGGATTCTTGGGAAGACGAACTACATCGCCAGGTTTATATCCCACTAATCGCTACTTGTGAGCCAATTTTCAAGCTGCTGTGTAAGAATCGGGAGACTAAATAGAACGACAATTGCCAAAAAGCTTTTGAGAAAATCAAACAGTACTTACAAGATCCACCGGTTTTGGTACCTCCTGTGCCAGGGAGACCCCTCATCATGTACTTAACAAAGATTTGACGAATCAATGGGTTGTGTGCTAGGACAACATGATGAATCTAGTAAGAAAGAGCATGCCATTTACTACTTGAGCAAGAAATTCACTAGGCTGAGACGAGGTATTCATTGTTAGAACGAACGTGTTGCTTGGCGTTAAACCGGGCCGCACATCGTTTGAGACAATATATGCTATCCCATACAACCTTGTTTGGTGTCCAAAATGGATCCGATCAAGTATATTTTTGAAAATCCCGCTCTCACAGGAAGAATTGCTCGTTGGCAAATGTTGTTATCTGAGTATGATATTGTGTATATCACCCAAAAGGCAATTAAAGGCGTACCTTTAGCTGAATACTTGGCTCATCAACTTTGTGGAAGACTATCAGTCAATGCAATGTGATTTCCCAGACAAAGACATAATGGCCTTATTTGAAGGAAAAGAAACCCCTGACAATGAAAAATGGATCTTGTTGTTTGATGGTGCCTCTAATGCATTGGGACATGGGATTGAGTTGTGGCCGATTTCCCGTAAAATCATTTCATCCCATTTACTGCGAGATTGTGTTTCGATTGTACAAACAATATGGCAGAATATGAGGCATCTGCCATGGGCATTCAAGCGGCCATTGAATCGAAGGTCAAAATTCTCGAAGTATATGGAGACTCGGCTTTGGTTATCCATCAGTTAAAAGGCGAATGGGAAACGAAGGATTCTAAATTAGTTCCTTACCACGATCACATCAAAGAACTGATGGAGCAGTTTGATGAAATCACCTTCCATCACATTCCGCGTGAAGATAATCAGCTAGCTGACGCTTTAGCTACTCTATCATCAATGTTCAAAATCAGTAACAGGGAGAGCCTACCGCTCATAAAAATACAGAATCACGACCGGCCGGCACACTGCCTAGCAATAGAAGGAGAGCCTGATGGCAAACCCTGGTATTACGACATCAAACGATACATCACGAGTAGAGAATATCCTCCTAATGTCTCAGAAAATGATAAAAGGGCATTAAGGCGGTTGGCAATGGGATTCTTTCTAAACGGCGAAGTGCTTTATAAGAGAAACCATGACATGGTACTTCTCAGGTGTGTTGATAAGATCGAGGCGAAAAGATTATGCGAGAGGTTCATGAAGGTTCCTTTGGGACTCACGCAAATGGGCATGCAATGGCAAGAAAAATCTTGAGGGCTGGCTACTATTGGTTGTCTATGGAGACTGATTGTTTTGGTTATGTGAAGAAATGCCACAAGTGTCAGATTTACGCCGATAATATCCATGTGCCACCAGTCTCTTTGAACATCTTAACAGCACCATGGCCTTTCTCAATGTGGGGATTGGATGTCATTGGACCCATTGAACCTAAGGCATCCAATGGACATCGTTTCATTCTTGTCGCAATCGACTATTTCACTAAATGGGTTGAAGCGGCTTCATATATGAGTGTGACAAAAAATGTGGTTGTCAAATTCATCAAGAGAGATTTGATCTGCCGCTATGGTTTGCCAAATAAGATCATCACTCATAACGGGACTAATTTGAATAACAAGATGATGAAGGAGCTGTGTAATGACTTCAAGATCCAACATCATAATTCCTCACCGTACCGCCCAAAGATGAATGGGGCAGTTGAAGCTGCAAATAAGAACATCAAGAAGATTGTCCAAAAGATGGTGGTAACATTTAGAGGCGGCATGAAATGCTCCTTTGCCTTGCACGGTTATCGAACTTGGTTCGCACCTCAACAGGCAACCCCTTTCTTGGTGTACTGAATGGAAGCAGTGCTTCCCATCGAAGTTGAGATCCTCGTTAAGGGTATTGATGGAGACAAAACTAGAAGAGGCGAGAATGGGTTCAGGCTCTTTGGATCAATTGAATCTCATTGAAGAAAAGAGAGTGATGGCCTTATGTCATGGACAACTATATCAAAGACAGGATGAAGAGGGCTTACTTAAAAGAAAGTTCGCCTAGGAATTCCAAGAAGGAGACCTAGTACTCAAGAAGATTTTGCCTATCCAAAAGGATTCTCGTGGAAAATGGACTCCGAATTATGAAGGCCCGTATGTTGTGAAAAAAGCTTTTCTGGAGGAGCTTTAATCCTCACAAAGATGGACGGTGAAGATCTCCCGCTCCCAGTAAACTCTGATGCAGTCAAAAAATATTATGCCTAAAAAAGAAAAACATATAAAAACCAAGCAAAAGTGAGCTCGCTAGGTTGAAAACCTGAAAGGGCGACCTAGGCAAAAATTAGAGCGACCTGTTGGAGTGAAAACTTGAAAGAGCAATCCAAGCAGAAGTTAGGGTCTAAAATCAGATATTGAAGAAGGCTGGTGCATTAAGAGGCTCTTACCCAACTGGGGCAATTCTGTAGTAGAGTAATGAGTAGTCAAAGTTACGGATATGGGAAGCTGGCATTTGTTCCTACAAAGACACAACCTATAAAATATCTGCTTAGTTATTGTCTTTCTTTGTTTTTTCTTCTTCCTGCATTTTTCTTGATGTATTTTCAAGTCTGTGTAACTTCAGTCCTTGTACACATAACTCTTCTTTTGAATACCAAACACCTCCATTCTTGTATTTCAAAATGTTGTTTTATGATAATAGGCACTTAATTGTGGAGCATGTGATGATATGGGAAAGCATTACGGTTATTATATACATCTTAAGAATCGCGAGGAAACGCCAAATCTCAACAAATAAGTTTCAAAAAGGGCAAAGGGATTACCTTTAAAAAGAGTAACTAGCGCTGCATTGATAACTCGCGCTCTCTCCCAATCGAAGCATGGCATGACTAAATCTGATGAATCTCAATTCATCCCATATCTTTAAGCACTAGAGATCATACGGGACGAGGAATCAGTAAAAATAATAATCACATTGCATACATGCACCACATATCATCTATTCATGCATCATCTTCATCTCACAACCTTTCCAGCCGCTTTTGTTACGCTTGGTCCATGCATCAAGTATCGATCCTTCAGTATTGTTTTCAAGACAATGTGCCGAGCATTGGTCTTTTATTTTTGCTTTCTGAGTGACACGCCAAGTATCGCTCACTCTTTATTGCTTTCCGATCACCGAGTCAGTACCCGACCTGGCGGAGATCCTTCTTTTATGTTTTCTGATAAACGCGCCAAGCATCACCCCTTTTTATTGCTTTAAGATTACCGCGTCAGTACTCGACCTGGCGGTAGTCCCTCATTATTGCTTTTTGACCAACATATCAGTTCCGGACCTGATGTTGATCCTTCTTTATTGCTTTCCATCGACGCGTCAATACCCTACTTGGCGTCGAGCCTTCCGATCACCGTGTCAGTACCCGACCTGGCGGCGATCCTTCTTTATTGCTTCCCATCGACGCGTCAATACCTTATTTGGCGTCGAACCCTCATTATTGCTTTCCAATCACCGCGTCAGTACCCGACCTGGCGGTGACCCTTCTTTATAGTTTTCTGATAAACGCGCCAAGCGTTAATCACTCATTACTGCTTTTTCGATCACCGCGTCAGTACCCGACCTGGCGGTGACCCTTCTTTATTGCTTTCCGATAAACGCACCAAGCGTCAATCCTTCACTGTCATTCCTCACCCCACTCCTTGTCTATCCTGGTTCGGGACAAAATTAGTGTCTTTATCTTTACTTCTATTTTACGACGGAAATATGAAGACCTTTGTTATTCACATTTTCTAATAAAATATAACTAAAGAGGGGCAGCTGTTATACCCTAATTTTGTCCACCTACCTCCTGTAATTTATTCTTATTGTTGTTTTTACTTTATTCTTAGTAACACATTTTGGGTTCATTTTTGTGTTAATCCTTTGGGCTAATTTCAGTCCAATTACAATAAAAAAGGAAGTGCAAATAATCAAGCAAGCCCAAGATATAACCAATGTCCAATGTCCATTACATATCAAAAAATATATACAGACAAATGTTTGAATGAATTAAACAGGAAAAAAAAATAAAGATTGCAGGGAGCATGGCTCCTGCACAGAGACAAAGCATAAAAAAAAAGGGTGAATGCAGCGTCTGCTGCGTTGAGATGTTGGGACAAAAAGAAGAAGACAAATGGTTTTCCTTTGAGCCAGCTTGTTTCTCTGTCTTGCTACTAGTCAAAACCTACAAAAAGAAAGGCAACAGTCTATTATGAAGAAATTGCATTGTCTAATTAGGCACAAATGGAAGAAAACAAAGTCAAACCAGAAACAATTACTATAAGCATGAATGCAGCAGTGGGTTGAAGGAATACAAGCAACGGGCAGAGCACTTGAAACACCAAAATGGCAACAATTTGAAAAATTAAAAAAAGATGATGCAGAGATAAATTGACCACATTGTCTATATCTCGTATAAGGCAAAACTTTGCCTATAAATACCACCAGCAAATTCACTCAAGAGTGAGGAGAGAAAAAAATTTCTGGGCATTTTTTTGACTACCAACCAAAGAATTAGAGCCTCACACTGAAGCCCTAATTCACCAAATCAGAACACACAAAAAAAGAGCAGAAGCAAAAAAAAAAGCAAGTAAAAAACGCAAAAGAGAAAGAGAAGAAGAAGCAAAAACGCAAAAGCAAGAAGAAGAAGAAGGTACCCTCCTCTTCACGATCTCCCACCGTTCCTTCTCCCTCTCTCAAGACGCCCCCTCGGCCGCCAAGCCGCGGCCACCCCCTTCTTCCCTTTCTTCTTCTTGCCATCTCTCTCTCTCTCTCTCCCTCTCTCATCTTTGTTCCCCTGCGGCGCTGCTTTCCCTTTCTTCTTTCTCTTCTGTTTGTGTTTATGTGTGTGTGTGTGGGTGTTTATGTGTGTGTGTGTATTTTCCAGCTTAGGTTTTACGCCCCCTCCCCTTTATTTCATGTTTTGTTACCTTTTTATTTTTATTTTTATTTTTTCTTTTGACACCCAGTTTCTTTTTATTTACGCCCCCTCCCCTTTATTTCATGTTCTGTTATTTTTTTATTTTTTTTCTTTTCACACCCAGTTTCTTTTTATTTACGCCCCCTCCCCTTTATTTCATGTTCTGTTATTTTTTTCTTTTTTTCTTTTCACAACCAGCTTCTTTTTATTTACGCCCCCCCTCTTTTTAAATTTCACATACAAGTTTTGAAACCCTGTTTTTCTTGAAAATCACTTGATAAAAATCATGAAAATTAATTTATTAGTAATGATCACTCGAGATTGCTTCCCGTTTAGTCATTACAAATATCTTAATTTTTTAAATAAAAATGGGTTATTAGTGAGGACCACTCTTGATTGCTTCTTGTTTGGTCCCCATGAAAACTTATCTTCTTCATAAAAATAAAATTAAGTTTTTACTAGTAATGATCACTCGAGATTGCTTCCCGTTTGATCATTACGAACACCGTTAATTTTCTAAACAAAATAGGTTGTAGTGAGAACCACTCTTGATCGCTTCTTGTTTGGTCCCTACAAAACCTACCTTTTTTCCATCAAAAAATATACAATTAAAATCAACCAACACACAACCATTTTCTACCCAAGAACTACGTAGCCTTTGATTTCTCCACTGCACCCGGAGATACGTAGGAGCAGGAGCCCACTCCTGTCAAGCGCAATAATAAACGACTTTTATTAAGTCCTCTTTTTTTTTATCTTGGTTATTTTTTTTTTAAAATAAAAGGGAAATAAATATTTTTTAGAAGTTAATAAATTTTGCACAATTAGTTAGAGGTAACCTTTTTCGAAAGGATGTCGTGGGGTGCTAATACCTTCCCTACGCATAATCGACTCCCGAACCCAAATCCGGTCTCAAGGACCATTTTCTTCAATAAAGGTTTTTCCAATATTTTTTCCTTCGAAATAAATTATTGGTGGCGGCTCCATTAAACTCGAATAAATCCCTCCGGATTTTTCGGTCGCTACACTTCGTAAGTGTCCATGTTGGGAATTTGGAATCGCTTCGGGACTGGATCGGCCATAACCCTCTCGATGAAGGGGAGCAAGGTTAGTCTGATTTCGGAGGGTCGGTTCTCACGTCGTGGTGTGTGCCGGGTGTGGCCCTCTCGCCTGGGGCTCTCCGTGGCGCTGGATCCGTCCGATTTGGACGAGTCACGGTCGTCTCTTCTGGTCCTTGAGGGCGTCTCGTGGCCCTGTCTTTCCTCGCGATCGCGGGCTTCCGCGATCCTGCGCCTTAACTCTTCGTTTCATACGAAGCTCGAGGCGAGTGCGGTGGTGGGCGTTCATCCTGACTGACCTAGTGATGACTCGGCGGTGGCAATCTGTGACTCGTCGTGCTCCTGGTGCGCACCATCTTGCTCGGGGTGTTCTTGAGGCCTGGCCTAGTTTTCCCGGGCCCCACGGTGGGCGCCAATATTAATGTTGGGAATGGCTGAGCTCTCCTCCTCCTTGGAGTTGAGTACTCCTTCTTTTGGAATCGAAGGGGGGTGGTACCTGCAAAGGCATTCCGATGCCTAAGTTAGATAGGGCTTTAGAAGAGAAGGAGAGCAGAGTGAATTAGGGTTTAGGAAGTGTATATCCATACCTCTTTATATAGTGAAGCCTGGTAGGAGGTTGGTTACCCCCGATCTGAATTGCACGCTCCACCTTCTTCATGCGGGGTAACGGCTCGCACCTGATAAGGGTAACGACTCATTATGATCTGTAATGTGCCCCGCCTTCTTCGCAACGGTACTGCCCTGTGGCCCCCTTCTACGGGGGTTCCATGACGGGGCCCGCGGCTCGGGTCCCGAGTGCTATAGTGGACTCGGAGCGGCCAATCACGGGAAATGGGGTGAGGCTCTATAGTAGCTCGGTGGGCGCATGCCTATGCTTGTTCATAATCGGTTCTGCCCGGTCGGTAGTGACCCGAGCTCGTAGAAACACGATCGGCACCGGGCTGAGCTCAATGTCACTTGATAGGCATTGGGGTCGGCTCGGTGGATTCCAGCTCGGGGACCGGCCCGTAACACAATGGTTGTTGATTCCTAGTACCAATTGGTACTAGGAATCAAAAACCATTGTATTTAACCCCTAGGTACATGGCTCGATTCCTAGGAAAGACAAAAACACCATTAATTTGGAATTAAATCCAAAGGGGGGTGGTGAAGGATTATGGTTGGTACTAGGAATCAAAAACCATTGTATTTAACCCCTAGGTACATGGCTCGATTCCTAGGGAAGGCAAAAACACCATTAATTTGGATTAAATCCAAAGGGGGGTGGTGAAGTCCTGTGAGTGAACCGGACACTGGGGTGCATGGACCAGAGCTAGCGTATGCTGGGCTGGGGCCATGTGGTCAGTGGGTCGGACAGCTGTGGTACGGCCTAATATGGGTGACGACCCAGACTGTTACATTGTAGTTCTTTCATATATACGACTTCAATTCAAAGACAATTACTCCTCCCAATTTCCACTCCCAAAACCAAAGGAATACCGTGAAATTATAATCTGGTAATACCTTTGAGTTGGTCGATGTAGAAGCTTCGCACCGTCGCGGTGAACATCCTTTTTCCACCGCGGCGAACAACTCCGACCACCAGACCGTCGCTGTAGACCACCGCGGTCATCCCACAGCCACCAGCAACCTGAACAACCACCCGCAAATCAACTGCGAACAACCTTCTTTTGGCACAGAACGACCACCGCGTCTCTCCGTCATGCGTCGTCAATGTCAACTCGCGGCCCCTGTCTTCCGTCGTCAACCCCGGTCTTGCAGATGGGGATTTCCGTTTTGAAAGGCACATGATAAACTGGGAGAGAGAAATGATAAGCTGCGAGAGAGAAGGATTCTGTTTTTTTTAATTTTTAGTTTCTATGTCATTAGATTAATCTAACGGCATTAAACTCTAACGCCTCTGTTTAATGTTGCAGAATGAAGGAGAGGTGGTAACGTAAGAGAGGATCCAATTCTGCCTCGGTTTGTTCTTTTTTTTCTTTTTTCTTTTTTTTTTTAGAAATTTCAGCGCTGAAGTGTGAGTGTGACTTCTTTACTCCTTAACTTTGTCGGGGGAAGGAGGGAACGAATCAAAGAGTTTCGTTGGTTGAAGAAAGAACGGTGCGCCTTTTTCACCCCGCGTTATTCGTTGTTCATTCTGTGGTCCGTTTATTATTTTTATTATTTGTTTTAATTAAAGCTGGATCCCGCCTATTTATGTTACGTTGCGTTATTTGTACAATGAGATAACTTTTGGGATAACAATTCAACAATGGTTAATATCAGGGGCGGACCCACGTTGTGCTGAGTGTGTGCAGCTGACCACACTGGAAAAAAAATTTACTTACACCCCATATAAGTATTTTTTTTAACCCCACTCATTTTAAATATTTACACCCAGACCCAAATTTTTTTTTACTTACACCCCATATAACTGTTTTTTTGTCCCCACTTATTTTAAATGTTTGCACACAGACCCATAGAGACCCACCCACTCACACTCAGTCTATGGACCCACTCTCTCACCCCTCACCTCACTCTCTCTCTCTGGAGAAAAACATTACTCTCTGTTGGACATGGAAACACCACCTCCCACTGCCCTCTGTTCTCTCTCTCTCCGTCACGACTCCTTCCTTATCCTTTGCCGGCCGCCTGAACGCGTCCCGCCTCTGTCGCGACTCCTTCTTTCTCTGCGGCTGCCGTCCTCTGTTCTCTCTCTCGACCAGATTGCTTAAGAAAGCTGAAAAAGGCTCAGCCTCGTCTCTCTCTCTCTCCGTCGTGTCCTCCATCGGGTCCTCCTCCCGCCGCCGCTTGCCTCGCCGCTAGTGAGTCTCCCACTAAAACCCTAAACGCTCGAGTATTTTCCCCTAATTTGGACTTCAATTGGTTACCTCTTGAATCTGTTTGGCTTGAATTTGTTTGGTTATTAATTTTCCCCTAATTTGGACTTCAATTTTTTTTTGGCTTCAATCTGTTCGTCTTCAAGGCAATTGTTGTGAGTTGTGCATGGGATTTGCTCAAGAAGGATAGAATCAAGGCAATTGTCCTGAAAACAGTTTTCACATTGTGATTTTGATTTTGTTTTTTGGTTTGAAGGATTTTTGTATCAACTATGAAAGTAAAATTGAACTTTCTTTCATTGAACTGAGAAACTGGATGTCTCCATTTCAGATTTTATGCTGGTAGCAATTTTAAATAATTTTTAGTTACTTATAGCTAAATGCAGCCTTTGGTGTTTGATTTTGTTGTTCCTCACGGCAACTGATAACTGGAAAAATTTGAAGGAGCTGGAGAAAGCAGTAAAGGTAATCTGGAGTGCCAAAGATCTGTTACCTCCTCGGGTATGATCAATTTTTTTCCATGCACTTTCTTCTATTACATGTTGAAATGAAAATAAAAATGATGTTTGCTTTTCATCACTACAATGTACAAACCTTTCTTCTGGTCACCTACTAATTCGATTTATATTTTCTGTTATTTATCAGTACACAAATGTTACAAGTTAGAACCTGGAGTCTCTTGTGTTTCCCATTATCATATAGTAATACTTTGAATTTCTTATTTATAGGCGATTAAGATAGACATTTATGATTGTTTTTGGCATCAAAATGTCCCCACTCTTACAATGATGCACTGTTGATTATTCCTTTGCAGAACTCATAACTGGATGAGCTGGTTCAGATGATTGCATTTTTCTATTACAATGCAAAAAAGCCTGCATGGATAGATGATGTGGCCAATAATTTATGAGGTATGTAATTTATTTGATTAGATATATTAAAAATTTATTACTTTAATATTTATAATAGTGTATGAATTTAAATTTTTTTGCACTCACTGACCTAGGGTCCTAGGTCTGCCACTGGTTAATATAGTTTAAAACCATGGTTAATAGTGTATTGAACTTAGTTAATAGGTATACATGCAGTAAATAAGTAACTCATTTAACATCCATCGAATTGCATTGCTTAATGTAGTTTTTTTTTATTAAAAAAGATATTCATTTATTCAAATTGGTAAAATACAACGGGCAACACAAATTCAACATAGCTAAAAACCGAAAATGATGAATCTGCGAACAAACTCACAGCACACAGGTTAATAGCATAAAACAGCAAAATACCTACAAATGTGACAAAATCAAAGTGACCGGAATACCCATGCCTCCGGATCTGTAACGTTGACGCCCAAGTCTTGATTGAATCTGTAATGGATCGAAGTTAATCTGCCAATCTGAACCAAACGAACACTGCAACAAGACGAAAAACCAAACAACGTCGCACCAAGACGACGAACAAAATAACGCCGCACTCAGACGACGAAATCGCGAAAAAACATGAAAGAAAAAGCAGATCTATGTGGAAAAACTACTTATTTAGATAAAAGGAGGGGAAAAATGATGTAGAGAGGTGATTTCAGGCCAAAAAATGGCCCAAAACCACCCCCCTCCAATGAATGAGAAAGAAGGAAGAGAGGAGTAGAGGGAAGGTTTACGGTAACAGGTTACTAAGAAGGAAGAAAAATGGCTAAAAACCACCCCTTCCAGTTAATGTAGTTTAGTGGTGGATAATTGATTACCAATTTACTACATGTGTACCAATTAACCAAATTCAACACATCATTAACTACAATTTTGAATTGCATTAACTATTGTGGAATTATTGCCCCAAAAGTTGTCTCATTTTATTGTTAAAAAAATATTTTTGTATTTATTTTGCCCACTAACATTCAATTTATCGACGTGGCTCCGAAGCAATATTTTTAAAACCGAACCAGAGATTGAATCAGCGAAACCTCAAGGTCATGGTTCAACCCGGTTTAATTAGTGGTTCCACACAATTTTTTGCGGTTTAACCAGACTAAGATTCAAATGGGGTGAACCAACCACCAAACTAGTCGGTTCAATCGGCTGAACTGGTCAGTTTGATTTTTAATAACATTGCACTTAAGAATTTTTCCAGTATCAAAAGACCTATTATTTATGAGGCGAGTTTTAAGGTGGACAAATTGCACATATGATCTACTATGGATCATTGAAATTTACTTGCTATTACAAGTTAGTGGGGTCACTGAATAAGTTTTAATAATTTGCTAAGACACATTTCCTTATTTGGTAGCCTTGACCTAAAATCTTTGAAATATGGCTTTTGGTGGATTGTTGTGAACCCTAAGACAACCTCATTTTTGGATGGTCGTTGGGATGTTGCCTAAAAACTGAGGGCGAAACGACAATCTTCAAGGTTGATTTGAGTGCAGAACAACAATTATTCCCAAAAAATTCAACACAATATTTGAGGGTGATTTCATCAGAATCACAACGTCACTAGAGGGTTTCTCGAAGGAGTCATGGTACCGGACGATGTGGGGACCATCGACAATGGTGGAGGATCTTGATTTCAGGGAGGACGCAGCAACGCATGGTGGGGTCAAAGTCGTTGTGGAAATAGAATCTTGATGATTCTTGATTGTCTTTTAGCATCAATTCATGATCGATGTTTTGCGAAGATTAAGGGTCGTGTGTAGGTAAATGAATCAAGGGGAGATTCCAAAATACCCATCTCAATCCACCAAAATTAAATGGTATACTTTGTTTTCAGAATAAAGAAAGAGTGGTTCTTAACTAAAAATAAAGAAAATGTAGTGAACTCAATTTCAGGGTTTTTCCTCACGACTATGAGAGCCACCCATCTCTAACTTCGATCCATATTGATAGTGGAAACTGCGATTCTCGTCGACAATGACATCATTGGCGGCATAGGGGATAGGTTCTTCATTGTTAGATTTTTCACTTGGTCGGCTTCACTTTCACTTCGACGTCGCCCTTTCTGTTGTCCGACGAAATTTGACGGAGAATGTTGAGGATTGGGGGGAGGGGAGTCACAAGGGGAAGGTTAGGGACGAGAGTGCAAATATTTTCACACAAACAATCACCGATAGTAGGTGCTTGATCCGATCCGTTGAATTTTAATTTATTAAACCCATCGGTGTAAACCTATTTGTCCCGATGATGGACCACATTCAAACTTATCCATGTAAGCAATCGCCTTATTTATGATTAATTTTATCTTTTTTAAAAAAATAAAAATAAAAATTATGACATTTAAAATAGTTACCGTGGAAAAAATAAGTGAATGTTAAATAATCGAGAAACACTAAAACTTATTATATGCTTTTGACCCTTTAGTTAGGGGAAGATATGAATTAGGTTTGCTTGGGTTAAGCAAGAATTTAAATCCAAATTGACTCAGTTCAGTTTGATTGTATAAAAATTAAATGTTAAGAACTGATATAAAAGAGTATTAACACTGAAAACGTATTAGAATTTGGGATTGAGCATAACTCAACTCCAAAAGCTAGCTTATGGGGTGAGGATTGCCCCAACTTAAAATCATTAATCAGGACATATCACTATCCAATGTGGGACTCTCAATTCACCCTCTTCACTCCCAGGACTGGATATCTAGAGAGCGACCTGGTGGCCTGATAACGGGTGATTTAACAGATCCGGATAGACTCTGATACCACATTAGAATTTGAGATTATGCCTAACTCAACTCCAAAAGCTAGCTTGTGGGTAAGGGTTGTCCCTTACTTATAACCACTAATCATATCATTTCAATATCCAATGTCGAACTCTCAACAAATAGGTTGGGATCACAACCACATGTAAGAACAATTTTTATGTAAGCAACTAAATCTCAACTTTAAAATATAATTTTCATATAAAAAGTATAAAGACATAATTAGATGGTTAGATAGCTTGTGTTATCAATAAGCATTGAGTAACACATGTGTTTTTTATAGATAAAGGAAAAGAAAGGGAAGGCTAAGTAATGAGTTCAGGGGTACTGCACCTCATAACATCAAAAGAAGTTAAAGCAATAATGAGGGAGGAGGAATCTAATATGGTTAAGATAAAGGAACCATGGTGTCCCATATTGGTTAAGAGGTTTGCACAAGTGTTAGCCTCCTTGAAAATGTGAGCAATTGAGACCTTCCAATTAGGCATGGCAACAAAAACCGAACCCGCGGGGACCCACCCGAACTGGCCCCGATTTTGATTTTGGAAAACCCGGTTTGGCCTGGGTTCGGGCTTTCTGGTGGTTTTCTCATGCAAGTCGGCTCGGGGCGGTCTGGGATTGTTAATACCCGTCCCGAACCCGAGCCCCAACCCACCCCGATGTTACACAATTACCAAATTACCCTTATATATATATATATATTATTAAGAGATTATTGAAATTGAAACCCTAGTTTCGTTCACGAGTGCAAAGAAAGGCGTTTCCTTTCTCGCTTTTCCCTCTCTCGCTTTACGCCAAGTACTGCGGTCCGGCTGGCCGTCAGACCTTTCCTTACGCCGCGACTCTTTCCCTTACGCCGCTGCCAGATCTTTCTCTTACACTGGGCCGTCATGCCACGCTTTTTTCCTCTTTACGCTCGTGCACCTTTCCCTAAGACGCTTGTTGCTCGCCGCTGCCGCCGGGCCGCAACCAACACAGTAACCAACTAGGAAGGCGACTAACCAACACAGGGCGACCAACCAACACAGCGAGCTGGGCGACCAACCAACACGAGGCCTGCTGGCTTTACAAAGCTCACAAACAAAGAGAGGTTTTCTTTCTTTCTTCCTTTCAAACTTGTTTCAACCGGAGTGGATCGGAAGTTGAAGCACTATAAACCCTGATTTTTATTTGATTTATTGTGATGATTTGTGAAATTGACATGAAATCCAGGGATTGCCAATGCGATAATTTTGTCTCTCATATCTCAAGTGACTTTGTCTTAAGAGTTTTAATTCCTTGTTCAATTCATGTAGCATCTGCAATAATTATAGTATTGTTTTGAGTATGTTCAATCAATTTCATGGCCGCATTTATAATTCGCTGAGAATGCAAAGAAGTATGAGCCCAAATACAGCTTATCGTGGAATGGACTTGATACTAAGGTAGAAAAGTCAAGGAAGCAAATGAAGGAGAGAAAGAACAGAGCTAAGAAGATTCGTGGTGTAAAGAAGACCAAGGCTTCCGATGCTGCCAAGGCTGGAAAGAAGAAATGAGTTTTCAGACATCATGTTCTGATATTAATGTTCTTTTGCTGTTGGTATTTTCTTAAAGGCTATTTTGTTTTTTTGATAGCTTCCTAGAATGAAGTAGTTTCATCGTAATTATCGCTTAATTGATGTTGATTATAACTTGAGATTGAGTACCAAGAAGGACTGGCTTTTGAGGTTTTTGTTGAACCAAAAAAAAAATTATCATGTATTTTTCCTGCACTCTCATGTGAGTTTGCATCGGTTAATGTCAGTGATGTTCTTCGAACAGTAAGTTTCTATTATTCCATTTGTTCCATCTAATCATCTCTAGCAAAAAAGCATTTGTACTTCAGAAGTCTAAACATGAGGATATTATTCATTGTACTTCAGAAGTCTAGCCTTTGGAGCATTTATTCATCAATAAACTTCCAAATTTCTATAATCCATATTATTGCCATATTTTCCTTTGTTTCACTTTCACCCGTGACATGCGTTAAATGTTTTACTGTGTAGACTGATTTTGTATGTATGTATAATTTAACAGGTTATAGGTATGGCAGATGTTGGTAATTCCCAACTACTCATTTCACAGGAAAGTGTACAAGGTACTGAGGCTGGGAGCACACCTCTGGAGGAGGATGTTTTACCAAGAAGTGCAGATTTTGATATTTTAATGTGGTGGAAGTTGAATGGCATCAAGTATCCAACACTCCAAGCAATTGCAAAGGATGTCTTAGCGATTCCTCGTTTTCATCAGAGCTTCTGAATGCGCATTCAAGACTAGCGGTATTATCTTAAGTCCTCATCGTAGTCGACTTCATTAGACTACTTTAGAGGCCTGATGTGTTCCAAGTTGGTTATGGAGTCTTGAGAATGGCAAGATAAGTTTCAAATAAAAATTCTTTCAAATATCTTATGAAATGACAAATTAAGTTTGTATATCTTAACTGATTCTTTATATTGTATCGGATTTTATATTCATAGGTGGTTCTAATTCTAAAGTAGGCAACGATTTTGCTACTTTACTCAACGAAATGGAGTTCGATGATGAAGGTGTTATTTTATCTATTTTATTTGCTTTACATTTTATCAAGCTTAATGTTTATAATTTAACTTTCGTTTTTTCTTTATACAGGTGAATTGGTTAGTGGTGTTACCTCCCTTGTTGAAGAGGATTGTTAGTTGCCTTGATATTTGACAAATTGAAACGTCGAATTTGTATCATAATAATGCCAATTTGTATCATTGGTTGTTATTTATATGTTGGTTTGTAATGTACTTTGTGGTTGTTACTTGCTTCCTTTTGGGTGATGCTTTAATTTGTAATTTGTGATGTACTTTGTTGTAGTTGTTTTGTTTGGATAATTTGTAATTTATGTCTGCTTCAAGCATGTTCATGCGATTGTCTTTCTTATTGATTCATCAAATTAAAATGTTTTTTTGTCAAAAAAAAATACAAATTAAAATGTTTTTACAATTTTTTTTTTGAATAATAAGACTATAATTTTTGAACGGGGCGGGGGCGGGGGCGGGCCGGGGAAACCCGACCCCCGTCGGGGGCGGGGATGGGACCCCGTTTTTCAGGCCCGGCGGGGATCGGGGGCGGGTTCGGGCTTTTTCCTTGGGGCGGGGGCGGGGCGGGGAAAGCAAAAACCGCCCCCGAACCGGCCCGTTGCCATGCCTACTTCCAATTCGAGAGGTGAAGCAAATGCATGATCTTATTAAGAAGAGGTTGGAAAGAGGTCGTCTGACTGAGAGTTGAATTCTACCATGACTGAGGGGGGATGAAGCTGACGAGCGAGCTTAAGCCCCTCATAATTCAGTTGTGATGGTAGTGGATGTTCCAACGGTGCAGTGGAATCCTTTAATGAAGGTGCCTTTGGAGTCTCGGTTCAAGCCTCCACAGACTAAGGAACGATCATTGATGTAGTGAGAGCAGTCAGCATTGAGCTTAAAGCAATGATATGGAGGGGGAAGGCAAGCAATATGAAGCTCTTTCTTCATCTTAGAATTTGAGTTTGGGTCTAACTCAACCCCAAAAGCTAGCTCATGGGGTGAAGGTTGCCCCCCACTTATAACCACTATTAAGGCCATATCACTATCCAATGTGGGACTCTAACACACCCCTTCACGCCCAGGAATAGACATCTGGAGCGTGAAGTTTGCAGGACTGAACATCTGCGGGTGGCCCAATGGATCTCGATAGGCTTTGATACTATGGGAGTAGAGGCTGGTTGAAATACCTAGTGAGGAGATAGAGGCAACATGATGAGTACTGATAAGGTTGGTTGAAGGATTGGGTCTGTTTGGTTCAAACGAGGGGAGAGGAGAGGAGGGATTTTAATGGAGGGGATGGAAGGAGAGGGGAGAGATTTAATTTTATATTGTGTTTGGTTCAGAGGAGAGGAGGGGAGGGGAGGGAAGGATAGTTTTTGCTTGTTTGGTTCAGGAGAGGAGGAGAGGGATTTTAATGGAGGGGAATGATTAATTTACACATATATCCTTATAGTCGTTTATATTATATTTAATATATGGTTAATTAAGTAATTTTATTTTAAATGATTTAAGCTTCCCTCCCCTCCCCTCAAAAAAACCCTAACATTGGAGGGGAACAAAAATTGAGTTAGGAGGGATTTTGCTCCCCTCCCCTCCCCTTCACTCCCCTCCCCTCTTAAAAATTGAACCAAACATAAAAAATTTAAAATAACCCCTCCCCTCCCCTCCCCTCCATTCCCCTCCAACCAAACACTTAGGGTCACCAAAGTAGATAGGAATAGACTTTATCTTGTTATGAGTAATGAGATGAACTTGGCTAAGCACAAGACAGACGAGACCTGCGCCAAGATCAGTTTTCCCCTAAAAATGAGAATGTTGCAATCCTTCCAAAGGCCCCATATGGTAATGACAAAGAAAGTAGGCCAATGATGATAGTTGTGACTTACACCCTTTGTGAACAAGTTCCATTAGAGCCAATTAAATAAGCCTAAGTTGGAAAACTTACTCTAAGGGTCTGTTTGGTTCAAACCAGGAGAGGAGAGGGGAGGGGATGAAAGGGGAAGGGAGATGAGAGATTAAATTTGATTTTGTGTTTGATTAAGAGGAGGGGAGGGGAGAGAAGCCTTTGCATGTTTGGTTTTGGAGGGGAGGGGAGGGATTTTAATGGAGGAGAGGAATTAATTTACTTGTATATCTTTATAGCCTTTTATATTATATTATATATAAGAATATTTAAGTAATTTTACTTTAAATGATTTAATCTCCCATTCCCTCAAAAAAATTGAACCAAACAAACATAATTTAAAATAACTCCTTCCTTCCCCTCCCTTCCCCTTCAAAACCCCCAAACCAAACAGATCCTATTAGTGTTCAGGAATGAACTAGTTCCAAAACTCTCAAATGTCATCACAATCAAGAAGCACGTGCATTATGGATTCATATTGGCAAACCACAATGCAAACAAGTAGCTTCATTGGTCATTTTTCTGATATTTGTCTCTTCATTGGTCATTGGTTTTCCATGACAAAGTTTCGAAAGGAAAGCACAAATACCCCGAGTGCCTCTCCCGTGCCAATTCCAAGCTAGAGT
The DNA here is from genome assembly GCA_037113605.1 of Calophaca sinica. NCBI lineage: Eukaryota > Viridiplantae > Streptophyta > Magnoliopsida > Fabales > Fabaceae > Calophaca > Calophaca sinica. The sequence goes on from CM073732.1 coordinate 125,827,627, forward strand.
AGCATAATCCTATTTTGGAAAGTATAAAACTTAGGTAAAGTTCTTTAGGTATGGTTGGTGTTGTTCTTCATACAAAACAAGATAAAAACTGTTTTGATAGTGATAGGTTAGAGATAATAGGAGTGGATAGAGAGAGAAAATATTTTATATGAGGAACAATACCAACCACACGTAAGAACCTTACCTAAATTTTGTGTTTTTAGAAATTAGTAGAATGCAAAAGATCGATGTAGCAGGGAACATATTGTCCCATCCCGAATTGCAAACACAGGCATGTCATGAGGATAATAAATGCTCTTCTCTTAAAATTGTAGGCATGTTAATTTTTTTTAAATATGATTATTTATAAAAAAAATAAATATCAAAATTTTAAATTTTAACATAAAAAGTCCAGTTTCAGACTATTAGAATTCTACGTTATCAAATTGTTTCCTCTTCTATAATTTTTTTATGATATTTATGCATAAATAAGAGTTGTGCTAGCAACACATACCAAAAAATAAAATAAAACTTGTATTAAAGTTTTATATATAATTTAATAACTTAATAAATTTACATAATAATCACTAATAGCATTTTTCAAATCAAAAGCATAAACTAAGAAAACATCAATTACTAGTGGTTGACCAGAAACAAAATACCGTTTGTAAGTTGGACTTATATATATATATATATATATATATTCCATACTTTTTTTACACACACAATATAATGGAGTACAATGGATGCTCCAACCCATTACAAACCCCTAACAATGGTTAGGAGACACCAATAAACACCCATCCAACAAGCAAAGATAAGAAGAAAAGTTCCTAAAAGCAATACATAGATGGAACAAAATCAACAATAGAGTTGCTACTAAATATTCATGTTAGATTTTATTTTATATTTTGTAATTATTACCCGAAGAGGCGATGACCAGAGACAGATTCAACTAGGGGCAAGGAGGGGCTCTCGTCCCTCCCTTTTTTTCACAACTTTTATATATAATTGGTCTTATTATTTTGCCCACATTCTGACACCTCATCCAAATTTAAAGCAATGTGAATTTAGAAATATATACCGAGCATTATCAATAAATATATGCCAAGCATTATCAAAGTTTTAGGTTAACTATATTGTACTGCTCCAAGATGTGTCAAATTTGGTGTTTGACATTTAACAATAGTGAGAAGATGAAAGTATAGGTTAACTATTATATACACACACATATTATTTAATTATTATAATTTAATGTTTATGTAATATTTATTACTAAAGTACTATAGTACTCGTACCTGAACTAATACTTGCGTAAGTAGCAATTTTAAAACTCGAACCCTTACCCGCTAGGTACTTGTGTTAGATGTGCACTCGTACCTGTTATCCGTACTTTAATTAAATATGAAAAATAGAAAAATAAATGTTGATTAAGAATATAGTCGTAACTCAATTGGAAAACTATCAAAAAACTTTTAAACCTGGTTATATACAAAACATTACAAACAAAATTATTTAACTGAATTTAAATACAATATAATAAGTTTATTAAATACAACTCAAAATATCATATTTTTTTTGTCAGCTAGTAAAAATGGTAAACAACAAAAACTCACACACGTCCAAACGGCAACACCGGGGTTCGAACCCCGGTCCCCACGTCTCCATATCGCTGAAATTGCCAAAGCAACCAGCAGTGGGAGACACTCAAAATATCATGTTTGAGTAAATGTTAATAAATTTTCAAAATAACAAATTAATAAAAACTTGCAAATATTGATTAATATTAGCTTTATATTAAACTTATTTTTAATTTAATATATTATTATATATACATATACATATGTGTGTGTATAAGTAAGTAAATAAATAAACGGTTTTTCTAACGTGTGCAACATTACACACGATAAGAATTATTAATTATTCACTTTATTTCCTTATTAATTACTCATTTTCCTATTTATTTTATAGATTCGCATTTATATAATCCATCTCTACTCACAAAATAGGAAACTAAGTAATTAATAAGAAAATAAAGTGGGTAATTAATGATTCTTATCGTGTGCAATGTTGCACACATTAGAAAAACCCATAAATAAATAGTATAATACTAAAGTACCCGACACCCGCACATGCCCTCATTAAATTTTGTGGATAATTACTCTTACCCATATCTATACCCATTGAGTGGGTAATTAACTTCTCTGTTAACCATTGTCATTCCTAGGCCCAAGAGCTCTCTTAAACAAGTGCTACCCTGTTGAGGATCCCAATAGTGAGATGAGATCATCAAGAAAATCCCCAACCATGAGTGGTCTCTACATCAACTATCAACTACTTTCAAGTGTAAACACAACTCACCACCGTGTGAATGATTGCCTATCCAATCTGCTACACGGTTTTCTTTTCTAAAACAGTGAGATACTCGCACACTCCGAATCTCCAATTTTGTTGACGAGTGAGTGCCTTTGAATGGATTCTTCGCGTTTCCAATTCAAAAGTTCAGAAACTTTGCGAGTAAACCATGGTTGATTAAGGACGGTACAGTCAACAAATTGTGTACTTAATTTTCTCGTCCCAATTAGATTCTGTGCTGTGCGCTTTTTAGGAAAAAAAGAGGCAGGCCCCTATGAAAACGGACTCCCTTATTCTTTTTTTTGGGTGCATTTTAGACTTATCGATAATTGCATTTGCTCGTACTCGTTCCAAAAGTTGACCAACTCGTCCAATTCAAGCATTTTACACCAAATCAAGATGAAAATATACCGCGACTTATAAGGTGATTGCTAGAGCAACTATATACTGGGTGGATTGACTGCTGACAATGCCATCTGGGCTTAGAAAATGATACAGTTCATGCACCGAACCAGGATGAAAAAGGGAATTGTGGCGTTTAAAGTTAATTTTGAGAAGGTTTACTATAAACTCATATATGGTAATTTCAACGTAATTAATATAAGTAAATATTTAACATATATATCATATAATTGATATTTGTAACATAAAATATAATAGGTCGTATTATTGCACTATGAAATCTTCACCAAAATAAAAAGTATTGCACTATGAAATAATGAAAGGTTTACTATTTTTCTAACATAAAATATTTACTATAGACTTTGATATTCATTAATGAAATACAACAGATTTTTTTCTGTAAAAAATAAATAATGAAAGGTGACCCATGATTATAAAATAAAATATGGTGCATAAATTTTAATAGCCAAGAAATAATGAAAATAAAAGAGCCTAAAGTACATGCGAAGTTTAGTTTAAAAAATACACATTAATAGCTTGCGTGTTAGATTTATTATCACTTATAACTTTTTTTCTTGTTCGAAACTTATCTTTAATAATAAAAAATGGGCCAGCGAGCTACTCTAGATTATTACAGCTTGAGCCACATTGGACCAACTATTTTTTGGACTAGATTGAGTTAGACCAGAGTCAAGATTGGGCTTAAATTTTTAAAATCTAGACAATAGTTTATAGGGTTTTTATATCCCCACCTCTCATTTTAATCTCTCCACCTCCCTTCCCACCTTAAAAAGACCACAATACCCTCATTCCCTTACACTCTCCCTCTGACCTCCCTACAACCCTCCGCCTCCCTTCACCGTTACCCCACTACCCCTTACTCCCATCCCACTCCTCTTCTCCCCATCGCCCTCCCCCAACTGTCTCCTCTTTTCACTGTTTGCAACACTCCGTCACAAAATCCTTTTTTATGGTTCGCAGAACTTTCGAAAACTAAATTTTCGACTTGTAAAAAGTGTGTCACTTACACATCCGTAGACTAATTTCCAAAAGCAAAAAAAATTGCACATCCTGAAAAAAGTTTTTAAATGTAGAAAATTTATTTAACAAAGCGGGTTTTCGGACAACAAATTTCCAGATATAGAAAACGAGGATCGGATGCTGGGGAAGGAGTATTAGATTTTAGTACGATAAGCATTGAAGCCAGAACAACCTTTGATGGAAAAGGCGAAGGCAAATCATCACTGACCACCTCGTCAAGAGCTCAAGAGTTAGCTCAACCATAGTAGCTGTACAGAAAAAGAATAACCATTAGTCATGCCAAGAGAATACATAGAATCCAGAAAAGAAACTAACACGCCTTAAGGACATGTTTGGATGAAGGGTTTTGGAGGGGAGAACTTATTTTTCTTTTCTAAATTAAGGAAGTTATACAATGTTTTTAAAAACGAATGAAGTGTGATTGAGATGTTATATGATCACCTATCATGTTATTTTTTCAATTTTTTTAAAATCTCAAATATATATTAAGATATAGACTTAACCCTCCAAAACCCTCTCAAACCCTCCATCCAAACATGATAGGTGTGATTGAGAAAGCTATAAAATGTTTTTAAAAACGAATGAAGTATGATTGAGATGTTATACGATCACGTATCATGTTATTTTTTTAATTTTTTTAAAATCTCAAATATATATTAAGATATAGACTTAGCCTTCCAAAACCCTCTCAAACCCTCCATCTAAACATACCATAAAAATACCTATGAGGACGGGATGTTGAGGCGAGGGATATCAATTACCCCTTTATCTATGTTCGAGTATCTTCACACTTTGGGCTTGACACTCGAGGTTATGTTCCTCATCTACCGAGTTTCATGGCTAAACACCTTGGCCCTTCCTGCATGTCGAACTCTTTGGATGAGCTCTAAAAAGACTCCTCAATAAATTATGTTGCCACAACTCATCGATGAGTGAAATCACATCATTAAAAAACGGGGCAACCGTGTAACTAAAAAAAAAAAACAGGGCAACCGATTACGATGGAAAAACAAATCCCTCAACTCCCTCAACCACATTTTTTAAGATGAGTAATTTAAAAAGGGGCCTCAGTGTGGGGAAAGAAAAGTAAAAGAAACTGATATTAAATCTGAGACTCAACACCGGAGGTCGAAGGTCAATTTTCAGCACGAAGAGCGTGAATTGACAGAATTTTGGTCTAATAAAAATCACTACAATCACGTTGATAGAGGAAAAGTAAATCTAAGAAGTTTGTCTAGGTTGAAATAGAATAAAATGTAACAAATGTTTATCTCTTAAAAGAAAATAATGTAGTAATTTTTAAGATTTAAAGGGAGAGAAATAGAATATAATTTAGGTGGTTTCTAGGGTGGAGATGTTTAGCATATGGTTCACCCATGAACCACCGAAATAACTGTTGATGGCAAGTAAACACGGGGTCAATGTCATAATATACTATTTTTATAAGGACAAAATTATAAAGTTTGACAAATTACAAAGTAGACCCTCTTTTTTTGTGCACTGGCACCAACCAGATGTCTCAACAACTCTTCACACGATCCCTTAAAAACACAACTCCTTCTCACGTGTCTCCTTGTTTTTTAAATGACAGCTTTCCTCAAGAACTGAGGTAAGCGGCGCCGCCCCTCTTCGTCGTCACCTTCTCCGTTTTGGTGCAAACCCGTGACAACAAGTCAACACCGAAACACATCCCATTCATTGTAGAGCACCTGCTTCTCATCTCACCAGAAAACGCCAAACCGTCGCACCCTCGCCGGAATCGGTCCTTACCTGTATGGAATAACCACAGAACATCTCAACACTCGTAACTTTTCTCTGAAATCATGAAATTGCTCAACAACAAGCCAACAATTACATGGCTGAGGCAAGATTGAACATTGCTACTTGAAGAAAGGGAAGGGAAAGGGTAGGCGCAGATAGGCAGAGACTTGGTGGTGTCATGGTTCTTCGGATGGGCCCAAAGTTGCTACCTTTGCTGTCAGATTTAAAGTTCCTAGTTCCTGTTGAAACCGTTTAACCTTTGTTTTTAATCTTATGCTACTGAACTGAAATAGTCATAAGCAAAAATTAATACTTTTTTTTTAATTTGATTTGTTCAATCTTGTCCGTGATGCTATATTGGCGAAGGTTCCTCTTTGACCTACCACTGATGAATCTGCTTGCTTGATGTTGTGAAGTTTTCGACAAAAGGAGCTACTTTGTAATTTTAGAAACATTATAATATGACCTATTACCTTTTAAATCCGAGGCGTTAAATATTTTATTAATATATCCTATGGTTAAAATTGGTGGTTCACCCATGAACCATTTATTTATTTGTCCACTCTAAACGCCACCTATAATTTAATCATGTTTAAATAGTGTAATTTTCCCCCAAAATTAAAATATAACTATCATAGATAACATGTGAGTTAATTAACGTGACACAAGTCACACAACAGTGATTGGTCAGAGTGAAAATAAATAATAAACCCAGACAAATTTTAACTACAATATCAATACTCCTAAACCTAAGAACGGAGCTCACAAAAAAAGAAAACCTAAGACCGGTTGATCTCTTGAATCTTGACTACGCCTATAAGATTTTTGGCTAAAAATAATGTTTTTAAAACCGGACCGGAAATCGGAGACGAGACTGGTTCAAGGTTCAAGGGTTCGATCGGGATTCAACTGGAGTTCAACAGATATTAATTAAATAATATTATTTTAGTTTTTAATATAATGTATTAAGTTATGTTTATAAAATAACATATAATTTCTAAAAAATTGTCATTTTGAATTGTTACGGGCCGGTCTCGAGGCGAGTTCTAGTGTGCTCACCGAACCGGAGCGGATCAGCTCGATTCCTGCTTATCCGAGCTCGACGGATTGCCACCGACCTGAGGCGAGCCAGACCCGACCTCCGGTACGACTGCCCCAATGATAACACCGAGCAGGGCGGGGCGAGCTGGCTCATGACCCTCGAACCTTCTGGAAAGGGATACACCTGGAAACAATGCTTGGGGCCGTTGCCACTCCGTAGATTGAGGATCACGCAGCCGGTACGTGACGGATTTGGCAGGTGCGAAATATCAGGAAGAGGAGCTGATCCTTGGAGCGTGAGGGAGGGGTCACTGCGCGCAGATTCCGGATCGGTGGTCACCCTCCTTCTGCGCAACTCCACTATATAAAGGGGGCTGGACCCCCCAGGTTAAAAACTCTCTACACTCTCTCTAAACCCTAAACTCATCTCTATGATGCGAGCTCTATGCTCACCCTAAAAAGCCCTATCTAACTTAGGCATCGGAGTGCCTTTTGCAGGTACCCCACCCGCCGGTCTGAAGGAGGAACGACATCACGCCCGGAGGAGGAGTACTCACCACGGAGCTCATCGCCCAACTACCAAGCAGAGGATCAAAGGTACGACCTTGCACCGTTTCGTGCATTAACATGAATGAAATTTCACACGGTAATATAATAAATTTAGTAAACAAAAAATAAAATAGGTCTACCCATGCACCAGAAGTAAAAAGCTATAACATTCATAGTTTTTTTTTGTTTTGGAAAATTGACGTTTATATTATTTAAAATAAAATTTAAAAAAACAAAAGGGTAACTCAAACACGAAATCTACTATTTAGATCAATATAATGCCCACGGATCGTTGCTATTTAATGGGCCAAGTATTATTTTAATGTTGTTTGCCCCAAGTGGATCGGACCACAATATTATAAAACATTGCTACTGTATAAGTAAATGAGAAACCCTAGCCGCATGAGGCTTTTCAACTTTCCCTTTAGTAACTCGGTGCAGCAAGCCAACAAGTTTCTATGGATGCAGCAAGTTCTTCTCCCTGTTTGTCTCTGATGTAACAACTGCGATATTATAGTTTTATCGATCGTGTGTCCAGATCTGCTTCTTCTCATCCTCTCAAATCTCTCTGTCTCGATATTATAGTTTTGATGTTGCTAGAGACGGAAGAACATTTTCTTTTTCCGAACCGCAGTAAACCAGAGACCCGCCGGTTTTTCTCGGTTTACCCAGTTTTTTAGCGGTTTAGTGGTTTTTCAGCTGGTTTTAGATCAGAGCAGTTCAGAGGCCATTTCAGACCGGACAACATACTGATTCCTGGTCCGATCGGCCGGTCCGGTTTTCATAACTATGCTAAAAAATAAAGTTAATGGTCCCAACAGGTTGCGCACATTTCGGCAGGCAAGGGGAATTGAGGAAAGACCAGACTTCTCAAATCAAGCACCATAGCGATACTCCCTCCGTCGCAATTTATATGTCATATTTGGTTAAATCACTCAGTTTAAGAAAAAAACAATAAATAAAAGAAAGAGAGTGATAATTTTATTAAATTAACCTTATTAACTATTGGTGTATTAACTATTGTCATAAATACAAAATGTAGTATTTGAGGGTACAATTGGCAAAAAACATTTAATATTACATTGAAAATGAAAAATGACATATATTTTGGGATAATTTTTTTATATATGTGATATATATATATAGACGGAGGGAATAACTTCCATCAGACATGTATTTCAATCACACTTCCAATTCCACACTCATATCTGGCCTAACAATTAGGTTACTATAATCAACCAAACCATATTTGTTTAATTTGTAGCTAAATTAATTAAAAATTCTTTCGTTCAATATCATTAATTACGCCCTGGCTAAAAACTTGTTGTTCACGGGCAAGTGTACCTGATCGTAACGTAGTAATAAAAATAGAATTTTTGAGTCCCGATTGTCGAATCCACAGGAAATAATAACAAGTACCAAATTATTAGAATTTTTATGTTATTTAGGCGAGCAAATTAAATGATTAATAATTGCAATATTAAAAAGATAGTAAAAATGCAGAGTTGTAAATCAATAAATCAATGGAGAGACCTAAGGTCACAGTTTCACTTGCAGCTTTGATTCCCTTATGTCTAGTTCTACATGAATTTATTTATTTTTATTCAATTACCAATCACTTTACTAAAGCTATTAACCCGTTTGGTCATTCGTGATTAATATTTTTCCCCCTAAATTAACCCCTTGTTTGGTCATGCAAAGAGTTTAAATTCAAGAAAATCATAAGGCACAAAAAGGTTGAATGATTGGAAAACTAAAATTAAAGTTGGTCATGCATTAATCTTAGGATCAATTATCCTATAGGTCCACCAATTAATTGCAGTACAATCGCTGATCAATTAAGTGATTATTAACATGCAAGAGTGATCAATCCTAATCATGTGATAAAATCAATAGGACAATATTAATTGAAATAAAAATTTGGTTTTAGTATACCTCATTTCCCTCTCTCTTTCTCCCCCCTCTCTGCAACCTCTCTAACACCAGGTTCGATGTTATTATTCCTAGCAACATTAGTTGAAAAGCAGACGAAAACAAATGCAGGGACTAAATATGACACATTTCCAAACTAAGGGGACCAAAAGCAGACAAAATATTTTCGAGGGACTAAAACCAAACTCGCAGGGACTAAATGTGACACATTTTGAAACTAAAGGGAACAAAAGCAAACAGAATTTTTTTGAGGGACTAAAACCAAACTTTTTCCTAATTTGAGGGACTAAAAACATATTTAAGACTTTTTTCTTTTATGCGTCGCACCCTCTTGTTTTTTTTTTGTTTTTTTTTGGTCAGTTCCATCTAACTCTTTTTTTTTTTTCAGTCAACGATATAAAATTTCGTTCAAACTGGGCCAAGGGCTCAAAACCTTACATCAGATATACATACGCAGCCCAATAAAAGGGCACAACATAAGATTTCTGCAAGTTCCTAAAATCAACAATTAAGTGCAACAGCTGCTCCTGATACAACAGACCTAAAGTCTACAAACTACTTAATTCAAAAAACATTAAAGGCCCAACATGCAACACCTAGGCCCAAACCTTCCTCATAGGTCCTGTTAGCACTTAAAACATATTGGGCCAGTCCCATTAGGGTTTCAATGGGACTCTCAAAGCCAAAAGACTTAAGTGCCCCTAAAGCCTTCCTCCCCACCGCATCGGAGCCGCTAAACATCTTTGACTCGCCGGTGGCCATGCTCTGCATGCAGCCACAAAATCTGGTGCCATGGTGCTCAAAAAAGAAATTTATCACTGGGTTTGCCTCAGAAATACCGCCAGATTTCACAAATTGAGGGGGAAGAAACTTCCAATGATATTTATTAGAAAAATCATTCTAAATTAATTCAACGATAGTTTTTGAATAATGGGTAAAACCCCGGTCTGTATCACCCTTTATTCACACACTTGATTAATAATGAAACATATGGATTCAAAAAGTGTATAAGAGGATTTGGTAGACACAGTTTCTTTTTCTTTATTATTATTATTATTGTTACGGACCGGTCCCGAGGCGAGTTCCAGCGTCCACCAAACCGAGCCGGCCCGGCTCGGTTCCGACCTTCTTCGAGCTCGGCGAGCTACATCCAACCCCGGAGGCACCAAACCGGTCCCCCGGTACGATCGCCCCAGTGATAACGCCTAGCAGGTCATGGGCGAGCTGACTCGTGACCCTCGAACCTTCTAGAAAGGGATACGCCGGGAGACGATGCTTGGAGCCGTTGCCACTCCGAAGATTGGGGATCACGTAGCCAGTACGTGACGGACTTGGCAGGTGCGAGATGTCAGGAAGAGATTAGCTGATCCTTGAAGCGTGAGGGAGGAGTTACCGCGCGCAGATTCCGGATCGGTGGTTACCCTCCCTCGACGTGACTCCACTATATAAAGGGGGCTTGACCCCCCAGGTTTGATTTTCACTACTTACTCTAAACCCTAATCTACTCTGTTCTCCTTCTCCTCCAAAGCCCTATCTAACTTAGGCATCGGAGTGTCTTTGCAGGTACCACCCCCTTTTTTGGACTCTGGAAGAGGGAGTACTCAACCCCAAGGAAGAGGAGAGCTCTACCATTCTCAGTATCAACATTGGCGCCCACCGTGGGGCCCGGTAAAACTAACCCAGGCCTCTAGAATACCCCTAGCAAGATGGTGCGCACCAGGAGCACGGCGAATCACAGATCGCCACCGCTAAGTCATCACTCGGCCAGTCAAGATGAACGCCCACCACCAGACCCTGTCTTGGAGCTTCTCAGGGCAGAAAACGAAGAGTTAAGGCGCAGGATCGCGGAAGCCCGCGATCGCGAGGAAAGACAGGGCCACGAGACGCCCTCGCGGACCAGAAGAGACAACCGACTCGCCCAGGATCGGACGCATCCGGCGCCACGGAGAGCCCAAGGCGAGAGGCCACTCGGCACACGCCGCAGCGTGAGAACCGACCCTTCGAAATCGGACTAACCTTGCTCCCCTTCGACGAGAGGGTTATGGCCGATCCGGTCCCGAAGCGGTTCCAAATCCCCAACATGGACGCTTACGAGGGTAAGACCGACCCCGAGGAACACATTACCTCCTTCAACGCACGGATGCTACTGATCGACGCATCCGAGGGCTTGAAATGTCGGACCTTTCCCTGCACCCTGAAAGGACCGGCCATGATGTGGTTCTCTAACCTCCCACAACGCTCGATCCACTCATTCAGGCAACTCGCCGAGCAATTTGTAGCCAGGTTTACCACGAGCCGAGCCTTCCGGAGAAATTCCACTTGCCTGGTCGGGCTCAAACAGAGGTCGGACGAGACACTGAAGTCCTTCATAGAGCGTTTCAACAACGAAACAGCTCAAATCAGAAATCTCAAGATCGATGTGGCGCTCACGCCATAGTGTCAAGACTAAAGCCTGGTCCCTTCTCGGACTCCTCGCCACGGCCACAGGATCTCTGGACGAACTGAGGCGCCGAGCAGTGGGGTATATCAACATGGAGGAGGTTGCCGCCGCCAAAAGGGAAACCCAGAATCGGCAAGACAGAGGTAGAGATCCGCCCGAGAGAGGCGAGAGAGAGAAACGAGCGCCGAGGGCAAGACTATGGAGGCGGTTCACTCCCTTGGCGATGGGAAGGACCAGGGTCTTGAAGGAAGCCTACATGGGCAACCTCATTACCTTGCCCCCTCGGAAGGACTCCCCACCAGATGCGGATCGCCAGAGATACTGCGAATACCACCGAATCTACGGGCACACCACAAATGAATGTCAGGCGCTAAAGATAAAGATTGAAAAACTCATACAGGCAGGACATTTAGCAAAGTACGTGGACAAAGGGAATGGGGCGGCCCCCAGAGAAAACGAAACAAGTCGTAGAAGATCCCGTTCACCTAGCGCAGGCGCAACCGATCGCCGGCTCGGAGAGTGCGAGATAGGCGTTCACCCGCCCGTCAACGCAGGAAGAGTCGAGACGAAGGTACCCCCTCACTCAATTTAATTGCAGGTGGTTTTGCAGGTGGGGGCGAATCTAGCAACGGTCAGAAAAGGCACCTGAGGTCCGTCAATAGCTCAATGTCGCTAGCGGCCCCGCCCGCGGCCTTACCGACCATATCCTTCTCGGAGAGGGATTATCGGGGAATAGATCGCCACCAAGACGACCCCATGGTGATCACAGTGCACCTCGCTGGATTTAACGTCAGGAGAGTGCTCGTCGATCAAGGAAGCTCGGCGGACGTAATCTACAAAGAAGCCTTCGATCGACTCAAATTACCGAGCTCGATTATCAGACCCAACCGAGGTACGTTAGTCGGTTTTTCAGGTGCTAAAGCTCGGGTGACTGGATACTTCGACGTCTTGCTCACCTTCAAGGCGGACGTCGGGGTCAAGACAATCGAAGCCCACCTCCTGGTGGTGGAAGCCGAGTCGGCCGCGGACACCGCCTACAATATGATAATCGGCAGAACTGTCATCAATGGGATCGGGGCCATAGTCTCTACCCCCCATTTGGTGATGAAGTTTCCCCTATCCGATGGGCAGATTGCTACGATACACGCCGACCGTATGAAGGGCGAGACAGTGTTATGTCAACAGTCTAAGGGATGACAGGAGAAGAGATCGCCCCAAGTCGAGCTGCATGATTGAGCTCGACCCGAGGGGCGAGAGTGATTTCCGGCCAGTGCCGGTCGACGACATCAAGGAGGTCAGTAAGAGGATCGGCAAGAGCATACGATCGGGACACAATCGCCAAAGAGAGCGAATACCCTCGACGGTCTTGCTCGACAACGCAGATCTGTTCGCGTGAGGCCGGAGGACATGCCGGAATAGACCTCAAAGTGGCCTGTCAAGCTAGCCATAGAGCACACGGCCGCCCTATTGCTCGCAAGAAGAGAAGACTTGCAGGGGAAAAGAAGCAGGCAGCCCGAGAAGAGACCTCAAAGCTCTTGAAAGCCGGATTTATCAAAGATATCAAGTACCACACTTGGCTTTCCAACGTGGTGTTGGTCAAGAAGAGCAACGGTAAGTGGAGGATGTGCACTGACTTCACCGACCTAAACAAAGTCTGCCCTAAAGACCCATACCCCCTTCCAAGCATCGATGCTCTGGTAGACGGCACGTCGGGGTACCAGGTGCTCAGTTTCATGGATGTGTACTCCGGGTACAATCAGATCAAGATGCACCCACTCGACGCGCCAAAGACGGCTTTCATGATGAAAACCTCCAACTTTTACAACGTCACTATGCCCTTTGGTTTGAAGAATACAGGGTCGACTTACCAGAGGATGATGGATGAGATCTTCGTCAAGCAGATCGGGAAGACGATCGAGGTATATATGGACGACATGGTGGTCAAGACCTCCAGCTTCGAGGCACACTACCGAGACCTCCAGGAGGTATTTGACATTATGAGAAAATATAACATCAGGCTTAACCCCGAGAAGTGCTCGTTCGGGGTGCTCGGAGGCAAGTTCTTGGGGTTCATAATCACCTACAGAGGCATCGAGGCCAACCCCGACAAGTGCCGAGCAGTAATGGAGATGCGAAGCCCGAGCTCTATCAAGGAAGTGCAAAGACTCGCTGGTCGCATCGCAACCCTTTCCAGGTTCGTAATTCGTTCTGCTGACAAATCGCTTCCCTTCTACCAGGTACTCCGGAAACCGGCTCGGTTCGAATGGACCGACGAGTGTGAAACGGCTTTCCAGAGGCTCAAGGAGTTTCTGGCATCACCACCGGTCCTTACACGGCCCACCAAAGGAGCCCCTCTCCTCCTCTACCTGGCGGCCACCGATACCTCGATCAACTCGGCCATCATAGAAGAGAAAGAGATCGAAGCACCGACACGGCGCATACGGGCTAGAAGAACTATCCGAAAAAGCAATACCGAGGACCTGGAATGCCACGCACCTCAAGCCCTACTTTTGTTAAACACTTGTAAACGGATGGCGTACTCTTTCCTTTGCAAACCCTTTTTCCCACTGGGTTTTTGGTTTGGAAAGGTTTTAACGAGGCGCATCCTTCTTTCCCTTTCTTCCCCATTTAGTAAAAGTCAACCCCCATTGCATTCAGAGTGTTTTAACTAAAAATCACCGAGTCCCGAGCTCGGAAGGTCTTAACTGACCAACAGACCCCCGTGGTCCTAAACCCAAGTCAGCATAAAGGCTTGGTGGGCTTATTTGCAGCTCGACCCCTGTGGTCCTAAACCCAAGTCAGCATAAAGGCTTGGTGGGCTCATTCGCAGCTCGACCCCTGTGGTCCTAAACCCAAGTCAGCATAAAGGCTTGGTGGGCTCATTTGCAGCTCGACCCCTGTGGTCCTAAACCCAAGTCAGCATAAAGGCTTGGTGGGCTCATTCGCAGCTCGACCCCTGTGGTCCTAAACCCAAGTCAGCATAAAGGCTTGGTGGGCTCATTCGCCGCTCGACCCCTGTGGTCCTAAACCCAAGTCAGCATAAAGGCTTGGTGTGCTCATTCGCAACTCGACCCCTGTGGTCCCAAACCCAAGCCAGCACAAAGGCTTGGGGGGCTCGCTCGCAGCTCGAGACTCGGAACGTCTTGCTCGACCTAAACGATACATTCAATCTCAAACCTAAGTTAGCATAAAAACTTGGTAACCTCGTTGGAGGATCCGAAGCTCACTATCCGACCCAAAGGTTTCGTAAGAAATCTGATACTCGGCCTATACCGGTACGCGGAGAAATTGTCTCAACTTCAGTTGACAAGTTTTATTCGGGGGAAGCTACCCGGGGACTACCCTAGCCGAGTAGTAGCTACCCGAGGTCCACCCCATCCGAACACAATAACCAACAAATTGTTAAAGCAGAAAACAGAGAAGACAATGCTTAAACTTAGTCAATTTCATTAACTTGAAGCAAAAATACCAAAGAGCTCATAGAGGAGCGAGTACATTGTCGAGACAAAGCAAAGCATTCTAAAAAACAAGTTACGCAAGGGCATCCCATTGGTCTTCAACTCGGGCCCCAATGACCTCCTTGGTCGCAACACTTGGACCAGCAGCCTCCGAGTCAAGCCCAACTCCGGTGTCCTTGCCCCCAGACTCCTCCTGGTCAGTACAGCCCTCTTCCTCGTCCTCCTCTTCCACAATCCTCCCCTTTTTCACCACCTTGGTGAAATCGAGCTCGGAGATGTCCAGATCGGGGGCAACCACCCGCAGCTGCGCGACCACATTATCAAACCCCTCCTTATACTGAAGGGCGCTATACTCGCGGTACTCCTCGACCCGAGCAGCTTCGGATGAGGACTTCTCCTTCTCTTCCCGCAGTTGACGCAACAGAAGGTCGTTTTGGGCCTGGAGCTCCTCTCGCTGAGCCAGCCGAGAGGTGTTGCTTTTGTTCAGAGCATCCCTCGCCTCCGAGAGGCGAGCATAGTCCTCCTCCAACTTACCCATTTTTTCCTCAAGCTCACCAAGTGCGGTGGCCTTGCTTTGGTACTTCCTCCTCGCCAGCTCGGCTTCAGTGGCCCGAGCCCTTATCCGATCAGAAAGGAACTGGGCCATAGCAGAAGTGCGGAGCCCATAGAGGCCCAATGCCTTGCACAAACCTAGCTCGCCCGCCTCGGCCATGCACCTGTCATCGGACCTACGCATGATCTGATCGATCTGGTCGGAGCGGTCAAAGCCGACATTCCAAAGGGAATCCTCGGCGTTCTCGCTTCGGTCGGCAAATTCTCCAAGGTGGAGGAACCACTCGGAGCCATTAGGGATATTCAGAGGAATCCCCCCATGAGGCCCCCTCGGCTCCTTTGCAGGGGGCTGGTCGGAACCGGGAGTCGGGGGTGCACGCACTCGTTTTTTGGTAGCTTTGGTGGAGGAAGGGGAAGCGGCAACATCAGAGGGAACCGACCCAGGAACTTGGGCGACCTTCTCTCTTTGAGCTCTCTTGAGGAGCTCGGCCATCTCTTTCTTGGTCATCTTCGGGGCCATCGTACCTGAAAATAAAATGAAAGTTAGTACCCATGTTTGGGCTGAGAATCACGCTAAAGGATGATAACAAGACTTACTTAAGTAATCCCTCCACTGGGGTGGGTCCTTTAGAGCTCGGGCGAGGAGAGGACCACAATGCAATATGGGCAAACGAGCGAGAAAGTTCACTATCGTCTGGTCGGTGACCGACAATGAATTGAAATCCACCTCTTTTATGGGGCGAGGACTGGAGCTCTAGTAAAAAGGAAACAGAGGCTCGTTTTGAACAGAAAAGAAAAAGGAATCCCCTCTCCGTACTTGGATCTTAAAGAAATCAGATTTCCAGTTCTTATAAGACTGGTCGAAAAGCTCGAGAATGTAAAAGCCAAGTATTTTATTGAGCGAGCACCACTTAAGCTGCTTGCCAAGCCTAAGCTAGAAAAAACTGAAGAAGAGAGCAGCAGGGGGTAACCCCAAAATACTCGGACACGAGCTTGAAAGCCCAGATAAAAGCCCAGCTATTGGGGTGTAGTTGCGAAGAGGCCGCATCCAGCCATTGGAGGACCTCGCACTCAAACCTGCCTAAGGGAAAGCGGGGGCCTATTCGCGTAAAGAAAGTTTTGTAGAAGAAACAGAAGTCTGGGGAACTAGACTCGCCCTTGTTAAAGCATACTCGGTCGTCGGGAGAGCAGGGAAGGCAAGTTACCTCCTCGTCTAGATCCCGGTTCAGCGTAAATGACACACTAGACCGAAGAGCAGCCACGCCAGTGTCTGAAAAAATGTTGGAGGCCATCCTGAGTACATCGGGGTGCACCCAGGCGTAAGGAGACCTATCATCTCCCACTCGGCGCTCGCCCCCTTATGAAGTGAGTACGAAGGAACATATGCGATGGGGGGAGAAGGTGAAACCCAGGAGGTGGGAGGAACCACCTGGAGAGGCACTGGGTCACGACCACCGTCGGAGGGGAGCCCCTTGTGGCCAGAGCCTCCGACGTAGGGTGGCGTAGAAAGGTCAAAAGACGTGCTCGTCATTTCAGACGACGAGCCGCTCCCAGAACTCAAAGGTATGGGGGAAGGGGGACGACGAGAAGAAGAGGAAGAAGCCATTAATGGAGAACAGTAACAAGACTTACCAGGAAACGCGAAGGAATAGGGATGAAACGGCCGCCCGGAGCACAAATGCAGGGAAGGATGACAGACGAAGCGTTCAGGGAGAGCGGAACGAAGAAAAAGAGAGAAGGAAGGAGAGGGGGTGGCTTTATAACCCCCGCAGGAGGAAAATGAAGGGGCGAACCAATCCGAGCCCTCCATTTACAAAATCGGATGTAGATCTAGTGGTCCAGGCCGCATCAGATGATCGACGGTGGGAAGATGAACGGTTGAATAAACGTCCCGTCTGAGTCCCATCGCGTGGCCGAACACCGAGTAAAGGTGCGACACGTGGAGCGTGAAGCCCCAGACAAACAAGCTTCTGGGATACGCCCCCGACCTTAATAACTCAACTCGGATACCGACCCAAGAACAATAGGTAGACCCTCTGCCCTTTCGTGCAAAGAGTCTATGGGGCTTGTGTTACGGACCGGTCCCGAGGCGAGTTCCAGCGTCCACCAAACCGAGCCGGCCCGGCTCGGTTCCGACCTTCTTCGTGCTCAACGAGCTACATCCGACCCCGGAGGCGCCAAACCGGTCCCCCGGTACGATCGCCCCAGTGATAACGCCTAGCAGGTCAGGGGCGAGCTGACTCGTGACCCTCGAACCTTCTAGAAAGGGATACGCTGGGAGACGATGCTTGGAGCCGTTGCCACTCCGAAGATTGGGGATTACATAGCCAGTACGTGACGGACTTGGCAGGTGCGAGATGTCAGGAAGAGATTAGCTGATCCTTGAAGCGTGAGGGAGGAGTTACCGCGCGCAGATTCCGGATCGGTGGTTACCCTCCCTCGACGTGACTCCACTATATAAAGGGGGCTTGACCCCCCAGGTTTGATTTTCACTACTTACTCTAAACCGTAATCTACTTTGTTCTCCTTCTCCTCCAAAGCCCTATCTAACTTAGGCATCGGAGTGTCTTTGCAGGTACCACCCCCCTTTTTTGGACTCTGGAAGAGGGAGTACTCAACCCCAAGGAGGAAGAGAGCTCTACCATTCTCAGCATCAACAATTATTATTATTTTTTTACATATAAACACCGGTCTGAGACTCTGAGTAACAATTTTACATTAATTGCTATAAAGCTAAATAAAGGGTAATGCCAATTATTTCTAAAAAAGGGTGAAAAAAATCAGCCATCTTTTTTCAAAATAGGCGGCTTTATGAGTTTGTGTTCTCTATATAAGCACACGTTTGCCCTCTGCCAAAGTCACAGTGCAAACTAAACACACAAATAAAATATATCAAAGTGAAATTTGTAAAAAAAAGAAATCATTTATTTTTTCATTCTCACACTCCATATTATTTTTCTTGCTAACCACAATGAAACTCCTATGATATAAAAAAAATGTTAGATATGCTGCTAGTGAAATTATTCAAGATATTGCCCCCACTATCTAAAATTTTTGGATCTATCACTACATGTTATCGGTGTAATTTTATCATCTTTGAACACATATCAATTTTATGCATCTATTTATTATGTTCAAACTTATTTGAATTTAAAAAGAATATGATACTATAAACAGACTTTTAAATATATAACAAATTATTTACGAATATGGTATTTTTACACATGCGTAAAAACGAATAAGACTCAATTGCACGCACGAGTAACTTGCTAGTTAAAGAAAATAATGTAGTAATTTTTAAGATTTAAAGGGAGAGAATATAATTTAATCATCTTTAAAAAGTGTAATTTTTCCCCAAAATTATCGATAACATGGGAGTTAATTAATGGGACACAACAGTTATTGGTCAGAGTGAAAATATATATCTATACCATCTATACCATTCTATAAAGCCGATGGCATGACAAAACTGCTACTTTCGTGTACTAATTTACTTGCCTATATTGCCCTTCGGTAGAAGTAACTCTCAAACACAACTTCATGCAAAAACATGCACACTGCACTACGATAACCGCCAAACCACTCCACCCTGCACAATGCTAACTGACAACGGACAACCCACACGATGAAAAGAACTACATAACTTCTGCCTCTTTTATTTTATCGTTCCTTCCTTTCATCCTAAAGCTCAAGGGACGGTGTTGTGAAACCGAAACACTCTCTACAGACAGATAGAAAGTAGAAAAAAAATAAAAAGAGAATTGGGGGTCCCTCCCTCTCCTCTCCTCTCACTGAAGGTATAGTATTATTGTAACCGTACTTACAAATCTGACCCCCTTTAGTGGCATAGATTGAGGTACAAAAACAAAAGCATATTACCGTATCCTTTCCCGTGGAAAGATAGCGTTTTTTGTAAATGGCACATAAGCAGAGGCTGTTCTACATATCTTATCCAAACTTATTCTGAGGTTTGAGGTTTCAAGGCGCGTAGCATTCACTTGAGTTGGAAAATTGTAAGTACATTTGTTTTTGTTCCATTAAGTAGAATTGTTTTTGTTCCATTACAATGATTCTTCAAAGCATGTTATGACTTCTAGAATCCTTTTCAAACTATTCTATGAAAAAAGTGAACATACTTTAATGGATATCTGATAGCCACTTAAGGAAGTTGGTTCCTAACCTATACATTGACACCTATAGCAACTTTTGTTTTCCAGTAATAATACTATATATGACAGCACATGCATGTTTATGTAACATTATTCATTTATATATTACTATTTTATCAACTGAACAAGCAATATTCTTTTACATAGACTTTATTTGCAAAGCAAAGCATGGGGATTCAAGGATATCCTTCCAGATGATTTACCTGCCTCAATTCTCAGAGTAAGTTCTTCAAATCAGTTAATTAGTTATTAAGAAAAATTGGAAATCACACATTTATAACTGGATTTGACTACTCTGGAACAAAGCATAAACTATAGTTTAGTAGTATTTGTCAGAACTATAAAACTGATTTTCCAAGATTTTGACAATTATATATATATATATATATATATATATATATATATATATCTTAGGATGAATATTGTGTTACAGTATCGATTCCTATCTCCTCTTCTTTTTATATGATGTTACGTAGCATAGACTATAGTTTAGTAGTATTTGTCAGAACTATAAAATTGATTTTTCAAGATTTTGACAATTATATATCAAGTTTTTTACAATTATATATATATATATCTTAGGATGAATATTGTCGTACAGTATCGATTCCTATCTCCTCTTCTTTTTATATGATGTTACGTGCCATTGAAATATTCAAGTCATATTTGAAATACACAATTCAACTTCAAATATTCAACCCATATTTTATTATTGAACTTGGTAAAATGGTCCTGTTTGTACTAAATTGGTTGGTGTGGTGATTTGAGGGAAAACAAACCACATTGAATCAAGTTATTTTTTAATGGAAGGTTTAGATGATGTTATTTTCTTGCTAATTTTTTATTTTGTTTTACATTTTGAATAGCCAGCTTTACGTTTTAGTCACTGGTATCCAGAGGACAACTTCAATCTTTTCTAGGCATAGTTATTTAGTGGTAACAAATTAGGGTTGATCTTCTAGGCATGTAGAATGTGCATTGCAAGTTATGTCTGAAGCTTGGTTTTGCAATCTTGCACGGACCGTATAACAACCTATTGAAAGCCTGTCAAGAAATATGGAAGAAACTTTTTGAAAAAAAAATGAGGAATGCTTGCTTAAGATTGACTAAATATTGTTCTGTATAACTTAATTTTTACAGCCTTTGATGTAATAATAATTATTATTAAGTTCACATAAAAAAATTACCCTTTTCTGTGATACCAAGATTCTTATCATTTGAGTTCTTTCATTGTATTCAACAGTTTTGTCATGCAAGTGATGTTTCTCAGCTGCTTATCGGTTCTTATGTAATACATGATATTTCACACATAGCTAAAATTTTTCCTTTTTTACATTTCACACGTAGCTAAAATTCTGTGATACTAAGATTCTTATCATTTGAGTCCTTTCATTGTATTCAACAGTTTTGTCATGCAAGTGAAGTTTCTCAGCTGTTTACCGGCTCTTATGTAATACATGATATTTCACACATAGCTAAAATTTTTCCTTTTTTACATTTCACACGTAACTAAACTTTTGCCCTTTTTATATATCAGTCATGTCACCTTGAGATCATTTATTGAGCGGTCTCACTTTTTATCATATATATACATATGTCAAACTTCGTATTTTTCATACAAACAGGTGATCATATAAACAATATGGAAAATACCAATAGTCGACAATCACTCCAACAACAACAACGACAAAGACAGAGACAAATTACAAGAAATAGAAGAATTAGAATGAGCATGGAACAAAGACAACAAGAATTAGCTACAAGGCGAGCAAATTATAGACAAGATAAAGAAAAAGGCAAACAAGTGCAAACTTCATGCAATACAGGTAACAAAATATCTTAGCTTCATCAACAAATATAAATATATATATATATATATATATATATATATGTGTGTGTGTGTTCTGAAATGCTATTACCATTACCATTTGAATAACTTTTTAAAAATAATTGATTATATTTTCCTACTAAAATATGAAGATCATTATTTTGCATCAACAGGCTTTCAAGGAACCCATGAAAACGAAGTCGGACCAAGTATTGGATGTATTATTGACAATCCACATGGTTAGTGATAAAAAAATTGAAATTTTTTGGTTCCTTTATTATTGTGTCTATACATAAAACAATTATTTATTTTTTGTTTAATTTTGGATCAGCACGTTTTCAAGGAACACATGACCATGAAGCTGGACCAAGTAGAAGACCTATTAATGAAAATGTACATGGTAAGCCCAATATTTATTCAACAACCTATTATGTCATCACACATTTACATTTTCTTGGTCATATTAATTACCTATCATTTTCCAACTAGATGACGACAATATACAAGTCGATACAAGTTTTACGGAGCCTGAAATACCGGATGTGCATATTGTGGACTCCACTAATGTGGCCTCATCAAGTTCTAATCAAGGTCAGATCATTAACTTTGAATTTCTCTAAAACATTAGTCAATCAGTAAGGTACTCAATATGTGCGTCATATAATATCGTGTAGATAATTTTATTTCTGCCATGTATGGCTATATTTTTTAATTCCTTTATAAGTGGAACTTCATAAAGTGAAAAAAATTTACAGTGTTATGCAAAATTCGTAGTCTGATATCAACTTTGAATTTCTCTAAAACATTAGTCAATCAATAAGGTACTCAATATGTGCGTCTTATAATATCGTGTAGATAATTTTGTTTCTGCTATGTAAGGTTATAGTTTTTAATTCCTTTATAAGTGGAACTTCATAAGTGAAAAAAATTTACAATGTTATGCAAAATTCGTAGTCTGATATCAACTTTGAATTTCTCTAAAACATTAGTCAATCAATAAGGTACTCAATATGTGGGTCATATAATATTGTGTAGATAATTTTATTTCTGCCACGTATGGTTATAGTTTTTAATTCCTTTATAAGTGGAACTTCATAACGTGAAAATAATTTACAGTGTTATGCAAAATTAGTATTCTGATAGAAATTTTGAAGACTACTAAATGACAAATATTGAAAATTATTATATGACATGGGAATTTTGAAAATTATTATATGACATAACTTTTCTTTTAACGCAACAATGCGATATAAATTTCGACCAGCACATAACAGTGCTAGAAATTTTCAAAATAATGCGAGGATGGTCAAATCACAATTGCCTCCTCCAAGAACATGTAGACGTTGCAATGCACGATTGTTTTACCGTGAATCGCTTGACATGTGCTGTTCTGGTGGAAAGGTTTCATTTGAACAAGTAAATGCACCTCAAGAGTTGCTGGAAATGTTTTCAGATCGTTCAGCTGAAGGAAGAGAACTTAGGCAACATATTAGAAGTTACAATCATGTTCTTTCATTCACTTCCCTTGGCGTTCATATTGATCAAAATCTCGCATCTGGACGTGGTGTATATACCTTTCGTGCTCAAGGTGCAATATATCACAAAATTGGAGGATTCTATCCAAATGAGGGTTCTAGACCACGTTTCTTGCAATTATACATCTACGATACCCAACATGAGTTACAAAACAGAATGGCCAAAAATCCTCAACTTCATCAAACGATAGTTCACAAGTTGCAACAGATACTCCATCGATACAATCGTTTTGTTCATGTATTTAGGCAACTTGCACTACGTTCAGATGTTCTTGACTGTACTCTTCTCATTAAAGAGCGTCCTGCTAATCAGCCACAATATAGTCTCCCAACTGCTTCGCAAGTCGCAGCAGTTATTGTCGGTGGAGACGCTGAGTCGATGGCATGTGAAAGAGATATCAATGTGATAGGTCATGCTGGAAATCTAACAAAGATTCAAGAAACTGTGGGATTTTATGATCCACTACAGTATCCTCTGTTGTTACCTTTCGGAACCTATGGCTGGGACATCGACACCAGAAATCTTAATGGGCAAAAGATATCATGTCGAGAATATTACAGTTATATGCTTCAGGTATATACCAAGATTACTAAAAATATTTGAATGGTATTATATGATAAACATTTATATTCATGAACTATATTATGACTTGATTGATTGTAGATTTGTCCCAATGATCAATCTGTATTATTGAAAGCGGGTCGACTTTTACAACAATATGTTGTAAACAACTATGTCAAGATTGAATCAGGAAGGTTAAGGTGGGTTCGATCTAACCAAAAGACTATTCGTTCTGAATTGTATCAAGGCTTGCACGATGCTTTGCATGTAGGAGAAAATTCTACAGGTACTCATTCAAACATATTATTAAACATTATTATTACAAAAAAATATCAGTACATCTATCACCACAAACACATTTATTTTTGTAGACAACATCGGACAGAGAACAGTATTACCATCATCTTTTATTGGTAGTCGTCGAGACATGACACAACGTTATGAGGATGGTATGGCTATTGTGCTTAACGATGGTAAACCTGATATTTTCCTTACAATGACATGTAATCCTTCTTGGAGTGAAATATCATCTGAACTTTCCCCTTTACAAGCTGCACATGATCGTCCAGACTTGCTAACGAGAATATTTCGATCAAAATTTGAGCAATTGAAGGATGATGTCATTAATAAAGGGGTCCTAGGAAAGGTTAAAAGTTACATGTATGTCACAGAGTTTCAGAAACGAGGGCTACCACATGTGCATATGCTGCTGATCTTAGATAGTAATGACAAATTACGCGACCCAGAAGACTATGATAGTGTGGTAAGGGCAGAAATACCAAAAATTGAAGATGAACCTCAGCTACACGAAGCAGTACTTAAGCACATGATCCATGGACCGTGCGGTACACTTAATCCAAAGTGCCCATGTATGAAAAACGGTCAATGTAAAAAAGGGTTTCCAAAGGATTTCTCACAAGAGACACGTCAAGGTGATGACTCATATCCAAAGTACAAAAGACGGAGTACTAAACCGGTATCTCTAAATAGAAATATGACTATTGATAATAGATGGGTGGTTCCTTATAACCCTTGGTTATTGTTGTAGTATGATTGCCACATAAATGTTGAAGTATGCAGTAGCATCAAGAGTATTAAATATTTGTACAAGTATGTCTACAAAGGCCCTGATCGAGTTGCAATGGAGGTTCATAGAGGATCCATTGTAGATGAGGTTCAACAATATATTGATGCTAGATGGATTTGTGCTCCTGAGGCCTTATGGAAAATATTTAGGTTTACCCTTTACCGATTATATCCATCTGTTGAGAGATTACAAATTCACTTACCAAATCAGCATCGAGTACGATTCGGTAACCATCAAAGAATCACAGATGTAGTAAATGATGATAGTAACTCCAAAACCATGCTGACAGAATTCTTTGCACTAAACCGTAGAGATCCACAAGCTAGAAGTTATTTGTATAGAGAGATTCCAGAGCATTATTGTTGGCACAACAGACATAAGGAATGGAATCGAAGAAGGTCAAAACAGAAGGTTATTGGTCGAATCTATACAATATCACCTTCAGAAGGAGAGAAATTCTACCTACGAGTTTTGTTATCTCATTTAAGAGGTCCAACCAGTTGGAAATACTTGCTTACAGTAAATGGCACATGTTATCTCACATTCAAAAAAGCAGCTGAGCATTGGGGCTTCCT
The DNA here is from genome assembly GCA_037113605.1 of Calophaca sinica. Taxonomy (NCBI): domain Eukaryota; kingdom Viridiplantae; phylum Streptophyta; class Magnoliopsida; order Fabales; family Fabaceae; genus Calophaca; species Calophaca sinica. The sequence continues at coordinate 125,852,893 of CM073732.1, forward strand.
AGAGAGTGACGATAGCATTCGCGAATGTTTAGTTGAAGCATCAAGTCTAAGAATGCCATGTGCTTTAAGGAGGTTGTTTGTGACCATACTAATTTTCTGTGAACCAACCGATGTGAGACGACTTTGGAATGAGTTTTACACCTACATGGTAGAGGATTATCAATCAAGAAGCATTGCTGTGGGATCAAGCTTGACTAATATGCTATTAAGAGATTTGAATGACATTCTAATTCAACACGGCAAACAAATCACAAATTTTGATTTGCCAGCACTAGAATTAGAAACAAATCAAGATAATCTGGTGCCAAGAATGATACAGGAAGAGCTACTGGTCCAAATACCTAATGAAGACTTGGAATCAGTGGAAAGGTTAAATAATGACCAATTGATTGCCTTCAATACCATCATGAGTGTCATTGAACGTAAACAAAGTCAAGTAATTTTTGTGGACGGACCAGGAGGAACGGGAAAAACATTCCTTTATCGAGCTACAATTGCAAGTTTGAGAAATAAAGGTCATATTGTCTTAGTGACTGCCTCATACGGTATAGCTGCGACACTATTGTGATTTCATGCCTTGACAGGATTTGTTTTGATGATTGACAAAAGGAGTTCCACGAATAGTCATGTGCAAAAAGCGGAAAATTACACCAAGACGCCTACCAAGGATCAAAGTTTTTTTTAAGTATTTATTTTATTTTTAGGACTATTTGTAAGTAGTAATAAAATGCTCTCAACTAATTAAATCACACACTCACAAAATGATTTTTATTCTAAAACTGATTTTATGATAATTTTTCCTAAATTATTGTTAGGCACAAAGTATTTCGAAAAATTCTTAAGTTGTGCTCAAAATATTTTTCTGAAAAATGTTTCAAGTTTTCTTTGGCTTGTTGCAAGAAACAGAATACCCTTAAACGATTATAAGGATATTCATAATCGTTTATGACGTGCTCCTCTTCTCCGTGTCGAGCAGTGATATCTTGACATGCAAATCTCGTACCGCGTGCCGAGCTGTGTGGAGAGATCGTATGCCGAGCTGTGTGGAGAGGTCGTATGCCGAGCTGTGTGGAGAGATCGTATGCCGAGCTGTGGAGAGGTCGTATGCCGAGCTGTGTGGAGAGATCGTATGCCGAGCTGGGGAGAGGTCGCATGCCGAGCTGGGGAGAGGTCGTATGGAAATACGATGTCGGACACCAAGTGTGTCCGAGAATCATTTCCGTCTCCGTGTCTTTTGATCACTTGATAATCGATTACACAACTCTATATAATCGATTATTTAAGTTCTGTGCTTCTCCGTGTTTTCATTTCTTCATAATCGATTACAACCTTCATATAATCGATTACACCCTTTTTAAATGTCATCCGTGTGTCTTGTTTTAAATATATAATCGATTACACACCTTCTATAATCGATTAGATAACGATCTGAAATCCGGATTAAACGCAGTCTGGCCAAACCTCACGCCTTCTTCTTTTTCTCTATAAAAGGACCTGTTCAGGTCGTGAAAGAGATGAGGATTTTTACGCTATTGCTTTGTCAAAACGCTGTTCAAACAAATTTCCATCACTCACACTTATTTTGAGCACAATTTCTTAAGAGCTTTTTATTCTACATAATTTAAGTTGTATTATTTGAGCTTCAATTTGTTATATCTGCACTATTGAGTGTATCTTTCTCATCTCATTTTATTTGTAAAAAACATTTCTTTTTGGGTAGGAATCCCAAGGTGTTCATAGAGAGGTGATATCTCTTGAACGTATTGCTCTGGTATAGAGTTGTAAAGGTTTCTAGCTGAACCTGATTTAAAAGCTAGTGATTTAGTGAAAATCCCACAGTGCTTTGCCTTGGGGACAGGACGTAGGCCACAGGGATGTTTAGTGGCCGAACCTGCATAATCTGCTGCGTGCTATTCTTTGCTCTCTGTCTCTTTATCATTCAAGCACTTTATTTATTTTTTTTATTTATTTTTCGGTCATTTATTTTCTGTCATTTATTTATTGCAATTTAATTCCTGCAATTTATTCTTCAAGTTATTTATCTTTTCGCAATTTATTTCTTTCAAGTTTCTTTAATTCAAGAATTTATCCGTAATTTTATATAAGCACCGCTTATCACAATTCACTCCTCTTGTGTTTGAAGTCACTGGTAACAAGTGGCATCAAAGCTAGACTCTTGTATAAAGGACTTAACCGCCTCAAGAGAATGACTTCAAACAATATCTAGGAACTTCCATGAACGTGCACTCCCATTTTTCAATGGTGAGGGGTATGGTTATTGGAAGGATAGAATGCAAATCTTTCTTGAGGGTGTTGATCTTGATATTTGGGATGTCAGGAAATGGTCCATTTGTCCCCACTCAATCAATTAATGATGCAAAGGTAGACAAACCAAGATCACTTTGGACCGAAGATGATAAGAAAAAGGTCCAATACAATTTGAAAGCTAAGAACATCATCACTTCGCTTTAAGCTACGATGAGTTCTATAGTGGTCTCAAATTGCAAGATCGCTAAAGAAATGTGGGACACCTTCTATTGACCCATGAAGGTACTACCGAGGTCAAGAGGGCTCGAATGAACACATCAACCCATGAGTATGAGTTATTTAGGATGAAACCAAGTAAAACATACAAGATATGCAAAAAGGTTCATCCATATAATAAACCATCTCGTGAGCTCTCGGGAAAGTTCGTGAATGAAGATTTAATTAATAAAGTTCTTAGATGTTTAAATAGAAACTGCAACCCAATGTTATCATGCTATATCTCGAATCTAAAGATTTATCTACTATATCATTGGCAACCTTGTTTGGAAAATTGCAGAACATGAACTTGAACTAAATCGACTAATCGAGAGTGAAGAAAGTGATAAGAAAAAGAAAGGAATTGCTCTCAAAGCAATCGTGAGAATGAAAAGAGGAATCCACAACAATGATAGTCTAGATGAGAATGAGGAAGACATAAGTCCGATGGTTCAAGGTTCAAAAGGTTCATAAAACAAAAGGGGAGAACTGGCAAGGTACAAAATCCTCAAAAGAAAATGAGGAAGCGAACTTTTAATCCAACTTGCTATATGTGTGGTCAAAAGTGACATATAAAAACCCGACCGCCTCATGGTCAAGAAAACGAAAAATTTGATAGAAGACCACAAAAGGAATCAAAAGGAAGAAGAGCTACATTGCCTCGGGATGACAATGATATGGACTCGCCTCGATGAATCGAAATGAGGAGGCCAACTTATGTCTCATGGCAAAACACGAGGAGAACGAGGTAAATGCTCTTGAACTCGAATCTCCTTTAACTTATGATGAGTCGCTTATTGCTTGTGAAGAATTAAATAATGAAACGACTAGACTTCTAAAAATTATTTTCTTCTTCTAAGAAAACCATCTCTTCTCTTGAATCTAAAATTATTTTCTTAAACCAAGAGATGGAAGTTTTTAAGGAAAACAAGTTGTTGTGGATCAAGTTTCTACGCACCTTGTGAAAACCAAAAGATTGATACTTTCAAGTGTGATGAATGCAATGTTTTGAAAACAAGATTGAAGATTTGGAAAACACCCTTGCCAAATTTACCATGGGAAGGGATAACTTAAACATTCTATTTGGGAAAACAAAAGTGGTACCTTTGGAAAAGCCGGTTTGGGTTATAATCCACAAACGCATGAAAATCCTTTAAACTTGTTAATCACAACAACACTGCAAATTTCTTTCATTAAATGCTTTCACTTTGGTAGAAATGGTCACATCGCTTCCATTTGCAATATTAGAAAGAACAAGAATGTGGTTGGCAAAAGATATGGATTCCAAAGGGTACTTTGCCAAAAACTAACTCATCTGGACTCCAACATGGTTTGGGTACCAAAGGTTAAAATATGATTTGATGATGTAGGTGTGCTTGAAAGCCAAGGACTTAAATTGGTATCTTGATAGCGGCAAAGCTCAAAGCACATGACAGGAGACAAAAGCAAGTTCTCTCATTGGTACCTAAGAATAGTGTAGGCTATGTCCAAAGATGGGTGACAACAACAAAGGTAAAATTCTTGGGATCGTTCTATTGGTAAGAGTCCTAATCCCACTATTGAAAATGTTTTGTATGTGGATGGTTTGAAGCATAATTTGCTAAGCATTAGTCAACTTTGTGATAAAGGAAACAAAGTGGTTTTCGATTCTTCAAAATGCATGGTCATGGATTCTATAAATGAAGATGTTATTGTTATCTGACCTAGAATTGAAATATCTATATGCTTGATTTAGATAAAATATCTTCAAATGATGCATGTTGTCTTATTAGTAAAGAGGATGAATCTTGGCTATGGCATAGGAGAATGGCTCATATTCACATGGATCATCTTAATAAGTTGGTTCAAAAGGACTTAGTAATTGGCTTACCAAAGCTGCTTTGAAAAAGATAAATTATGTGATGCTGTCACAAAAGGAAAACAAGTAAAGGCCTCTTTTTCAAATCAAAAATATTGTTTCCACAAACTGCCTTTACAACTTTTACACATGGACTTATTTGGACCATCTAGAACTAAAAGCTTTGGTGGAAATTACTATGCCCTTGTTATCAGGATGACTATTCTCGCTATACATGGACTTTATTTCTTTCTCATAAAATGACGCTTGTCGCCAGAAACTTGCTAAAGTTATCCAAAAAGAAAAAGGAATGAACATAGTATCCATCCGGCGATCACGGTGGAGAATTCCAAAATGAGGCATTTGAGGCCTTTGTACTGAAAATGGAATTGAGCATAATTTTTCCGCACTCCAGAACACCACAACAGAATGGAGTGGTGAAAAGGAAAATCGGTCTCTTGAAGAGCTTACAGGACGATGCTCAATGAGACCAACCTTCCTAAGTATTTACAGGCGACGCAGTAAGCACCGCATGTTATGTAATGAATAGAGTTCTCATAAGACCTATTCTAAAACAAACGCCTATGAAATTTACAAGGAAGGAAGCCCAACATTTCCCACCTTCACGTATTTGGATGTAAGTGCTTTGTTCTAAATAACGGTAAAGATAGCCTTGGTAAATTTGATGCTAAAGCTGATGAAGGTTTATTTCTTGGATATTCCGCTTCTAGTAAAGCCTTTCGAATTTTTAATAAATGTACTTTAACTGTTGAAGAATCTGTGCATGTTTCTTTTGATGAATCTAACCCCAAATCTTCAGTAGAAGAAAGTGTTGATGATCTTGCAGAAGTGTTTGGAGATACCTATTTAGAGGAACAAGAGAGATCAAAAGTTCAAAAGGAGGATCAAGAGTCCTTGCCTCAACCCTCTCAAGAACTCTCTCACTTAAATCTTCCAAAGGAATGGAGAGTCTCAAAGAACCATCCTCTTGACAACATAATAGGTGATATCTCAAAAGGGGTAACGACTCGAAACTCTCTTAATCATGCATGTCATCATATGGCCTTTGTCTCTCAAATTGAACCAAATGACGTCAATGAAGCCATCTTTGATGAGCATTGGACCCTTGCTATGCAAGAGGAATTAAATCAATTTGAGAGAAATGATGTTTGGGAACTTGTCCCTAGGCCTAAAGATCACCTAGTCATTGGGACCAAATGGGTCTTTCGCAACAAGCTTGATGAAAACAGTATCATTGTTAGAAATAAAGCTAGACTTGTTGTAAAAGGCTATAACCAACAAGAGGGCATAGATTTCGATGAAACCTATGCACCCGTGGCTAGATTAGAAGCTATTCGCATGCTTCTCGCATTTGCATGCATCATGGATTTCAAACTTTTTCAAATGGATGTTAAAAGTGCATTTCTTAATGGCTTTATTCAAGAAGAAGTATATGTTGATCAACCTCCCGGTTTTGAAAATTTTGAATTTCCAAATCATGTCTTCAAATTGAAAAAGGCTTTATATGGTTTAAAACAAGCTCTGAGAGCTTGGTACGAGAGGTTGAGCAAATATTTACTTGAAAAAGGTTTTGAAAGAGGAAAAGTTGATACCACTCTTTTCATTAAACACAAAAATCATGACATTTTACTTGTTCAAATTTATGTTGACGATATCATCTTTGGTGCTACTAATGAGTCCTTGTGTGAAGATTTTTCCAAAATCATGCAAAGTGAGTTTGAAATGTCCATGATGGGAGAGCTCAACTACTTCCTTGGTCTTCAAATCAAACAAACAACAGAAGGAATTTTTATAAATCAATCCAAATATTGCAAGGAGTTGCTTAAAAGATTTGGAATGAGCAATGCCAAAGAAATCTCAACTCCAATGAGCACATCATGCTATCTTGACAAAGATGAAGGTGGTAAGTCGGTCGAAGTAAGTAAGTATCGAGGTATGATAGGATCTCTTCTCTATCTCACTGCTAGTCGTCCGGATATTATGTCTAGTGTTTGTATGTGTGCACGTTTTCAAGCAAATCCTAAGGAATCACATCTCTTAGCGGTAAAACGCATCATGAGATATCTCACCGCACACAAACTATGGGTTTATGGTACCCCAAAGGTCTTGTTGCACACTTATTGGGTACTCGGATTACGATTTTGCGGGTTGCAAAATGGACCGAAAAAGCACTAGTGGGACATGCCACTTACTTGGGAATGCCTTGGTCTCATGGCATAGTAAGAAACAACCAGTGTGGCTTTGTCCCTTTCTTTGAAGCGGAATACGTTCTGCGGCGGTTGTTGTGCACAAATTATTTGGATGAAACAACGATTGAATGATTATGGGATTAATCAAAGCTGTTCCAATTAAGTGCGACAATACTAGTGCCATAAACCTCACGAAAAACCCGGTCTATCACTCCCGGACTAAGCACATAGAAATTAGGCACCATTTTATTAGAGATCATGTTCAAAAAGGAGATTGTGTGATTGAGTTTGTGGAAACATCTAAGCAACTTGCAGACATTTTTACTAAACCTTTGCCTAAAGAAAATTTCTTTTTCATAAGAACTGAATTAGGAATTTTAGATCAATCGTGCATTGAATGATTGCGTGTGAGTGCATTTTATCTTTTACAAATTCTAACTTGGGCGTTGGAGTGTGCTAACAATTTTATGCGTGTCTCAAATTTCATACGCCAAGGACAAAAGAAGCGAGCAAAGCAGAGAGCTCTTAAACGTTTATGATAATCGCTATTTAAGAGTTTAAGCGGTTATCTAATCGATTACCATGTACTTCATAATCGTTTATGTAAACGATTACTTAATCAATTACCTAAACGGTTACAGAGCGGAGCTCACCCGTCAATGACTATAATCGATTATGAGAATCCCATAATCGTTTATGGGTGGCATTCTCTGCCAATCGATCACGCCATTTGAAGACATAATCGATTCTGAACTTAAATAATCGATTATGGGACAGGTATAAAAGGTCTAAACGTTTATTTTTACCCTACGCGCCGTTTCTCTGCTCTTTTTCGACCCTGCACCGTGCATCTCCTCTCTGCTATTGTTCTTCTTCTTTTTAACCATGCCACCAAAAAGGCAAAGAACTCTCACCGTGTGAGTGCAGGAACACCGAGCGAGGAACTTCAAGAAAAATATTTCTCCTCTATTTGAACAAGTTCTTTGAGTATGGAAAGTCCTTCTTCAACAGAGAAATTCAAAAGCCAAGAATTCTGGATGCTGCTTTCTTCTCTGAGAACAAATTCGAACTCATGGAGCTTCTGGAACATGCCAATCTCATCCATTTTCTCACCACCTCTGAGGATATCTACCCCGAATTGGTAAAAGTCTTCTACTGCAACCTACGCCTGTCAAATGGAATCCTTCTCTCTGAGGTATGCCATAAGCCAATTCGCCTTGACTCTGCTAGTTTTGGTAGAATAGTTGGTTTACCTGCTGGTGGTCCCTTAATATCTAATGATGCTCTCGCGCGCACTTGGGCGATGAGTTCAATGTAACAAAGAGCACTTAAGGACTTTCTGTGTAACCCTAAGGATGTAGGTATCACCCCACTTACTGTTGGTTATTTGACCCCTGATGGTAGATTGCTGCAGTATGTAGTTGCTAGGTTATTGTTTCCTAGAAGAAGTAATACATCTCAGCTGCTTAAATCTAATTTACCTGTCATGTGGGTACTACAAATGAAAAAACAAGTAGATTGGGCTTTGGTTATGCAAAGATATGTATGACAACGTAACTCCAGGGCCTACGCCATATGGTCACCTAGTCACTAGATTCTTGGTTCATGCTCACGCACCTCTTCTTTGGGGAGCTTAAATATTCCCATGATCAATATTACGCCTCTTTCAATCAAGGGTCTATTAATAAGATTGGCTTAGTGTTTCATCTTTGGTCGGTGGAGCTGAAACCCCAGAAGAGCCACCATCCTCTCGCCAAACAGTGCTGCCGCTTTCTGCTTTGCCCTCTTCCTCTCAGGCCGTGCCTCATACGCATCTGCATTAGGCATTCCGTAACTCACAAAGACTCCTTCAGGCCGTTCTCCGTGAACAACAACATATTCTTTGTGAACAAAAGAGAACAACCGAGAGTGTCGCAATCGCATGTGAAAGTGGATAGGATGGAAACTACTTTATGATAAGCAAATCATTATTGATGACTCTATTCGCCAACATCGGACACGTAGTTCGCCTTCGCTTCTCCTAGTGCATCCGACGATGATGAGGACGCTCTTGATAATGATCTTGATCATGATGGGTCGGATGAGGATTAGTAAACCTCATTCTGCTTTTCTCTTCTTTTTGTCATGAATCTGTAGTTTCGTTTAGATTCTATAATTTGAACCAATGCCGCACTACATATATCACTTACCATAGCATCCTTGGCATATGCATATCCGATTTAGTACTTTGACATATGTGATAATTTTTTGTTCAATGCTGGGATGTGCAACTTTAATGCATATACATATGACTTAGTACTTTGATGCTCTGTAGTGTGAAACCCTGTTGTATTATCCATGCCCTTCCCGCTTTTTGATGTTGCCAAAAGGGGGAGAGTTATATGATTCAGGGGGAGTGGTTTATTTCATGCATATTGTGAGGGGGAGTTCTTCACCAAAATGCCAAAATGCACCTAAATTCTGATATCTCCTTTTGAAATAATTATGCGTATACATCATTGTCGAATTATCAATGTACTTTACTAACTTCCCTCTTTGAGATGTTTGTCGATTCAGGGTGAGTGGTTTATTTCATGCATATTGTGAGGGGGAGTTCTTCACCAAAATGCCAAAATGCACCTAAATTCTGATATCTCTTTTTGAAATAATTATGCGTATACATCATTGTCGAATTATCAATGTACTTTACTAACTTCCCTCTTTGAGATGTTTGTCATCATCAAAAAGGGGAGTCTCAGGATTTCATACCTTGACAGGATTTGTTTTGATGATTGACAAAAGGAGTTCCACGAATAGTCATGTGCAAAAAGCGAAAAATTACACCAAGACGCCTACCAAGGATCAAAGTTTTTTTAAGTATTTATTTTATTTTTAGGACTATTTAGTAATAAAATGCTCTCAACTAATTAAATCACACACTCACAAAATGATTTTTATTCTAAAACTGATTTTATGATAATTTTTCCTAAATTATTGTTAGGCACAAAGTATTTCGAAAAATTCTTAAGTTGTGCTCAAAATATTTTTCTGAAAAATGTTTCAAGTTTTCTTTGGCTTGTTGCAAGAAACAGAATACCCTTAAACGATTATAAGGATATTCATAATCGTTTATGACGTGCTCCTCTTCTCCGTGTCGAGCAGTGATATCTTGACATGCAAATCTCGTACCGCGTGCCGAGCTGTGTGGAGAGATCGTATGCCGAGCTGTGGAGAGGTCGTATGCCGAGCTGTGTGGAGAGATCGTATGCCGAGCTGGGGAGAGGTCGCATGCCGAGCTGGGGAGAGGTCGTATGGAAATACGATGTCGGACACCAAGTGTGTCCGAGAATCATTTCCGTCTCCGTGTCTTTTGATCACTTGATAATCGATTACACAACTCTATATAATCGATTATTTAAGTTCTGTGCTTCTCCGTGTTTTCATTTCTTCATAATCGATTACAACCTTCATATAATCGATTACACCCTTTTTAAATGTCATCCGTGTGTCTTGTTTTAAATATATAATCGATTACACACCTTCTATAATCGATTAGATAACGATCTGAAATCCGGATTAAACGCAACTGGTCAAACCTCACGCGTCTTCTTTTTCTCTATAAAAGGACCTGTTTCAGTCGTGAAAGAGACGAGGATTTTTACGCTATTGCTTTGTCAAAACGCTGCTCAAACAAATTTCCATCACTCACACTTATTTTGAGCACAATTTCTTGAGAGCTTTTTATTCTACATAATTTAAGTTGTATTATTTGAGCTTCAATTTGTTATATCTGCACTATTGAGTGTATCTTTCTCATCTCATTTTATTTGTAAAAAACATTTCTTTTTGGGTAGGAATCCCAAGGTGTTCATAGAGAGGTGATATCTCTTGAACGTATTGCTCTGGTATAGAGTTGTAAAGGTTTCTAGCTGAACCTGATTTAAAAGCTAGTGATTTAGTGAAAATCCCACAGTGCTTTGCCTTGGGGACAGGACGTAGGCCACAGGGGTGTTTGGTGGCCGAACCTGTATAATCTGCTGCGTGCTCTTCTTTGCTCTCTGTCTCTTCATCATTCAAGCACTTTATTTATTTATTTATTTTTATTTATTTTTCGGTCATTTATTTTCTGTCATTTATTTATTGCAATTTAATTCCTGCAATTTATTCTTCAAGTTATTTATCTTTTCGCAATTTATTTCTTTCAAGTTTCTTTTAATTCAGTAATTTATCTGTAATTTTTTATATAAGCACCCCTATCACAATTTACCCCCTCTTGTGTTTGAAGTCACTTGGTAACAACTATTACCTGGCGGTAGAACTGCACACTCTAGATTTAAGATACCTATCAATTTAGAGCCATCATCTTTTTGCTCAATAAGTAAACAAATTGATCTTGCAAAGCTAATTAGAGCAACAACAGCAATCATTTGGGACGAAGCACCCATGACAAACTGGTATGCTTTGGAAGCATTAGATCGAACATTAAAGGATATTCTAGATTGTGATGCTCCGTTTGGGGGGAAAGTCATGATAATGGGAGGGGATTTTCGCCAAGTGCTTCCTGTTATTCAAAAAGGTACTAAGGCACAATTGATATCTGCCTACATTGCGAGGTCTCATTTATGGGCTAACACAAAGGTCCTACAATTGCGCCAAAATATGCGATCATTGCAGGATCAGGATTTTGCACAATTCCTTATGCGCATTGGTGATGGTGAAGAACCTACCAAACATGATGATATGGTGATGATACCCAGCGAAATTGCAATACCATGGGAAGGAGAAAGTTCACTACAAATTCTCATACAACAAATATTTCCCCAATTAGAATCTCATGGATGGGACGATCTTATATGGTAGAAAGAGCCATACTTACACCAAGAAATGATGATGTTGAAAAGTGAATAGCATAATTATCAATCAATTCCTGGAGAAGAGCATAATTTGTTATCATTTGATGAGGTCAAGGGGACACACGCAGCCTTATATCAACAAGAATACTTACACTCCATTGCTCGGTGGTTTGCCACCACATATTTTAAAGGTTAAAAAGGTGCACCCTTGATCTTTGTTTAAACATAGACCCTAACTCGCCTCTGTAATGGGACAAGGTTACTATGTCGCGGTTTTTTCATGAATATGCTAGATGTGGAAATCCTCACCGGTAACAATGCTGGAAGAAGAGCTTTTTTGCCCAGAATTAAACATAGGACAACTGAGAATGTGGGACTTCCTTTTGTGCTTATTAGGAGGCAATTTCCTGTGAAACTAAGTTTTGCAATTACAATAAATAAGTCACAGGGACAGACAATTCCTAATGTTGGAATTTATCTACCACGACATGTTTTTAGCCATGGACAATTATATGTTGCGCTTTCAAGAGGTGTTTCTCGAGCTACCACAAAAGTCCTAATTAAAGACGGAAAAATTAACGGGGAAGATGGAAACTTCACTAAGAATGTTGTTTTCAAAGATATTTTGTTATCTCCAACTCGGGTATTGTCCTTTTACATTTTGTACATAATCTATACATTTACCATGTTACGCTAACAAGACTATCCAACTTTAAGTTAGATAAAGACGAAATATTGTCTAATAATTTATTTTCTGATTCACAGACAAACTAAAATACAAAGAATTCCTCCAATTATGTAAAGAGTTGAGAACAAAGGATTTAGACATGTACTTTCACAAAAAGGTAAGTTATAAGTTAATTGTTCATATCTGACTTTGTTGTTTTTATTTACGGTGTAAAATATAAGTTAACAAATATTTTTAGGAAGGAGACTTTGAAAAGAAATGGAAAATATGGAAGGATAAGGAATCACTAGCATCTGTTTGCCCAATTGACAACAAGGTTAATTATTTTCCTTTGCATAATAAAATCTTCATATTAATTCACTACCAAATTAGTAATACTCTAAATTTCTCTACAGCAGGTTCATCGTCTAAAAGTATACTCTCTTGGTTGGGGTTCCGCGATAATAGCAGATAAAACTCAACTTTGGAAGATGGTTAAAAGAGAATTATTGGCTCAAAGGGTATATAGGTAATGCGGCATGATTCCTATGAAATATTTTATTTATGAGATGTTAAAAAAATATTCTTCTTCAACCATAAAGTTAGTTACACCAGTTTTCTAATTTAAATCAATACTAACTTATTTTTTAAATTATTAGGAAATCTGATAATGCAATATCAAGTAGAAGGTGCCCTATTAGCTCATTTGAGTTGAAACAAAATATATCCATTCTTCAGGTTCTTATCTCTTATTTCATTAACCCAAAAATATTACTTCTGATTTCATCATATATTGAATATATATTTATGAATGACATTGTCCGAATGACTGTGTAGTTTTTCAAAAAAAAAAAAAGTGATTGATGACATTTTTTACGAAGAATTGAGAAAAATCATTGCAAGGTAATCTTGCAATGGAAGTTATTAATGTTTTATTTCATTAATTGTTTCAGTAAAAAATCTGAAGTATGTTATCTTATTGGTTAACCATAAATATAAAGTGTATTTACTTTGATTAAATGTAGGGAATTAAAGAAGTCTCCTGATTCTGAATCACTATTTGGCCTACCAATGAAGCCATAATTAAGGATGAATAGACAATAGCATTCGTAACTAAATAATACTTGAGAAATGATTTCTCGACAACAATTAAGTTGTCCGACACCGTCAAAATATACGGTTTTCATTTTTTTAATTATTGTTTCTCTCTCTTCCGACCAAATGCATACGGTGCATTGTGTGTGTGGAAATACGGTGTCGATGTACGGTGTCGATTTTTTGATGTCGAAATATCAGTGCTCATAATACTTTAAGTTTTGTCTTTATTTTCATTTGGGTTAGGCATTTTATGTATGTTTTTTAATCCTACAATGTTATCACAACCACTACTAATTTAGCATATTTGTCATGTTTTGGCATTTTTAGTGACACATGTATGACTCATTATTTATTATGATTATTATAAATATAAATATACGGAATATTTCATTGGTCAATACATATGCATATCGATATGTGTTAATAATAATGTGTCATTTTGAAAAATTAGTGTGATAAAATATCTGAAATGCAGAATCAAATTCTTTAAAACAATATTAAACATTAAAACACGTTAAAATAATACATACTGTAGCGCAGTAGAAAAGCGGAAAGACGGACACGGTAGTGCCCGTCTTGTCGCTAGTAAGAAATAAACGCAGACAAATTTTAACTATCATCAGTATTCCTAAACCTAAGACCCGGGCTCACAAAAAAAAAACAAAAAAAAAAAACTATTACCGGTTTTGAATCTAGACTACGCCTATAAAATATTTGGCTAAAAAAGAAAGTTAATGGTCCCAACCGGTTGCGCACGTCTCGCCAGGCAAAGGGAATTGGGAAAGACTACACTTCTCGAGTCAAGTCATTTGCCTTAGCAATAGCCAATAACTTCCATCGGACATGTACTTCCTTCTGTCATTTTTACAAAAAACAAAATGATACTTTTTTTTTCTTCCTAATTATAAAAGAGTAGTGCTATATCTTACGAAATTGTCTGGCAAGAAATTATACGAAACAGATAGTTGCGCATAAGAAATGAGATAAAAGAGAGAGAGAAAACAACCAAGAGTAGAGGAAAATAATCAAACGGTGGTAAAGGTGTCCGTGCGAGTTCGTTGGATGATGTTTTGAAATAATAAGCATTTTTCTTATAAAAAATATCACAGATTTTTAAATGTATTAAATGCCTAATTTTTATTTATACCCTTATTTATGCTGAGATTTATATTAATGAGATACCCTATTTCCTATGCAAGTGAGTTGGTTCATAAAATGACACTTTTGGAGAGAAAAAAATTAAATCATTAAGTATTAACTAGAAAAAACTATTTTCAATACATTTCTTTAGTCTGTGTGAATTAGAGTTTTATTCCTTATAAAAAAGACCGGAGGGAGTATTTCAACCAAACCATATTCATTTAAATTTCTGCAATATTTTTGAAAATGAGCTCAAATTCACTCTCAACAAGCGGTGGCGGAGCTTGATTGAAATATTTGAGGGGGACATGAAATCATTGCATATATATATATATATATGTGTGTGTGTGTGTATTAGTATTTCACAAGTGATACATCAATTGCCTTGTGGTGCAGTGGCTTGGGTAGCTCAATTTTAAACACAAGAATGCGAAATCCCACATAGATCATTTCTTTTGGTCATATTTACGCAAATAAGTATAATAAGCAAGGAAAAAGATAAAATGTACTAGTAAGGACTCGATCACTCGCTCCTACGAGTCACAAAAACAACACTTACCACTGTGCCACTGTGAAAATTACAAAATTTTGTTACAAAACATGTATATATATCAATAAAATATAAAATGTTTGGGGGAGCCACAGCTCCCCTATATTACCAAGAAGCTCCGCCCTGGTCAACAAGGCTGAAATATTTAATGTACGCGTAATGTTTTTTTTAACCAAAATATACACGTAATGTTGATGCTAGATGTTTGTTACGTAAGTAGGAGTACTAATAATTAATCCGTTTCTCTAATTTCACTTGTCCTTTATTTTATTTTTTTGGCAATCAAGCACACTCTCATAATGTAAATTCTCGCTCCCACTGATAAAAAAAAATTAATGTAAAACTCTCGTAAAGGTGCAAATTCACACTTTTTTTTTTTGACGATAAAAAGATATTGACTTTCATTCACAATCAACTCAGCAATACATGTTGGAGTGTCAACATAAAATTGAGGACTAGCTGTATATATAGTCGCCTTAGCTAAAGTATGAGTAACCATATTAGCTTGCCTATTAACAAACTCGACATGAGAGTTTTGACAAAAAGAAAATAAAACAGCCCTACACTGGTGAATCAATACACCACATTCGGTAATATCCGGTGTAGCCTTATTATAAGCGTCCACCACTAGCTTGCAATCCATTTCAAAAATAACATCCTTGAAACCAAGCTCTCTTATCCAATCTATTGCAACCTTAAGCCCATAAGCTTATCCTAACTACACTTCCATGACAGGTTGAATCCATTGTGTTTTGGCACCCACGAACATGCCAAATTCATCACGTAAGCATACTCCAACCCCTACCCGGTTTTGAGTCACAGAGAAAGAGGCATCAATGTTACACTTCAAAAATCCGGAAGGCAGTCTGGTCCACCTACACGGTTGTTCGGCAGCAAATTGATATTTTGGTCTGGTTGCTTCCTCCTTGCTTTTGCCCATTCATCCTACACTATCTTTCCACAGTAGATGATGGTTGCCGGATTTTCATCTATGTTCTCCCACACCTTTTGATTTCTACTCCGCCAAAGACTCCACAAGGACATAGCCCACATCTGTGGTCCTCTATTTGTAACTGTGAAAGCACCTGGAAAAAAAAGTCACCAAAACCAGTAGCATCGATCAGAAGAGAATTAATTTTACTCCAAATTCCCAATCTACACCAAACCTCCACACTCTTCTGGCAAGTGAGTAGAATATGACACTCAGTTTCTCCATCTCCTTCACACGAGGGACACCAGTCGGGAACTGTCACCCCACGGTGTTGCAATTTAAACCGAGTTGGGATTACCTCGCGACAAGCTCGCCAAAGAAAGTGCTTCACCTTCGGCGGCACATCCAGCTTCCACAACCCCTGCCAATCACCCTTTTCACACAAATGTGATGTGTCCAATATTGAGTGCAAACATAGCTTATATGCTGACCTAACGGAGTACTCTCCATTTTGCTCCGGGGCCCAAATCCTTCGATCTGCTCTGACTGCTTCGCAGAGAGGGGTTTGAAGCACACGTTCAGAGGAGACCGTGTCCAGCCACTCCCTTACCCTGTTCTCGTCCCACTCCTTTTCACCCAACTTCATTAAGTCCGCTACTTTAAGATTATAGTCCAGGCCCACTCCCGCTGATGGGCTTACCCTCTTGCCTCCCATAGCCCAATTGTCACAAAACACTCTTATATTATCTCCACCCCCTATACCCCATCGCATACCCTCCTCAAAAAGAATTCTTGCTTCACATAAACTACGCCACACATAACTGGAGTTGTTGCCCCGGTTTGCCTCTAAAAAATCACAACGAGAGTAGTATTTTGCTTTGAATAATTTAGCAACAAGAGTATTTGGTTGAGTCATGAGCCTCCATCCTTGTTTACCAAGCAGGGCAATGTTAAAAATATAAAGGTTCCAGAATCCCATACCTCCATCATTCTTACTCATAGAAAGTTTATCCCACGACATCCACTTGATCCTGCTATTTCTTTCTCCACCATTTCCCCACCAGAAAGAGTTCATAATCTTTTGAATCTCATCTCCTAAGGATGTAGGAAGGAGAAAAATGCTCATAAAATAGGTGGGTATGGCCTGAAGAACGTATTTTGTCATTACCTCCTTGCCCGCCTTTGTGAGGACCTTCCTCCCCAAGAATTTATTTTTCGCCAAACACGGTCCTTTATAAATTTAAACAACTCTTTTATACTCCTTCCAATCATAGATGGAAGACCCAAGTATTTCCCGGTTCCCAAGCAAATCTGAACTCCAAGCAAGGACACAATATTATTCTTGGTATCATCAACCACATTTCTACTAAGGAATATCTCTGATTTTTGAAAATTGATTTATTGTCCGGAGGCTTCTTCATACGTGGCAAGAATGGTTTTCATAACTTGTGCTTCTCCTCTTGTGGCCCTGAAAAACAGAAAACAGTCATCTGCAAACAAAAGATGAGAGACAATGAGTGCCCCCTACAAATTTTAATTCCATGCAGATCTCCTCTCCTCTCTGCCTGGTTTATCAATGCTGTCAGTCCTTCAGAACTTAAAATAAACAAATAGGGTGACAAAGGATCTCCTTGTCGAAGTCCTCTACCTGGCTGAATAGGACCCACCTGTTCATTATTGACCAAAACAGAATAATTTACTATTTCCACTCATAACATAATCCATCTAACCCACTTATCATTAAACCCCAGTTTCGACATTACCTCCTTAAGGTACCCCCAGTCAACCCTGTCATAAGCCTTACTCATATCAATCTTTAAAGCAACATCTCCTTCTTTTCCTTTCGTTCTACTCTTTAGATAATAAATGACTTCAATAGCTATCATTGCATTATCAAGAATAGATCTACCAGGAACAAAGGCAGACTGAACCATAGAGATACATTTATGCAAAACTACTTTCAGTCTATTAGCCAGAACCTTTGACACCAGTTTATAAATCACATTACACAAAGATATTGGCCGCCAGTCCTTCATTGAAACAGGGCTATCATGTTTAGGAATTAAAACAATATTGGTATCATTGATAGAGGGAAGGAAATAACCTCTATCTAACCATAAGCAACAAGAATCAAAAATTTCCTCACCATACAACTCCCAGACGTTCTTGTAAAAGGCAGGATTGAACCCATCCGGTTCTTGTGCCTTATCAGAATCCATTTGCTGCAAAGCTTCGAAAAACTCTTCCCTTGTAAACCGTCTGGTAAGCATCTCATTGTCCTCTAAAGAAATTCGAGCATCCAAAGCCTCAAGGACTTCATTATAACGACTATCCTTGCGCTTAAATATGTCCTGGAAATATCTACAAGCAACCTCCTGTAGTTGGATCGGATCATCAATGACCACTTCATCATCCCTTTGTAATTTAACGATTTTATTCTTTTTACGTCTACAAGTGGCTGAAGCGTGAAAAAATCTAGTATTGAGATCCCCATCCCGCAACCAATACACCTTGGCATGTTGTCGCCAAAACAACTCCTCTTAAACAATCAAACTTGCCATCTGATCTTTAACATGATTAAACTATGCTAACCCTGCTGTGTCTGTTCTGTCTCTCAGGAATTCAAGTTGTCTCCTGCAAGCATCAATATCATCTTTAAATCTAGCTCAAATTCTTTTATTCCAAAGCTGAAGACTATCCGCACAACTCCGAAGCCTAGAAACCACGTCCCCCACAGTTTCTTTTGCCCAACCATCCTTAATCACCTCCATAACATCCGGCTCCATCCACCAATGGTTTTCAAAGCGAAATTTCATTCGCCCTCCCGCCATCATCTCAGGTTCTCGTTTAAGTAGTAGAGGAGAATGATCTGATCGAGACACCACAAGATTGAGAAGTCTAACATGCAGGAATAGCTGTAACCAACATGTGTTTGCCATTGCTCTATCCAGCCTTTGTTCTATTGCTCTCTCCGTCCCCAAAGCAAAGCGCCACATAAATGGATAACCTTCTAAGACGATATCAACTAGCCCTGCATCTTGAACAGCCTCCCTGAAACCCTTCATCAAGTAATTCAGATGATCACAATTGCCCAGCTTATCATTTGGTGAAAGCAAGTCATTGAAGTCTCCAATAATACACCACGGAAGATTAGACATTTGAGCAAGTCTTCTCAAAAGAGCCCAGGACTCACGACGTCGTGAGCGCTTCGGAAAGCCATAGAAACCTGTCAACCGCCACTTCCCCTTCTTAGCATCATTGACTTCAATATTAATATGGTGTTGAGAGTAATTTATAATTTCACACTTGATAGTATCCTGCCACAAAACTGCAATACCACCTCCCCTACCAACCCTGTCAACTGCAAAACAACCATTGTAACCAATGCGCTTTCTAATCTCCTCCATCGTCTTCCGACATGTGCATCCGGATAAGGTTCTTCAGAGTAAGAATTGCACTCAGGTGACCCACGCCTCGGCAGTTCCAACTAAGGATTGTCATTGCTCCCGGTAGGCCTGGGAACCAGGACCTACCATTAAAAAATGCTTCCCATTACCAACAGTATCAACACCTTTAATTTCAGCAACTCCTTCACCTCCATTAATGCCATTTGAACTAGTAGCTTGGTCACGTTTGCGTTTTTTCTCCCCTTGAACATCGATATCCATGGTTTGTGACATGCGAATTAAGTGCAATCATTGACAATAATTGCTGGTTTGCCCGTTTCTCATTTGTAGGTGACATTAACTCCATATTAATTCCTTTGGCATTATTCCCGGTCAACCCAATAACTTCCTTCCCCCTATTCGAAACCTCCAACCCAACCTGATTTATGGGCTCATTAATGCGGATACCAGGCCCACGTGCATGCAATTTCAACGGGTGCTGATTAATTAAGATAACGCACCAAAGGAGTACGAACCAGCAAGAAACAAGAACCTACTCACAAAAGAAAACAATAACCTTTCTCACATAGGAGAGAGAACACTAAGGCTTCTCATAGGAGAGAGAGCACTTGTAAAATATGTTTGTATCACTTGCACTACAAATAGCGCAGGGTGGGACGGAGGCGACCACATCCGGGGCGAAGCGTCGACAGCGGAGAAGATAGGGTTTTTTTATGTTTATTATGTTTTTTTGTTATATTTGGACATCTTTTGTTGTTATATTTATATTTTGTTATATTTGCGCTTCTTTTTTGATGTTGTTTAATCGTGGTCATTCGCTCGTTCTTTTTTATTCGCGTAGCCTACGCTCCCAACAATGAACCAACTTCACGAGGTTTATAGAAAAAAAAAATGATACATTTGGACTGCAAATTCAACACTAAAAAAACCAACGTCACATTACATTACATTGCATAACCAACAACATAATTCACTCTGCCACCAATTCAACATTAAAAAAAACCAAACCCACATTTAAAAATAATAAAGTGTACTACATATCACTACAATGTAGTCAATCGTCGTCCAATCGCACATGGTCATCTGGGTACTGTCTTGTAGTATGACGCAACGGCGAAAATAATGTAAATCATTCTTGCAATCGAGCAGCATACAGTGTTGCCCATGAGTGAGCCTCCGGATAAGCATATTGACGCCAACTGGGAGCGACGTTAGGCAATGGACATCCGGGCTTAAGAAATACCTGAAAAAATGCAAATTAATTAAACACATTGTCTAATTTTACATTAAAAAAAAGATAAATTTAAGTTAAAACACATTGCTGTAAAAAAAATTTACCTGTACCCAGTGATTTTTGTTGACAAACCCAATACAAATTATGGCTTGTTTGGCTGGGTTAGGTGACACATGCCCCTAAGAGGGAAAAATGTCCAACACGTTCGACTGCACTCATTCAAAGAGACTAGAACCAATTTATATTTGGTTGCTATTACGTAACCCATGTCTGGTAAGGTCATCCACTTGTCACGAAAACAGGTACCAGTTACACCTATCAACGACTCCCTCAATGCTTGATATTGATCTCCAAAAAGCCGGCCATATAAATCATAATGCATTCTGATCTCTTTTTCCAAGTCTTGTCGGACTATAGGCCATCCGTCCTCAGATTTACCAAGTAATGCTGTAATGGAACGATATCTACAGTTTCCATCATCTTCGACATCCACTATTTGCTCAATATATGGATGAAACTGTGGAGGAAATTGGCTCAGGTAAGGCGTTTGATGTACATTAGATGGCACATCAGATCGTTTCTTTTTCCTTGTAGGCACATTAGATGGTAGATTAGATGCCTTTGATGTATTCCCAGATAGTACGTCAGAATACATGTTGCCCACATGCTCAGAATACATGTTGTCCACATGCTCAAAATATGATGGGTCGCGCCTAACATCATATCCATCCATTGCTGGGGCCTTACCTTTACCCTTTTTCGATGCTCCCTTGGTGTTCACCTTTTGAGGAGGTGGACACATTGAAGTTGTGTCCGGAAATACAAGTTCACGCACTTTGGAAAACAGTGTCCTCTTGCCAATAACATTAAGTGATCGAAATCGATTTACCAATGCATCCCACTGAAGCGCAAGCTCTTCCTCTGACACCCCGCCTTCTGTCTCAACTTTGTGTTGTTACGATTGGTATTCACCAAAATGTAAACTCCTCCAGTGCAAGTGAACTGCCTCCAATGGAATAGGTGCAAACAGTCTTATGTAACCCGCCAACTCACAAGCACAAGGTAACCCATGTGTCGTTCTGATTAGGCAACGACAAGTAGATTTATCGATACCCACATAATTCACTCTGCCACACTCGTCGGCAATAAGTTGTAGTGCAGTCCTTGATACAAATCCATGCAATCTGATAAACAAACGGTTGTTGTGCCTGTGTGCTCCACTACGTTTATGCTTCTTTCGAATGATGCTTTTATCTCAGTGTGTTGCAGTGCAATCATATTGTTCATAGTTTCCTAACAATGACACAGGTCACCCCTACTGTTTTGTAGATTCCTCTTCAATGTCCAATGTACAGACTCAACCCTAATAACAAACAAAAATTAAACCACATCGAATACCAATGACACCATTTAAAAAACAAAATTATCAACATAATTTTATCTACTGGTTTAAGCATACCTATTTGTTGTTGTATTTCCGAAGTGCATGACTTGGTTGGTCCATGCCGCAACAAACTTTTCCTTAAAGGGGTTCAACCATGTATTCTTGACATATTCAATAAAAATAGGAAATTCTGAACATACACACTCAAAAGTCATCAACCGTTGCTGATACTCAAACTCGTCAGTCGCATCAACAACACCATCCCATGCATTCTTCACTGTCTCATGTTTGTCTTCATGAAATACCAACTTCTTGCATTTCGCATAGACATTCTTACCTATGTGCCATTGACACAACAAATTGGCCGAAGTTGGAAAAACAGACGCAATTGCATTCATCAGAGCAAGATCTCTATCAGTAAGAATAACTTGAGAAAATGATTCCTGTCGCACAAATAGACCTTTTAACTTTAAGAGTGCCCATTCAAAGTTATCCTGCTGCTCAGAATCCAAATAGGCAAATGCCACAGTGTATGTAAGGGATGTGCTGGTAACACCAATAATTTCAAACAGTGGCAGCCGATATCTGTTGGTTTTGTAGGTGCTGTCCATGAACAAGACAACGTGAAATGTATTCAATAAATTGACGGCATCTGGATGTGTCCAAAAAATATCTCTAACAACGTCAGAACCTTCATGTCTTCTATACTAGGACACATATCGATCACGTTCGATTAAGTTCAACAAGTGTTGCATTTCAGTTCTTGGACCTTTCTGTGTTGATCGAAACTTACGCCGCTCATTATATACTTGACTGATGGTAGTGAGATTGGCCACATTGCGACTTTTCAGTGTCAATAGAATGCTTCTCGGCCTTACGTTGTTCTTTGTCATATCATGAACAATTTCTTTCTCATTTTGGTTTAAACGACCAACAAATGGATGACCCATCATGCTTTCAGGTATCCGATGGTTGTGAATTCCACAGAGGACCTTAAGTATCCAGCCTTCACCCGTTGACAGGGGTCTTCCTTTAAGTGCGAACGGACACTCACACTTATGAGATCCAGTTGACTTTGAAGAACTTAATGACTTTGATCTATACTTTCCACCCGTTTCACAACCCAGAATGACTTTTGTTTTTCTTCCTCTTTGTCCTGTTTCTGTGTCTGATCTTACAATGACAACAACTATATTGTTTTCCTTCCCAACCTCTCGAGCCCAATACAAAAGGTCATCTCGTGTAGGAAATATCTACAAAAAAGTATTAATCTTAATGTTTTGCTAAAAAAAATACGACATATTCACAATATCAAACAATAATAAATTACCTGCGTAGTAGTGAATACATCACTACAATCGAAATGTTGGGAAACGTTGGTCGGCTTGTCAACTTCGTCAGAATTGAAGCCACTAAAATCATCCATTTCCAATGAAACTAAAATGAAACAAACAATAGATTATTACGTGGGAAAAAAAGTTTGAAAAAAAATAACGTACCGGAAATTTGCAATTTCCGAAAAAAGATTAAAAATATAACGTACCGGAAATTCACAATTTCTAGTACACAATATTTTTAATCTTTTTCCGGAAATTGCAAATTTCCGGTACGTTATTTTTGTATACCGGAAATTGCAATTTCCTGTATAAAATTTGTATACCGAAAATTGCAATTTCCGGAACAAAGTTCAAAACGAAACAAAGTACGTACCGAAAATTCGTATTTCCGGTACGATGAGAGCGTTTTGCACCAAGTCTGCCTGCAAAAAAATAAAAAATGAGTGTTTGACTACAAAATTCTTTGATGTAAAGGGGAATGGACATGTCGTAAATAAGTTCTTTTGACCATCATAAGCTGGCATCTGTTTATCAACGATTGTCTCTCGATGCATTCAGACTAGCTTACTTTGCTAAGTAAGCTAGTCCTCGATGCAAAGTAAGCTAGTCCGAATGCATCGAGAGATTGTTGACAGTATGAGTGAAGATCCTTAATCAAAGGGTTCAGTTTCTCCCCCAAAAGAGAATTATCTCTTTCGGGTAAAATTGTGTGTAAAATTTGTTACCGAAAATTGCAATTTCCGGTAAAGTGTTCAGAATTAAAAAAAAAGACTTTTTGCTGTTTTTATTCGGGGGGTATTTTGGAAAATTCGCAAATTGGGGGGGTGTACCTACCAGGTGGAGGGTGCATTTAATAATGGCCTTGAGGTTTCCTGATGCAAATGCAGTAAATTGAAGATTTCTTCAGGCCCAAATAGGCAAATAATGAATGTTTTATAATGATGAACAACCCCCCCCCCAAAAAAAGATGAACTCCATTAATAAACGTCGCAAGTTTATAAATTGATTGTTTAATTGTATTTTTGGTCCTCTAACTTTTTCAATTTGGTGATTTAGGTCCTTTTATTTTATTTTTAGCGATTTTGGTCCCCAATTTTCTCAATTTGGCGATTTTAGTCTTCCTAATTTTTAATTGCATTTTTGGTCCTCAAAAACATGAATTTTTACACTTTTGGTCCCAAAAAACTTAGATTTTTGGAAAGTGAGAAATCAAAAGTGCACAATCCACGATTTTTTGGTTCCAAAAGCGCAGTTAAAAAACATAGGGACTAAAATCGCCAAATTGAAAAATTTAGGGGACCAAAATCGCAAAAAGTAAAATAGGGATCAGAATCACCAAATTGAGAAAACTAGGGGACCAAAAGTGTATTTAAGCCTAAATTGATTAGGTTCTTCCGTAAAACGATTGAGAACCAAACTAGTTTGCTCGAGTGGTAAGTGGCCCCGATTCGTTAAACATGTGGCCGGGGCTGGAGTTTGATCTTTGTTTCATATGTATGAAATTTTACTATTTGGGAGAGATAGCTCTTAAATACGCTCTAGATTTTCGAATAGATTAGTCTCTACAGTTACATACAGAGGATATTATGGGAAACCAAAAAACTATTACCTCTGATCTTTATTATAAGAAACAAAAGAGCAAAATCATCAAGAAGAAGCAAAGGGATTGAAATGAGTTAATTTCAATTAATGATGGAATAATTTAAATTTTATTCCAAAAATACCCTTTGTATTCACTACAAGAATTTGTGGTATTTTCTGCGAGACATTTCGGTGGCCAAGACCCTCAGAAAGTTTCGGTGTACATTACGGCCCTCGAAAATTTTGCGCACTAAAAATTTAATTTTGAATTTTGAAACTTACGTAGGTCCTTGGCCCTCAAAAATTCCCTGGCGTATTACCGGCAGCAGCCTTCCGCTCGGAAATGAAAAATGGTCAATTACCGTTGTGTGTTTCCAAGGGTAGACCACCGGTAATACGCCCATAGAATTTTCGAGGGGCGTGGCCGTTGGTAATGTTCAATAAGATCCCCAGCTTCGTCTTTCTCCCCCATTATGCGCTTTTTCTCATTCTTCCTCCATCTATACCTCTCACCTCTATCACGATCTCTGTCTCTCTCACCACCACACCATCACTCTCCGACCTTTTACTCCGTTCACCTTCACAGTGAGTATCCCTCTCTTACTGTGCTCGTGTTTTCATTCTCCTCCATCTTCTACCCCTTTTATTGATTTTATAATTATATTAATTAATTATTAATAAATATTTAACGATTAATGCAAATAATTAATTTAAAAATACAGTGAAGTCAAAGATAATGATAACAAACAACATTGCAATATTTGGTGACTTTTTTCTAGGTTCTTCATGATTATTTTCCACCATGCTAGTGCTACAAGTAGGGCTTCCATGAATGAATAGAGTGAGATTCTCAAATTGACTATCTATTTTTGTTTGTGTATTCATTAATCAATGCTTATCTGTGTTTATAATAGCAATTAAAATTTCAAAATATAATAAATTTAAAGTGCATAGCTAGTGGAGTTACCTAAATCGACTAATCTAGCTACTTATGGCAAATTATTATGGTCCTGAAATTCATTTTTGAGTGCTGGAAAAGAAATTCATCTTTAAAAGAAGAAGATGACCTATTTAAAAGATCTTGAAAATATGAAGGTGTTATCACCAAAAAATAGCAAAGAGCAAGCCGATTAGGGCAATAGCCGATACATGATCTAGCCGATTATAGTTATAGCCGATGGTGCTCCTATTGAGTTGAGGCTCGAACTTAGAATTGTTGAAGACTCAAGGAGCACCATGAGGTCAGTCGATTGCTAAAAGTTTAGCCAATGGGGGCTTAAACATGCATTTGAAATTTACTAGGCTATCGGCTGGTCGTAAGCTACCGAACAAGGAAGCGGTAGGACTTGACTAAGGGTTTGAGATAAATATCATGGAACTTTGGCGCCAAAAGGTTTGAAATCAGCTCTTGAGAGCCCTCAGCATAATTGAAATGTGGAAGCTGCTCTTTTCAGCCAAGGATAAGGCAGTTACTCCATGAAGCACATAAACGTAGCAGTTGAGGGACGCATGGCCGCTTGTTGTCAACTACTAGCATAGTAGGAGCGTTTAGTGGTCAATAGAGGGCGGTTACAATTTTGTTTTCTCTTTTGTATATACATACCTTGCTGAGAAATGGTAAAGGACACGACCAATCAATCAAACTTATATTTTTCTCTCAAATTTACAGCTTTCATTTAGCCGATTTCATGTCTCTTAGTCTTAGCTTAGCATAGATTCACCAATCCCAACGCTTTCTGGAGTAGTTGAGGAACCCATAACTGAGAATTGGAGTTCCATTCTCAGTGTAATCGCTTGACAGAAATTAATTTGTCAGCTGAATATTAACCGATCCCTCGGCTGATTTGTTCACGCAAACAAATTTGGCACGCCCAGTGGGACCATAGGTGAATCGAAGGTCAAGTTTGATTCTCCAGGGCAGGATCACGCTTAGCGTATGCACCTGAGGTACGAAAAGAAACTTAACAACAGCATGGAATCGAGTTCCAATCCCAAGAAAAACCCACCATGCAAGAACAACGAGCCATCATACACCCTGAGTATGCCCATATCGATTGAAGATATTTCAGTCTCCGCAACAGCCTCAACTGCCATGAATTACCCTAAAAATACTGAAGCCCTAGTATTCATGACCACTTCCTTCATCAGGCAACAGATTGAAATGGGAATTCACGACATTATGTACTAGGTGTCGAGGCAATTAACAGACATTGTCATGCCTATGGTGCACAACGAGGTTCAGCAGGCATGAGACGCAGAAGCGGGCCGAGCGCAGCAAGGGGAACATTCGACTACTTTTGCGCTACCCGTGGGAAGTGGGCAAACTCAGCTTACCCAAGGCAGTCAAGCTTGGCAGCCTTAGTCGAATGTGGTTCAAGGTGGGCCTTTCCAGGTATAGTCGAACACACAGCCAGCAGGGCCACCAACCCAAACATTTGTGGATCAACCGAAAGCATGGATACCATCTCATGCTGGGGGAAGGCTATGCCAACTGATCAAGCGAATCTGCAGTATGGGCAAATCAATATGGCCCGGAGGCCAGTTAATGCGGCTGGACACATTAGTTTGCCGCCAGTAATGTCATATGTCCCAACACATGGCCCAACTGTGCATGCGAATACTTATGGACAGCCGAATTGGCAGCCGATGGCCCCTGGTTTTGGTTCAGGGAAGCTACCTGGGGATTGTAACCTCAACAATCCACCATTCTACCAACCACAACCAGTCCCCACACCATACCCTCTAGTAAGTTCAAATTTACCACGAACGGCTGGGAATTATGGGGGAGAGCAGACATGGAATCCCGTTCCACCCTTTCCCCTCAATTCATCGGTTGTTCCAGGAACTCCGGGAAGAGGTCTTAGGGAATATGGTCAAGAGAAACAATGGAATATCAATCCACCTCTAGGCAATGTTCCGCCAAACATTCAACCTTCAGAATTCGTTCCAACAGGCTTTACCTTGGAGACCCATTGGTCAAAACGTGCCTCAGTCGATTCCACAAGATAATCGGCAGGGGGCTTCTCAGCTGATAGACCCAGAGATGATTGCAAGTACTATCAAGAAGTACTTTGGTGTGCAATTAAAGTCGTTGGATTATCCTGTTTACAAGAAACCTTACCCTGAATGGGTAGATCAGATGATCCCTCTTCCCAGGGGATTTAAGACTCCGGATTTCACAATATTCTCAGGGGAGGATGGCAAGTCTATCATGGAGCATATAGGGCATTTCACAGCCCAATGTGGTGAAAGTAGTCAAAATGAGTACCATAAACTTCAGCTCTTCCCTTTGTCACTCACTGGGACAACCTTCACTTGGGCTGACATGGAGAGATGCTTCCATAATAGGTTTTATTGGCCTTAACCCTAGGTCACGATAACCGATCTCACTAGCCTCGGACAACAGTTTGATGAATCGGCTGCTGACAACATTGAGGGGTTCAGAAAGAAGGCGAGAAAATATTCTGTGCAATTCCCTGAAATAGAATATACTTCCATGGTAATCAACAATATGCATCCTCAGCTAAAAGAGAAGCTAGTAGGACAGCCTTACACAGACTTGAACCAATAAGCTGAGAGGGATATTCGGATTGAACAGTACATCCAGGAGAAGGAGAAAAGAAGGGCCAGCTGCCAAAAGGGTCCCCACTTGGTTTCTATCATAGAAGCAGAGGAATCTGACTCTGAATCAGCTGACCCCACGGCTGACATGATGGTAGCCGAGATAGTCAAAGGGAAAAGTTTTTCCTGCCCAGCATTGAAAGCAGCTAAGGCCAAGGAAATTGAGTCAGCAGAGGACATGGCTGGATACTCTTTTGATATAACCAAGGCAGACCAAATCTTTGACTATTTGCTCAAAGACAAGCAAATTCGGCTGCTAGAAGGACATCAAATTCTGCCTCCTAAAGAGCTGACGAACAAGAAATACTGTAAGTGGCATAACTCTTATAATCATTCTACAACTAATTGTGTAGTTTTCAGGAAAGCAATTCAAAGAGCTATTAAGAAAGGTAAATTCAAGCTAGCTGATAAGAGTATAGTTGAGATGTCCGTGGACAGCAATCCTTTCCCTGCCATGAATGTGGCCATGGTATCTTTCTCAAGGCCTGACCAGCCCAAGTCATTAAAGGGAAAGCAGCCGATGCAAAGTGTTTGGGTGCCCAAAGAAGGATCTAAGAAGGACAAGGAGGTCACCAGGGTATCTGTGTTTGACAGATTGGGTAGCCTGCATGTGTTATCTAAAAGAACTATGGGTCAACCATCTACCAGTCGATCCCATGGTAAACCTCCCAGACCTGGGCATTTAACTAGTGAGTTGATCAACAAATACTGCAACATGTGTTCAACAACAGGGAGGGTGCAGCATGCTTAGAGGCCTAGAGGGAAAAATCAACTAGGAATATCGATTGAAACCCAGTCGATTATGCCAAAGATCACTGAGGACCCTCTCCCCAAGTCTAAAAGAAGAGTGGCGGAGTTCAACATGGAAGGGGGAATGTCTTCCCTTCACATAACAGTAAGGAATGATGAAGAACTTAGGCCACAAAGGATGATCAAACCAGCTGCGAATGTTAGAGAGGGGCACTGGGTCGTCAACCAGCTTCCCAAGAAGAAAGAGGTTAAGCCAGTCATGTTGACTAGGACTCAGAAGAGTAGGTTAGAGCGGGCCAGGGCCTTGCAGAAAATGAAACAAACATTGCAAATGATAACTGATGCCAAAGCAGCTGATAAGAAGGAGATTCCAGAAGCAGAAGTAGCCGAGGCTATTGACAGAGCTTTTGGACCTTGTGGGCAAGGACCTGACAAAGTTGGGACTGAGCAACCTAAGGAGGCCCATATGACAAGTACAATTGCAGTTGTTAACATGGTTTGAGTGATGGAGACGAGCCGAGTGCTGAAATTGACTATCTAGAGGACTCCATATTGGATTACATATTCAATGAGGAGGCAGATGGTCTAATGGCAGCCATTTAGGTGGTCAATTTAATCCCAAGTGAGTTTTGGGCTGGTTATCCATAGGTTGAACACTTGGAATGAGATGTTTGCGTGGAAGAGGCAGAATGGGCGACTTTAGCCGATAACACGGCAAAAGATGCTTTGAGTACTGTTTTTGGCAAGCCAACCGAGGACATGGTGAAACACTTGAAACCGTTGTACGTGAGGGCTTATATCAATGGCAAGGCCTTCAGCCGAGTGTTTGTTGACAATAGAGCAGTGTTAAATGTGATGTATGTTGCTACCTTAAGGAGTCTGAACAAGTATAAGGAAGACCTGATCCTAACTAACATGAAAATGGCTAGCTTTATGGGAGAAGCCTCCTCAGCCTTAGGAATCCTTTTAGCCGAGATCACAGTTGGCCCCAAAAGCGTTAAGTCAGCCTTCTTTGTTATTAATGGCAAACCATCATGTGCAGTCCTGCTTAGAAGAGATTGGATTCACACCAGTCAGTTCCTGCCATCCACCATGCATCAGAAGTTGATTTTCTGGGAAGGGGGCAAGATAGAAATAGTCCTAGCCGATGACAACTCATTCCCAGCTGAGAAATAAACTTTAGAGGCTTTATTTTATTCTCCTTGTGTTGCTCCCATTGCTGTTACTGAGGAATGGGAGCAACACAAGGAAAATAAAATAAAGCCTCTAAAGATTATAGCTCAGCTAGGAATAGGTTGTCATCGGCTATCTGGGATTCAATCCTGAAAGCTTCTAACTGATCCCATAGGTTTTGTATTAAATTTTCCATAGATAGTCGTGGCTCGGCTAATTACTTGACTCCCCATGGGTTTGAAATCAAGCAATTAGCCGAGCCACGACTATCTATGGAAAAGTTAATACAAAACCTATGGGATCGGTTAGAAGCTTTCAGGGTTGAATCCCAGATAGCTGATTCCTTGCAAGTGGAAAATCACAAGGGAAATGACCATGTTTTGGCAACCGAGACCACTGAGTTGCCAATAGAGTTTGAGTCGCCCATCCAGAGGACTTTACCGAGCTCTGAATCTCAAGATCCCTTGGAAAACATCAACTTTGGAACGCCTGAAGAGCCTCGGCTAATGCAAATCATCGGATTGCTGAGGGAAGAGGACAAAAGGGATGTTGTAGCCTTTTTGGAGAAGTATAGGGATTGCTTTGCATGGAATTACCATGAGATGCCTGGGCTAGCTCATGAGTTGGTGGAGCACATGTTGCCGATTAAGGATGGTTTTAAACCACACAAACAGTTACCCAGAAGGTATAATCCCAGCTGATGCCACAGATCAAAGCAGAAATTGAGCGTTTACTAAAAGCTGGCTTCATTAGAACAACTAGGTATGTGGATTGGTTAGCAAACATAGTGACTGCCATGAAAAAGAATGGCAAGATTCGAGTCTGTATTGATTACAGAGACTTGAATCTAGCAACTCCAAATGATGAATATGTAATGCTGGTGGCGGACATTTAGTTAACGCGGCTGCCACCCATGGGATTCTGACCTCCATGGATGGGTATTCTGGCTATAACCAGATATTTGTAGCCGAGGAATATACGCATAAGACTGCCTTCAGGTGCCCAGGGGCATTGGGAATTTATGAGTGGTTAATGATGCCATTTGGCTTGAAAAATGTTGGGGCCACATACCGAAGAGTCATGAATGCTATCTTTCATGAATTGGCAGGACTATGGAAGTCTACATAGATGATGTGGTGGTGAAGTCCAAGGACTTCAAGGCCCATTTAGCCGATCCAGAATAGGCCCTAAAGTGGATGAGAGTTCATAACTTGAAGATGAATCCTGCCAAGTGCATGTTTGGTGTATCGGCTGATAACTTCCTTGGTTTCTTAATGCATCAAAAGGGCATTGAGATAGACACTACAACAAATTCTAAAAAAGATGGCGCTCCTTTAAGCAGCGCTTAAAATAAAAAACGCTACTTTATGTCATACGTAAACAATAAACAGCGCTTACTAACTAAGCGCTACTGTTTAGTACATATAATAAACAGCGCTTAGTCCTTTTGTTTTTATCTTTAAATAATAAAAAGCAGCGCACATTAAAATAACAGCTTCAAAACATGAATTGATCATAGAACAATAAGCAGTAGCTTCATAGTAGGAAGCGCTGTTTAGAATAGAATAACATGACTTTTAGACTTAAGCGGCTGTTTTCTACTAATAAGCAGCTTTCTTACTAAGCTATTTGTTTTTGGTCGATTTATTAAATATATGTATTTCCTCCTCTCTCATTTCGCATCCGAAGCTTAATCGCTTTCTCTGTCTGTAACTCTCTCTTCGCATAAACTCCACCTAATCGTAGCCTCCATCTCTACCATCGTCCCCCTCAACGAGATCGTGTAGCTGGCCGAGATCGTGAGCTCGCCCAAAAAGCTCAAACCGGCAAAACAGTCCCAAAGCCGGAAGCCGAGCTCGTCCGTAGCCCTCCAAAGCTGAAATGAGGTGGTCAAGCGGAAACCGAGCTCGTCTTGGCGTCCTCAAAACTTGAAATCACGAAGCTCGTCTAAAACTCGTCCGTCAGTCCTCCCATCCAGAGCTCGTCAGTGGAGTCCTCGAAAACCTGGAGCTCGTCCCAAAACTCGAGTCGTCCTCCATCGAGAAAAGCTGGCATGCGGCGCTAGCCCTCAAATCCTCCGCCTCCATCTCCAAACTCCTATTTGGCGTCCATTTCCGGTATGGCCTTTGTCTCCATTTGTATCTCGATTCCACGTTGGTTTACTGTTGTTGGTGGTCTAGTTTTTTGTCTCTCGTTCGATTTTGTTTTGATTTTGTTCACTTGTTGACCAGTTTGGAATCGAAAGGGTTTGATTTTGTTTGATTTTGTTCACTGTTGTCGAGAGATAAATTAGAAGTGTTAAAGATGCTTGGGAATCGGTTGTTAAAATGTCACGGTTAGTAAATATATATGCATATCGAGATGGGAATCAATGGAAAATGACCACGAATTTTGTTGTGGAACCTGATTTTTGGTTTTTGGTTTGAACAATGAATTTTGGAATGTTCACTGGTATTGTATATATTTTGGAATGTCCATATTTTAGGGAGACTCGCCAAAATTTTGTTAGAATTTTGATCTAGTCTGTGTTGATTTTAAGAAGCGTTGATAGTTTTAGTCTTGCTTTATTTAAATGGGGTTTTTCTCATTTGTTTTTACCTCTCGATCCATAGGTAAAATATGGATCGAAAGTGGATGTCTCACAATGTCGTTTGTCGAAGGAATATAAGGATGGAGTGAAAGATTTTATTGGGTTTGTAGTTGGGCATACAACAGACCATAGTAGAATCATATGTCCTTGTTTAAGTTGTTGTTATACAAACAAAATTAGTGTTCGGGAATTGGAATGGCATGAGATATTGTTAATGCATTAATTTATGTTATTGTTAATGCATTAATTTGTATGCATGTTTTAATTTAAGGTACTTGTATCAAGAGATATTGATCCCACAAGAACAAACTCAAAGGTTTGTATTTTTGTGCCCACAACGGACACATATGGGATCATGGAATGCTGACATGTCTGAGTATGTCATTCACCGCTTGACATTAGCAAATCCTGACTTTGAGACTTTGTTTTTGTCACCTTGCAACGTAGTGTAAGTCATTTAATTTAATCAATATTACTAAATTTATTGAAATGTGTTTACTTTCTTATATTTTTTTGTCCAACATTTTTGTAGGGATCATTGGTTATTGTTAGCGATTAACTTGAATCAAAACGTTGTGTACTATCTTGATCCATTGCGTGTACATATCAACATCGCAAAACAATGAAAGAGAAGTACAATCATTAAGTGTGTATAAATCATAGATATGTATATATATATATGTATGTATGCAATTTCTTAAACGTTTAGTTACTTGTAATATTGAAGTGTTTATTTGTTTATGTTTGGCTCACGTGACATCTTGTCGGTTGTTTGGTATTTGTTTAAATTCTGAGTGTTTTATAAATTTTGGAATGTCCATATTTTTAGGAGACTATTGCCAAAATTTTGTTAGAAATTTGAGATATATAGCCATGTGTCCATATTAAATGATTTTGTTTGATTTTGCAATTTAGGGGCAATCCTACTTTATCGAAGAAACAAGTCTCGATTTTCTAAATTTACTCCACCTAAATGGATACCGATAAAAGTATTTATATCAAATTTTTATGCAATTATTCAAATTACCAAAATAAAAACAATTAATTTCATATTTTTGGTTTTATAGTGTCCTCGCTAACTTGAACTCGATGATTGTGGCGATATGTTTTAAAGTTTCAAGGATATTGTCGTTCACAATCAAACAGAAATTCCAACAGAGGTATGTTTGTAACAATTTCAAAGTTTATATAATTTTTTTTTCTTTACGCATACCATTTGAATGCTTATGTTCAATTCTAACTTCATTTAATTTTATTTGTGATTATCACTGATTGTCAATTAAACACATACACGATCATACCGAACTCAAAGAAGAGTGGTGTCGATATTTTACTACAAATTTTATCATTTATAAGTGTATAGAAGAAGATTAATATTAATGTTTACGTGAGTTTTTGTTAAATTTGGTTTTTTTAGTTTAGCATACTTGAATTGGAAAGGTTCACATGAAATTAGGAATAAAATTCCTTTTTATGTTGGCTAATATTTTATATATTTTATGTTGGTACAGGCATATGATATGTTATGTTTTAAGGTATTTTTTATATTTTGGAATGTCCATATTTTAAGGAAAACTCACTTAAAATTTTGTTAGAATTTTGACTTTGTATGCATGTTTAGTTGCAGTGATGAAGAAAAAAAGATATTACTATTTAGGTAGGATTTGTAGCATGACATGTGCAATATTTTAGTGATCTATGCAATATAATTGTAAATTTGACTATGAAATATATTGTACTTTATTTATGTTAATGTAAGGATATGTAATTTATGAAAAATTACATTATAATGTTAAATTTTGTTGTTGTGGAATGTTGATGACAATTTTGATTGCATTTTTTGTTATCACTATCATGCAACAGATATAATGTTAATGTTAGAGAACTAAATTTAATAAAAAAAAAAAAGAGAATAAGCAGCTTCAATAACGGTCACGCTTGTGTATCAGAGGAAAGAGCGCTTAAAGGAAGCGTTGCTAATTATACAAAATAAGCAACTTCAATAATGAAGCGGTTGCTTATAGATAGACAATAGCACGCTTCTTTATTGAAGCCATTTGTTATTGTGTCGAACAATAAACAACGCCTTCCTAATTAGGCTGTTTATTGTCCATTTTCGCTGGCCTTCCATTGTTGTTTTTGAAATACAATCAGCAGCGGCTTAATTTTCAGCGCTTTTAAGCGCTGTTTTAAGCTAAAAATAAGCGCTGTTTATTGCCAATACTTGTTGTAGTGAGACCAAAATAAGGCCAAGAAAGTGATGGAGGCTAGACCACCCAAGAACAAGAAGGAGTTGCAGAGTTTTTTGGGCAAGAACAACTTCTTAAGGAGGTTCATAGCTAATTCGGCTGGAAAAATGAAGGCTTTTTCACCTTTGCTAAAGCTCATGAATGCTGAGGAGTTGGTGTAGGCTCCTGAACAGCAAGAGGCCTTTGACCAAATAAAGAAGGCCTTAGCTAGTCTACCTGTTTTGGTGCCTCCCATGCCAGGGAAGCCTCTGAAACTTTACATAGCAGCTGCTGAAGAGTCTATCGGCTGCTTGTTAGTACAGGATGCTGAAGACGGAACCGAAAGGGCAGTGTACTATCTTAGCCGAATGCTTAACGCTGCTGATTCTAGATATACTCCTCTAGAAAAGTTATGCTTGTCATTGTTTTATGCTTGTATAAAACTTGAATATTATTTAATGCCACATGAAATACTAGTTTTGTGCAAAAATGATATTGTTAGGTATTTGCCTGATAGGCCTGTCTTACAAGGTCGACTGATGAAGTAGGCCATTAAGCTCACTGCCTTTGCTCTAAAATACATCCCACTTAGGGCTGTTAAGGGTCAGATATTAGCCAATTTCTTAACAGAACATCTCTGTGTGGAGGTGGAGGACCCTTGGGTATCTCCAATCACTTGTATAGACCTATTGCCTTGGGTTCTGACTTTTGATGGGTCCAAAACCCAGAATGGAGTCGGAGCCAGAGTGACAATCACCAACCCAGATAGGAATGTGTGGAGGTTTTTATATCGGCTAGACCCAAGATTAACTAATAATCAAGCCGAGTATGACGCCTTGAATATAGGTTTGAAATTGTTGACTACTATGAAAGCCGATTATGTTCACATAAAGGGGGATTCCCAATTGGTGATAAAACAGTTAACAAAGGAATACGGGTGCAATAACCCAAATCTGCTGGCCCATTATGAGACGGCTAGCAGACTACTGCGCTATTTTTTAGATGCAAAGGTGTGATACATTCCAAAAGGGATCAATATTGAGGCTAATGGCTTGGCCTAAGAAGCCTCTGGATACAATGACTTTTTGTTGACTTTGGCCTATGATGAGCCACCAGCCGAGGTGATGGCCATGGACCAAATCGACTCATGGAGGAAGGAGCTGATTGAGTACTTGCAAGATCCCTCTAGATGCACTGACCCCAGAGTTAAGAAAAGGGCTCTAAGGTACGTGCTTATTGATGATGAATTATATAAAAGAAGCATGAATGGGGTGTTATTGAAGTGCATAGATAAAGATGAAGCCCTAAGGGTCATGGGCGAGATTCATGAAGGCATATGCGGTTAACATAAGGCTAGGCCAGTCATGAAATGGTTGATTTATCCCCATGGATATTATTGGTCTACCATCACAGCCGATTGCTTTCAATATGCCAAAGGATGCGAGGAGTATCAGCTGCATAGCCCAATCCAAAGAGTGCCTGCTGAATTGATGCATCCAATGGTAAAGCCTTGGCTATTCAGGGGTTGGGCTATGGACCTAATCGGTAAGATCCACCCACCATCTTCCAAAGGATACAATTTCATCATTGTGGCAACCGATTACTTCACTAAGTGGGTTAAGGCTCAGTTGATGGTCAAAGTACAGCAAGATGATGTCATCCGATTCATCCAACACCAGATTATATACAGGTTTGGGATTCCAGAAACCATCACTATGGATCAAGGAACGATGTTCACAGGAGAAAAAATGGTTGCCTTTGCTCAGCAGTTTGGGATCAAGTTGATTCATTCAACCCCATATTACGCACAGGCTAATGGGCAAGCCGAGGCAACCAACAAGATCATTGTTGACTTAATCAAGAAGAACTTGGATGCCAAGACTAGGAAATAGCACCAAACTGTGGATGAAGCCTTGTGGGCCATTAGAAATTCTAAGTCAACAGCCACTGTGTCAACCCCATATCGGCTGACATACGACCAGGATGCAGTTCTACCCTTGGAGATTAATGTTACTTCATTAAAAATGGCAAAACAGAACTCCCTAACTTTAGAAGAGTATCAACAAGCTATGTTCATGGAGTTGGATCAATTGGATGAAGATCGGCTGATGGCTTTGGAAAGGATTGAAGCAAGCAAGTGTAGAATGACCAGTGCCTACAACAAACATATTAAATTGAAGAAGTTTGTTGAAGGTGACCTGGTTTGGAAGACTATTTTACCAATAGGGGTGAAAGACCCCAATTTGGGAAGTGGTCACTAAATTGGGAGGACACATTCATTGTTAGCCAAACATTTGCAAGAAATGCTTACCGGCTAGTAAACATGCAAGGGAAGAATTAAACAAAAGCATAAACGGCAAGTATTTAAAGAAATATTACCCTACTATTTGGCAAACTTGTTCAAATGAATAGCCACAAGCTGGCTATCTAGCTAAAAGAAAATAAACCAAAAGCAATGAAAAAAAAAGCTAAGCAGACTAGGTGGTCGAATCAGTGACTTTCTCTAAAACGGCTACCTCTGTTGGGCCGGCCACCTCCTTAGGATCGGCTACTTTCTTCGGACCAGATGCCTCCTTAGGATCAGTCGCCTCCTTTGGATCGATTGCCTCAGCTGGTCCAATATGAGCCTCATCGACTGCTACCTTCGCAATCTCGACTATGTCGATGGCCATAGCTTTCGGTCAGGATTAGGGAAGTTCGGTTGGCCAGCTGGAAACCAAAGCCTCTGTTTCCATTGCAACAGCAGAAGTGTCTTCCAAAGTGGCACTAGCTAATCCTCCTATTTGGGTAATGGCCACCTCAGTTGAAGGCATATGAGGCCCTTCTTTTGCCTAGTTTAGCATGAGGCGCAGCCGATCCCAAGTTTGGTTGGCCTCAGTAAAACCATCTCTTCCACTTCACAGATCCTTCTCCAAGCCAGCCTTTTGGGAGCTAAGGATTGAAATTTCACCGTCAAGAGAGGCGGCCT
Source organism: Calophaca sinica (assembly GCA_037113605.1). Lineage (NCBI taxonomy): Eukaryota > Viridiplantae > Streptophyta > Magnoliopsida > Fabales > Fabaceae > Calophaca > Calophaca sinica. The sequence continues at coordinate 125,890,954 of CM073732.1, forward strand.
GAACATAGAAGTGGAGGCGCCTTTCAGCATGGGCTTCCAGTTTAATATCTAGCTGCTCTACTTGAGGCGTCACCTCCTTGATATCATTCTAGATACGAGTTAGTTCCAGGTTCAATCGAGTCAGCCTTTCCTTGAGCTCATTCCCTTGGCCATGTCCTCCTGCCTCTCATTGTCAACAGCATGATAGGTGGATAGAAAAGAAGTCTTCTAGGTCTGAAGCTCTTGTAGGCATTGCAAATCCCTAGCGGCGTGCTCATGATTCTCCTTGGACAGCCGATACAGAGCGAAGACATCATTAATTTGAAGAGCCATTTGTTGATACAACTCTCAACTGGCGGAGGGTATGTCTGGAGAATCAGACAACTTAAACAGGGATGCCCTCAACTCAGCTATCCGCTTCTTCTCAATTGGGATTTCTCCTGTTAAGACTACATCCACCTTCTTTAAATGACTGGAGGCGGGTGAAGAAACCCTTTGTAGTGGGTCAGTTGAGGCAAAATACTATGCAAGAACCTCTTCAGAGACTTGAACAGTTGGAGTCGGCTGACAAGGGGGAGTGCGATGGGCAATAGGAGATTCATCCTTAGCCGACTGCAATATGAAGCACACAAGAGGTGAGAATCGACCCGACAGGGATAAGCAATCAAAAGAAAGGAAGTTCAAAAGATAAGATACTTGTGCTGAACTCTAAGCCTCGACTGCCTGCGAGGAAGAAGTCCTTTGAGGAGTTGCCTCGGGTGGAGGATTAGCCGAGGAAGGACCCTGAGGCCTTGAAAGCTGTGAAGAAGTAGCCATATGAGGTGTAGACTTGGGAGCAGGAGGATATTGTTTTTAGAACAGGAAAAAGGTTAAGAATCAGGATCCTGATGGATAAATCAAGGAAATAGCTGAGGTAAAAAGGACTTACTTTAATCTGCTTCCCCTTGTCAGTGGGTGTTTATTTGGATTTCTTGGGAGCTGGAGTCACATGAGAGGGTTCTTCAATGCGAATTCCCCCTGTCCTGGACCTCTTCTTGTTGGGAGGTGGAGAGTCATCCAAGTAGATGACCCCGGATGAAGGTTTGGCTGCCAAAATACAAGAGATTAGCCGATATTAATGCAAAAGTGAAAGAAGAAGTACGAAAAGAGTAAAAAAGGAATACTCACTTTTCATGGTAACCGATGACCTAGTCCTGCGCACCGGTTCCGACATCACAACCTTCAAATGAGGAACGGTGATTGGTTCAGTCTCTTCCTCAGAGGAAGAGCCATCAGAACTATCATTCAGGTCAAAAAGCCTCAGGGTGTACTTCTCCAAAGAATCTAGGAACATTTTTTCCTTAGCAGAAAGCCACCAGTTGGCAAATGCAGAAGTCTCCCCAGCCGAGGGAGCAAATGAGGCCCACTGGAAACTGTTCAGCTTTTTCAGGTTATAGGCAGCCAGAGTCTTCATTTCTTTAGCCGATAGAGTGTTCCTACCAAGTAGAGGAACCTTGCTGAGATAGGGCCGTGGCACATGTTGCAATAGCCCAAATTGTTGAGCAACATAGTTTGGAGTGTAGAATTCGGCTGTGGTCTTGTTGTTTCTGGAATTAGGCTTCAGACCCCCAAGCAGATCCCTGGCGATCAAAACCCTGCTCCAGTTGAGCACCATGTCCCCATGCGCCGCTGCGGGAAGATTGGGGTCAGCCGTGTTGAAAATCCAACTCGGGCCGACCCTTCTCTCAAAGATCGACTGCCAATCTTGGGAGATCCGGGTCATGTTGTGTAGTGTCTTCACTACATCAAAGGCATCCACTTGCTTGAGCGGGTTAGCCGAAGAGGCTCGGCAAGCATTGTTGCACCAGCAGGAAGAGTACTGACATTGAAAGTGGGGCCAATGAAGTCAGGAAAATAAACGGTTATCCAAAGTTGCAGGAACCAGAGAGGTCCTGAGGTGTTCTTCAAATCAGCATCCTGTTTCAACCGATCCAGCATGGTAAACAGGGTCCGAATGAGGTAGAGAGGAAGAGTGATCCCCAAGCCACTTGTCGTCTTGATATGGCTTGGGCAACATATAGCTGAAGCTCCTGAACCACAACAACAGAACTGGTGCAAAGGAAATATTTGCTGAACCAGTAGAGGAGGAAGGCGCAATGCTCAGCATCAGAAACAGAAGTGTTTCTCCCCTTATTGGTTAGCCGAGACAAAGGCCGAGTAACTAGAATTGTTTCGGTCATGAACAATGTTTAGATTGGAGCTGGGGGTGTCATATAGAGATGGAGCCTCTTAGCCAACCAAAGGTAGGCATGTGATAGTAGCCACGTCAAGCAAAGTTGGAGTTACACATCCCCAATGGAAAGATGAAGGTGTTGGAAGTAACAGACCAGTAGCCGAGGAAGCCAAAGATCAAGCCGATGTTAAGGGAAAGATCTTTAGCCGAGAGCATAAGAATGTCGTAAAGACCCATCCTTTTCCATTCCTTGCTTTTCACCGCGACCGCCCTTGTGTGTCAGCCTAAGTAGTCTGCAATGGTACATGGCCAAGTCCTAATCTCGGCTGGACACTTCTTTATGGTAAACCGATCACAAACGATTGGTAAACCATATAGGTTTGAGGACAAGTATTCCTGGAGGAACAATTCCCCACCTCGAAGGTCACTAGAAAGCCTCAAGGTGAGCGAGTCCTGAATCAGGTAGAGGGCTGGTATGACCCCATCAACGGATTTGGGTCGTTTCATGAGGAGGGGAATATGAATCAATTGATGGGACACCTCCAAAGATTCATCTCCACCATAGCTGTGCTCGCGGTTTTGTGAATCAGAAGCAGAAGACATGGTTGCAAAAAAGGGAAGTGCAGAAACGAGGATTAGGGTTCAAAGTTTGGACAAGTTTGAATGCAAAGTGACTATTCGAACGGCTAGGGTGGCTATTTGAAGAGGAATACGCGCATGGCTAGCGATAAAGTTTGTTGAATCATTATCAGGTGGCAGTGCAGTCATCGGGTGAAGATAAACTAGTCATTCAGAGTCATTATGGCTAGCATTAAATGTAGTTGACGTGATTAACGATTGACAACCCAGGGATCCGAATCTTATCTGATACATCAATCCAGCATTTACAGCTGAAATGATGTAGGGGGCAATTGTTATAACCAAAAAATAGCAAAGGGCAAGCCGATTAGGGCAATAGCTGATACATGATCTAGTTGATCATAGTTATAGCCGATGGTGCTCCTATTGAGCTGAGGCTCGAACTTAGAATTGTTGAAGATTCAAGGAGCACCATAAGGTCAGTCGATTGCTAAAAGTTTAGCCGATGGGGGGCTTAAACAGGCGTTTGAATGTTACAAGGCTATCAGATGGTTGTAAGCTACCGAACATGGAAACGGTAGGACTTGACTAAGAGTTTGAGATAAATATCATGGAACTTTGGCGCCAAAAGGTTTGAAATCAGCTCTTGAGGGCCCTCAGCATAATTGAAACGTGGCAGATGCTATTTTCAGCCGAGGATAAGGCAGTTACTCCATAAAGCACATAAACGTAGCAGTTGAGGGACGCATGATCGCTTGTTGTTAACTACTAGCGTAGTGGGAGCATTTAGTGGTCAATAGGGGGCGGTTACAATTTTGTTTTATCTTTTATATATATATACCTTGCTGAGAAATAGTAAAGGACACGACTAATCAATCAAACTTATATTATTCTCTCAAATTTACAGCTTTTATTTAGCCGATTTTATGTCTCTTAGTCTTAGCTTAGCGTAGATTCACCAATCCCAATGATTTCTGGAATAGTTGGGGAACCCATAACTAAAAATTAGAGTTCTGTTCTCAGTATAATCACTTTACAAGAATCAATTTGTCAACTGAATATTAGCCGATCTCTTGGCTGATTTGTTCATGCAAACGGAAGGTAATACATGTTTATTTATTTTTGGAAAAGTAATTTTCCACCACTGTATAAAAGGGGTTTTCTAGAAGTGTTTAGAAATCTTAAGTCCAAAAATATTGAGTGAGTCCAAGCCTAAGTAATCACTTGTATAGTCAAAGTATTTCTTATGAGTGAATATTTATCAATTAAGTGATTTAGATTTGTAGGGTGATATTTTACTCAAAATCAGTTTTCAATTTTTCGCAAAACTATAATCTTTAGTTTTCAAACAGCAAATGTTTTTTTGAAGCATTTCTAGGGACATAGGCAAGGGATGTTGAACTATGCAAAAGTCTATGATTTTCGATATTTTTTTTGTGGTGTGTTCTGTGAGTGTTCTCATATTTGATCCCTGATATGTGTGTAATTTTTTTTTAAACAATGGTATGTTAACGTCCATGCAATGAACATATAAGTTTGAGATTCCATTATTTGATGAATAAATTTCACAAGATGGTAAAGTACCATTCAAGACATCATAGTGCAGCAAAGTCTTGATCATGCTTTAGAGGAAAAGAATCTTATTAATACACTAATGGAAGTTCTAGCAATTGGCCTCCATCCTTGCCCGGTTCACTCATACCATTAATGTGGCTCACTCTAAACAAACACAATTTAAGGGCCAGAAGCCTTTCGAAGCAATATGCTATGGTCTTTCAACAAGTCTCTACCCTTTTTTATCATCAATAACAAGTTAGTACTGTATCGATGTAAATCTCCTGTCTCACTTTTCTGTCATATTCTCTGTCCCTCACCAATGATAATTTGCCACATAATAAAATAAAATTATATCTTAATAACACATATGCATATTCTCTGTCTTTAATTGGTGAGAGATAGAGAGACACCAATTTTTGGGACAGCAGATATTTGTTCAGTACTGTATGCGCTACAATTATTTTAGTTATTTATAATAAAGGGCTCAGTTATTATATTATCAATATTATGTGAGCTAATAGACTACCAAAGAAGAGACTATTGGCCAAATGAGGAATCCTAATAGGTTAATGTTAAGAAATGATATAGTACCCAATATATCAAATCAGAAACGCTTTTTCCCTTCTCCTTGACGGAAAAGAAAACTAAGGTCTCATTAAGGAAAAGAAAACTATTACATGAGTGGTTCTCTAATCCTATTTGTTGCTTGAGTAGGTAGTCTTTCTTTATCTTGGTAAGGGAGTGTGTGGGTGTCTTTTTACGTTCGAGAGATTGGGTTTTGTTCTTGATGGGTGTTGTATGTTCCATCTATTGGGATCTTGTACTGTATCGGGTTGGAGTACTCCATGTAATCTTTTGACTGCGATCAGATATAATATATTTTGCCATCAAAAAAAAAAAAAACCAAAGAAACCAACTCGAAACGTAGAAGAGCATATATCTTCTATATCAAAGAGACCCCGCTTCTGTAGATGCTTTCACGTCATTAAGAATGGTCAAGGTGACTCAAGGATTGTCCGATATGCCTTTTTTGTGAATTTTTTCTCATTATATTCTTCTTTCAAAAATAACCTATTTGCCGTCCAGACATGAGAATCTTCTCCATAGAGCGATATGACAAAGTGAAATTTAAGATTGATGTAAAACACCTTTTATATATGAATAATGCTAAATCTCGCAAAGATAACCGTTGCGAATTGATCGTGAATGACGTGTCACTAAATTTTGCTTTGAAAAGTCAAAGATTCTCGGAAACTAGAAATATTTTGTTCCTCATTTACACCTCCCCATCTATTCGTCTCTCTTGCTGTCTGAAGCACATTCCATTGCAAACAGGAAAAGACCTTCCCCTTTTTGCTGCTGCAACGTTATCCGCCATTTTTGTTCCAAAAAATTCTCAAAAACCAAACCTACGATGACTTTGTAGAACCAACAATTCAGCATCTTATAGACAAAATAAAAACCCATAAGTTCCAAAAACCCATGATAAAATCCACCTTCTCTACTCTCTATATCTCTATACTCTTCCACTCACTACCAGCACCGCTCACCGTCGCTTAGATCCGCTCATCGTCTCGCCGTGCTCGACTCTAGTCACTGCCGCTACTGGCCACAAATGCGTCAGCACGGCTCCGCTCTTCATCAACCCCTTTTTGGCCATTCTCGTTGTGCAACGGTGACAATGATCATTAACATTGAACAAGACTTTTTTTCATGGGTGGTTACATTCTGCAAAAAAAAGGTTTATCCAAAAAAATAATAATTAATAATGCTGCTTTGATTTTGTCTGCAACCTACTGCAAGTGGTGAAAATTTGAGAAATCACTGGCCACGACGGGGTTGGCGGCGATGATGGTAGAGGTAGTGGATAATTGCTGTTAAATTTGGGTCTTGTTGGCGGAATCTAGGACCGGAGGGTCAGATATGGTGGCGATGGCCAGTGAGGCGTCGATGAGGTGAGGAGTGGCTGCGGAAGAAGAGAATGATGAATTGGAGGAAGTGGTGGTGTTGGAGATGGAGCCCATGATGAAAAGTGATGGCCTGTTAGTGGTGCCATCGAAAGGTACCACAAGGTGCTGCTGTTGCTGGAAATGGGAATGGAGGTTTTGAAGGAATAGTGGAGTTGTGGCATTTGGCTTGCGGAGGGTCAATGATGCATTTCACGCTAGTTTTTTCGTGGAATTCGCGAGCAAAAAGTATTCGCTATATATAGTAGTGCTATTCATATATTTAACCTGTACACGTGGACAGTGAACTTCAATTTTCATTTTGTTCATCTATCTATTATATTATATTATATTATGTATTTAAGAAATTTAACTGCAATAAAAATATGCCAAAAACTCATTATCAGTTTTCTCGCCAAAAATTATTTTTCAATATAAACTTAACTACAATAAAATTATGTTTTTTCTTCGCCACCTGTATTGAACATCAGTTCTCTCGCCTTGTAAAAAGTTGAAAAATCTAAACACTTTAGTTTGCTCCTAATTAAAGAAAATAATCAAATCGTAATATTTAACAGACTTACAGTTCATGTCGCTAGATCCAAGTTGGGGTGCAATTTTGTGGGTGTTTTAGTGCTTGTTTGGTTTCCCGATAGGCAGCATTCAACGTGCGTTCACAGTCATCGAATGCAATTTACATGGGTTGAGTGGATGTTTGGCTCTCAACTGGAGAAGTGATTTTCAACACACACTTAACACTACAACAACAAAAAAGTTTTAGCGACAATAACAAATGTGTTTAGCGGCAATAGAAATGGCCACTAAAGGTTTTACCAGCAATTGCTCAATGGTCATTATTGCCGAGGCAGCTAAAAGCTTTCTCGGCCATTAATGAGAATGCTGGTAAAGGCCCTTATTATTGCCGGGAAAAATACATGCCTTTTAGTGGCATTTTTTGTTTTTGTTGGCACCTTCTATGGCCGCTAAAAGTGGCTTAAATTTTAAAGCCGCAGGCAGCCCCCCGACATGCATTATCAATAGTCATAAAAGAAATATTGCTGCAAATTATTATTATAAAATTGAAAAAGAAAGCAAAATATAAATAATTATGATATTGACATCAGTGCCAAGGGAATTAAAGCTTATAATTAATCATTAAATGTTAAAGAAATCATGCGATTAATATAATAGCCAATAAGGATGTGTGTGTGGAAAAACAAAACCTCCGACCAATTACAAAACACATAACCACTCCTCTTTCTTCAAGTTTTTTCATAACATCACCTACCAAAAAAGAGATGAGAAAATGTCATATATATAACAGAACCAAAAAGATAATCATCCATATATATAATATTCAAATGAATCAAACCAAAAGTACTAGTTGAGAAGTATAATTATCTTAATTGAAAGTTAAAACTGAGTCTATTGTGTAACTTCATATTAGATTCTTGATCTTAGTTCAAGAGAAAGCACTCACCGTATAAATGGGATATGTAAAAAAGGGGGAAGGCATAGTGAATCTCACAATCTTGTCATGCTATCTAGATTTTGTACACCTTCCCTGTCAATTGAGATAATGGCAAAAAAGGAGAACCATAATTAAGAACAGCCTCATGAAGGTTACATCCTTGCTCCCCTTTATAGGGACTACCAGAACTATAAATAATTCAATTAATAACAACAATAGAAGCAATCACATTCTTAAATTTTTACCAATCATGTCCAAGAACAACAGGGCCAATAGATGCCCCAGTTCTGCAACACATGTCTTCTATCTGCATTTTTTTTTACTCATTCTATCTGTATTTTCGACAAGCGTTATTTACTTTAGATAATTTAATACCAGTAGCATTTATGCACAATCTAAGATAATTTAACTTAGTATAAATAATTTAATACCAGTAGCATTTTGCTTGTTTCATCTATATCCCCTTCAACAAAAGAACAAAGGAAAATGAATTAAAAATTCCTCTCTCACAGTTACAATAAATCATTGAACTGGATTCATTGTAATTCATTGAACTGGCTTTTAAAAAATAAACAACATAACATATCTTGAATTAGCCACCAATATGGATCCGACACCATGTCGTATCTTGAAATGTCCAAACCTATCTATCTATCAAGCAAGATAACATAAATAAGAATTTCAATCAAAACAAGGTCTGAAAAGCACATAATAAGATAAGGGAAAAGAGAGCACCAAAAATAGATAAGGTAAAGAAATATTTATAGTTTCTTAAAATCATGAGAAACAAACAACTAAATTAAGTCAGCAACATAAATATGAATAAACCTTAAAAAGAAGATAAAATCAAGCTGTTGAAATTAAGTCATTCTGTAATTAAGTCAGTAACTTAAATATGAACAAAGAGCATTAGATTGGTCGTGGCATGGCTCATTGTTAAAATGTGTTTAGATCAGGGCCATGTGAAGAACTTTCGAGGTCTAAGGCAAATATTTTGGAGAGACACAATATGAGCAGTGACGATGAGTAACAACATTGTTAGCAATTCAAAACCAACGTAAACATGCCTCATTGGTGACAAATACCATAATGTTATGACATGTGAAAAAATTGTGGAGAGATCAGCAATGATAGAGAGTAGAAACTAGAAACAAAGATGTACAGAGAGATTAGACCATTTACCTATCTTGCAGAGGCAGACTTGAAGGCGAGCATGTGGGCATGTGTACAAATAGGAAACTCAGTCCAATACATTATCCTGCTTGTCAAGAAAAATAAAATCAAACAATAAGCCAATTTGTAACACACAGAGGAAACTAAGTATTCACGGTTTATACAGTGAAAATATCTTTATTAAATTAGAGTTCATAGGCATAGTAACAGAAAGAGTTCTATTTGAGAAGCCCTCTGTGCAAGTTGAGAATGAGACAAAGGAACTTACCAATAGGAATCCACAATGTGCCTAGGAGCATCTGCTTTGTTAAACTCACATAAAAGTTGGAAAATGGCACAGTAGCTATTCAATTTCCCGAAGATGTTAAACATCTTCATATCCTTTTGGCCATCTAAAGCTAAACCGTTGAATCTTTTCCTAAACAATTCTCTATTATACATATTGAATACTTATCAATTAAAAACTTTCCATGTATTATTTGCTAACTCTATTATGAACAATTCTCTATTAAAACACGGTATTGGCCAGTGTAAAATTTGCCTCTACGCACAAGCGCAGATTAGTGCCCCCTCGAACCAAAAAAAAATTCTCTATTATATTATACCATCCATCTTTTGCCACTAAACCTTCCCTCTTTTAACTAACAAAAAATTGATTTGGAATATTTTAGTATCCAGTTAAAAAAGCATTTAAAATAGAAAAAAAAAGTACATTAGGGAAGGGATAGATACAACAGAGAACAGTTAGAGAAGCAAAAAAATCGAAATAAAATTCTCACACATGGTACTAACATTTACTTCAGCAATGAGCAAACCTATCACAACCTGCAAGCGTTCTGATCAGATCAGATGTGCTTATGTGTGTTCTTTTTTTGTTTGTATGCGTGTTGATTTTTCAGCAAGAAAAACAAAATATAGTCTATGTAGCAAAATTGAGAATACCCTTAACATATTCAAGTGGCAATAACCTTAAGAATATGAACATATATACTGATTTCACCAAGCTAGCTTGCTCATATTTTTGAATTAAAAAAAGGGTATGCACATGAAATTGAGAGGATCTGCCGTATTACTCATTTTCACAGAATAATTAAAAGCTGAAATTACCAGCCCATAGCCAGTAGCTTCAGGTCGAAGACTGGAGCCAGACCAAAATATTCTTGGCTCTGTAAAAGTTTCCTGCATAAGAGAGTATCATTTTCCTTTGAATGTCTGCGTACTTTATGTTTCACTAAATATCCAGCCTTGTCATTAAATAAATATCGTAGACCTTTCAGAAGACCTCATCTGCCACAACCAATTTTAAAGGATTACACAATGATACAACACCAAAAAAAGCAAAACTGTGGGGTTCCTAAAAGCTTCAATGAAAAATTAAAACATGACAGAAATGCATTCACATGGTTCCATGGAAGTTCAAACCCAATCAGTTGAATATCCTATTGAATCCTGGTTTCATTATTGATATATAACTACTGTATACAGGAAGAAAAAAAGTGTTCATGCAATAATTGGAATACAATTGAAATATAAACTACCAAGTGTTGGCATATTAGACGCATGGATAAAATCAATATATATTGGACCAGATGCTAACCAAGGAAACAATTCCCAACAACAGAACTCAAATCAGATGACAAAGGCAAAAAAAGTATTTGATTTGATTATCAGGAACAAGTATAGATAACATAGATTTCTGAAACCACACAAATTCAACATCAATTCCACATATAGGTAATCAGCAGCTCCACAACCTGATACAAAAATCTAGGGCGATCTGGAGGCAGAGACGATTCTTCCGATCTGCATCGCCATCAACATCGATCTGCATGGAGGAGAGGGAGAAAAAATTGTAGAACTGAATTTATGGTTGCATTACCATTTAAATTGTAGAAATGAAGTAGTGGAGAGGGAGAACGAATCGTACCTGGTGTACGGAGATTCAGCGAAACCAGAGGAAGTGAGAAAGAGAGAAATTAGAGAGAATTGAGAATGAGAAATTGCGAATGAAGTAAATTGATCAATGTCAAAATAGAAATAGGGTTTCTCCATTTGAGAACCAAATATGTTCGAAGATTGGAAGAAAGAGATTCACAAGCCCAGATTAGGAATCACGAAAAAATGGACACTAATCGCCGGTATCCACCAAGTTATTCCTGACTAATATTTTCTACTCATAAAATCTTTATTAAAGCAACCAATTTACCAGCAATCACATTATGATCGTTATATAATTGCCGATAAAAGTCTTTTTTGCGGTGGTGTAACCAGCCTCCTACTAAATTTCATCTCCAATTGAAATACGAAAGTGACGATTATCTGATACTTAAGAATGGGTCGTATATAAGTTAATATCATCCAAAACAAAATGCACTGCACATTAAAATTAGCCCACACGACCTTCTCCTTATACAAAACCTTTTATTAACTCGTACTCTGGGTCCAGTAGATCGGCCCAATTTGCCTCAGTCCACTCCTATTAGAAACCGACCTCTTTCGCTTAGTGGCTGGGAGCGGTTAAGATTGGTTTGCCACGAACGAGTTAACTGCTCCCCATATACGTGACTTATAGGGAAGAAGGGCTCAGAATCAAGGACAACTCACTCATTACACCCAAAGGACACCCCAATCGTAACCTCCTTTTTGGAGAACTTCTCAATGAGAACATTTGGCATCCACCGTGGGGCCGAGGTAAAATTATGTCCGGTCACACACATTCAAGACGATCTCACAGACGAGGTCACAACCATGGCACGCTCGAGAACACGGTGTAATCCTAACCCAGACGAAACCCCTAACAATCCCCCAGAATTTCCTCCTGCCAATCCTCCTAATGACCCACCAGATGATCCCCCAGCTGAAAATCCTGACCCCGCTGGTATTTAGGCTGTGATCAGCCAACTCCAACAACAAAATGCTGCCTTACAAGAACAAATGCAGTCGATGCAACAGAAGGTAGTTGACTTTCTAGACACCGAGTTGGATGACCCTCAACCTCTAACCCCAGAGATAATGGTTGTTCCTGTTCCTGAAAACTTCAAACCACCTCATTTGGAAACTTATGACGGCAAAACCGACCCAAAAGAACACTTGGTGGCCTTCAAAAATCGAACCATGATCATAGTGGTTTCATAATCTCTGAAGTGCAAGTTGTTTGCAGGTACTTTCAAATCCTCTGCTTTACGCTGGTTCATGAACCTTCCTCGTCATTCCATCACTGGCTTTGAAGATTTCTCGAAGAAATTTGTCACTCAGTTTCAAGCAAGTACACACAGAAAAGTCACTGCCACCAGCCTGTTCAATATTCGTCAGTGACATGATGAAACTCTGTGCGAATACCTTGGTCGCTTTAATGATGCCACTATACAAGTCTTGAACCCAAATCAAGAGATGTTCATCGGCGCATTTCACAACGGCCTTAAGGCTGGACACTTTAATGAGTCTTTGGCCCAAAATCCCGCCTCCAACATGGAAGAGATAAGATCTCGTGACGAGTGTTACATTAACAGTGAAGAAAGCAATGCAGCAAAAAGGTCCAGAGATGCCAAGGAGCACGGTCTTGACCAACGAAAGAGCAGGAATGATAGCCCAGGACCTAGCCGACGTCCAGGCCCGGTTGAATGGGATCGTCGACGTGTAGAGCGACCTTCTATCCCAAATCTTACCCCCTTGAACACAAAGCGCGCTACCATTTATAACGAGATCCTCCATTTACGCCTCATCCCTCTTGCCCCTATACCTAGAGGTAAGATGGGTCCTCGGTCAGACTCTTGGTGTGAATATCACAGAGCCCCTGGTCATGATACTGAGGATTATCATGCTCTTCAAAGACACATTGAAAGCTTGATCCAAGACGATAAACTCAAGCAATATATTCATGGTCAAGAGCGGCGTGATGATAAGAGACCAAGAGATGAAGACAAACTTTCTCAAGGTAATAATCAACCTAGTCCTGATACTAAGGAGGGTACTAGTGATGACAAGAAGCAAAATGTCGCGGTTGTCAGAGCTCTAAACACTATATTTGGCGGTTTTTCTTGTGGCGGTGAACCAGGCACATCTAGAAGGCGATATATGAGACAAGTTATGAACATTAAGCCCATGGAAGACATTCTTGCTACTCCCAAAGTCTTCGACCTATCTTTAAGCGACAAGGACTAGGAAGGTATTATTCCCCATGAAGATGACCCTATGGTGATAACGACTCGGATATTGAATTTCAATGTGAAGAGAGTGCTTGTGGACCCAGGAAGTTCGGATGATATCCTTTTCTGGGACGCTTTTGAAGGTTTGGAGCTTGATACTGACTTACTTCAACCTTTTAAAGGAACTGTGGTCGGTTTCTTAGGCGAGCCAGCATGTGTACATGGTTATGTCAGTTTGAAAACTACATTTGGAGAAGGGGAGTATTCTAAAACAATCCGTATAAGATATTTGGTAATTCAAGGTCAATCCTCCTACAACATAATTCATGGGAGACCTGCTTTCAACGCTCTCAAGGTTGTTCTGTCCACTCTCTATCTCACGTTAAAATACCCTTTAGATGATGGGAGAGTTGGAGTCATTAAAGGTGACCAAGAAGCTGCTAGAAAGTGTTACTTAGATAGTCTCAAATTGAAGAAGGCGTCTAAGAATTCCACTTCAAAGACATCTAACTCGGTGGATAATGTCAATTTTGTGGAACTTGATCCTCGTGAAGATTATCAGGGCGAGCATGTGGAAGCAAAGAGGAAATGAAGATGATTCAGATAGGCGATACTCCCAAAAAAGCCACCAGGATATCTTCTACTTTACCGCTGGATGTCAAAACTACCCTCACTGCGTTCTTGAGAAAGAATGTGGACGTGTTCGCTTAGACTCCAGCAGACATGTGGGCGTTGATCCTGACTTCATCTGCCACCAGTTAGCACTTGATCTGATGACTAAACCCGTGGCTCAACGCAAAAGGAAACTCGACGAAGAGAGAAGGAAGGTCGTGATGGAGGAAACTTCTAAATTGTTAAAGGCTAACTTCATTAGAGAAGTCCGGTATCCTACCTGGTTAGCTAATGTTGTTTTGGTGAAAAAGTCAAATGGAAAATGGCGCATGTGTGTGAATTTCACTGATCTCAATGCGACTTGTCCAAAAGATTCTTACCCTCTACCTAGCATAGATTGCTCGGTAGATGGAGCTTCTGGTTACAAGTTATTGAGCTTCATGGATCCATACTCGGGCTACAATCAAATTCGGATGCACCCATCAGATGCTAAGAAGACGGCGTTCATGACTGAAACGTGCAACTATTGCTATGATGTGATGCCATTTGGTCTAAAAATTGCAGGGGCGACCTATTAGAGACTTATGGACATGGTTTTTTTCTGATCAAATTAGAAAGAACTTAGAGGTCTATGTGGATGATATGGCTGTCAAGACTGCCGATGAAGAATCCCATTATAAAGATTTGGAGGAGATATTTGGTCGCTTGAGACAATACAACATGAAGCTCAACCCAGAGAAATGTTCTGTTGGGGTTCAAGCTGGAAAGTTTTTGGGCTTCATGCTCATTCATCGAGGTATTGAAGCCAATCCAGTCAAATGCAGAGCCATCATTGACATGAGAACTCCTATTAATGCCAAAGAAGTCCAACAGTTGATAGGTCGCATTGCAGCACTGTCCAGATTCCTTTCAAGGGCAGGTGAACGTGCATTTCATTTTTTTTCTTGTTTAAAGAAAAGCGGCAAATTCGCATGGACTGATGAATGTGAAATTGCTTTCCAAGAACTTAGAGAATTTTTATCATCTCCCCTCATACTAACTCGTCCCCTGCCCGGACGACCTCTTTATTTATATTTATCTGTTACTGAAAATGCCTTGAGTTCACTCCTAGTACAGGAAGATGATAAAGAGCAACACCCCTTTTATTTTGTGAGCAAGGTCTTTCGTGGTGCAGAAGTTAGATACCAAAAGATAGAAAAGTTCGCCCTTGCAGTTATCACATCTGCAAGCAAGTTGCGGCCTTATTTTCAAAGTCATAAGGTCATTGTTCGTAGTGATCACCCAATACGCCAAGTTATTCAAAACACAGACTTAGCAGGCAGAATGATGTCATGGGTTGTTGAACTTTCTGAATATGATATTTCCTTTGTCCCAAGAGGTCCTATTAAAGCTCCGGTACTTGCTGATTTCATTGTAGAATTGTCATCACCTAACACTGCAGCTACCTCCCACAATTGGGTAATGTCCGTTGATGAAGCTTCAAACCTCAAGGGTAGCGGAGTAGGTGTTATATTGGAAGGTCCTGATGGCGTGTTGATAGAGCGATCCCTTCACTTTGAATTTAAGGAGAGCAATAATCAAGCTAAATACGAGGCCCTAATAGCAGGTATGAGGCTCGCCTAGGAAATAGGAGTGCTTGACTTAAAGGTACGTCGTGATTCTCAATTGGTCATAGGGCAAGTTTCAGGTGAATACCAAGCAAAAGATCCTAAGTTAGTCAATTACTTAGAGAAATTCCACTCTATGGCTACAAAATTTCAATATTTTGAACTCTCCTATGTACCAAGAGAACAGAATTCGCGTGTCGACCTTTTGTCAAAGCTTGCAAGTAGAAAAAAGCTGGGAAACAATCGTACAGTCATACAGGAGATAATTGGGCGATCGAGTATTGAAGAACTTGAGGTTGCTTTCATCCAAGGGACGAGTAACTGGATGTCGCCCATCATCACATATCTCAGTACAGGAGAGCTCCTTAGTGATGTTGATGAGGCTATACGTTGCAAAAAGACCTCGGCCAAGTACACTCTTGTTGCAGAAAAGCTTTATAAAATGAGCTTTTCTGCACCTATGTTGAGATGTCTTGATAAGGGTGAGGCAGAATATGCAATGAAAGAAATTCATGAAGGCATATGCGGTAGTCACATCGGAGGCAGATCTCTTGCCAACAAAGTCGTCCATGCGGGTTATTACTGGCCGAGGTTAATCCAAGATTGTAAAGAATATGTGAAGAAGTGTGACAAATGCCAAAGGTTTGCTGATCTTCATCATGCTCCAGCCGAGGAGCTTCGATCAATGAGCTCGCCTTGGCCTTTTCATATGTGGGATATGGATATTCTAGGTCCTTTTCCTATTGCACCCGGCCAATTGAAGTTCCTTATTATGGGAGTTGATTACTTTGCAAAGCGAGTGGAAGCAGAACCAGTAGCCACAATTGCCACAGACAATGTTAAAAAGTTCTATTAGAAAAAGATAATTTGTAGATTTGGTCTCCCTCACACTATTGTCTCGGACAATGGCACTTTATTTGCTTAGTAATACAGTGTTGAATTTTTGCAACAATCTGGGCATTCATAACTCCTTCACTTCCGTTGAACACCCTCAAGCCAATGGCCTAGCAGAAGCTGCAAATAAGATCATCCTTACCAGTCTTAAAAAGAAGTTAAATGACATGAAGGGAATGTGGGCTGACCAGTTACATCAAGTCCTTTGGTCATATCATACAACTCCACACTCTTCTATGGGGGAAACACCCTATAGAATGGTGTATGGATCTGATGCAATGATGTCAGTTGACCTAGGAGAACCAAGTTGGCGAAGACATCACTTCGATGTTGACCTCAATGACCAGCAGCGACGAGTTGATCTTGATCTCTTAGATGAAGTGAGAGATATTGCTCACATCAAAGAATATGCCGCCAAGCTGAGAGCTGCAAGAAAGTATAATTCCAGAGTTATTCCAAGGGAGATGAAAGAAGGCGACCTGGTGCTTAAGAAGGTAATTCGTGCTGATAATGCTGGAAAACTCGCCCCAAATTGGGAAGGTCCTTTCTGAATTAAAGAAAAACTCAATGGAGGAGGTTATAAACTAGAGGAACTCAGTGGAAATTTGATTCCAAGAACTTGGAATGCAGCAAACTCTCTGTCACTACTTCAGTTAAGTATCTATGTTTGTAATTTCAATAAAATGGCATTGTACTCTTTTCTCCTAAAAAGGAGTTTTTAATGAGGCCTGTCTTATGTTTTCATTTTCTTGTACTTGTTATGAAACCACGTTATTCAAGTGTTATTAATGAATATGGGCGATACACTCTTTTCTCCTACAAAGGAGTTTTTAACGAGGCACGACCCTTTTTATTTCTTGGATTTTTCTTATGATGTTTTATCAATCCAAGCAAAATAAGACCTCCTACAAAGGAGATGTGAGAAGATTTTGATGAGAATACCTCTAGCATATGCTCTCTAAGGTGTAAAACCTTTTACAAAGGTGACCTCTGTTACTTTCAAGGTATAAAACCTTTTACAAAGGTAACCTTCAATGAAGTCCCTACATGGGCGACTATACTTCTAACTGTTACTTTCAAGGTATAAAACCTTTTACAAAAGCAACCTTCAATGAAGATCTCCCACGAGGGGAGCAACGATACTTTCACCATGTACTCTCAAGGTATAAAAACTTTTACAAAGGTAACCTTCAATAGAAGACCTATTGAAAAAGAAAAAACAACTTTTAGAGGAGAACTCCTCATAAGCGACCTCTTACATATGAGTATTACAAAGGTAACCTTCAATAGAAGACCTCTTGAAAGAGAAATAACAACTTTTAGAGGAGAACTCCTCATAAGCGACCTCTTACATATGAGTATATATTGGATAAATTTCCAAAGTTATAATTCCATTAAAGAGATGTATTTTATCTAAACTCTTTACATCTTCGGATTTGTTACCTTCAAATTATTTTCACATTTTTCTCACATCACATTAGAAGATCATTACCATTTTATGAAATCCCTCAGGGTTATATAAAAGTTCTACCAAGCGAATAAAAGATTATGCTTAAAATAATAGCAAATAGAAATTCTCATTCATTGTCCATATTTGTGATTACATTAACTCGCAATAAGTCACCAAAACAGGGTGAGTTCCAAAATTACATAATAGAGTTGTAACAGAAGCGACCTACACATTATTCTCATGGTGTTCGTCTTCATTAGTTGTCATATTATCTGCCATCTCTTCATCAATTACATTATTGTCAGCGTCTCCCATGGTGACTAACTCCCCATTACGAATCATCTTGAACATGCTCGCTTCAGAAATATTGATCTCTGGATGGAGGTGTTGAACTTGTTCCAAGGCGTTATTGTTAACACACCAATTTGTCCACTTTTATAGAGCATTTTTAGTATCTAAATACATCATTTTGCACTATTTAAAGCACAAAGGTATTTATTTATGTTCTATTTTGCAGAATTATTATGAAGGCACCACTCGGAGCAAAAGAGGCGAGAAAGGATATAAAACTGGCAAGTTTTGGAGAGTTTTAGCACTTTTGGACAAGCAGTACGGCCTGACCTATATTCAGTATGGTCGTACCTAGATCAGAATTTCAGCAAGGGTGTACTGTTGCGGCTCAGGCAAGTGCACCTAATCGTAACTCGTAATAAAAGTGGATTATAATTAGGACTCCGAATGTCGAACACACAGAGAATATGCAAGTACCAGCATAATAAAGATCTTAAGTCCTCTAATCTATCGAAATAATTGGATTCAGATTGAACATAAATACTAAGGAAAATTAGAATAAAACTTCAATTCTCAAATATTAGAACAAGATTGAATAGGAGAAGCCTAGGGGAACCGGGTTCACTAATACTATCCTAAATCTATTTCATACTATTATGAATAGTATTTCCTTATTGAATGTCAATCACTCACTCTAAATTACTAAGAGCTGCCTAGCTTGTAATAGCCTTCTCCTAACTAATTACTCAGTTTGGTCCTAGAAGGTAATTAAAGGAAAGAGCATTAAGAACAGACAAGTTTGTTAATCTAATAACCGATTGGAAACAAGCAAGTTAATTAATTAATTTACCTTCTGAGACCTTCGTGAACGCCTTGCGCAGAACTGCTTCTGAAGATTCTGCACAACCCACCAAGTTTGATACGATTCAAAAGCAGAAGAACACTAATGTTTCTTGTAAACTTCCTTATTTATAATGATCTTGGCACCGGTTGCGAACAGTGGCCTCTGTTCAGTCTAAAAGAGTTGCGAACAGTTGCCTCTGTTCAGTCTAGAAGAGCCAATGACACAACCATAAACGTTCAACAACAACCTAAAAGGATCCAGTACAATGTTTTTATTGTGGTTTACAATGGAACATAACTTAAATTTCCATCTAGGTGATTCAATATTTACATATGATGATCTAACGGTCACAAACAATTGTTATAGTGTATCCCATGTTCCGCACCTCACCTAATCTTTTTACCTAAAGTCATGAAGCGTATTCCATAAGCTTCATTATTAGCCATTGGAAACACGCGAAACGTCACATCAAATGCCAGAATGAGTACATTTCGCACACGTGTTCTCCGCTTTATCAAGCCTTGTCTTAATGTCACTAGAAGGCCAACATATAAAGGATTGTACTAGGTTATCAGTTCGCCCTTATTATGTATCTTATAACTTTCTTGTACTAGGTTACCACTTTGCCCTGGTAAATGCATCGTCCTCGAGGTCATGACAACAACTGTAACTCCCCGCCGAGACAGGACGTTATTTTATCCTAACTCAATTATAACACATTTTCAATTCAATATCAGAGTATGCAATAGGACGCACTGGCCATGACGCAACACTGCTTCTCAGGCTTTAAGTACTTGATTTTCTTGTCCATTTGTCATTTATTATCATATAATAGAAACACACCAGAAAACAAAAGGGTAAGACACTCATCAATCACTAACAAACAGGAAAATAGCATAGCAGATATACTGTCATTATGCACAACACAACCATAGATATAGCAATTGTCATCATAGACATCACAACTTATCAACATACTTGTTACCACGCTCAGACTTTTGAGCATACGATCACAGACCAAACTATACTGATACGTCATACTGACAATCCTGACCACACGGTCACATACCACATCATACTCTGATACCACGGACTGTTACAATTTACACCGGTCTTTCAGACTTAATTACCAGCCCTACAGACCCAGACCATCAGACGTTTTAGGCTCAATTACCAGCCCTACTGTCCCGCAGATTTCAGGCTCATTACCAGCCCTACTAACCCAGATCATTACCGCCCTACTCCCTAGACCGATCACCAATCCCAGGACACCGAATAAGATAAGTTGGTTATCCCAGGAACACATCTTGTTATGCTACCCTCTCCGATCGTTGGTTACGGCATCCCATACTACCGTGTCCTATTACTGAAGTAAGGCATCGTCCCATGCACTAGGATGGCATCCCCCATACCGGGAATGGCCAAGACTGTCCACCCGTCAGACGTGGAGTCCTGGAGCTCGGTCATACCATCAATCATATCCATCTCAGGTACACCAACCTCGGGTACACTGACTCGACCATCACCACTACCACAAGGTATCAATGGTAGTACTTGCTACTACCATCTAGAGATTCGCAAACCTTTAACTAGAGGGCGTCACCCTTGACTATACAACCATGCATTAGATTCACACGTATTATAATCCATACATAAATATCAGGCATATATCATAATAACATTAATTAGATTTATCATAATTAACAACATATAATTTAATCTTAATGTCGCATAAGCAATTGTCTATCAATCTATAACCATAACCTATGTTTATTGATAGGTCTACGGTGACTATCCTTAGCCATCGTATACCACAACCCCTCTCTTGAGGTGTTGCTACTATTAACCCCTAGTAAGGTTAAAGGACCCCTATTCATGCTAGCAGTACTACTCTACTACCTATTTTCCCTAGAGATTAAGGTATCTTCCCCCCTACCTGGCTTAAAAGACTGTTGCTGCCCGTGTCCCGTCCCCGCGTCCCTGTCGCGCCTCCCAAGCTCCTCCACACCCTCCCAAAAGATCCTTTGGAAGAAGTGAGGAGAATGGAGGATGAAGGGTGGTATTTATAGCCATTTTGGGTCCATCGTATCGCGATGGTTTTCAGGCACAAAGGCCATCGCGTCGTGATGAGGGACACGTGTCAGCAATCCCACGCTCTGATCCACCGACTTACCCACCGTCTTATATCGCGTCGCGACCCAACTTACAGTGGTCTCGTGTCGTCGCGATGGAGGCTGACCGAAAATGTCTCATTTTTAGTGTTCTAGAAGATTCTCAAATGTTCCACGCCTTTCTAGGGCGTCCTAGACCTTTCTTAAACTTATTTTTCCTTAAAGTTTCTAACTCCCATTTATCACTTAATTACTGGTCTAATTATTTTCCTAATATTGTTTAAAAAAAATCGGGATGTCACAATAACCTCGCCCATGTCATTGTAAGATCGCTAATTCTTTAATCACTTCGCCCTTATTAGGCCTCGTGCTTGTGGGGTTGTGTACCGTCATACTAAGGTCGCCCGTAATGGCTCTTACAAGGTTGGTCTGCTTGCTAATCACTTCATCCTTATCAGGCATCGTGCTTATGGGGTTGTGTACCGTTATATTAAGGTCTCCCGTGATGGTTCTTATAAGGTTGGTCTGCTTCCTAATCATTTCGCCCTTATCAGGCCTCGTGCTTGTGGGGTTGCGTACCGTTATATTAAGGTCACTCAGTAACTCATTTATTAATCACTTCACCCTTATGAGGCCTCGTGCATGTGGGGTTGTGGACCGTTATATTCACGTAGCCCACACGACCTTGTCCTTATACAAAACCTTTTATTAACCTCATACTCTGGGTCCAGTAGATCGGGTCAATTTGCCTCAGCCAACTCCTATTAGAAACCGACCTCTTTCGCTTAGTGGCTGAGAGCGGTTAAGATCGGTTTGCCACGAACGAGAAAATTGCTCCCTAGATACGTGATTTATAGGGAAGAAGGGCTCAGAATCAAGGACAACTCACTCATTACACACAAAGGACACCCTAATCGTAACCTCCTTTCTAGAGAACTTCTCAGCCAGAACAATATTCTTGCTGCACAATGGTTTTTCAGCTTGGCAGCCACGTCACTATTCTCCAATAGAGAAAAAAAACAAAAACAGGTTGTTATGCCTAACAATAACTCCAAGAACAACGGATGGAGTTTGTCTTATGGAGCATTACATTTTTAAATTTCAAAAACAAATGGTACGAATAATAAATGTAAAGTCTTGATGACAGGCATTCATGTCGGGGCCAATTTTTAGTACAGAGCAACAAGAAAGAATAAGTGGCAGTGGCACGAATACATGGAAACCCGAGTGGCAAAAGGAAAGAAAACAGAATTATATAGGCTTTTTCCACCAGCACCCCCCATTGGACTACTCCCACCTCCTGTCAGCTTTTTAATTTTGAAAAGACCAAATTACACTTATGCCTGTTTTTATTTTCTGCGTCTGCGAATCGTACGCGAATTCAGTTCACGGAGGTTACCGTGGATTCAATTCACAGAGGTTACATAAATTCAATTCACAGTGTACGTGATTTCAATTCACGGAGGTTACCGTGAATTCAGTTCATGGTGGTTACCATGAATTCAGTTCACGGAGGTTACATAAATTTAGTTCACAGTGTACGTGAATTCAGTTCACGGAGGTTACCGTGAATTCAGCTCACGAAGTACGTAAATTCAATTCACAGCTCACGGAGGTTACCGTGAATTCAGTTCACGGAGGCTACATAAATTCAGTTCACAATGTATGTGAATTCAGTTCAAGGAGGTTACCGTGAATTCAGTTCACGGAGGTTACACAAATTCAATTCACAGCGTACGTGAATTAAATTTACGTGATGTTCAAAAATTCAAATTTTTTTAGTTGGTACGTGAATTGAATTCACGTAGGAATACGTTAACCCAATTCACGTACGATTCACAGACTTGGGATGTGATGGTTCGTTTGGAAAATTTAAGGGTACTTTGGTCTTTTAACAACTACAAAAAGCTGACAGGGGGTGGGAGTAGTTTAAGGGGGGTGCTGGTAGGAAAAGCCAATTATATATGGTAAAAGAAAAGATTGACAGTGACACGCACTGAGTGCTGCTACATTGTGGTCACTCACACACACTCCCCCAAACAACGAGAGCGAGGTAGTAGGGCCTGGAACCGGAACACAAGGTATGTCCATCCTCTCTTCTCAAACAACCACCCCCCAAAAAAAACCCTCTCTTCACTAATCACTAATTTCACTATAACAAACTCATCGTAAGAAAAAAAAACATCGCAGGAATGATTATATTTTTTTCTAAAAAGGAAAATAAAACGCGGGGGTAAGAACATGGGAAGCTAACGCTAAATCATGTTTGGCATCTTTAACGCGTACAATATCACTGATGAAATGCCTAAAAACAGAAATCTCAATCTGTCAAAAAAAAAACAGAAATATCAAATCTGATAAGCAATCAATGGCGATCTGATAAGCACATAAACACAAGTCAGTCAAATCTTAAGAGCCACGTGCTTGCAAATTACTCCCTCCGGTCCAATATATAAGAGACAAATGCACTTTCTAGATTTATTGAATAACTGATGTATCTGGTCTATACTCAATTAAAGATACATCAGTTATTCAATGAACCTAGGAAGTGCATTTGTCTCTTATATATGGGACAGGAGGGAGTATGTAACAAAACACCGTCAAGTACCGTTCTTATATTTCTTCCATTGGAACATAATTACCATTAGACTTATTTGTAAGAACTAATAAATAATCATATAATTTTAATTTTAAAAAATTATTGATATATATATATATATATAATTAAATATACTACTTTTTACAATATGGAATTCAATAGAAAACATAACCACTTGCTCACACACACATAAAACAAAGGTATTACATACTTGTGCATTAAAATCTAACATCATTACTTGCAAGCCAAATACTGTTGGTTTCATGTATTGTACAATATGATTCTGTTCCGGACTGGGCCAAAGCCTAATCCAGTAAAGAACTCGCCAAAGACCCATTCCCGCGAAGCAGAGTTCACAGTTCCCACCAACTAATAACGACGTGGCAGATCTAACGGTCTCCGAATCTCCTCGCCAGCTCATCACAGCCTGGCAGCGATCTAACGGCAGCCCGGATCTCGCGGGAGCGGTTATCTCTCGATAATCGTCTACAAACACTATATAAAGGATCTCCTCACAAATCCAGGTACGTTTTCACTCATATTTCACTTACCTCTTACTCCTTCCTAAAATGACTTAGGCATCGGAGTCTCTGCATGTACAACCATCCCCGCGCCGTCGTCGACCACCGCGAGTTTCTCCGCAACACTTCTTCTTCAGTCATCCTCTAAGTTCTACTTCAGAACATTGGCGCCGTCTGTGGGAATCTACTTCCTTTTCAACATTCCCGAAGTCACCTTCATTTTCAACTATGACTAGATCGAAGCGCACCATCACGACACGCCGTTCTCAACTTCGCATGGATCTCAATCCACCGAATCCTCCGACCGCTCCACTGGATCCACCGTCTCAGATCGAATGAGCACTGGTTCACATCGAGTACGAGAGGCCGAGGAATCTTCCTCCACCCTCGGTTGACGTAATTCCGCTGGTAACCGCTCAAGCCACCACTGAGACTGAAGAAACCACTTCGGCAGCCACCGCCTTCCTCCTCCGTGAATTCCGTGATTTTATGCAAAAGCACAATGTGGCAATGCAAGTCCAGAACCAGCGTTTGGAACGTATGAAAAACCAGCAGAAGGAAATTTATGTTCGTGTTGCAACACAGATCGAGAATCGGCAGGAGCAGATCTCTCTGTCGCCACAGCGATCCAGAGGATCTGAAACTCGCCGTTTAATCCACCATTGCCGCCATGGCACAACTCCGCGTAGATCTCCGCGTGCTACATCACGCCACAACAGATCTCTTGACCGCTCCACCACACCGCCGAAGATCACCGGCGCGATCTCAGATCCACTCCCCTCACGGCAGAAGAAGAATTGATAAAACACAGTGTGGTAGAGCTTCGTCTGACAGCCTTTCCTCAAGGCGTGAGGCGAGGCGTTCTCCGCTGCATCGCCACTGCTCTCATTCTCCTCGTCGCGGAGGTGCAATTGTAAGCAGTGAAACACCACCTCGTTGAGCTGCTAGCGTCTCTCGACGTCATGCAAAATCACCTGAAAGCCATTCTCGTCATCGTCGCGTCCGATCTTTTTCATTTACTCCTCCCAGGAGCGATGAGGAGGACGATGCATATGTGACATTTGGCCCATTTAGCACCAGGATTGCGAAATTCCCGATCCCGAAGCACCTTCAGAAACCTCCAGCGCTAGACTCTTATGATGGAACCAGTGACCCTGATGAACACATTGGTTGTTTCGACACTGTCATGGGCTACCGAGGTGCCAAGGGACCTGTCAAATGCAAGATTTTTCCTCTTACACTGAAGAAAGCGGCCTTGACATGGTTCCAGACCCTCAAAAGATACTCAATCGACTCGTGGCCCGAACTCACAGACGAATTCTCCACTCACTTCACTGCTTCTAAGGTACAGCCAAAATCGACAGCAGCACTGGCTACTATTCAACAGAAAAAAAAACGAATCTCTCAGAGAATACATCGAGCGCTTCAATAAGGAAGCAGTCTTTGTGAAGAAATGCTCTGATGAGATGAAGTTATACTTACTCGAACAAGGCTTGGTTGAGGACAGTCTGTTCAGTATCAACGTTGAGGTTGAGAAGCCAAAAACCCTGAATGACTTCCTTAAACAAGTGGAGAAATATATCGACTATGAAGAAAAACTGATGGCCTCAAAGGTCAAGAAGAAAACACAAGAAAAGGCTGGTAGTCAGCGAGAGGACAAATCGCACAAGGAGAAAGAGAACCGAGCTCTTCTGGGGAAGTATGACGAGTACACCCCACTAAATACTTTGCGAACGCGCATCCTGAACGAGTGTGCGAACGCCGAATTCCAAGACGCCGGAATACGCTTCCTAAAACCGCTCAAAGAGAGACTTGGCACTGACAAGTCAAAGTATTGTCGTTTCCACAAGAGTGCAGGACACAATACTGATGACTATATTTCACTGAAGGATGTGATTGAAAAACAAATCCAGAAGGGAAAACTGTCGAAATACACAAGCTCGAAACCAAGATCGGGCGAAAGAAGGTCGAGATCCTAATCATCTCGACCTAAGAAGCATCAATCCTCGATAGCAGCTGTGGCACAGCTCGACGAGGCAGATCCCGAGTCAGAGGAGAACAAGGAAAGACCTCGACAAGCCCCGATCGCCTTGGTCATTTCAGGGGAGGTTCGCTGACAAAGGAGGCGCTAGCATCAACTCTGCAAAGAGAAAGATACGTGAGGCCATGGCGATTTCCACCATCCTTCCCCCTCCAGCGGTATAAAGGCAGACCACCCCTCGCCTTTTATGACAAGGATCTGGTGAATGGGAAGCCAAATTATTTGATTCCCTTGTTAGTCAAAGCTTACATGGCCAACTTTGACTTCCGAAGAATCTTGATCGACCAAGGGAGCTCGACGGACATCATTTCCATGAAATGTTCAAGACCTTGAAACTATCAGAGAAGGATCTTGTTCCATACCTGGGGTCCGATCTGACTGGCTTCCACGGCTCTAAGACCAAGCCTATAGGCTACGTGAAATTAATGGTGACTTTTGGAGAGGAACCAACTACTAAGACTGTCAAAGTCTAGTTCATAGTACTTCCATGCAAGTCTGTCTACAACTGCATAATTGGGCGTCCCACTTTGGGGGAGCTCGGAGTCGTGACCTCAACTGTCCACTTGAAAATGCGTTTTCACAGTGATGACGACAAGATTGTCACTGTCATGACAGATCTTGAAGCTACTAGGAGATTCTACCTCCTATCTCTAAAGATTGACGAGTCGAGAGAACGAGAACAACCTCCATCTACAAAGAAGCAGAGCAAGACAAAAGCTGCTTCGGAGGTCAACTTCACGGACTTCGACGCCAGGATCGAGCCCGAGGAGGAAGGCAAAAAAGGAGATCCCCTAGTTCGAGAACTCTAACAAAAAATCAGAAGGCCCATTCCTGACGGCGAATTCATTCAAATTCAGCTAGGGGAAGATCCAAAGAAGACTGTAAAGCTGGGCGCTGACCTCCCGGAGCATGTCAAGTTACAGCTGATAGAGTGCCTAAAGTCCAATACAGACCTCTTTGCTTGGACCGCTACAGACATGCCAGGCATCTCTCCCAACATCGCCTGCCACCACTTGCCCTGGACCCCACGGGCCGTTAGGTGGCCCAGAGGCATCGCAAATAAGCTCCTGAGAAGGCTGAAGCCGCTGCCAAAGTTGTTAATGATCTTATTAAGGCAGAATTCATTAGGGAAGTTAAATACACTACATGGCTTTCTAATGTTGAACTTGTCAAAAAATCTAATGGAAAATGGTGCATGTGTGTTGACTACACTGATCTCAATAGGGCGTGCCCCAAAGATGCCTATCCCCTTCCCAATATCGACAAACTCGTCGATAATTCCTCCGGATTCCAATTGCTATATTTTACGGATGCATACTCTGGTTACAACCAGATTCCAATGCACCCATCGATCAAGAAAAAACAGCTTTTATGACCGACAAAGGCAATTGCAGGTACAAAGTAATGCCTTTTGGTCTCAAAAACGCCGGAGCAACCTACCAGCGCATGATGAACAAGGTTTTTGCAAACCAGATTGGGAAGATGCTGGAGGTGTACATGGATGACATGAGCTAACCTCGCTCTCCGCCCCAAGGCCCTTCACGTGGTGGGGCATCGATATCCTCGAACCATTCCCAATGGCTCCAGGACAGTTGAAGTATCTAGCCGTGGTCGTGGACTACTTCACCAAATGGGTGGAGGCAGAAGCACTGGTAAAAATAACAGCAAAGAACTTGATCAAGTTCTTTAAGAGGTATATCCTAAATAGGTTCGGAGTTCCAGAGGTCGTTGTTACCGACAAAGAAACGCAGTTCGCAGATCGTGGCTTTCGAAAGACCCTAGAAGATCTTCAAATCAAGCAACATTTCACCTCGATAGAACACCCTCAAAGAAACGGTCAAGCTGAGGCCGCAAACAGGGTTATTCTCCGAGGTCTCAAACGAAAGTTAGATGATGCAAAGGGAAACTGTGCAGAAGAACTTCCCTGAGTACTTTGGGCATATCGAACAACCCCGCACTCGACAACGGGAGAATCGCCATTTCGTCTCACTTATGGGACCGAAGTTGTCATTCCCGTCAAGATTGGCGAGTTAAGCTGGAGAGCCTCGCATCCCCCACATACAGTTAACAATTTCCAATACCTGCGAGAGGAGCTCGACCTCCTCGACGAATGTAGAGAGCTCGCAACACTGAACGAGATCGCAGTGAAACAAAGAATCACAACAAGATATAACCGAAACATCGTGCCCAGGGAGTTCGCGCAAGGCGATCTCGTCCTTTGAAGAGCCAACGTCGGTTTAAAGAACGCCTCACAAGGGAAGCTCGCCCCCAATTGGGAAGGCCCTTACCGAGTCACCACAAAGACCGGTACTGGCACCTACAACCTCGAGCCATTGTAGGGTAAGCCAATTCAGCGAACTTGAAATGCAGCCAAGTTGAAGAAATACTATAGTTGAAACACAAGTGTAATCGAAACACGAGTGTAATCGAAGCACGAGTGTAATTGAAACACAAGTGCCAAAGCAATAAAGCACATTCAAAGTTATCACTTTGCACTTTGCTTTCATGCAGGAGTGGTTGGAACTCCCCAAGACAAAGGACCTAGACTGTTTCTTTTTAGAAACAGAAGCATAGAGTCGAAATCAACGGGTAATAATGTCGTTTTCTGTCTAGCCAACTGATCGACGACCATCACCCTTTCGTCCACCACAGACCAAGGAATCAAACCTTGGCAGAAGGGTAGAAGGAGGACCCCATGGCTGGGTAAACCCTCCTAAGTGACGACATCATGAGCAAACAACAAAGCAAATTAAACAAAGGTAAATTATGCCAAAGTCAAAATTGCTTAAAATTATTATTATACCGACATGACATTGTCCCAAATACAAAAGTAAAATCAGAAAACACTAAGGGTTTTGAGGAGGAGCCACTTCGGAAGACGGAGTAGGCACAGTGAGAAGGACCTCCTTTGTTGAGGCATCCACAATTGAATTCCCTTCGAATATCCCATCCAGAGTCATCCCAGTTAACTTGAGGACGACACCCGGGTTAAGAAGCCGAACTTGGGCGATGGTGTTATCAAACAACTCATCTCCAGCCTTCAGAATTAACTCGTCCACCTCCACCTTCTTGGCTTTTAAAACCTTATTCTCCTCAGAAAGTTCCTGACTCTGTTTGGAGAGTTCCTGGTTTTGCTTGGAAAGTTGCTGATTTTCAGTGGTCAACTCCTCCACTTTGCGCTGGAACTCGAGAACCTCCAGCTTTGAGTTTTCTTCAGACTTCTCGTGGTCTTTGATCCTCAGCAAGAGCCTTTCTCGCTCCTCGATCAACTTCTTCTTATCGGAAGAAAAACCTTCAAGGTCTTTCGACAGCTTGCTTACCTCGCCCTTGGCTTTGGTTGTCTCCTTCCTGGTAGACTCCAATTGCACATGAAGGTCGACCTCGAGTCCCTCTAGAGACTTGATCTTCTTGTCAAACTCCAGCTTACCTGTATGAAGGCCAGCGAGTTCAACTTCCAAATGTTGATTTTTTCTCGAAGACCCAATTGGTAAGCAGTAGGTCGCATAGCTTCTGTTGGAACCTAAACGATTGAGAAGTTTAGACCCTCATTAATTTTGATGATAACAAAATATTCACAAGAGAACAATTTATGTTCTAACAATTCTTGTAGTGTGCAGATACTAATATTACATATATTTCTAAGCCACTTAAACAAGAAGGAAGAAGCTCTCAAGAGAAGGATACACTTCATGTGTCAGCATCCGGCTCATCTTAGTAAACTGTCTTCGTGAGCGTCTGGAATTATCTTTTTGTGACACTAGTCTTATCCATTTTCTATGAGCGTCCGATCTTCCATTCTGAGCGAGTGTCTGAACTTCATTTTATATCACGTGATGGTCACGTTGTTGCTCTTCTCTCAGAAGCATCTGGAACGGAATTCGAATTTGATCTTATGCGCCAAAATTGTTGTACGAGGTATCAAAAGTGACACCTTTAGCTACAAGACAAAAATCGTACAAGCAATTGTGAAAAGCAAGGTAGTACGAAAACGGTAATGTGTACTACTGAGATATTCTCTGGAAAGGAAGAAAGAGACAGCTTTTTGAAATCACCTCACTTAATGGAAAGGAGCCATTTTCTTCAGAATTGGTAATATCCTTTATAACTCCTATAAATACCCCAAGGTATCCATTGAAGAAACTGCCGAAACTCCACAAGAGAATATTGCTTCATTTACTGAGAACAAGCTCTGTTGCTATACACTACAAAAAGTCAATACTCTGAAAGCACTGCTTCTGTGAGCAATCAAGTTTCGAGCCAAGTCTCTGGACTACAAGAACTGAACTCAGCGTCCGACACTTTCTTTTAGAAAGCATTTCTATATTGAGCTTATTTTTTATCCTCTCTGTGAGAGTTATTTATACTTGTATTCAACTTACTTGTAAAAGTTGTTTTGGCCTAGTTAAGGCTGTTTCCTCAAAGGCTCGACTATACTGAGTCGTTTTGAGAAGTTGAGAGTATTGTCAAGGTTGTGACTGTAGAATACTCTTGAGGAAATTGTAATCAGTTGATTATAGTGGAAAATCCTTCAGGAATGAAGGGACTATACGTAGCTACCAGTTTGGTAGTGAACTAGTATAAATCTCTGTGTCTCTTGCTTTACTGCTTTACTGCTTTATATTTATCTTTATCTTACTGTGTTAAAAACAAGTTTTCCTGGCTGCTTTTGTCAGGTTTATTTCCAGCGTCCGATATACAAACTGTTTTGAAAAACTTGTGTTCTAAGTGTTTTTAACTTAAAGTTTGCGAAAAGTTTTCAACACAATTCAACCCCCCTTCTTGTGTTCACATTCAGTTGGTACCAGAGCTCGGCCTCTTGGTTGAGCACTTAACAGTGTTAAGAGTAAAGATCCTACTGTGAACATGTCTGCTGAAGGTGGTCATATGAGCGAATCTCCTCTATTCAATGGAGAAAAATTTGATTCTTGGAAAGATAAGATGAAAGCATTCCTTGAGGCACAAAATCTTGATTTATGGGATATAGTTGAAAGTGGATACATTTCTCCCGCTAATGCCCTTGGTGTTGCAATACCTAGGGAAAAGCTGGGTGATGATCGAGAAAAGAGATATCAAACCAATCAAAGGCTAGATTTATTCTCATACGTGCTATGACAGAAAGAGAATATGATAAATGTGGTAAGTTTGATCTCGCCAAAGAAATCTGAGATTCTCTTGTTTTGTCTTATGAGGGTTACGCTCAGTAAGAGAAACAAAGGCCAGCATGATGGTTCGCCAAAGATGAGCTATTCAAAATGGAAGATGGAGAAAACATTGAAACTATGTTTGGAAGGTTCCAAACACTTGTTCATGGGTTGCAGGCCCTTGGAAAAAGTTATACTACGCCTGATCATGTGAGAAAGATCTTGAGAAGTTTGACTAAGCAGTGGAGACCCAAAGTCACTGCTATTCAAGAAGCAAAAGATCTTAATGTCCTTCGGCTTGAAGATCTTATGAGTTCTTTGAAAGCTCATGAACTTGAGCTAAATGAAGAAGAACCTACCAAGAAGAGTAAGTCTATTGCTTTAAGAGTTAATCAACATAAACCTAGTACTTCTAAAGCTTTTCAGGCTGAAGAAGAAGAATCAGATGATGAAGCTTCAAAAGGAGATTATGATGGATTAGATGATGAGCTAGCTTTCATATCTAAGAAGATCCAGAGAATATGGAAGAAGAGAAACTTCAGAAGGAGGTTTCAGAAGAAAGATACAAAGGACAAGAAGGATAGCAAAGACAAGGACAAAGCCCAAGTCATTTGCTATGAATGTAAGAAGCCTGGACATTTCAAGTCCGAGTGTCCTAATCTTAAGGAAAAGCCCACAAGAAGCTCCTTCAAGAAAAAGAAGAAAGGTCTCATGGCAACATGGGAAGATCTTGACTTATCCTCCTCTGAGGAAGATAAAGAAGAAGAAGCTCACATTGTCCTCATGGCAGACACTGATATTGATTCAGAAGAAGAAATTGAAGAGGTAATAATATATGATTCTTATTCTGAACTTTAACTTGCATTTAATGATCTGTTAAAGGATTCTGCCACTCTCTCTATTGAGTATAAGAATTTGAAAAAGAAATTTTCAAAACTAACACAATATTTTCATTCTTTACACAATGAAAACTCTGTACTCAATGAAGAGAACCAGAAGCTGAAAACTGAAAATCAGCGTCTGGTGGATAACCAGCGTCTGGAAGCCAACAAGCAACCAGAAGCTGAGAGCTCTCAAGTTAAAAGTTCTGTAGTTACAAGCAATCCTAACTGCAAATCAAATGACTATGAACATGCATTTCAAAAGTTTCTTGCAGAGAGTGTAACTCGAAGCAAGCAAGCTTCCATGATTTGGGGTGTCAGTAAAACGACAACTCATGGTCTTGGTTATATATCAGATGAACCTATTTTGGAAAATGATTCAGCATCTGATAAATCCAATAATCATAGTAAACGCTTGCATTGTACTTACTGCAATAAATCCGGTCATTTGAAAAGTGCATGTACTGTGTTTACAACTAAGAAGGACAAGTATCCTTCAAGAACTAACAAGAAAGGACCCAAAAAGATATGGATACCTAAAGATAAAATAGTCTATGTTGCAGATTTGCTTAGCAACAAAGTCAACACACCTATCCTGGTACTTAGACAGTGGATGCTCGCGTCACATGACGGGAGAAAATCATATGTTCCAATAACTAAGACCTAGAGAAGCTGGATTCGTTGGTTTCAGAGGAAACCAGAAAGGTAAAATAGTTGGAATTTGTCGCATTGGTAAAGGCTCTCTTCCTTCTATTGATAATGTTTTATATGTTGAAGGACTGAAACATAATCTATTGAGCATAAGTCAATTATGTGACAATGGTTATAATGTTGTCTTTACAAAAAATGGATGTTTAGTAAAAAGCAAAAATGATGGATCTATATTCTTTACAGCAAAGAGGAAACAAAACATTTATAAAGTTGATCTTTCTGAACTTGCAAAACAAGATGTCAAGTGTCTTATGTCTGTTGAAGATGAGCAATGGATTTGGCACAAAAGATTGGGTCATGCCAATTTGAGGTTAATCTCAAAATTAAACAAGCACAATCTTGTTAGAGGCTTACCAAATCTTAAGTTCCAATCTGATGCCCTGTGTGAAGCTTGTCAAAGAGGAAAACAAGTTAAAACTTTCTTTCATTTAAAAAATGTTATTTCAACCTCGAGATCACTTGAACTTTTACATCTTGATCTTTTTGGTCCCACAAGGACAGCCTCTTTATCTGGAAAGAAATATGGATTAGTCATTGTTGATGATTTTACTAGATGGACGGGTTAAATTCCTTGCCCACAAGGATGAGTCTTTTAAGGTATTTACTGCTTTCTGCAAATCAGTTCAAAATGAAAAAGGCATCTGTATTTCTTCTATTAGAAGTGATCATGGGGGAGAATTTGAAAATGAAAACTTTCAAAAATTTTGTGAAGAAAATGGCATCTCCCACAATTTCTCCTCTCCTAGAACACCTCAACAAAATGGTGTTGTAGAAAGGAAAAATAGGTCCCTCCAGGAAATGGCCAGGACCATGATCAAAGGCGATATTGCGAAACATTTTTGGGCAGAAGCAGTAAACACAGCTTGTTATATTCAAAATAGAATTCTTATAAGACCTATCTTGAATAAGACTCCTTATGAATTGTGGAAAGGTAGAAAACCAAACATTTCTTACTTTCATCCTTTAGTTGTATTTGTTAAATTTTGAATACTAAAGATCAGCTTGGTAAGTTTGATTCCAAGGCTGACAAAGGAATCTTTTTGGGATACTCTGAAAGATCTAAAGCTTTTAGAATATACAACAAAGAAACTTTGACAGTTGAAGAGTCCATTCATGTCAAGTTTGATGACAAGAAGCCTGACACTGCTATGTCAGAGCTAGATGAGTTATTTTCAGAATTAAACCTCGATGACAAGTCAGACGGTGAACATGCATCTTCATCATCCGGTGGTGACCAGACGAAGAATTCTACTGAAGCAAGAAAAAGCTGGAAGTACAAAACCAATCATCCAAAAGATCAAATCATAGGAGAACCTGGTGATAAAGTACGAACCAGATCGTCTTTCAAGGAGCATGCTGATTTTGCACTTCTCTCTGAAATGGAACCTAAGACGATTGATCAAGCTTTGGAAGATGAAGGGTGGATTCTAGCAATGCAAGATGAGCTAAATCAGTTCCAAAGGAATGATGTATGGAAGCTAGTCACTCTACCAGAAGATAAACAAGCTATTGGTACTAAATGGGTATTTAGAAATAAGCTTGATGAAGATGGTAAAGTTGTGAGAAATAAAGCAAGGTTAGTTGCTCAAGGTTACTCACAAGAAGAAGGTATTGATTTCACACTGAAACTTTTGCACCTGTTGCAAGACTAGAAGCTATTCGCATTTTACTTTCATTTGCAGCACATCATGAGATAACACTATATCAAATGGATATGAAAAGTGCTTTTCTAAATGGTTTTATAACTGAGGAAGTTTATGTTAAACAACATCCTGGTTTTGAGGATATTGAATTTCCAAAACATGTTTTTAAACTTAAAAAGGCACTATATGATCTGAAGCAAGCTCCCAAAGTATGGTATGATAGACTAAGTTCCTTTTTAATGGAAAATAGATTTACAAGAGGTTTAGTTGACACTACTCTTTTCAGAAAATCCTCTAACAAGCATTTCATACTTGTTCAAATCTATGTTGATGATATCATTTTTGGAGCCACTAACGAAAGCCTTTGCAAAGAATTTTCTAAGCTTATGCAGGCTGAATTTGAGATGAGCATGATGGGAGAATTAAAGTTTTTCCTTGGAATACAAATCAAGCAATGCAGTGATGGTATCTATATACATCAAAGCAAATATATAAAAGAATTATTGAAGAAATTCAAGTTGCTGGATTGCAAGCCTATATGTACACCTATGCATCCTACCTGCACTCTTAGTAAAGAAGAAATTGGTAAGAAGGTAGATCAAAAAATGTACAGAGGTATGATTGGATCTCTACTTTATCTTACGGCTTCAAGACCTGACATTATGTTCAGCGTCTGCCTGTGTGCTAGATTTCAATCAGATCCTAGAGAATCACACCTAAGTGCTGTTAAAAGAATATTCAGATTTTTTTTTTAAAAGGGGGAATGGGGGAAGGAATATTTTTATTAAAGTAGTGGCACTAACGACCATAGTACAACTGTCCTCGAGAGGATTAGAACCCTATCCCTTGGAGTTACAAGGCCAAACTCTTCCCACTGAGCTGACACCCCATGGACAGAATATTCAGATATTTACAAGGAACTACTAATCTTGGTTTGCTTTATAAGAAATCAAAAGATTACAAATTAGTAGGTTTTCATGATGCTGACTTTGCTGGAGACCGAATTGAAAGAAAGAGCACAAGTGGTAGCTGCCAATTCCTTGGAGCAAATCTTGTATCTTGGTCAAGCAAAAGACAAAGCACTATTGCACTCTCAACAGCAGAAGCTGAATACATCTCAAGAAGAAGTTGCAGTTCTCAACTTCTGTGGATGAAGTATCAACTTGAAGACTACTTGATAAAAGAGAGTAACATTCCTATCTTCTGTGATAATACATCTGCCATATGTCTTACTAAAAATCCTATATTGCATTCTAGAGCAAAACACATTGAGATTAAGCATCATTTTATAAGAGACTATGTTCAGAAGGGTATTCTAGAAATAAAATTTGTAGACACTGATCATCAGTGGGCTGACATATTTACAAAACCCCTTGCTGAAGATAGATTCAATTTTATAAGAAGAAATTTAAACTTTCATCTTATAGAAGAATGATTAATCTCAGCGTCTGAAAATAAACAAAATCTCAGCATCTAATATGACATAAGCATGTATGTGCATAAGCATCTTATTTGTCATATGCATCATAACTCATCGTCTGGTGAATCGGTTGCGTGCGTCCGAGCACATCCACACGTGTCACACGTGTTAAGGACTCAAGCGTCTCATCATATCTACTGAGTCATAATTGTTTATGTTTTTCGATAAAATCTTTTTCTTGATTTTACTTTTCTTTTGGCGTCTGCATTTAATGAAAAGACGAATCTTTATTTTCTTTTCTTTTTGATTTAATTTTTATGTGGAAATACGAAGCGATATTTTGAAAAGTAACTGTACCAATTACAAAACCTTCCCATTACTCCTTCTTTTTCGCTCCACAATCACTCTCTCTGTTTTCAATCTGAAAAACAGTTTTCCTTTTCTTCTCTTCGTGACTGTCCTAAAACCCTAAACCTCCATTTCTCTATCTCTCAACTGCAATCATGTCTGGTGTAACAACCTCTGAGTATACTGTCATTTACGACACCATGGCTGAAGGAAAAGTTTTGCTGGAAAATCGGGTTGATTTAGAAAACTTCAAACTCTATGGCTTCGACTTCTATAGTGGTTTCAAGGCAATGGGTTGGGAACACTACTTCTTTTGGAAACAGGTTGAGGTTCTAGTTACTGCTATTAAGGAATTTTGGGGTAACGCTCGTTTACACCAAGGTGGTATTTTTGAAGGAACTGTGAGAGGTTACAAGTTCATTTTTACCGTTACCAACATCTCTGAAGTCACTGGTTGTCCCTGTGAAGGTATCGTTTACTACACAGATTGGGCTGATGCATTTCATGGCCTTGAGAAGGTCAATGAGGATTTGTTTGAGAACTATAAACAGTTGAAAGAATCTGGTGAAACTCCTACTGCAAAGAATTTGAAGAGTCATTACAGAGTTCTTCACAAGATAATCACCAAGAGTGTCTGGTTGAAGGCTGGCTCTAGTGACATAGTCAACTATGAACAGAAGTTCATTATGAGGCACTACATGGCTGGTAACAAGGTAAACCTGCCAAGATTGATTTACAACAACCCGATTAATGCAATCGTTAATTCGAGGAAAGGAGTTACGACAAGAAAAACACCTACAAGTGCATTCCTTATGGTGTTACGCTTCACTAAGATGATGACCAAGAATGCGGTTGTAAACAAGTCGATCGCTTTGCGGATCAAGAAAAGGTGAAGTATTTTGGCAATCAAGATGTTGTGATTCCCGACACCTTCTGAGTTAACACTGGGTCGTAATGAAATTGATCATCGGTGAACAAATGAAGAATGTGAAAAAGGAACAGGGAATAGAATCCGGCCTCTCTCAAGAAGAAGTCTACTTTTGACAAAACCACGAAGTTACAGAATCGTGTGAAAAGGACTTCGATTCTCCGTAAGAAGAGACAAGAAGCAAGAAGCGTAAGGTGGCTTCGCACCTAAAGAAAGACTGAATCGTAAGATGAGGACCGCGTTCCCATCGGTCGGTCCCGATGAAAAGAAGCAAGCCGAGAAACAAGTTTCAGCGTCCGGTGTGCAAAAGAAGGCAAATCATCGTCCGCCTTCACCGCCGCCTAGACAGACGTCAAGAGATTGGTCAGCGATGCGAACTTGAACCAAAGGTCTTGAATCCTACCGATGATTCTCAGATCTGCTTTTGAAACCGATAATACCATTCCTGCTTCCACCTATATACATTTGCACAACCATCAACCATTCAAACCTGCGTACGTAAAAACCGTAAACACAACCACCTCTACAAATTTCAAAAACCTACCCAAATACAGACCTGTACACTCACCATCTCCTCACCTCAAACCTCCACATATACCTCCCTCACATCATACATTTCCAAACTTCATTCTCATCCTTTTAACCTCCTTTTCAAAGTCCCTCCATTTAATCCTTTCAAACCCTACATTCCTCCCAAGTATAATATCACAGTAGTGACACCTAAAACTACTGCCCTAATTCCAAAGAAACATGTCCCTCTTGACATTAGACCAAAATTTGTCAGATATGAGTCATTTAACTCTATCTACAATCACCCATCTGTATGGCACTTGAAGACCTTCACTTCCGGAGCTTCAAGACAGAGATATCTCCTCCAATGAATCTTTGTCTTCAAGGATGGAAAAGACAATGTTGAGATGTCTTTAAAGGAAGGCCGAGACCCAAACCAAACGGCATGGCTATCCCCTTCTCGTTGATGTACCAAGGTTCCTACCCAGAATGAACCTCTTACATTAGAGGAATGTGGTAGATGGATTACTGAAGTGGCTTTGTATGATGGCTCATTGCTATGAGCGTAAAAGCTTGAAGTCATTGGACAATATAGAGACCCGTCATCTGTCTCTATAAAGATTGTTCCAGATAGACAAAGGTGGTTACTTGGTCTATTCCTGGAAAAAGAAAGGAAGTCGCACTGGCAAAATGCCATTCAAGAAGATAGGGCCTAAGGAATATGAGAAAGCTCAGAGACTACAAAGTCAAGGAGTTTACCCACTTAGGTAAAGAAAATCTCTGAAGATCATGCCAGAAGGTATTATCTAAGTGCTCTGAAGAAAGATCAATGGAGAAGCTGGATCCTCCAACCGCCGCAATGCCGAGAAAGCCACTATTCCAACAGCTGGCACAATCGCCAGAATTATCGACATCAATCTTAGAACATTCTACTTGATGATATGTTCGGATGCTCAAGAATCGTGTCTTTTGACTGCATGAAGATATATGACCAATGGGCTGCTGTGACCAAGCACTTCGACATTGGATTTACTTGGAGTCAATGGTCTGAGTCTTGGAAAGCCAAAGCGATGTTACCATACCTCGTCCCCCTAGTGCTAGAAGAAGATGACAGGGAAAATCTGCGAAGAA
The DNA here is from genome assembly GCA_037113605.1 of Calophaca sinica. Classification (NCBI taxonomy): domain Eukaryota; kingdom Viridiplantae; phylum Streptophyta; class Magnoliopsida; order Fabales; family Fabaceae; genus Calophaca; species Calophaca sinica. Next base: position 125,929,699 of record CM073732.1, read on the forward strand.
TTTACCTGGCAGAAAATGAAGCACTCTCTTATGCTTGTGAAGCATTAAGAGTCTTTATCAGAAATATATGGGGAGAAGAAGCTGGAAATAGGTTTGATGCTTTCACTGCTGATGTTGTTCTACACAGAGAAATCATCTTCATGAATATGCTGTATCCAGAAGATGTGAAGTATCAATGGGAAATTCAAACAGTATCTGAGCTCAGAAAACTTGGAAATTTCTTCAAATGGTCTATACCAAATGATGCATTTTTTCTAAGAGCTCAACGGAAGAAGGAATTGAGACTGAAACTATCCAACTGGGTGCTAGCAGAGCATCAGAAGATGAAACATGCACCCGTACCAGAAGTTGGACCTTCTACTTCTACTTCTGCAGTTGAGATGGTCACTATTCCCAAAGCAGAGTTTGAAGAGATGAAGGCCACAAACATGAAAGTCACTCAGCTGGAGACTGCTCTGAAATTACTTTATGAACGTCTTAACATCCCTCTACCACCTCTTCCAAACCCTTAAACTTTGTTTTGCTTTAAATTTTTTTTTGGTACTAAGTGATATTTCTTATTTTTGTTGATACACTTATATATATACACTATTTTTGCTTTAATTATATGACGTATATTCAAATTTTTCTAAGTCTTATTTTGACTATGATGTGTTTTTACACTCTTTTTGTCTGATGACAAAAGGGGGAGTAAAAAAAAGGTATGATGAACACGTGAAAATCTGACTAACCCACCGTCCGATGTTCACACTCCGATGGAACTGAAGTATCATGCATAGCATTTCATACATAGCACTTGTGTGGTTATTTATTAATGCGCTAACATTCATTGATCTAGTGCTCTTATAATGATAAATAAATTTGGTACTAGTGCTCTTATAATGATCAATATATTTGATACAATTTGATTAAATCAATCTTTTTGATCAGCATCCGATCTTACTCTGATACATCTACGTATTTGTTTTGCGATCACTTAATTGACTTTGTTTATCAACTATCGCCTTAATACTAGAATTTTCTTATATATCAAAATTGTTAAATTCAGGGGGAGGCCCTTGATGTCATTTTGAAACTAAATTGTTCATCAACCTTAGATATTTGTCATCGTCAAAAAGGGGGAGATTGTTGGAACCTAAACGATTGAGAAGTTTAGACCCTCATTAATTTTGATGATAACAAAATATTCACAAGAGAACAATTTATGTTCTAACAATTCTTGAAGTGTGCAGATACTAATATTACATATATTTCTAAGCCACTTAAACAAGAAGGAAGAAGCTCTCAAGAGAAGGATACACTTCATGTGTCAGCATCCGGCTCATCTTAGTAAACTGTCTTCGTGAGCGTCTGGAATTATCTTTTTGTGACACTAGTCTTATCCATTTGCTATAAGCGTCCGATCTTAGATTACGAGCGGCGTCTGAACTTCATTTTATATCACGTGATGGTCACATTGTTGCTCTTCCTCTCGAAGCATCTGGAGCAGTTTGAATTTGATCTTATGCGCCAAAATTGTTGTACGAGGTATCAAAGGTGACACCTTTAGCTATAAGACAAAAATCGTACAAGCAATTGTGAAAAGCAAGGTAGTACGAAAACGGTAATGTGTACTACTGAGATATTCTCTGGAAAGGAAGAAAGAGACAGCTTTTTGAAATCACCTCACTCAATGGAAAGGAGCTATTTTTACTGTAACGGTAATATCCTTTATAACTCCTATAAATACCCCAAGGTATCCATTGAAGAAACTGCCGAAACTCCACAAGAGAATATTGCTTCATTTACTGAGAACAAGCTCTGTTGCCATACACTACAAAGAGTCAATACTCTGAAAGCACTGCTTCTGTGAGCAATCAAGTTTCAAGCCAAGTCTCTGGACTACAAGAACTGAACTCAGCGTCCGACACTTTCTTTTAGAAAGCATTTCTATATTGAGCTTATTTTTTATCCTCTCTGTGAGAGTTATTTATACGTGTATTCAACTTACTTGTAAAAGTTGTTTTGGCCTAGTTAAGGCTGTTTCCTCAAAGGCTCGATTGTACTGAGTCGTTTTGAGAAGTTGAGAGTATTGTCAAGGTTGTTACAGTAGAATACTCTTGAGGAAATTGTAATCAGTTGATTATAGTGGAAAATCCTTCAGGAACGAAGAGACTAGACGTAGCTACCAGTTTGGTAGTAAACTAGTATAAATCTCTGTGTCTCTTGCTTTACTGCTTTACTGCTTTATATTTATCTTTATCTTACTATGTTAAAAACAAGTTTTCACAAACTGCTTTTCAGCGTCCGGTTTATTTCCAGCGTCCGATATACAAACTGTTTTGAAAAACCTGTGTTCTAAGTGTTTTTAACTTAAAGTTTGCGAAAAGTTTTCAACACAATTCAACCCCCCTTCTTGTGTTCACGTTCAGCTTCCAGGTCGTATCCTCAAAAAACAAATTCTCCTTAGCATTCTCAGAGAGTTCGTTGAAGTAGGATTCATCGGAGGGAGGGATCAATGCCCTGACCTGGTCCGAGCTCATCACCTCGCTGCGGGACCAAACTGGGGCAACCTCGCCAGAAGACTGAACCGCCTATTTCCCTTTGCTCGGTTTCCCGCCGATCTTCAAAGTCAATGAAGGAGCCGAGGTCTTTGGAGGAGGAGGTGGCTAATTCAACTTCTTAGCATGGGGTTCTTTAATACCCTTAGCGGGAACCTGCTTCAAGGATGAAGATACTTCTTCAGCCACATTTTCTCCTTCAGTTGAAGCAGCACCCTGAACTCAGACTGTTGCACCCTGATCTCAAGTGGGGGTGATCTCAACGCCAACAAAGGTAGGAGACGCCCCAGGAGACGGAGTAAGAATCAGAGTAGTTTGGCTAGAACCTTCTCCAACCATAGGAGAAGGAGTCTTCTCGGTGGAACTCTTCTTCTTCAAACTAGCCAAGTACGCCGAAGTCGCCATTGAGTCTGCAAAAGGCAAAAATGAGTTAGAAGGATAAGAAGGGAACTATCAACAAATAGATCTCTATAAAATTACCTAAGCACTCATCAGCTTCTTTTTTATCTTTGCATTTGAGAAGGCGATGGGTGTCGATATATCCCTTTTTAGACACCTCTTCTCCCTTTTTTACGGATATCTGAGGTTCTAGTTTCTCGACAAATCCCTGAATCCGTTTCAAGCTAAAACATTCATTGTCGTCCAGCTCGAAAACTTTAAAAGTAAAATCACTCTTTTGTTTGGTAAAGTGTTTATCACTCCAACACAGTGGGAACCTTTCCTACCAATCGATTACCACCTGTCCGTCCTCATCAATCTCCTCCACGGGAACACAGACGTTCTCCATGGCAGCTTCACTAACGGCTTCAATGATGAAGTACCTCGATTTGAAACCATGATGAGACTCCGAAAACAAATCAAAGACTTTGCCATTTTGTTTTAACGAAACCCACCCTTGACGGTCTGACGATTTCTCATTGGTCCACAAAGGGGAAAAAATAGCAAAAAAAACCTCGAGCAATGAATGCCCAAGCATTCGGATGCAGTTGCGAAGGGGCGACCTCCAAATGATGCAAGACTGCCACTTCGAAAGCAGTAAAGGGCAGCCTGAACCCTATGCCTTTAAAGAGAACCTCATACATAAAAAGCAGTATATTCTCTGAGTATGAGCAGATTCGAGCGTTGATGTTGGGACGACACACTTTCCAGTTTTCAAAATTCACTACAAGAAATAGCGGGATTACCGACGGCCAAAAGCCGTCGGTAATCCACAAATACCGTCGGTAATAAAAAAATTCCGACGGATTACCGACGGACATTAGGCCGTCGATGGCTCTGGCGTCGCAAATGCATATCGACGGCTTTAACCCGTCGGTAAATTTCCGACGGTTTTAACCCGTCGGAACTTCCGATGCCATTTCCGACGGCTTTAAGCCGTCGGTAAGTTTCCGACGGTTTTAACCCGTCGGTAATTCCGATGACAATTCCGACGGCCATGACCGTCGGTAAATCCGAACTTAAATTTTTTTTTGAAAATTGTTTAAATATTTATTTTTATTAAAAAATTATTTACTTTTTTAAATTATTTAATTTTAATTTCTGTAATCAATTTAATTTATTTATCCATTTAATTAACGATTACTAGTTATCACATTTAATAATTAATTTCTTTCTGTATTTAAAAATGTAATGCGATAACATAACTATAAAACAAATTAAAAAAAAGAAACGTAATAAATAAATAAATAAATTCGATGAACAAAACAGTAATAAAAAATATCCGAAAATATAAAAAAATATCAATACAAACATAACTAATAGTCCTGATAATCATATCATGATCACTATCACTATCTACATCATCGACATGATCACCAGTACTATGAGGCGGAGGCGGAGGCGGTGGAGGAGGCGGCTGGCGAGCTAGCAAATGGTACAGATCCTCCTGCCGCCGCAAAGACTGAGCCAAAATGGCAGCTCGTCCGGCGGGCCTCCTCTCGCTGGATGGTCGCGATCCGCCGCCGCCGCCGCTAATCGCCGCTGGTCGCCATGGCCCGCTTCAACTCGCTTATCTCCCGCCATCCGCAGAGCACGATCGCTGGACGACTCTCCAGCAGAGAGCAATGACCCTTTCTTGTAGTTGCCGGCAAGGTCGCCAAAGACCGTATAGGCGACCCTTCTTCTTGCCGCCAACAACATCTCGCCCAAACCATCGAACGCAGCTGGATCCTTCCGGGCTCGAGGCGGGAACATGAGGATGTCTGAGATCTAACCTGAGACATCCTCGCCTCAAACTCCTCCTGTCAAACATAAACAAATTAGTCAATTTTTATTGTAATAAAACAATATAAACATTGTTAAAAAACTATTCATTATGTTTTATAATTACCTGGGTCCGCCTCGACCGCTCATCGACAAACTCACCGGTACCTCTCCTAATATGAGTTGCACGATGGAGCTCGTGCAACTGAACCTCCCTTTGCAACCGCTGAGACTGTAATTATTTAATAAAAAAAGCTTAACTAAATAATAATAATAATAATATAAAACATACAAGTCGAGCTGCGTGCTGCGCCTGACTGACCGAACCTCCAGTATGCAAGCTCCCACCCTTTTCAGAGGCTCTATTCTTCTTCGCCTTCTCGCTTACCGCCTTGAACTCAGGGGAGTTCCAGTGCGCTTGTAGTCACGCCAGATCTCATCTCCTATCCAAGTGGGCTGCCCATTGAGGCTGCATCTCTAAGCATATCGGATAGGCGGTGGGAAGCCTTCATATGGAAGTTCTTCTTGACCGCTCCTCTGCTCTTCCTTTCAAGAAACTCTCTGCTGTATGAATATAATACGTTATTAAAAATAATTGAGATTCATGAAATAAAAAAATAATACGCAACAAAAAAAAATAAACAACTTACTCTGAAAGAATTGAACATGTGCCTCCGCTCAGCCACCGTCAGCGTCCCCCAGGTGGGCCAATAGCTGTGGTAATTTTGCTCAATTACTTCCGTGATAGCCTTCGCAGCTGGCTTTGACGGAAGGAACCTAAACAATAACAACATACCAAACAAGTTAAAAATATATAGGTTAAACTGTAATTTTCGTCCCTTATCCTTTTTTTTTAGTTTTCATTTAAGTCCATTAAGTTATAAAAATTACTTCAATTTCGTCCTTTCTTTTTAATTATTCTTTTTTTGTCTTAGACGAAATACCATCTTACACGTGGCAGTTTGTTTTATTTTATTTTATTTTTCTGCCACATGTCAGATGGTGATTCGTCTAAGAAAATATGAATAAATAAACAGAAAAGACGAAATTGATGTGATTTTTGAAGTTTAAGGGACTTAAATGAAAACTAAAAAAAGATAAGGGACGAAATTGAAAACTAAAAAAAAGATAAGGGGCAAAAATGTGTATTCAACCTACATACTCACCCTCTACCAGCTGGCCTGATAGCAACTCGGCCATCATACAAAGATCTGAATATCATCAACGACCTCCTGCTTCATCCTGGCCGCCAACCTCCTCGTCTCTTGAACCCCGGCCTGACGATCAGGTGTCCTGGCCCACACTATACTCTGATCGGACACATGAGTGTCCGCACCGCCTCAAACACAAAATGAGAGGAAGAAGCGGCAAGTGTCTGCTGGAACCACTGGGTGGGCATCATGTAAATGGGTGTCGGCGAGAAGGTCTGCATCTTTGTGTAGGTACCCAATGTGACGAGGCTGCGTAGGGGCGAACTTCATTTGGAGCTGTGTGAGACGTAGATGTATGCGACGCCGTGTGGATGACAACATCGCATAGCGGCATCATCAATCCTAATAATGTTCGGCCTCGACGGCGAGGGGTCGACGGCGATGCCCTTCCCTTAGTTGACCACTTCTTTGGGTGGTCGGAAGTCGAACTGAACCTCCGATGCCATATATGTCTATAGAGCAATTCAATAATACTTGATCATGAAATATTATATTTAAACATAACAATATTAAAAATGAATTCCAAAAATAAACAAGTTATATGAAAATAATCGACAAAATAAAATATGTTGTTAGACATTAAATTCTCTAATTATAAAAAGTTAAACAAATTTATTACGCCCATTACGCCCACTCGCTTAAGATCGTCTTGAGATCTTGATGGTTTGCCACTTCTTCATTTAATTCCTCATCTCCATTTACATCTTCATATGTGATTGGATCGTCACGTAGTCGAGAAATGGGTTCAACTCGTTTACTACGTTGACATGAGACATCTCATCCACTTGATAAGCCACTTCTTCCCGTGGATCATCTCGCTTCAATGCGACCCCTTGGTTTTGTCTTTATTGCAACACACCAACCTTGTTTGTCCCTTCGAGTTGACGGATAAGGGACATAATACACTGTCTTACATGTTGTGCTATGATAAGCGGATCAAACATTTGGTATCTTCTCGCCATGCATATGTCAACAAAGATTATATTTGCGATCCATTCTTGTGCCTCTACTTGACGGATCAAACCAATTACAATAAAATAGCACTATTCTTTTAGTATAGTCTAAAGTATTGTACGCCAACTTATATATATGTTGAATCACGCCGTAGAAGTCGTCTTCACCTCCCTCTGTGGCACCTTTTACATAAACTCCGCTGTTAACTGTTTTTTTCCCCTCTGTTTTTGACTGAGTTTGAAATTTGTAACCGTTTACGAAATACGTGTGCCATTCTTTTACACGTGATTTAGGACCATGAGATAAATTTCTCAAGTGTTCGATTATGGGCGATTCGACTCGCTATACACTGCAGATACACATGCACAAGTGATTTAGGGTTCCTTTTTGAAAACAATCTTTGTATTTTCAAACAACAAATAGTTGAAATAGGACTAAAAATACATACCTGGCTCCTAAACCACGTTGGGAAATATTCATGAATATAGGCGTAAGAGTCTTGTTCGCCAGTGGGCTTAGTTAACAAGAATGCCTGAACAAGTCATTATCAAACAAATGATCATGAATAGGTGTGGACTAAATAAATTGAAAGTGGTCAAAAGTATACATACGTAAGATATGGTGATACTTTCTACAGATTGATCAACACGTGAACGCGTGTCGACTTCCAATCTTCTCCCGTTAACCAGGACTTCACTCCTTTCCAAAGATGACGAGGGAAGGCAAAACACCGATAAGGCCAGCGGGTGTCTTTCACTTTCAATTTCTATTTCATTCCTATTATTTGTTGGTGTCAAAGATGAAGTTCGTAAAATAATGGGAACAGAAATGAATTGTCTCACGGTGTAAGTAAGTTGCACAAATAGATCCTTCAACCCTGGCCTTATTTTTCACCGACCGCTTTGAGTCACCCATAAATCTCGAATAACAAGGTTGGTGATCAACATTTAACCCGGCGTTGAATAATTATGTTAAAGAATATTTGATTATATTACCTTTCGAATGGATACATCCATCTGTATTGAACCTGGTCCACCAAGCCTAGCTTCATGTGCAAGATGCACCGGGAGATGTTCCATAGAGTCAAAGAAACCAGGGGAAATATTCTCTCCAACTTACAAAGAATGACTGGTATGTTCTCGCTCCATCTTGATAAGATCATCATCTCTCAATGTTGCGTAACACAAATCTTTAAAAATTGGTGAAGTTACGTAAGTGGATTTAAAATATTTGACGGCAGGGAACTAAATGCAATAGGAAGTAAACACTCCATGAATACATGACAATCATGGCTTTTCATCCCAATCATTGTTCTTTTGTTCACATCAGCACATCTTGCCAAATTAGAAGAATAACCGTCTGGCATTCGAAGTTCTTTTATCCACCGACAGACTGACATAGCTTCCTCAACAGTTAAAGAGTAACAGGCTTTGGGTTTCAGGGTTTTCCCATTCGATTGAGTCATCAAATGCAAGTCCTTTCGCTTACAGTAAAGTGGTAAGTCCAGTCTGGTCTTATCATTGTCTTTCGTTCTTCTTCTAACGTTCATCACTGTGAGAAAAATATTGTCAAAAAAGTTCTTCTCAATGTGCATAACATCAAGGTTGTGTCTCAACAAATTATCTTTCCAATACGGTAAATCCCAAAAAATACTTCTTTTAGTCCAATTGTGCCATTGTCCATATCCTTCAAATCGATCCAATTCACCAAAATCTGTGATTTTTGGCAGATCCATAACTCTGGTAAAAATGTCTGGATGTCAACCCTGGGGCGCCATCTAATTCAACTTCCTCCTTCTTGAAGGCGTTCTTATTCCGTCAAATGGATGATCTGCTGGTAAAAACCTGCGATGTGAGTCAAACCAAGAACTCTTCCCCCCAAATTTCAAGGTAAAGGCCTTTGTATGCTCCATGCAATGGGGACATGCCATCTTACCATGAGTACCCCAACCAGACAACATGCCATATGCAGGGAAGTCATTAATGGTCCACATAAGAGCTGCCCTCATTGTAAAGTTCTTCTTTCGTGCAACATCATAAGTCACAACGCCATTCCACAACCTTTTGAGATCGTCAATGAGAGGTTGTAAGTAGATGTCAATACCATCTGTTGGATTATCTGGACCCGGTATAATACAAGTCAAGAACATATAGGGCTTAGACATGCACATATCAGGAGGAAGATTGTATGGGGTAACAATAATCGCCAAAGCAAGAATAAGGTTTCGCCGTTGATTGAACATATGGGTAAAACCATCGAGCATAAGCCAAGTCGTACATTACGTGGATCTGCTGCAAATTCGGGATTCACACGATCAAAGTGCTTCCAAGCTTCACCATCACAAGGATGTCGCAACATACGAAGTGCTTTTATTCTCATAGTGTCAAGTCATTTTGTCTGCGACTGTGTTGACGCAAACATTCTCTCGCTGACCTTGGAATAATTGGCAAATAAAACATTGCCTTAGTGGAACTGGTTTTTGTCTACCCTTCCCATTATCGAAGATGTGACATATACCTTGGCTCACCACAATTTGCATTCAACCAAAGGCTTATCGCTTTTACCAAATTCATTGTCGTAATATAACATACACCCTCTCACACAACAATCAATCCTTTTAGATTCCAACCCCAATTTGGACACTAAGCTTTTAGCCTCGTAATAACTTTTTGGCAAACCATCTCGATAGGTGACGAGTCCAACATCATCTTCGTTCACGAGATCCAAGCACACATCCGTAGCACCACAGCTTGGACTTGAGAGCTAAAAGTCTCACACACATTGATAACTTAGAGTCGGCAGACCCTTCAAACAACGACTTATTTGTTCTAACAAGAGATTATAAAATCTTTGTGCAGCCTCATTTGGAAGTTCATACGTGTCATCATACTGCGGGCTCCTCAATGATACGTTGACCCCAAGGCATCACAAACCATATTTTGCATCAATTCAATCTGCTCACCATATCTCGTATTCACGCAATTACTTGAAGCACTGTGCAATTATCGCCAACCCCTAATCCAACCCGAGGTAACTCTTCACCATGTCTAGTCCAAATCCAGTAATTAGGCATAAATCCAACTCTGCAGTGCAAAGATGACCTCTCCTGGGCTCTTGATCTTCTCGCAATCACATTTAAGGCACGGACACCTAATCCCTCCATTAATTACGAAATCTTCGTGTGCCATTGCGACTTGAACGAAGTGATCAATCCCATCGCAAAAAGATTGTTTCAAACCCCTCTTCCCTGATACAACCTATCGTGACATCCAACTACGATTGAAGGAAAAAATTCCATCTTCTCGCATGTCAAAAAAATGACAATTTCAAAGAAGACGACATTCTTACAACCTCTCTCTTTCTTTAAATGGTATGACTTATCCCATTCGAGGAAAAACTTTTTCAGAACTTCGTATAATAGTCATTCAGTAATTCTCATATCTTATACTTGACAAAATTTCGGCAAAGATTTCCCATTGGTCTCTCGAGTACACAAAATGATCGTGATTAGGAACAAGGCAATCAAGTATGCACCCAGAGAACAAAAGGAAATGAATCTAACCGAAATTTCATCAAATATCAAGATACGAGAATCAAGCAACAACTATTATACAAGTAAAGAAAAAGTTTTTTCCCAAACTGTCCGACTTGGACAATTCAAGGTTCAATATACAATGAACACGTGGTATCTAAAAGAGTACACGCACTCAATAATATATTGAACCTCAAACGGGAAGCTAAGGCTTTTCTCCGATACTAATAACAACAATCAAACATCCATTTCATCAATAATTAAAAAGTAACATGTTGAAAGTTGACATCCTCTTAAAGGATAGAATTAAACAAGCATACCGACGGCAAGGGAAGCATAAATTCTTTTAACAATTTTTGTTTTCATAGTGGTTTGGCTTGGTATATGCCATGCAATTAGAGCTCCTATATGGTCACATCTACCATACATCATAATCCTTTAATTGGCCAAAAAACAATCATTTTCTGTTTCTGCAGTTAAAAAACTAGCCTAGCACCAGAATCTACTACATTAACCAAGGCAGTTGATGGTATCTCTAAACAACATAAAATTGGTTACTTTATTATTTTTTAAAAAAAATAAGATCATCACATAATTAAATTCATCAAATATAGGATTTTAATAGTTTATAATTAGTGTCTGATACGATTAATTTGGGAATCAATTTCCTCGATGTAATTCATGTCTTTGTGTAATAATATGTCTTTCATATGTTAAATTTTTTAGTTTAATAAACCTTGTTTGTATTTACAAAGTATAGTATATAGTTATAATCTGTAATTATTTTGGAGATTAATATGGTTACTATCTCAATATAAATTGGTTTCTACAAGTATAGCGAGACGTAGCATGAACATAGGATCGAGATTCACTTATCAAATTGAGTTTATGTGTTGCTTGCTAAATGAATAATCTACATGCTACCTTACTCTAACATAAAATATACATCAAACAAAATTTCCTCTGTGGAGAGAAGTAAATCGAGTGATTCCTTCTCTCTTTACTTTTCTTTCAACTTAAAAGAAAAAGTATCGACATATATTATCGAGAAAGAGGGTTTTGAATCAATTAATGAAGTTCATTTTTCAAAAACATCATTAAAAAAAAATGAAATGGGATTTTTTGAAACATAGGAAAAGGTGATCTATTGAGTCATTTATACGAATCCAAAATATTATGATTATGAAGAACTCAACGGGACTCCTCGAATTCGTCAAAAATATTATCTAGACGCGTGAATAGATTGACCTTAAAACAACAACGATTAATTACGATTGCTATAAAACAAGCTCGTATTTTATCTGCGTTACCCTTTCTTATTCCGGTACCTTTTGTTAATAATAAAATTACTTCAATTTAAAAAAAGCGAGTCAACCACTAGAACTACTACTGTTTTTAAAAAAATGTTTTTTAAAAAATAGAGTTACTCTTCAATTGAATTCAATTTTGAATCGAAAATCAATTTCAATGTGGATTGATATCTTGTTCGAAAACTACGACAACTATACATCACTTCAACATAAAACATCCTTTGTTAGCCAAAACACACATCACCTCAAAATTCTCTCTCTGGAGAGAACTATGAAGCAAATCAAATAAATATGTCGGTGTGGGGGGCAACACCAACCCTTTTTCCACCCAATGAGTCAACCGACATTTCGTTAGAGTGCATACCTAATTCTCGAGAACAAGAGAGTGTCCACGCCCTTCGATGTGAGTGGCGCCTCTGAGCAATGTCGTGGCCTCGAACTAAAAATACAGAAAAAACATAGAAAATTTTAACTAACAAGCTACCAAATAGCAATCAACAAAAATGAGCAGGATGCCAACCAAACAACAATCATGTTATAAAATAATTCCAAATAAACCCCAAGTAAGCTTTTTGGCTTTCACTATTTTTATCAAATCATGAATTCTCAAAAGCTATTTAACCTCCTCATGTAAAACATATAATAGAGCATAATAGAGTGGTGATGGTGGTGGTGGCGGCCTGGTTTCGCGAACAATCGTTGAAACGTTGGAATAATTGGAACTTAGGCTTAAGACAAAAATTAAATAGAAAAGCACAAATGTAAAGACATACATCATATATTATCCTAATACATTTATCCAATTAAAATGTTAAAGCAGTCAAATACTAATGTACATAACATGCATAATATAAAATAGAGGCTAGCTAGTGGCGGCTCCTTGAGGGTCCCCAGGACAAAATCGGGCGGTAGAATCCTCCGAAGGAGTCGATGGAGTGTAATCTACTACGGTGGGAGAATATTTTGGTGTGGGCGAGTGTAATCCTCTCCGATTGGAGAATACTCAGGTGAGGTCGGAGTGTAATCCTCTCCGATTGGAGAATACTCGGTGTGGATAGAGTATACTCCAAGATCTCATCGTCATCATTTGGAGACCTGAACGATGTATGTCCTCGATGAGCATCACCGTAGCTACAGGCCTCCTGGGATCACCATGCTTTGGTTCATCAAATCACGATCCTCAAAGACGATCCTTAGTCCCGATGACAAAGCTATTTCGATACTCCTCGCAGACATCATCGGCCTCCTAGAAGGCATAGGAGGATCACGATGGCGAGCATCGCGATCCTCAATCGTCACAAAACTATTCCGATACTCCCTTGCAGACATCATCGGCCTCCTGGAAGCCCTACCTCGACCACGGTTTCCATCTAAAGACATTGTCTGCATTTGTTGTCAACATTGGTCAGTCATGAGCATATAAACTGAAAATAATCGAATTACAACAAAGCGAACAAAGGCATAGGTTTGCAGATTTAAGACTTTATTCCAATATTTTTTCAATATTTTTTCAAATCATGATGCTAACCGAGCAGGATGCGCCAACTAGAATTGTTTTTTTTTTCCCTTCTAATTAGCATGCTTAAGACAAACTTTTAACCTTGGACATAATATAAGTATCCTAAACTCTTAAAACAACTAACAATCCACAAAATCAATAAGAGCAGAGCAACCGTCAAACAACTAACAATCCACAAAATCAATAATAGCAGAACAACCATCAAACAACTAATAATCTCACGCAGTGCTACTCTTGCAAAGCTACTAAAACAAAAATCAAATACCAACAACAGGGAATACAAACAAACCTTAGTTCCCAAAATCACAGAACACAAAATTAGAGGGCAAGCCACAAAAGAATACCTCGTGATGCACCAAAACCTTCAAAATCACGTCAAAAACCTTCAAATCACTTCAAGAACTTTCAATCGTTCCTGAAACATCGAAAAGGAACACCAAATCAATTTGGGATTCGGAAGAAAAAAACACGAACAAAGAAGGACAGAATAGAGACAGAGAATAGACGGTGGTGGCAGAGGTGACAGCAGACCACGGTCTTTGTGGAGGTGGCGCGGAAAATCTTGTGGAGGTGGTGGCGGACGCGTGGTGTTGTAGAGGTGGCGGCGAGATGGTGTTCTGTGGAGGTGGCGGCGGATAGAGAGAGAGATGAGAGAGAGAGAGAGACAGACACGGTGGTGGTGGTGGCAGAGGAAACGCGGTGGTGGTGGCGACTAAGACGTGGTGGTGTGGGCGCAGTGGTGGTGGTGGTGGTGGTGAGAACAAAGGAGAACAAAGTGATGCAACAGAGAATAGAGAGAATAGAGTGGTGGTGGTGGTGGCGGCCTGGTGGTGGTGTGGGCGTGGTGGTGGTGGCGGCGTAGTGGTGGGGGCGGAGGAAGAGAGGGAAGTGAAAGAGAAGAGGGATGAAGATGGAGGAGAGAATAGTGCAACGAGAGAGAATAGAGAGAATAGAGTGGTGGTGGTGGCGGCCTGGTGGTGGTGTGGGCGTGGTGGTGGTGGCGGCGTGGTGGGGCGGAGGAAGAGAGGGAAGTGAAAGAGAAGAGGGATGAAGATGGAGGAGAAAGGGAAGGCCTGGCTTCGATTATTATCGCAAGACACGACGGCTTTTTACCGACGGTCTAGGCCGCCAGAACTGCTCGCATTACCGACGGGTTTTTTAACTTACCGACGGTATAAGGCCGTCGGTATTTGAAAAATAGGCGCGTAAATGAAATATCTTTGAAATTACCGACGGGCATTGACCATCGGTAAATTTACCGACGGACTTGTTGTTTTACCGACGGCTTGGCCGTCGGAAAATCCAACGTTTAACCGACGGTCTCTGACCGTCGGTATATGCCCGTCGGTAAATTCGAATTTTCTTATAGTGATTGCGGATGCCATTTCTGACGTCCAAGGACTTCAATAACAATAAAACCCCTCTTTAAACGAGTGTAGAGAGCGGGTACAAAGTGCGCCCTCCGCGGCCCACTCAAAGTTTTCAGCGTTGGGGGGAAAGTGGTAATCATCCCTCTGAAGTATCTTCTTTCCCATCTCCAACCTGGCCAAAGCATCGCCAAGAAAATGAGGACGATACTTATCTATGGTTATCAGCCACTCTCCTACTTCCCTTTCGGTGAAAAACCGTTCGAAGAACCGCTCTAAATCTAAAGGAAGTCTTTATATTACTGCGGGATCCACCGAGGACACTTTCTTACCCTCATAATCTTTTTCAAAAAGCCCCGGAGGAGGGTAGACTACTGGGGAAGAGCTTTCTTCCTCAGAGCTCGACAAAGCGAAACTATCATTCAGCGATGAGCAACCGCTATCGGCATTATCGCTCTGCCGCTCTGGAGAGCCACTAGGAGAAGAGGAGGAGGAAAATCCAGATAACGAAGAAGAAGACAAGCAAAAAATTTCTCTAGAAATTCCTATTTTGCTACCCATTTCAAACAATGAAAGGAAAACCAGAGAAAGGGAAATGAGAGTTACCTGTAAACGACAAAGTTTGCAGAGAAATTGGGGAAACCGAAATGTTCTGCAGAACCCGAACGATTGAAACCGCGAAAGAGAACTCGAACTAAAATGCAGATAGAACACAGATGAAGAACTAGAAGGTAAGCAGCAAATCACTAGAGAAGAACAAGAGGGAGAAGAAAAGGGAAAGCCGCGGAATTTGCTAAACAAAGCAAAAAGAGAAATTGGAAGGGAAAAACCCTATTTATAGCTTCCAAATCCACTCCAGAAGACATGACCCTTCTTCTTCCCCTCACCGTTTGATTGGTGACACGTTGCGCCTATTCACTAGAAGGGACAGAGCAATCATGACCCGCCTCGGGAAAACGCAACGTTACACATCCCAAAGGCTGCTGAAGCGACAGTTTAAAATTCAAACTTACCCTTCACGCGCCCAAAGGATTGAGGATGTTTCAATTTCTCTTTTTGAAAATAAACTGGTAAATTCTGATAGGCACCTCGATAAGTCGACACCTCGACACACGAGCTACCGACCTGGGGGGCAATTGTTCCGGATTGGGCCAAAGCCTAATCCAGTAAAGAACTCGCCAAAGACCCATTCCCACGAAGCGAAGTTCACACTTCCCACCAACTAATAACGACGTGGCAGATCTAACAGTCTCTGAATCTCCTCGCCAGCTCATCACAGCCTGGCAGTGATCTAACGGCAGCCCGGATTTCACGGGAGCGGTTATCTCTCGATAACTGTCTCCAAACACTATATAAAGGATCTCCTCACAAATCCAGGTACGTTTTCACTTATATTTCACTTACCTTTTACTCCTACCTAAACTGACTTAGGCATCGGAGTCTCTACAGGTACAACTATCCCCGCGCCGTCATCGACCACCGCGAGTTCCTCCACAGCACTTCTTATCCGATCATCCTCTGAGTTCTACTTCAGAACAGATTCCATTTTAAGTTGGTTTCATGTACTGTACAATTCCATTCCTTACAAGCCAAATACTGGAATAGAAATGGTCATTCTATTCTAAACCGTTTCCATTCTACAAAAATCAGTCATGTG
Organism: Calophaca sinica; assembly: GCA_037113605.1. Taxonomy (NCBI): domain Eukaryota; kingdom Viridiplantae; phylum Streptophyta; class Magnoliopsida; order Fabales; family Fabaceae; genus Calophaca; species Calophaca sinica. The sequence continues at coordinate 125,945,991 of CM073732.1, forward strand.
AACCAAACATTACCTAAGTGCTTGCAAAAGATACTTTTTGCACAGTTATACAATGAGCTAATGCCATCACATAGTTTTTCATAAGTTTGAGTCAAATCGTTAGAGTATCTTGTATATGTTAAGGGTATTAGAGAGTTTATCTAAAGTTTCTAGAGAGTTTTGTAGTTATTTAGTAACTGAAGTTTGTTAAAATAAATACCACTATAACTATCAAACCTGTTAGTTTCATTCACTAAAAGAATTCAACTCAAATTCACAATCACAAAGTTCTCTCTCTCTCTCTCTCTGGAACTCTGTCATGAACCACTTCACAAAAATTGAATCAAAATTCATATATACAATAATAATAATAATAATGAAACATGGATTTTATACACTGGTAACTTAATCAAATAAAAGTAAGTATACCCACTAAAATTAGACATAAAAATATTTGCTAACTGCACTTAAATTTAATCTTTACTAAAAGCTGAATGTGGAACACAAGTTACAAATAAGCAAAGTAGCAACCATGACAACAGACACAATATTGACTTATATATTCTCGAAAGAGTAATAGTGTGGAAGGGCTACCTTCAATGTTGAGTATGCCTTAATAATGTGAGAAGTCAGGTAATCTGCAGGGATCATTACCGTATTAGATCCCCTCCCTAGCATAAGAAGAGTGTCTATGTACATCAACGTTGTAAAACCAATAAAGCACATGAATTCCTGATATCAAAATACCATTTTCTCCCATACGAAACACACATACACAGAAACACAAAGATATTAACATAGTAAATATATTAAAAAGAAGACTATATAATAATACAAAATCTAATGAAAGAATTCAAAAGAGAGAAAATATCTAGGACAACCAAGTACTAACTAATTGATCGATACCATCACTACTTGTAAGAAAGGGGAAAGGATGTTCATGTTGAGCTGGTACGTCAAATAAAGTAGCAAATTTCTGTCAATAGAAACAGTTGAAGAATGTTTATTGGAGTGAAGCTAGTATACAAGTTGACAGTCAATAAGAAATTATATGTATTTCCAAGAACAACAACTCCACAAGCTACAATCCAATTGGGTTCCACTGTATGACGCAAAAATCATGTTGTATTCCAAATGAAAATCACCTCAAGATCAACCTTCTATCCTAACCTGTTTAGCCTGTACACCAAGTGAATGTATCATGGCAAGAAATAAAAGTTAATATTAGTAGCATATGGTGTTGTCATATGTTTTGATAATAATATAACACAAATAATTAAATTTTTTCTTGTCTTATATAGCCCCTGAACTGCAAGACTTTTAACTAGTATTGGTGTCTTATCCAGCTAACCAAAGCAATAATAACACAACCCAGTAACTAAATATTGTATAGTATATTATATATCTCTGGTATAACCCCATCTCAATATGTGTGTATCGGGTGGCTTTCAGATCGGCATAGTGATATTCTATGGGCATATCTCATCCCTTTCCCATTAACCCAAATATTCCTTTCTCTTTACTTATTTAACAATGGTTTATTAACGGCATCCACCTAATTATAACAATTCATAAAGCTACGACTAACCAAAAATATATATGTTAATTGGATTGCATACCTTAAATTTGAGACAATGACCGAAGACCCCCTCAATTGTTGGTTACATTGTGCAACTTTAGTAGCATCTTCTAATGCAGAAGGCAATTATGAAAAGATGGCAACAAGTTTTACAATCCCTATCAGGAAACAGAATTTGTTTTTATTCCTGAAGAGTGCTAGCTGGAATTCTTCCTGGATGTAAAGAAGCACCAGAAGAAAATTATGTAAAAGAGATTAGGCACCAGAATAAAAGGTATTTTATCTAAACTAAAAAGAAAACCTCTTTTAATCAGCTTTGAAACGTAATATTGAGCTCAAAAATGACAAATGACAACTTAGTAGGTTTCTACAAAGTGAAAGCCTAGAATGCCCCGCCATTCTCATTTTCACCTTAACATGTGTTGAATGAAACTAAATGCTTTGCATTTAGAATGAAAAGCCAAAAAGAGCCTGAACTTTAAATATGTACCTAGCAGGGGAAAATAGAGCAAAAAGCAAAGAAAGCATCCCTTGCAAAGTGCAAGTGGTGATGTCAAGTTATTGCCAATTAACATGTTCATGGAGAAGAATCATATTTGAATATTTTGATACCGCTATCGCAAGTTATATAATATTGAAACACAATGCAATAGTTTTGACTAGATTTTATTCTATAAACAACATATTAACCTGGAGATTAGCAAATCTTACAAGCATAAACATCATGGGTTGCGGTTGGGAGTTACGACAACATCTAGTTTGATTCACATCACTACCTCATCTTTAGACACCTGCGTGCAAACTGAGTATGAAAAGTGAAAACTCATGGATAAGAAAAGCTTGAACACAATGAGTGAAAAGTTAAAACAAAATAAGGAAACCTTACTTGGTCTTCGATAATGATTCCTACAAAACCAGTAGCGATAAAACTCAATCATGCGGCGTCCCCCACTGTTGGTTGCTTTGACAATTTCAGCGACATGGAGACGTCGGGACCGGGGTTCGAACCCAGGTGTTGCCGTTTAGACGTGTGTGTGTGTGTGTTTGTTTGTTGCTTACCATTTCTACTAGCTGACAACAACAAAAAACTCAATCATGCGCCACCACTTGATTTTCTCCGAACGACCACTATTGTGCGCACAATCTGTGAACCACCGTGTCGTCGTCCCTTAGCATTTCACCCGCGTATTACAACCCTAATAAAAGGAAACTTGGGGCTAAGGGGTGAAACTTGGGGCGGGGCACATGCAATTAAAATGTTAGGGCACCCAATGAGTGAGAGGGAATAAAAGGGGCGGGCACGCAGGTGATTGAAAACAAAAACAAGCGCGCACACTATTCCATTTTTGTGTCCCGTAAAATATCTTTAATAGCGCTTGATAGAAAAGGCAATATCAAAGGCCTAGACATTTAACACCGCTTCACCAACCAAACGCTATAAAAGGTATTTTTAAAAACAAAAGACCTTTTGATAGCGCTCTTTTACTGAAGCGCTATCAAAAGTATACTCTTTAATAGCGCTTACTTTAGAAAGCGATATTAAAAAGCTCTATACAATATATTATAGCGCTTATATATACAAACACTATTAAAAAGACGATATTAAAACCATATTTTGGCGTAGTGATTAATTATTATTAAAATGTTGTATAAGAATTAAGATCATTATCAAAAAAAAATTATATGCTATATTTTATTTAACAATTTTCTGCTCTATTTGCTCTATTGATATTCAATTTATTCTACATAATGAAGAAACAAAAGAAAAAATAATAGGTGAAAAATTAATGAATTTTAGGTTTTCAAAATAACAAATATATTTTTGATATTTTAAATTAATATTTTACAATTATCATAATCCTAGCTAAATTATTAACACCTTTTTTCTACAAAATGACATGAGAAAAATTCTTATTTTTTATTAAATTTGTAATTTATATATTCTAATTTTATACTACATTCGTTCTTATATATAAAACCCTTTTGAAAAATTTGTATGTTCCTATTTAAAAGACCCTCTTTAAATTCTCTTTTGTATTAATTATTTTTCACAAAAATATCCTTAATTACTTTATCATCTCTCTCCTACTAGCATTCGCGAAAGAAGTGCGGTGACGAGTCTCAATATAAATTAATTATGTAGATAATTAATTAGAAGAAAAAAGTGAGTAATGAGTCCTAATAATTGAATGATAATTTTGGAAAAATAATACACATTATTGACAAATATAATATAAATAACTAGATTAACTAATTTTATCATTCCTGTGAATCGGTCGAGGACTGTGGTAGTATAATTTAACTGCTTTAGTTAGTACTACTAAGACAACTTTGATACTACTTTCGTCATATTTTGTTTAACGTTTTAGTAAAATATTATTGTCTCAATTTGATCGTCATTTTACAATATCAATGAAAATTAATTTTTTTTCCATTATACCATTGACAATTATTAATGTATGGAGTCGAATATGAGCAAAAAAATGTCAAGTTTAGTGGACTAAAATATATGCAAATTTCAACTAATTCAACCATATTTAACGTCATCATTCCAAAAATACCCTTAAATTAATTCAACTTTTATTTTATAAATAAATGACACGCTTCCATGATTAAGAACAGTTTAAGAAATATAGTTCATTTTGTATATGAAATCAAGAAAATTTAATGGGTTTAACTAACACCCATAATCAAAGTAAAATTAGATATTTTTTATTATATTTGGGTCGAGAGAGAGTATTATTTATCAACATCGATCTCAACTCCTCACAGAGTGATAGACACAAGGTTGTCTTAGGCTCTGTTCGGTAAAAAAGTAGTGGATAGCAAATTAGTTAGCTGATAGCGAATGAGCTTATAGCGGATAAGCTAGCAAATTAAAATTTAAAGTGTTTAGTAAAATTAGCGGTTGAAGTGACTGATAAATACAAAATGACATAAAAGTACATTTTAATAAATGAAAGAGACGTTAAGGATTATTAATTTTTTACTTCATTTAATAGAGGATAAATGAGGAATTTAATTAAAATTATAAGGATAAAAACGAGAGAAGAAATAATATGCTATAAACTATAAGCTCAAAATACTACTTTAACACTATGTTTGGGAGGAGAGAAGAAAAGTGTAGAGAAAGGAAAGTTTTTTGAAAAATGTAAAAAATATGCATAGATAAGTGTGGCAGACCAATAATAATATAACACATAATCAATTTTACACTTTAATCAATAAACTTTATTTCTCCAATTTTCTTACATACTACCAAATACAGTCAAAATAGCATAAAAAAATGTTATAGTTTAATATTTTGACGTCACAAAACAAGATTCTCACACTTCCTCGGTCCCGTCATTATTATTATTATTATTTTTTATTAATCAGTCCCCGTCATTATTTGGAGCATAGTACTAGTACTACTGAAAATCTAGAAAATATATAGCTGACGTAATCTTCTATTCTGTGACTAATACGTATCGTAATAAACATTCCTGGGTGGGATGGGTGAGGGATTAGTGACTAATGTGGAACGTGGTGAGAAGGGGTTTGTTTGGGGAGAGAGATAATGACAGGCTTTCTGGGCTATGAATTTAGTGTGACCAGCTTTTGAATTTATCGGTAAATGGCAAATTATCACTGCTGTTAAGCAAAAGATCTGCTGCCGCTGCCGCTGCTGCTGCAACAGTGCAACCTGTTCGGTTCGGACCCCCAAAACTCTCACTCCATCTCTATCTTCCTTCTGCCCATTGTAAACAACAGGGTACAATCTGCAGGTGACGTAATCTCCAGTTGCCTCGTGCGCTCAACAGAATACTACTTTTTTATTCATCATCTTAAAATTTTAATTTTGTTCTAATTTTTCATATTCTTTATTATATTTATCCTTATATATATAAGTTGGTAGAATTAATATGTATTTCGTTAATTAAACTAAATTTCAATTTTTTTAAGCGAGAATTTATTATATTTATTCTTATATATATATATATAATATAATCTCACCAACTTATATATAATTTTTTAACATGTATTTCGTTAATTAAACTAAATTTCAATTTTTTAAGCGAGAATTTATTTACTAATACAAATTTATAGATGCTAATTTTTATAATTTAAATATTAAGGTTTAAATATGTTTTTAGTCCCTACAACTATAGTATGTTTTGATATTCATCCCTATAAAAAAATTTGGGTCTCTACAAAATATTTTATTTTGATTTTAGTCCTTTTAACTAAAAGTCATAGGAAAGTTGGTAGGAAAATGAAGTGTTTTCTGCAGTTTTTTCTATAAATTTTGGTTGAAATAATATTTTTTTTAGTTTTTCGGATCAAAATTTACAAGAAATTTAGTAGAAAAATGAAGTGTTTTCTAGGAATTTTGGTCAAAAGGACCAAAATCAAAATAATATATTTTATAAGGACAAAAACAAACAAAAAACTTTACAGGGACTAAATTAAAACACTCTATATTTACAGGGATAAAAAACATAAATATTAAATATGTTTTTTTAAAGATTATAATTTTACTAATTTGGCTTAATTGTGATTTTGTTCTCCCTATTATGATGCTTGGGATTTTAGTCCGTACATACCTACGATACATCTCTATAATATAGTTACAATAATAAATTTATTATTGTAAAATTATATAATATTTTGATAATATAATGACTAAATATTGATATTGTAAATAAATTTTACACGGATGCTGATATTTGTGGATATATTTTAGGAAGTATTATAATAAAATGACATCAGGTAATCCCAACATATTTCCAGGCCTAAAGCGAACTTTGAGGCAAGATATTTTCAAAGCAAGATTATTGGCTAATGAATTAATGGTAATTAATTTTTAAGTGTGAGAGAGAATAATAGAAAATCGCGGATCTTAAAAAAATAAATGTGGTTTTTGTCAAAAAAAAATAAAAATAAAAATAAATGTGGTTTTTGCTTAAGCAGAGATCAAATACTATTCTCCTTTCTCCGAGGAAAAACCACATGCTGGTTACCATTAAATTAGGTCGGTTAATGATGAAAGTTTTATAAATACTAATAATAAATAAGTGTTTTGCTAGTAGGCCTAAAATAAGAGCTAGGACCATCGTATACTTGTGTTGACCCTGAGTGACATTATGATGAAATAGATAGTGTTCCCATGTGAACCCGAAGATACATAAGAAAGAGAGAATCTCACGGTGATAAATGAGTGGAAGAACGAAAATGCTATGGTGGACTCACGTGATGAATCATTATGGCGGAGGATGGTTAATGATATAAAATTAAAATATTATCCCAAATATACCTCTGACATTAAATTAAATTAAATATATAAGAAAAGAATGAATTTTTAGTACAGATATATCTCACATTAAATAGGGGTATAAAAAGAATTCCAGAAATTAATATATGTTGAAATGAGTTTATCTTTTTTATAATTAGAACAAAAAAATATACATTAGAAATTTTGTTATACTATCTCTGTCCCTATATATAATCCATTTTTAGGAAAAAATTTGTCTTTTTTATAAGAAATTTTTCAAATTATTAGTTGCATTAAATATTTTTTTACAAAAATACTCCTAATTAAATGAGATGACAATTTCTCTCTTTTAAGAGTCTTGGGGAGATGAATCCCAATAATTGAAAGATAATTTTGGAAAAACAATACACATTGTGACAAATTTAGTACTAGTTAAATTTTTTAATTTGTGTGAATTGGTCAAAAATGACTTATATATTGGAACATAGGAACGAAGGTAGTACTCACTCTGTTTCTTTTCATTTGTCTATGTTTTAGGAAAATAATTGTTACTATTTATCTGTCATTTTTAAAGTTTAAGGTTATATTAATTACTCTCTCTGTCCCATAATATATGTCATATTTGCAAAAAAAAATTGTCCCAAAATATATGTCATCTTCAATTTTCAATGCAAAATTAAATGTTTGTTTGTCAATTATACCATCAAGTACTCCACTTTGTATTTATGACAATAGTTAATATACAAATGGTTAATGGGTTAATTTGGTAAAATTATCACTCTCTTTCTTTCATTTATTATTTTTTCTTAAACTGTGTGATTTGGTCAACTATGACATATATTATGGGCCGGAGGGAGTATTCTCTTAACTATTTACTCCCTCTGTCCCATAATATATGTCATAGTTGACCAAATCACACAGTTTAAGAAAAAGCAATAAATGAAAGAAAGAGAGAGATAATTTTATCAAATTAACCTTATTAACCATTAGTGTATTAACTATTGTCATAAATACAAAATAGAGTAATTGAGGGTATAATTGGAACAAAACATTTAATAGTGCATTGAAACCATAAAGTGACACATATTTTGGGACTAATTTTTTTTGTTCGTAAATATGCATATAAAATGGGATGGAGGGAGTACTATAGAGAGAATAAATATAATGGGATAATAAACAGACAAGGATATCGCAAGAAAAAGACCAATAATTTCATAAAAGCAACAAAATTTATTGGTTTGATTGGTTTGTGTAAAATAATCTTGAACCGGATCGACAGCCTGTAGGAAAAATTAAGATTGAGCAACCTAATACTCCATCCGTTTTTTTTACATGTCGATTTTTTAAAGTAATTTTATTTCTAATTACTTGTCATTCTTAAAGTTTAAGGTTTCATTAATTACTTATTTATCAATTATACTTTTAACTATTTATTATAGAAAGAAAAATATGTTCTATAGAGTAATGAATTGTCAAGGGTATTATAGTAAAAAGACTAATAATTTCATCAAAAAACAACAAAATTTATTAATTTTCTTGGTTAGTGTAAATAAACCTTAAGGGGCTGATTGGTTCACGAGAAAAATTGTGAAGAGAAAAATTGTAAAGAGAGAGTATGAAAAGAGAAAAATGTGAGAAATAAGATAGATTTAGGGTATTGATTGGAATGAGATAAAGAGAGAAAAAAAAAAGAGAAGTGTGGATTATTTTTTAAAAGACATCAATATCCTTGGCTAAAAATTTAAATTATTTGAGATATAAGGAGAGAATATGGGTAGAAATGGAAAAAAGAAAAAAAAACATTGTCAGACCAATTTCTTCGCATGAGAGCGAAAAAAGAAAAAAGGCGTGGGACCCAATTTTTTTCAATCTCTCGTCTCATATTTTGCTCTATCCAATCAGGAAAATTGGCTCTCTCGCGTCTCTCTCGCTTCACATTCTCACCTACCAATCAGACGCTAATGCTGTGTTTGTTTCGGGGTGAAAGGCGGCGAGAGATTGAGGGACGAGTGAGTTGGCGAAGAGAGAGCGCATCTCTCTCGTTTGGAACGGCAGAGAAGATGAGACGAGAGAGTGAGGAGTGATTAAATTTGCACTTTTTGCTTTCTTCGCAAAGTTGCGAAGAAAGGCAAATTGAACCAATTTTTTTTCGTGTTTTCAATTATACCCATATTCTCTCCTTATATCTCATATTATTTAAACTTTTAGTCAAGGATATTAATGTCTTTTAAAAAATAATCAACACTTCTTTCTTCTCTTTTTCATAAACCAAATAATACCCAAAATCTACTTTATTTCTCACCTATTTCTCTCTTTCTACATTCTCTCTTACGTATTTCTCTCTTCACAACTTCTCTTCGGAACCAAACCCATCCTCAACGAAAAGATGTAATTAATAATTAATCAGAATCAAAACCCGGGAGGGAGAGAGTTCCAAAGCACGAGATGTAACGTAAAAAGGTGAAAAAAAACACACAAGGAATATGGAAAGAGCTCGGGGTCGAAGGGAGAGGGCCCCCAACCACACATTGGTTGAAGAATACCGAGGACAACACGTAATCCCCATTTTTCGGGTGCTTGTGTGTGTGTGGATTTAACTTTTAACAGTGACCCAGTACTTTACGTTAATTTAAACGTCAAAGCTAACGGGTGATCAATAATGATTGCGGTGCTAGGTTGGTTGGTACAGTGTCGTGTGGTGTAGCTTCTTCAAACTCATCTGAACTCAACTCTAATAACTGGTTGATCAGTGTCCATCGAAATACAGGTATACTACTACAGGTACCCTAATATAACTCCTTTCCCAGTCTCAGTCACAGTCACAGTCACAGTCACCGGTTTCAGCTGTCCACACCTACTACGGCAACAAACAACTTCACCTTTTCTTTCTTTTCTTGGCCCTTCCATCCTCCTCAAACTCAACCTACGTAGCTTGTTTTTTCTTACTAATAATTCTTTTTCTTGTTTCTTTTTCTGCACATGTAGTGTAGTGCTTTCAAGGTGTCTCCACTGTAGCTCAACTCATTTTTTATTTTTGAAAAAGGAAGGCTAGTTTGTGAGTTGTTGTTGGTGAGAATCGGCAACTAGATCCATTTGAATGAAGCACAAAAACTAGGGTTTCACTTACTACACTTGCCACTGAGAGTTGCTTAACGTTTTTGTTGTGGTTACGTATGCTCAGAGTTTGGAGCTGTTTTTTGAGTCAAGTATTGATACTTTTGGTATTTGGTAGGGGAGGAGCTTCATTTGATTTTGTTACAGTGAGATGAGATAATAAAAGTAGTGAAAGGAAACATGAACAAGTAGCTTGCTTTATTTGAGCCTGTACAAGGTGAGAATATTTATTAATAGAATAAAAAAATAACCATGCTGGATCTGTTTCTTTCTTCACTCTCAGTTAGTCAGTTTTGTCTTGTCTTCTCTAATGTAATTATTATTATATACTAGGACTAGGAGTATTTATTTATTATTGTAGTTTGCTGTGCTGCCTTTCTGCGCATCTGCAGTGCAATTGTAGCTATTAAATTAAAATTTCAGTAAAGAAAAAAAAAAATTCTGAAACCATCTGGTTGGGTTGGTTTTTTCTTTTCTTTTCCCACTTAATATAATATAGGTCATTATTGTTCTTTTTTTAGTTTAATAATATATATGGTGATGTTAGATATGTTCCACGCAGGAGAGCAATTTTTGGTAGAAGTTAATTAGAGGCTTTGGTATACTACATATCTGGGTTGGAATGAACAGCTTAAGGCCTGAGTCTCATGTAGCACAACAAATTCGCCGTGATAAATTGAGAATCCAAAACAGTTCCCAACATTTTCAGGATCAATTCCCTAACAATCTAGAACAGTTATCATTACACCCAGAGTTTATAAACATGAATCTTGTTCAAGTTAGGAGTATTAGAAATGCCAACATGCTTGATGAACCTGCAGCTGTTTATTCATCAGAAATGCCCCACTATAATTCAACTTCAAATCCTTTGGATCAGGAACTAGGTGCAGCAGAACCAAGTAGGTTAATAATGAGTCATCAACAGTATGGTTCATTTCCCCATTCACTGGCTCCTCCTGATGATATTCATTCTCCCCAAAAAGAACAGTGTGATTTGGGAAATTGGAGGAACAGTATCCCCCAATCCCATCAAGTCAGTGATTGGATTGTAAATTATGCAACCAACTGCAACACCAACTCTTCATTGCTTCCTACTGAGCTCAACAATGAACAGTTTGGTGTAATGCATCATACCACTTCTACTTCGTCTCCACTGTATCAGAATGCTTTACAAGATATTCTGAAGCTAGCTTCTATTAGTGCTCAAGGTTCAGACATGGCTTCACTAATACAGCAAACTAGCCAAGGCTTTGTGTGGAGAAATCAAAGTGATCATTCAAATCCACAGAGCTTGTCTTTATCACTTTCATCAAATGCACAATCCAAGGCTCATGTTGTTTCTCAGTTTCAAGAAGGGTCTGCATCAGATGACCTTCAATGTGTGAAGTATGTGAAGCCTTCCGTAATTTGTAGAGATAGTGGGAAATCACTTCAAGAAGTTGTGGGACTCGGAATGCCTTCAAAGACTACTTGTAGTAGTTATAGAAATGTGGGTCCCCTTGGACCTTTCACTGGGTATGCTACTATTCTAAAGAGTTCAAGATTCTTAAAGATTGCTCAACAGTTGTTAGATGAGTTTTGCTGTGTATCTGTTCCAAAATTAGCTAGAACATGTGGTGTTTCTACTTCTGCTGCTGATACTGTCAATGACAATGAAACTGGGGTTGCTTGTGAAGGTAGTAATTCAGGTTATTCATCATCTGTGTTCCATGGTTTAAACGAAAATAGTGCTGATTGGGGGGCTGGAACTGGAAGTAGCTTTGGGGTTTCTTCGCGGCCAGATTGTTATCAACAGAAGAAAGCAAAGCTCCTGTACATGCAAGAGGAGGTTGGTTTTCAAATAACCTGCTTTATGATTTAGTACTTACTGTGTCTATTTATTTTGGCATAATGTCTGTCAGAAACTCTCTGTTATAGTAACTTGCAAGAAATTAAATGGCCAAATGCTTTTACACTACCGTGTGCAGCAACCAAACCCGGTTGTGCCTCACTGTTCAGAGAACACGGAATTATATCCTTGTTTGCATTTGAATTTTGTCAACTCCTTTATCCATTTTGCAGCTTATATAGCTTTCTGGACTTGCTATGTAATTTATAACATAAACCACAAAAGGTTTACAACACCAAAAAATCATTGATTTGTGTTAATTCAATTTTATTTTTTATTAAAAAAACCATTAATTATTAAATATAATCAATAAATAAACAAGAAATGTTTTATAAATATCCTTTTAAAAATGGTATAGTTTTGCTTGGTCTTTGGCAATGCTACCAAGGTAGTCAAAATCGAGATTATACGCATAATCGGAAAGGGGATGTAAAATTGTAAATCGTGGAATCGTAACAATAATCGTAAGATTATACAAAATTCATAAAACACATACATATGCATATAAAACATATATGCACACTTCAAATACTTGATTAATAAGTCATAACACAAAATATAAGTCATAACTCACAACTAATAAGTCCTAACTCATAAGTGATAAGTCACAAAATAACTTAAGTTAGTACAAAACACCAAGACATGAACACCTAAACCTCAATCAAAATAGATTGTCTAAATTGAAATCATAATCATTCAAGAATCTTCATTTCCTCCATCTTCTCCATCTCCTTCATTCTTTGAAGCAGAAACTAAATTGTGGTGCGAAACAGAATAAGTTCGAACAGAGGGAGGGTCGCACAGAGGGAGAAGATCGCACAGAGGGTCGAATAGAGGGAGGGTCCAATAGAGGTCGCACAAAGTATACTGACCTGAGGGAAACAGAACAGGTTGCACGAACAGAAGGAGGGAGACGACAACACTTGCACGAGCTCGAACAGAGGGAGGAAGACGAGCCCTTGGTCGTGAGAGAAGGGAGAAGCTCTGCCGCGAGAGAGACAGAAAGACGAGCAATCGACAGTAAACAAAAAAAAAAACCCTAAAACTCTGCACGAGTTCGAACAGAGAAGCTCTGCCATTCGTTTCTTCCCTGTCGCGAGAGGGCGAGTGCGAGAGAGAGGCAATCCACAGTTAAAAAAAAAACCTAAAACCCATTTATTTTTAAAAAGGATCCCAATTGGGTCATTTGACCCGCGATTTAAAAAATGGGTCGTGAACATTAAACCCACAACCCGCGGCGGGTTAACCTAATGGGCTGCGAACCCGGCCCAAAGGTCATCGTCCCTGTCAAGCAAACACGCAGATAAACGCCGATCACAACGATTTTATGATTTTCGGCGCCGATTCAACCCAATTCCAACATTTTCCGATTTTATTCAAGACCATAATCGCTGAGCACCTGCAAAATCGTAAAAACGCATGATTACACGATCAAAATCGTGATTTTGACAACCATGAATGCTACCATTGGCACCTTTGATAAGGTGGCCTCCATATGGTCATATCAAGATCTTTATGCTTCCTTGCTCATTTGTTGCTATCTCTTTAATTGTTGTTGGTGGGGCTAGAAATAGGTTGGGCTTAATAGGACTTTACTTAAATAGATCCTATCTGTTCTAAAAATTCGAGGTCTAAGCTTGACTTATTACTTGTCATATACTTTTTTAGGTTTGGTCTTGCCTTTTTGAAAGTTTGATCTAGTCTGTTAGCATATTTAAAGGCCTATCATTCGTCCTAACTCTAAGCAGGTTAAAGAACTAATAACAGTGTTGTCAATCGTGGATAGGGGAAAATAGTGGTTTGTTCAAATTTTGCTATGCTATAGCTCTATAGCACTGCTATAGCCGCTATTTGAAAGCACTGATGAGATGCGCATATCGCGGATAGTAGCGGGTTGTTCAAATTTCTCTACGTTATAGCTCTCTGATGCCGCTATTTGACCACTAACTAATAGGCCACCAAGGATGAATTTTATGTATGATAATTTGCAAATTATAAAAACTAAACCAGTACTATCGATGACATGAGACATAAGGTGAAATATATTGGACTAGAGCTTTCTAAGACTGAGATAGTCTTGTTTATTTGATATAAATCTTTTTTAATGTCTGACATAACTTTTTCAAAAGTTTCACATGACGTAAAAGCCATTTAAAAACATATTTTGCAATAGGACCTTTAAATAGGTGTAAGTTTAAACAAAACTTATGGCTTTAAGTCTGTTATGTATGTCAATTTACTTAAATCTTTAGATGGATAAGTGAGTTTACTATTTTATAACATTATAAAGATCTTATTATTATAACAAAAAATATTATTATATTATTTATATTTATTTAAATAGGCTGCCCAGATAGGCCTAAGATGCTTATTAGGTGGCTTAAAACCTGACATTTTTAGCTAAATAGTGTTTTTTAAAAGTCTTAACCCTGTCTATTTAAAAATAAGTCTGGCCTAGGCCTGATGTTGGCTAGGGCATAGGCTCTTGTCGGGTGGCCTCACCTATTTTCACCCCTAATTGTTGGCAATGCTATCATTAAGACCTTAGGGTTCTCCACAGTGATGGGCTACAACATTTTATTCAACATGGCATTTATTTTTGGGGTAAGCACTTTTGTAAGGTTAGACATATTGTGTGGTATGCAGTAAATTGGTCTTTGTTGTTGATGGGGAGTAGGATAGTTTTTCAAGGTGCTTATGATTTTACAGCTACTTTAGTTCATATTAAGACTCTGTATTGATGTTGGTTTATCAATAGGGGTAGAGGTTCAAGTATATGTTATTCTGATTGGTAGAGTATATGCATAGTTGTCGTGCACCAAGTTGAGCTACATGTATTCGGGTTAGAGTACCCCTTGCACTCTCAGTAATGATATTTTTTCTAGCATGCTACCATTTCTACTAGACGTTAAATGTTTAGAAGACCTGCAAGTGAGGTGACACATTTTTGTGGAATGATTTATTGGAAACATGTTAGTATTTTAGAGAGCATGCCTGAATCACGAATATGCCCAATATGTGCTTATAGTTGTCCAGCTGGTGAGTACCATTTTGTCCAAAAGTGTCTATGCATTATGGACTCAGACACCCTGACGTATATAGGCTTTAGTAGTGTCTGTTGCGATGTTCGACTTTAGTTCATAGTTCTCCAACACCCTCTTTCAAGTCCAACTAGTTTAGTTGTTTGTTTTGGCTCAATTGTGACTTGGATAGTTGTTTAGTTGTATATTTTTTTTTCAATATTTATTTTCCCTTGGATTGTTTATGGGTAGTATATCTATGCATATGCTCAATAGTGAAGTGTCTTAGAGCATCCACAGTGGGGGTGTCATAGTGGGTATCTATCCTAGGTGGAAGGGGATCTAATTTTTTTTTTACCATTGGAGACATCCTCGCTAGCAAGATGAGCATCTAAAAGTTTCATCCAGCAGCTATTGATAGATACCATGTGTTATCATTAAAATACCATTTATTATCTTTCTTCAACAACAGAAACCAACAAACCGACAAAACAACAGAAATCAACAAAATTTTAGTTCCAGAGACATGAATTCAACTGAAACCAACAAACCAATAAAATCAATATTCAACAAAATCAACCCATGAAATGAAACAGAGAAACAACGTTTCTGAAACACAGAGACAAGAGAGAGATGAGAGAGGTAGATCTTGAGACGCGAGACAGAGATGAGAGAGAGAGAGATAGAGAGATGAGCCGCCATGGTGAGGCGGTGGAACGCTACGGTGCTCTGCGATGGCGGGCTTCCGTTAATCGAAGCTCCTCCTCTGCTGTTGCCGTGAGACGAGGGTGAGACGGGGGAGAGATGAGCCGCCATCGCGAGGGAGAGACGACGGTGCGACGGTGAGACGAGAGGAGACGGGGGGTGAGACAGAGAGACTAGAGTCGAGAGAGGTGAGGGAAGAGAAGAGGGGGCTTTTGATGTCTCTCTCTCGAACGTTCTCTTGTTGGATTAAAAATATTTTAATGAGTTTCAATTTAAGATACTTGCGTTGGAGAAAAAGGGGGGTTTGGGTATCTATATCTGATGTGGCCTTAAAAAACCAATTTGGGCCCACTTATTTGGGCTAAGAAATTTGGGAAGCTCTCCCCCATTGTGGATGCTCTTAGTGGGCTGATACAAGCATTGGAGTAGGTCCAAAAAGGTCTAGACATTTTTAGACACAACCACCCAACTTATGTACTCGTTTCTCTATTAGTCTCATCCGATGTGGGACTTGGTTTGTAGTTTTTACCACTCTCCCTCAAGTCCAAGTGTATTAGTCCTAGCTGTGACTTGCATACCTTTTTAGCCTCAGGCCCAATTTAATTTTTTAGTAGTCTAGTTTTTTTTGTTGGATCGTTACAGGCAGCTAGACTATTGGGCTTGGTTACCGGCTAGTATATCTACAGGCCTGATAATGAAGTGTCTTAGTGGGTTGATACAAGCATGAGAGTAGGTCCATAAAAATTCTATATTCTTAGACACAACCACCAAGCTTATATACCTTTTTTCTCTTTTAATCCCATGGCATGGGGGACTTGGTTTATATTTTCCAACAAAAATAAACTGTGATTATTATATAAAGATAAACAAATATCATGTTTTCATGTTTCTACAGTATCACTTTAATAGGCATTACTGTTCCGCTATTAGAAATCTGGTTCTGATGAATTGTTCATGTAAAGGCAAAATACTCTTATTGGTTTGAACCAATTTGATTCTTGGGTTATGCTAATGCTAGTTATCATTATTTTTTGTTTTAAAAGATTGGTCTTGACACTGTTGCATTGAGCTATGTATGTATAATAGGTCAGCAGGCGATACAAGCAGTACCATCAACAAATGCAAATGGTTTTTTCATCCTTTGAATCAGTAGCAGGTCTAAGTTCCGCTACTCCTTACATCTCCTTGGCTCTGAAGTCAGTATCAAAACACTTCAGGTGCCTAAACAATGCTATCTCAGATCAGCTCAAGCTTATAAGTGAAGTCTTTGGAGAGGATTTGTCAATACCCACCACCAACAACACTAGTAGTAAATTAGTTGACACTAATATGGCAGGCCTAAGGTGCATGGACCAAAGCCTTGAAAAAAACAAACCTGGTACAAAAGGTTTTCTTGAACATCAACAGCATGTTTGGAGGCCCCAGAGGGGCTTTCCAGAACGCGCAGTGGCAATTCTTAAAGCTTGGTTGTTCGAACATTTTCTTCATCCGTATGTTTTTCTCCTCGTCTCTGTTTAATTCTAGCTACGTGAATCTTCTTTGTGTTTCAAAAAGAAAGGAATTGAGATTGAATTATGGTTTTGTTTTGCTGTTGAATTTCTTTTCAGTTACCCCACAGACACTGATAAACATATGTTGGCTACTCAAACAGGTCTTTCACGAAACCAGGTGGGAGCCTACTCCTTTAAATTCATTATTATATATTTTGGCTTTGTGATTCGGTTGATTGAATTGTTATAATTGACATATGTTCACATTGGTAGCTCTGAAGTGGTCCATAGCAATGGTCAAATACTTTCAACGAGTGAATCACCGTTTTAGCCCTGAAATTGTTGGTTTTGGGCAATTTGGTCCTTGAAATTAACAAAATTTCACAATGATTTCTGATATTGAAAATCATCGATCACATTGGTTTTCAATTTTAGGGATTATTTTGGAACTTCACGGACCAAGTTACCTGATCCCTACAGTTTAAGTGACTGATTCACGCTAACCTTAATGCACTTCTGACTCTAGAAAATTGAATGTTTTTATGTGGTCCTCCCAAGTTGTTCTTCTGTACCATGATACCCTTTCCGTTTATTTAAAGGTTAGACAAAGTTAGCATTTTGATTTTATTCGTCCTTTCATGTCATACCAGCTAGGGGTTGGGATTGATATGTGTGGCTGGCTTCTCTTTGACTAGCTATGGATTTCTCTCCTTTTTCTGGTCCTTTCTCTGTTTTAATTTTAGGAACGTATGATTTCTATCTCAAATACTGTTATTATGTCATTCATTTACTGATGTAACAATCGTGTACGTAATATCCGATTAATATGTAGGTATCAAATTGGTTTATTAATGCTCGAGTTCGCGTGTGGAAGCCCATGGTTGAGGAAGTACACATGCTTGATAAAAAACCAACAGGTGCCAATGAGAATCACAGTAAAAATGAAGGAACTTCTAACACTGAAGTTGGTTCCAGCCAGCCTAGAGTGAACAAGGCTCTAAGCAAGTTTGGTATGCATTCAATACCTGAAAACCAATTTCAAGGCATGGAACTAGGTGAGGAAAGCAAGCTAAATGCGGAAGAATGGAGTCAAGAGAAGCGATCTAAATTGGAATGCCAAATGACTTCAAGCATGGATGGGAATGGGACACTGATGGGATTTTTGCCGTATAGAGGTGGTGGAGCTGAGGTTGGAGGACTTGGGTCTGTATCATTGACATTGGGTCTAAGGCATGGAGTTGAAGGTGTACAACACCAACAACTACAAGAGCAGCAGCTTAGACATCATCACCTTGGAGGCCAAATGATTCATCACTTTGTTGGCTGATGCATGATTATCAGGACTTGTATAAGGGGTTGGGAATGAGAGTAGGAGGGAAAAAGAATGTGAGATGTTCCCATTTAACTTTGCATCATCAGATTGAGAAATTCTGAACTGAAAGTGGGTGGCCAATGTTCAAACCTTGGCTGATATATATAAGCAGTTCCCCAAGGGCATTGCAAGTAGTCTCAATTGTGTTGAGAGGTCATTGTTTGGAAAATATATGGGGTGTAAGGCAGATTAACTTTAAGCTAACTAGCTAAGCATCCTTATTTCTAACATCAGTTCTTTATTAACTTATGTGGTCTTGAACATGGAAAAAAAAAAAGAAAAGGAATTTTCAGGTTGTCAGATTGGTGGTAATGTATCCAAACATATGGAAAATTTACCCCCTTTCTTGCCAGGGAGTAAAATAGTAATCAAGTGAAGTAAAATAGTATTGTTTCTTGGACCTTGATCTTATTATTAGCTTCAATATTTTTTACTTCAATTTTCGACTATTAATTAGCTTGTATATATGGATAAGCAAGGCCGTGTAGTTGCATAAGGTCTCATGAGCGCACCCAACAACATATAGTATAGGCAAACTAGATTTTCATCAACAGAAAACGATTATTGTAATTACTTTATTCCTTCTTTATACATATCATAATATATAATCATATATATTAAACAAAGACAACACATATATAGTCACATACAAATATCATGTATTCATCCCGTGCCAGGATGTGTGCCATAATCCTTGCGAGGGATGTAATGATGATCATTATCGTCAGTGACATGAGATTGGTCAGAGCCGGGTTTGCCGTAGTCCTTTCGAGGGATGTAATGGTGATCATTATGGCCACTGAGTTTCGTGCCTTGCTCCTGCTCCGAGTTTCCGGGCATTTCCTCAGCTAAGTTTCTTTTATCGGTAGCCAAACAAGAGCATGCCAGCATCAAAACTAGTGCAATTGCCAGAAGCCTCATTTTTGGACACTAGTAGTGATACCACCTTCTCCCTTTCTGCCTCTACTTTGGTATAGCTGGATTTACTTTAGCCAGAAAAGCAAAAGATCACTACATATAGATTAACTCATAGTATGCATGCAGCATGTATGCCTGCTTTATGCTCTTTCGTAGTTAAAAACAACTGTTTAATTATGTTTTTAATTCCTATAAAATATCATACTATCAAGTTTAGTTTCTATAAAAAAATTTATCGATGTTTAGTCTTTAATTTGATAGTTTGGTGAAATTTTTCATCGATGTTTAGCCCATAAAATTACCAAATTGGGGACTCAACATCAATAAAAAATTTTGTATAGACTAAACTTGATAGTAGGTATTTTATAGGGACTATAAAAACATAATTAAACCAAAACAATAATATTATTGTAAGCAATGGCATAAGCTATGTATATGACTAAAGTTTGTTTGTTTAAGATTGAAAAAAGTAATTGTATAAAAATTTGATTATTTATAGACATTTTTATGTGAGGTATAAATTAAATTTTGTTTGTTTATAATTATAAAATTATTGTTTTTTAAATTCTCTCTTATAAACTCCCACACATTATATAATTAGATAATTTCTCATAAGCTGCTCAAAATATCTTTTCATTATAATAAAAAATTTAATTTTTTTTTCCAATTGTCATTGTTTTTAAAAAGTAAAATAAAAAACAAACGCGTTAAAACCCTTAAAACATATTATTTTTTAAAAAATGATTTTTCTCAAAATAATATGAACCAAAGGTCTCTAAGTAGTATGAATAAACTTTTCAAGAATCACTAATGAAAAAATATAATCAGAAATATCTTAAACAATAATTTCTTGTATAAGTTGAAATCAACCTCTACATTGAGAAAATTATAAATTTCAGATGCTCTCTTGTTTAACTTTTTTTTAAACATCTATATAAACTTATAATTTTTTTCATAAGTTTTAAGAAGTATAAACTCATTAATTGTAATTGATAATCTCCCATAAACTAGAGTCTAAAAGCATATTTAAACTAGACTAAAAAAATATGAAAGAGGAAGTAGAGGGGGAGATGTAATATAGCTATATGAACTTTTTTTTTTTGACAAGATATATCTACATGAACTTGATCAATATACAATAACTCCAAAAATAACCATCAAGTTACTTAAGTACTCACCAGATAATTGGATTCTATATATGCATGTGTTGTATTGAGAAGAAAGAAGAGGCTCGATCCTCTATTTATAGGGCATTAGCCAGAAGCTATCTCTAATACTACCTCTCTGTCCCTATATATGAGACTCTTTTGTAAATTTTTCTTGTCCCTTTTTATAAGACTCTTTCCAAATTACAATATGCAATAATCATTTTTTTACAAAAAATACCCCTAATTAAATGGAGATAATTAAAAGACCAACAATTTCTCTCTCTTAATAATTGAATGATAATTTTGGAAAGAGAATATACATTGTTGACAAGTTTAATATAAAAACTAGTTTTCTTAATTCTTGTGCATTGGTCAAAAGGGTCTTATATATAGAGATATATGTATATACTACTCCCTCCAGTCCTTTTTATAAGAAACAAAATACTATCTCTGGTCTTATATATAAGAAACATAGGACAAAATCACAAGGACCAATGAGGCGTATTGGAATGGATAAATCTCAATTAACGATGCCATATTTTTAAGTTTTTTCCCCAAAATTACCCCTTGTAATAAATGAGAGAGAGAGAGATAATTAATGGTAAGTTGTCAAACGTTGTAAATTGGTCTCATAGTAAATAAGGACAAATATGGAAAAGTGCAATTAATGTGGTTGAAAATAAGGGTTTGTTTCTTATATTTAGGACCAAGAAAAAGACCTCATTTGCTTCTTATAAATAGGACCAGAGGTAGTAGTCTTTTTTGTTGGTCCAGATTATAAGAAATAACACCAATTTTCAAATGCATTAAATGTCTAATTTCTATTTATACCCTAATTTATGGTGAGACTTATATTAATGAGATACCATATCTCCTATGTAAATGTGTTGGTTCATAAAATGGTACTTTTGGGGAAAAAAATTAAATTTTTAAGAGTTTTAATTAGGAAAAAAATATTTTCAATATATTTCATTAGTCTTTCATTGGTCTGCGTAAATTATGCATGATTTTGTTCTTTATAATAATGAAAAAAGGGAGTATAATGAATTGAGGAATTAATTAGGAAGTCAACTTCAATTAATATTAAGGTGGGGTGTCATTAAATGAGGCAAACTTAAGTGCGACGCCCATTAAAGTTGTTTCAACCATATCAAATGATGAGATGCTCCATCTGAAATTACATGTGGACGAAATCGGGAAACTCCACCTATTGGTTATGGTGATTGATGTCAAAGTAATTTGCGATCGTTCATTCCTTCTTTCGAAAAATTAATATCCGCGGTGTTCAAATAATGTTGGGAAAAGACTGGTTTAGGATAAAAATCATTTTGAGGATATTTATCCCACCATCTTTTAATCACTTGTATGCTTATCTCAATTTCAATGCGGATGCGTATGTTTTCTCCTCATGTATAAAATTTCTTGGTGATTTTGAGTACTAATTTAGAATGTTGGTGAATGTTCTCATCATTGATTGGATTGAAAGAAGCGATATTAGTGCATAAAACATATTCATAAATAGAAAGAAAAAGATTAGTGAATGATGCTAGTGCAATGAAGATAATCATATTCATATGACATCACATCACATCATATACATCTAAATTTGGGTACGTTTTTAGTTTTTTAATTTGGTCATTAGTGTACGCATATTTCATTTGTTACCTTCATATATCAATAAACGAATCACAAGGCTGGATCAAGCAACTGTTGCGATGTTACAAGCTTACAATGCTAGGGGTTCAAAGTTCTAACAGGCAAAAATGAGAATTGGATTTGCTGCAGTCAATCCCCTCTTTATCTCTCTACTTGCATTTTTTTAATGTTTTTGGACAAAACAAATCAACAACAATGGACAACAGTGAGATTGAATCAAATGGAGGGGGGTTAGTGTGAATGTAGGGACTGCAGAAAGGGGGTTGGGACATATGGGGAAAGGGTAATGAAACAACATTATTAAGGAAAAAAAATAATGATATATAACATTTGTATTTTTGCTAAAGAAAACTAGTATTCAGTACAAGTGATAAAGAAAAATAGAACTTATAATGTAGTCAAATTTTTGAAATGTAATTAATATTTTTATGGAAAAATAAATTTTGTCTGAAAAATGAATGAATGAATGAATGAATTTTTGCAACTTATTCTTAGTGCAGTTAAATTTGTTATATTGATATTAGAAAAAAAGTGTAATACAAAGTTATAGAGCTTCCACTACTATATTACTGGCTCCCTTTTTTCTATGCAAGGTTAGACACGCTACATAACTAACATATAGTGCATAAATTTGTAAGAATGTTTAATATCAAAAAAAAAACTGTAAGAATGTAAAATTGATCGGGGTCATTATATAGTAAAGGCAATATAAATTTGTTTATGAAATTTTGTTGATGATTTTATTAAGAGCTTTTTTTTTTTTACTCAAAGATTTTATTAAGAGCTAATGAGTTAGTGATTTTAAGTTCAATTTAGAATTTGTTGACTAATCAGAAAAGTTGTCTTAATTTTTTTGGCTTAAATATGATTTTAGTCCCTCAAAAATTCAAAAAGTTCGTTTTTAGTCAAAAAAAAAAATTGAAGGTTTTTAGTCCTCCAAATTTGAAAATGTTTTTCCGTTAGTTCCTGACTCTGACGCCGTTAGTTTTTTTCTTTGCTCAAATATGATTTTAGCCCCTCAAAAATTCTAAAAGTTCGTTTTTAGTCCCCAAAAATTTTAAAAGTTTGTTTTTAGTCCCATAAAAATGTTACCACATAAGCGCCACATAATGGGGTCAGAGTCAGGGACTAACGGAAAAATATTTTCAAATTTGGGGGACTAAAAACCTTCAATTTTTTTTTGGACTAAAAACGAACTTTTCAAATTTTTGAGGGATTAAAATCATATTTAAGCCTAATTTTTTTTAGTGATGTTATTCTGCTGTCCTATGCAGCAATTCTATCTAAGGCAATCAAAATTAAGGCTTTTTTAAAAAAAAAATAGCAATCAAGAGGCTTTGAAGTTTGGAGTAATCCATCAGTAATCTGTTGCTGGTCATATTATTTAAATTTGCTATGTGCAACACTTTCAAGTTTTAAATATTTGTTATGTACAAGTGAAAGTAATGGGGGCTTGGAGGAGGGGTGTTTTCATTTTAAGCTGCAATTTGATATGCAAGTAATGGGGCCTAGCAGCGGTGTGGCGTTATCCGACTGGAATAATTAAAGACACCCCCCATTTTTCTAGCATGCACTCACTCCTTCAAAAGTTTATTTCCTGATCTCCTAATTTTTCCGGATTTGTTTGAAATAAATTTTCGGATGCACTTCCGAAAATAAACTTCCGTAAGATGGGTACATGCTAGCAAAAACGGGGTGTGTTTATTTATTCACTGATCTGATTGTTCTGTTTTGATTCCTGGTCTGGGGTTCTTAATTTGGACTTCTTGTATGGGCTTGAGTACATCTTGGGCTCAATCAATCAGTTGTCTTGTAAGGAAAAAAAAACGTAGATATGATATGAAATGTGTAAACATTATTAACGTACATAGCCATAGCCATATTTTACATAAAAGAGGACGTACAGATTATACGTATAAATTTCACTATACAAATCATGGAATCTGTTATTTAATTTCTAAATTTGCAGAATGAGCCATATCTTCTGCCTCCAACAAGAAGAAGAATATAACGGTGTGTGTTAATTTTTAGCCGCTTCCATCGTTTTTCTCACCACCGCCACCACCACCATCATTGTTGTTAAAGTCCTGCCTTGGGATATAGTGGTGATTATTCACGTTGGTTCCTCCGTACCCATAACCTGAATTGTTGTTTTCATCATCTTGGTTTGGATGCTGCTCGTTCTTCACATTCACTTCATTCGTGGAGGCTAATATTGATATGATGTTCAACATCACAATTAGGAGCATCAATTGCACAAGGGTTGCAGGCCTCATTTGCCTCTCTACAAATTAAATCAAGATCACGAAGCACTATATCTAAATCAGCTTGTAGAAAGAGAATAAATTAATATCCATCAAGATAATAAATTTCGAACTAATCTTACCTTCTGTCTGGCGATACTAGAACCAAGTGTTTGGCTTAATTAACTAGGAAAGTAGCAGAAATTAAACTTATATAACGAAGCAAGATAGAGTTTATAAGTTACAGTTACTATTCAATATATATATTTAGAATCCCCACTAAATGAGGCAAGATTAAGTGGGGTGTCCAAACTATCATAAAAAAATTATTGTTTAAGGCAACTAAAATTATGGAGTTGTGCGAATTATTTTTAGACGATAGAAGACGCGTCTTATACCTAACAATGTGCAGTATAGAACTGATCAGCATTTAATTAGAGCTAAATATCATCAAATGAACTATAAAAAATGAATAAACTGAGCTGAATTAAATTAACAACTAAGTTTCAGTTTTGAGTTTCAGTTTTTTTTTTTTTAGTTTTCAGTTTTAAAAATTAAGTTGTTATTGACATTATAATTTCTCCTTTAAAATTAAAGATATTAACAAATCCAGAAAATAATAATAATTGTAAATAATAATAACGATTTTTTCTAACACGTGCAATCTGGCACGCGTTAAGGTGCATTAAATATCTAAATTTTCAATTAATGTAGTATAGTTAATTAATTGTGATTCCTTCAAAAATATGATTTTATCTCTCATATTAATTTTGTGGATTTTTCTCCCCTATAATATCTCTCTTTCTACCAAAATAAAATAATTATTTGATTCTTGCTTTTTATTGTCTGCACACTATTTCTCTTTCAAGACCCCTCTTTCTTTTCCATGGTTTTTTTTCTTCTATATTTTTCTCCTTCTCCTATATATTTTTTAATGAACATAATACCATATTGTTTAATGTTAGTTGTTAGAAATACTATTTTTTTTTTTTGGCAAAAGAGAGGAGAGAGGCCTCGTTAAAACCTTCTGATGCAAAACCCTCCTTAGGGAAAAAACACCAAGAAGGAAAAAGAGTACCCCCCCCTAAAAATTAATAAAAAGGAAAAACAAACAAACATGGGGACTAGACCAAAACCCATGAGCGAAACAAAATGGAAAACCGCAAGAAAGAGACACCCGCCTAAAAGAAAGAACAAAGCTTGACATGCACAGTATCACAATAATGGCTTTCATCCCAACTATGTTGGCACCAAAGCCATTAACAATCATATGCAGCACATCAAGGGAAGACAAAGTAAAACCCAACCCCAAGGTGAGACAATTATAACTAAAGGTTTCAAAAAGCAAACAAGCCAAAAGCAGGGCACAATTACTTAAATCTATAACAAGGACGACCCAATCTATTATTAAAGAAATCTTCATAAAGAAACTTAGGCAGCGAATTCCACCAGATAAAGCCAGAGATTCCGAGGCCATGAGCCGCTAAACGATCCGCGCAGTTATTCCCTTCACGAAAGATATGAGACACAAGGAAAGTCATATGCTTTGTTAGAGCAATGCAGTTATTCCATCTATTCTTAAGACGCCAAGGCACAATACTTTGATTCTTAAAAGCACCAACAACCAACTAGGAATCACACTCCAGCCAAAGGTGATGCCAACCCTTCTGATAGGCAGTCTCAATGGCGAACATAGCGCCAGATAATTCTGCCTGAAAAGAGTTTTAATACCCAGTTAGCGTAAAAACAACCCACAATAGCTACATTATAATCACGAAAGATACCCCACAGATGCAGGGCCCAGCAACCCTTCGCAAAGACCGCTTGTATTGCATTTAAAAACAAAGGTTGAGGGGAATCCAAAAATCTCCTTAATAATAGGAGCCGATCTGGGTGACACAGAATCTTGAAAGCTTTCAAAAGGAAAACTCCTCTATAGATGGGAACATAGTGCCTTTGCTATAATTACCAACAAGATAAACATTAGCAATAATGAGATTAATAACAGATCCCCGAGGGAGCACCTTATTATCAAATCTCAGCTTATTCCTGCAACCAAATAGCCCAGACTATGGTCACCACACACGCTACAACAACATCCAAAACACAGGAGCTCCAAGTTCTATTACAAACCTCTAGAATAGTACCAACTGAGGAACAGTCAATATGAATGCCGAGGATGCTTTCAAGCCAGCGCCAAAGAGACAAGGCAAAGGTACACCCATGGAACAGGTGGGACGAACTTTCCAAGTTATTGCCACATAGGCTACAGACTGAAACCACAATAACACCACCTTTTCTCAGATTGTCATCAGTGGGCAGACGATTGTGAATTAATCTCCAAAGCAGGAAAGACTTAGAAGGAGGGATAGCACTTCTCCAAATAATCTTACACCAAGGCAAAGAATTACGAATGGGTTCAAAAAACAAGTAAGCATCTTTAAAAGATAAAATACCTTTTTCATTAGGCCCCCACATAATAGCGTCTGATGTCTGAAATTTTGGAATAACTATCTCTTTTATCTCAGCCATAACGCTAGAGGCTCTAGCAGCAAGATTGTGCGGGATAGACCAAGCTCCATCAACAATAAAATCTTTCACCTTCGCATGCAGCAAAGGGCGCAAATAAGGAGGAAGGTTCAGAAGGTCCACAATTGGCTGAGACAACCACTTATCCCTCCAAAAGTTAACTTTAGATCCATCCCCAATATTCCAGGAAGAATGCTCTTCAATAAAGGGTAAACAGGTTTTAATACCTGGCCAAATAGAGGAAGAGATATGGTAAGTTACAAGTCTATTATTCTTAACTACTCTAGCTTTCAACAGAGAGGTCCAATATAGTTCCGAATCTTTGAAATCCCAAGCAAGCTTCAGCATGCCAGCTTTATTAATAGACTTAATAGAACGGATGCCTAAACCTCCCTCCAAAGGCAGTCTAGTCACTTTGTCCCGAACAGCGGTGACCAACTTACGTGATTAACATCTCGGACCAAATAAATTTACGAATCCAGCGATCAACCAGAGACAACAAGCTCGAGGGCCAGGAGTAAACCCGAAAGCTATAAACCATTATACCGAGAATAACCGATTTGACCGGTTGCACTCTACCCATGATAGACAATAAGGAACCTTTCCAAGCCGCTAGCTTAGTTTTGATTCTATCCATGATAGGCATAAGATGAGATTTTCTAGGAGTGCCTTTAAATAGGGGACACCAAGATAAGTGAAGGAAAAATACGAAGCAAATCCCAACCGATTAGAAATAGCATCCTGACGAGAAGGAGATATTGCCCACATAAAATTTAGATTTATCCGAGCTAACAACCCGACGGAAATAGCCTCATAATCAGAGAACAAACGCAGCAGGCCGGAAATCGATTTTTTAGTCGCCTTGCAGAAAATCAAAACATCATCCGCATATAAGACATGACTAGGCATCCTGAAACCTCGAGGACCCGTCATCAATTGAAGCTTGCCTTCATTGACGAGCATAGAAATACCCCTGCTAAGAACTTCTTGAATGCAAAATAAGAGAGGAGAAAGAGGGTCACCCTGTCTAACACCACGTTTACAACTGAAAAAGCCAACCGCATGACCGTTAACAGCGATAGAGAGCTTAGCAGAATTTAAAATCAATCTGATCCAGGAGCAAAAAGTATCACCAAAACCAAAAGCCTGCAAGACTGTAAGAAGAAACTGCCAGTCTATAGTATCAAAAGCCT
The DNA here is from genome assembly GCA_037113605.1 of Calophaca sinica. Lineage (NCBI taxonomy): Eukaryota > Viridiplantae > Streptophyta > Magnoliopsida > Fabales > Fabaceae > Calophaca > Calophaca sinica. Next base: position 125,974,079 of record CM073732.1, read on the forward strand.
TCTTAATGTCAATCTTAAGAGCAAGCTGACCTCCAAAGGATCGCTTATGGATCAAATTAACAGCTTCTGAAGCAGTGCAAATACAATCAGAAATACTTCTACCTTTTATAAAACCCCTTTGATTCTCAGAAATAATCTTGGGAGCCACAATTGAAAGCCTGTCAGCCAAAACCTTAGTGATAATTTTAAACTGAAAGTTAGCTAGGGCTATCGGACGGAACTGGTCAATCCTATCAGCTCCAGAGACTTTGGGAATAAGGACCACCAAATTAGAGTTCAAGTTAGGAAGTAACCAACCTTGCACGAAAATCGAGTAACCGCAAAGATAAACATCCTCGGCAATAATATCCCAATAAGTATGATAGAAGAAACCCCCAAAACCGTCGGGCCCCGGAGCGCTGTCACCATTTAAAGAGAAAACCGCTTGCTTAACCTCCTCAAAGGATGGCACCCTGGTTAGCAAATCATTATCTGTAGATACAATTGAAGGAATAACTTTATCAATAAGATCATTAGAACGACAAGAATTACCCACTGCAAAAAGATCTGTATAATAATTTAAAATATGTGCCTCAATATCCTCTGCCTCCGATAAAAGATCATCACCATTCTTAATAACAGATATTTTCCTGGTAGTCCCCCTGATTTTGGCCAGTCGATGAAAGAAAGCAGTGTTTCTGTCACCCTGTAGATGCCAATTTATTCGAGCCTTTTCTCTCCAAAAATCTTCTTCCACACCTAGAGCATTTTGCAAAATTAATTGAGCTTCCTTCTCCCTACTGAAGAGATCATCAGAGCCGCCTGATCGGTCAATATCTAATTGAATGGAGTCTAAATCAGCCATAGCATTCGAGACTTTACAATGAACATCACCAAAAACCTGCTTATTCCAAACCCTGAGCCTGGTTTTGAGAATTTTAAGTTTTTGAGAAAGAACATACATAGGACAACCATGAACCTGAGATTTCCAAATATTCTGGATGACCGGTAAGCAATCAGGATGTCTAGCCCACATTTGCATGAATTTAAAGGAAGAAGCAAATTGACGATCAGATTTCTTCAAAGTAAGAAGCAAAGGGAAATGATCAGACCGATCCCTTGTAAGAGTGCAACAATCAACAGAGGTCCAGAAATCAATCCAATTATCATCACCGAGAGTCCTATCAAGCCTTTTGGCATTATATTGATGACCCAGTCTTCCATTTGACCAGGTATATTGTGCCCCACTCGTAGGGAGATGGATAAGATGATCATTGTCAGACCAAGCACCAAATTCAGAACAAGAGATCTGTGAGGGCTTACCTGCACCCTGACACTCATGAGCACCAAGAACAGCATTAAAATCACCAATATAGCACTAGGGTTGAGTGAGAAGCATGAAGGGAGTGTAAGCCACCCCATAAATCCTGCGTAAAATGTAACTAGTAGAGGCATAAGCAATGACTAAATTCAAAACTTGACCTGCATAGTCAATAGTAAAAGCAACAAATTGATGTGCCCTTTGAGTAACAACAGGAGCATACTCAACGGAAGAGAAACACCACAGATTAGATGGGAGAACACCTCTATCATTATCTGCAAAAAGCGATAAATTTAAAGAGCGAAAAAAATCAACTGGAATCTGGCTAAAAGCAACCCAAGGTTCAGCAATGAGCAAAACATCGGGTTTATGCAATCTGCAAAGATTCTTGAGAGCAAGTCTGGTGTCTGGATTCCCAAGACCCCGGACATTCCAATAAATGACTTTTAACATAATGGAGATAAAGAATCACTCTTAGAACGAGTTCTATACCTAGAGTTACATTGAACTTTTAGTTGTTTCTTTCTCATCTTTTTCTTCTGAAACTTAGAAATAACATTAGTAAAATCCCTGTTGTCCTCTTCTAAATACTCGATACTTCGGGCATTATCCTTCCCACTTGTCTATAGTTTCATCATCGAAATATCCTCTCCATCCCCGTAAACGACCCATCACACGTAGGTCCTTAGCAACCAAAGAGCCAGTGACGGTAATAACCACGCCACTGGCAGAGGCATTAGCCTCTGATGAAATAGCGACAGCATCAACCTTATTTAAATAATTATCTACAGCAGCTATAGCATCCATGACAGGAAGAACATTTACATCTTTAAGTAAAGCAGCAGATGCATTGACATTTATAGGGCCAAACCTACTTACCGGGCAAGATATCTCTAGCTGCCTAACCGGCTCTTGATCAACCGTGGGATTCTGTTTCATAACGACGTGCTCATTAGTTTCTAGAACCACCTCTACCTGAATGTCAGTCTCGGAAGACTCAGCATCAGAATCTGACACCTCACTCTCCCCCGCATGAGTTTGTTCCTGAGCCGGATCGTTATGACGATGATAACTAGGACCCTCCCCGTTAGTTTCACCTTGAACAGCCGTGTCAACTACCACTTCCTTCTGTTTAGCTTCAGCGTCAGGTTTCTGTGGTTTCCCCTTCATAGGTTTAGGAATTACAGGCTTGTTAGAAGTTGCAGCAGCAGGAGCCTGCTTAGGCCGATCTTCCACGACTTTATTCCGCTTGCACTGACTTGTCAGATGCCCGATGGAGTGACAGGTAGAACAGAAAGCCGGCAAGTTTTCATAATCAATCCCCACATAAAAGTCATATCCTTCCCTCTCAACCAGAATACTTTCACGAAGCTCTATGGATAAATCAAGGTCCACCAACACCCTTGCAAAATGACCAAAGGTGCGGTTCTTGGTGGCCTCATCCAAACAAATCGGTATTCCCAAACCACCTGCAATGGCAAAGATGATATTCGGACTCCAATACTCTTGAGACAAACCAAAGATCTTAACCCAACATTGTGCCGAAGTTTGCTTCATCGTGAGGATTAAAGTCAGGTGTCCATGAGAACAACCGGAGAAAACCCGGTTTCAGGCTCCAAGAGCCATTCGACAGGACACTACGCAAGTCCTCAACATTAGCAAATGCAAACTCATAGTATCCCTTACCAAGAGGGATCACAGTCCAGTTTTTCAATGGCTTCCATAACTCCAAGAGCTTCGAGTGCAATTCCACCACTTTTAAGGGTTTGTCTCCTTTCTGAAGCAACAAACGGCCATGCAAATGAGTCTTGCATCTTTCAAGACCTTGTAGATAGTCCTGTTCCGGAATCTTGATTGCAAGTGCACCCCCCTTCATGCATGGGCGAGGCAATTGACTGACCGGAATGTCACAAACGTTGCCAAGGGCTTTTGCAAAGGACTTGCGTTGTGGGGACAAGTCATTGCGTGGACCTGAGGGAAGGGCAGCCCCCGTGATTGCCAGAGGCTTCAAGAACGGCCATGGACAAACAAATGCGCCATAGCAAATACCGAGAGGAACCCAACGTACCCAACCTCAATTCATGTAGATGGCAAAGACCGAGAAGGCGCAGCGCGACAGAGAAAGCAACGAACCGTAATGCAGCAAAGCCGAGAAGAACGAGAAAAAAACAGCAAAGAATAACAATGAGGTGGCGCAGAGAAGCAGCAGCAGAAGAAACAAATCGCTGCAGAAGAAACAGGGAGGTGTCGCTGAGGGTTCAATTTGATTTCAACACAGAGGAAATCGAAATCAACAACAACCCAACATCATCAACAACAACAACAGATTGAAATCAACAACAACAGATCAACGAAAATTGCAAAAATAAAAACCGAATCTGAATCTGTTTTTAGCCCCAAATCGAAGAAGCAGCGACGAGTGAAGAAGAAGATGAAGCTCAGAGCGGAACTGCGCGGCCTTGGCGAGATCGAACTTTTTTTTTTCACAAGACCCTCTTCCTTTTCATAAAATGTGCATTCAACAGAATACGAGCAAGAAGAAGACAATAAATCATCAAACCTAAAAAAATAAGCCATATCAAACATAGTCTCAATTAGAAGACAATAAATCATCAAACCTAAAAAAATAAAAAGATGCCCGAATTGGCAAATTGCTGTTTATCACAACATATTTCAATAAAAGACATTCTCAAAATTTTAATCTAAAACTTTAAATTAAAAATAGGATTTAAATTTTGTTGTGACTGAGCTTCCTTCTTTCTCTTTTTTGTCATCGTGGACGGAACATGATTTTATTTATCAGGGCAAGTTGCAACATTGTGGCCACTTCTCTTGCAAAAGTACAACTTTTAGTTTTCTTTACAAATTCTTTTCCACCTTTCTTTGCCAATCGAAAGAAGACTAATATCAAAAGTAAAAAAAAAATGAAGGTCGATTGATTACCTACGTGTTTTTAATGATGATGGGAAATTTTTCACAAACATATTCAAGTAGAGATCTTCATGTAAGAAATAGAAAAACCCATAGAAAAGAAAGAGGGGTCTTGAAAAAGAGAGAGATAATGCAGAATATAAAAATCAAGAGTCAAATAGTTATTATATTTTAGTAGAAAGAGATATTATAGGGGAGGAAAATTCACAAAATTAATATGAGATATATAATCATATTTTTTAAGGAATCACAATTAATTAACTATACTATATTAATTGAAAATTTAGATATTTAATACACATTAACGCGTGCAAGGTTGCACATGTTAGAAAAATCGTAATAATAATAGTAACAATAATAATACAAGTTGTGATGTCGCGTCCAGCGGCTCTATCTGTCGAGAAGAAGGATGATAGAATCAATTAATCTTCCTAGTTTATGACAAAGACTTGAGAGAGAGAGAGAGAGAGAGTGGGGTTAGGGTGAGAAGTCATGATGGAGGAGGAGATACGAAAATAAGTAGAGCTATAAAAATGCACCGGCCCGTTTGACCCGAAATAAAGCATGGGTTGGGCTAAGAAAATCTAGGCCCAAATTTATTTTTGCCTGGCCCAACCCGGCTTGAAAATTCATTTGCCCGACATGGGCTAGCCCGTGATGGGTTGGACCAGCCCGCTAGCCCAAATAATAATTTAATTATTAAATCTATACTTTTTCAATTTATTTAAAACATATCATTCAAAAACACATTTTTAATACCCATATAATATCAAATATGAGTAAGATATAGCGCTTTAGTTTATTTCAATTTTGATTAACCTATTCAAATTTTTTATTATAATTAGAATAACAACAAATATGAAAAATTATATGAACTTGTTCCAAGAAGTTGTGACTCTGTGGTCTTGCGTAGAAGAAAAAATAACAGAGGGTTAAACTTATAATTTTCAATCTATGGAACATTTGTGGTCTTGACGTTGTGACGTTTGTGGTCTTGTGTATTTATATGAAAAATATTTTGACGCCGATTTGTATAGTTACAATGCTAATGAAAATTATTTTTATAGGTGTAGTATTGATTAAAAATTATGGTAACTTGATAGTAAAAACTTTTTTGGAGACGTTATATAATTATATCATATTATAAATGTTGTTTATAAATAAATATTTTTAGAAATTGAGCCCATGGGTCAGCTCGTTTGGCCCGTAGCCCGTAATTAATTTGGCCCAAACCGGCCGCGCCCGAAAATGTGTTGGTCAGTTGTGGGCTTGCCCAAATGGGCTGGGCCAGCCCAAATTAACACCACTAAGAATAAGGCACGATGGAATAGTCATATTTTTAAAATTAAACACTTAATTCTAAAGTCGTTTTTTTATGGTTTTAAAAACTGATCTAAAAATGTTTTTGAAAATGGGTTAAAAACCAATTCAACTCCTATTTTACCCGGACATGTTTTGTTTTCAAATATACATTTGAAAACTAAAAATTGACAATATCCCCGAATGGGACCTAAAAAATGAGTAAATGACAATGCATTTACATTGGTATATATAGACTATGTCTGGTCTCATACATGATCGTCTAGTCATTCCCAGTAGAACTCTGAATTTAGACCTCGGTACCATTGAATGAATTAGAGAAAGTGAATTAACAAACCTGAATTTATTTTATAACTAAAAAAATGATATCGCTCTGATTCAACGACTCAGTATTAGTCTTATGCTAGCTCAAAAGGCTTTGTTGTGAAGATATTCAAATTACTCATTCGGTCCAAAACACTAATTAGGATGGGTATCACAAAAAATGACAATGTATCAACTGCGGTATATATCGAATGTGTCTGATGTAAAATACAAGGATAATTTTTATAAAAAAAAAAAAAATACAATGATAACTCTCACAGAATTATTCCTTTTATAACTGTTTAACAAAAGAATAAAATAATCTACATCAAGTGTCATATATCATTAGACAATATTAAAATTATATTGGTATTGCCATAAGTAGGAAAGCAGCAAATTAAATGATGAAACCGGACAAATCATCACTCAAAGTCAACTACCCACAATGTAGTGAGATTGATATATTGGTGATGTGATTAATTTGAAGACAGCACATTGTCTGTGTTTAATATTTTATATCAGCACTCAGAGTTAATTAGACCTGTTTGGGATCTTCTTGAAGAAGTCGTGTCTCTCATTGTTTCTCCTATTTGGTCTTGTTCCGCCAAGCATGTACGTCGTGAAGCCAATAAAAGGGCCGATTTCTTAGCTAATCTTGGTCATTCTGGTGGATTTAGATGGACTGTTATGAAAGATATTCCCCCTCCCCTTAGGCTCATTTTAGATGATGATGTTAGAGGGATTTGCATGCCCCGTATGGTTTGTTAGTTTTTTTCCCTTTCCCTTGTATTGTTTTGGTCTAGTACATATGGTAGGGAGGGGGGAAGTTGTTCATTTTCTTTTCCCTTGTATGCTAAAAAAAGAAAGTTAACTAGACTCTTATTTCAATTCACCGTTGCGATAAAATTAAATACTTCCTCCTGTCTTTTTTATAAGAAACAAAATAGTATATTTTTTTAGTCCTAATTATAAGAAACAATATCAATTTTCAAAAGCATTAAATATTTAATTTCTATTTATACCCTTATTTATAGTGAAACATATTAATGAGATACACATATTTCCTATGCAAGTGGGTTGGTTATAAAAGGAGTAATTTTGGGGGAAAACACAACTTTTAAGAGTGTTAATCAGAAAAAAATGATTTTAATGCAATCATTGATTTGTGTGAATTAGGGTTTTGTTCCTTATATTTAGGACTAGAGGGAGTAGTAGTTATTTATAGGGAATTTTCGAGGGGAGCACTAAGAGACTTTGACCACATTTTTTCCCAAAACCTTAAGGTGTTATGTTAATGAGTTTAGCCTCTTATATACTCTTTATTTTATTCATGACTAGGCGATGTGAGACTTATTTATTTTACCCCCCACACTTGAATACCCAGCATCTCCCCCTCAAGTGTGAGTTGTTGGAGTTTATTCGAATGAAACATTTTAGAGCAAATCCCACATCGCCCAGGATGGTAAAGGAAGAGGGAGGCCAATGCTATATATATTGACTCAAATTCTTCGTTATAAGATGCACCAGTCGGAAACACTTTAAGCTTGCATCTGACTTTCTTCTTTCTCTTATATTCTTGTCTTAGAGTGTTGTGAATGTAGTTCAGATATTTGCTTTGAGAGTGTGGGTGTACTGGGGCCGTGGGGTATTTGAGAAAAGTCTATGTGTTGTAAAAATTTCACATAGTGTTATTCTCAGGTTTTCATGAGACAACAGTCGTGGTTTTTTCTCCGGTGTTTGAGTTTTTCCACATTAAATTATTGTGTAGTGATTGTGTTCCTTTATTTATCTATGTCGTTTTTCCCAACAACTGGTATCTAGAGCCTCAGGTTCTGTGGGTGGTTGCAGCATTGTCTGATCTTCCATATTAGAAAAGAAATGTGATACTGACATTGCAGCATTGTGACTTACCCCTCTTTCCTGGGAACCTACTAGTGCGCAGTTTACGGTCTGCATACAGTTGCAATGTCAACTTCTTCAGGTGCTGTGAAGTTTGACATAGAGAAATTTGATGGAAGAATCAATTTTGGCTTGTGGAAAATACATGTCACGGATGTGTTGATACAGAATAGCGCATAGGCATTGGTTGGCATTGATGCAAAGTGTGTTATGAGATTATGTCAATGGCTGAATAACTTCCTGAGAAAGCCAACATGGAAGTTGCACCATAATTTTTCAGCACTGTTTTTCGACATGTAGAAATTCTTGGAGTTGTTTAGCTCCAAGTGAAGTATACTCTTTATGGTGAAGTATGATAGTTCTTTTGAATTATGATTGTCGGTGTAGACAATGAAAGCAGAAGATGTATCCATTTCAATCAAGGTGGAGATTGTTGGAGTTGATTGGAATAAAACATCTTGGAACAAGTCTCACATCACACAGGATGGTAAAGGAAGAGGGAGGCCAATGCTATATATATTGACTCAAGTTCTTCGTTACAAGATGCACTAGTCAAAAACACTTTAAGCTTGTATCTGACTTTCTTCTTTCTCTTATATTCTTGTCTTAGAGTGTTGTGAGTTCAAATATTTGCTTTGAGAGTGCGGGTGTGCTGGGGTCATGGGGTATTTGAGAAAAGTCTATGTGTTGTAAAAATTTTCACACAGTGCTATTCTCTAGTTGTCATTAGACAACGGTATAGGGAATTTTCAAGGGGACACTAAGAGACTTTGACCACATTTGTTCCCAAAACCTTAAGGTGTTAGGTTAATGAGTTTAGCATCTTATATACTTTTTATTTTGTTCATGACTAGGCGATGTGAGACTTTTTTATTTTACCCCTCACACTTGAATACCCAATATTATTTTTGGGATCTATACTGACCAATAATTCACAAGGCCTGTTTGCTTTTATATTGACCGTGTTTTTTTCTTTCATGAATCAGTTACATCGACAAAAAAAAAAAAAATGATAGTTACATATCCCTCATCCCAAAAGGTTGATAATCCGATATCCCTACAAGAGTGATGACCTATTTCTTTATGTAATGCAGTGTATAAGCTATTGTCTTATACGGTGCTTGCAAACAGATTAAAAAGAGTGCTTCCAAAATGTATCTCTGAAGCTCAGTCTCTCTCTCTCTGTGAGTGGGAGGTCTATTCTTGCTAATGCTCTTAACAAAAATGGGACGAAAAATTTACAATAGCCATTTAGGAAAGTTGAGCTTCAAGCCCGGACTACAAAATTATTTGTTAATATTGGGTAAAGTAAAGCAATAACAATTTTTTAATATATTGGGCCGAAATCTGAAAGATAATTTAATATTATTATCACTATTTTTTTGGATCACTCATTTAGTGTCTTGTCCATTTTATATTTTTCACTTTTTTATATATTTCACTTTAGAAGGACCGAGAAATTATCTGTTTATAGTTGAAGATCTACTACAACTACCGTCAATTGCAACTGAGAAAAACTCTAATTGGGTTCTTGATAAGAAGTGTTATGTATATAATTTATATTATCCTTTATTCTTGTGGTAAAAATACACAAATTTTATTCGCATAGTTTCAGCCGGCTAGGGAATATGTAAACCCATAGTGCTTATATCCAACCAGTGTGTCTAACTCGTGCCTTACACGGGTAATTGGCCTTGCTATAATATAGATATTTAATGTGAAAAATAATATTTTTTTTGGTAGCTATGGAGGAACTGTCCTGTTTGTACATGAACCAATGAAAACAACCTTTTTGTTTTTAGTACTATTTCCTATACAATTTTTTGAAGGAAAAAAAAAGTGAAAACAATGGAGTTCTTATAAAGTAAAATACGAAATATTTTCATAAAGTAAACATGCTCTTAATTTCTAGAACGGAGAAAATCCTGCATGGACGGACATGTTTTGCGTCTACCCCTATAATAAATAATTTACGCATCATAGTTTTTATTTCTATAATTTACTCCCTCTGGTTTTGAACATAAGAAACAAAAATTCTAACTTTATTGTTTTAAAATATAAGCAAATATCAACTAATTATACAATATATTTAATGATATTATTTCTAAAATATTCTTTAATTAATTTAGATTTCATTTTCCAATAACTTTTTACATTTCTATGAAACAAGTTTTTATGAAAAGCATTTTGAAGAATGCAATTTTTTTTTATTATACCAAAAGAATTATATGAGATTAATTATTATTATTATTATTATTATTATTATTATTATTATTATTAATTAGCGTGGTTTTTTTTTCCTGACAGGAGGGAGTTACTATATTTTTAGCGCGTAGATTTACGAAAATAGATTGTCTGACTTTAGGGAGGGAAATATAGAGTGACTTTGGTGTATTTTGAGTGTATAGTGGAAAGAGAATGATAAGTAAATTGAGGGAGATAAAGATGAGAGAGAGATTAATTTAAGAGAGAGATATGAAGAAAGTCATTCTACCTTTCCCGCCCTAAAGTCAAACAATTCCTTCAATAGATTTACGCAACTACTTGATGAACAGTAAAAATGCTTCAAGTATTTATTGGCTTGTATAGGGGAACAGATTCTCTCCCTGAGAGTCCCTCATTTTTTCTCCAGTGTTATAATCTCACCCATTAAAACACTTGCACCACTTGCTTTTTAATGTTTTCAACTCTCTCTCTCCACTTTAATTGTGATGCCACTGGATGGAAATGTCACGAGAGACAATCCATCCCCCTTGTATAGGCTATGTCTACATGCAAGAAACCTCGCCATTTGTTAATTAATACTTCCTCCATTCCATAATTTTGGTAGTTTTATCAAGTATTTTTTGTTTCAAAATAATGAGTGTTTTATAAACCCAAGATATAATTCCCATTTTTTTCAAGCATACCCTTTATATATTTATTATCTTTACATTGATAATTGTCACAACTCCACAAATATCTAATTGGTTTATTTTGGAACTTGCAGTACACTACAAGAAATTCGCTACACAAAAACTGCCGGAAACCACAATTTACCGACGGAGTCGGGGCCCTGGGAGTTTTGCTCGCTGGTAATTTTACCGACGACCGCACGATAGCCGTCGGTAAATCTTAAAAGGGTCGTCAGTAACAAGCGGAACCCAACAACGTTCTGGTCGTATTTAGCGACGATTAGGCCATCGTTAATTTATCGACGGCTATAACCGTTTTTTACCAATGGATTACTGACGGCTCCACCGTCAGTAAATACGTTGTATTAACATTGGACTATACTGACGGTCTGGCCGTCGATAAGGTTATCGACAGCGTAGCGACAGATTTAACCGCTAGTTTTACTGACGGATTACCGACGGAGACTCCCTTAATATTGAATTATTTTTTTTATCTTTACCGACGGCTAAGCCGTCGATAATGTTTAAATGTTTAATTTTTTTTTTGTTTTTCTGACTGCCCAACCTGCATTTTTAACAAAGTACAAATAACCAACAACCAACAAGGGCTCAATGGCCCACCGGCACAATCATAAATAAGTAAAATAAATAAAAAAACACAAAAATATGTAAATACAAATGTTATAAATGTTGAGACAAAAATAAACATGTATGTGAAGTTAAGTCAATATACAACATAAATAAAAACCTAAACTAATCCTCCTCCTCCTCCTCCTCGTAGTCCAGATGGCGACGGGCGGACTGAATGTTGGCAATGCTGCTTGTCAACTCTCTCAGCTGTCTCTAGAAGTCCGCAGCCTGCTCCTGTTGGCGCTCCTCTGCCGCCCGTACTGCATCCAGAACTGCCTGACGAGCCTCCTCCTCGGCTGCCCTTGCTCGCTTCTCAACGGCCGCCAACTGTGCACGAGATTCTTGAGTCAGAGATGAGACACCTAGCCTATAACGCGAGGACATATCTCCGGCACCGTATATACGTCCTCGAGTCTTCCCCTAGCAGATTTGACCCAGAGCAAGTTTAATTACAACGAAACGAGCGGGAAGGGACCATCTCACTGGGGAGACTTAGACCCCGAATGGAGATTGTGTAAAAATGGAACAATGCAGTCACCGATTGATCAATTGAATGAGAGGGTTGAAATAGTACCCTCTCTAGGGAGGCTTCAGCGGAACTACCACCCCGTCAATGCCACTATTAAGGCTATGTTTGGATAAGGGGAAAGAAAGTGGGATGATAGAAAGTTTATTGGAAAACCCAAAAATTTGACATTGGTAAGTGTGACTAACCAATCATAGTGTGACACATATATCATTTTACACTTTAACCAATAAATTTTCTTTTTCCTCACTTTTTTGGATACCAAACATAGCCTAAGAATAGGGGTCATGATATCAAGGTTAATAGTTAGTACTCCCTTCGCCCTAAATATAAGTTTTCTTTAAAAAAAATTGTCTTTTTATAAGTCCATTTCTAAATTACTAGATACATTAATTAATTTTTTATAAGGATACTCCTAATTAATTTACATTGTTTTTTATAGTAAATAGTAAATGGGGTGGCTATTTCTCTCTCTTAAGTTAATAATTGAATGGTAGTTTTAGAAAAAAAATACACATTGTAAATAAATTAAATGAGTTAACTAATTTTTTTTATTTGTGTGTTTTGGTCAACGAGGGTTTATATTTAAGGACGGAGGAGTAATAAATTAGAGAAATATGCTAGCAACATTGTACACGTTCTCTGATCCTCTATTTTCATGTTCTATTGGTTGAAATTTAGGTGGATCCAACCAAATTGAAGTGGGATTCGGATGATATGATATGACTAATTTCCAAAATAGTGGGATCTATTGAAATTAATTTGCACCAATAAAAAAGTGTGTTTGAATGTTAGAGAATGTGTTGCTTTTGTATTTAACAAATTTGACGACTTAAAATTAATTAGCTATTGTAATCACCAAGCCCTCCAATGTTAGTTAATAATTAATGATTTTGATTTAACTATTGTGAATGCAGCTAGAATGGGTTGGAGGCGCTGGCTATCTTCAGATTAATAAAACTAGGCTTAAATATGAAATTGGTTTCCCAAAAATTTACAAAATTCGTTTTTAGTTCCCAAAAAAATTTGAAAGTTTTTAGTCCCCAAATTTGAAAATGGTTTTCCGTTGGTCCCTGTCGCTGACGCCGTTTTGTGGCACGTACGTGGCGCTTATGTGGCAGGGACTAAAAACAAACTTTTAGAATTTTTGGGGACTAAAAACAAACTTTTAGAATTTTTGAGGAACTAAAATCATAACGGCGTCAGATTGAGGGACGAACAGAAAAACATTTTGAAATTTGGGGGACTAAAAACCTTCAATTGTTTTTTAGGGGACTAAAAACGAACTTTACAAATTTTTAGGGGGACCAATTTCATATTTTAGCCATGAAACTAGTACGAACTCAAACAATGTCACTGGCATTCTCCATCTGAACACGCCATAGATGGAAAAAGGTAAATGCATGCTTTTTATTTTAGACTAAACACTCAAACTAGTCTCCGACAAAAAATGCGAGACTCAGTTTAGTCCCTCAGAAAAAAAACAAACTAACAAAGTCATGAAAGATCGTTCCCTAGAATTATAAACACGGGACACATTAGTCGTCCCGTTTACTTCCGTCCAGCAACAACCATTAAGTTGTTGATGTGTACTATTAAATGACTGATGTGATATATCCGACATGTTTGATTGTAAAGATTAAAAACAAAAGCACCAAAATTAGCCACTAACAAAAATTGAAACACCACAAATAGTTTTTAACACGTATGAAATGAGAGCACCCAAAATAGTCCCAAATTTGTCCCTAACAAAAAATTGAAACACCCAAGTTGGTCTCTAGGAGACTAATTTAGTAAAAAAAACGAATAATTAATATGATAATAGTTTATTTTTTGAGAGATTAATTTAGTAACAAAAATCTTTCAAAGATTAACATAATATACTAGTAGACTGAATTGAGAGTTTATTAAAATAACATAAATAAACTAAAATTTGAGTCGATAGAAAATAAAAATAAAATATTCTATTAAATATTCAATTCTATGCTAATGCATTATTCAATTTATTCATTTATTTATGTTAATAATTACGAGAGATAAATGATAATATAATATATATTAAATGTAAATGTAAAAGTTTTCTCTTACAATTAATGCTTCAAAGTTAAAATTTAAAAGGAATCTGAACAAATATTGAGTAGTTATATATGACTATATTGTACTTTGCAATGTCATTTGGTTATTCAGAGTCGTAATTGAGTCTATTGTTTTTTAAATCGTGTAGTCATGATCAAAATCAATAATTTTGTTAAAAAGGACAATGTGACATCCTATTTATCAAATAATCTCGAATAATATTTTAAGCATAATTAGATTGATGATTAGGTGATAAATAAGTGTTAACAACATTGATTAGGGATAAAATGGGCTTAAATGAAACCCATAAATCTTAGGAAAGTTTTAGAAATACTAAAAAGGACAAAAATGCCCTAGGAAGGGTGCGGATCACCCCAGAAGCTTCTAGAAAGAGAAAAACTAGATCTTTCTTCTTAGTCACCGCCGCGACGCGACGGGACTTGTGTGGTGACCATCGCGGCGCGATGGTGTTGACCGTTGGATCTTCGCCATGTGTACATCCAGAAGAATTTGGAAGGTACCATCGTGACGCGACAGTCCCTGTGACAGGAGACCATCGCGACGCGATGGTGTTGTAGCTCGCCTATAAATAGGCATTCACTCCTCCGTTTCCATTCGCGCCAAAACCTCTTCTCTCTCTAGCTTTCTCTCACAACAAGAATACTTGGCATTTCCTAGGGTCAAAAACCCTAGGAAATGCCCAAAACCCGTAAGAAATGACCAAATTTTTGAGGGCCCACCGAGGGCCACGAGGCAGTAGGTTATTCGCTGGTAGGAAACGGTTTCCGAGGGCTGAATGTAAAAAGCCCTAGGAAATTTTTGAGGGCTCAAAGCCCTAGGAAATGCCAAGATTTTAATAAAAAAAATTAGTCTGAATTCCTTCAGCCCTCGTCTTTGTCGTTGTCTTCTTCTTCTTCTTTTTTTTTCCACCAGCAAACATAACTCATTCATTTTATTTCAATTTTTTCACCAGCATCAAACTTGTACACTGCAGTTTAAAAAAAAAATAGATCAGAGAAATGGATATAGTTATGCAATCATCATGCTTCTAAGAGAGATTAGAAGAAGCAAAATCAACTACGCCACAAGCAAAGATGCGAACAAGCAAAAGCAGAAACCACAACAACACAAGCAGAACGCGAACTCAAAGATGCAGACCTAGAAACCCAGAACGCAACACAAACCAGATCCAACAAGCTATGAAGAGGAACACAGAAACGCGATTGCAAAGGAACGCAGAAACAAACAGAAATGCAACCAAATCCCACAACCTCGAACATCAACAGCAACAACAGATCAAGAAAGAAACAACAAAGATTTCATAGGGAAGAAACAACAAATTCCATGTCCGAATCAATCACGAGATCTCGTTCTTTCTTCAGATGCAAAAATAAGAACCCCAAAACCGATTCTGAATCTGAATCAAGCAAAACAAAATCAAGGGTTTTTAGCCCCAAATCGAAGAAGCAGTGACGAGAGAAGAAGAAGATGAAGCAAGGAGCTTGTCCTTGAGTTCTTGAAGGGCTTTTTTCTCTGAAGATTTGAGAAGGGAGACAAAGTACTTGTCTTTTTCAAAGGAAGGAGTGCGGAGGGTGGAAGAACCTATTAGAGAGGATATGAAGGTTTTCTTGTAAGGCTTTGGGAAAGCTTCTGGAAGGTCTTGAAAGGGTGTTTTTTGGTTTTGGAGGGACGTTGGGGATGAAGCAGAATCCATCATCAAGGTGGGGTTTTGAGAGATACCCAGATGGAATCTCTGCATGTAATGGAAAATGGAGGGTTGGTTTAAAGGTTTAAAAGAAGATGGGTCGGTGATTTTATTCAAAAGCTTAGAGCTTTATCTTTTTTTTTCTCTATGAAACTCAGCTCAAAGTGGGTTTGTGTGTAAATGGGGTTAGAGGACAAAGAAAAAGAGGGACGAGAGAAACAGCTGAGTCTTATTAAAAAAATTTAACTAAACAAATAATAACCGAGGGCCAGCCCTTCGGTTAGTCCAAATTTTTTTTAAAAAAAAAAGACCTTGCTGATTCCGAGGTCTTGTCCTTCGGTGATGCCCAAATTAAAAATTAAAAAATAAAACAAAGGTCAGATTTTTAATTTTCGAGGCTTTTTGTTTAAAAAGGCCCTAGAAAATTTTTATGTGGGTATTTTCCTAGGGCTATGACCCTAGGAAATTTCCTAGGGTCACAAGCCCTAGGAAATTTTTGTAGGTAATAAGCAAAATTTTTGTAGTGTCTAGGCATTTCCTCTAAGAAGTAAGTATACTCTGCACTTGCCTCAAGTGAGGATCCTGTGCATCAGAAAGCTCTTAGTAGGCAATCCTCTGGGAGGAAGACGAAAAAAGGAAGGACGGTCTATCAGGCAAGGTAGGAGTTCGAGTAGCAAGTGCAGGAGGAGTGCAGATAGTGGAAGAGGCTTCAGCAATCTTCTAACCAGGTGGGAGCAAGAAACCTTATACTCTAGGGATTGTAGGATAGAGTAGTGCATACAAATATGCGTAGGGTGACCCAAGCCCTACTAGCAGTTGATAACAACAACACGTCAGGAGAGGGGCTGTGACCTATGATAGCTGAGACAGTTGTCAGAGGTCTGTCAACTATAGAAATGATCTATTAATATCTATGGATAGATAGTAACCTAGTATAGATGACTAATGTTGATTGATGTGGTGTTATTTAAATATGATTGTTTGTGATGGTGTGACTATGTTGCTGACTATATATATGGTTGTTGGTATCTGTGTGACTATATTGTTGAATAACATGTTAGTTAATGGTCGCCCATAGCGATGCTAGGATTGATCCATGTGTTGTCTGTGCTAGTCTGATGCTTGAGATATGCTTTAATCTTGACTGTTGACTCTGCTTGTGATTGAGAAAAATTATTGATGGGATAGGAATATTGAGTGAATACCATTAGGCCTTAGCTGGTAGGTTAGGCTTTGATAAACGATAGGGATATTCGAAATAGTTGACTAGGAGCGGTGAAAGGGATAGAAACGATGTTAGAGTTGACAGAGGTGCAGAGTAGTTTGGGATATGATACGAAGAGGGCTTGGGGTGTGAGAAGGAAGTGGGTGGAACTAGGCTTAGAGATAATGGGGCAGACTTAACGGATAGTGAATGTGATCTAGGTAGACGCGAGAATTTGTTGTGCTTGCTTGAGTGTGTGTCATTTGTATATACTTTCTATCCCTACTTTCCCGACTTTCATGGTGTGTAATGTGTTTCTTAGCTCATTCTATTTTCTTGTGTTGTATATACTTTTTCACATAAAATCAGAGTAATATGGACTTGATGGAGGCAACGCCAGCTTCTTAGAGCATACAGAGGGCACTCAGTAAGAGTGACTCTCTAGATCTCTCTTCAGTTACGTGTCACAGCCAGTGAGTCAAAGTATGTATATGTTGTGGGTCCTAGGCACAAATTCTTACGTATATATGTGACAATATATTTAATTTGAATAAATTATTATTTTCAGTATATCTATATCGCCTAATTACTAGTTTAGGATTTTAAATATTACACTGTAACGCTCTGAAAACTGGGTGTTACAGACAAAGTTTGTCAGCTCTATCTCATAATTACGTATGACGAAGAAATGAATGACAACTATCTATTTTTTTTTTTTGGGGTACTCGACAACTATCTTTTTTTAACATTATGTATGCATGAATCTATGCTTGTTGTAATAGAAATTGGGAGAAAAAAACTAAGGTAAATGCTAATTAACTAGTGCTTTGAGGTACTGATTAAAGAATTAAAATTAAAATGTGCCATTGAAAATCACAACTTTTAAAATTATGAATGTATTGATTATTGTGATTTTTAATAAAGCATCCTAGGTCATGCGCTTAGGCTTTTGGCCTTAGATTATCCTAAAATTATTTTCATAAGATTATAAATAATCTTTCATAATCAATGCTTGTTGTTTTAAGCGGTAAGGAACTTGGTTTCTCTTAAATACAGTTTTAGGTTTGAATTTTGTGATCGAGAAAAATAATCATCAAGAGAGCTTTTATAAAATCTAAATAAAGGAAAATTTTAAATTTTTATTTTCTATCCATCCAGATAATATATAATAAAACATTAAGATATTTCAATAAATTGAGTAAAAAAAAGATATTTCAATAAATACTAAGATAGTCCATTTTTATTTTCGGTGGACCCAAATTTTAGTTTGTTTTTATTATTTTGATAAACTCACAATTGGGTCCATTAGTGTGTTATGATATGTTAAACTTTGAAAGATTTTTGTCACTAAATTAATCTCTCAAAAATTAAAGTGTTATCATATTAATTATTCAAATTTTTTTACGAAATTAGTCTCTTAGGGACCAATATTTAGTGTTTTAATTTTTGTTATGGACCAATTTGGGATTATTTAGGGTGTTACCATATCATATATGCTAAGGACTATTTTGGTTGTTTCGATTTTGTTAGGGACCAACTTGGTCGCTTTTGTTTTCAATCTTTACAATCAAACACTTTGAACATATTAGCAGACACATCAATCATTTTACAATCGGCAAGTTAACGGAAGGTAAACGGAAGGACTAACGTGTCCCGTATTTATAATTATCGGGTGTTTTAGGACTTTTTTCTCAGAGACTAAACTGGGTCTCGCATTTTTTGTAGAGACTAGTTTGGGTATTCACTCTTCATTTTATCTATAAAGAATTTAACCAACAATTTATACTCAAAATTCAATTCCATCTTTACAAGGTAAGCACATGATATTTTTCTATTTAAAAAACACAAAGCAGCCTGATCACACAGGAAGATTTATACCTTTACTAATTGTATATTACCTGCAAGGTTTTAATTCGGGGTCACGATAGTGTTGCGATTCTTGATGCCATAGAGAATCATAGTCAAATACAGCTGAAATGACTTCAACCACAGTTGCAGGTTGTTTTTTTAAATCCCTAGATTACCGGCAACAATTAGTTAAAGACTCAGGTGCACTGCAGGTTTGATCTAGAGTTACACATGGTGCACGAAACTCCATCTGGACAAACTGCAGTTATTGGAATGCTGTACAAGATTGGAATAATACCTGATTCTTTCTTGTTATCGGTAAATTAAATATTTGTGTTTGTGTCTCTCATTCTCTTTAATTATGAATGCTATATATATGTATCGACTAATAAATAATATGGGACTTTGACATTATTTTCTTTTCTATAGTTAACATATCATTTGAATGCAATTTCTAATACCACGGATGCAAAAAGAGTGGTGGGTATCGTTGATCCTAGACAGATCAATCTTCTCTACAAGCAGTATTACAGGTATATTGGTTCACTGACTACTCCTCCTTGCACCGAGAACGTTGTTTGGACAATTCTTAGAGAGGTACTACTTCGGTCTCATTTATAAGCAACAAACACCTTTTTAGGTTCATTGAATAATTCATGTATCTGAAGTATATATATTTGCAAGCTAGCTTTAATTACATCATGCATCAATTTACTTTAAGTTGTTTAACGATATTACGATCTTTTTCAACTTTTTTTCATAAATATTGTCATAATTTTACTGTGTTTAATCTTGTTTAATTGATCAGATAAGATCTGTTTCAAAGGAACAAGTCGGGTTGCTTCGAGTTTCTGTTCATGATGTAAGTTAATTTTTGTTTTTTGACAAGTGATGTAAGTAAATATGAAATTTCAAATTTCTCACGTAACCAAGGGATAGTAGAAATGTAAAATCATATGCATTATAAACCCACGTCCCTCTTTGTGGCTTGTGATCACGGAACATAATTAAGCTGGGAATAATCATTAAAAATTTAAAATATAGACTCGGTAGTTATTGGAGGGAAGATCGGCTTAATTAAATAAAATAGAATCCATGTGAGAAACAATCATTCAAATTTATTATCTATACAAGAAACTTAACTACGAAAAGCTCATTCATTCATTTTTCTAATAAAAACTATTTTCCTACAAAAAATTTAATTACTCTCCAAAAATTTCACTAGAGATTTTTTTTTGTCACACATGCTGAACACGGGTTTTCTCAGTTAGTTGGGTAATAAAAAAAAAGTAGGTTCTTAAGAGTGCTTTTCTCGGCCCTTTAAATTGATTCGCTTGGCTTGTTCTAATTAACGAGAGTCTAATATAATATGACTTACAAATACACAGGGTCTAAAAAATTAGGCAATCTTACAAAGGATAATTATATTGAGAATTATCATACACATCACATATTATATTAATGTCTAATTGAATATTGTTTCTTATGAACAAAAAATGCATAAAAAAATAGTACAAGTAGTACTCTAACCTATATATATTAGTCTAATCAAACCAAATCAGCGATAGCCAAAAAGGTAATGAAAAGGAACCATACCGACAAGAAATTGGGTCTAGACACTAACCAGGAAAAGAACAATTTACACTACCATTCTTGGCCTTAAACCAAGATCATGAACTCAACTTAACCAAATCCACCACGACATGAAAATCAAAAGGGGCACCATGAAAAACAATTTTATCACACATACACCACAAAGACCATACCACAACATGCCAAACTAGATTACGAACATAGATCATCTTTTTCCCTATTAACAAAGAGATGAACTCAATATAAAGATCTGATATATCATTAGGCAAAATCACTAAAAACCTAAGCAAGGCAAAGTTCACGTTCTAGATTTGGTTAGACACCGGATAACATATATAAAAATAAGTGATTAGTATCTTCTTGTATAGAAAAACACAAAACACAATGTATACCATGCACCTGGGAAAGAGCTCCTCTTTGGCGTAGATTCACTCGAGTAGGTAACCTATCTAAAATAGCTCGCCAAGACAACGCTGACACTTTCAGTGGAACAAAGCTCTTCCATAATTTATTAAAAATAATAGAAAGAGCCTGAAACCACTGGCAACACCTGAGATTGTAAAAAAGAATAAGCAAATTTAACAGAAAAATTACCAGAATGATGCTCCTTCATACCCGAAAATCTGGAGTACCTCTACCTAGAGACAAAGAGCCCAACAATATTACTAAATCCGAAAACAATTCCTCTTCCCACGCAAAAAGGTTCCTCCAATTCTAACTCCAATGATTATTAACTCATTCTCCCATAACAGTGACATAAACATCTTTATCAATAGACTTAAAACAAATGAGGATAGATCTATTGCATGACTATCATTACCCATCCAAATATCATGCCAAAAACTAACATTCTCCCCACTTTTAATCTTTCTATGCACATAATTAGAAAATCACATCGGAGGCACACAATTAGAACTCTCCAACAAACACAAATCCATCCACCACACTGATGCACACGAGGCTGTCTAAGACGCCTCTACATACACACAATACCATATTTATAAGACAATAGTGGAAATAAAATAGCTTCAGAATCTACAAGAAAATTTTCATTTCCATTTAGCCAACAAGCGAATATTAAAGAGTTCAAAATCATTAATTAACCCCCAAACCGCCAAGAGATTTAAGCATGAAAATTTTGTCCCAACAGACAATTTAATGAGAATCACTCTCTTACTAAAGAAAAGATCTTTGCAATTAAGATATTCAAAACCTTCTTTGGCCTTTTAAAAAAGGAAGGATAATATAAAGGGAGAATAGATAGAACCGAATTTTCCAAGACGCGGGACAACGCTTCATCAACTCAATGACTAGAACCCAAGTGTTCATCTTTCTAGAATTAGCACCTTTAGGCACTCCAAGAAATTTAAATGGAAGGATACCAGCAGAACAATGCAAAAAAAAAAAAAAAAAAAAAAAGAAGCTACCAAAAAAGAGTAGTCCACATTAATACCAAATAACCTGCTTTTACAAAAGTTAATCTTATTAAGACCAAACACAAGCTCTCAAATCCCCTAAGAATATTTAGAGCCCATAAATTATCCATAAGAGTCTCTCCAATCAATAAAGTATCATCTGCATACTGTGACCTAGAGATGTAAAATCCCCTTATCCACCATAAAGCCAAAAAATTTCCTCTGAGAAAGAATATTTCACTTTAAACCGCAAATACCCTCGTAAACATCAGAAAAAGGAAGGGAGACAAATGTTGTAAGTTTGTAAAATTCAATCTGAATTTTATTTCACCGAATAGTTGGTATATATACAAGAGAAAAACAGTGACAACTGTCTTAACAAAACTATGACAGCTGCTTAACTATCTCTAACAGAAACACTATGCCTAATCATTTACAGCCTGTAATTAAATACAATTAGACATTAAATACAATTTAAATATCTGACACCCCCCCACAAGCTGGACTGTGTATGTCACGCAAGTTCAGCTTGGAGACCAACGAAGTGAAAGTTGCAGGGTGCAGAGCTTTGGTATGCACATCAGCTAGTTGAGCTGCAGAAGGAATAGGAAGTAAATGAATCAGACCATTTTGAACTTGATCACGAACTGAGTGACAGTCGATCTCAATGTGCTTTGTTCTTTCGTGAAATGTCGGATTTTGTGCTATTTGTATAGCAGACCTGTTATCACAATAAACAGAAACAGGTCCAGGGTGATCCTGCTGCATATCACGCAAAGAAATATCGCGACCATCGAACTTCACGGCCGTGATGCATGCTGCTCTATATTACGCTCGAAGATGAGTGAGAAATAGTTCCCTGCTTCTTGGATTTCCAGGAAATTAAAGAGGAACCATAGAAGACACAAAATCCTGTGATTGATTTCCTGCTTTTTGGACAAGATGCCCAGTCTGAATCTGTGAAAGCTTTTAAAACAGAATCTGAAACAGCAGAGAAAAATAAACCTGTGCCAGGAGAAGACTTGATGTATCGCAGAATATGATAAGCAGCATCCAAGTGAGGCTTCAAAGGATTAGATATGAACTGACTTAGCCTATGTACAGCATAACAAATATCTGGCCTTGTGTTGGTAAGGTAAATTAACCTTCCAAGAAGTCTTCTGTAAGAAGTAGGATCGGATAATGCAAAGACCATCTGTAGAAGTCAGTTTCAATCCAGGAATCATTGGTGTGGCTGCAGGCTTGCATCCCAACATGCCAGCATCTTCTAAAATTTCCAAGGCATATTTCCTTTGGGATGGAGTAAGGCCTTGAGAGGATCGGGCTACTTCAAGGCCAAGAAAAAATTTTAGAGAACCAAGATCCTTAATCTTGAACTGAGCATCAAGAGAGGCTTTGACTGACTGAATTTCATTAAAATCATTGCCAGTAAGCACCATATCATCAACATATATCAACAAGATAGTGAGACTGCTGCCCAAAGACTTAACCAACAAAGAATAGTCCGATTTGGACTGTTTATAACCCAGAGAAACAAGAAAAGTGATCAGTTTCGAATTCCATTGTCTGCTGGCCTACTTCAAACCATAAAGCGACTTTTGAAGCTTGCACACTTGATGTGGTTGAGCAGAATGAAATCCAGGAGGTACTCTCATGTAAACATCTTCATGTAAATCACCATGAAGGAATGCATTATTGACATCAAGTTGATGTAAATGCCACTGATTAGAGGTAGCAAGAGCCAAGACAAGTCGGACCGTAGTCAACTTCACAACAAGGGAGAAAGTTTCTGAATAATCCACTCCTTCTTGTTGAGTGAATCCTTTTGCCACCAACCTAGCCTTGTGTCTTTCAATGGTGCCATCAGACTTGTATTTAATCTTGAAAACCCATTTGCATCCAATTGGTTTCTTGCCATGGGGTAAATCAGTAATAATCCAAGTCTTGTTGAGCTCCAAGGCCTGTATTTCTTTGTCCATAGCTTCTTTCCAGCAATCATGTTTGATTGCTTGAGCATATTTTTTTCGTTCAGTGGTACTGGAGACAGCTAAAACATAGGCCTTATGTGATGGAGATAATTTGTCATAAGAAAGAAAATTATGTAAAGGGTAAGGCATACCTGAGGAATGATTGTCAAGAGCAGAAGTTTGAGCTATATTACAGTGGTAATCCTGAAGATATGTAGGTGTTTTCTTGGTCTTAGTAGCTGGAACTGAATTATCAAGAACAGTGGGAGCAGAATCTGCTTGAGCTGAACTGTCAGATACAGGGGAGTCCAATGCAGTAACCGATTTTGAACCAGAATGAGAAGAACCTGCAGAGATAACAGGGGAATTCTGGACAGAAATCTGAGGTGAACTGTGTTCATTTAAGCTAGGCTCAGAAGGTGTGACAGAGACTGTTTTAGGACTGTCTGCAGCAGTAATTTCATTCATGATGATCTTAGAAGGATTAATTGGTTCAGGAAAAACAGGTTGAGAAGAAGATTGTGAGGCAAAAGGAAAAATATTCTCATAGAAAGAGACATGTCTAGAGTAAAATATTTCATGATTATGAAGATCAAACAACAAATATCCTTTAACACCATGAGTATGACCAATGTGAATACACTTTCTTGCTCTAGGTTGAAACTTTGTCCTATGAGCAGTGTGAGTGGTAGCATAACAAAGAGAACCAAACACTCCAAGTGATGAAATGTCAGGCAACTTATTGTGGAGAAGGAAGAAAGGAGAATGTGACTTAAGTTTGGTGGAAGGTAACATGTTAATAATATGCACAGAATGTGATACTGCAAAATCCCAGAAATGAATAGGTAAGTTGGACTGAAACATAAGAGATCTTGCAACATTTAAAATGTGTTGGTGCTTTCGTTCAACTACCCCATTTTGTTGGGGAGTTTCTGTGCAAGATTTCTGATGAATAATGCCTTTAGAGGCATAGAAATTGAGCATGTTAAACTCCACACCATTGTCCGAACGAACAATTTTCACAGATACACCAAACTGAGTGTGAACCAATTGAATAAAATGCATTAGGTGATCTCTAGTTTCAGATTTAGCTTTCATTAACCTAATCCATGTGTGCCTAGACTTGTCATCCACAATAGTTAAGAAGAATTTATTGCCATGAATAGAAGGGACAGAATATGGTCCCCAAATATCAACATGAATGATGTCAAAATTAGAATTGGCAGTAGAAACACTAATGGGAAAAGAAAGCTTCTTTTGTTTAGCAAAGTGACAAATATCACAAGCATTATGAATAGAACCGGGTATATTACAATGGTGTTTTTGAATGTTTGTATAACATTTTTCAGATGGATGGCCCAGCCTATGGTGCCAAATATCTATATCCAAACCAGAAAGAACATGATTTGCACAATGAATGAAATGAGAAGAAGAGGAGACAGAACCGAAATCAGTAACCAGTGTATATAGTCGTCCTTGCTGCCTAGCAGTGCCAATCATCCTCAAAGAAGGGTGGTCCTGGATCAAACAAGCAGAATCTGTGAAACTGACTTGGCAAGATAATGTTTTGGTAAGTTTAGAAATTGAAATCAAATTGTTGGAGAAATTAGGAACATATAAAACATCATATAACACAAGGGATGATGTTAAATGGATAGTACCACTGTAAGTAGCTAAGGAAACATTACCATTTGGTAGAGAAACTGATATAGGTATGATGGCTTTGTAATTGGAAAACCAATGAAAAATAGAAGTGATATGGTCAGTTGCTCCAGAATCAACAATCCAGTGAGTAAGATTGTTACCTTGTGAAGATGTATTAGAGGCAATGTTGTGTGCACTGACTAAATTTGCAGAAGTAGCTGTTGCTGTAGGTGGTGTGGAAGGTAGGAGAGCCAACAAGCTTTGGATTTGCTCACGAGAGAAACCAAGCATTGAATCAGTAGGCTTGTCTTCAGAACCAGAAGCATTGCTAGATGAATCTGTGTAGACATTGTTGGCAGATTTCTTGTACTTATAACCTGGAGGATATCCATGCTTAATGAAGCATGTGTCAACAGTGTGATTGGTTCTGTTACAATGAGTGCACAATCGGCCAGATGAATTCTTCTGTTGAAATGGCTTTCCTCTTCCATAACCACGACCTTGTGAAGAACCAGGAATAGACTGGACAGCAAGAGCAGTAGGAGTGGGCAAAAGACCAGTAGTCAATTGCCTTTCTTGCTGAATTATCATAGAGTAAACCTTGGGAAGAGAAGGTAAGGGTTCCATCAAAAGGATTTGGGATTTTACATGTGCATAGTTGTCATTAAGTCCTTGTAGAAAGGAAATCACACAATCGTTATCTCTATATTGTTGAACAGTCTTGGAGGTGTTACAACAACAATCAATAGAGGATGCACAAGAGGGAATAGGCCTGAAATTGCAGAGTTCATCCCATAGAACTCGCATCTTGGTGAAATAAGCACTAATTGTCATATCAGCTTGTTTAAGAGAAAAAATATCATGCTGTAATTGAGCAATTCGCATGTAATCACCTTGAGAAAATCGACTCTTCAATTCTTGCCAAACTTTATACGCTTCAGTAATCCAAAGGATGCTTGAAGAAACTTCAGTTGAGACTGCATGATTAATCCAAGACAGGACAAGCATGTTGCACCGTTTCCACAGCGAGAAGTTTGGATCTGTTGGCGACGGTTTCTGGACAGAACCATCAACGAACACAAATTTATTTTTCATTTCAAGAGCCATAGTCATGGCTTGAACCCAGCAATGATAATTTGCACCATCAAGAACCGGTGAGACAAGAATCAGCGATGGATTTTCGTTAGGGTGAATGTAATAGGGATTGAGAGATTGCTGATAATGATCAGAAGAGGAGTTAGGGTTAGGAACCTGATTGGTTTCCTTGTTCGAATTCGGCGAATTCTTCGGCGAATTCTCAGAATGAGAAGGCGAAGATGCCATTGGAACGAAAAAGGTGCAGGAATCGCAAGAACCGCGAATGAAAATCGCGATAGCAGAAGAACTCAAGAGCCGCGAAGGAAGAATCGCGAGAGAAGGGATTTCAGAAAGATGCGGAAGTTTTCTATGATACCATGTAAGTTTGTAAAATTCAATCTGAATTTTATTTCACTGAATAGTTGGTATATATACAAGAGAAAAACAGTGACAACTGTCTTAACAAAACTATGACAGCTGCTTAACTATCTCTAACAGAAACACTATGCCTAATCATTTACAGCCTGTAATTAAATACAATTAGACATTAAATACAATTTAAATATCTGACAAATGTGTTGGAATTTTATATTCCAATAATTAATATGGGCCTATATCATATAATTATATTAGCTATTTATCATAAAGGAGCTATATTTTATGTGATCATATAAAGTTAAAATAAGGTAAGCTCATTAGACTCCTAATTTAATTAATATGGGCCTTATATGAGTAGATGTAAGTGTGACCCGATAAGGGGATAATGGGTACCCTGTTAGGTTTAACACACTATAAAGAAGGCTATGGTCCTCAATACACCGAATCGCTGTCATCCATTCCCTTCTCCCCATCTGAAGAGAATCTAAAGTCTCGTGAGAGAGCTCAACAAGATTCGGTTAAAGAAGAACCATAAAGTCATCGCTAACATGTTCGTTGTTTGTTGCCATGGATCCAGTTGCTCGTAGTTTGTTCGTGATCATTCATTTGGTATTCCGCTTCAGGTGATTGATTATTATGGATCCAGGTATTCTTCTAATCCTTGATAATCCAACATGTCGTAGATTCTATGGGTAGAGAACATGTTCTTGTTGAGCATGCTTGTATGTCTTTATAGCTTCCACCTAAAGTATTTCTTTTATGAAACTTGAGCATGCTTATTCCTGTTGTTGTTATTAATAAGGTTTTAATTCCAACAAGTGGTATCAGAGCGGTCTTCAATGTTGGATTATGTTGATGCTGGGAATGGTAGAGCTCTCCTCCTCCTTGGGACTGAGTATTCCCTCTTCCAGAGTCCGATGAAGGGGGTGGTACCTACAAAGACACTCCGATGCCTAAGTTAGATAGGGCTTTGGAGGAGAAGGAGCACAGAGTGTATTAGGGTTTAGAGTAAGTAGAGAGTATGAAAACCTGGGGGGTTCAGCCCCCTTTATATAGTGGAGCCACGCAGAAGGAGGATAACTACCGATCCGATTTCCGCGCGCGGTAACTCCTCCCTGACAATTCGGGGATCAGCTCATCTCTTCCTGATATTTCGCGCCTGCCAAGCCCGTTACGTGTTGGCTACGTGATCTTCAATCTTTAGGGTGACAACGGCTCCAAGCGTTGTCTCCAGGCGCGTCCCTTTCTAGAAGGTTCGCGAGTCCTGAGTTAGCTCGCCCTTCCCCTACTCGGTGTTATCATTGGGATGGTCGTACCGGAGGTCAGGTCTGGCGCGTCTCAGGTCGGTGGCAACTCGTCAAGCTCGGATAAGCAGGAACCGAGCCGATCCGCCCCGGTTCGGTGGGCACACTAGAACTCGCCTCGGGACCGGTCCGTAACAGATTATTAGAATTAAGGTTTTTTGTTGATGCCTTGGGTTTTGTTCTTGGGTGTTGAGTTTTCTCCAAATTTTTATTACATGAACCCAAAATTATAGAATTTGAGTATTTTTGTTTTCCTTTCGTTGCCTATGTGATGAAATATTGCAGCTTGGCTCTACTGAAACTAATTTCATGTCTGAAGGAAAAAATTGATTTGTGCATCACACATAAAGCTAATAATGTTTTGGTTTTGGTTTTGCTATAAACGATTTGTGCACCACTGTCACGTTTTTTGATTGCCGTGAACGTGTATATTTTGTTATAGAAATCTATTTATTTGATTTTGAAATCAATTTGCTTTGAAATCAAATTGAATAAATTATTCACGGGATATTATGCTAATAGTGATGGCTTACGTGATACTTTTGACAAAATAATAAAGATTTGGTTTTTCATTTTATTTATATTGCATAAAAAATAAACCAAGCAAGTTTTATCATTTTATGATTTTTTTTTTGAAAAATTATTATAGTTATGATTCTATACGTTTGATTTGGACAAAATATTTGAACAAGATATTATATGTAATTTGTGCCATAAGAATTTCACGTTTTTTGGCCTTTGCATTAAGTTCATTTGCGGTGAATCTTCAATAATATGTGGTATATATATATTGTTGATTTTGGCCATCGTGAAAGAAGGCATACAAATTTTTGGTTGAATATCTCTTTATTGTAATAATAAGATTTGATTGTCTTTGATTATTACATATTTCATGTTTTTGTCTATATTGAGAATGAATCAAATAAAATTATTACCGTGATATTATTTTAAGATTGGATTTTGAATTTAATAATAATTCATGAAATATTATTATAATTCAAATTTGAGGTGTATGGTTATGGCCTTAGAATTTTTTGGTGTTGTTTATTTATTTTAAATACGACCTGCGTGTCGTGATTTAATTCAAATACGACCTGCGTGTCGTGACTTTCTCTTTATTTTAGTTTATTTTTTTTTAAATATTATAAATGATCAAAAAAGACGAAAGAGGGGACAATGTCATATGAACGCCGGTTTGGAGCGACTGGCTTTTGGGTTAAAGAATTGTAATAAATAGTTATTTAATTATTTTCTGTTTAGGAGGTCATAACCATACCATATGAATTATGCATGTGATGTATGAAGTGTATGCATGTATGCTTGTATGCTATGTATGTTTTGCATGCTAAACATCGCACGTAGTTAGAACTTCACCTCCCAACCGCTGGGCGATGAAGGGCACCACTCGGCGGTGGTGCCGATTTCAGCACGCCACTGGGCGGAGGTCTCGATTCGTCATCTTGTCGTATTTGAACCATCGAGCGGCCAACAACACCACTAGGCGGTGATGTGTGAGATACTTCCCTCGCTTTAGGACTGTTAAGTGGTCTTTTGACTGTTGTGTGGTGTTGTAAACATACAGTTGTGGATATTCCTACACCTAGGTGTGGAATTTATGTAAACTAAGGCCCTCCTATTTTTTAATTAATAATTGTCTAGTATCTTTAATTGGGTTGATTGAAACAACATGTTGTCAAAGTAACCTCTGTTGCGTAGATTAGTTCAATTAAATTTACAAAAGATGTAGCGTGGAGTTATTCATGCGAGTTGTTGTCAGCTCAAAGGAAGGCGCAACTTGGCCGCATAATTCCATGTCTGCGATGATAAATGTGTGATGATTATAAAAACAATTTATCCATGTGAGCAATTGGGATGCCCAAAGGCAACCATTGCTTGACAGGACTTATCGCCAATGTTTGATTGTTGTGTTGAGAGTACCGCTTGCAGTTAGTCCTTACAATCCAAATATTGGGGATTAATGGTGCGCTTGGTATTTTGTTTGGGTCTTTAATTTACAGATAAAGAATAATTGAGCATGTCTTATTAATTATTTTAATTTGACGTGTCAATTGATGTTGTATGGGTGCGTGTCCATGCGAATATTAATCGGCCCAAAAGAAGGTTAATATTTGGTCGGGTTGCATTCACACCTGTAATGGTAAACCTGTGGCGATTATAAGGATAATTTCTCCATGTGAGCAATGGGATGTCCAAAGACAACTCTTGTTTGACAAGACTTATCGACAGTGTTTGATCATTACAACGAAATATCAATAGCACATAATATCATTGTCCAAAGACTTGGTATTAATGTTGCATCGGATATTTTGATAAGTATATTTTAGTACTTTTGTTCTCTTTCTTTACGCGAATCGGCCTTCGTTTTCCCTTAAGTAGGTTTGAGTGCGAGGTCCTCCAATGGCTGGACGCGGCCCCTTCGCAATTACACCCCAACAGCTGGGCTTTTATCCGAGCCTTTAAGCTCGCGTCAGAGTACTTTGGGGTTACCCCCTCTGCTGCTCTCTTCTTCAGTTTTTTCCAGCTCAGACTTGGTAAGCAGCTTAAGTGGTGTTCGCTCAATAAAATACCTGGTTTTTATATTCTTGAGCTTTTCGACCAGTCTTATAAGAACTGGAAGCCTGATTTCTTCAAAATCCGGGTAAGGAGAGGGGATCCCTTTTTCTTTTTTGCTCAGAACGAGCCCTTGTTTCCTTTTTACTGGAGCTCCAATCCTCGCCCCATAAAAGAGGTGGACTTTAATTCATTGTCGGTCACCGACCAGACGATAGTGAACTTTCTTGCTCGTTTTCCCACGTTGCATTGTGGTCCTCTCCTCACCCGGGCTCTAAAGGATCCGCCCCAGTGGAGGGATTACTTAAGTAAGTCTCGTTATCATCCTTTAGCATGATTCTCAGCCCGAACATGAGTACTAACTTTCACTTTATTTTCAGGTACGATGGCTCCGAAGATGAGCAAGAAAGAGATGGTCGAGCTCCTCAAGAGAGCTCAAAGAGAAAAGGTCGCCCAAGCTCCTGGGCCAGTTCCTTCTGATGCAGCCGCTTCCCCTTCATCCGCCAAGGTTACTAAGAAGCGACCGCGCGCTCCCCCGACTCCCGGTTCTGAACAGCCCCCTGCAAAGGAGACGAGGGGACCTCCTGGGGGGATTCCTCTGAATATCCCTGATGGCTCTGAGTGGTTCCTCCACCTTGGAGAATTTGCCGACCAAGGCGAGAACGCCGAGGATTCCCTTTGGAACGTCGGCTTCGACCGCTCCGACCAGATAGATCAGATCATGCATAGGTCCGACGACAGGTGCATGGCCGAGGCGGGCGAGCTGGGTTTGTGCAAGGCATTGAGTCTCTACAGGCTCCGTACTTCTGCTATGGCCCAGTTCCTTTCTGATCGGATAAGGGCACGGGCGACTGAAGCCGAGCTGGCGAAGAGAAAGTACCAAAGCAAGGCCACCGCGCTTGGTGAGCTTGAGGAGAAGATGGGCAAGTTGCAAGAGGACTATGCTCGCCTCTCGGAGGCAAGGGATGATTTGAACAGGAGCAACGCTTCTCTGCTGGTGCAGCGGGAGGAACTCCAGGCCCAAAATGACCTTTTGTTGTGTCAACTGCGGGAAGAGAAGGAGAAGTCCTCATCCGAAGTTGCTCGGGTCGAGGAGTATCGTGAGTATAGTGCCCTTCAGTATAAGGAAGGGTTTGATAATGCCGTTGCGCAGTTGAAGGTGATCACCCCCGATCTGGACATCTCCGAGCTCGATTTCACCAAGGTAGTGAAAGAGGGAAAGATTGTGGAAGAGGAGGACGAGGAAGAAGGCTGTGCTGATCAGGAGGAGCCTGGGGGCGAGGAGGCCGGAGTTGGTCTTGTCTTGGTGGCTGTTAGTCAGAGTCTTGCGGCCGATGAGATCGTCGGGGACCGAGCTGAAGACCAAGGGAATGCCCTTGCGTAATTTGTTTTACTTTGCTTTGCTTCGTCTTGATGATGTACCCGCTCTTCTACGAGCTGCTCTTTTGTATTTTGTTTTGAGTTAATGAAATTGGCTAAGCTTAATCATTGTCTTCTCTGTTTTCTGCTTTAGCAATTTGTTGGTTATTGTGCTCGGGTAGCTGCTACTCGGCTAGGGTAGTCCCCGGGTGGCTTCCCCGAATAAAACTTATGTCAACTGAAGTTGAGACAATTTCTCCGCGGACCGGTACAGGCCGAGTAGCAGTTTTCTTACGAAACCTTTAGGTCGGATAGTGATCTTCGGATCCTCTAACGAGGTTACCAAGTTTTTATGCTAACTTGGGTTTGAGATTGAATGTATCGTATAGGTCGAGCAAGACGTTCCAAGCCTCGAGCTGCGAGCGAGTTTGGGACCACAGGGGTCGAGTTGCGAATGAGCACACCAAGCCTTTATGCTGACTTGGGTTTAGGACCACAGGGGTCGAGCTGCGAATGAGCCCACCAAGGCCTTTATTCTGACTTGGGTTTAGGACCACCGGGGTCGAGCTGCGAATGAGCCCACCAAGCCTTTATGCTGACTTGGGTTTAGGACCACAGGGGTGGAGCTGCGAATGAGCCCACCAAGCCTATATGCTGACTTGGGTTTAGGACCACTGGGGTCTGTTGCTCGGTTAAGACCTTCCGAGCTCGGGACTCGGTGATTTTTAGTTAAAACACTCTGAATGCAATGGGGGTTGACTTTTATTAAATGGGGAAGAAAGGGATAAGAAGGATGCGCCTCGTTAAAACCTTTCCAAACCAAAAACCCAGTGGTAAAAAGGGTTTGTAAAGGAAAGAGTACGCCATCCGTTTACAAGTGTTTAGTTAAAGTAGAGCTTGAGGTGCGTAGCATTCCAGGTCCTCGGTATTGCTTTTCCGGATAGTTCTTCTAGTCCGTATCTTGTTGTGTCGGTTGCTCCGTCGATGCGGTATGGCCGCTTCCCATGTCGGCCCTAGCTTGCCTGCCTTGCGTCTTTTTCGAGCAGTTCAACTTTCAGGAGGACCAGGTCTCCTTCTTTGAAAGTCCTTGGTCGGACTACACGGAGTTGTAGTGCTTGGCGACGCTATTGTTTAGTTGCAAAGTTTTGTACACCAGCAAGTTCCCGAGTTTCTTCTAGGAGAGCGATCTCAACTCCTGCCTCCTGGCGTCAATGCCTGGCGTGCTCTCCTTGCCGAGGTGGAACCGAGCTCATCGGCACCATGGCCTCCATTCCATACGTTAGCGGAAAGGTGTTTCATTTGTTGCCGACTGGGGGGTGGTGTGGTATGCCCACAAAGACCAGTAGAGTTCTTCCGATCGCCGCCTCGCCCTCTCCACCGCCATGAGGCCATTCAGGATAATCCTGTTTGCGGCCTCGACCTGACCATTGGTTTGTGGATGCTCGACGGAGGCGTAGACGAGTCGGATTCCTAGACCTTTGCAGAAGTCCTTGAATCTTTGGCCGGTGAAGCGTGTCGTTATACGTGATGATGGTGTGGGTAGGCCATGGCGCAAACCAGGCTTTTCCGGACAAATTTTTGATCCTCTCGAAGTGATGGTCGCCACGGACACGCCTATCCACTTGGAGAAGTAGTCTATGGCGACTACGATGAACTTGAGTTGGCCCGGTGCAAGGGGAAAGGGGCCAAGTATGTCAAGCCCCCAGGTATTGAAAGGCCAAGGGGCGATGACTTCGTGCAGGACTTCCGGTGGAAGGTGGTCTCGTTTGGCGAACCTTTGGCACTTATCGCACTTCCTTAAGTATTCCAGGCAATCCGATCTGGGCGTCGGCCAGGAGTAGCTTTGCCAGAGGATTTTAGCCGCCAGGTCCGAGTTCCACGATGGTTCCCACAGATACCCTCATGTAGTTCCCTCATAACATACTCGGAATCTGATTTCTCTATGCAGGTGAGTAGTGGCTGTGAGAAACCTCTTCTGTAGAGTCTATCTCCGATTAGAGTGTAATGTGCGGACTGCCGTTGGACCCTGTGTGATTCTGGGTCCTCGGGCGGTCTTCCTCGCTTCAAGTATTCAATGATGTCCTTCATCCAAGAATCTGAAATGATCAACTGATAGTTTCCAAATTGTCGCGATGCTTGGTGACTTCAAAGTTTGACGACCAATCGTATGGAGCCGTCCTCGGTCTTCATACTAGCTAACTTTGCCAACAGATTCGCCTTTGTTGTTTTGTTCTCGAGGGCTGTGCCCGAGTTGCACCTCTTGGAAGTTCTGAATCATGGCGTTGACTTTTGAGCATACTGGGCGAGTATGTCATCTCGACACTGGTACTCGCCCTTGACCTGGTTGATCATCACCGAGTCGCCTGACTCAGAGCGTTTGGGCGCCCAGCTCCCATGCGAGCTTGAGACCGAGTAGTAAAGCCTCATACTCGGCTTGGTTGTTGCTAGCTTGGAATAGGAACCTGAGTGCCTGTTCGACGCTGATTCCTGCAGGGCTTGCAACGATGATTCATACTCCGCTGCCTTTGGAATTGGAGGAGCCGTCCACGTAGAGCGTCCAGTACTCGACCTCAGGGGCCGGCGTTAGCTCTGCAATAAAGTCAGCCAAAACTTGTGATTTAATGGGTCCTCTGGGCTCATACCGACCGAATTCGGAGAGTTCTACCGACCACGCCACCATTCGCCCGAGAGTTCGGGCTTCGCAGGATCCTTCGATCGGGTAGTCCGCTTTGATTACCACCGTGCGCTGAAAGTAAGGTCTCAATCTCCTCGCGGAGGTCACTATCAGGAGTGCCAGTTTCTCTCCCTTCTGGTACCTTAGCTCTGCCCCGTGGAGGACTTTGATCACGGTAAACCGGGCGCCGCCAAGATCTTTCTTCTATCATGGCCGAAGCCGATCGAGGTGTCGGTGGCCGCCAGAGGAGGAGAGGGCTCCTTTGATGGGCCGTGTAAGGGCCGGTGGTGACGCCAGAAACTCCTTGAGCCTCTGGAAAGTCGTTTCACACTCGTCGGTCCATTCAACCGAAGTCGGTTTCGAGTACCTGGTAGAAGGAAGCGATTTGTCACCGAACGAATTACGAACCTGGAAAGGGCCGTGATGCGACCAGCGAGTCTTTGCACTTCCTTGATAGAGCTCGGCCGCGATCTCCATCATCGCCAAGACTTGTCGGGGTTGGCCTCAATGCCTCGTGGGTGATCATGAACCCCAGGAATTTGCCTCGAGCACCTAACGAGCACTTCGGGGTTAAGCCCGATGTCATATTTTCTCATAATGTCAAATACTTCTGGAGGTCTCGGTAGTGTGCCTCGAAGTGGAGGTCTTGACCACCATGTCGCCCATATACACCTCGATCGTCTTCCGACCGCTTGGCGAAGACCTCATCCATCATCCTCTGGTAAGTTGACCTGCGTTCTTCGGACCAAAGCGGCATAGTGATTTGTAGAAGTTGGAGGTTTTCGTCATGAAAGTCGTCTTTGGCGCCGAGTGGGTGCATCTTGATCTGATTGTACCCGAGCACGCATCCATGAAACCGAGCACTGGTACTCGACGCGTCGCCCACCAGAGCATCGATGCTAGGAAGGGGGTATAGGTCTTTAGGGCAGACTTTGTTGAGGTCGGTGAAGTCAGTGCACATCCTCCACTTACCGTTACTCTTCTTGACCAATACGACGTTGGAAAGCCAAGTTGGGTACTTGATCTCCTTGATAAACCCGGCTTTCAAGAGCTTTGAGGTCTCTTCTCTGGCTGCCTGCTTCTTTTCCCCTGCAAGTCTTCTTTTGCTCTGAGCAACGGGGCGAGCGCCGTGCTCTATGGCTAGCTTGTGACAGGCCACTTTGAGGTCTATTCCAGGCATATCCTCCGGGCCCCACGCGAACAGATCTGTGTTGTCGAGCAAGACCTTCGTCAGGGACTGTTCGCTCTGCTGGGGCAGTTGTGTTCCGATCCGTATGCACTTGCCCGATCCTCTCACTTCGACCTCCTTGATGTCATCGACAGGCACTGGCCGAAAATCACTCTCGCCCCTCGGATCGAGCTCAATCATGCAGTTCGACTTGGGGCGATCTCTTCTCCTGTCATCCCTTAGACTGTTGACATAACATTGTCTCGCCTCCTTCTGGTCGGCGTGTATCGTAGCAATCTGCCCATCGGGTAGGGGGAACTTCATCGCCAAGTGGGGGGTAGAGACTATGGCCCCGATCCCATTGATGACAGTTCTGCCGATTATCATGTTGTAGGCGGTGTCCGCGGCCGACTCGGCTTCCACCACTAGGAGGTGGGCTTCGATTGTCTTGACCCCGACGTCCGCCTTGAAGGTGAGCAAGACGTCGAAGCACCCAGTCACCTGAGCTTTAGCACCTGAAAAACCGACTAACGTACCTCGGTAGGGTCTGATAATCGAGCTCGGTAACTTGAGTCTCGAAGGCTTCTTTGTAGATTACGTCCGCCGAGCTTCCTTGATCGACGAGCACTCTCCTGACGTTAAATCCAGCGAGGTGTACTGTGATCACCATGGGGTCGTCTTGGTGGCAATCTATTCCCCGATAATCCCTCTCCGAGAAGGATATGGTCGGTAAGGCCGCGGGCGGGGCCGATAGCGACGTTGAGCTATTGACGGACCTCAGGTGTCTTTTTCGACCGTTGCTAGATTCGCCTCCCCCTGCAAAACCACCTGCAATTAAATTGAGTGAGGGGGTACCTTCGTCTCGACCCTTCCTGCCTTGACGGGCGGGTGAACGCCTTTCCCGCCCTCTCCGAGCCGGCGATCGGTTGCGCCTGCGCTCGGGTGAACGGGATCTTCTACGACTTGTTTCGTTTTCTCTGGGGGTCGCCCCATTCCCCTTGTCCAGGTGCTTCGCTAAATGTCCTGCCTGTATGAGTTTTTCAATCTTTATCTTTAGCGCCTGGCATTCATTTGTGGTGTGCCCGTATATTCGGTGGTATTCGCAGTATCTCTGGCGATCCGCATCTAGTGGGGAGTCCTTCCGAGGGGGCAAGGTAATGAGGTTGCCCGTGTAGGCTTCCTTCAAGACTCTGTCCCTTCCCACTGTCAAGGGAGTGAACCGTCCTCCGTAGTCTTGCCGCCCTCGGCGCTCGTTTCTTTTCTCTGCCCTCTCCCGGGGCGAATCTACACTCCTGTCTTGCCGATTCTGGGTTTCCCTTTTGGCGACGGCAACTTCTTCCATGTTGATATACCCCACTGCTCGGCGCCTCAGCTCGTCCAGAGATCCTGCAGGCCGGCGAGCGAGGGAGTCCGAGAAGGGACCAGGCTTTAGTGCTGACACTATGGCGTGGAGCGCCACATCGGTGCTGAGATTTCTGATTTGAGCCGTTTCGTTGTTGAAACGCTCTATGAAGGACTTCAGTGTCTCGTCCGACCTCTGTTTGAGCCCGACCAGGCAAGTGGAGTTTCTCCGGAAGGCTCGGCTCGTGGTAAATCTGGCCACGAATTGCTCGGCGAGTTGCCTGAATGAGTGGATCGAGCGTTGTGGGAGGTTAGAGGACCACATCATGGCCGGTCCCTTCAGGGTGCAGGGAAAGGTCCGACATTTCAAGCCCTCGGATGCGTCGATCAGTAGCATCCGCGCGTTGAAGGGGGTAATGTGCTCTTCGGGGTCGGTCTTACCCTCGTAAGCATCCATGTTGGGGATTTGGAACCGCTTCGGGACCGGATGGGCCATAACCCTCTCGTCAAAGGGGAGCAAGGTTAGCCCGATTTCGAAGGGTCGGTTCTCTCGCTGCGGTGCCTGCCGGATGTGGCCCTCTCGCCTTGGGCTCTACGTGGCGCTGGATGCGTCCGCCCTGGACGAGTCCCGGTCGTCTCTTCTGGTCCGCGAGGGTGTCTCGTGGCCCCGTCTTTTATCGTGATCGCGGGCTTCCGTGATCTGGCGTCTTAACTCTTTGTTTTCTGCCCTGAGAAGCTCCAAAACGGGGTCTGGTGGTGGGCGTTCGTTCTGATTGGCCGAGTGATGACTCCGCGGTGGCGATCTGTGATTCGCCGTGCTCCTGGTGCGCACCATCCAGCTAGGGGTATTCTTGAGGCCTGGGTTAGTTTTACCAGGCCCCACGGTGGGCGCCAATGTTGATGCTGGGAATGGTTGAGCTCTCCTCCTCCTTGGGACTGAGTATTCCCTCTTCCAGAGTCCGATGAAGGGGGTGGTACCTGCAAAGACACTCCGATGCCTAAGTTAGATAGGGCTTTGGAGGAGAAGAACCTGAGTGTATTAGGGTTTAGAGTAAGTAGAGTATGCAAACCTGGGGTCGGCCCACTTTATATAGTGGAGCCACGCAGAAGGAGGATAACTACCGATCCGATTTCCGCGCGCGGTAACTCCTCCCTGACAATTCGGGGATCAGCTCATCTCTTCCTGATATTTCGCGCCTGCCAAGCCCGTTACGTGCTGGCTACGTGATCTTCAATCTTTAGGGTGACAACGGCTCCAAGCGTTGTCTCCAGGCGCGTCCCTTTCTAGAAGGTTCGCGAGTCCTGAGTTAGCTCGCCCTTCCCCTGCTCGGTGTTATCATTGGGATAGTCGTACCGGAGGTCGGGTCTGGCGCGTCTCAGGTCGGTGGCAACTCGTCAAGCTCGGATAAGCAGGAACCGAGCCGATCCGCCCCGGTTCGGTGGGCACACTAGAACTCGCCTCGGGACCGGTCCGTAACAGATTATTAGAATTAAGATTTTTTGTTGATGCCTTGGGTTTTGTTCTTGGGTGTTGAGTTTTCTCCAAATTTTTATTACATGAACCCAAAATTATAGAATTTGAGTATTTTTGTTTTCCTTTCGTTGCCTATGTGATGAAATATTGCAGCTTGGCTCTACTGAAACTAATTTCATGTCTGAAGGAAAAAATTGATTTGTGCATCACACATAAAGCTAATAATGTTTTGGTTTTGGTTTTGCCATAAACGATCTGTGCACCACTGTCACGTTTTTTGATTGCCGTGAACGTGTATATTTTGTTATAGAAATCTATTTATTTGATTTTGAAATCAATTTGCTTTGAAATCAAATTGAATAAATTATTCATGGGATATTATGCTAATAGTGATGGCTTACGTGATACTTTTGACAAAATAATAAAGATTTGGTTTTTCTTTTTATTTATATTGCATAAAAAAGAAACCAAGCAAGTTTTATCATTTTGTGATTTTTTTTTTGAAAAATTATTATAGTTATGATTCTATACGTTTGATCTGGACAAAATATTTGAACAAGATATTATATGTGATTTGTGCCATAAGAATTTCACGTTTTTTGGCCTTTGCATTAAGTTCATTTGCGGTGAATCTTCAATAATATATGGTATATATATATATATATATATATATATATATATATATATATATATATATATATTGTTGATTTTGGCCATCGTGAAAGAAGGCATACAAATTTTTGGTTGAATATCTCTTTATTGTAATAATAAGATTTGATTGTCTTTGATTATTACATATTTCATGTTTTTGTCTATATTGAGAATGAATCAAATAAAATTATTACCGTGATATTATTTTAAGATTTGGATTTTAAATTTAATAATAATTCATGAAATATTATTATAATTCAAATTTGAGGTGTATGGTTATGGCCTTAGAATTTTTTGGTGTTGTTTATTTATTTTAAATTCGACCTGCGTGTCGTGATTTAATTCAAATACGATTTGCGTGTCGTGACTTTCTCTTTATTTTAGTTTAATTTTTTTTAAATATTATAAATGATCAAAAAAGACGAAAGAGGGGACAATGTCATATGAACGCCGGTTTGGAGCGACTGGCTTTTGGGTTAAAGAATTGTAATAAATAGTTATTTAATTATTTTCTGTTTAGGAGGTCATAACCATACCATATGAATTATGCATGTGATGTATGAAGTGTATGCATGTATGCTTGTATGCTATGTATGTTTTGCATGCTAAACATCGCACGTAGTTAGAACTTCACCTCCCAACCGCTGGGCGATGAAGGGAACCACTCGGC
The DNA here is from genome assembly GCA_037113605.1 of Calophaca sinica. Taxonomy (NCBI): domain Eukaryota; kingdom Viridiplantae; phylum Streptophyta; class Magnoliopsida; order Fabales; family Fabaceae; genus Calophaca; species Calophaca sinica. The sequence continues at coordinate 126,014,001 of CM073732.1, forward strand.
GGTGGTGCCGATTTCAGCACGCCACTGGGCGGAGGTCTCGATTCGTCATCTTGTCGTATTTGAACCATCGAGCGGCCAACAACACCACTAGGCGGTGATGTGTGAGATACTTCCCTCGCTTTAGGACTGTTAAGTGGTCTTTTGACTGTTGTGTGGTGTTGTAAACATACAGTTGTGGATATTCCTACACCTAGGGGTGGAATTTATGTAAACTAAGGCCCTCCTATTTTTTAATTAATAATTGTCTAGTATCTTTAATTGGGTTGATTGAAACAACATGTTGTCAAAGTAACCTCTGTTGCGTAAATTAGTTCAATTAAATTTACAAAAGATGTAGCGTGGAGTTATTCATGCGAGTTGTTGTCAGCTCAAAGGAAGGCGCAACTTGGCCGCATAATTCCATGTCTGCGATGATAAATGTGTGATGATTATAAAAACAATTTATCCATGTGAGCAATTGGGATGCCCAAAGGCAACCATTGCTTGACAGGACTTATCGCCAATGTTTGATTGTTGTGTTGAGAGTACCGCTTGCAGTTAGTCCTTACAATCCAAATATTGGGGATTAATGGTGCGCTTGGTATTTTGTTTGGGTCTTTAATTTACAGATAAAGAATAATTGAGCATGTCTTATTAATTATTTTAATTTGACGTGTCAATTGATGTTGTATGGGTGCGTGTCCATGCGAATATTAATCGGCCCAAAAGAAGGTTAATATTTGGTCGGGTTGCATTCACACCTGTAATGGTAAACCTGTGGCGATTATAAGGATAATTTCTCCATGTGAGCAATGGGATGTCCAAAGACAACTCTTGTTTGACAAGACTTATCGACAGTGTTTGATCATTACAACGAAATATCAATAGCACATAATATCATTGTCCAAAGACTTGGTATTAATGTTGCATCGGATATTTTGATAAGTATATTTTAGTACTTTTGTTCTCTTTGAACTATAATAGTTTGTGTATCTGCTGTTTTGAGTTCAATTTAATCCTTAAAAGTTTAGAGTTTTAGGATTAAAGGCAGAACATTAAGAAAGTTTTGGATTTAGACCTAGCATCAGAATAGAGAATCCCACTTTCTCTCACTCAATTCGGTATCTATGAAGTGAGAATCAAGTATGAGAAGTAGGATTGCTCCAGCTGCATAAATCTGATGATCATAAAGTTCAATATTTCAGAGACCTTTAGGGTTGTTATTTTCGATGACATAATTTATGTCGTAAATTTCCTTGCTGAAATTAAAAGTACTTGCAAAAGGTAATGAGGCGAAAATAAGCACTCGTTGGAGAGCTTAATTTTCATTAAGTATGAAAGTAAAGGGAATATGAGGAGCACATTATGAAAATATTCAAATTTTGTCTTCAAACTTAAGGCGCTAAAACTTGAGCAGTCTAACGACTTGCTCAAACATTTAGCATTTGTATTCTTTCTTGCACAATTAGATCAGATTAAATCAGTTTACAACTGTCAAATGAGGAAATAATCTTTAATAAGATTATTTCATAAGGTGTGCAAGAAAATAAATGGTGAAACAAGAGAAAAATAAAATAGTGCTCATTTGGCAAATACCCCAAAGGATATGGGCAAATAAAGAAAACTAAGGATGGAACTGTTAAGGGTCTGTCTCAAAAGAAACAACTAAGGTTGTCTTAACTGACAAATGCCAAGTAATGCTTAAAAAAAATGCATCCATATAGGAGTTGGCAAAGTCGGTGAAGATTGAGACTCTAGGCATTTTGGATTGTTGTTGCTGGCTTATATTTGAAATTAAAAGACAATTTGGTTGAATCAAATTTTGGGATAAAGTTTGGTTTTTCATTTCACTTTGAACAAATTAAGATGATTTTGGGTTTATTTTTTTTTAAACAATGGATTCAATTTGTCTTTTAAATTCAAATACTGTTGGAGTCAATTGAGCTATGACTTGTGACAATCTAAAAAAGGTTTGAGAGGTATAAACTTTGGTCCCAAGTTAAAGAATTTTTTTGAGACGGGAACTGCATATATAGTTCTTTGAGGATATTGAGTTTGGGGGAGAGATAAGGTTAGAGAACAAAATTGAGTGAGGAAGAAGCGGTTCTAATTATTGAACCAATTCATACAGTTGCTATTGGTGTAGCAAATTTGGATCCTCGTGAGGACATTATTGTTCTTCCACCCAATAAAGGAAATTATTCATAAAGATCAAACTCAACACCCTCAAGAACTAGAGCATTGGGAGCTATAAAGAAAGGATTGACCGTAAATAGTCATTCTATTTGGTTTTATTAAAAGACTTTTTTTTGAACAATCACAGCGCTCATTGCTCATTATAACTTTTGAGCTACATAAGATGGATGTAAAGATGGTGTTTCTTAATGGCAACATTAATGAAACAAATGTATATGGTGAAACCGATATACTTTGTATCGATAGACCCAAAGATGGTTTGCGAACTGATATAATCCACCCATTAGCTAAAGAAGTTGTCTCATTAGTGATACTGTAAAGTCTCATCAGGTAATTGTCTCATTTGGTCTCGAGATGAGGATTGTGGATGACTGTGGGTATTACAAGGCCAGTGGGAGTAAGTTTATATTACTGCTACTATATGTCGATGATATTTTATCTAGTCAATAGCGATATAGTCTGGTTGAGCGAAACCGAGAAATCTCTAACGAAAATTTAGAGATGAAGGATCTTGGAGACGTCTCTTTTGTATTTAGAATCCAAAATTCTGAGAGATCTCTCTTGGGGTATTATGGGATTATCACAAAAGAGCTATATCGATAAAGTTTAAATAAATGCGACATGAAATATATTAAACCAGAGGATATCTCAGTTACTAAGGGAGACAATTTTAGTCTCAATTTTTGCCCAAAAGAAAATCTGGAAATTCAGGAAATACTGGGAGTTCCTTATGCTCTAGCTATGGGAAGTCTGATACATGATCTCATCTGTATGCATCAGGAAACGGCGTACATCGTGGGATCATGTGGCAGATACTTGAGCAATTCTAGTTTGAATTATTACAAAAGGCAACCATGAGGATCATCAAGGAGAACAAAAGTCTATATGCCCACATATCAGAGATCTGAAAGATTAGAGATCATTAAGAACTCTGACTCTGATATTCAAGATGTTAATAATATAGACATCAAATTATGGGATATAACTGAAATATCTATGTCATTATGTTGCATATAGTAAAAGGTATTAAAATACCACTTAAGTTACAGTGTGACAGATAAGTCAGTTGTATCATACTTCAACAACAATAAAGAATTTTACAATGTCTGTCGACATAAAGGTGTTCGTTGTTGAAATAAAGAATTCAGGATAAAAGAATTTCTATAGAGCACATAGAGGCTGATTCCATGCTAGCTATCTACTAACTAAGGGCTTGACACCTAAGGCTTTTTTCATGAGCATGTTGCTCATATGAGTGTGTTAACACTAAGGTTGCCTTAGTTTAGTGGGAGCCTTTATTTGTGTTTTATGTTTGAGATACAAATTTTATGTTATTAAGATCTTTTCTGCAGAAATAAAGTTAGTTCATTATAAACCTTTTTTGTATCTTTTTGTGTATAAATTTTATTTACACATTAAGGACTTGGGTTTGCAAAATTAAATTTTACAAAATTAATCTCACTAAAGATTTAAGTAGGACCAGTTAGAAATAGGCATGATTGAGATTGTAAGTCTGGTATACAACCTAAGAGGGGGGGTGAATTAGGTTGAACGATTTTCGAGTGACTTTTAGAGATTTTTCGTTCTTTTGTTTTATGGATAGATAGATGGAGTTTGATTGAAAAACAAAAGTAAAAAGATAAGGAAGAAGATTGAGACACAAGAATTTATACTGGTTCCCCTAACCACTTGGGTACATCCAGTTCTTCTGACACCTGCAGAGCAATTCACTATGATAGAAATTCTTGTTACAAGCAAGCCTCACCCCAAGGCTCCCTAACAATCTCTATACAACAAGATAGCACCCCACTATCTTTTCAAACCAAAACCCAACACAAGGATGAGTTTAATAATTGTGAAGAATGGTAAAGCATATGGCTGTATCAGATCAATATCACTTTGTAACTATACAACTTAGTGCTCAAGAACTTTTTCAGGATATGAAAGTAGTATCTAAGTTCTAGGCAAAAAAAGTTTTGAAGGTTTAGAACTTGTAAAATGATATTGAACTCTTATGATTGAAAGAATGAAAGTTCTATATATTCTGATGTAAAAGAAAGGTATATATATAACCATCAGATCATATCTGAAGCAAGGTGATCGTTTGGCAACTTTCCAGGGGCCAAAACACACCATTTGAAATCATAACGTTTCAGAAAATTTGATTTTGAAACAGTGTTAATCGATTATGTCGTTGTGGTAATCGATTACATGTGTATGTTGAAAATCAGATATTCAAAAATTTAGTTGATGTAATCGATTACACATTTTAGGCAATCGATTACATCCACATCACCGAGACTTTAGGTAATCGATTACAGCTTTGAGGTAATCGATTACTGCAATGAAAAAAGTGTTTTCTTGAGATTTCAAAAGGATTGCTTCAACACTTAACTTTGAAAATAACTTAGATTAAGTTTTAAACTTAAGGAATGATTTGTTTGAGCACATCTAAGTTATATATATCACAACTTGTAATATGTCAAAGATACAAACCATACTTATAGAGAATTGACAATACATAATTAAAGTCTCTATAGAATGATTTCTTTGACTTGACCTAACGGAGGCTTTTCTTCTTTTTGATCAGTAATCTTGTCATCATCTAAACCCAGCCAAGTTTAAGAAGGAAATCTTCTTCACAGAGATCACATTCCATGTAATTTCCATGCTACTCTTCCATATTGATCTATGTCATCAAGTGTATTGATGTGGTGATCGTCGGGGTTTAGTCGCAATTTACGGAAGTGACAAAAGCCGTAGTGATCTCATTATTGATACATGAGGTGGACCAGATTGTAAGGAGAAAGTCTAAAGATAAATAACATTCGGATATGCGCACTAAGGAATTTTGATATAATTATTACGATATGCAGCCTAAGTGGGAGATTGTTGGAATTTTATATTCCAATAATTAATATGTGCCGATATCATTAATAATTATATTAGCTATTTATCATAAAGGAGCTATATTTTATGTGATCATATAAAGTTAAAATAAGGTAAGCTCATTAGACTCCTAATTTAATTGATATAGGTCTTATATGAGTAGATGTAAGTGTGGCCCGATAAGGGGATAATGGGTACCCTGTTAGGTTTAACACACTATAAAGAAGGCTATGGTCCCCAATACACCGAATCGCTGTCATCTATTCTCTTCTCCCTATCTGAAGAGAACCTAAAGTCTCGTGAGAGAGCTCAAGAATATTCGGTTGAAGAAGAACCATAAAGTCACCGCTAACATGTTCGTTGTTTGTTCCCATGGATCCAGTTGCTCGTAGTTTGTTCGTGATCATTTCTTTGGTATTCCGCTTCAGGTGATTGATTGCTATGGATCCAGGTATTCTTCTAATCCTTAATAATCCAACATGTCGTAGATCCTAAGGGTAGAGAACATGTTGTTCTTGTTGAGCATGCTTGTATGTTTTTATAGCTTCCACCTAAAATATTTCTTTTATGAAACTTAAGCATGTTTATTCCTGTTATTGTTATTAATAAGGTTTTAATTCCAACAAAATGATCTTCTTGTCTTAACCTCTTAAACATAGAAATCTCCTCTGTAACACTGAAACCACCCTATTAAGCATCAATGCTCGAATCAATTCCTCTACCTAAACCCAAACGCCTCATCGTATAATCTAACAGTCTTTCTTAAAAATTAAACACCTTCTTTATATAAATTATGACTCTTTTACTGTAACTATTAATTTATTCCCACTTCTAATTTTTTTAGCAAATTTACCTTACACACACAAAGGTGTATGCATGTATGTATGTGTTTATATAAGAAAATGCTCACAAGTTTAAATAAAATGCGGACGGTAAGCTCAATTTTTTTAAAAAAAAATTAAAAGGTTATATGGTTATTGTGTTTTATTATTTCATTATTATTAGAGAAAAGGGAACATATATTGTCGGTGTAAATCTCATTTACGCTAACGTACATGTCTATTAAATTATTATTATTATTATTATTATTTGTTTTTAAGTTTTTGAAATGTGTCGAGATAAATCATTTCGTTTTAAACTTTGCACCTTTGCAGGAATCAGATACTAATGCAAGACCATTGCAACCTTTAAACAACCGCTTACTGCAACTCTACGGGCCAAAATATCTTAAGGATGAACACTAATTTCAGGACATTTGCGAGCGCAAATCTGGCCGAAAGGATGATTTCGTTTTTATTTAATCAATAAAAGGATGATTTGCAATAATTTTGGTCGAGCAGCGGACTCGTTTTCACTTGGACCACAAGATCGTGACTAGTTACACTACAACAAAAGACAGTTTTAGCGGCAATAAAAATGGCCGATAAATTGACGGATACGTTTACAATACTCTTAATGATGATATTTTATGGAAACTAACTAAAAAGAATTTGCACAACTAAAATCATTGAAAAAGAGATGATATAGCTACCTATGTCCAATTACAAAGCGGACAACAATGCCCTTCTCATCCCGCAGCTACCAAATATGAATGACTTAGTCATCATGCATGGTATCGAAAGAAATGTACCCATAGCAGTATCTTTTTAACTACTAAGTAAATCAGGGACAAGACAAATTAGTAAAGACAAAGGCTGTTGAAAATATACCACGTATCAGTCAGTGAGAAAAAAAGGATCAAATAGATTTGTGGCTCTGAAAAGCATCGGCAAAACTAGTTTAGAAAAAATAAAAATATATCAAAAAAAACGAAAATATAAACAAAAATAGTAGACTAGCTACCTGTTATAGTCTGGCAAGGTAATTATATACCTTGGCAAAGTAAATGCACTTGGTGATTCAACAATCCACGGCTGAAATTAAGCCATTTTGAAAAATAAGATTGTGGAGATTGGTGTGCCTTAAAATCATGTTGGAGATTATTGAAAGTCATATAAATGAGTTTTCAACAGGTGTGAATCGAATCATGGATCTCTGGAATCGATCATGATGTGCCTTGGAGCCTTGGAGAAGTTTTGGACTTTCTGTGAATCGAATTGAAGGAGTGTAAATCGATTCACTCACTTAGAATCACAAAAACGCGTAAGATTTGTACGTGTGAATCGATTCACACTTACTGGTGAATCGATTCACCACTGCTGTTTTTAAATCAGAACGTTGTTTTTCATCCTGTAACGCGAGCAGTTTTCTAGGGTTGTGTGCAGCCGTTCTTGTGCGTCTTTTATGAGGTTTTAGGGGCTGGGAACACATTCAAACACCTGGGGATCTTAGGAAACCATAGAGTGAGGATTGAAGGTTTTTTCTATTGTTCTTGAGAGCTTTCATTGAGGGAGTGAGAGTTGGGATTGTGGGAACCTTTGGGACTGTTCTTCTTGAACTGTTGGAAGAGGGTTTAGAACAATTGTATTCTCATTGTAAAAGACTCATTGATAGTGATACGGAGGGCTGCTCTCTCCCGCAGGCGTAGACGATCTTCTTTGGGGCCGAACTGCGTAACCAAATTGCGGTGTTTTCTTCTCTACTCTCTACTCTCTTTTGTTTGTGTTATTTTCATTGCACCTTGTTGATTGTTTGGTTGCTATTATTTAGTCTTTGGTTGCCGTTGAAGGTTGTTCCATTATTTTCTTGTTCGAATCTCAACAAGTGGCGCCGTCTGTGGGAAGGAACAAATCATTCAAGTGAGCACCATGGGTACTAAATGGGACATCGAGAAATTTTCCGGTAACAATGACTTCGGTCTATGGAAGGTGAAGATGGAGGCAATCCTTATTCAACAAAAGTGTGTGGATGCTCTGAAGGGTGAGGCAAGAATGCCGGCCACCCTGTCTCAAACGGAAAAGAAGGAGATGATAGATAAGGCAAGAAGTGTTATTATCTTGTGCCTTGGTGATAAGGCTTTGAAGGAAGTTGCAAGGGAGAAGACCGCGGCGGAGATGTGGGCCAAGTTAGAATCGTTGTACATGACCAAGTCATTGGCTCACAGGCTATGTCTGAAACAACATCTCTATTCATTCAAGATGGTAGAGACCAAACCTATTGTGGAACAACTAACGGAATTCAACAAGATTATTGATGACCTACAGAACATTGATGTGAAGCTCGATGATGAGGATAAGGCTCTGCTCTTATTAAATTCACTGCCTAGGTCCTTTGAACACTTTAAGGATGCACTCCTCTATGGCAAGGAGTCCACTATTACCTTGAAAGAGGTCCAACAATCAATTAGGACCAAAGAGCTAACCAAACTTCAAGATTTGAAGGTGGAAGATAGTGGTGAAGGCTTAAGTGTGTCAAGGGGAAGAAGTGAGAGTAGAGGAAACCATAACAAAGGGAAGAAGCCTAGGTCGAAATCCAAGTCAAAGGGGGACAATAAGGCAAAGTACAAATGCTTTAACTGTCACAAGACCGGTCACTTTAAGAAGGATTGTCCCGAGAGAGGGGGCAATGGAAATTCCGTGGAGGTTGCAATTGCTATGGAGGATGGTTATGAGTTCAGGGGCTCTAGCGGCGTCGAGTTTGGAAACGGAATAGAACTGGGTCATGGACTCAGGATGTTCTTATCACATGTGTCCTAGGAAGGAATACTTTGAGACTTTGAAGCTTAAAGAAGGTGGAGTCGTCCGCCTGGGTGACAACCGAGCTTGTAAGGTGCAAGGTATGGGTTCAATTCATCTTAAAATGTATGACAACCGCGAATTCCTTTTACAAGATATGAGGTATGTTCCTGAACTCAAACGAAATCTTTTATCTATAAGCATGTTTGATGGATTAGGCTATAGTACTAGAATTGAGCATGGCATGATGAAGATTTCGAATGGTGCATTAATAATTGCTAAAGGGACTAAAATGTGTGGCTTATACATATTAGATGGTTTTACTGTTATTGGACATGCATCATTAGCTAGCCAGACTCCGCATGATAAAACCAAATTATGGCATTTAAGGTTAGGACATGTTAGTGAAAAAGGTTTAGTTGAACTAGCTAAACAAGGTTTGCTAGGTAGTGATAAATTGGATAAGCTAGAATTTTGTGATAATTGCATACTAGGCAAACAACATAGGGTTAGGTTTGGAAGTGGCATGCATCATTCTAGTAAGCCCTTAGAGTATGTTCACTCGGATCTTTGGGGTCCTTCAAGAGTGACAACTCATGAAGGGGGTTCCTATTTTCTCACTGTGATTGATGATTTCTCTAGGAGAGTATGAGTTCACATTTTGAAAAATAAAAGTGACACATTTGAAAAAATCAAGGAATGGCATACCCTCATAGGAAATCAAATAGGAACTAAACTGAAAGTGTTAAGGACTGACAATGGCCTGGAGTTTGTTTCAGAGCAATTTAATGAGTTTTGCAGAAAACAGAGAATTAAGAGGCATAGAACTGTGGCAGGCACACCGCAACAAAATGGCCTAGCGGAACGCATGAACAGGACCATTTTGGAGCGGGTCAGATGTATGCTTTTGGGAGCTGGGATGCCTAAAAGTTTACGGGGTGAAGGCTGTGAGTACAGACTTATTTTGATCAGCAGATGTCCATCAACGGCGTTAGACTTCAAGACACCTATGGAGGTTTGGAGTGGGAAACCAGCAGAATACTCAAATTTGAAGGTTTTCGGGGCTTTGGCGTTTGCTCATGTCAGACAAGACAAGCTTGAAGCTAGAGCTGTGAAATGTGTCTTTATTGGCTATCCAGAAGGTGTGAAGGGATACAAGCTGTGGAAATTAGAATATGGAGGGTCAAAGGTTATCATAAGCAGGGATGTCACTTTCGATGAGACCCGCATGGGGATGAAGTGCAAAGACCTGGAGAATAGTAGCTCAGAAACAGAGGTGGAGAAGACTTAGTTTGAGGTGGAGTCTTCCACTAGTGAGACCAGGGATGACAGGGAGGACAGTCCTCCACCATCAGGTTCTAGAGGAAGACAACCAACAGTGGATCCTGGCTATCAGTTGGCAAGAGATAGGGAAAGGAGGGAAATTGTGGCACCTAAGAGGTACGGCTATGAAGACTTAATTTGTTATGCTCTAAATGCGGCTGAAGAGATGCAAGGCTCAAAACCAAAGACATTCAGGGAAGCAGTTGAGAGCAAAGAAGGTCAGAAGTGGTTAGAGGCAGTGAATGAGGAAATGAATTCATTGGAGAAGAACGGACACAGAAACTTGTGAAGCTACCTAAGAAACAGAGGGTGGTTGGATGCAAGTGGATCTTCAAGAAGAAGGAAGGCATTCCGGGAATTGAAGAACCAAGGTATAAAGCAAGACTTGTGGCCAAGGGTTTTACACAGGTTAAGGGAATTGATTACAACGAAATTTTCTCACCTGTGGTGAAACACTGTTCCATAAGAGTTCTTATGGCAATCGTGAATCAATACGATCTTGAGTTGGAACAAATGGACGTGAAGACCGCATTCTTACATGGAGACCTAGAAGAGACAATCTACATGCAACAACCGGAAGGTTTTGTAGAGGACAAGTCTAAGGTGTGTCTTTTGAAGAAATCTTTGTATAGGTTGAAACAAAGCCCTAGGCAATGGTATCTTCGTTTTGACGATTTTCTTCTGAAGACGGGGTTTGTGAGAAGTGGGTACGACAGTTGTGTTTACATATTGAAGAGGTGTGAGGAAGTTGTTCTCTACCTACTTCTCTATATTGATGATATCTTGATGGCAAGTTCTAGCAAAGAGGAGATCAGCAAGCTCAAGGAGAAACTAAATTCGGAATTTGAGATGAAGGACCTTGGGGCTGCAAAGAGGATACTTGGGATGGATATCGTGAGGGACCGGAATAAGGGTGAATTGTTTTTATCTCAGCATGGGTACTTGAAGAAAGTGGTGGAGCAGTTTAGGATGCATGAAGCTAAGCCGGTTAGCACTCCTTTGGGTTATCACACAAAGCTCTCGGTGACACAAGCTCCTAAGTCCGAAGAGGAGGTGAGGAAGTTGGATACTACTCCATATGCTAGTGGGGTAGGAAGCATCATGTACGGCATGGTTTGTAGTAGACCGGACTTAGCATATGCGGTTAGCATACTGAGTCGGTTTATGGCAAATCCGGGCCAAGCACCTCAGGAAGCTGAAGTGGTTTTTGAGGTATTTGAATGGGTCACTGAAGGGGGGTTTGAGGTACACAAGAGCAACTCAAGGAGAAGACGCTTTGGAGGGTTATGTAGATGCGGATTATGCGGGAAATGTGGATACAAGGAAATCATTGTCTGGTTTTGTGTTTACATTGTTTGGAACGGCAATAAGTTGGAAGGCAAATCAACAGTCCATTGTGGCGCTATCTACTACTCAGGCGGAGTATATCGCCCTAGTTGAAGGGGTGAAGGAGGCCATATGGTTGAAAGGTATGATTGGGGAGCTAGGAATTACACAAGAGTGTGTGAAGGTACATTGTGACAGCCAAAGTGCTATCCACTTGGCAAATCACCAAGTGTATCATGAAAGGACAAAGCACATCGACATCCGCTTGCATTTCATTAGAGATGTCGTTGAATCTAAGGAAATTGTGGTTGAGAAGGTTGCATCGGAGGACAACCCGGCGGATGTGTTCACCAAGTCACTACCTAGGTCAAGGTTCAAGCACTGCTTGGACTTGATGAATTTCTCTAAAGCGTAATTCCAGTAATGGAGAGAGCAACAAGTGGTTGATGGCTAAATGTTGAACATTACCACTGATTTGAAGTCAAGGTGGAGAATTGTGGAGATTAGTGTGTCTTAAAATCATATTGGAGATCATTGGAAGTCATATAAATGAGTTTTCAACAGGTGTGAATCGAATCATGGATCTCTGGAATCGATTCATGATGTGCCTTGGAGCCTTGGAGAAGTTTTGGACTTTCTGTGAATCGAATTGAAGGAGTGTGAATCGATTCACTCACTTAGGATCACAAAAACGCGTAAGATTTGTACGTGTGAATCGATTCACACTTACTGGTGAATCGATTCACCACTGCTGTTTTTAAATCAGAACGTTGTTTTTCATCCTGTAACGCGAGTAGTTTTCTAGGGTTGTGTGCAGCCGTTCTTGTGCGTCTTTTGTGAGATTTTAGGGGCTGGAAACACATTCAAACACTTGGGGATCTTAGGAAACCATAGAGTGAGAATTGAAGGCTTTCTCTATTGTTGTTGAGAGCTTTCATTGAGGGAGTGAGAGTTGGGATTGTGGGAACCTTTGGGACTGTTCTTCTTGAACTGTTGGAAGAGGGTTTAGAACAATTGTATTCTCATTATAAAAGACTCATTGATAGTGATACGGAGGGCTACTCTCTTCCGCAGACGTAGGCCATCTTCTTTGGGGCCGAACTGCGTAACCAAATTGCGGTGTTTTCTTCTCTACTCTCTACTCTCTTTTGCTTTTGTTATTTTCATTGCACCTTGTTGATTGTTTGGTTGCTATTATTTAGTCTTTGGTTGCCGTTGAAGGTTGTTCCATTATTTTCTTGTTCGAAAGATCATGCACATGTTCTGATGGTAAGAGAAAAATGAAACCTACCCATGCAAAGGACAAGAAATTACCAAGCCGATGCTACTTATTATAATCAAACATCGAAGTCTCGGCCACACGTTTACCCCTCCTCATAGCAACTACAAATAGGAGATTCAGTCCAATACATTATCCTGCTTGTCAAGACAAATAAAATCAAACAATAAGCCAATTTGTAACACACACAGAGGAAACTAAGTATTCACGGTTTATACAGTGCAAATATCTTTATTAAATTAGAGTTCATAGGCATAGTAACAGAAAGAGTTCTGTTTGAGAAGCCCTCCGTGCAAGTTGAGAATGAGACAAAGGAACTTACCAATAGGAATCAACAATGTGCCTAGGAGCATCTGATTTGTTAAACACATAAAAGTTAGAAAATGGCACAGTAGCTACTCAATTTCCCGAAGATGTTAAACATCTTCATCTTCTTTTTGGCCATCTAAAGTCTAAACTGTTGAATCTTTTCCTAAACAATTCTCTATTATACATATTGAATACTTATCAAGTAAAAACTTTCCATGTATTATTTGCTAACTCTATTATAAACAATTCTCTATTATATTATACCATCCACCTTTTGCCACTAAACCTTTCCTCTTTTAACTAACAAAAAATTGATTTGGAATATTTTAGTATCCAGTTAAAAAAGCATTTAAAATAAGAAAAAAAAAAGTACATTAGGGAAGGGATAGAAGAGAGAACATTTAGAGAAGCAAAAAATGCAAAAAATCGAAATCACGGATGGTACTAACATTTACTTCAGCAATGAGCAAACCTATCACAACCTGCAAGCGTTCTCATCAGCTCAGATGTGCTTATGTGTGTTCTTTTTTTTGTTTGTATGCGTGTTGATTTTTCAGCAAGAAAAACAAAATATAGTCTATGTAGCAAAATTGAGAATACCCTAAACATATCCAAGTGGCAATACCTTTAAGAATATGAACATATATACTGATTTTACCAAGCTAGCTTGCTCATATTTTTGAATTAAAAAAAGGGTATGCACATGAAATTGAGAGGACCTGCCGTATTACTCATTTTCACAGAGTAATTAAAAGCTGAAATTACCAGCCCATAGCCAGTAGCTTCAGGTCGAACTGGAGCCAGACCAAAATATTCTTGGCTTTGTAAAAGTTTCCTGCATAAGAAAATATCATTTTCCTTTGAATGTCTGTGTACTTTATGTTTCACTAAATATCCAGCCTTATCATTAAATAAATATCGTAGACCTTTCACAAGACCTCATCTGCCATAACCAATTTTAAAGGATTACACAATGATACAACACCAAAAAAAAAAAAAAAAAGTAAAACTGTGGGGGTCCTAAAAGCTTCAATGAAAAATTAAAACAAGACAGAAATGCATTCACATGGTTCCATGAAAGCTCAAACTCAATCAGTTGAAGATCCTATTGAAACCTGATTTCATTATTGATATGTAACTATTAAATTCTACTGTATACATGAGGAAAAAAAAGTGTTCGTGCAATAATCTTTTATCTCTAAATCCCAAATAGTCTCCTAAAACCAAATCCCGCCGAAAATCCTACCACATTTACGAATTAAAACTTGAAGAAAAAGCTAAGATGCAAACCACTGCATTTATTGTCAACCTGAGCAAGTGTACAAGTCATTTAATAACCCATCATGTTTTCTCCTATTTAAGGAAGCCAACTCCCACGAAAAAATTAAAATGTGCCACTTGCATAGCAACAGCATCCACTTTGAGTACTGTCATTCTCTTACATTCGATCTTTTTTTGTCCAACATTCTTCTAATAACAAAAGGCTTTTATTTGCATCGTACTTTCTTTTTCTTAACACAATTCTTTCCACTTTCATGCTTTTTCTAGGCAAGCCGTTGCATTTGAAAATAAAAGCGCACTGTGCTTGTGCTTTAAGCGAACCTTCGAATGGAAAATGTAAGGCCAATTGTCAACAATAACAAAGTTGTGTTACTCACTTGGATTTATTTTTTTCCGATGTCTCATAATTTTTGAATCTGATTTCTTTTGGTTCCATCTTACCAGGCTGTTCCTGCACAAACACTGCCACCTGACCTGTATGTCAATCTTATTCGAATGAAGCTTCAGTCGTATGTATGCGAGTTTGTGCATCTATATGAACCGGTAGATTATTCGGTTAAACTGTTCCTACTTTTGTAATGCAACAGTTTTGTCATATTTTCTGACTATGGGATCGTTGATGCAGACAAAGGTGGTCCTCCCCATGCTTTTAAGCATTGATGTTTATGAACATATGGCCAACACTGTGACCCTCATCGACCCAGTAGGTAATCAGTTTGAAGTTTTAGTTGAAAAGCAGAAAAGTAGGATTCTACTTACCCAAGGGACTGAATGACTTGGATCTTATTATAAGCTTTTTAATGGTGGGTGGTTAACTTTGATCTACCTTAATGAGAAAACAATGCTGATGGAAGTCAAGGATAGACTCCATGAACATGTTGTGTATCCTACTCCAAGTAGGTGTTTTTATATTGGAGATAGTAGTAACCCTATTAATGTTGATAATGACAAGATAACTTATCCTCCTCAACCCATTATAAAAGTACCTGAGGGATCTTTTTATCATTCTCTGATAGTGCACTTGGAAGTTAATGATGTGCAACGTGACGAGTTGGTAAGTGAAAATCACGTAAACCAAAAATCCTTCCTTACTCAGCTAACACAAACCTAAACAAAAAAACATTGTTTTCACTATGTTTTGTGCATGTGAACAGCACCTGTCCGGAGGCTTTGTGGAACAGGCACTTAATCGTACGATTAGTAAGATGATGATTGTTGACGATGAAGGCAAACTTTGGCCATGCAAGGTCAAGTGGGACAGAATTGATGCAACCAGATGCAAGGTTACAGGAGGATGGCTGAAATTTGTCAACGGCCGTGGTCTGAAAGCAGGGAACAAAATCATTCTCGGTCTTCCACTTGATGCTGCTGATCACCTCTTTTTCAAGTTTGCTTAGTAGGATGTAGTATTTTATATCAAAATAGGTCTCAGTTATCGACCAAGATTATCAAATCAGAAAGTGGTTTAGCAGAATGAAATATAGTAGTGAATTTGCTATGTATCGTGCTTTTTGAGAAGGTCTGCCTAAGTAGATATATGGCGATGTCATGACCAGGGAATGTAGTGGGTTACCTTTTATAAAATATAAGTATTATCTATATCAACATATTTGCCTCTGATTGAAACCCATTATCAAGTTGAATATAACTGAGGCCTATTTTCATACCATTATCAAGTTGAAAAAGCATAGCCATCCTTTAATGCATGCAGTGCAAGTTGAATTTGGGGTCTTAAACACCAGGACACACGGCTTAAAAGATATGGACTGGATGTTGTTATTTAGGTGAAAACCAATGTCTAACAATTAATTGAATGAATAAAAAGTAAACAAAAATGGTGCATTCAACCCAAACGGATATTGTTTGACAAATAATAACTGCACAGTGGACACAAGTTATTTTGATCCAACTTACACACCCAAGACATGCGAATAGCCTAAAAAAACAGGTTTAACTAAGAGATTTCGTTCCATTAAAGGTTTTCAGTTGCAGTCCATTTAATATAAACGATACTGGAAAGTTAACATGATCTTTAATTGGTGAAATGTTAATTTCCATTAAAGTTAACATGTCGCAGAGCTTATGCAAATCCATCCGATTGATGTAGCCATACTCTATGGATGTCAAAATACTCAGCTTAATGGCAGCTAAATGTTTCAAGCATGTGGATTTTTAGTGCCTCAGTTATCTACATTAAATTACTTGCATGATCCATATTAAATATAACGTCTGAATTTTTTAATTGCATGTCTTCATTGTGCATTCAATCCATGTAAAGAGATAATCACAACCACAATCAAATGGTAACTATCCTCAGGTGCTGATATAGTCCATCATCTAACTGCATATTTGGAATTTCTATTATAATACTTTGTAGGGGAAGGACCTTAGCTGATGGACTACTACCGGGTTTGTTGTAACCATGGTTGTGTATCGATTACAAAGTACTCAACTATTTATTTAAATGGGATTGCAAATTAGTCAGCTTGCTGGCAACCAGGAATGCATAATTAATAATTGTGTGCTCACAGTGATTTTTAATAAATAACTGACACAATGTATCTATTGTAATCATGTTAACCGTGAATGCAATTGCACACTTGGACAAATAAGGAGATACATTGTGTAATTTCGAACTGCAGTCATAAATTGTCAAGTTAAGAGTAGTTGAGTTCCAATTGGATATGCCAATCTTAAAGTCTATGTGTTCCTGTCAGACAGGATCAAGAAAGTATGCCTATTAAATATGCATTAAAAAAGAAAAAGTATCTTCCATAAGTGGTGCAATGTATCCACCACACAGACCTACATATCCAATAAATTTATTGCTTAATTGGGTTGCAAATTCTCGATGCTTAACTGTAACAGTAAACATAGTGCAATCCCAAGCATTTATTGAAAACCTGTCCTCAGCATATAATGCTTTTAATGAGCAAGGCCTCTGTAACTCTAAGCCGTGTAGCCCCTTTGGTTATGCATATCTGAAATTAGTGATTGACAGGCAGCATCCAGTGACTAATGCAATATGTCCCAACCAGGGAATTTAAGGATTGTACCGTGGGCAGGGGACAATAGAAAAGATTATGATAGGCAAATCCTTTATTGCTGATTTCATTCATCCAAACCAAACCTATTGTACATGGTTGGATTGTGTATCAAATACCTGATCATGTGACTATACCATTGGGTTATTAAAAAGTAAGTTAAGTAACCAAAGGTGTCCCCACTATCTTTGCCCCTAATTAAGGAAGCTCCTTGGATATGCCTATCTAAAATAAATGATTGGCAGACAGGAACCAGTGAGTAATGATTTATGTGACAAATGTAGTAACCCTAAAGATCTCAAGCTGATTCACCTATTATACTGTGGCCATGGGACATAAAAAAAGATGAACATAGCCAGATCCTTGATTGGTGAACTGGATCCATCGATACCAAACCTACTGTACATTATCAGATACCTGATCCTGTAACTATACCACATAATTAGTAACTTAAGTAACCAAAGGTGTTCCCACCATCTTTAAGATGGGAATATAAAGGAAGCTCATTGGATATGCATATCTGAAATTAGTGATGCTAAAGATCTCAACCTGACAAATCAACTATTGTACTGTGTTCATGGACATAAAAAAATTATCAACATAGCCAGATCCTTTATTGTTGAACTGGATCCAGCGACACCAAAACTATTGTACATGATTAAATCTTGACATGCAATTACCGAATGCTATGATTATACCACATAAAAGCCATTTAATTAATGGACCAAATCTGTCTACAACCAATGAATATGAATATTGTTAATAGCGATTGTGCACATTGTCAATTTTTTTAAAAAAAAAATTAGGCACTTGATAGTCAGACCTGGCACATGGAATACTGAAGGAAAGGAAATCTATCCCAAGATTTGGTCCATTATTAACGCACAGCTGTTCCAATTAAGGCTAACCAAACCTTTATGTTTCAATGCATAATTTACCATTTAATACTGGGTCAGAGGAAATCTATCCCAAGATTATATATTCATAATACACAGCTGTTCCAATGAAGACCAACCAAACCTTTAGCTTTCAATTGGCTAATTCACCAATTAATAAAGGCAGAAAAAGGCTGATGTACCACAAGAAAAATCCTATCCTACATATAAAAAAATGTGTATCGAGCACACAAACCTACATATCCAATATATTTATTGCTTAATTGGGTTGCTATAAATCAAATCAAATATGTAACAGTACATGAAATGCAATCCTAAGCATGTATTGTAACCCTAAACTCACCATAAAATGCATTTAATGACCCATCATTTTAACCCCTATTTAATGAAGCCCCTTTGGTTATGCATATCTGAAGTATGTCCCAAGGAGAGTAACCATTAAATGATGCAAAATATGGCAACCAGGAAATCGCATATAATAAGCATATATGATAGTCAGACCTCATACATTTAATCTTTGGAGGAGAGCAAATCTATCCCAAGATTTTACATTCATAAAACAGTTGTTCCAATGAAGGCGACTATTGTACTAAATCGTCCTATTTGCTAATTTACCAAATAAAGTTGAGTCTACGAATTGTATTAAATCGATTATGCTGCAGACACTAAAATTCTAAATCCATGAAAAAGGTTGAATCATAAGGGAGACAGCAATGCTATTCCGTGGAGGATATTAAATCCAACCAAAGCTTATTTGACATTAATAACATCATCAGGACACACCATCAAAGCTTGATTCGAGCTTACCATCTGTTTCATTATTAATTAACAAACTAGACTATTGCAAGTGGTTGGATTGTAATGGTAATTTAAAAAATGTCCAAATTGAACTATTAATGAAGTTTAAATGTGACTTATTATTATTATTATTATTATTATTATTATTATTATTATTATTATTATTATTATTATTATTATTATTATAATAACAGCTGGTGCCTCAATCTGTTGGTTACTAGGTAAACCATATATATACATGATATCCGAGTGCTACCTTGCCATACTTAACCTCAGTTCAGTAACAGGTATGTCATGTCTCCTATATAGGAGTAGCAAATCACCCAAGTTAAATTATACAAAGACTAGGATATCTTTAATCTACTTCATAATGTCACTAACGACATATTATTTTCATGGCAGCAATGGATAAAAAGATTACCCCTATTTCTCAAATACTGGCCGGTAAGATTGATTGGAGTTTGAAGGTTCGGGTTATTCTGCTTTGGTCCCTGCCTGAATATAAGAACCAACATGAAACAAGTTCTATTGAGATGATTTGGATCGATGAAGAGGTTTACATTTTTCTACTCATTTTCGTGCACTTATAGTGTCATTTTTTGTTATCATTTGGTGTAACTAATACGTATATACTGGAAACCTACAGGCTGGTAAAATACATGCAACCGTCAAGAAAGCTCTAATTGCAAAATTCAAACCCATCTTAGAAGAAGGTTCTACTTATTTTGTTAAGAATGTGTTAGTTGCTCAGAATGATGCCAAATTTCGAAGCACAAACCACAAATATAAACTTGGTTTCATTGGGAACACCATATGTGTCAAAACGGACGCCGACCACATTCCCAGAAATCACTTTGACTTTGTTGCATTCAGAGACATCCTCGATGCACCAAAAGAGGACAAACTTATTGGTCAGTTAAATTTTGTAATACATGTCTGTATTTGTATATAGAGTTGTTTTGCGAATAAATAGTATAAAACCACCTTCATGTAAGCTTATTGATATTACAGATGTCATAGGCCATATTGTGGAGAAAGGTGACGTTAAGGAGGCGAGAAAAGTGGAACAAAGAGCAAGCTTATTGATATTGTTTTACAAGACTTGCGATAAGAGCTTGAACATATTACTCTCATTCAAACAATTGCCCCTTGACAAACTAACATTATTAATTGATTATGTGTAGGTGCGAGACTGTGCATTGCACTCGTAGTGCAGTATGCTGAAAAAATGCAAAATTTTTTGCAACACCATGATTGTAACGAGCCTATTATATTGATCTTGCAACTTGGAAAGCTAAAAAAATATAGTGGTACATAATATTTTAAAAACTGTCATACACTTTAACATTGACCAGTATTATTGTTTGCAATTAAGTTGCACATGAATATTGCAATTTCATTTGAGTCCAGGAATAATGGGCGTCTCAAACGCGTTCTTTGGCACCAAGGTTCTCTTGAATGCTGATATTCCTGAAGTCAGCCAGTATATACAAGAGTACAAATCACGCCATTGCCTAAGTTTAACTTTCAGTCTACCATATTAGCTGCCAACCATTTAATATTTAACTCAATCTAATAAAACTCAAATGCTTTATACAGTATGCAAGTGACAGGATCACAACTAACTCAGGTTGTTAGCCAAATTACCGGTCAAACAACCTTAACATTACGCGAAGAATTACTGCAGACTCCTATGATGACTATTGCAGATATGTATGAAGCACGTGAGGTCATATTTAATTTACACCATAAATTTTCCAATCACAAAGGTGGCTATAGTAAAAAGCACCCTGACATATATGCCTTTGTTACATCCAGAAGTGCTTTGGTTCTGTTCTCGCTACAATAATAGACATTGACAATGACTATGGGTGGTACTATGATGCATGCCTCAAGTGTATGAAAAGAGTTAATGCGGTTGGAAACAAGCATTTTTGTGACAAATGCAAAAAGATGGTTCATCCAGTTTCTAGGTGAATCAGTTAACCTATGCTGCATTTCGAACATCTTCCAAACTAATTCATGTCATTCTATACATTTTAGGCAATGACATTTCAACTCATGACAATCTATTTTGTATATATACTACCAGCTTCAAGGTGCAGCTACAAGTCATGGATCACACTCGGTCTGCCACGTTCGTTCTGTTTGATCGTGTTGTTTCTACTTACTTGGGAAAGGGAGCAAAGGATTTCATAGACCCAAAAGTATGCCTGCTTAAGTAGATGCAAATTTTTAGATTTCATTCACCAAACTAATTCACTGTTACAGTGACATTGATTATCTTTGTGTTTCATTGCTGAGTTGTAGTCAAAACAGGCCTCAGATTTTCCTATCGAACTGAAGGCATTGGTTAACAAACAGTTATTGTTCAAAGTGGAAGTTACTGATGGACATATATATCAACATTGGCAAAGCTACGCAGTTAGAAAAATGACTGATGATAGTGTCATTGTCCATGAATTTATTGAAAATCATCATCTACAGGTTAGCAATGTCACTTTGTCTTGCACTTTAATGTTGTGTACCAATAACAGTAAACAATTGCTAATAATGTTTCTAATGTTAGGCACACCAGCACATAGGAGATGTGGATGCTAATGCTATTAATGCTGTTAACAACGAAGAACAAACGGCAGAATGCGGTGATTCTAATAACAAGGTTGATGAAGCTGAGGCTCATGTGAATGAAACCCCAACCAGCAAAGCGATTGGCAAGAGAGTCGCGTCCAGTGAAGTTGAGGACACATTTATTCATCTTTGAGACACTCAGAATTCTGCCACAAAATCCTCCAAGATCTGCAGGACATTGACCGGTTGCAACAAAACCCGCAAGGCGAGTCGTGTTAAGGCTGAGAAAACTGACTAAATTATTAATGGTTTATGTGCATTTTGAAGTACTCCAATTTCATCTCAGACCTGACTACATTAGTTGCAAACTGGATATTTTCTGTTCAGTATTTTAGTTTAAAATTTTAAGTCGTGTTGTATGTCGCTAATCCGTACTGTTGTTGTGTTTATCTTGTGTTGTATTATCTATATTTTCACCCCTCATGGATGTGTTGTAGTTCTATGATGAATCTGGAAATTTAGGTTCCATGTTAAATGTCTCTTATATACCCATGCTGGTCAATGTTTATTAGTTTGACATTAATTTTTGACTAAACCAATTTAGAATGCAAGACATATCAATTATCAATGGAAGCATATAAACTCATCCATGTGAAATCTGAATACAAGTATAAGAAGTTTTGTGACTTTTTTGGGTAAAAGATCAGGACTTTCATTGAGCAGGGCCAAGCCCATGTAATTGAAATAAGTGCGAGCAGGAAAGCAGACAACAACAAGGCCCAAGGCCCACCACCACCCTAAGCAGCGTGCGAGGTAGGAAGAAACAATGAGCGAGCACGTGTCGGATCAAGCACGCACAATAACACCTAAACTACACAAAGCTAAAAAGCAAATCTTGTACTAAACACACACTACCGCAACCACACATGCGACGGAGGAGAAATCTGAAACACAAACCTTAGATTATACATGGCGCCACCATTGTTGGTCGATGACAGAGAAGAAACACTAGGAAGATCGGCTCTGAGAGACACCAAAACTCCCACCTCGAGAGCCTGACACACCATTGAGGACAAATTGAGTGCCATCATTGAACACTTCTACATTTGTCGGACAAGAACGATTTAGAGCCACCGCCAGTCCTCATCCACTCGATTATTTGGATTTGCCAACCTACCAACCACCGCCTCCTGAAGCTCCATAGATACTGACTTAGCGGATGTGCCAAGTTAGCTTCCACTCCTCTCACACGATGACTCTGATTCCATTACTCAAACCTCGAGATGTATCCTTGAGGATGCGGTAGAATGTTACGAGGATATTAGCTAACTTGATTCGGCGGAAGCAAGCAATTTGTCTGAACAACGTCCAAATAAATGGTCATCTACAAAAACCATCAAAGTTTTTGGGCTAGGTCCAACATTTAACTCAAAAGATGATGATGAGATCCATCCACATACTAAGGCCCACTTCTAACCCAAGGCCACCGATCAGTTACATAGACAACTCAGTTACCCGAAAAAAAAAACATCTCAGTTACGAAATTGTGTCCACGATTTATTAAAATAATTTTGTACAAAAAGCCTGCACATCACCATAATGAGATTCCATTAGAACACATGGTAGTGGGTTAAAAAATAACCTGTCAATCACTAAAACTTTGCAACGTATTCTTTCCCTCATAATGGTGGATACAGAGTGATAGTTTCTGCGTCTCTCTGACTCCCTTTTGATCACCCTGGCCTCTATACTCGGCTATATCCATCGAGAACTACTACCCAGACAGATTTCTGGGGCGAAGGCCAAAAGTGGAACCGAGTTCGAACTCCAGGTAACATATCACACTACTTTCCTCTTTATATTGTACCCAATTGTGTCTCAGTGTAAACAATGCACACCCACTGCGTTTTAGAGTTCTTGAATTCGAGCATTGCTGGGATTGAAGACTTTTTACAATAAATGCAAAATCACCAAAATTTTTATAATAATTTGTCGTCCATATTCAGTGATGTTCGAATACAAGAGTTTGTAGTTTTACCACTTTATCGCATACTATCAAAATGAAATATAATGACACATTTCTTTGTTTTGCACGTTGGTGATTCAAAAAGGCAAACAATATTGACTATTTCCACTATACCACATACAATATTGTTCCAAAATGTCAGGTTCAAAGCGATTCCAACATCCACACACAGTCATTGTTACTCGCTAGGAAGGAAAAAGGTTACTTCACATTTGTTCACCTGGGTGATGAGGTATGTTTTCCAAATTTGTGTTGTTATTTTAACAAAATCTAGCTCAGTTGAAAGTAGTATATTCTCAAAATTCAAAATATTCACAAATCTAATGTTGCAAACCGTTGCTTAACCTGAGTTGCATAATGTATATGACAAAGCAGGTTTCAACACCTCATCATCCTTATTACCACAACACATATCCATGTTAACTATACGAACTTTAATTTTGGATACATTACATATTTTATTTCAGCCTTATGGAGAGGTCGACAGCGACTTCTATATCGAGTTTCAGGATGAGCTTGGTCCATTATGGACTTTGATTGAAAAGATTGGAAAACATCACCAAGTTGCATTCAACATGTCTGTAGATTATCCCATACTAACTCACGGTTGGATGAACCTTCGCACGTCCTACAAATTAACTGGGGATCATGTCGTATTCTTAAGTTACTTTGGAGACGATATGTTTACCATTGATGTACGGAGCGAAGAGGCATTACCCCACACATTCCCATCATGCCACACCAGGAGCACAAAGGGTCAGAGATTTTGGTTTGATGTTACTCTCACTAAGTACGCTACTACAGGAAGTCAATTGGTTAGAAACTATACTTAAAAATGTTTCGTTGTATTGCCAATAACAAGCAAGATGGCTGTTATGAGCCTACTATTTTAGGCTGTGTGTTTATGTTAACACTGTTCTATTGTTTGATTTTTAATGATGCAGCCTCTTAAAAAGGACTTCGGCAAATTTGTAAGGAAACTTGGTTTTCAGACTCTTTATCTTTGTGGTCCTCATGTCGAAACTGCTTGCGACATATTGATTAGTAAGGATGGACGTAACACCGTCAAGCTGGGATTTGGTTGGAGGAAGTTTGTTAAAGAGAACAAATTCCAGAAAGGGAACAAACTTCAGTTTGAGTTTCTCAATGTTAGTATTAACAATGTTGTGAGTGTAAGTAAAATGTGACTACAAAATAGGTTGGCAACAAATCACAGTGTGTGTTTAATCATCTTATGTAAATATTGGAAGTGGGTAACGTGAGTCTTATTTTGAATGTTGCATATGTATAAATTTGGTTCGGTTACTACTGCCTGGTGCAATATGTACTCCCATGCTGCTTTTCCAAACACTTCATGGACTAGAAAATCTAGACAATGGTTATATATATATATATATATATATATGTTTGTGTGTGTGTGTGTGTGTGTGAATATATGCAGTACTTATTGTTGGTGGATTATTTTTGTGCGATTGGGCACACATGTTGCTTTAATTCCTGCTTTTCATTGTTACAATTTAAGCCTTAGACAATATCATGTTTCTGAGACTTATTGAGATAAGGAAAACAATAACCATATGGTGGATTACCATGGCACAAGGGTAGTTTTTTTTTTTTTTGGTACAAGGTTAGTTTACAGTACCACAAATCTTTTCTTTCGTTCCCTTACTAATGCATCCCACAATATATATATATATATATATATATATATATATATATATATATATATACATATATATAGATATATGTATATATGTATATGTATAACTGTATATGTATATATATATATATGGCAATACTCTATATTTTAGTACTATTAGTACTATATATAAGTATTATGGCACAGTTGGCTGAACCCACGAAAAAACAATTTATGGCACAGTTTGTTGTTAGTCAAATGGGGAACACAAATTTGTATATATTGAATGGGTAATACTTACTTCCAAAGTATCTGTACAATCTTCATGTCAGCTACTCATAGGTAGGACGTGTATGCATATTAAATGGAAGTCCATGCTTCCACCCGATTGGCAATTAATGTATACGGCTTTAAATTTGTGGTCCATGTTGCCTGAATCTATGATATCAAGATCCATCAAAATATGATTTCATTTTTTTTAATACATCTTATTTCACTTTATGGTAAATCTGTTAACCATTATACATTTTCTCATAAAACAAGGGATAAGCCATCAATATTTTCACCAAGTTTCATTTACTTTAATGGCCAACTCTCGAAGATCTCAAGTCAACCTATCAAACTTTGATATCGGCGTCTAGCTTCTTCATCTCCTCGATCTCACGCTATCGATTTGACCATCTTTATAGTACTTCAACATGTCAAGATCTTGAGGTTCTATCTTATTTACGCACTAAGCATATAAGCAGATGGAATAAAGATCTTTCGAAAGGGGGTGTGAAAATGGCAAACATCTATGCGACCTTATACTTGCAGGTAAATCAAGGGATACATGACTTTCACTTTGTTGTTATGGTACATATATTTGGGAATTAAGTAAACCAATTGTACATGGGTAGTATTATTATTTACCTTTTAAATGGAGTGATACTATAGATTCATGGTTCGGTGAAAGCATAATGTAATCAACCATTTTTTTAGTTTTATCACTACATGGTTACAACCACTTGGTTCAATGTTTTTTTTTAAATGTCACGGTATGATGAAGTCTCCAACAATGCGTGGCGTCAAAAAGTACCCACGTCTTCGTTGAACATCGAAAGCGAAGGAAAATTCTTCAACAAATTCATTGCATAATGCTAAGGTTACATTGGATCCAATATTTGGGAAGGATGTGGTTGGTGTTACTCATATGCTTGAGAACCGAGTTCAATCTAATGAAGCATTGATTGGAACTTTACCATTATCTAATATTACTAACGGTAATGTATTAGTCAGATTAACTATATACTTTATTCAGACAAATGGAAAAACTATATATTTTTTAAGATCTAATCGGAACAAATGGATCCAAACTGCTTTTACAAATTACTGGCTTTATATTCTAACTACTATTGTTACGTGGTCCAGCAAATAATGTATGGGACCAAACACCTGTTGTGCATAACAAGTTGAAACAAATCTCACCCCCTATTCGTCCTGGAAAATATATCCTTCATGGGAAAACAATAAAGAGAACGTCAACTACAGAGCATGATGGGTCCAATTGTTCAAGTGGCCTACAACGATCAAGTAAGTTCCCATACTCAGGTAAATCCATTAAAGATTATGTAAACAATAATTTACGAACAAACCTATTGTTTTTAATTACATTGTGAAGTTAGTTAGTGCAGTTCAGATAAAACAAAAATTACTAAATGTTTTATTCGTTTTGCCGCGATAAGATAATCAACTTAGAAGAAGAAGGATCGTGCGGCGTCAGCGACTCGATTGGTGCCAATACCCATTCTTCACATGGAGTCTCGGATCTTTGGTACTTAGTCTGTCTACCACATAGTTCTTTTTGTTTTTGGTAATTCATAAGCGATTGTACTTATGCGGCATCTGAATTTGGTTTCTCATAATTAACATGTCGACTATGTAGATAACAGTTTTTTTGAAGATGCTGGTATTGGGCCACCGATCAATACACAAAGCTATGGAAAGCAGTCTAATGAGTTTGTCATGCAAAGAGATCCATTAAATGATATTACTAACCGTAAGGATTTCTGACATTTTAAATAATATGTTAGTTGGTATACTATATTTGTAGCCTCTAAAATTATGAGTTGAATTTTGGTACCAACGTAATTAACATTTAATAAATTCGATATTTTTACAGTTAATAGCAATGAAGAAGTCATTAGGTCAAACTCCACACAATCAACAGACATCACTGACAGTGTTTTGGAAGAACCAGAATTTCAAGGTTATGATCAATTCAATTCATGTTATGTCATGTTAACGTATTTTTATTCACACTAATGCACACTAACTTATCCACTGCTATAACAAATAGCTAACTCTCATTATTGGGATATTGGAGAACCAACGTGTATTTGTCCGTATTGTGGTGCAATGATGTGGTTTGAAGAGAGACTGCAAAAGCATTACCAGGCAAAGACTCCGAAGTTTGCTTTGTGTTGCAGCCAGGGACGCGTTGTACTAGACAAGTATAAGAAAGCTCCCCCAGTACTGCATCAGTTGTTTCACAATCATGATAAGAGGAGCAAGTATTTCCAACAAAATATACGATCCTTCAATAGTATGTTTGCTTTTACTTCTATGGGAGGGAAGATTGACAAGTCCATAAACAATGGTAAAGCTCCTCCAATGTTTGTAATGAATGGTGAGAACTATCATCATATAGGAAGTTTGCTTCCACTACCTGGAAGACAGCCTAAGTTTGCTCAATTATACATATATGATACTGAAAATGAAGTCACCAACAGAATGTTAATTGTCGGGTAATTTCATAGAATTATTAACTATTTCAAATGCACACAACTTCCAAAGTACAGTATATGATAATATATAGAACACTGCTAAGAATTTATATCATATTTTAACAGGATGGAAGACGATGCAGCATCAACTAAAGCGGCAATTGTTGATGACATCAAAACAGTCTTGGATAAGTATAATCCTTATGCCAAAATATATAGGTACATTCGAGATTCACTTAAGGAGAATGATGCCCCCACTTTGAGGTTGCGTCTGCTGGGTAAGAGAGGTCGTGATGCTAGAAGGTACACTGTTCCACATGCTTCAGAGGTTGCTGCTTTAATTGTCGGTGACTTTGATGCAGTTGATTCTGAAAGGGATATCATTGTTGAGTATAAGTCAGGATTGCTGAAGCGTATCTCAGTACTAGAACCTTCATACTTACCATTACAATATCCACTTCTTTTTCCCCGAGGTGAAGACGGCTACATGGAAAACATTGATTATAGTGACTCTGGTGGGCATAAAATTAAAAGACAAAAAGTCACAGTCAGGGAATGGTTTGCATATAGGTTCCAACAAAGGCAATCTGAAGATTCCACATTATTGTTTGGAAGACGTTTATTTCAGCAACTTTTGGTAGATGCATATAGCACAATAGAATCAGCTAGATTGAAATGGGTTAGAACACATCAAAAAGAATTGAGAGCTGAAATGTACAAGGGTCTGCAAGAGGCAATTCTTAGAGGGGAGACTGATCCATCAACTGCAGGCCGTAGAATTATCTTGCCATCAACCTTTATAGGTGGCACACGATATTTGTTTCAAAATTATCAAGATGCCATGGCAATCTGTCGTTGGGCTGGCTATCCAGATTTGTTTATCACTTTCACCTGTAATCAAAAATGGCCAGAGGTGACCAACTACTTGAAGATATATGGTCTTAAATCAGAAGACAGGCCTGATTTAGTTTCAAGAATATTCAAAATCAAACTTGATAACATGATAAAAGAAATCAAGAAAGGAGAAATATTTGGTCGAGTTAAAGCAGGTATATGTTTTCAGTCATGCTAATTCAATGAATAATTATCAACTTATCTTTCATATATTTTTCTAACTGACTAATATGTGTCTCATTGTTATGGCAGTTATCTATACTATAGAATTCCAAAAACGAGGATTGCCACATGCTCACATATTGGTATTCCTGCATTCTGAATCTAGGTATGTCCATCCTCATGATATAGATAGGGTCATATCTGCTGAGATTCCTGATAAGAATAGGGATCCTGAACTATTTCAAATAGTGTCATCGCTTATGATTCATGGTCCATGCGGAGTGCAGAACAAAAAATCACCATGCATGCAGAATGGAAAATGTTCCAAGTATTTTCCAAAAAAATTTGCTAACCAAACAACTGTTGATGCTGATGGATATCCAGTGTATAAACGAAGTTCTAATGGGTTGTCCATCAAAAAGGGCGAGTCCTTTGTGGATAATAGGTTTGTGGTGCCTTATAATAGAAGTCTCCTGCTGAAATTCAATGCTCATATTAATGTGGAATGGTGTAACCAGAGTCGATCCATCAAATATCTTTTTAAATATGTAAACAAGGGGCATGATAGGGTCACAACAAGTTTCTCTGATGCGGTGGCAATCATAATCTTTGATAAACCTTTTGATGAAATAAAGATGTATTATGATTGTAGATATTTGTCATCATGTGAGGCTGCTTGGCGAATATTTAGTTTTGAAATAAACTACAGACAACCGTCAGTTGAAAGGTTATCATTTCATTTGCCTGATGAGCAAAATGTTATTTTTAATGATGATGATCCTATTGATTCTGTTATCGAGAAGTCAAAACTTACAACAACAAAGTTTGTTGCCTGGATGAATGCAAATAACAAATATCAGGAAGCAAAAGAGTTGACATATAATGAATTCCCTTTGATGTTTGTGTGGGACGATGGAAAGCGTGAATGGCTTCCACGTAAGAAAGGCTTCACTATTGGAAGGCTTCATTTTGTTGCACCTGGGACTGGTGAGCTATATTACTTGAGAACTTTGCTCAATTATGTGAAGGGACCAACAAATTTTATACAGATTAGAACAAGAGACAATGTGGTCCATCAGACTTTCAAAGATGCTTGCTATGCTATGAGTTTGTTAAGTGACGATAAAGAGTACATTGATGCGATAACAGAGGCAAGCCACTGGGGTACAAGTAGTTATTTACGCAGGCTGTTTGTATGCTTATTGTTATCAAACCAGTTGGCAAGACCAGAATATGTTTGGAATAAGACATGGGAGTATCTAAGTGATGATATTTTGCAAGTGCAGAGGATGTTGCTCGATTTTGAAGGTATTGTTCTTTTTCCCATATTACTTTTGTGAACTTACAGTATATTAATTTTATTTTTATCATTAAAATCTTGCCGGTGTACACATTTTGTAATCACGGATTAAGTCGTTTTTATGGTAGCAGATTTTGTGTTGTTTGATGAGGAGTTGAAAACCTTTGCTCTAGCTGAAATTGAGACATTACTACAAAGCAATAACAGAAGTTTGACTGATTTCCCGACAATGCCTCAACCAGATATGTCGTTTGTTTCAGAGAGACAAAATAGGCTTATTGTTGATGAGTTAAATTATGACAGGGTCTCATTGGAACAAGAACATATTAAATTGATGTCTACGATGACAGCGGAACAAAGGAAAATATATGATAACATAATGAGGAGGATTGATGAGAATATACCTGGTTTGTTTTTTCTATATGGTTATGGTGGAACAGGGAAAACTTTCATCTGGAGGTGTTTGTCGCTGACATTGAGATCAAAAGGAGACATTGTTTTAACAGTCGCATCAAGTGGAATAGCTGCTTTGCTTATTCCTGGAGGAAGGACTGCACACTCAAGATTTGCAATACCTATAAATGTGGATGAAGACTCAACATGCAATATTAAGCAAGGAGGTCGATTAGCGAATTAATAATAAAAGCAAAGCTCATTATATGGGATGAAGCGCCGATGACCCATAAACATTGCTTGGCGGTTGATAAAACCCTCGAGAGATATCCTTCGATTCTCAAACCCAAATCTTCTTTGGTCTTCCTTTTGGTGGAAAGGTAGTTGTGTTTGGGGGAGATTTTCGACAAATCCTTCCAGTTATACCGAAAGGTACAAGGCAAGAGATTGTCCATGCTACTATTAACTCATCATATCTTTGGAAACATTGGGAGTTGTTGACACTCACTACCAACATGAGGCTTAAAAATGGTAGCTCTGATACTGATGTGAATAAAATAAAAGATTTCTCCGATTGGGTTTTGGGGATTGGTGACGGAACTGTTGGGGACCTGGATGACCCAGACATTACAATTCAAATACCAGATGATTTACTCATAAAATGTGAAGGGGATGCTGTATCATCCATTGTGAATCAAACATATCCATCCTTCACTGACAAAATGGATGATCCTTCATATTTTCAAGATAGGGCAATACTAGCACCTACAAATGACATAGTTGACGTCATCAATGAATTCATGTTGTCTAAAATTACTGGCGAGGAGAAAACATATTTCAGTTGCGACTCTCCTTACTCAGTTACTTCAAATAGTGATAGTCACGATAATGTGCACACTCGAGTTTACGAACACGATAAAGGCTTCAGGATTACCTAATCACATTATAAAATTGAAAGTCGGAGTGCCAATTATGTTATTGCGGAACATTGATCAAAGTTCTGGACTGTGTAATGGGACTCGATTAATTATTACCAATCTGGGGAAATATATCATTGAAGCCAAAGTTATATCAGGAAGCAATATTGGGGACAAAGTTTTTATACCAAGGTTATCAATTACTCCTTCAGATGTGAGAATACCTTTCAAATTCCAACGGCGCGTTTCCCATCACAACTTCATTTGCAATGACTATCAATAAAAGTCAAGGTCAATCTTTGAAAAATGTTGGAGTGTACCTTCCGCAGGCTGTTTTCTCACATGGACAACTATATGTCGCTGTTTCAAGAGTTACATCTAGAGAAGGTCTAAAAATCTTGCCTACTAATGATGACGGTGTTGTGACAAACATAACGTCAAATGTAGTCTACAAAGAAGTATTCCAGCACCTGTAATAGCTAATGGTTGGTTGCCATGAATTTGGATTATTCATTTATGCTAAATTTTCAACCAATTATTCTCATTACTAAATTACTAAATAAGATGTTTAACAATGAACAGAAAAAGATAAATATGATTTTGTTAATCCCTTTCAATTTGTTTTTCGTTGATGTTGTCCTTTCAATTTGTTAATCCCCAAACAAATGACCACAATCGAAGATTCTACAAGGTCAGATAGTAATTGCTAATCCCTTTCAATTTGTTTTTCGTTGATGCTGTCGCTTTGAGTTTCGTGTTTCAGACAGACTACCCGTGCGTCACTTAATCTATCACCAAAGTGGACCAAGCACTTGCTTCGATTCAACATTGCAGTTCTGCAAAAACAGGTAAATGTTATCAATTCCTGAACTTTCTGTCTGTTTCATGCAACAAATAAGTGGGTGCCGAAGGCACAAAAGGTCATTCAGTTGTTAAAAATGTTGATTCTGTGGGGAGAGGGATCATCAATTTAGCTAAGTGCTTCATATATTCATTCTGTTAACATGAAAATAACAATCTAACCGGGATCGTTTACCAATTAATCCACACACTAACACTTGCATTTCCTATTTCTTTTTTTATAAGTAAAAATCTAATTACCGTATCATATGATAGTTGTACATCTGACAAATTAGTAACTACATTCATGTCTTATGGAACAAAACAATATGTACCTGTGATTCAGTTATATGGGGCACAATTGTTAATGTCTTATGTTCAAAAGCAGGATAATGTCAAGTTGATGTTACTTATACGACACATTGTTTGGAACATACGCGTTGTAGAATACTCATGTTAAATACCCTTGCATTAACGACATGGTAATTTCAACATGCTATTGCCCCGTACATAGCACAGGTAGTAGTCTAGTTGGAATAAAATTGAAATATAAACTACCAAGTGTTGGCATATTTTTATGCATGGATAAAATCAATATATATTGGACCAGATGCTAACCAAGGAAATAATCCCAACAACCGTGCTCAAATCAGATGACAAAGGCAAAAAAAGTATTTAATTTGATTATCAGGAACAACTATAGAGAACATAGATTTCTAAAACCACACAAATTCAACATCAATCCCACAAATCATTGGATAATTAGGTAATCAGCAGCACCACAACCTGATACAAAAATCTAGGGCGATCTGGAGGCAGAGACAATTCTTCCGATATATCTGCATTGCCAACAACATCGATCTGCATGGTAAAGAGGGAGAACAAATTGTAGAACTGAATTTGTGGTTGCATTACCATTTAAATTGTAGAAATGAATTAGTGGAGAGGGATCGAACGAATCGTACCTGGTGTACGGAGATTCAGCGAAACCAGAGGAAGTGAGAACGAGAGAAATTAGAGAGAATCGAGAATGAGAAATTGCGAATGTATTAAGTAAATTGATCAATGTCAAAATAGAAATAGGGTTTCTACATTTGAGAACAAATTATGTTCGAAGATCGGAAGAAAGAGATTCACAAGCACAGATTAGGAATCACGAAAAAATGGACACTAATCGCCGGTATCCACCAAGTTATTACTGACTAATATTTTCTACTCATAAAATCTTTATTAAAGCAACCAATTTACCAGCAATCACATTATGGTCTCTATATAATTGCCGATAAAAGTCTTTTTTTCCGGTAGTGTTAGTAGTTACTACACATAATTAAACATCTATGTTCGTAGTTTTTATCCAATAAAAATATTTTAATAAAAATCATCACAGTTGTTCCCAATATATAGTCAAATTTACATCGATAAAGAAGGAATGTGTCTCTACATCGATGACATGACCAAAACATTTATGAGTGGAAAAGAGTAGGAGACCTACTTATGGCTGATCATCAGCATCATCATACCCTCTCAGCAACATTGTGGCGATAAGAGCGGTAGAAAGAGAAGCACGAAAATGGCAAACCTAATGTGTTTGTGCCTCTTATTATCTTTAACACTAAAATACACTTTTAGTCATCTATCTTTCACTCAAAATTTATTTTGGTCATTTATCTCTCAAATATTACATAAAGTAGTCATTTCCGTCAATTCCATTATAATGTGATATCCAACTCTATTTTTAGAATTAATTTTGGTCCCTTATATTATTTTTATAATTCATTTTGGTCATTTATCTTATTTTCATTACTCATTTTGGTTCTTTATCGTGTAAAAGATAAAGGACTAAAATAAATTATAAAAATAAGATAAAAGAACAAAATGAATTATCACAGTAAGATAAGAGAACAAAATGAGTTCATTCGTCTCTAAATTTAATGGGGATGACATGAATGACTATTTTGTGTAACGTTTGAGAGATAAAATGACCAAAATGAATATTTTAAAAGATAAATGACTAAATTAAATAAATTTTGACTGAAAAATAAAGAAATAAAAGTGTATTTTAGTTTTCTCTATAATTATGAATGACTATGTATGTAACGGCCAATAAATAATATACATGTTGGACTTTTTTTAGTGGTTTGTGGATTCCTTAGACTGTTTGGGTATGAGTTAGTACCCATTGGTTTTGTTTGGCCAGTGTTGGATGGTTATCTCTTTGTGAGTAATTGTTTTTTCTGTTCCCCTTTCCTTTCTTCAGGGAAACTCCCACCTCGTTGCTCAGACGACAATAAAATGTCATTAATATTATTCGGCAAGTTGCCCAAATAATCCCAAAGATGAGTTCTTCTCTAAGAATTTGGACTACCATATACTTTTGTACACACCCATGCAACATTGCCAAAAGTGATGTTGACATTGATGCACTACTGATCATGAGCCTCCATTAAACTAAAACTGAACACACAACCAATGTAAGACATGGCCCAAATGCCACTTGAGTGCCCTTGAGCTTCCACAACCTCCACCAGTGAATATCCTTCCTTCTCCCAAAAATTTTTAATTGTTGAGAAGTGGGTATGAGTCTCATAGATTAAAACAAGCATATGCTTGTACTTCCTTAGAATTTCTCCCATATGACGATGGATCCTCCTATTAGCGAACCCCTTAACATTCAAGGGGATAATAGAAAACTACTTGAATGCATGGATAACAACCGTGACGACCACCAAAAAATTAATGGAGTTGTCACCTATGTTTTATTTACTACGTAAAAACATTGGGAAAAATCTTTTTTTTCAAAACAAAAGGAAAATAATCTTATGAACGAAATTTGTCCGGGAGTCAATTATGCATAGAGAATGTATCAGCACATCTATGACGCCAAAAAATGGTACCCGAAAGTTTGCCAAAAATAATTCCGTTAACGTAACTTGCTTCATGGATTTCTTATAAAAAATAAGGAAAAAGTCGCAAAACGACCGAATCGTGCGAATGACGTTTCAGGGCTTCTAGCCAAAAGATAAATGCAAAAAGGTCATATTTTCATAAAAATAGAAATAAACAAGAAGTCGCAAAACAACTGAATCGTGTGAGTGGCGTTTCAAAGCTTCTTGCAAAAAATCTTATTTTTAGTGAACTAAGTAAGGAAATAAATGGAAAAGTTAGGCAGTCACGAAACATAAGTGGAAAACTTCTTATGAACAAAACAGAAAAAGACAAACTTATTTAAAAGAAAAATTAGTGAAAGGCGGTCAAAAGCCCAACTTGACTTCTAAACTTAATGAAACTGCTCCACAACCAGTTTATATCCTCGTTGTTAATTAAAAAAAATGTCTCCTTTTCTACTATTGAACATTAATATCCATTAATTCTAATATGATATGAATATTACAGAAACTATACATTGCCCATCCTTTTGTTTATGTTATAATATTCCTAACTGTTAACCATTGATTACCAACAAATTTCAACAGAACAATTCTATATAAAAGACACATAAACTGACTATAATTCCAACCTTTTCTATTTTTAAGAAGATAATACATCAAATTACAAGGAAATTATCGCTTCAATTATTGTTTTAAAAAAGGAAATTGTCTTGAATAAAAATGCACAAATTGAATAAGCGAATGGTTTTTGAACCCTAATTTAAAGTCACCTTTTCTCTGTTTTTTTGCATCGTCTTGAGCCGATATCAAAATCAAATTTTATAAATATTTTATTATTTATAAGTTATTATTTTACTTTTTAGTCTTTATGAAGAATTTTGTTTACTTCTTAATTTTTTT
The DNA here is from genome assembly GCA_037113605.1 of Calophaca sinica. Lineage (NCBI taxonomy): Eukaryota > Viridiplantae > Streptophyta > Magnoliopsida > Fabales > Fabaceae > Calophaca > Calophaca sinica. The sequence continues at coordinate 126,050,230 of CM073732.1, forward strand.
TTCTTCAATTTATATTTCTTTTTTTCTTAATGTTTCTTATTTCTTTAGTTTTTTAATATTTTTATATTTAATCTTTATAAATATATTTATTATTTATAAATGATAAATGCTTATTTTACTTTTAAGTCCTAATGGGATAACATTACATGTTCTCGATATAATTTCATAAATGGTTATTTTACATTTAAGTTCCAACGATAAAACATTACATGTTGTCGGTTTCATCGTATTTTATCACGTATCAAAATTTATAAATATCTTTATTATTTATAAGTGATTACTTACTTTTGATTCTCGATGGGAGAAACATTACATGTTGGTATAAATGATTACTTTTATTTTGCTTCCTAACGGGAAAATATTACATTTTGTTGGTATAATTTCATTGTCTTTGAGCCCATATAATCAAAATTTATTAATATTTTATTATGAGGAAAGATCAAATGACTCCAGGAATAACTCTTACTTGAGTTAATTAAAAATTCTTATTGAATAGATCAATTCCACAAAATTTCATAAAATTTTAAAAATATTTGATACTTCATCAAATAACTTCAATTCAACGTATAATATACTTTTTAAAATATAAGTAAAATATTGACCATTTGATTAAATAGCTACGGATGTCCAATTTATCTAAAAATTGGTATGCATGATTGTTAGTATAATATGAAGATATTCAATAGTTTGATTGATGAAATTTGATGTCTATAGAGTGATATTAAGTGGAGTAACTCAGGCAAGAGTTACTCCTTGAGTCATTTAATCTCTCCACATTTATTATTTATAAGTGATTATTTTACTTTTGAGTTTCTACAAAGAATTTTGTTTACTTCTTAATTTTTTATTTTTCTTCTGTCTATATTTCCTGTTTTCTAATTTTTTTTCCTTAGTTTTTTAATTTTTTTATATTTAATCTTTGTAAATTTCTTTATTCTTTATAGATGATAAATGAATATTTTTTTAAGTCCCAGTGGGAAAATTTTACATGTTCTCAGTATAATTTTATCGTCTTTAGTCACGTATCAAAATTTATAAATGTCTTTATTATATATAAATAATTTTTTAATTTTAATTCTCGATGGAAAAATATTATATGCCAGTATAAATGATTACTTTTCTTTTGCTTCCCGATGGAAAAATATTACATATCTTTGATACAGTTTCACCTTTTTTTAGCATGTATCAAATTTTAGAAATGTTTTATTATTTATAAATAATTATTTTACCCTTTAGTTCTGACGAATTGACCCGTGCGTATGCACGGGTATTGTGCTAGTTCTAAATAAAAGACACATAAACTGACTATAATTCCAGCCTTTTCTGTTTTTAAGAAGATAATACATCAAATTACAAGGAAATTATTGCTACAATTATTATTTTAAAAAAGGAAATTGTCTTGAATAAAAATGTACAAATTGAATAACCGAATGGTTTTTGAACCCTAATTTAAAGTTACCTTTTCTCTGTTTTTTGCAACCGGATAAATAAAAATAACATTGTAATATCAGGTTTTTTTTATTATTTCATTTTTGTCTAAATAAAACAGAAAAATTAATTTCATAAATATATTTATTTATTATATTATATTAACCTATTTATTTTTTAAAAAAAAGTGTACATGGGGAACAGAATTTCAAAAACACCATTTTTTGCTTTTATACCCCCCTTAACAATATTTTTGCAATTTGGTCCCTACCTAGGGTTTGGCCCCATTAGAAGGCCAAACCTTAACCCTAATTTTGGTGCAGAATCAGAGGACGAAGCATAAATAACAGCAACAAATAAACAAACACAATCTAAAAAATAAAAATAAGGAAAGGTAAAGAAAATGCAATGGAATAAATTACAGTCCTCTAGATTTGAGCCTCGATTACATGAAAAAAAAACAGAGAAATAAAATAAAAAAGGGAAGAAGATGAAACCTGAGTTTAAGCTTTCCCAGAAAATTATAATTAAGTGAAAGAAAGGGGAATAAAAAAAACCTAAGACTAGAAATAGTATTTATTTTTGTTCTGTGGTAACCTCACAGGTGCTTTTCTTCGTCTTCTTGTCTCTGTTCTCGTTCACGTCCGTGTTCGCCTTCTCGTCTTGATTTTCGCCCGTTTCTTCTCTAGGTTCACTTGTGTCTCCCTTTGTGGTCTTAAGAGGCTTTTATAGCCTCTTAGCTTCTGTGGAAAAAAAGGAAACAAAATCAGAAAAAATATAAGCAATCAAACGAGATGGGAAAAAAAATGAAAAGATACTCCCTAATTTGTATCAAATCTCCACGTTTTTTCATTTCCTTCTGAGATCTTGCATCTGGCCCAAATCATGGAAGATCCGACTCAGTTTTAGTAAAAAAGGGAAAGCAAACAAGGATTGAGGGAGAAGATATGAAGGATTCGGTTGATTGGTGAGATTGAGGGAAAAAAGGGGAAAAAATTGGAGATTGGGGGAAGGGATATTCGCGGCCATAGGATTTTCTTTAGGGTTTATTTGGTTTATGAAAGAAAGATAGAGAAAATGAAGGGAAGAGAAAACAAGAGAAAAAGAGTAAAAAATGAGATAATTATTTAGTGGTTTGATTTGAGAGAAAAAAATGGAAAGGATGAGAGGAAAGAAAGAGGTATATTTGGTTAAAGACATAACTACCCCTATTTATGAAATAGGATGTATATATTATTTATTTATTGATTTATATTAATATATAAAAATTATATTTGTATTTATGTTTATATATGAATATATAAATATAAATATCATATTATATATATGTTGCTATATAGAAATATAAATAAATATTGAATATGTATAGATAGAATTAACGAGAAACAAAAAAAATGAGCCACTAGTTACCAGCACTAGGTCATAAAAAAAAAGCTACCACGTCTTTAAATTTATTAGGAGGGCATTCATTTAATTGTAATACAATTTTATGATGGTTTTGTCTTCTTCTGTCTTTTTTCCCCCAATTTGAGATGATTGTAATTTTGCCTCGATTTTTGTGAAATGCTTCCTTCTTCTGTTTTTCGTTCTCATATCAAAGGATTGATTGAAAATGCCTTGAAATGTGTGTTTTGGCTCCTCTCCCTATTTTTTCCTTTCTTTTTCCTAGTTCCAAATACACGCTTAGGGTTAGGGTCTGAGATATGGAGAGGGGGTGAAAGAGGAAAGAAGGAGAAAAGGAGAGAAAGGGAGGGGGTTGGAGGGGCCGTTCTTGAGAAAGGAGAGGGGGTGAAAGAATTTTAGGTTTTTTAGGTTAGTTTAAGAAACCGGGTCGGGCTCATGTGGACTGAATCATGATATTGGGCGCGGGCTGGCCTGGCGTGAGGAAGGAGCGCAAAAGGGGGCGCGAAAACGAAAAGGGAGGTGCGCGAAGCGTGAGTAAGAGAGGGGGTGACTGGGAGGCTCGGTTAGAAAGAATGGAGGGTGCGCGTGGTAAAATAAAAAGGGAAAGGCGCATGGCCTGCTGGGCTGTGGCCAGCCTTTGGGCCCTTGCTCTTGGCACCCCTCATTTTGCTATCTATGTCCCCTTTCATTCATTTTTTGTTCTTTCTCTTTTTCTTTTCTTTTTCACTTTTATATATTTTTTGCCTTCTTTTTTTTCCCTACTTGAGACGAACAAATATTATTATTACTTGAATTAATATTTTTTGCCTGCTTTGTCTTCCTTATTAGAGTATGACAACAACTTAAGAAAATGGAAGGACCATGTTTAGGTTACGTGGGTTTGGCCGGTGGCGTCTCGACCACCATATCAACCTCCTCACCCTCTTGTACCATACCAGCCACATCCATTTGTGAGGCCAACAAGTCCACAATGGTTGTACCCCACCTGAATCCGACGGGTCAACGTCGTTCGACAATCAAAGATGATTTGGTGCCAAGACCTCAGCATTCATCATCGCCCGTATATTGTGCACAATGGTTTTTGGTTGAGTATTGGATGAATTTGCGTTCGCACCTCCCTCAGCTGGTGTTTTCGTTTTTCTACGTCAGCATGCAACTCTCGCACGTTAACCATGTTAGAGACAATATATGGAAAGGATTTGATCACGATTTCAAATTGCTTCCCATTATTAACAACTAACTTTTTAGGCAAATTCTTATCTTCATTCCTTAATCGCCTTTTCCCCCTCAAAATATTAGATTTGTCATGATTATCCACAATAATATTCTTGCCTTTTGAGAACAAGGGAGGTCTAAAGTTTCTTCCTCTTCAGAAAAAATTAAAATATCAAATTTGTTCCCCTTACTTCCTTCTTTAATTATAGAAGATTTCATCTTGGAATCCTTCCCACCTTCCTTAATCACCTGCTTATCTCCATCTCCTTGATTATGTGAAAGTTAACCATTCTTGCCTTTCTCGACAATCAAAATTTCTCTATATGTCTCCATGATTTTATTTTTTGTACGATCGCTTGGGTTAGGGTTTGCAATGGATGCAACCCTTTGTGTCGGGGCACCTGTTGCATCGTCGTTATGCTATCCTCCGTCGTCACCCATGGCACCCCTCTGCATGGTACAGTTTCTTGCTACATGACCATAAATGACACACCTTTTGCACAGAAGATGAAGACCTTCATATTCAACATGGAACTAGTGATGTCAAAAACAGACATTTCCCACCACGGATTTGTCCAAGCCAATCTTCACACACACTCTATCAAACTTCCCACGTGATGCTTCAATGAAACGAATGTCCACTTTCACTAGTTTTCCTGTTTCTGTTGTCAGTGCCAGTAATACACTTTCATCATAGTAATCCATTCTGAGACTTGGAAATCGTATCCAAACAAGTGTTGTGTCAATCTTCACTTAAGAGGAGACAAAGTCAGCCACCCGTGGCCTCATAACTAGATAATGATTGAACATCATCCATGGGCCTTCTCCCATAACCTTCTCCCTATCCACGACATGGTCAAACTTCACTATGTAGAAGCCATGACCAATGTCCACTATCTCAAACCCTCTTGTAAGACTCCAAATCGCTTTCAGCCTGTCTCGCATTGTAAAGAAACTCACTGTCTTTCGAAGAAGCTTCAATATGACTTATTCCTTCCAAGGCTCCCATATAATTTGCAAAAAGCTATCCTCAATGTAGCATTTGGCTTCAATCTGTCCCCATTTTCATACTCTATTTTGAAGAGGTTCTGCTTAATCAAGTTTGTACACTCCTTCCTCAGGAATGGTGCCTTGTTTCCATTTAACCATTTCCTAAAAGAGATCTTTTGTTGTCACTGCAGCTCTCCATCTGGTGGTTTTGGTGGAGAGTGAGAATGATGAATGCCCATGTCTTGTTCCTTCACAAACCCTAGTATAGGATTAATCTATCACCTGCCATTCATTAAATTATTTAGTTCAGTTCGATGCATTTGCTTAAATGGTTGAATTAAGATCGCCAAAAAATAATTAAAAAATAAGAATAGTTTAGGCGAGAAAATAAACGATTCTGAGATTAACACATGATATGGTCATACACAACAAAACCTTATTTTATATAATACATTAGATAGATACATTTGATCAGATAAAATTTGACCATGTAATATTTTTCATTTGATTCATGGCAAACATGTTATATGTACCACATCTCAATGATATTCATATCACTACGCTCACTTTTTTTTCTTCCATTTATCTTAAACAGCATTCCTAACAACATTATATGAACAATCACCTTTTTTAAGGGAAAAATATATTGTATCAAATATCAATTTGTAACCATTCATTCATATAGTTGTTGACTGGAATGTAACTTAGCCGCAGATCGACTAAACTCCACAACAGTGATTCCATTTTCTTCAAGCGATTACGCCGAGGAAGGAACTCTGTTCCTCAGCTATGGGTACCTTAACTCACTCCAGAAAGGGTTAAGTTAGTGAACTAAGATAAAAATAAGAACGCAAAGGTAAACATAAAGATAGAATAAAAGCTTGAGCGAAAATAAGTTGTTTGATTAATTGAGTGTGTCTAAAATTATGTATAACTTGGGTATTTATAGTAACAACTGAGAACTACCCCTATTTGTCACGTTGAGTTGGCTAACAATGATAAATTCTTAGTTGGCAGTTATTCGGTTGAGTCGTGCCACATTCTACTAACCATGCCACGTTCCACTAACCATGATCCTAAAATCTAGGCGCACTACCACGTCATGGCCACGTCTCCCCTTTCAACGGTCTTCTCAACGTAGACCTTATCTCATGTTCCTTTGCTCAGCTCCTAAAATTGTGGAGAAAAATCTTGACTGCGTTTTACCTTGGATTTAAATTAAATCAAAATTATTTCTACGTCACTCGGCTCATGGAGCAAAAATCTGATCCAATGTGTGACTCCACGCTAACCTAATGGGCCTAATATCTTCCTTGCAACCCAATAAGCCCAAGGCCCATGTCTAGCTTCCAGTTTCCTGCTTGTGACTCTATCATCTGCAATTTCGGCTAATCTGCGACTCGGTTGACAACCAATCGGCTACTTGATGAATTCGGCTGCTGCTAGCTTCGGCTAGCTCTTAGGAATATTTTGGGTGTAAATAATTGCCCCCTACGCTGTCTTAGTTGTAAAACTTTAGGTTTAGGCTGAGGCGGCGTAATGATTAAGGTCAAATCACTCTTTTAATGCTAAGTTATCCACTTGTAACTACTTTTTAAATAGTGCAACGGCTAACTCTATCCATCCGATTAATTCATAATACACCCTTATCAATCAGCGATCCATTTTTCCTTTAAATACTCCCTTAGCTGAATTACCTTTTCACTTTTTCTGAAAGCCCTAATTCCTGTAGCTTTTAACTCCTTCAACATTTCTTCTTTTACCTGCAACTGAGCCCACCATGTCTTTTGCTTCAGATTCCCGAACCAATCCTATGAACACGATGGCGAACAGTCTTCTTCTTCTGTGAGCGTCGAACGTTCACCCAGTCCACCTGCGGCTCTTGTCTTCAATATTTAATCCTCTCTGTTCGAAATTCAAGACTCTGTTTCTTTGATTCCTTCTACTTCGAAGCTGAATGAAGGAGAAATCTTTCTGAAAGAATACATGGCTCCTTCCCTATATGTTTTGCCAATCTCATGCGATTGGTTTACCACTAAGACCAAACCCACTGACCTTCGTTCATGGCCACACTCGCCTCAACCTTACATTGACTGGGTGAATCGGCTAAAGGCAGCCAAATCTGATAAATGGAGGCAGTGGGGCCTCTACGACATGATTATGCTGTCGACTCAGGACATACCTCTCAACCTGGAGCTGCTTTATGGCTTCTTTGGCTATTGGAACATCTTCACCAACACCTTCATCTTTCCATGGGGCATGGTCACCCCCACTCTCCTTGATGTGGCAACTATTTTGGGGCTTCCTATCATAGGTGATGATATCCCCTCTCACTACTCCTTCCAGGTCCTAGAGTTGGGATTTCATTTCTCTAAAAACACCTTTGGCTACTCCAATTTCCTTGCCAATAATGCCAAGACTAGAGGGACCGTGTCAGATGCTGAACACAACGCATTCCTTCTCTACTGGTTTAGCAAGTACTTTCTTTGCTCCAGTTCTATTGTTGTGGTCCAAGAGCTGCAACTATATGTGGCTCTCACCAATTCTGGTGGCAACTTTTCCTGGGGAATCCTCTTCCTTTCCTATCTCTACCGCTGCATGTATACCATCTTGGATCGACTGCAGAAAGGAGAGGACATCAAAAATATTCAAGGACCCCTCTGGTTTTTACAGCTCTGGATCATGCTCTATTTTCTAGAGTTCATCGACTCTCACTTCAACCCCAACACTCTTCCTAAGGACGCGAGTACCTTGGGACCTCATTTGGTGCTCACACCTTATGGGACCACTTATGCCTTCAATGTGGCATCCAAACTCTTCAATCTTAGTAGGATATCAGCTGATTGGCGCCCCATTTTGGAAAGGGGCATTGGGCCATTCTGGATGTTTTCAACAGATGAGCCTCTTCCAGTCGAACAACAAGATCAGCTGGAGCTCAACTGGAGCTCAGTATTTACAGCCCGTGACCTATTGTGTGGTCTCAAACCCACCTCCAGGAACAACAAATCAACAGCTGTGTTTTATTACCCTAACTGTGTGGCTAGGCAGTTTGGGCTTTTGCAGCATGTGCTCTTCCCTATGATTCCAAGGTAGCCAGTCTTGGTCGGCTGCCCTTTTCGGCAAATGATGTAATGGAAGTGGCTTCCACCAACTTTAGGAAAACTGAGGTCTTCCGCCGGATCCCTTTCACCTTAGTTTCTGGTGAAACCTCTGCTTTTGCCAACTAGTGGCCCTCAATAAAAGATAAGCTATTTTCTGACCGGCTAGAGAATTATGTAGCCAGGTTGGTGATTACTGATGTGGTTGAGGCGATGAGGCCAACAGCTCAACCAAAAAGTACTCCAGTCAAGGCTAAACCTCTAGTGCAAGTTCAAGTTCAGAAGAGAACTTCCTCCAGAATGAAAACCCCAATCAATCCACCAAGTAAGAACCTCTTAACTCGGCTCTCTTACCCTTTTAATTCAGGGTCTTTATTTAACTAATCTTGTATTGTCTTGTGGCAGCCGCAACAACAACTCCCAAGGTGATTCTTGTTGAAGATGATCTTGTTACTCCCCCATCCAAGAAGAGAACAAGGGGCACTGGTATTGTGATAGAGGAACCTCCTCAATCTCAGACCAGGCCCAAAGAAAAGGCTCAAACGGCTGACAAAGGGAAACAACCAAAACTGAAAGTAAATGCTTCATTTCAAGTTTCTTCTTAAAACTTCTTTGTCAACCTGAATCTAACCTCTCTTTATTTTCAGAAGCCAAGGGTGGACATACCTAAGCCCTATGTTCAAGAGCTTCGTCAAGGCACCAGTTCTCAAAGTCCAACAATGGTACAACCGATTCTTTTTTTTTTTTATGTCTTTCATTTATCTGCTTCATCGGCTAACCACTGATTGATGCAGGCACCTCAACCTCAGGTGATCAATACATTTTAATGCACCTTTTATAGGTTTGCACTTTGTGTTTTTAAATGTGTGTCATGCCCAATAATTACTTTTTAACATGTTTTATATCTTTGGGTCTTAATTTGGGCTTTAGTGAAATTCTTTGTTAATTTTCAGATTTCGTTACATCCTGACTCATGTTCCTTCTGTAGGCCATAACTAGGGCTATACTTATCCGATTGCAGTGATCTTTGTGGCGTTGGAAAGCTAAGAAGCAGAGCTACAACTCTTATGTTGACACCAAAGCCCAGTTCGGACATTTTGATGGTCGAAAATGCCAATTATTGCAGCTGGTGAGACTGACTGCGAATTCTGGATCACTTACTCATGTGATTAGTTGTTATAGGTTTGATTGAATTCGGTTATTAAATTAATTATATTTTTGTGACGCTTATTCCTTATTCATAATTAATTGAATTATGTGATGCTTAATCCAATAGGAATTCGTATAGGTTTAATCAACACTTGATTGGTTAATTTTGTGATCAAACAAGAATAGAATCACGAATGAGAATAATTCTTTGAAAACCCGTGATAGGTCCAAGTAATAACTATCCTGAACCAGTGAATTAGTCGTTTTTATACATTGATATTTCTATTTTTCATAATCTGTTTCTCATAATCGAAACCCCCCCCATTTTATTTCCTCATGTGTTCTTGTTCTTGGTTATTATTCGAATTAGAGATCCTTGTGAGACGACCAAGGTTGAATTACCTTGTTACTACATTCACTGTTTTGAATTATTTGACCCGTGTGCGACAGCGGATCAAATTGGCGCCGTTGTCGGGGATCTCTGATCAATAGTTGCCAATTCAAGAGCCCTACTAACGTCTCTAACATTTGATTTTGTGTTTTGATTGTGTTTCAGGTTTTGACATTGGATTTGGTATTGAGTTAGTAGAAAAATCAGTTTTCAGTCAACTTGCTCGGATTGCTCTGAAATTTGGCCAGAAAATCTGGAAAAAATCAAGGATTAGGACTCCCATATCAGGGACTGATATTTGGACTACAGGCTCAAATTCCAAAATTCCATCGTTTAGACCACTTTTTTATTTTTTTTTTAAATTTTTTGTGTTTTTAAAAAAATCCAAAAAAATTAGCATAATCTTTACTTGATTTTTAGGGATTTTTGGTGCTGTTTTTATATTTTTTTAGATTTTATTTGATAGGTTTTGTCGATTTCTTTATTGTTTTAACGATTAAGACAATGTTGGTATCTTCTGATTTGTTGTGCTGCCTTCATATGTGCTCATGATGCATGACTAGGTCCAATTCTGACATTCTGCATTCTTTTGATCCAGAAATATATAGGACTTTTCATTCACTCAGAAGACTTAATAAAGCTAGTACTAGTAATCATATAGCTCGTGATCATATAGGTGATAGTTATAGTGATAGTGATAGCATTAGCATATTTAGTCATACTCTATTTGACACTGGTTCTGATTCTGAATTTTTTGTTGATACCATGGCTGCTAGAACATTAAGGGAACTTGTTGCACCTGATGTTACTTATAATGCTTTGTGCATTGAATACCCTGATGTTGAGGTGCCTTTTGAGCTTAAATCTGGTTTAATACATTTGCTTCCTAAGTTTCATGGTCTTGCAGGTGAAGATCCTCACAAACATCTTAAGGAGTTTCATATTGTTTGCTCTACCATGAAACCTCAAGGTGTTCCAGAAGACCACATCAAGCTGAGAGCTTTCCCATTCTCATTGCATGACACTGCTAAGGACTGGTTGTACTACCTTCAACCAGTTCTATGACATGTTGGAATGAATTGAAGAAGTTGTTTCTGGAGAAATTCTTCCCTGCCTCTAGAGCTGCCTCGATCAGAAAAGAAATATGTGGCATCAGGCATATTGACAGGGAATCTTTGCATAAATACTGGGAGAGATTTAAGAAGTTATGCGCAAGCTGCCCTCACCATCAAATTTCTGAACAGTTGCTCATCCAATATTTTTATGAAGGCTTGCTGCCTATGGATCAAAACATCATGGATGCTGCTAGTGGAGGAGCACTTGTGGATAAAACCCCAGCAAATGCAAGAAGCCTAATTGAGAATATGTCCATTAATTCTCAGCAGTTCAATACCAGAAGCAATTCAGTGGTGCTAGCAAGGGGAGTCAACGAGATACAAGCTACTGGTCATCAAAACTTGGAGAGCAAGCTTGATGAACTCGTTTCATTGGTGAAAAGGTTAGCAGTAACTAAAACTCAGACAGCCAGAGTTTGTGGTATTTGTACTTCTGCAGATCACTCTACAGATGCATGTCCTACATTGCAAGAGAGTGACAACATCAATACTCCTCAGGCCTATGCAGCAAACATATTGAATGATCGGCCTCAACCCAACTATGATCTGTCTTCCAATAGGTACAACCCCAGTTGGAGAAACCATCCAAACCTGAGATGGGGATATGCCTCTACACAAAGAAATTTCGTGCCACAACCTCGCTCTAATCGCCAATTTCAAATAGAATCAACCTTCATTGGAAGACCTTGTTAAGCAAATGGCAGTCCAAAATCTCCAATTTCAGCAGAGAACAGATTTAACCATTCAGAATTTAGAGACAAAAATTGGACAACTAGCAACTTCCATTAATCAGATGCAGTCTCAGGGGTCGGGCAATTTGCCTGCTCAACCAGTAGTGAATTCAAATATCAGTGCAAATGTCAGTGCAGTCACTCTCAGATCTGGAAAAGCTGTTGACACTCCAGAAAATGCAATTGGTAGCAGCAGAAAAAATGATAAGCCAATTTCTGCACCTACTTCTCCTTTTGATAAAGATGATGATGCACAGACTATACCACTTCCCTTTTGTCAAAGGGCTGTGATAACTACGAAGATGGATGAGGCAGATAAAGATAAGGAAATCTTGGACACTTTTAGGAAGGTTCAAGTTAATATACCTCTCCTTGAAGCGATTAAGCAGATTCCAAGATATGCTAAGTTCCTTAAAGAGTTGTGCACACACAAAAGAAGGCGGAGGCTGAAGGGAAATGAAAAGGTCAACATGAGTCGCAATGTTTCTGCACTCATACAACCCATGATGCCCCAAAAGTGCAAGGATCCAGGAATTTTTACTATTCCATGTACCATAGGCGAGAGTAAATTTGAAAATGCCATGCTGGATTTAGGTGCTTCCATTAATGTGATGCCTACATCTATCTTTAACTCTCTGGCTCTTGGACCTTTCCAAAATACAAGTGTTGTTATTCAGTTGGCAAACAGGAGCAATGCTCACCCTGCTGGACTTGTAGAGGACGTGCTTGTTAAGGTTAACGACTTGATTTTTCCTGTAGATTTTTACATTCTAGACATGGAGAGAGAGACACAATCCAGCAGGGCACCTATCATCCTAGGCAGACCATTCCTAAAAACAACAAGAACCAAGATTGATGTCCATGCTGGAACACTCTCCATGGAATTTGGGGATAGCATAGTTAAATTTAACATCTTTAATGCTGCTATGAAGCATCATGTGGAAGAGCATTCTCTTTTTCAAATAGAAGTACTTGCTGACTTAGTTGAAGATACTCATTCTGATGTAACTCCATCCACCAGAATGCTTCCCTCCAATGAACAGCCACAAAGAAGACTTAATCCCTTGATTTTGGATGTTGTGAAGAAGAAGAAGAAAACCAAACACTTCCATGTGTTCCATTCTCGCCTTAAAATCATGGCGGGTAAGCTTCGATCCAAGTGGACTGGCCCTTTTGTTGCTACTAACATTGTTCCTTATGGTGCAACGAGAATAAGAAGTGAAACCACCAATAAAGTCTTCAAAGTCAATGGACACTCCCTCAAGCTTTGCCATGAGAGCCCAACACTAGAAGAGGAGACTTTAGAAGAGCTTTACTTGAAAAAACCACCTTGAAGAGGGAGTTTTCTTTTCTTGCTCCTTACTCTTATTTTATACTTGTTGCTTACATTGAGGACAATGTGTGATTTAAGTGTGGGGGGGATCTTTTAGCATAGTAGTTTTGTTTTTTTTTTTTTTAGTTTTTGTTATTAAAAAAATGTTATTTTTGCATGCATTTTCATTAAATTTCTTGGTTTGTATGAGTTGGGAGTGACTTCACTATTCTAGGACTATAGGTCTTGTGTCATGATATGGATGACTTCCTTGCATTCTTAGTACGATAAGTTGGATTTGAATACTAAATTGTGCATCATTTGTGATAGATCTTAGTCCTTGGTGAGATTTGGGCCTTATAATGGATGGAATACACTTTGTCATTCTCTTTCTTTCTTGTGTGATTTCACTCATGTTTGTTGGTTACTCTAGAACTTGACTTGACTCTTGTTGAAACTCTTGTTCACATGCATACAATGAAATGATCTCGGCAATTTTTGTTCTTTTTAACCACTAGCCAAATAAGCCTACCTTGCAATTATCCCTTTGTTTAGCCCCTTTGAGCCTATTTATCCCATTCTTTGTTATATAGCTCATTACAAGCCTAAAAGTGAAAAACAATGATATGACCAAATCTTAGGGGATAAAGGAGTTTTGCTTTGAAAAAAAATTGATAATAAATATTGCATAAGTGTGGGGGTGCTCAAAGTTGTGGTTATCTTAGAATATCCAAATGTTGTGCTTCATTGAAAATTTGACAAGTGCAAAAAAAAAGGAAGAAAGGTGATAATAAAGAAGGAAAGTATGAAAGTGGAAAAATGGATTGAAATTTGGTTGAGTTGCCCCCATGATTATTTGACAATTGTTTTCCATTGCTCCTCTATCCTCTTTGATTTTATAGCTTAGTTACCCTTTCAATTATCCCACCTTGACCTTGGCCCTATTTTAGCCTTAATAAAGACTTTTTGATCTTTGTGTGCATGTGCTTCAAGTGTGGATGTTAGAGGCTTGTCAAGCCTATGGTAGTGCTAGCTTTCATGATGTGCTTTGAGTATAAACACTAGCCTAGACACTTGTGAGTTTGAGAGAACTTTATTTCTTGTGAAGATTCTATCACTTGTGATTCATTCTTTGGTTATTCTATCCTCTTGTTTACTTTGAAGGTAATAAGATGTTATTCATGATTGCCATGGTTCCTTGAAACCTTGAATGAGCATTTCACTTGCCACTTTGCATCCTTGGGGTTCATTGAAAATGCATCTTTGCTTTGTTTATTTCCTTTTGAAACTTTCTTTTTGTTTTGACCATGAGTCTGAAGAACCCATTCATGAGACTCCCCTCATGCCTTCTCCTCCTAGAGCTCCTATGGTGACCATTTCAGAGGAGGAAATGACCAAGTATTTCACCTCTGCTGATCCCTTCCCATTGGTTTCCTCCCCTATATCTAATCACTTGGAGAGAGTCAATGCAGCACTAATGGGAGAGATTCCAACTAGCAGAGAGCAGGTGGTAGCTTTGAGAACTTCTCTGTTCAAACTGGCCAATTCGGCTGACATCTCTGCAGCTAGCCGAGAAGTATATAATACTTTGGCTCTTCAACTGAACAACCTGTCTCACCAATATGGGCGCTCCAGGGAGGTTCATGACATGACCTTTCATGACCTCAGAAGGTTGAGGGAACTTCAAGAACAAAAAGCACAATTCCAATCCTCCTTCCTAGCCTTAGAAAAGGAACACCAAGAGGCCCTAACCCAGCACAAGGACATAGACGAGAGGCTATCTGTCTTGTCGGATGAGTTAGATAAGATTAAGAAGGAAATGGTAACACTGGCCCCTCAATCGACTGCCTTAACAAGGAAACTTGATTCTCTCTCCCAGCAATGCTATGCCTTGTTTAAACAATCTTTCTCACTAGACCATGACATTGCAGTGTTGGGCTCTCAAAAAAAAGGCCTAGAAAAGGACCTTGAGACTAGCAGTGCTGGGCTAGCCGAAGCTAATAGGGCTTGGGACTCCTTCAAGAAGCAACTGGATGAAGCCAAGAGGAAGGAAGTTCCTGTGGTGGCCGCTATTTCAGCCACACAACAAAATGACCCTGCAGATCCTATTGTCCCTGGGGTGGAGGCGTTGGTTGAGCCTACCCCTGATGTAGATGCAGCTTCGGCTACGAAGGATGCTTCTGCATCGTCAACCGATCCAAGTCCTGAGCATACTGAAGGAAAAGCAAGTGATGTACCTGAGGCTGCAGCTACCTAACCATCTTCGTTGTTTTCTTTGAATTCCAGTAATTTTAGGCTAGGTGGCCGGCCTGTGGTCACCAAAGACAATTTCTTTTAAGTTTAATGCAATTTTCTTTATTCCCCCAGAATGCCTTCCCACATAGTAGGGTAATATCTCTTGAGGTATTTTCCATTGATGCTTCTGTCTAGTTCTTCGCCTTGCATGTTAACTAGCCGATAAGCACCATCATGATAAACCTTACTAACAACAAATGGCCCTTCCCAATTTGGTGACCATTTCCCAAACTTAGGATCTTTAATCCCAATAGGTAATATGGTTTTCCAAACCAGATCTCTTTCAACAAACCTCTTTGGTTTCACATTTTTGTCGTAGGCTTTAGCCATTTTTTGCTTGCTATGCTCAATTCTATTTAAGGCCATGAGCCGATCTTCATCAACAGAATCTAGCTCCATTAACATGGCTTGCTGGTAGTCATCTAGACTTAGCAGGTTTTGATTTGCTACTATTAATGAAGTCACATTTATCTCTAATGGTAACACTACATCTTAGCCATATGTTAGTCGATAAGGAGTAAATCCAGTTGCATTGCATTTGGAATTCCTTACAGCCCACAAGACCTCATTCAGTGTTTCATGCCACTTTCTGGGCTTATCTTCAATATTCTTCTTGATTAAATCAATAAGAATTTTGTTGGTAGCCTCTGCCTGCCCGTTGGCTTGAGCATAATAAGGGGATGAATGAATCAACTTAATCCCAAACTGTTGTGCAAAGGCCACCACTTTCTCCCCAGTGAACATAGTGTCTTGATCTGTGGTGATGGTTTCAGGTATACCAAACCTATAAATGATTTGGCACTGTATAAATCTAATCACCTCCTCTTGAGTCACATTCACCATCGTGCCTTGATCAGTCGCAACTATGATAAACGCATGCCTTTTGGATGAAGGTGGATAGATTTTGCCTATCAAATCCATTGCCCATCCCCTGAATGGCCACGACTTTATCACTGGGTGTAGATTTTCAGTTGGGACCCTTCGAATTGGACCATGCAGCTGACATGCCTCACACCCTTTGGCATATTGATAACAGTCAGCTGTAATGGTAGGCCAATAATATCCATGTTTGTATATTAGCCATTTCATCGTGGGTCCAGCCCTATGAGAACCACAGATTCCTTCATGTGCTTCCCCCACGACCTTCATGGACTCATCTTTGTTGATGCACTTAAGCAATACTCCATTAATGGCTCTCCTATAGAGTTCATCATCTATCAGTACATACTTAAGTGCTTTTTGTTTAAGCTTGAAGTCAGTACTACTTGAAGGATCTTTAAGATAGTCGATTAACTCCTGTTTCTAAGAGTCGATCGTTCCCATTGGACCACATTCCCACGCTAGGTACTCTTCGTGTTTTACTTCAACTATCATGTCTTTGTACCCTGAGGCTTGCTAAGCCAAATCATTAGCTTCTTCATTATCTTCTCTGAGAATGTGGAACACTATTGCATCAGCAAACAAGCGTAATAGCTTGCTAGCTGTTTCGTAGCATTCCTTCAAGTTAGGATTTTGACACTTGTACTCCCCAGTTAGCTGTTTTATGACCAATTGTGAATCCCCCATAACTTGAACATAATTTGCCTTTATGGCTGCCAGGATCTTAAGTCCCAAAATCAAAGCCTTATATTCTGCCTGATTATTGGAACAACCAAGATCCAGCTGGCACATGAATTTCCAACCCTTTCCTATTGGACTGGTAATGGTGATGCCAGCACCTACCCCTCTTTGAGTCCTTGACCCGTCGAACATCATCACCCACAGTTTCAAGTTGATGCGCGCAACTTGTTCGGCTAATGGATCATTGATTTCAACACAAGGGTGTTGAGCCAAGAAATTGACTACTGCTTGACCTTTCATTGCTCTTAATGGAACATATTTAAGTGCAAAAACGTTTAACTTAATGGCACACTTCATTAGTCGACCTTGTAAGACAGACCTATTAAGTAAATACCTAACAATATCAATTTTGCACAAAACCAGAATTTCTTTAGGCAATAGGTAATATTCTAATTTTGTACAAGCATAGAACAATGACAAACATAATTTCTCAATAGGGGTATATCTAGTCTCTGCATCATTTAAGGTGCGGCTAAGATAGTACACAGCTCTCTATGTTCCATCATCAGCATCCTGTGCTAGCAGGCAGCCGATTGATTCTTCTTCTGCAGCTATGTATAATTTAAGTGACCTCCCTGATACTGGAGGCGTTAGCATAGGAGGTTTGACCAATGCCTGCTTGATCTGATCAAAGGCTTGCTGCTGCTTTCTCCCCCATATCATATCATCAGTATCTTTTAGCTTTAACAAAGGGGAAAAAGCCTTCATTTTCCCAGTCGAATTAGCTATGAACCTCCTTAGGAAATTGATCTTTCTAATCAAACTTTGAAGTTCTTTCTTGTTCCTAGGAGGCCTGGCTTCCAGGATAGCTTTCACCTTATTCTTGTCTACTTCTATTCCTTGATGGTGGACCAGGAATCCTAAGAAATTGCCAGCTGCAACTCCAAAGGCACACTTGGCAGGATTCATCTTCAAACCATGGGCCCGCATTCTTTTCAGGGCATGCTCTAGATCTACCAAATGGCTTTCAAAGCTTTCAGATTTGACCACTACATCACCAATGTATACTTCCACGGTCTTACCAATCAAGTCATGAAAAATGGAGTTCATGGCCCTTTGGTAAGTAGCTCCTGCATTCTTGAGCCCAAAAGGCATGACTACCCATTCATATATCCCCAAAGCTCTTGGACATCTGACGGCTGTCTTGTGAGTATCTTCTTTTTCCAGAAAGATCAGGTTGTACCCTGAGTATCCATCCATAAAGGTGAGGATACCATGAGTGGCTGCCGCATCGACTAACATGTCAGCCATAGGCTTAGCGTACTCATCCTTTGGAGTGGCCAAATTCAAGTTTCTGTAATCAATACATACCCTTATCTGGCCATTCTTCTTGATCACAGGGACTATATTAGACAACCACTCAACATACCTGGCTGTCCTTATGAAGCCTGCCTTCAATAGTCTTTCAATTTTAGCTTTGATTTGAGGCATCAATTGGGGATTGAATCTGCGAGGAGCCTGCTTAAAAGGTTTGTATCCTTCCTTAATGGGCAACCTGTGTTCCACCAGTTCCCTTGCCAAACCAGGCATTTCATAGTATTCCAGGCAAAGCAATCTTTGTACTGCTGGATTAATTCGACTATCTTGCCTTGCTAGTCCTCCTCAAGTAACCCACTCACCTTTACAGTTCTGGGTTCTTCTGGTGTACCCAAGTTGATTTTAATCAAATGATCCTCTGCCTCAAAAGTAGGTGCAGTCTTGTGAAGAGGAGAGTTCAACTCCATAGGCTCAGCTGCACATGCCTTATTAGGCTTAACTGTCATACCTTCTTCTTTGAAGAGCAAACCCTCTTCTTCTCCTTCACTCTCAGTGTCGTTTTCTTCCATCATGGCATCTATCACCTTGGACTCGGCCTTAAAGATCTCTAGCCGACCCAACAAGTCTTCAAGCACTTGTGATTCTTTATTCATTAATCACCTGTGTATTAGGCCGTGATTCGACCTGAGACTTTAACTTGAATCCTTCATTGGTAAGTGTAGTACCCTAATTTTGTCCGGCTCTTTTTTTAATTTTAGTTTTATCATTTTTATTTATTTTAATTAATTAGTGGTAGTAGTAATAATAAATAATATTTTGGTTTTATAATAAAGAATAAAAGAGAAGAAAGAAAGAAAAGGAAAGAATGAATAAAAAGAGGAAAAGGATTTTATATTTTTTTGGAGAAGGGTGTGCAAAGAATAAAATTTGGTGGTGCAAGCGGCAATGAATTAATTGGATCGGCCCGACTTCATGCGGCCCATTTTACTCGCGCACACCCACTTTTTATTTTCCATCCCTGCGTCCCATTCCCTCGGAGTCTTTGCTTCTTGCACCACTTTTTCTTTACGCACGCGCCATCGCCACGCAGCTCAAGCTTCTACCCATCACATGCGCCTGACCCGGTAAACCTTTTTAACCACTAAACCTAAAACACTAAGAACCTAAAAGCGCCTCATTCCTCTCCTGCCCCTCACACTTGCAGCTCAGGTCTGGTTTCCACCATCTCTCCCTTTCAACCTCATCTCTTTGACCCTAAGCCAACCACACTCTCAAACCTTATCTTCTCTCTCTTCCTCGATAATTCTAGCCTCCATTTCCTCCCCTTTCTTTCTCTGGCTTCTTCAAAAAAAACCTAATCCTAAAATACAACTCCAGTCACCACCAAGCCGCGGCCTCACTGCTAATTTCTCCCCCAAATTTCTCCATTTCTTCTAACTTATCTTCTTCTCCTTTCAAACACCAAACCCTAATCCTCATCCACACCCTAGCCGCGGCCAAGCTTCATCCTAACCCTAGCCTCCATCATCACCCTCTCTCTAACCCTAGGCCACACCATATCCCTCTCCCTCATTTTTCGCTCACAATCTCTTCTCATAATCCGAATCACTTTCAAAATCTCTCTTTCAATCAACCAAGATTATGGATCACAGAATCGGAAAAAAAAGGGAGTTTTCATTCTTATCCTTTTTGATTATTTTTTTTATTGATTTGATTTAAATGCATCGATATGATTCTAAATTTAAGCAGTCTTGAGGCTATAAAAGCCAAAGTAATGGCGAAGAAGAGGGGAAAGAAAGAAAGCGAACCCTAAGTGGAAATAGAGGAGCACATTGAAGCGTAAAAGAGCGGCGAAGAAAGGTGAGGCGAGAAGAAGGGCGTAGCCATAAACCCGTGAGCCCCTTTAGAACCAAAATTAAAACACCCTGTAGTTTAGGTTTCTTCGAATCCTTTCGTTTGCTTTCTCGAAATTTCCGGGGAAGCTTGATTCGAGGTTCACACATTTTCTTCATCCTTATATTTTCTGTTTTCCTTTTCTTATCTGATTGTGTAAAAAGAATGGTATGTTGGGTGAATGTTGATTAAGTAACATATATGACATGATTCTTTTTCTCATTTCTTTGTCTTCTTTGCATTTTCTGTTCTTTGTGATTGTGCATTGATTGGTTGAGGTTCGGTTTGAAGCTTGAGAGTTGAGACTAGGGTTTGGCGCTTCAACGGGCCAAACCTAAGTGAGGGACTAAATTGCAATTATATGATAAAAAGGGACTAAACATAAATACGTTATAAAAAGGGCGGAATTGTAAATATGTGATAAAAGGGATCAATTTGTAATTATTATATTAAAATAGGACTTGAAAGCAAAATTGAAATTTTTTGGGTTTGGTTTGGTCTTCCAATGGGACCAGATCCAAACTAGGGTTTTATTTGTAATATTATTATTATTTTTGTTTCATAAATAATCAGAAATGAATAAAAGATTGATAGGGATATAAAAACAAAAATAAGTTTCTGAATTTTGTTTCTTTATTTAAGTTTTATTTAAAATAAATAAATTAAGTGCTTATGGAAATAACACTCATTTTAGTCTATATTTCTATAATAATAAATACAATAAAAAGGTTCTTTTTTTAATTTTTGTTGTTTCTTTTTCTTATTATCTTATAAATTTGATAAAGGGAATTAATTTTCTTAAAAGGCAAACAATTTTTTATAAACAATTAATGGGTACCATTTTTTTAAATGGGCGCATATGGGTGTTAATCCTTCCTTGCGCGTAACCAACTCCCGAATCCGAATCTGGTCCAAAGACCTTCTTTTTTTTCAAAAATATTCAAAATTAGGTTTTCCAATGTTTCCTATAAAAATAAAATATTGGTGGCAGCTCCATTTAATTTTTAGGGTGGTTGTCACAGTAAGATTGCATGCTTTCCACACACCTTCCTCATAGTCTTCTGGAACAGCAATGGGCCCTAGGTGGGGAGAATAAAACAGTGCCTCCAACAATTTTACCTCAGATGAGAAAGGGTTTTTATCAGCTTCGATTGTCTCCACGTTATCTCCAACCCAGGACATGAGCTTTTGGTGAAGTGTGGAGGGTACACACTGACTGGTGTGGATCCAATCCCTACCCAAGATTACACTATAGGAAGGCTTACCATCAACCACAAAGAAAGCTGCTTTGAGGGTTTTGGGGCCTACTGTGACTTCGGCTATCAAGACTCCAAGAGCTGTAGATGGTTCCCCCATGAAGTTAGACATTTTCATGTTGGTAGGGACTAAGTCCTCAAGGCTTTTTCTGAGTTTCCTCATGGTTGCAACAAACATTACATTCAACACAGCCCCACCATCTACAAAGACTCTCCCAAAGATCTTTCCATTGATATAAGCCTTGATGTACAGAGGTTTCAAGTGTTTCATCATTTCCTCAGTAGGCTTCTCAAAAACCACCTTGGCAACCTCATTAGCCGATGTATCAGTTAACGTGGCCCATTCTGTTTCTTCGGCAAACACATCACCCTCCAAGCTTCCAATTTGGGGGTTATCTGCCCAAAACTCCTCAGGGAACAAACTAATAGCCTCTATCTCAGCTAACATGCCATCAGCTTCTTCATTGAACAAGAGATCCAGCAGTGAGTCCTCTATAGCATCATCTTGTTCCCAATGCATCTCTGGGATCACTAAGCCCTCTATGGTGATTGCTTCCTCATCCACATCGACTGGGGCAATTAGACCACTCGGCCTCGAGAGCAGGATCTGTTCGATGGCCCGGTTCTGTGCTTTTAGGCATTTCTGCTGTCTTAGCTTCTCCAGGGTCTAGCTTTGGAAAAGCTTTATCTAGCATGTCACTCACAGTCTCTAAGGGAATTTTCCTCTTCTCCCTATTCTTGACATCGGCTAGCATTTGCAGAGTTTGTTTCATTTTCTGAACAGACCTCATTCTCTGCATTCTTCTCTTTGGGTCCTTGACAATACTGCTGGTATGGCCTTCTTATCCTTAGCATACTTGTTCAAAAGCCAATGTCCTTCTGTGACATTAGCAGGAGACTTCAACATTCTTTAAGGCTTCAACTTCTCATCATTCCTCACTGTTATCTTCAAAGAAGACATGCCTCCTTCCATAGTGAACTCAGCCACCCTTCTTTTGTCTTTGGGGATAGGCTCCTCATCAACCTTGGGCAAAGATAGCCTACCACTTTCTTTAATGGTTAGCCGATCTTGCCCCCCAGTTTTAGTAATGGGTGCCTTGCCCTTTGCCTTGTCAGGTTTCTCTGTTAGGGTTTGGCCATGTTCAACATACCGTTTGACCAACTCCTGGGTGAGCCTACCTGGCCTAGGTGGCTTGCCTCCTGCCTGTGTTCAACCGCTGGCTGAGGTTTTCCCAATCTGTCAAAAACAGAAGTCCTGGCAGCCTCAGGTTTCAGCCGATCACTATGGTTTGAATCGGCTAACCCCTTCTTAGGCCTCCAAACTTGTTGAACAGATATCCTTCGTTTGTGACTAAGTTCTGCATCATCAAACTTTGAGAATGAGACCATGCTTATCCCCAAAGAAGGGAATGGGTCAGTATCAACTGTTATCTCAGCAATGCCTTTGTCAGCAAGTTTGTCAGCAATGCTCACTATTCCCTTCTGAATGGCTTTCCTGAAAACCATGCAGTTAACAGTTGCATGATTATAAGAATTATGCCACTTGCAGTATTTCTTATCTTTTAACTCCTCAGTAGGTGGGATCTTGTGCCCATCCAAAGAAATTAATTTGCTTATCTTTAAGCAAGTAGTCAAAGATCTGGTCTGCTTTGGAAATATCAAAAGAATATTCCACCTTGCTATCCCCTGACTTTAACTCTTTTTCTTTGGCAGCTCTCAGGGCAGAACAAGAGTAGCCTTTACCCTTCACAATCTCAGCTGCCATGATGTTTGTCGTGGAATCGACTGAATCATCATCAGAGTCTTCATTTTCTACAATGGATACCAACTGAGGGCCTCTCCCTCTACTGGCTCGCCTCTTCTCTTTCTCCTGAATAAACTGTTTAATGCGCATGGCCCTTGATACTAACTGGTTCAAATCAGTGTAAGCTTGGCCAACTAGTCTCTCTTTGAGTTGGGGTTGCATGCTACTAATGGCCATGGCTGCATATTCTGACTCAGGGAATTGCACTAAACATTTTCCAACTACCTTTCTGAATCTTACCACAAAGTCAGCAACCGACTCATCTACCTGTTGTCTTAGGTTCATGAGGTCAGCCGTAGTGACTTCAAGTTGAGGCCAGTAGAACCTGTCATGGAAGTACATTTCCATGTCTGCCCATGTTTGTATAGAGTTGGGTGGTAAAGAGGAATACCATGTAAATGTT
Organism: Calophaca sinica; assembly: GCA_037113605.1. Taxonomy (NCBI): domain Eukaryota; kingdom Viridiplantae; phylum Streptophyta; class Magnoliopsida; order Fabales; family Fabaceae; genus Calophaca; species Calophaca sinica. The sequence continues at coordinate 126,073,591 of CM073732.1, forward strand.
GTCCCTGTAAGTGACAAGGGGAACAACTGCAACTTGTGGTACTCATTCTGGTTCCCTTCACCACACTTGGCAGTAAATCTGCCTATACGCTCCATAGTCGATTTACCATCTTCTCCAGAGAAAGTGGCAAAATCTGGAGTCTTGTATCCCCTAGGCAGAGGTACCAACCTATCTACCCACTCAGGGTATGGTTTTCTGTAGATTGGCCTATCTAAAGGCTTCAGCTGCACACCAAAGTACTTCTTGATGGTATCTGCAATGACTACTGGGTCTAGCAACTGTGATCCCCTGGCCTCACTTCTCCCAAGTTAGGAGTAATTGCCTGTGATTGTTGTCTCCATGCTGGGGGATGTGCCTAGGATACTTGCTCTGGAGGATTAGGGTAACCTGGTTGAGTAAACAATGGAGGTGGGTGAACCCCCATGGCTGCTCCATACTTCCTTCACCTGGTACCCTAGGTTGAGTTCCAGGAACATTTGCGTTAAATGGTAGAAGTGGGATCTGTCCCCATGACTGCTCCACCATCAAACCAGGTGCCATTGGAGGAGTTGACCCCATTTGAGCGCTTGCAGACACTTCAGGATAGGGTGGATAGAATGGAAGGTTAGCCAATATAGGTGGAACGTTGTTCCATGGCTGCTGACCTGCATATCCCCCAGGTGGTCTTGCTCCACCCACTCATGCACTAAGAGTTTGCCCCCCAGTATACTGTGGGTTAGTTGCCTGCGTAGCAATGCCATAGGGCTGAACATATGGCATAATTTGCGGCATACCAATTAGCCCCACTGCATCTGGTGGCCTCCTAGCCATCTGCACCTGTCCAAAATGAAGATTAGCCTGGTTAGTTGTATCATTCACCACTTGTTGACCTCCAGTGTTCAACGTGGCAAAAGTACTAGGCTGGGAATTAATTGGATTCAAAGATACCTGTCCTATATTCGGCTGAACCTGAGTAGGCCCTGCATGCACATAGGTAGGCTGAGCTTGCTGCACCCCTGCCAGAACCGTGCTCGGCTGAACCTGAGTTGGTCCTGCCTGAGCTGCATTCGGCTGGGTGACGAGTCCTACCTGGGTAGTGTACCCCACTTGCGTTGGAATAGCAGAGTTGATAGAGCTTTCGCCTGAGTGAGCCCTCTTAGCCTCTATCTCTCTGGGCTTGCTGCACTTCATTGTGTACCATGAGCTTCACGATATCAGCCAATTGTTGTGACACTTGGTACATGATATCATTGATTCCTAAATCGAGTTGTTGGCATATAAACGAAGTGGACATCACCAATGGTGGGTCGTTGGGCTCGTTGGGTTGAGTTTCAGGCTGTGCCTCTGTGTGAACCGGCTCTGCCGTTGGAGGAGGAACTCCGTGAGAGGGGCTCGCTTCAGAAGGCTTCCTGGGATTGCTCTTAGTAGTCATACTGCTCAAGCTCTTTCCAGAACGCAAGTGCATACGCCAATGATAATCCTGACCTGGGGATTCGAACGTGTTGATTCGTTCACCTTTCGTCCCACTGGGCGTGCCAATTTTGTTGACTGAAATGTAACTTAGCCGCAGATCGGCTAAACTCCACAACTGTGATTCCCTTTTCTTCAAGCGATTACGCCGAGGAAAGAACTCTGTTCCTCAGCTATGGGTCCCTTAACTCACTCCAGAAAGGGTTAAGTTGGTGAACTAAGATAAAAATAAGAACGCAAAGGTAAACATAAAGATAGAATAAAAGCTTGAGCGAAAATAAGTTGTTTGATTGATTGAGTGTGTCTAAAATTATGTACAACTTGGGTATTTATAGTAACAATTGAGAACTACCCCTATTTGCCACGTTCAGTTGGCTAACAATGATAAATTCTTAGTTGACAGTTATTCGGCTGAGCCGTGCCACGTTCCACTAACCATGATCATAAAATCTAGGCGCACTACCATGTCATGGCCACGTCTACCCTTTCAACAGTCTTCTCAACGTAGACCTTATCCCGGGTTCCTTCGCTCAGCTCCTAAAATTGTGGAGAAAAATCTTGTGTGCATTTTACCTTGGATTTAAATTAAATCAAAATTATTTCCACGTCACTCGGCTCATGGAGCAAGAATCTAATCCAATGTGTGACTCCACGCTAACCCAATAGGCCTAATATCTTCCTTGCAACCCAATAAGCCCAAGGCCCATGTCTAACTTCCAGTTTCCTGCTTGCGACTCTATCAGCTGCAATTTCGGCTAATTTGCGACTCGGCTGACAACCAATCGGCTACTTGATGAATTCGGCTGCTGCTAGCTTTGGCTAGCTCTTAGGAATATTTTGGGTGTAAATAATAGCATATGCAAACCGACAAAGCTATAAATTATAATAGTTTATTATCAAAGTGAATCAGTATTTAAAATCTTTTACAATAACGAAATATAAATGTAATAAAATCATATAAACCTATTCAATGTAAAACATAAATTAAGAATAAGCGCACGAAGTAAATTTATCTTTGGTTTTGACCCAAAAAAACTATGGTTTTAGGCAGGGATGAATCCAGGAATTTTATGTAGTGGGGTCAAAGTTTATATACAAATTTATTTAAGTTTAGAAATATAATGGCTAAATAGCACTTTTGATCCCTTAACTTTTTTTTAGTATTCATTTTGGTCTCTTAACTATTATATTTTTCATTTTGGTCCCTTAAGTTACAAAAATACGACACTTTCGTCCTCTAACTTTTTTTTCCATTTATGCCCCTTAAGTTATGAAAATATGCCACGTTCGTCCCTTAAGTTACGAAAGTTATGTCAAATTCGCCCCTTCCGTCTGTAATCTTTTTAAACAATAAAGTCAAAATCATGCTCCTATCACAGTTCTTATTAATGAAGTAACATGATAAAATGTAATGGAGCAAAAAAAAGAGTTTCAATGACATATACACACAAAATAAAGGGATTACAAACAGAAGGGACGAAAACGACGTATTTTTGTAACTTAAGGGACCACAATGAAAAATATAATAGTTAAAGAACCAAAACGAAAACTAAAATAAAGTTAAGGGATCATAAGTGCTATTTAGCCAAATATAATTGATCATTTTTTCAAAGTATTAATATATATCATAATTATTCTCTATGAGTTTTTATGTTCATAAATATATAATTATTTTCTCTAAAACCTTATAAAAAATCTCCACCTGTATAGGTAACTACTCCATTCGTCTCGTATTAATTGTTATTTAACGCAATGCACACATATTAAAAAATCATTAATGACATTTATTTTCAAGAAAAATGATGTATTTTGACTAAAATGTCCTTAGTGAAGTGAGAGTTTGGTGGAAGGATTAATTAATACTCCCTCCATAATGAATTATAAGCAAGTTTTAGCTCATATTTCTTGGAATAAAATATAAGCAAACTCCAACTGTTTTTATCATATTTAATCATGGTATGTCAAAAATTCCTCTCATTTAATTTACTACTTTTACTATTTCCAATACTATTACTTTGTCAGCAATAAATAATCCTAGAATGGTAATTTAGGCAATATATTTACTTTTTGACATGAGATTATGATATTAACTAATCTCCTTAATAAACGTGAGTTAGGTAAAACTTGCTTATAATTAATTCCGGAGGGAGTATATGATAGTTGAACTATAAATAAATAGGGATACTATTGAAAAAAAATGTAATTAATACTCTATTAATATTTTAAAGTGACAAATAATGTGAGTGCTCCACAATGGGAGTAATACGTCTCCTATTTTCAAGTCAGCAAATATAATATCTAGCGGCCACTATTTCAAAATTTTGAACTACGAGTGCCCCCACCTTTTTTTTTACGAAAAAGTGTCTTGCCTTCATTCTAAAATCTAAATTTTATATTATATTATTATTATTATTATTATTAATGAAATATAGGGATTGTGTTATGGATGGGCCGCGTTCGTTTGTGAACTATAATGGGGGCATAGAAGTTGATTGGTTGCTCCTTTGTCCGTGTTTTGTTCTTTAAATCTTTATAAATTCATATATAAAATAAATATGTAATAATATATATATATATATATATATATATATATATATATGTTAACTAAAAAGACAGAAATCAAGTGGGGGCAAATGCCCCAAAATGCTTTGCCGTAGATCCGTCCTTGGTTTTAGGGGTATATTGTACGAATGACTTAGATCATCAAATAGTAAGGAAAGACAACAACAGAAATCAAGTGGGGGCAAATGTCCCAAAATGCTTTGCCGTAGATCCGTCCTTGGTTTTAGGGGTATATTGTACGAATGACTTAGATCATCAAATAGTAAGGAAAGACAACAACAACAACACGAATAAAAAAACTGAAAATATTAAATTTTACGTAATCAACTAGTCGTCTGTGTAAAGAATCAATATGACTTATCATTTTGATTACAACTTAGAGAAAAATAGGCTAAAACTTTCTTCACATCAAATATTGAAGAAGGAAATAACATGCCTATGAGGTAAAATAGCCATTCATGACAAACATGGAAAAGAAACAAAGAAAAGTATCAAATTCCAATAAAAATCATAACTAAATAATTATAAGCTATAATGATGAAACTAAAACATTATTACCTTTGTAGCAAAGCTTGAAAGACAAAATGAATCAAAACAAAATGTTCAAAATGAGGCTTTAGTAAGCGAATGAAAAACTAGTCACTCTATTTCATAGGCGATGAAAACCCATCATACGCATTATGAACAAAGAAATCTTCCCCAGAAGTTGATGCATGCTATATAATCCTACGTAAAACATTGCCTTATAATATATAATTAAATAATTAAATTAATTAAAAGAGGGAAAATAAATGATTTAGAAGTTAACACATGCCATAATCCTATATACTATATAATAGATAGATAACAGATATATGAGTTAGTTAGTGAGCTTTGCTTCAAGTTGTTGTCAATTTGGGATCCTACAATTAGAGCCCAAGTTTGCTATGCTTATATTGAGTATTTGACGCAAAAGAAATGACTTGCTTTGGGAAGGAATTACTACATCAATTGGTCTTGCTGTGGCTCGAGCCAACCAATTACTTACAGATTATATCAAAGCTAAGAATTTGACAGACCAACTTGTCCAACATAGACTCTCTGATCCAGTCTCATGGTCAACTCCTCCTAGGAACGTCCTAAAATGCAATGTTGATGCTGGATTCTCCACAAATCCCGCTAAAACCGGATTTGGGTTCTGTGTTTGCAATTCTGATGGAGAATTTGTTGATGTTAGTATCGATTGTGTGCCTCATTGTCTCCCGATTTTAGAAGGAGAAGCTCTTGGTTTATTGAAAGTTTTACAATGGGCTCATGATCTTGCTTTGCAATAAGTCATTTTTGAGGTAGATTGTCAAGTAGTGACTCAAAGCATCAAGCAACCTAATGATGATATTTTGGACTTTTGTTACATAATTAGAGAGTGTACTAAGATACTCTTCCTTTTCCCAAACTTTAGAGGAAATTTTGTTCGACGACAAGCGAATAGTGTGACCTATGCTCTCGTTAAGGAAATACTGTTCATGGCTAGTCACTATGTTTTTTTACCATGTTCCACTCTGAATTAATACCTTGATTATTAATGATATGGATTGATTTCCTTCGCTAAAAGAGAAGATATATGGATCGGGTCAGATTTGACTGAGTTTCAATTTGGTAAACTCAGTACCCGGACACTTATTCGATTCCTCAACTCAATTCAGTTTTGTGAGTCGGGCCGGGTTAGCGGATTTTCCGAGTCCACCGACCCATCAACACTATTGCAAACGTCATTCCCAGGCTACTGTTGTCGCCTTGTTAAAAACAGAACACCATAAATCTCTCTCTTGATTCATCGCCAAACCAACTCTTAAATATCATCTTTCGTCTGAAATATTCGTGTTTCCCATACGATCCATGCAGGCAAGAAGGGTGGTCTATTGAGGTTATTCAGTCTTTTTAATACTTGTTTCGGTGCGCTTTCTCTCTCTCTCTCTGGGTCCCCCCCCTCCTTCGAGCTCTCCATTTACTGCGAGATCATGCCCCTCTAATTTCTGCTGTCACTGAATTAGGGTTGGGTTGCATTGCTTGGCTGGTATTTCCGATTTTTGGTTCGAATTTCTGATTTTTCATTGAAAGGTGAAATGAAAACCCTTCAATTTCTTCTGCATACATTCGCCATTTCGTTTTTGTGACTGGCATTTTGAGTATTTTTCATGCAAGCTTCCAATAATATACCAGTTAAGACTTAAAATCCCCGTTCAATTTTCCCTATTTTACCAGACCTATGGAATTTCTGGGAATTAAGCAATAAAGCAGATGGTATGTTTGCCATGAGATGCCGGGAAACGATTACATGATATTCGTTTGATGTGCATGCCATTTTTATTCTTGCATTCACATGTTCCAATTGTTGCTTTTATTTGCTTATTGGCTTCAATCTGCGCCCGAAGGATTCATGTATTTATGTAGGTTGGAATACTTATAGTGTTATGATTGTTGCTTTTATAAGTTTATTGCTTGTAACGACCCCAGACTGAATAGCGATGAATGTTTGGATTTCAATTGATTGTATCCGTTCCATTTCCCTTCTTAGTTGGTATGCTGTACACTTAATCTTGATGAAGTTTTCCACATGCCAAATGACATATGCGTATTGCCTGTTGGTTTTTGTGTCTCTATTCTGATTCAAACTATTATTCTGTAGGTCTCAAAAGTCACATTATTCAGCTACACAGATGGTAAATAGTACTCGTTCTAGTCAAAGGGCTAAGGACGAAGAAACTATTAATGGGAGGGTGACACGAAGTAGTGAGAAAAGAAAAATCAAAGCACATCCTAATGTATCGGATACAGCTGGTATCAGAAAGTCTCCTAGAGAGACGTTGTCAAAGAAGATAATTGCAAGCCCTTCAAGTACCCAGAAGTCCGAGCCAGTTGAGAAGAAAACACCACCAACTCCTGCAGCTAGAAGGAAGTCTGAAAGGGTTGAGAAAAAGAAGATGCGAAGTCCTTTGACGTCACCTGGAAGAACTAGGAGTCACTCTTCTCCCTGTCCTTCAGATTCTAAAAGCTCAGGGTCATTCGGTTCAATGCAGAAGCAAAAGAAAGAGAAGAGTGTGAAACAGTTGACATTTGAAGCCAAGGAAATGAATGAAAACGAGGAACGCGAATTGGGGACTTCTGAAGTTAAAACAAAGAAAATGGATGCCCGTATGTATCGGTCTATATTTAAACAACGAAAGAAAGGTAATATAGCGTGTTGCATAGTATCATTCTTATTGCGACAACTTTCTTGTTCTTTACTCATAGTTATCAATAGCGGCGCGGAGCAACTGACCCCAAAACGCTATAGCGGGATGGCCGCTATTATAAAACACACACACACACATATATACACACATGTACATATATATGTACATATGTATAATATATACATATATGTATAAATATATGTATAAATATATGTACATATATGTAATATATACATATGTACATATATATCTACATATGTAATATATGTGCATATGTACACATATATATATATATATATATATATATATATATATATATATATATATATATATATATATATATATATATATATATATATATATATATATATATACATATATATATATATATATATATATATATATATATATATATATATATATATATATATATATATGTATATATATATTGGAAAAGTACTCAAAATTCATGAACTATTCATAATTAATAATAAAATGAAAGCAAAACATACAAGTAAATAGCAACAAAACTAAAGGAAACAAACAAATTTAAGCCTGAAATCTCCAAAATACCCTATTCCCTCCCCGCACGATAGCACTGCTATTTGGAGAATAGCATCCAGCCGCTGCTCCGCTCCGTCGCTATAGCGCGCTATTTGCTGCTGTTGATAACCATAAATGGGTTTAGTTACTTATCCAAATTTAACAAAAAGCAATGCTTATTTGGTGGTTAATGTTAAATGCACTATCATGTTATAAAAAAGTAGTTAAATTAGCTTGTAATGGCAGGCCTTTCTTCAAATCTATGGTTGGTTTCTTTTTTGTTTACATATTAAACTGTAGATAAGTTAAAGTTTTTCCGAGTAAGGCATGCTAATTATTGTTAGATATTATTTATATTATCCAATATTTTCAATTGCTCGGCTTTCAGATTGCCTTGGGAAGTCGAATAGGATTGGTGAGTCAAATCAGGAAGGTGACAACAATAGTGGAGCCGAGAATGGTACACTACCATCTGAAGACGCCAAAGCAAAAGAGACAAGAGTTGACTCTAGGTTGAATGGGACTGTGACAGGTCTAGTAGAAAATGATGTGACTCCAGGTTCAGTTATACCATCTGATGCCTCAACTTATGAGACTGGTGTGGTGCCTGAAAGGATTCAGCCTGATTGCTGTGGAGAGGAGACATTACCGATGTCAGTGTCGAGGAATTCCACATTAGATGGGGACTCAGTCAGGAACGGTATTGAGCATGATGGGAGTGAAAAATTGGTACCTTCTAAGAGAAAGGGAATCACAGTGGACATAGATTCAGATGTTTCTGCCACATTATCCAAGGATGACAACTACAACTTGATTCCTGATGGTAGCCCCTCAAGGCTAGGTGGCAATGTTCTGGGGACTGACCGGTCATGTTCCAAAAGAATAAGGTACCAATTACTTGTTGGCAAATTACAGTAATTTCAGTAAATTATATCGCTTCTTGAATTAAAGTGAAGTAGGAGTTCTGATCCATTCTTTATTCAAGTCTTTTGGTGTGTTCTATTGCTTTTATTGTGTCCTTTTAGATTGTGTTGTTGTCAAACATGTTTGTTTTGAATGTGCTGGCCTATTGGATATTCTTGCCAGTTAATATGAAAGTGATTTCTCCTTTGGCACAAGTCATCCGCAACTCTGAAGTGTCCTACTGCTTCTTTTCTACAAATCCTTACTAACACTATATTTGATTGCATACGTTAGAGAAAGAGAAAAACATTAAAAATATGTGATATGTGATATATAAACGTTACCCCATTTACTATATTTATTTACAAGATACAATACAACCATAACTACCCTGTTTACATTATTTCTAACACTCCCCATCAAGATAGATATATATATATATATATATATTTTTTTTTTGGTGAGCAAGCACTCGAAATCAAGATAGAACATATAGATCATATGCACCGCCTTGTTACATATATAACTTATGTGAAGACAGAAGACCCCTTATAGACTTGGTGAGAAGATTTGCCAATCGATCATTTGAACTAACAAAGCTAGTGGTGATGTCTCCAAATAAATATTCTCTTTGATGAAATGAAATGACAATCTATCTCAATGTGCTTAGTCCTCTACATACGAGTTAACTCGTTTTTGTGATCTAGGATCGTAAACTAGTAAGAGTTTAAGAATCAACTTGAGAGTTTAACAACCATGTCAATAAGATAATGATTTTTGCATTTAGAAACTCCATTTTGTTGAGGGGTATGAGCACATGGTGTTTGGTGAAGAATGTCATTTGAAGCCATAAAGGTTTGAAATGATTGAGATAAGTATTCATGAACATTAGCACCACGCAGAATACGAATGGGAACGCCAAACCGTTTTTTTATCTCATGGTAAAATTGCTGAAAAATGGAGAACAATTCAAACCTATTTTTCATGAAAAATAGCCAAGCACAATGAGAATAATCATCAATGAATGCAATCAAGTATTTGAAACCCAAAGTTGTCTCAGTATTATTAGAGACAGAGAAAGTCACAGAAATTGAAGAGGAGAGTGTTTAAAGAGAAGTGAAAATTGAGAGAGAATTGTTTCTGTAATTTGGAAATGTTAAATCTGATTACAAAGTATACTGGGTTGGGTATTTATATGTAAAGTAATCTAATTGATTGGGTAACCAGTTAGTTACTTCTAAGCTGACATTTATAATTGAATTGGATTCTGTTGCTGCTGTCCCTCCCTTATGCTAATTATACAAATACACTGAAGCACAATATTAAAAGGTAAACATACTTAACATTCGCACTACTCTGTTGTTTCCCCCTCAAGTCCAGGGAGGTTGATCCAGTGCTACTATATCCACTACCTTATGTTTGTCTCTTAGTCTAAGGTACCTGAGCGGAGAAAGAGGCTTGGTGAGGAGATCAACATTCTCACCATTGGCTGGGATGTACTGAGCAATTAGACTCTTATTAATAACCTTTTCTCTGAGGAAGAATATATCTAGCTCCACATGTTTTGTTTTAGCATGCAGGACAGGTTTATGGGAGAGTGAATCTGTACTTAAGTTATCACATTTATAGAACAGGGGTTTTAAAGGGAACCTGTAATTATGTTAACAAGGATTGAATCCATAGCACTTCAGAGGCAGTATTAGCTAAGCTTATGTACTCAGCTTCCGTGTTTGATTGAGCCACTAATGTTTGTTTCTTTGACTACCATGATATTATGTTGGGACCAAGATAGATGCAAGAGGCTGAAGTTGATTTTCTGTCATCACAATCTGCATCTGAGAATGCAGCTAGGGATAGAGGCTGTGTAAGAGATGCTGGCTGGAGAAGGAGACCATGCTGCAAAGTTCCTTTGAGGTAGCAGAGGATGTGTTTTACTGCTTTCCAAGGACCGTCAAGAGGCTGAGAGAAACTAACAAGCTTTGTTGACTGTATAGCTTATTTCCGCCCGAGTAATTGTTGCATATTGAAGTGCACCCACAATGGATCTAAGTAGGAAGGGTTCTCAAGATAATCTGACCCATACTTAGACTGGTTTAGATTTGAAACAATTGGTGTGGATATCCCTTTTGCATCTGCCATGTTGGCTCTAGTAAGTAGATCCCTAACATATTAAGTTTGGGAAAAAAAAGCTGCCATTTTTTAGCTGTTTGACTTCTATGCCCATAAAATACTCTAATTTACCAAGTTGCTTAAGAGCAAACTGATCATTCAGCTTAGTGATAAGTTAGACGTAACTAACTGGACAAATACACTAAAGCACAAAATTACAAAGTAAACATACTTAACATTTGCACTACTCTATTAAGTATGACTAGGACCCCATATATTATAATGGACCAAGGCAGAGACTTAGCTCGAATATGAATTCGATTGGGGAAATGATCTACATGTATGTTTTCCAATTTGACACGACTCACAAGACAAATTGGATTACTTTGGCGAGTGTGGCACCAATTTTTGTAACTTTGCAAGGCTAGGGTGACCTTGTTGAGCATCTATCAGAAGGGAAGAATCTGTGGCAGTCCAAATACAAGGGTGGTCGGGAGATGGCAGAGGTTCATCTGACATAAACTTCGATCCTACAAGAAAATAGAATCTTCAGTGAAACATATGACATATTCAAGAGAGTGAGTTAAGCGACTAATAGAAAGAAAATTAAACAAGGAACCTGGAACATATAGTACAAAATCAACAGACAAGGAGGGAAGAGGATGAGTGGTATCTATCCCTTTGGACTGTGTTTGGGAACCATGTAGTAAGGTGAGTTAGGTAACTGTTGGTAAATAATCGAAGATGGAAAGTGTAGAGATTAAGGATTTATTACCTGAGATATGATCAATGACAACTAAATCAAGAACCCAAGGACCAATCGAAGGCGATTGGAATGAGACAAGTAAAGGAATTACTAGTGTGTACAACAGAGGTAGTGGAACATGAGGCCAGATGCTCTTGAAACCACTACAAAAATTAGAATAAACAGGCCTTCGGGGCAACAAGACTACAGGGCTAGCGTTTATCAAACTACTACTTCAAGAGTAGTTGGGGCACATGAGTTCCTAGAAGCCATGTTTTAGCAGAGAAGTGAGAGAAACGAACACCAAACAATGGCTGTAACAATGGAAAGACATTTCTCCAAGTCACAAAAGCATCAAACAAGGGCATATTCAACTAGAGGAGAGAGTGGCGACTTGGGCCACAGAGGAAACAACATAAGATGTTGTCTGATGCCTCGTCATGCAAGCTGTAGAGGCAAACTGATGTGTGGTGGGAACCAAAAAGTGCAAAGCGGGGTTAGATTTGGGACGATGACCTGTCGACGAAGTTAGCAAGGAAACATCGGCTTGAAAGGAGTGCTCATGCACCGTCACGCACTATTGAATGAGTGCACAAGAGAGAGAACCACAACAAACAGATCTTGCCCCTGTGAGCGCATGCAACTGCCTTTGGACTTGAAAATTCTGCCAGTGGTGGTTTTACCGGAAAACTTCCAGCGGCGGTGGATGATGACCAGAAAGTGTGGGAAACAAGCTGGAAAAGCGAGGCATGGTGGTAGCGAGCGGAAGCCAGAGGAGGAACACAATTTCTGAAAAAAATTAGTGGCAAGGGTTTATGGATCCATCGGGTAAGCATAGATTAGGGTTGCCTCTCGTTAGGCTTTAGATACCATGATGAGAAAGAGAAAAATGAGATGCACACCACAATAAGTACAAAGAGTATCGTTACGCCATTTACTATATTTAAATAATACCATAAACCATAATTACCCTATTTACATTATTTCTAACAGCATAAACATGTAAATATGTGGATGAAATCTTTTGGTGTAGGAATAATACCATCTGCCCTTATATTTGTTGACCAGTCCATGATGATTTATCGGCATTTTGACATATTAGGTATTTTTCAGGCCTAAATAATTGGTTCTTTACTTTGCAGGTTGGATTATAATCCTACGGTCAATGAGTCATGCGACCCTTGTGCAACTGAGGTTGGTTGGATTTCTTTTATCTTCTTCACCCCTCTCTCAATTTACTCAAATTGTTAGAAAAAGGGCCTTACAGTGCTATGAATCTCAAACAAATTAATGTCCAACATGCATGGGGGCCACAAGTTCGTATCTAGTGAAACAAAACTAATGATAGATTGCTGATTAAATATTAATCAACAATGCTCTGGTGGCCAGACAATAGAACCTGTTTCCTTAAATCAAAGCAGCAATGTGTATTCATGTACATTCAAGGTAATTAAACTCAAGATTTTACTCAGAATCGGGAAGTAAAAATAATATCGTAAATCAAGGAATAAGATTCCACAAAATTCATAAAACTCATCTATATATATATATATATGTATATAGACACACATACATATACATACATACATATATATATATATATATATATATATATATATATATATATATATATATATATATATTGTGTGTGTGTGAAATAGCATAAATAAGAGAAATAACACTCTCCAAGATGTTTGGGCCAAGAAATAATACTTTCTTGATTTCTTCCAAGTGCAAGGAGTTTGGGCCATATGGCCCAATGCCTCTACCAGCTAAAAAAACAAAAACAGCAGTAAACTACAAGCTAACTTGCAAAAAACATTTGTTTTCACGCATTTTGCGATTTTCCGTGGCAATTTCGCCTGATTTCACAAAGATGCATTTCTACATGGGATCTGAATCGCACAACACTCCGAAATTCGTAGAAACGTCTGATTTTATGAGTCAACACGCGATTTTAACTACCTTCACATTTATTTGCTTAGGTTTATTTGTGGCAAGTCTCTGATCTCTTTGTATTTTGTCATTATTATCAGGATAGAGATGACATTCAGGCAACCATGCTGCAGAAGGATTATCCTGCAAATGTTGCTAAAAATATATGTTTAATTTGCAAGGATGAAGGGCAATTATTGTGAGTATACTTCTTGCATTGGTTGGCTGTTTATGCAAGTATCACACATCATTCTTGCGTATTCATAATTTAGAATTCATAGTGGATTGGCATATGCTTAACTGATACTTCAGTCTGTTGTCAGGTTTTTCCCCAATTACCCGTCCTTGAAATTTCTGTATTTGCTGACTCACTACATTGGCATCGACTTAATATTTGGCGTGCTTGATTTTTGTGTGTGTATATTCATGTGTTTTTCTTGGATGGCTGCTTAGTGGAATTAGATAATGTTGGAATGAGATATAATTAATCATGCATTTTTATTTGTGTGCGTGTGTGTGTTTGTTAAATAGAACCTCATTAGAAATATTGTAACTTCATTTTTTTTTAGAGTTCTAAGTCTATATTTGGCTTGCTGGTCGGACTCATAATACAAGGCTTATCCAAACAAAAAAATAATTACAATTAATAATTTTGTAAGGTGCTCCTTTATTTTTAATAGTTAATTGTTTGTATTCTTTAAATAAAAATGTAATCTGAACAATTGTTGCATCCTCAAGCATTTATTCATTACCAAAAACATGAGAAGCTTTTCTTGTCGCCGTTAACATGCATGCATGAATACATATATAGCGATGCACAACTCCAAGGCATGTGGAACACTTGTTTTATGCTGGTGCTCCAGCCTTCTGTTCACTTGTGACTATGACTTATGATAATTCGAAGTTTTTTTTCTTTAATTTTTTTGGGGGTTAGTTTTTAATTTTCCTTGGGTCCAGATTGATTGGTCAATAAGTTCTTAGTCCAATAATGAACAAAACTGCGTGAAGCTCAACAAATTTGTTCCACTTCCTTCAAATTCATACCTTGCTGCCAGTTTGTAGTACCAGGATCCCACACTCCAGTTTTGGCAGGTTCAATGTCAACTCTAGTGTGGCTGGTTGCCAGTTGGACCTACTTTTAAAAGTAAAATCATGCTTGTATAATTAATTTAATTTTTTTTATTTTGCGCACCATCGACAAATGAATATCAGTGCATGGTGTATTTCCATATTGTTTTTAAAGTGCATGCTTTACTTCTTCAATCTCAGATTGGACTGCTTTTTGCAGGTCTTGTGGTGGAAAAGGATGCAATGGATACTACCATCTTTCTTGTCTTGAACCTCCCCTGCTGGATGCTCCTCTTGGAGTTTGGCATTGCCATTTTTGTGTGAGGAAGAAGATTGAATTCGGTGTATATTCAGTGTCTGAGGGAGTAGAATCCATTTGCGATGTCAAAGAAGTTTCATTTCCAAATGTTGATGGTACAGTAATAATATATCACTATTTGAACTATTCCTATGGATTGTTTTTGTGGAAATTAAGAAATAAGATGATTTTTTTTTCTTTTCTGAATATGCTTTAGTGAATTAACACATAGCAGAATGTTTAATTTATACACATAAAGATTGCAAGAATAATAAATGTCAAATGCAATTTACAAGAAGCAATAAAGTTATGTCTATTTCTTAAGATTTATTGAACCTATTCTACTTGTTATACAAAGAATCTACACTACTCAGAAAGTGGAACATTAATGTGGTTCTATTTCCAACATTTTCCTTATTATTTTGAATCACCTAGAAGTTCATTTGTATTTTCCCTTACATACTGCCAATATATGGTACGTACTCTGGTATCTGACATTAATTGTCTGTTGAATGGTAATTGTTTTAGGATTTTCATCTCAGAAGGAATTTCTTGTGAAATATAAAGGCCTTGCTCATGTTCACAGTCGCTGGGTGCCAGAAAATCAGTTACTTCTGGAAGCCCCTTTGCTGCTTATGAAATTCAATCAGAAAGATCAGGTTTATTTATTTGTAGTCTTTGCTTTTGCATATCATGAAATTGTTATGCTAGAATGAGTGTATAGTGCTGATAATTTCATTACTTCAGACCCCAAGGTTGAAGCCAGAATGGAGTGTACCACATCGTCTGCTGCAGAAGAGAGCACTAATCTTTGGCAAACAGCATGATGATCATAGTAATAACCATGCAGTTGATGATTTTGACTGTTGCTATGAATGGCTTGTGAAATGGCGTGGTCTTGGTTATGAGCATGCTACATGGGAGTTGGACAGTGCTTCTGTTCTTTGTTCACCTGAAGGCCAGAGCTTAATCAGAGGCTATGAAGCGCGTTTCCAGAGAGCAAAAAGAATTTCTTTGCGCTCCAAATTAGATAAGGTGCCTCAGATATATGATTATCTACTTAACTGTCAAATTGTGAAATGAATCATGAATCTGAAGGAAAATTTTCCGAATCATGAATTGGATAATATTCACGATTAAATGTTAATAATAGCATAAAATGCATCTTCTAAGCAATGCATGATATATTTATTAAATAGTGTCAAATGTCAATATTCAGTGCCAAATATCTCATCAAGTATTGAAAAGTTAAAATGTAAACTCTAAAATAATTCAATATTCAAGTCATATAGTCAATTAAAACAATTTTAAGAACACAAACCACTGTTTTATGATCTATAATCATCTACACATGGATATTAGGGTAGGGGACCATAGCAATTACACTAAAGGATGAGAACAATAGATCCGTGGTTTGAAGGGATGAAAAAATGGGGTGAATTATGAGGCGGGTTGTCTTTATTCTGAATTGAAAGACATCATTTGACACTTCCTTATTTTATTAAAATCTAAGAACGATGCCAAGAAAGGGATTATTAAAATTGTGGATTTTGAATCCAATAAAAGTGTAATTTTGGTGCTTCAAAGATTTACCTACTGATTCAACATTGATTAGATTCTGTTGTATTCTTAATGAATCAATTGACAGTGTAGCTGAGATCAATTAACATGGCCTGAACATAAATAAGTTTATATTTTGAGCACGGTCAATCATGCCATGCTCTTCATATTATAGTTGAACATTATATGAGATGCTATCCTTGATCTGTTCTCTATAATATACTATGTTTCAGCCTGATTAATTAAAGCCAAGTTCCCTGATAATCTTACTTTAGTAAATTGTCCTCCATCTTGATTGGTCTTTTCGACTTTATCTCAACCATATGCAGAAACCAGACACGGGAAATTCTATCAATATATTACCTCAGATGCCTGGTGGAGTTTCTGCTGGATTTGGTAACAGTAATTTGGATGCAGTTAACAAACTGCGCGAGCATTGGCACAAGGGTCAGAATGCTATTGTAATTGATGATCATGTGAGCATCACTAATTATGTTTTTCACTTACGCCTTTCAATAGATTCATTTTGGTTTAATTCTGATTTGGTGTCTGGTTACCAATCTTTGTATCCATGTATAAAAACAAAAATGATGGTGTCTGGTTGTTCGATGGAAGTGCTGTGCCAAGCAAAGGGAATGACCAACAAATGTCTTGGCTTTAATTTTTACTAATATAACTGTATTTTATTATGACTTTAATTAATGGTTTCCCATCTTATATGTTGGCTTGTCCTAGTTTTATTTCATCCATTATGAATTCTGGCTTGACATCTAAATTCTGTCTGTTTATTTTGTTTAATGAGCTTTGTCTGTTAACACTAATTTGATTATATTAGGATCGTGCTATATTTTTATTTCATGATCCATATTGGAGAGTCATTTGAAATTAATTGTGCTGCAAGTTGTGTAATTTGGTATTTTTACAACTAAGTCTGCTTAATGAGTTTCAGGATCGAATTTTCAAAGTGGCTGCTTTTATCTTATCATTGCACTCTGATACATATCGGCCTTTCCTCATCATCTCAACTGCTGCTTCTCTCCATTCATGGGAAGATGAGTTTTACCAGTCAGACCCCTCTATTGATGTTGTCATTTATAATGGAAACAAAGAGATACGTAACTATATCAGGAGACTTGAATTTTATGGTGAAGAAGGATGTATTCTCTTCCAAGTGCTCATAGTTGTTCCAGAGATCCTTGTTGAGGTATATTCAAGAAGCTGTTTGCTATATTGATGGGATTCTATCAGTGTTATCTTTGGTTTGGGATTGGCCCTCGGGAAGCAGTGGGCAGTTGGATTAGTAGTCTCATTGGTTGATTTAGATTTATGTTTTCCTTTCATGTTTTGTCTGTTTTATCTTTTCTCAAATCATTATGTGATGCTTGTCAACGTGCCTAATGTTATTCCACAGGATATGGATGTCTTGGGAGGCATAGAATGGGAAGCAATCGTTGTGGATGAGTGCCAATCCCCTAAAATCTCTTCCTATTTCAAGCAAATTAGGACGCTAAGCACACATTTGAGGATTCTCCTTTTCCGTGGCCAACTGAGGGTAAGTTTCTTTTGATGCTTAGGTTTCAGCTTCTCCCTCAACTCAAACTTCTTTTGTTGTGTATGTAATCCTATTGGCTTTTGCAGGATAGCATTGTGGAAAACATTAATATTCTGGCTCTTCTTGATGGTCAAAGTGATTGTGAAAAAATATCTAATTCCAATAACAGTGTTGTTCAACTAAAGGAGAAATTGTCAAGTCATATTGCATACAGATGCAAGTCTGACTCCTTTAGGTTTGTTGAGTATTGGGTTCCTGTCCAGATATCTCATGCGCAGCTTGAGCAGTATTGTGCTACTTTACTTTCAAATGCTTCAATTCTTCGCTCGTCATCAAAGATTGATTGTGTTGGGGCCATTCGTGATGTCCTTATTTCAATCAGGAAGGTTAGGTTGTACTTTTTGAATTAGTTGCTTAGATTGCATGAGATGATCGATCATATAAATTTGGTATAGGTTCTAGCTGTTTTATTCTGCAATATTTGATAAGTACCATATTGATTAATTTTCCTTTATTATTATTAGATGGTTATTGGGAAACTGTTAACAATTCCTTACTAATACGAAGTGAAAAATCTATAATTTCAAATATGGCACGACTGTTTTAATCACACACTTGATTCATCAATGGTCAGAAATAAAATTGATTTGGATTCGCGTTGTTAAATTGAATCTATTTTAACAGCAAAATATATATATATATATATATATATATATATATATATATATATATATATATATATATATTAATTATTAAAATCTTATTTTCTGTAGTTGATTTGGTGTCCGGTGTCCCTAACTGAAAACTAGAACAAATTTGGTAAACAACCATGTATTTTTTTCAGTAGTTGATCTGGTGTTTCTTTACTTTTCTCGATTAACTCCACTTGCATTTTTTCTTAATGGTTTCATTTTCTGGTTGTGGTATCTCTTGACAGTGTTGTAACCATCCCTATGTTGTTGATCCATCCCTGCAAAGTTTGCTACTTAATGGCACAGCTGAGTATCTGGATGTTGGAATAAAAGCAAGTGGCAAGCTACAACTGCTTGATTCAATGCTCACGGAGTTGAGAAAAAATGATTTAAGGGTACTCGTTCTTTTCCAGGTATACATTTTACAGACTATCTTCTCATACATCATCTATAAGTTTCTTTCCATGCATCACGGAGTTGTTGACCCCAAAAACACTAAGTGGGATGACCACTACACCAGAAATTATAGATACAAGATAAATATATAAATGCTCAAAAAATAAAAAAAAATACTCAAAATGAAAAACATATTCATAATTAATGGGAAGTAGAATATAGAAATGAAATAGAAAGAACGGCAAAGTATGAGCCATGAAGTGTGAAGGAAGAATACAACACAAAAAAAAAAAAAAAAAAAAAAGACCTGCAAGCTATTAATGGGCGTGAACAGATTCAAGAGACCAAAAAAATTGTTTTATGATATGTGAACAGAGGCCAAAGAAGAATAGAGAGCTGCGTGAACAGATCTGATTCCAGAGAGCAGTGAACCTGCCCAAGAAAGCTGGGATTGGCTGAAAATGACACTGGCAAGCTGGGTCTGCAGCCAGAAATGACACAGAGCTCTTACTTCGTGTATTTTCATCGAAACAGAGGTTACAATTTGTGTGTTTTGCATCAAAACAGAAACCCTATATTTCTGATTTAAAAAGAAGGCAAATCCTGAAAATACCCAAAACAAATGGGTTCGATAACCTGGCAAACAGGGGGTGAAGGTTTGGTCCCTGGTAAGGATAGTGGCTGCAATGGCCGTAATTTGCCAGGAAAGCAGCAGCAGCTGACAAATGCAATGCGGTGGAAGTCCTGTAGTGGCCTAAGGTCACTCTTGTTCTGCTTCACCGCTATAGTAACTTAAGTACCCAATATGCCTGACTCAATCCGTCTATATATATTTTTAAAAAATAGTGCACTACTGTTAGGAACCAGAGAATTGATATAAGAAAATAGAAAGAAAAAGAAGAAGAATGAGAAAGAAAGAGAGAAAGAATGTATTCAAACTAGGAGAATGATCTCCCCAAGGGTTTCCCCTTTTACACCATCGAGCCGCTGCTCAAGGTTTACAATTGATTACAATCTGAATAATCCTCCTCTAAGCCTGCATCTTCCTATTTATACAAGAGACCCCTTTAACTAAACCTCTAACTAACCCATCAACTACTAACTGTAATTAACTAACTTTCCCCTTACTTATATCCTAACAATACATAAGAAGAAGAATGAGAAAGAAAGAGAGAAAGAATGTATTCAAACTAGGAGAATGATCTCCCCAAGAGTTTCCCTTTTTACACCATCGATTCAAACTAGGAGAATGATCTCCCCAAGAGTTTCCCTTTTTACACCATCGAGCCACTGCTCAAGGTTTACAACTGATTACAATCTGAATAATCCTCCTCTAAGCTTGCATCCTCCTATTTATACAAGAGACCCTTCTAACTAACCCTCTAACTAACCCATCAACTACCAACTGTAATTAACTAACTTTCCCCTTACTTATATCCTAACAATACACCCCTCCCCAAAACAACCTTGTCCTCAAGGTTGGAAACAACTGGGACAAGGACAAGGCGCCTCTGCATATAAACCTTTGATGAAAGCGACTTCCTCCCAGGTGAAGAGTGGGTCTGGGTCTGCATATAATCCATTGGCTGTTAAAACTATTTTACGAACTAAACTTGCCTCAAACTTTTTCTCCAAAAAATCATAACAAGATGATGGTGTCAACTCAACCAAGAGTCCTTCAGCCTTGAGAAAATACCGAGTTGCAACCATTTCCGTCCTTGGCATCTCTAGATCGCTCCTAACAAGCTATTTTCCTTGGAATGGGGAACTCTGTTTTGTGCTCTCAAAAACAGAGGTTGTGCACCAAACTTCCCCCTTTCTATTAGGTAGTTGGGCTTGGCCCGTCAAGCCCAAAAATAGTGGCTGCAGAAAAAAGAAGAGGCTGGTTGCCCAATTGATAGGAGCCCAAAACAGGAAAAATTGGACTCGGCCCATTAACTCCAGAAACTGCCCCCATTTGCAGGAGACCCATTCTGGCCTTAATTCTTTCTTCTCCAGCAAAAACGTGTGTGAGGCAGTTGGCAGCGGATGTGTTTGTGACACACAGATTAGGCTTTCGGTTCTGGCCAAGGACAGAGATCGCACATCACAAGCCTGGTATGACTCGAATGCTGTGAAGCGCCTCTAATGAGATGCGACCGGATCAGCCTGGCACGCGCATGGGACGAAACGTCTCTTGGCTGTTGCGCAGTAAACGACACCGATGATGCAGTGAGTCGGTGCCAATCCCACGGTGTAGGATGGTCCGGAGATGGTTGCGGCATGTTCGGAACCTGCGCCGGAATCGGCTCCCCCATTGCCGTCTTCCACAGTGCTTTTGTCAACAGCAACTCAGTGTAGGTCGCGGAGAGAATGACGCTCGGCAGTTCTGGCTCAGGATGGGCCGTCGCTGGTGGATCGTAGTCCGGCGGATCCGGCGGAGGTGGTGGGTTGTTAGATCTATGCGCGATTTGCCTCTCCACAGCTGTGGTTGGATCATTCGGCTGTTCCTCTATCGTCTTCTCCAACATCTCTGTTTCGATGCACGCATCAGAGAAATACCCTTCCTCTATTCTTGCGATACCATTGTGGAGAGTTCTCTCTCCTATTTTATGTTTTGTGTCTTCTTCAGACTTCAGCAGATATGGCTCTTGATGAATTTTATGAGACACACCCATCTTTCTTAAACAAGATTGGGATTCTTCATCAACCAGACCCTCAAACCCATTGCCATCTGGGCATCTGGGTCTTCCTCTCACCAAGAACCTTATCAATCCCTCAACAACACTGCCACCATCTCTTTCTCCAAAATTTCTGATCATTGCGATGGAGAAAGATTTCTAACGCCACACCATCCTCCATCCTCATGAAAGCCCACTGCAACTTATTGAATGAAGGGTTTTCATGAACCTCGAACAATTTTTCAGCTTTATTGACCCACCCAATGGGATCTGTCCCGTAAATTCCGGCAGCGCCACCCACCTGTCCTCCATCTCTGGCATGCTGGCGATCCCTCGAAGATCTGGCAAGTCGGTCCAATTTGTTAGGAACGAGAGAATTAATATAAGAAAATAGAAGGAAAAAGAAGAAGCTTGAGAAAGAAAGAGAGAAATAATGTATTCAAACTAGGAGAATGGTCTCCCCAAAGGTTCCCCCTTTTACACCATAGAGCCACTACTCAAGGTTTACAACTGATTCCAATCTGAATAATCCTCCTCTAAGCCCGCATCCTTCTATTTATGCAAGAGACCCCTTTAACTAATCCTCTAACTAACCCATCGACTACTAACTGTAATTAACTAACTTTCCCCTTACTTATATCCTAACAACTACTGATAATTATGTTTCGCTTAAGTGCTTTTCGTACCTGAGTCTTAATAGTGATACAAGAATTGTTTTTCCAGTATTTTCTACTTTACTGGGTTAACCTAAGCTTTCAAAACAACTGGGCATTATGTTATTGTATGAATCAGATTTTACATTCAAACAATTTTTTTAATGAAAAATTTCAAACAGACTTTTGAAGCATGTCTATGACATTGAGCTATCAGACAGCAGTATAGGTAATCAATTGATATAAATATTAGTTAGAAACTACTCCGATGTGGAAATCAATTTGTGCAAACCATAAAGAATTTCAAGAGCGAACTTATTACCAATGATGGCTTGTTACTGGTTAGTGTATGTATAATGTAATTTATTCATATTGTTTTTGCTTCTCCACCAGGTTGAAAATTTAGTTTATTTATGTATTTGTTGAACTGCTGTGTTACATTAAAATTTAATTTAATGGTTATTAAATATACTTGATTTGATGTTGTATATAAATTTGATATGTAGTCTTTTTCTTTTCTTTTTTAATTCTATTATATGTTGGGTTTGTATACAGACTTACCAAGTTGTATGTAAAGTTTAATGAATACATATTATGTGCTCTTTCAACATGATAACATTGTTGGAGAATTGGTTCTCTTAGTATCTGATTGTTAGAAAAGAAGCATAGCAGTTGTAATTTAAGAAGAATTTTGACATCCTCTTTATAATTTTGTCCAAAAATCTTTTAATAATATATAGATTATAATGTTTCGTTAACATGTACCATTTGGGCACATTAAGGAATAAAAAATACAAACCACTAAATGAAAATTACATGTATTTAATATCTTGAAAATTTAAAATATATTTAATACTTTCCACTCTAGGATGGGTATTTTTTTAAAAAAAATTTAGCATGTGGTCCAGGGGTGCGTTAACCAAACCCTAAATATTACTGAAAAGTATCTATCCAGCTGAAGATTTAATATTTATTTTTTGTGTGTGTGTGAGAGAGAGAGAGAGAGAGATATAGAGAGAGAGAGAACGATCTACACCTTGTGTGTTATGCTTAAATGACCGTTTTCAAAAATCAAACACAAAGCAAGTATTTTTGTATCATCTAGTCCTTTTTTTAGCAAATCAAATGCACCTTAAAGTGTTTTTTTCTCCATGCTTTGTCTGCTTTTTCTAACTTCCTCACTGTACTTGTGGATGTTTATTGGTGAGTGTGTAGGGACTGTGATCCCCCGCTTTCTCTTATATATCTTCATTCACTTGAGGGAAAGCAGGTCGTGAATTAATAAATTGTTATTGAATTTGCAGTCTATTGGAGGTTCTGGAAGGGATACAATAGGAGATATTTTGGAAGACGTCCTGCGACAAAGATTTGGTCTAGATTCATATGAAAGAATTGACAAAGGTCTTTTGGCTTCCAAAAAGCAAGCTGCTATGAAGAAATTTAATGACAAAAATAATGGGAGCTTTATCTTTTTGTTGGAAACGCGTGCCTGCCATCCGAGCATCAAATTGTCATCAATTGATACTATTATTATATTTGATAGTGATTGGAACCCAGTGAATGATATAAGATCCCTTCAGAAGATAACACTTGATTCACAGTTTGAATTGATAAAAACATTTCGTTTATATTCAGCTTTCACTGTTGAAGAAAAAGCCTTAATACTTGCTAAGCAAGATAAGACACTTGACATAAATTTACTGAACATGAACCGGGGAACCAGTCATATGCTGTTGATGTGGGGTGCATCTTGTCTCTTTGACGAATTGAGAGTTTTCCATGATGGTGCAACCTCTACTTCAAGTCTGAAATCCTTGTTTGGACGACCATTGCTGGAAGAAACAGTCCGAGAATTCTCAACCATTCTATCTGAGGCTGGTGAAGATACTGATACAAGCCACTGCTCAATTTTCTTGAAAGTCCAGCAAAATGGGGGAGCATACCGTACAGATTTTTCTTTGCTTGGTGAGCTGAATCTTAGGTCACTGGATGAAGAGTCGCCCCAATTTTTTTGGACTAAACTTTTGGAGGGAAAACAGTTTCAATGGAAGTACTCATGCAGTTCTTCTCAGCGGAGCCGAAAGAGAGTTCAGCATTACAGTAGTGTGGTAGGCAGGCCTGACTTTGTGAGTGAAGGCATAGCAAAGAAGCGCAGGAAGGTGAGCAACAATATTGTTGATCAGCCTTCTTCGAAATCTGAAGGTGAAAAGTTATCCACCGGAACCAAGGCAGGTTAGTGGCCGCGTTTGTTACTTCAACTTTATTATGACCTTTTACTGTTAATGAGGTTAACAATTAGTAAGAATTATCTTTGATGTTTTTGTGGTGTCCTCTGAAACCAGTACATACTTCTGCAGGAACCTTTGGAGATCTAGTGGGTAAAGTCACTCAATTCTTGCCTAGTTCAACTATTTGTGTTAGTAACCATTCCAGTGAATTACAGTCCTTACTCAATTTGCTTGCTTGATCAAATGTCAGATAGACCTCAGGGTAATGGTGTTGAATATGAGAGAAAGAGTAGAGTGCATGATGAGCAGAGGAGCTTACATCTTTCGCTGCAGCCAGAGATCACAAAGCTCTGTGAAGTTATTCATCTCCCAGTATGCAGCATGTTTTTCTCTTTGTTAAGTTTTAGTTGCTGTTTGTTATCGTGCTTTGGTCCCTTGACAAGATTGCATTTTGATTACCAGATTATTTGTGTTAATGAAACGTGACTCGTGAGAGATTATATAAGTAGAGGGTGTTCCGAAATATTATTTATTCTATAAGACCTTCAGAATTGTATTGACTTGATACTGCGTTCCTGTTGAGATTCTGATGATGGGATAGATTACTAAACCTGCCTTAATTTTGGTGATGCTGTGGTTTGAATCTTGAATCTGGTCACTGATCTGAAATTGTGAAGGCTATGGTTGAAGAGACTGGATAAATTGAAGGCTAAATTATACTTTTGGTTCCTCTAGTTTGGACTGTGTGCGGATTTTGTCTCTCAAGTTGTTTTCAAGCCAATTAAGTCCCTCTATTTTAAAAATTAAGCAAGTATAGTCCTACCCTAAAAAAAGTCAACTTTTTAGTCTCATTTTTGTATTAAAATAAGTCCTTTAAAGTCTCATTTTTTTATTAAAATATTTGGGACTTGATGATGGATTTGAAATCTGAAATAATTTTCAAAGGCAAAAAGCTAGAAAAAAATTTGATAAAATTTAAAGATTTTGCAGGATGTGGGATTAGGGTTTAGATAGGGAAAAAATTGGGATTTTTTTAGTTTTGAGTTAAGTTTGACATTTTAATTGGTGATTTTTAAGTGAAAGAATGTATAAAACAATTTAATCAATTCAATTTGTTAATAATAGATTATGAGAATTTAAAAGTTCAAATAAATTAAAAGGGATGAGGGGGCTTAATTATAACAATTAAAAATTGAGGGACTAAAATTGCTCAAAAATTATTGAGAGATCAAAATCACACATATAGCCCAAACTAAAGGGATCAAAAGTGTAATTAAACCTCAAATGAATAAATCTTTTGCTGGAAATTCCAATTATGGTTGTACTTAGTGTTGTAACCTTTTGTTGAAAAAGCTGAAAGTGATGTATGGATTGGAAAATTGTAAGGTTTTTAATATTAACCGGAAGGACTAAGGAGATTGCTTAGAACAGTAAGCAGAAGGAAAACATATCCCTGTTACGGTGTTCTGTTGCTAATTTCTCAAGGGATTTTTGGTGATTGTTTAGTTTATGTTGGAGAGTTTTTATGTCATTGATGGATTAATTTTGTGGGATTGTGAAGCCAATGAGTAATGAGTGCTTTGAACTATGATATGGATAATGAATTTGACTATTATCAGTGAAACTAGAACTTGTTACCATGAGTGCAGAAGCAGAACCCAAGGATGATGGAGTTTGTGCATACTTGTCCAATTAGTTCCAGTTTCCTTAGATTTTTGAATCCATGTGACTTTGGCCTTGAAAATTAATGTTGCTGTCAATTCTTCTAATTCAACCCGGCATTCCCAAGAGAATGATCTTTATAACTTCTACACTATACGTGTGACAAAATTTGTATTCATATATGTTAACCTGAGCTTTATTGTGAGTTTGATTTTGATGTTATTGTGACATATTTTTATAATGCAGGATAATGTCACGAAGATGGTTGATAATTTTCTTGAATATGTTATGAACAATCACCATGTCAATAGGGAACCAGTGTCGATATTACAGGCTTTTCAAATTTCTCTGGTTAGAATATTTTCTTGCATTTTCATCTATTACATCCTTTTCCACCCATCTCTCTCACATCCTTCTTTCAGATATAACTTGTCCTTTCTTAAATAAAATTGGTCCTTTTGTTGTTTATTTTTTATTTGATTGTTTTCATAGTCTGTGTCATATATGATTTTTGAGTTACAATTTTGGCTTCCTTTTCCTTTCCCGCATTAGCATCGTTTGGAATTTGATTTGAATGAATCCTACCCAGTCTTCCTAAATTATAAGTCTGTGTTATGTGCTTATTTTATATTTTATTTATGTATTTTTGGCGTAATCTAATAATTAATTTCTGTTGATTTTTCACATCCTTTCATCAAAGCCATTTTTCCTTTGCACTTGATCTGGCTAGTCAACTTCATGTATGCCTTGAATTTTTTTGTTTCATTGGAGATTCTTGGTTGGGTAACTCAGTGAGCTGGTTCACAAGGTGGCTAGATTCAAGCCTAATTGTGATCAGTGCAGGGCATAAATATTATAATACTTGAGACTGAATATTTCTTGTGTGTATTATGTGAGGAGAATATACATATAAAATATGTATACACGACATGAGTCTATCCTAATCAATCCCAAGAATTAAGGGAAAGAACCAACTAAGAAAGGAAACTAGGAAATACAATCAAGACAATATCGCATAATATCCTAACGGATACTAATTCTATTTACAATATCTCAACACCCCCCCCCAAGGTGGAGAATATATATCATATGCATCCATCTTATCATATATGTAAGTTATCCGAGGACTCCGTAGAGATTTAGTATACATATAAAATATGTATACACGACATGAGTCTATCCTAATCATTCCCAAGAATTAAGGGAAAGAACCAACTAAGAAAGGAAACTAGGAAATACAATCAAGACAGTATCGCATAATATCCTAACGGATACTAATTCTATTTACAATATCTCAACACCCCCCCCTCTTAAGGTGGAGAATGTACATCATATGCATCCATCTTGTCATATATGTAAGTTATCCGAGGACTCCGTAGAGATTTAGTAAAGATATCAACAAGTCGATCCTTGGAATTGACAAAGGAGGTTTTGATAATTCCAGCGAGAATCTTTTCTCTAAGAGTTGACTTCTATATGCTTTGTCCTCTCGTAAAAACTGGATTGGAGGAGAGGTGCAAAGTTGACTGGTTATCACACACAAGTTTCATGGCCTATCTCACAAAAATGTAACTTCTGCAGTAAATGTTTCAACCACAAAAGCTCACACATGGCATGAGCCATAGATCAATACTCGGCCTTTGTACTCGACCGAGCAACAACAATTTACTTCTTGCTCTTCCATGAAATCAAATTTTCACCTATGAATATACAATAACCCTCTTGATTTGGGCTGTAGGCCTAACTTATCCCCCAAAAAACCGGTTTGTAAGGTGGGGAATGCCTAAGCCTTATAAACACCACTCAGGCCATATCTCTAGTCGATGTGGGACTTTCAACAACTCCTCACGCTCAGGATTGGATATCTGAAGCGTGGATTAATGCGGGTGGAATAATAGGGATCTCAACACACTCCCTCACGCTCAGAACCGGACATCTGTATTGTGGATAGATACAGACGGAATAACAGAGATAATGGCCCAATAATAGATCTAGGATAGGCTTTGATGTCATCTTGAATTTGGGCTTTAGGCCTAATTTATCCTCACAAAACCGGCTTGTAAGGTGAGGAATGCCTAAGCCTTATAAACACCACTCAGGCCATATCTCTAGTCGATGTCGAACTTTCAACAAACCCGATGTAGACTGTCTATCACTCGCATCTCCTACCTAGTCAACATTTGAATACCCAATGATATCAGTGTGACCCTTTGATGTACCCAGTCGCATCCCCTTTCTTGGTGACCCTTTGATGTACTTAAAATTTCGAACAACTGCATTCCAATGGCTGCCACAAGGAGAGCTAAGGAACTGACTTACTACGCTGACTGGAAAAGATATGTCTGGTCTGACCATGGTGAGATGATTTAATGTTCCCACAAGTCTTGGGTATCTACCTGGATCAGGATAGAGCTCCCATTGATTACGAAGGAGCTTTACATTAGGATCCATAGGAGTGTTGACTAGTTTACAATCTGTAAGACCTTTCTCCTCCAAAATATCAAGAGCATACTTCCTCTAAGAGGTAACAATACCTGACTTAGATTGAGATATCCCAATCCCAAAAAATTAACAAAGAGGTCCTTAGTCTAAAAGTTCTGAAATAGGTGTTGTTTCAATGCCTTGATACCCTTATAGTTATCACCTGTAATCACAATGTCGTCAACATAAACCACAAGATAGATATATTTATTTGGTGATGAGCATTTAAGAAAAACGGAGTGATCTGCCTTGTAACGGATCCCAAACTACTACAGAACTTTGCTGATTCTACCAAACCATGTCCGAGGTGATTGTTTACATAGACTTCTGCAATTTGCATACCAGACTACACTCCCCTTGAGCAACAAACTCAAGAGGTTGCTCCATATAAATCTCTTCGTCCAAGTCATTATGCAAGAATGCATTCTTGATATCCAACTGAAATAGAGACCAACATAGTTAAAAAGAGGCGAACAGATGCCATCTTCGTAACTGGTGAAAATGTATCACTGCAATCCTGACCATAGACCTAAGTATATCTTTTTGCCACTAAGTGAGCTTTCAATCGGTCTACCTGTCCATCAGGGCCCACCTTAACATTAAACACCCACTTGCAACCAACAACTGATTTCCCAAGTATGATTAGAGTCTAAAGCTGACATTTCATCAATGATGACTTGTCTCCACCCTGGATGGGATAGTGCTTTCTGAATAGTCTTAGGAATAGAGACAGATGAAAGTGCATAAACAAAAGCACAATAGATGGGAGATAAACGATGGTATGATAAGAAATTATAAACAGGATGAGGGTTAAGGGTAGAACGTTTACCTTTGCAGATGGCAGTGAGAAAATCAACAGAAGCAGGCAGAGCCAAAGCAAGGGTGAAGGCACCAAATTGCCGTGGTCTAAACTGCCGTTCATAGGTGACACCAAACCGATTCAGAGGTGGAGGAGACTCTGGTGGTGATGAAGAAGTATCTAGCCCTTCAGGTGGAACAGAAGTTATAGGACTGGACTCAACAGACTCAAAGTAGGGAATATGCAAAAACCTGATCCAAGTCATTTGGAGGGGAATCTGACGTGGCAAAGTAGGGTTTGTCCTCAAAGAATGTAACATCTACAGACATGTAGAAGTAGTAGCCTAGACTTTAGACCTCTTAGAATTTGGGTTTTGGCCTAACTTAACTCCAAAAGTTAGTTCATGGGGTGAGGGTTGCCTCCCCGCTTATAACCACTTTTAAGGTCATATCACTATCCAATTTGGAATTCCAACACACAGTGGCGGATCCACCATAAAAGGGTTGGGGGCAATTGCCCCTACGACATAATTATTTTTTAGTTGAATATGCTTAATAATTTTTACTTTGCTCCCATAAAAAATTATGTGTTGCCCCCATAAGACTTTTATTTTTTATTTTTAAATAGTGAAGAAAGTTATAAGAGATAATAAATTGATAATAATTTCATCTCTTTATCCTTCTAGTTTTTACCACTTCTCAAACACTAAACTCATACAGTGACAAGACACATTAGATTTAAAAAAAGAAACACTGTTCAAGATAGAAGAAAAGATTAAGAGACTCAAAGAGCAGAGATAATTTTTTGATGATTTTCTATTAATAACATTAGACTAAGATACAAAAAGTGATACCAGGAAAGAACATATGAGAGTAGAATGGTTAAATAATTTTTTTCTGCTTGAAAAATGCAAATGATTGTGTTGTTACATACATAAAGGTATATTTTTTATAGTATTGACATTGAAAAAATCATATAACACTATTATGAAAATCATATAACACAATTGTAATTTGTAAAAGTTTAGATATTTTAGGTTTTTTAGTCATAAAGACCATGTATTTTGTAAAAACTTATAATATTTTTTATATGAAAATATTAATAACTATTTCTTGCCCCCACGAATGAAAATTTATGGATCCGCCACTGCCAACACACCTCTCTCACGCCTAGGACTAGACGTCTATAATGTGAAGTTTGCAGAACTGGACATCTGCGGGTGGCCCAACGGATCTCAATAGACTTTGATACCATCTTAGAATTTGGATTTGAGCCTAACTCAACCCCAAAAGCTAAGTCATGGGGTGAGGGTTGCCCCCATTTATAACCACTTTTGTGGGACTCCAACAAGGCCTATTTGCAACAGTGATACAGTGTGGAGATAATTTAGAAAAAAGGAGGAATTACCAGTCAAGTGATCTGAAGCACTTGAACCCAAAACCCATCAAATAGGTGTAGAGTGAGAGAGACAAACTGTAGAATTACCATTATGAACAATAGTGGCTGAGGAGGTGGCCTGCTGAGCTGCCTTCAGCTGTAAATACTCCTTTTACTCATTGGCTGAAAAAGCAGTCTTAGATTGAACTTTTGACTCAGAATCTGTGGAGGATTAAGCAACATTAGCAATCTTGCTCGGTAGGCCATGCAAGTTTTAGCACAGATCCTGAGTGTGCCTATCCCTCCTACAGTAAGTACAATGGAGGTTTCCTCTACCCCCTCTACCACGACCTCAACCATGATCACGTCCTCGACCCCCACCTCCACGGTCACTAGAATTACAAATAAGAGTAGAGGACTCGGGGGCTGTCTAGACATCATCGCGTGGTAAAGAAACTCAAATGAGACGATTAATAAGCTCTTCCACTGGAGGGATGGTGGTATTTGTCAAAACCCGATCTCCAACAAATCCATTCTCCTTGGGGAGACCGTGAAGGATAAACACCATGAATATATTATCAAGCTTCGCCAACACATGCTTAAGATCATCACTAACCAGCATTAGTTTGAGCCCATCAATAGTGGACTGAGCTCGGGTCAAATATTCTAATAAATCTTGATTAGTCATCTGCAGGGTAGCCAAACCGCGAACATATTCATACAGTCTCTGAATATCATTAACATAAATCTTGGGGTCAACATCATAACATGTCCTATACCGACAGAAATGAGCCATCGATTTAGGCTCAATAGAGTTCCATAACAGATATACAAGTTGATAATCAGCTTGTTCCCTTTCGTCTTTCAACTCAGCATCAATATTTGAAGCCTTATTAGTAAGATGATCCGAAAGATGTTGACCCCAAAACCATAACTCAACATAAGAATACCAATTCAAATGGTTCTTACCCTTCGTAGAATCAGCCTTGGGAGTCTCACCCGTGATGACTCTACCAACAAAAAAACAGCAAAGAGAAGCCTGGGTTGTAAAAGAAGATCCTGGTTCGCGGACACAGAACATTGGTTGCAGAAACAGAACACTGGTTGTGCAGAAACACAAGAATCAGGGACCAAACAGTGAATAGAAGCAAAAAAACTCTTGGTAGACGCCTCAAACGTGGGACCCACAAGCTGGAAAGGTTCCCAACGGAACCAGGAAGGCAAGGCAAGTCGGATGGTACCAGTACGACGACAAACTGGTGGTCGGAGGGCGGCGCGTGACCCACACATGCCGGAAAGCGATCGGCCTTGTAACATTGTGTGATGAGTGACGACATATCGATGGTGCTCTGGCGGCGGATGTTGGTCGTCTAACAGATCGGCGCCCTGCAGTTCTTCTGGTGGGGCGCGTGTCCGACAACGATGGCTACTGCGGCGGCTCCGGCGACTGCTTCGACGACTATATTGAGCCCAAACAACAACCAAACTGAAAAGAGATTGGGGTTAGCCTTGACAGCGGCTGAACCCAAAGACTACAAGCTAGGGTTTCAGAACCTTGTTCTAGATACCAACTTGAGACTGAATATTTCTTGTGTGTATTATGTGAGGAGAATATACAATATATATACATATGAGTCTATCCTAATCAATCCCAAGAATTAAGGGAAAGAATCAACTAAGGAAGCGAGGAAATACAGTCAAGGCAATATCGTATAATTTCTAACGGATACTAATCCTATTTACAATATCTCAACAATAATCACATAAACTTGGCTTGTAGTAATTTTGTCAACATATTTGTGGAAGATAATATAGAAGGTAGGGAAAAAAGGGACAAAACGTCGGCATAGGATAGATGCAAAGCTGAATATGATTTTTCTCCCTTCCATTGAATATTGTTTTTATTATATAATTTTTTGCTCAAGTTTTTCTCTTTCCATGACTTTTTTCAGTGCAGTTATTTACTTATTCATAGTTTCTAGTATATTGTGGTTAATAGTATGTAAAATAGTATTGTGAAGTGGTTTACAGGACTTTGTTTCCTACCTCTTATAAATGCATAGATTCCATAATTGCATTTAGTATGTATAGCTGATAAATTTTATTTGCCCCTCCTTGTATTGTGCAAATTTCAGACTTGGACCGCTGCTGCTTTGCTAAAGCACAAACTTGACCACAAGGCTTCTCTTATTCGTGCAAAACAATATTTGAATTTCGACTGTAAGAAAGGAGAGGTGGACTACATTTATTCTATGTTGCGGTGTCTAAAGAAAATATTTTTATACCGTACAGGCAGTTATAATGACACTGATTCTCCAAAAGCTTCTAAATCATCGAACAGAGTTCATTCATGTACAGGAGTGGCACGAGAGGTTGAATTGTTAAAAAAAGATTTGTTGAAAAGCATTAAAGAAATTCGGAAGAAGTGTGAAAAGCACCTGAAGAAGCTACGCCTTATGCAACAGGAAGAGAAACAAATTATTGAGGTTGAAAAGGCTGAATTTGAGAGAAGATACAAAATAGAGTTAGCAGTCATTCGGTCCTGCTCTCCTAATGATGTGATTAGAACACAAAATCTCAAGGATTTGAATATTGAATATGAAAAGCTGAAATGTGAGATTGAAACAAGTCTGAAGGTTCTTGAGGACAATCACTCAGTTCAAATGCTGAAGTTTCAAGAATGGGAGGCCAGTTGGGTGGAAGATGTGAAGTCTTGGGCACAAAATGAACTATTAAACATAGTTGCTTCAAAGGAACTTGGCACTGGCGTTGAGTACTTGCAGATATGTGATCAAGTACAGTCTCCCCATGGCCCAAATAATCATTTTGCTGAAATAAAGGGTCGTGATAATATGGTTGAATCCATGTCAGAGACTGGGACTGGGGTCCCTGAAACCAATTCCCCTGCAGTTGTATCATGCAGTGGCACAGTTGAACAGCAAAATTCTCTGGTCAAGAATGTTGGTACTAATGAAATGGGCATTATGGTTTCAGAAGACCGACCAGTCTATGGAAGTGAGAATTCGGCACAAATCCATGTGGCTGATGACTGTAATGATTCCGGGGCCATCATAAGTGTAGTAGATAGAGAGGCACCTTTGGAGATGCCTGGGACTGTCAATATTAATAGTTATGCAGAAAATGTTACTGTTGTTAATCCTCCTTTGTCCCCGGAGCAAATATCTGATGGAGGTGCTGTAAATGAATTTTCAGATGGAGTGTTGTCAAGATCCTGTAGAACTGCTAGTCTTAGTAATGGTCCAGATGACATTACCATTTTGAATCCACATTTAGAGCACCAAAATTCTGATGGAGTCTCATCAAGCGTACCTGAAGAGCAAATTCGAGTTGAAGTGCAAGAAACTACTAATGAAGGGGACTCTGTAAGTGTATTAGAAAGACAGGTACCGGTTGAAATGCCAGTGACAGTCAATTTTACTGATTGTCTGCTGCAGAATGCAACTCCTCTGAATCCCCCTTCATCTGTGGATCAAATATCTGACAGAGGTTCATTAGATGTCCCAGTTTTAGATAGTGTTTTATCATCAAGGCCTTGTCAAGCTGCTAGTTCAAGCAATTGTCCAGATACGATTTCCCCGTCAAATCCACCTTTGGAGCAACAAATACCCGATGGAGTCTATTCGAGTATTCCTGATGGAGATATTCCAGTTACAGTGCCAGAAAATAGTCATGCAGTGGCTGATTGTGATAAGGATATAGAGCCTTCAACGGATGTTGTGTTGGTGGATAAAAGTATCACATGTGACCAGGAGGAAGGGGTGCCTAGAACTGTGACCGAAGACACACTGTCTCGCGAGAATCTAGTATCTAGATCAGTTAATGTCATGGAGGCTCTAGAACAAGGGCAACAATTACTATCGGTGGAGTGCCCTCCTGACAAGGATTCAGCTGGGGAAATGCAAAATTCTTCTGAACAAGTTGAACTGGCATCTAGTTCAGCTGATGCTGTTCCAGCCAATCAACCCAACCTGATTTCATCTGATTTTCGTTTTGCAACTGAAGTTGAACATCAGCCTATCAATGTAAGTGATG
Organism: Calophaca sinica; assembly: GCA_037113605.1. Lineage (NCBI taxonomy): Eukaryota > Viridiplantae > Streptophyta > Magnoliopsida > Fabales > Fabaceae > Calophaca > Calophaca sinica. The sequence goes on from CM073732.1 coordinate 126,108,528, forward strand.
TCTCCACCCATCATCCTGAGGCATCTACTGTGGCTCCAAATCAAGATGTTGTGCAATCTCACTCAAATTTGGAACTTGATTCACATTCACACCAAGTTGCTGTGAACACTGCCTCAAATTCCGATCTTGATTCACTTACAGCTGGTAGAGTAAGGGCACAGTCTTCCAACCCAAGAAATTTGTCAACTCCTTTGGAGATGAATAATCATCCTATCCAAACTGGGGCCCATTCAGCCTCCAGAATGGTTTCACATTTGTGCTACGATCCACTTAGAAATGAATTCGAAAGAATACACAAAGTAATAGAACAAACTTTGAAAAACCATGAAGATATGGTTAGTTTCTGGTTTACTGATGCTACATTACTGTAATGATACTTATTCTAGGTTTCTATCTTTTCTGATTACTAGAATATTATTCTTGTTGGAGCAGAAATTGCGGCTGAAATCTGATCTTGAAAAGGAATTAGAGGAAGTTAGAAGGAAGTATGATCTTAAATTTCAGGAGATGGAAGTTGAATTTCAGCGAACAAAGAAGACCCTGGATGCAAATCTCAACACAGTTTGCGTCAATAAGATCTTGGCAGATGCTTTTAGGTCTAAATGCTTGGATCTGAAAGTATCCAGTGCATCAGGAATGCGGCAGGGTATGTTTGTTTTGTAGAGACATCTAATATGTTTGTTTTGTAGAGACATCTAAGTTTTATTATTGCTTTTATAGCCCTGACGGGGATTTATTAGGAAAACCTAGTCTCACTTCAGTTCATTTCCAACGATTTTCTAGTATTACAGTTGTTTTTTTTTCCCTTGTCATCCATTGTTTTCTTGTTGACTGATCAAGTTTCAACGTAAGCAATAAGCCTGCGTTGGCAGATACTGTTAAGGTTTTGAGGAGAGTTCTTGACAAGGATAATATTGTGCTTCTCTTTTTATTTTTCTTTTACAAAGGCCAATTTTTAAATCTCCCCCATCCTCCAAGAAAAACCTAAAAACAAAAATTAAAAACAAATCCACACAAAAGGAATGTGGATTGACCACTGCTACTGATGTGCATTGTTTGCTTGAGGGTTGGATTTGATTTACCTTCCACATCCTACCAAAAGAAGGAAAACTCAACCCCCTCCTATACAGCTACTGTTTTTCTTTTTCATAAGCTAAATTATAGATGTGTAACTTTGGGGGGAAAAAAACGTCATGTAGTGATTGTATCAGTAGTTTTGTGGTCTCTATTTTTGGCTGTTTGGATTACTCTTACATTGGGATAGGGTGACAAATTTCCGTACTTAAATATGTACTCTTACTTATAGTGTGTATGCATTCATCTCTTGTTTATGTATTAATCTGTAGCAGGCATACAGATCACTAAATGTGGATGGCTTGCAGCTCTGAGTTTTCTGTTTTGAGTCTTTTCCTAACCACTGTCTTATTGTCAGATTTGAGTTTTGCACAACAGTCGCCTCAACGTTCCAGACTGCAAAGTGCTCCTCGGCCCTTATTGGTTTCTGGTTCTTCTTCCTGTGAGCCTCCTGCGACCAGGCTGCCGAGTCCCTCCGCTGCTGCTAGCTCCCAGCATATGGCACCACCTATACAGGCTGGTTACAATATGTTAGGAATTTTCCCGAGTGTTTCTCCAAGATCACCTCTCATCAACTCCAGGCCCTCACTTGTGGGAGATATTCAAGCTGGTGGGGGTGAGATACGTGCCCCCGCACCGCATCTCCAGCCTTATAGACCCGCAACATCTGTTCCGGCCTCCAATTTCCCTGCTGCTCCACGTGGGATGCCAAGTCAGCCAGCACCTAGTAACATTCCTGCAATTTCTCCCTCGTTTTCTCAAGGCCCACCCCTACCCCGACGAAGACCAACAACCTATCAGTCCGATCCGCAAAGGGGACGGCGGCCTGGTAGTGCAGATGGGTTAGCCACTCCAAACTTACCTGCTATGGATTTACTAGGGAATGGTAGCAGTCAATCTACTTCAAATCTCACAAATCTTCAATATGCGTCAGATGTGGCTTCAGCAAACCTATCCAGATTTGGCACCAATAGTAGTAGCGTGCAGGCTAACTCGCCCCATCAAGCTACACCTCCGGATTTGGTCTGTTTATCAGATGATGATGACTGATCAGATGAGTGTGTTGCATTTGTCCCAACACCAGGCCATGATTTAGCTCTTTGTTTAGTTTGGAGGGTATATATTGTTGGACTGATTGCAGTGCCGTTAGGTTCTTTTTTATTTTTGGGCAACTCTTTCTTCTAATTATTGATATTAAAATGTACATATATATATGTAACCAATTGTCTCTCTGATTTTCTCTCCGGCATGCATAATAAAATAACTGGCGGTTAGAAGGAAGCATGGTGAATCGAGAACTGGCCGTACTTTAGTAACGAATATTCGAGGAACCTTTTATGAAAATGGCAAATTAAACTTGGTTTTTATTGCAATGAAATGTTTAGTTTTTATAATTAATATATTAAATATTTTGATTTTTAATAATTTATTTATTTATTGATGCTTTAATCAGTGCTCTTAGGGGTAAGTATATTACTTCAAAAAGTGCCAGCCAAAATTTTCCTTTAAACTGGAAAAACCCTAGTTGATTTTTGTTATCCTATCAACTATAATGTTGGCATCATGGAATTTGTTAAACAGTTTCTTTTTGTTTCTTGGGAGTGACTAGGTTGGAAAGGGCCATGATTTTAACACCTCCCTTAATTTTCTCACTTTCCCTCACTTGAAAATCTCCATTTTACCTCTCTCTCTCTCTCTCTCTCTCAATCTTCACTCCCTCTCTCAATCTTCTCACCTCCCTGTGCTTGATATTTGCTAGTTTATGAAAAAGGCACTTTAACTTTGTTTTTTGGTCGATCAAAAAACAAGACACTTTAATTAACTTTATAGATTCTCGTTAGCGAATGGCAAGGAAACGAAGGAGCTGGCTTTTTTCTTTCTTCGTGATAAGAATGACTAAATGGAGACTCAAAGTCGTCTTCTCACTATAGACATTGCGCTAAGTAAGTCTGAAGGAATCCACAGTCTTCATCTTACAAAACGACGAAAAACCAGAGCTTGGAACTTCTGGATCTTATTTCCGGTGCATTCCAGAAACAAAAATTTGGAAGTGTTAATTTTTTAGATTTAGCGAAAAAGGAAGTGAAATAACGTTGTTCTAAAACATTTCTGGATTCTTATTGCTGGGACATTCCGAAAACAAAGATCCGAAAGTGTAAAGGAGGTGAAACAACGTTGTTCAAAAACACTTTCGGATTCTTATTGTCGGAACATTCCGGAAACAAGAATTTGAAAGTATTAATTTTTTAGGTCTAGCAAATAGGGAAGTGAAACATTGTTCAAAAACACTTCCGGATTCTTATTGTTTGGACACTCCGAAAACAAGAATCCGGAAATGTTAATTTTTCAGGAAAAAAAAAACATCAACGCGAAAGAGAAGGAGTATCGAGAAATACTTGTGTAAAAATTCTCACAGAACTAATATCCAATATTAAATAAATTCCTTCTTCATCGCTCTCTCCCCAAACATGGAAGCCATTTTCATAGCCAGCTTTGCTGCCATTTCCCTTCTTTGAAAATCAGGCATCAATCTTAAGCCTGCTCGCATGTTCTCAATCTCAGACATCAACTGTTCCAAATCCTCTAATTCAAGACATTTATCCTCGTCTAACTTCCCATCTCCTTCAGAGTCTACGACATTTTGCACCACTGCCATGTCACTCTCATCCTGGGGAAGAAGAACGAAAGAGATGAGAAAGAAGAAGAAAATAAAAATATGAGTAAAATGAGGATTTTTGAGAGAGGAGAGGTGAGAAAATTAAGTGAACGAGGTGTTAAAATCATGGGTCGGTTGGTAATTTGATTTAGGGATGTTTGAAAGAGTTTTTTGAATTTACTTCATGATGGAAGTTTTTATATTAGTATTTGAATAATATTTATAAAAATAAGTTTCCTGAACGACTTATGTGTGTTCAATTAAACCATCTTGAATATGTATTTAACTAAATTAAATTGTTTATTTAAATACATCTGGAAAAAATATTTTAATGCTTGGTTTCCATTGCAGTCTTTTGGTTCATGTGAATATTTTTTTCTTTTTCCGATGTTAGTAATGGAATTTATATTGATAACCTTACATAAATACACTTAAGTGTTTTTTGTCAGTAATTCAATATTAATTAATGGCTTTGCTAGTTGAATAATTGAGTTATAGGTTATGATTCGTTCCTTTTTTTTTTTTTTTTTTTTGCACAGAGTTACTAACTTTCTCCTTAACAAAAGGAAACCCGCCAAGCATACCGTGTTACTTTTCGAGGGAAATGCATTGCAAAACTAGCGAAACATTGTACTAATGAAGGTCTATGAGGAGCTCCAACATATGGGAAGGGGAGTACCATCCCAATCCTTGAGGCATTCAAACATTGGGTCTATTATCTTTCCCAAAGTAATTGCATTAAAAACTTTATCAAAATCTTCTCCCGGTGATTTAACTTTCTCTCCCGTTAAAAATTCTGTCCCCAATTCCTCTCTAACAAACTTATAAAGTGGATAGGACCTGCATTCCTTTATTTTGTTAGGACTTGCTGAACTCCCTTTTTCAAAAGCATTCCTTGTATATTCAACATCTTTGGGCAAGACCCTCTTCAGTTCCTCCTCAAAAGCACCAATCTTCATGAAGATAGAAGCATTTATACTTTTCAAACCATTAGTACTCCTCATTGCGTGTTCCACAAGCACTTCCCTTAGTTTTTGCATAAGTGGGTATGTGGCATTGCAAGGGTCATCAATATATGCAAAAACATACTCACAGTCAACCACTTTGAGCAAATCCTTCTCACAAGATATTGAAGGATGAAGCTCCCCATTGACTCCCACATTCAGCACTTTTCTAGCCACTTGGCTCACTGTATTCTTAACCGTGTTCTTTAGGTTCTCCTCCAAATGCCTCAAATCTATTGCCTGACATAGAGCAATCAAATAGGTTGAAGACATGAACTTTAGAATTTCAACAGCTTCAGCTGTTTTTCTGGCAGAGATTAGTCCCAATGAATTCACATCTTGATTGTGTTGTTCTGCACTTTGCACATGATTAGTAACAGGGTTTGCTAAATACTGAAGCTCAGAACAATATGCAGCCATTGCTATCTCACCACCCTTAAGTCCATAATCCAAGCTTGGACAGTGACCCCCAGAGAGATTTGAAGGCAAACCATTGTTGTAGAAATCATTAACCAACTCAGACATTTGAGCAAAAATAAGTTTTCCAATAGCAGCCAAAGCTAATCTTGTGTTGTCCATAGAAACCCCAACTGGGGTACCCTGAAAGTTGCCACCATGCAAAGCTTTGTTCCTTAGCACATCAATCAAAGGGTTGTCATTCACAGAATTGATCTCCCTCTCAATGGATTTTGTTGAAAACCTAATAACTTCAATTTGAGGACCTAACCATTGTGGTGAAGTCCTAAGAGCATATCTATCTTGTTTAGGCTTTCTAAAAGGGTCTATCATATGTACTTTTTGTGCTGCTTCAACATAAGCACTTCCATGCAAGATATGTTCCATCAATGCTGCAGCCTCAATCTGACCAGGATGATGCTTCAATTTGTGAGTCAAATGGTCTGTGAACTCTGGTTTCCCTTGCATGACTTCAGCAAAAATTGCAGACATGACTTCAGATAAGATTGTTAAGATGTTAGCCTCAAATAGAACTATAGAAGCCAAACCAGCTCCAACACCAGTTCCATTAACAAGTGCAAGACCCTCTTTGGGTTGCAAGTTAAAGCTTCCACCACCAATACCAGCTACATGGAATGCTTCTGCAGCACTTAGGGGCTCACCATTGGGTCCAATAGCCTTTGAATTAGGCCTTCCTGTAAGGAGTCCTGCTATGTATGAAAATGGAACCAAGTCCCCTGAGGCCGAAATCGAACCACGCAATGGCAAGCATGGTGTGATGTTGTGATTGAGTAGTTTTGCAATGGCTTCTAGTATCTCATATCTGATGCCTGAGTAGCCTTGAAGGAGGGTATTGATTCTTACCAGCATAGCAGCCCTTGTTGCATTGTGTGGCAAAGTGTGGCACGCTTCTTTCACATTCCCAAAGATTCCAGCATTCAAAAACCTGTAACAAACATGATTTCCACCAGGAATCACAAATGGCCATTGGTTGAATGTTATGAGCATGACTAGGAACTAGTTAGTTAACACTGCAACTGCAAGTATATTAATAATTGGTGCTTTCTAGAGTGGACATAGTTTTAACAAGCATTGGATATATTAGTATTGTAATAAAAAATTTAGATTTTAATATTTCTTACAGTTGTTACTTTATGATCCAATGTGAACCACATCCATTTTAGAAACAGCATAATGATTTTATTTTAGACCAGACTACATAGGGAATCCATTCATGATCCACCTACTCATGTGATGGACTCAGATCCTCTCAACAGAGAGCTCTCTCCTGTCCCTCTCTAGTCTCTGCCTCTCTTCTAATTCCTCTCTCTCTATTCTATATGCTTTCCTACTCTTGCACTCTTGCAGCGCTACACACGGTGCAGCCGCTCTAGAGAATCCCAAGTTCGGAAACTTTTTATCCTGTAGAGGCAGGAGAGGATCCAAATACCTCATGTGATCCCATCAAGGGTCAAAGAATCACACAAACAAGAAAATTGATATTGTTAAATAGAAATGTTATTTGTGAATCAAAATCATAATGTGGTATTTACATTGATTAACATGATACACCACTTGTATGGATGCAAGAGAACCAACATGTGTTATAGTCTAAATGAAAGGGACTCAGATACCTTAATTAACCATGTCACATGTAGTATGTATGAGAGAGAAAATTGAGAGGTTAAATTAATACGGAATGAAAAATATGAGATAGAAAATAGAGAGAGTACCTAATGAGCTCGGTTTGGAGGGCGACACCCTGATTGGTTCTTCTGTGTGAGGTTGAACCGAATCCAGTAGTGACCCCATAACAATCACTGCCTTTGTGGACACTCTCCATCACCCACTCACTACTGACCTTCACTCTCTCCCTCGCCCCTTCGTTCAGCTCCACCGCCACCCTTCTCTCCGCCACCGCCACCACCTCCCCCACCGTCAATGTCTCCCCTCCCACCCTCACCACTTTCTTACGGTAATCCTCCACCATCCTCTTCACTTCCTCAAAATGGCTTCCCTTCATAGCCTCCGCCGCCTCCTCCCACTTCAACGGGTCCACCTCTCCCTCACGCCGCCGCCGTAACATCATTTTCTATTCTATGATGAATGAATGATCAGAAAGAAGAAACAAGGTTTGAATTTTGATACGGAAGTTAGAACATATGATATATATTTATAAATGTGTGTGATGTGAATGAATCATGAATATGTAGTGTTTGTTTAAATGTATATAAATGTGGTGAAATAAAGAGAGTTGGGAGGGTGATGACACGACACGACAAGAGGGAAAGCCTTTGGGTGTGGCAATGAGGGATGCATGAGAGATGAGAATTGTTGTTTGTTCTTCAATCAATATATGTCTCTCACTCACACTCAGCATGCACCAGTGCAAGGGAAATTGAAAACCAAGACTTGTTCATTCATATATTACTACTACTGTGCAGTGCTTACACCACCGTCTTGGTGTCCATTTCCAAGGGGTCTTGCCCTTAAATTCAGGGAAACGCGAATTTACTGAATATTTGTGACAGACAAATATATTTCTCCTTTTTTTTATTTTTATTTTTATAAAAAAATTCTTTTATTGTTCTTGCCAACAAGACAAATGTAATTAACATATACGAAATGAGGTGACACAGGCTGCCTCTTTGATCCTGGTTTCTTATTATTATTATTTTTTTCATAAATAAAAATTTCAATGAATTGGGTCGGAGCTCACCGGAGTCAGGAAAGTTTTAAGACTCAAAAAGCGCTTATAAAAGTAATTGGACGATAGATTCAAACCCACGTCTTTATAAGAATTGAGTCGAATCTTTACCGACGATCCTTGTTGGCTTCTTGTTATTAGTTGTGTCCATCAAAATGAGAGTCATTGGTAGTATTGAAAAAATTAATTAGTCCAAAATTGCACCTGTTAATTACCTATCAGATACTGTAGATCTGTTCGACCCAAGTCTAGGCTTACAAATCCAGCCCTTTACAAATTAGTGGCAATGTAATGGGCTATAAAAAAAAAACTAGTAGTTTGGAACATAAATATGGATTACCGGAAGGGGTTAAACCGAGAGTAGTAGGGTTTGGAGCTCTGCGGCGCAACGACGGTCCCTAGGGTTTGAAGCTTTGCTAGGGTTTGGTGCGACGCAAACGGCGCCGCTGTTGGTCCTAGATTTGCTAGGTTCATTCGACGACGTCGTCTCGCCCTGCAGTGCCATATGACCGGTCTTCCCTCTCCACTCTCCTTCTTGATTGGCCTTCCATTCGTATCTCTTTTCCTCCCCTCACCACCGCCCAAAATGTGTTTCCTCCTCCACCTTTTACGTTCGACTACCACTTCTCTTGCTGCCACCATGGTGCTCACTGTCACTAGTGGTGGTGGTGAATCGCTACTAACATCGCAGCCGAGGGCCTTCCGCCCCCACCTAAGCCCCCTGATGGGAAACAACCACTCACCCCAAACCCGATGGCCTCTCGCCCACCACCAGAGCCATCCGACTGATCCTCTAGATTGCAACTCCGCTTCTCCCCTTCAACCGATTACCAGAATAGTGTCTCCAAATCCACAACCACCCACGTCCTTGATTGTGGCCACAGTAACAACACCAGCTTAGGTCTCTGTCAAGGTGGTCTAGCTTCTCTACTCTATGATGATTTGCCCTGTAAAATCTTAATGATTAGGAGGGTGAAGCTGAGGAAAAGCCTTGTTGGGGATGCCACGGTGATGCATACCATGCCTAGGGGGTGAATTTTGAGGTATAATTATTTTCAGAATGGTTTTATGGTATATGGTGCTAAGCCCCCTTTGAGATTTGTTGCTTGGATTACCCTGTTGTTTGAACTAGCATGTTCTGGTTTCATTGAGATAAATATATACAATAACTTATGCTTATTAGTGATTCCCCTGCCTTCTGAGCCTGTCCTTCTTGGTTCGACCAAAAGAAAGTGGAGGCAAATGTCTAAGGGACCAAAAAATGGACTAAATGATCACGAAGGAATTAAAAGAAACTTGTTGGGGGATCTAATCCACTGATTGTTGTGCAAAATAATATGCTTCAACAGGAAACACCATGCTCAATGCTAATTTCGAGAGACACGGGTCGAGGGCTAGCCTTGGGCGGCCAATCCGACCACCAGCAAAACCTCCGGATTGTGTTTGTCATGTATAGTGTGAAGGTGGATGGCAGAACCTCATATAGGGGTTATTGGAGTCTGTGTTTGTTGTGTCTAATTGGTTGGTTAATAGTTGTAAGGTCAGGAACATCTCATAAGTTTACTGTTGATCGGTTTATCGGTTATCTGAGAGACTGCATTAATTCTGTACTGTACCCTGTTAGTGGGCTGTTAGTGCCCCAATAGTGGGCTGTTAGATTGCACTTGATGTAACGTTTTGTGGCCTTTGGCCCAATATAAATGGAATGTTGCACTTTTGACCCAAAAAAATATATGGATTAACGGATATGATGTACTTATCGAGAAGGAACAAAAAAATTGGATATGATGTTATATGGAGAGCATATGTATGCTAGTGACGGTAGTATATATATATATATATATATATATATATATATATATATATATATATATATATATATATAACATTTGGAGAACCAGACTACCTTCCTCATTAAAACCAATATAATGAGGTTTTTTTTATAAATAATATATTGAGGTTTTTAATGCACAAGCAGATGCATACATATAATGAAACACCAAAAAAATTGAAAAACACCACCAAAAAAAAAGATGCATACATATAATGACAAAAACATATTTGTGCTCCAAGTAATGAACCACTCGGCCATTGTAATCAATATTTGGTCACCAATTCAATTACGAAACTATATTTATGTACCTTCTTACACCAAAGTATATATGTACCTTCAATGGGGAGAACAATATGTAGCAAAATACAAATTTATCTCCGTGACTTCATCATGGAAGCTTATGGACATTCTGGGTTTTGGTGATCAACATCGTCAACTTCTTCGTGTCAAAAAAAAAATCGTCAACTTCTTCTTATTTAATTTATTTTCCCTCAAAATTGTAGCCGCATTGATTCATTATCCACGGTCGAATCTAAAACAAGTTATTTTCTACCCTTTTTTTTTATTCAAGTTATTTTCTACCATGAAAAGATAGTATATTGTATTTCACATATATATTAAAACATATCAACTGCTTGGGCTTTTATAAACTTTAATAGCTACTGACGTTCCGGTCAAAAACAAAAATAGCTACTGACGTTAAGATCTTTTATGAAACTCTCTTTTCGGTCGGTTACTTCTTAATTTATAAATTAATGAAAGTTACGTTCAATTAATATATTGATATTATATTACTAGTAAGATGATTGAGAATAACTTAATGTTCTTTACTTCCTTAATTTATTATTTTTTCACTTTCCCAATTTCTATAATTAATCGCGTGTGTTACTCCCCTCATTTGTCAATGTAACGTTTTCTATTCTCCCTTTTACGTTTGACAGACTTTTCTATTCATTTATTAACGTAACGTTTTCTATTCACTTAAATTTCTTTCTTGACATGGTATAGAAGAGCTACGTTGCACACTCTTCATGGCTCGCAATTTACATTCGCATGAATGCTGGTTCTGGTTTTAGCAAATCAAAACAAATGGAGTTAGTGTCATCATCAATCTATTGCAGAATCCTTCAAGCTACTTCTATATTCATCCGAGTTATGGCCCCTCTCTCTCTCTCTTTTTTTTTTTTAAAAAAAAGAAAGGAAAAGAATCTCGTTAAAAACTTCTAATGCAAAACTCTCGTTAGGGAAAAAATATCTAAAAGTAAAAAGAGTACCCTCTCTAATTTTATTATAAAATAAAAGAAAAATTACCAAGCAACAAGCAAGGGGGGACATAGACCAAAACCCTTGTAAAAACATTATTTAAATCTAAAATTAGGAAGACCTACTCTATTGCAATAGAAATCTTCTCTAATAAATCTAGGAATTGTTTCACCAATGAAAACTTTGAATAGATATGCCATGTGAGGTCAAGTTGTCCGCACAATGATTACTTTCATGGTAAATATGAGAATAAATGAATTTCATCCTACACTAGTGAGCTGAAGACAGCTCTGCCATCTTATTCTCAGTTTCCAAGGAACTATCTGAATAGATTTAAAAGCCTGAAGTAGCAACTACGAATCACATTCAAGCCAAAGATTGCACCATCTATTTTTAAAAGCAATTTCAATAGTTGTCATTGCACCAATCAGCTCAGCCTGCAAAGCAAAAGAAACACTCAGATTCACTGCAAAGCATCACAAAGTAGCTGCACTAGAGTCCCTAAAAATACCCCCACATGTTGCAGGGCCTGGAGCACCTCTAGCAGCTCCATCAGTATTACATTTTATCTAAAAAATATACGGAGGAAACCAATTAACTTCTTTAATGACCGAGGCTAAAGGAGGCTTACTTGCCATAGAGAAGGCCTTTAAAATACAAAACTCATGAATAGAAGAAGAAGCCACACCTTTGCTAGTAAAACCAGACATAGATACATTAGTAGCAACCATGTTCATAGTCGTTTGAATAGGAATTTTCCTATTATCAAACCGAAGTTTGTTACAGCAATGCCATATCACCCAAATCACATTGACAATAGCTGCTAAAATGACGTCGTGCGCTTGAGAGGACCAGTTGTTATCACAAATGGAGAGCAAAGACTGAAATAGAAGCCTAAAATATCTACAATCATGTTCTACCTCCTACTAGAAATTGAACCAGCATAAAAAGTGAACTTATTGGGCTTATAATTTGACCAGAAATAGCACCATAAAGATGAAAGAATTCCATAAGAGCCTCTAGATTCCTTTTAGCCCCTTTATAAAAAATCATTGTATCATCGGCATAAAGAACATGTGAGGGGACAAGAGTACCTCTAGGACAGACATTAGGCTAAGCTTACCATCGTTAACTAACTTAGTAATGCCCCTACTCAATACTTCTTCAGTTATACAAAACAATAAAGGAGATAGAGGATTGTTTTGCCTCACTCCCCGCTTGCAAGAAAAATAACCAGATGCTTTACCATTGATTGAAATAGAGAGCTTTGCTGAGTGTAAGATAACCTCAACCCAATGAAAAAATTTATCATTAAAGCCAAAAGAGTGAAGTACCTTCAGCAAAAATCCCCAATCAACCATATCAAAGGCCTTACAAATATCAATTTTCAAAGCTAAATTACCCCCAAAGGCTCTTTTATCTAACAAGTTTATAGCCTTAGAGGTGAGATAAATAGAGTCCCTAATCTTCGAATGCTTGGAATTATTCTACACAGGTCCTAGAACAAGACCTAGCTTCCCTCTGCTAGGGTTTCCAATTCTGCCGTCGGCTTTCATGGCTTCGGCCATGGCTCCATCAGCGCCGATTTGCTTGTGGCCATGCCTCGGTGCCTCTTCTCCCCCTCCTCAGGTTCCTCCATCTCAGAACCCTTCCTCCCCACGCCGCGATGCTGCCTCCTCACCTTTGCTGACCCCCATTGCGCCGCCGTAAAAAGAGCTTTCGCCGTTCTCTCCAAATCCTGCGCCATTCCCCTTGATCTCCTGCCAAAACCGGTGCTTAAGGGTGATGCTCTCGCCATCCAAATACCAGAGGAGGAGTACAAGGCCGGCCTAGAGGCATGTAGAAACCACCTTCACGGCCGATTAATCCTCGCAAAGTGGCGACGTTTCTATCAAAAACTCGAATCGCGTGATCCACCTTGCCTCGCTGTGCAACCCTCTTGGACCATGGCACATGGTCCCGCTTGGCAAGGGTTTCTACGAGTTCTCCTTCTCCTCCGCTGAAGACTTACGATGCGTCTGGTCATCTGGTTCCTGGTCGTTGAAACCTGGCGTTCTTCACCTATCGAGATGGCGCCAGGACTTCCACCCTTCCGCAGGGCAATCTCGATCGCAATCTTTGGATTCGGATTATTGGTTTACCACAGAATACCGGCGCCAAGAATCTTGTTCTCCATAGCCCGTGGAGTCGGTTTCCTATCACTTTGGATGAGGCCACTCAACAAAACTTATGGCCATTTTGCTCGAGTTCTAATGGATTTGGATCTTAAGGAAGATTTGCGAGATCGCTTTGCTTGTTGAAAGGCTAGGCCACGCTTTCCATGTTCAAATAGTTTATGAGAGGCTTCCCATCTTCGCAACGCTTTGCAACATCATTGGACACTCAGCTGCCAACTGCAAGAGACACCGGCCGCTTCCTTCCTGCTGTTGCTCGCAAGCATGTCCCAGGTGCTAGAAATGGTCGCCATGGTGATACCAACATACATAACAATCATCAGACTAACACCCCTTCTGTTGCGGTGCAAGCTGTGATCGTAGACACCGCTAATAAAGGTACTGTGGTCCCCCCTATGATTGGTGATGCTACTGAGGTCGTCAATCCAGTGACATTGGTGTCGACTCATGGTGATACTGATTTGCAAGTCAAGCATAACGTTGCGGACGATACTAACCACTGTGACGATAACAAACAGCAGCAGGTTGATGCTCATCACGAGGAGGTTAGTCATCTCTTGATTGATACTAACCACTGTGACGATAATAGACAGCAACAGGTTGATGCTCATCACGAGGAGGATGACTTTCGGTGGAGGTTGTTTATGGCGAGATGGTGGTCGCTAAATCTTCCACGGCATCACACTGGTGGTTCGCCGCCTATCTTTGGTCCGCCACCGCTCGCCGATATTCCTCAAGTGGTAGCCGACTCCTTCACTCCTCACAATCCACAGGATCATGTATCTGAGACCATACAACACAACGACACCTACTTGGCTGATGTAGTTTCAGGTAAGGCAATTTGTAAGCCTGTTTTTAATGATTTACCCGAACATGTTAGGAAAGACATGGTTATCGCTTCTAAGTTCTGGGCGCAAGCTGACGATGCTGAGAATGTTAATGAGACTAATTCCTCCCCTGAGGAAGAGGACGAGCCCTTCACGAAGGCTCTAACCAAGTCTCAGAAGAAAAGGCTTAAGAGACAACGACAAATTGCGACTACTGCGGCTGGCTATCTAACCCGTTCACGGGCTGGTAATCAGTTTTCTTCCAAATGAAGCTTCTTTTTTGGAATGCTCGTGGTGTGGGCAATCAGGACACCAGGTCTGTTTTGCATAAACTTTGCTCATTTAATAAGCCTGATTTTTTGTTTATCTCGGAGCCTTGGATTCATCAAACTCAATTTTCAAATGGGTTTTGGGAATCATTGAACATGAAGCTGGTTGCTGTTAATAACCGAGGTGATCTCCTTCCTAATCTCTGGTGTTCTTTCCAACCTTTTTCCTACTACTTTATCCATCTCTGACCAACACGTTGCTTTTAAGTTACCTGTTAACAATCAGGATTTTTTCTTTGCTGCTATTTATGCTTCCTCTAGTTATATTGACAGGAGAAACCTTTGGCAAAGAAATTGCCTCAATGCAAAGAAGGGCACTCGCCCTTGGTGTTTTTAGGCGACTTCAATGCGGTGCTTGGCGACCATGAGCAAAGAGGTATGGGTTCCCTTAACAATCTCTCCTGCAGGGACTTTCTAGATTGGACTAATCAATGCACTCTCACTCATTTGGACACCCGCGGGGCCCAATTCACTTGGTCGAATGGTAGAAAAGGCAGATTTTTAACGGAGAAGAGATTGGATCGGGTGATTTGTAATGATGATTGGATTAATGCTTGGTCTAGTGTTGCAGCCTGTACCCTCACGAGGAGCCAGTCTGACCACTTCCCTATCTTGCTTGTTTCCAAGAATGATAAACGGACTGCGGGTTCTTCTTTTAAATTTCTCAGTATGTGGTCTGAACATGAGGATTGTATTAGGCTCATTCAGGAGGTTTGGCAAGAGCCTATTGTTGGCTGCCCTATGTATATTCTATCTCAAAAGCTTAAGAATTTGAAAACTAAGCTTAAGGACTGGAATCACTCAGTCTTTGGCAATGTTCAAGTGCAGGTTCAAGAAGCTTTCTCTGCGGTTCACTCTGTCCAGCAGCAAATTGATAGTTTGGGAGGCAGTGACGACTTATTTGCCCAAGAGAAAGTTGCGCAGCTCCAGCTTCAAAAAGCCTTGTCCACTGAAGAAACTTTTTGGCGGGATAAGGCCAGAATTAAATGGTTTACTCGGGAGACCGTAACATCGCCTACTTCCACAAAGTTGCCAAAATTAGAGTTTGTCTCTAAACAAATCTCCGTCATGAGGCATGGTGATGATATGTTATATGATTCGATGCCATTGAAAATCATATTTTACAATACTACACATGTGTTTGTTTAACTCCGCTTCCCACTCGCACTAACTCGATTTTATTTCCCATATTATCCCTCATTTGGTGTTCTGAGGAGGACAACAAAGATGCTCGCTCAAATTTCTCTAGTGAGGAGGTTAAGAGCTTAAGCGCTTTTTCCCTTAATGCGAAGCATAGCGCTCGTGCCCCCGATGGTTTTGGGGTTTTTTCTTTCATCGCCATCGATATTATCCACGATGAGGTATACAATGGCTTACGCTTTTTCAAACAGGGGTGGTCATGTTTCAATCTCAATTCTAACCTGGTGGTTTTAGTGCCCAAAGTTAACAATGCATAACATTGATCGACCGCCCATATCGCTTCGCCAACTTCCAATTCAAAATCATCTCCAAAGTGATGGCCGATAGGCTTGCTGCGGTGGTCTCCCAAAATTGTCTCTCACAATCAACGGGGCTTTATCAAGGATAGAAACATCTCTCGATCGGTGGTCTGCTTAGCTTCGAGGTGGTAAATTTGCTTGATAAAAGATCTTTGGAGGTCATCTGCCATGAAGATTGATATTAAGAAAGCCTTTGACACCCTCGGATCGGGGATTTCCTTCCACACTGCCCTCAATGCTTTTGGTTTCAGTTCTCAATTGTGGATTAATTGCACTTCTTCGCTCGCTGCCAGACTCTCCTTTCTATAAACGGGCATTCGGTGGGCTATTTTTCTTGTAATAGAGGTGTTCTGCCAAGGATCCTCTCTCCTTTACTTTTTTGCATTGCTGAAGAGGTTCTTAGCAGGGGGATTACTAAGCTGGTTCATGATGGGAAGCTTCAATTAATGTCTGGCCCCAGAGGTTACACCATGCCAAGCCACATTCTTTATGCTGATGACATCTTTGTTTTTTGCAGGGCTTCTTGTAGGGGCTTGAAGAACTTAGTGGAATTTTTCAACACTTATGCTTCTTGTTCTGGTCAATCTATTAGCCCAGACAAGTCCAAGTACTATGCTGGATCTATTCCTCTTTTTCGTCAGCAGGTTATAACTGACATTCTTGGTTTCCGTTCTGGCACCATTCCTTTCAGGTACCTTGGTGTCCCGATCTTCAAAGGTCATCCGAAGAAGACCCATTTACAGCCTATCGCCGATCGTCTCAAGTGCAAGTTCAGCCTTTGGAAAGGTTCTATGCTTTCTTTCATGGGGCTGCGGGCCCACCATCAAATCTGCCTTCAAAGCAAATTTACGTATAGCTTTCACTTCTACACTCTGGCCTCGCCTCTTCTCAAAAAGGTGGACAGTGGCTCCGGCAATTTCTTGTGGTCCTGGTGATATCCATTCTAGCAACTCGCTACGGTTGCCTGGTCCAAGGTTTGCAGGCCGCTCAAGGACTGGGTTTAGTATCCGCTTCTCTTATTTCCATAAATAAAGCCGGTATTCTTAAGCTCGGATTTCATTTCCTCTTCCCCTCGAGTGGTGTCATCTCATGAAGGCTGTGAGCTCACCGCAACAACCGTGTCATTTCTACCATATCGCCTCTTCTATTTGGTCCGGTATCAAAAATGTGGTCCCTATTATCCTCGATAATTCTTTCGCTGATTGGGCATGGCTCACTATGAGATTCGTTAGACACCACACTTCTTTCTATCAAGTAAAAGGCTCGACATTCCTCCTAAGCTTCACCGGGCAGCTCACCGCTTCAAGTGTGCGACTTTATCCATGATGGAGAGTGTGCATCCTCTCATTCTATTTTGGTTAATGTTCTCGGGTCTTCATTCGGCTATTGAGCTGATTATCATCCCTTCGGGAATCTTCCCGACAGTTGGTATGGTGTGCTTTAACTCTGGTTTGCTTACCTTAAGGACGCTTATAAGTTCTATAAACCGATGCTTTACCCAACTCTTGGTCCAAGCTTATTTGGAGGCTGCTCCATTCCTCCATCTAAGTCTTTTTGTACTTGGAGGTTAATTCATAACAAGCTTCCTAATCGATGAGCACCTAATCTGGGTTGGCTCCACCCATCCTTCTATGTGCTCTCTTTGTAACCAGCACAAACTTCTTCCCATCCGCTTCGAAGTTGCTCGCGATGCCCAAAGGCCTCCGGTCCTGGATGTCCGATGTTTTTGGCCACAAGATTAACACCATCTCGGTCCCTCCGCTCGACTATTGTAATCGCACCGAGTTCTCAAGCTTTGGACTTAGTTATTGTCATTGTATCACCACTATCATCCGGGGGTATTCGCGAGCCGCACACGGCCGATTTGAGAATTCTTTTGTTCTGCCCGTTGCCATCCGCACCATTACCAATCACGCTACTTTGGTGGGACAAAATAGTAAGTCGCTGATTCTCGGGTTAAATTCCTTAGCTTCTTGGTGTGCTGCCGTTGTTCCGCTTGTGCTCCACCATCGTACGCTTCGTGGTCTCCTCCTCTTGGTGGTCAGTAAAGTGTAATCGATGGCTCGCTTTGGCTCTTCCGGCTTATCCGTGGGCATTTTTCGTGATACGAAATAAGAAATTGTCTGCTGGGATGCTTTATGGCTAAGCCTCGATCCCTGGATGCTCTTCAGTGAATTCATCTGCCAGGTAGCTATTGAGATTGCTCATTCCAAAGGTTGGCGAGGGCTCCGGCTTGAATGTGACTCCTTAGTTGTTCTTCAAGCCTTCAATAATTCTTCCGTCATCCCCTGGTTTCTTCGTAACAGATGGCATAATTGTATGGCCCTCACCTCTTCCATGCAGTTCGTCCACTCGCATATCTACAGGGAGGGGAATGCTTGTGCGGATAAGCTGGCCAAATTCGGGACCTCTCAGGCGGACTTTATTTGGTGGAATAACATTCCTTCTTTTATTGCGGTTGAGTTTTTTAACAATAGGTTTGGCTTTTCTGCCTATAGATTTGCTTAGTTATTTGTTTCTTTTACCCTTGTATTTGGGGTTTCTCATTTACTTTTTCTTTGCTTTGGGGTTTTGGTGTAGTCCCCCCATGCTTCTTTCAGATTCGCTTGCTTTTTTTCTATAATAACAGGGAGGAGCACTTTTTTTCCTTCTAGATGTTTTTTCCCTAAGGAGGGTTTTGCATCAGAAGGTTTTAATGAGGCTCCTTTCCTTCATTTAAAAAAAAAAAAGAGTCCCTAATCTTCCAAGGAAAGATGATTTTGGGAGCAATGGCAGCTAATCTATCAGCCAAAATCTTTGTTAAGATTTTAAACTTAAAATTCGCAAGAGCAATAGGCCTAAACTGTTCAATACGATCAGCACCATGAACTTTAGGAACCCGAACAACTATATTAGCATTATAATTAGGAAGCATCCAGCCAGACCGAAAAAATTGAATGACAGCTTTAATAACATCCTCAGCCATACCTCCCAGTATTTTTGGAAAAAGAAAGCCCCAAATCCATCAGGCCCCGGAGCAACATCAGTATTCATGGCAAAAACAGTTTTTTTTACTTCATCGGCAGATGGAATTGCAATCAACAGAGTGTTATCTTCCATAGATACTAATTGTGGAATTACCTCCTTAATTAGACCATTATCACGACAATTATTAGCTGAACTAAAAATACTTTCAAAATATGAAACCACTTGATTCTCAACTTCAGACGGATCACTTAAAACAGCCTCTCCATGCTTTAATACATTAATTTGTTATGGCCTCTCTTCAATTGTCATTTCACCAGTGTTGAATGACCCCAACTATCATACTTGGATTAGGTCAATGACAAGAGTGTTGATCATGAAGAGCAAATTTTACATCAAATATTTATACTTATTTTAATTGAAATAAATATCTATAAAATTATTAAAATTTATTTTTTTTGCATTAATAAGAATGTATTTTACATTTTTTTCTGTTTCTTATATTCAATTTTTATTTAAGGTTATTTTTATCATTCTACAAATATATATTTTTCTTATCTCTGCACTTTCTACTCAGTCAAACAAAGAAAGAGAAAACTTTTATTTTTCTTTCCTTCTACTTTCTCTCCTAACAAATCACTAAAAATTAAAAAATCTTCTCATTTTTTCCTTCTACTTTCTGGTACCTTCTTTCCCATTCACTTTCATTCACTAACCAAACAAAGCATTTATTTCTTTAATTTGTTTCTACTGCGGTTTATAGAAGAAGATATAATCAATAAATGCAGAAAGAATTAAATATACTACTCCCTTCGTTTCATATTAACTATCGTTTAAGTTAATATACACATCTTAAGAAAATTATTGATTACACTTATTTTAAAAAAAAAATAAAATTAATGTTCTATTTTAACTAAAATGCCCTCAGTGTAATGAGAATTAGCTTAAATGATTAATAATATAGGGTAGCTAAGCTACAAATCAAATAAGGGTACTATTAAAAAAATATAATTAATTTGATTATCTAAAATGACAAATAACTTGAGACAAAAAAATTTCCAAACTGCACACTTAGCATGTTAACATGAGATGGAGAGGGAGCATGTGATTGTAACATGTCAATAATCTAAAAGAATTGAACGGAACTGTCAAATGTGATCAACAGTCACATACTCACATGCATTCTACGTTTTTTATGGCTGAATTTTAAATGTTCCAGAAGCAATCGAATTGTCAAATCAATATTATTTCAAAGTGTGCATGTATCGTTCTCCTTCGCAAATTGAATTTATCTATGTATTAAGCATTACTCTTGCACGTTTGTTGAAGTTTATTGGCACGCGTACATGAGTATTTAGACACTTGTTCTAGCAAAAATAAAAAGACACTTGTTACAAATGACTAGTGGACTTACCCGTGTTCACACGGATTAACTGTATGAGATGTAAATGTATCCGACGTGTAAAAATAAATTTTAAATTTTTTTTAAAAAAATTATTAGCAGATTTAAATATTTTAAAAACTATTATATAGATAATTCATAATGAAATAGAGAATATATGTATTTATACATATACTTCAATTTTTTTTGAAATATATAACCAATAAAATAGAAAATATCGGTTCTATTTTTATTTATGATTAGAGATGATTTTTCAACTATGAGTTTCAACAAAATAATATAAAGCACACAATTGAATTATTTATTTAAATTACTGTAAGATAAATTCAAAATAAGTTACATTAAAAAAGATAATTATCTATGATGGACAACAAACTAATCATAGAATAAACTTTGGTTTTTCTTATGTATAATATCGAAACTTTAAGAAGGAAAAATTTTAAAAAAAAATTGATTTAACATTTATTATACTTAAACATAAACAATGATGTTAATGTTGCAATGCTGAAAATTTTTAAATTTTAATAATATGTAAGAGATAAAATATACAAATTATGAAAAAAGATAAAAATTAAATTAACATTATATAGTTATGATTTTTAAATTAAATATTATGATGTGCATAGTAAAATTAATCATTCATGAAAAGTTATAAAATTAAAAGTAACCAAATTTGTATGGTAAAATAATGATGAATAATTTCTGATAATTGATATAATTAATAAATAAAATGGATAAGTCATTTAAGAGAATATATTAATGATTTACGCTTTGAAATTATTATTTGATATGGTGTAATAATAGCTGCTATAATTTAAATAATAAGAAAAAATAATGAAATTGAATTAGGCAAAAAAAATTAATGATTATTTGATTGAATGACAAATGTTCAGATATGAGAATTAATTTATTGATATAATTTAATTTATTATATTTTGAATTTGAATTAATTCAAATTTGATTGAATCGTAAAAATCTAGATATGAGCATTAATTAATTGATATGTCTTAATTAATGAAATATTATAAATTAAAAATAAAAAATAAAATATTTTACATTTTGAAAAAAAAATGAATATAAAACTATCACGTAGTATAAATCTACGTGGTAAAATTTTATTTTATATAATATAATAGAAAATAAACTTGCTATATTTCCCAATATCGTCGATATTCATATATGTTCAATGGGGCTCATATTAGTTTCTCAATTACTCCCTCCGTCCCTAATTATAAGCCCTTTAAGACAAAAAATTTTGTCCCTTTTTATAAGACCCTTTTTAATTTACAAGATGCATTAATTATTTTTTTACAATACTACCCCTAATTAATACAATTAGTATAACACTTTCTCTCTCTTAATAGACTTTTTGGGATATGACAAACCACAAATAAATGAAGGGTAAATTTGAAAAAACATGCACATTGTTGACAACTAACTACTTTTTTTAATCTGCGTGTTTTTGTCCTAAGGTGCTTATAAATAGGGACGGAGGGAGTAATTGTTTATTTCTGGTCTTCATCCTCCTTTTCCAAGCCTAGATGACACGTGCTTTCTTATATACTATAAACCTTGTATTAATAGATTCAGATGTGATGTGATTCATTTACACTAAATAGGATAGGATTGGAAAAAATTGTGGGTCCCTATGGTACGTGAAAATTGAGAATACGGCCATACCATTAAAAATCCACAAAGGCTTCATCGTAATTAAGTGGCTAGTAGCACCACTGCAATGGGATTGTTACAATGTCACGTGATAAAAAAATGAAAATTCTCACCACCTTTCATTTGTCTTCGGCATAAGGATTTAATTTAGACAAACTCGAGATCACTTATAGTTAAATTGTGTTTACAGAAGTCAAACAAATAATTTATAACTGGATAGAGTTTAAGATTGTAGACCCTCATTAATCCTCCTTTGCCGGTGACTTTGTGAGTAATACTTTGTTAAGCTGCATGTTAGGACTTAGGTATTGGTCTGACAATGTTTGTTTGATTCCAAATTACTCTATGGTTGCTCATGTCTTGTCTAGTTTAGTATATTGCATCGGCTTTAAATCTTGGATGGGAATGTTCCAACACTCACTTATCATTTGATTTGTACTTCTATTTGCTTTAGCTAACATGAATGAATTTGTTTATCGTAAAAAAAAAGATCATAGTTGGAAATTGAAAAAAAATTTACTTTTAATTAGAAGAGGTTAAGTTAATTAATTGAATTAAAAGTTTGATAAAATTAATTGTTGAATTAGTTGACAAATGTAAAATGATATATTTATATAATTTTTATATAAATTTACTTTTTATTTCATAGATAAAAATACATTCTTTATTAATTATTATCTAATACTAGTATATATATAGTATAATTATTGTTTAAACATATATTTTGTTAATTAAATAAAGTATCAAATTGTTTGATATGTTAAAATTTATTTATAATATACATATAAATGTAGGCTAAATTATATTTTTAGTCTCTTACGTTTATTTTAGATTTTAATTTAGTCCCTTATGTATTATTTGTTCCGAATTAGTCCCTTATGTTTAAAAATTGCACCAATATGGTCCCTGTGTTTCAAAATGGTCCCTTATGTTACAAAAATTATATCAGTTTAGTCCTTTTTTTTTGCAAAATAAGGGACAAAAAAGGGACCATATTGATATAATTTTTGTAACATAAGGGATTATTTCGGGAAAAAAACAAGAGGGACCACAATTAACACATAAGGGACCAATTCGAAACTTTTAATACATAAGAGACTAAATTAAAACTTAAAATAAATATAAGGGACTAAAAGTATAATTTAGCCTTTATAAATTTAAAAACAAAGAAAGAGAGAGCTGCAAAGGATTTTTTTCAATTAAAATAGGCTAAAAAAATTAATAAAGTAACATATCAAAAAATACACGAGGTATTTTTTTTTATGGAAAATACATGAGGTAAATTTATTTATATAAATAATTAAATTATTATATAAGTTGGTTGAAATGGACAAATAGGCAATAGCTGCAGGTATATGTATGAAAATATGGGATGTCAATTGCTATTTGCCTGGTGCATGCACTGCTCCGTACTGTTCCCTGTCGATTCAGTGGTTATTATCGTTGCACATCTTACTGCTGCCGTATGAATTGACTATCGATTTTGCATTCAGGACACACACCACATTAATCTAAATCATTATGCATGTTTGCCTACTTTTCTGAGCAATCCACTCAATTTGACAACCTGTAATGTGTCCACCGAGTCCACTAAATTATAAAAACATGATAATGTAATGCGTGGCTAAAAAGTAAAATTGTTATTTATAATAAAATTATATTGATAATATGTAATATTTTTTTGTAAGGACTAAAAAATAAAATAATTATTTATAAATGATAAAGATATTTAAAATTCGATATGTGCCCAAACACGATAAAATTATACCCACGGCATGTAATATTTTCCCGTAAAAATTAAAAACAAAATAATCATTTATAAATGATAAAAATATTTATTAATTTGATATGTGTTAAAAGATTATAAAATTGTACCCACAATATGTAATGTTTCCCCATATGAACTAAAAAGCAAAATAATCATTTATATATTTGATATGTGTTGAAAGATGATAAAACTACACTGGGAACATGTAATGGCCACGTAAAGACTAAGAAGCAAAATTATTATTTATAAATAATAAAGTCATTTATGCCAGTATAAAAAATAAACATTTTATGTTTCTCTGTCTGGACCCAAAAGAAAAATAATCATTTATACCGATAGTACGTAATGTTTACTATCGTTAAGAGTCAAAAGTAAAATAATCTTATATAAATAATATATAATAAAGATATTTATAAATTTGTTTTTATGCCGACAATATTTTATGTTTCTGTGTCTGTACCCAAAAGTAAAATAATTATTTATACCGATAGTATGTAATGTTTTCTCCCGTTAAGAAATAAAAGTCTATAAAAAATATATAATAAATATATTTATAAATTTCGATACGTGATCAAAGATGGTAAAATTATATTAACAATATGTAATATTTTCTTATTGAGACTTTAAATGAAAATAATTATTTATAAATAACAAAAAAATTATAATGATAAAATATAAAAATATAAAATAAAATAAAATAAAATAATATTAACAAAAAAATATAAATATAAATAAAATAGAAAAATTAAAATGGTTTCATTATATTTATTTTGAAGAAAGAGAGAAAGACATAAAGAGAGAAAGAGAAAGAGAAAGAAAAGTCACGTACGTGACAGAAAAGAAGAAAGAGAAGAGAGAGTAAAAAAAAAGTGAAAAGTGAGAGAGAAAAAATTAAAAGTAAGTAGGAAAAATTAATTTTTTATATGGATTTAATTTTTATTTTGATTTATTTTTATATAGATTGACATATTTACCCTTTAAAATAATATGTGATAAAAATATAGTAGTTTTGTTTTGTTTTTTTTACCTGCCTATTGTTTGCTTAAATAGATAGTAGACAATCCATGTAATTAAATATCTTTTTCGTCAAACGTCATTACGACATAAAATAGCATTTTTCTAACAACGCATTATTTCGAAGGCTGGATTTTCAATTGTAGGATGGAGTTTCATGCAACGAGGGTTCCGCAACCACCACCAAAACCTCCAGATAGAGGTGGCGGTTCTGTGAAGATATCATTTAGAGATAAGCTACTGGGAGACCAACCACCTATGCCTAAGAGAGATCGCACTGATTTGATACAAAGAAAGTTATTCACCATTGAACTGGAGGATGGTGATAGGCTACGACCAAAATGCTTCATCAGCGATGAGGTGTTGAAGGAATTGCGGACACCATGGAAGGATGCCATTATCGTGAAGCTGCTAGGGAAGAATGTTAGTTTCTTTACTATGAGGGATCGACTCAAGGCGGTGTGGAGACCGGTGGGTGGCATTGATATGGTGGATATTGACCATGGTTTCTACATGGTTAAATTTGACTTAGCGGCTGATAGGGAGAAAGTGATTAGTGGTGGTCCCTGGATGATCTTTGATCATTACTTGGCCGTTCGTCCCTGGTCACCGGATTTTATTTCTGCTGATGTGAAGATTGATAATACGCTAACTTGGATCAGGTTTCCTAGTCTAGGAATGGAGTATTACGATGAAAGCGTGCTCTTTGCCTTGGCCTCGCTTGAGTTTGTGTGGAGATACCACTAAACATTCCAGTGGTGGGGCGTGTGTGGTTCAGAGATCGATGGTTCCATGTGGAGTACGAGGGGCTGCATCTGTTATGTAACAAGTGTGGCATCTATGGCCATGTGGGGCGGAATTGCACCTCTCCGGCGAGTGGTGCAACAGCAGGGAAGGATTCTCTAGGAATAGATGGCGGCGCGGTTAATGGAGGGCTGGAAAGCCATGCAAACCCTAATCCTAGCAAGGGGGCGGCGCGGCTCATGAAAGCATGGAGAGCCATGCAAACCCTACACCTATCAACAGCGCGCAGCATGAGATTGGAAAGAATCCAATTGTCATTAATGAGAATTATTATAGCAAGTATTTAGTGGTGGAGAAGGTGAAAAAGCAAGCCCAATCCCATGGGTATAGCGCGGAAATTAAGGGTAGTAAGAGTGGAAGTATGATCGCTGGGAATAATAAGGCTTTAAATGGCAATAAGTTTGCAATTCTGGGAACTATTCAAGAGGCTGATATTTTGGGAGAATCTTCATTAGCTGGGGCAGGTAATCTAGGAGAGAATAATAACAGAGGCAAGGAAAAAATTTGGATACGTAATAAGCGGGCGAGACATGGCCCGAGACGAGGGTCCTCCTCCAATGCGCACAACTTGATTTATGAGAACGTGGGTCGCCCTCCCCTTAAAATATTGAATGAGAAAGGCAAAGGGACAATGACTAATGGGTCAACGGCGAAGTCAAAGGGGGGCACCAGTGGAACGACGCTCACCTCAGAAATTGGCAACACTGTGATCTATCACCACCCTCACGGCATTCGCACCACCATGCCGGCAGAGGTGCTTGGCCCAAACCACATCAGATTTATTGAGGAACTAGAACCACCCGATCCGCATGCGACAATGGCGGGGATAGGGATCAATGAAGAACAATCACACGAGCATGCTCATGAAGAGGATTCTGATGTGGATGAAGTCATGGTGGTGGAGACACCTTCACATCAGTTGGGTTGAGTGGGTACTTCCCTCACTTTTGTTACTAACCTTTGTTGTTTTTAATGATAGGTTTTGAAGATGTGTCTATTCTCTCCTGGAATATGCGCGGATTCGCTAATAAGAAGGCCTTCCATCACACCAAGGAGCTTCTTCAGAGATATAAGCCAGACCTGGTGTTCATTTATGAGCCCCATATTCAATTTGCTTCCTCTAAAAAGTTTTGGGACAAGGCTGGGTTTCACCCTCTGGAAGTGATGGAAGCGAATGGTCACTCAGGGGGGATTTGGACCCTCACAAATACCATGAGCACGGTGAGGTTTCAGGTTACTAGTAGTATGTCCCAGTGCATCAGTGTGTCGCTTTCAAGAGGCAACTCCAGCTGGATTTGTACAGGTGTTTACGCCAGCCCCACTCGCTCTCGCAGGAAATATATGTGGGATTTTTTGGCTAATATGAGAGGATCTATTAATCAGCCTTGGGCGCTCATTGGTGACTTTAATGATATCTTGCTTCCTTCTGAGCAAAGAGGAGGCAATTTTTCGTATGTCAAGGCCGAGCTACTTGCTAATGGCATGGCGGAGTGTGATCTGCTTGATATGGAATTTTTTGGGAGCAAATTCACCTAGCAAGGTAAATGTCGTGGTGGGATCTTGGTCCATAGAAGGTTGGATAGAGGCCTTTGTGATCATATTTGGAGGATGAGGTTTCCTGAGGCAACGGTTGAGCATCTTATGAAGCGACAATCTGATCATAATCCCCTTTTCCTTCGTTGTAGCAATGTAGTTCATACCAGAGAGGGTCGCCCCTTCCGCTTCCAAGCCGCCTGGTGCACGCATAATGAGTACTTGCCTCTGGTTAGAAATGCTTGGCACAGGAACAATGCTAACATTCCCTCAGCTCTCAAGAATGTGGCTGAAGATTCTCTCATCTTTAATAAGGAGGTTTTTGGAAACATTTTTGAGAGGAAGAAGCAGCTGGAGGCTCGCCTGCGGGGTATTCAACGGTCGTTGGAGAGGGTTGACTTAGCGTCCCTCATCTATCTTCAACGAGATTTACTTCAGGAGTATGAGAGAATCCTCTTCCAAGAAGAGACGTATTGGTTCCATAAATCAAGAGAAAAATGGATCAAGTTGGGTAGCAGGAATACGGCTTTTTTCCACACACAAACAGTCATTAGGCGCAAGAGAAACAAGATTCATGGCCTCACTATCCCTTCAGG
Organism: Calophaca sinica; assembly: GCA_037113605.1. Taxonomy (NCBI): domain Eukaryota; kingdom Viridiplantae; phylum Streptophyta; class Magnoliopsida; order Fabales; family Fabaceae; genus Calophaca; species Calophaca sinica. Next base: position 126,136,100 of record CM073732.1, read on the forward strand.
AGAGTGGTGCACAGACCCAGATATACTTAAAAATGAAGCTGTGAATTTTATGAGAGGACTTTTTTGTTCTAGAGAGAGGATTAGAAGGCCTCCAAATGCACCTCTGATGTGTGCTCTGACGGAAGGGGAAAGGCTCTCCCTCACAAGGCCAGTGACTAAGGAGGAGGTCCACAAAGCTCTCATGAGTATGAAGTCATACAAAGCGCCTGGCCCGGATGGTTTCCAACCCATATTTTTCAAGATGTTTTGGGAAGAGGTGGGAGATGATGTTTGGCACTTTGTTAATTCTGCTTTTAATCAAGGAAGTTTTGACCCATCAGTTACGGAGACTTTGCTAGTGTTAATTCCAAAAGGTGATACACAGACTACTTTTAAAGATTTTAGACCTATCAGTCTTTGCAATGTGGTCTTTAAATTAATTTCTAAAGTCTTGGTGAACCGGCTTAGACCAATGCTCCATAGAATTGTTATCCCTCTCCAAAGTAGCTTTATACCAGGAAGAGGGACTCTTGATAATGCAATTATCCTCCAAGAGGTTCTATACCACATGCATAAGTCGAATAAGAAGAAAGGAGATTTTATTCTCAAGCTAGATCTGGAGAAAGCTTATGATATAGTGGATTGGGGTTTCTTGCAAGAAACTCTCAACTTGTTTGGATTCCCGGGACCTATTATTTCTCTTATTATGCATGGCATCACTTCAGCATCTCTCTCCCTCTTGTGGAATGGCAACCATACTACTAGCTTTAATCCAATGAGGGGCTTGAGGCAAGGGGACCCTCTTTCCCCCTATCTTTTCGTTCTTTGTATGGAACGATTGGGGAATATGATTGATGAAGTTGTTAAGGATGGACGTTGGAAACCGGTTCAGATTGATAAGGAGGGGCCTCGGATATCTCATTTGTTCTTTGCGGATGATGTCCTTTTATTCGCAAAGGCCGGCCCTTCTCAGGCACGTCTTATCTCTAACGTTCTTGAAGATTTCTGTGCTTTTTCAGGTCTCAAGGTGAGCATGGAGAAGTCTCATGCTTACGCTTCCAAGGGTGTTGAGCGGGACATGAAGAATAAGTTGTTGAGTGTGTTGAATGCGCGCTTCACAGATCGCATCACCAACTACTTGGGCTTTCGTATGATGCAGGGAAGACAATGCAAAGAAGACTTTCGTATGGAGAGAATCAATGGCAAGCTTGCTGCGTGGAAGGGAAGGCTGCTCAACAAGCCTGGACGGGTTACGCTTGCTAATTCGGTGCTCTCCTCGATTCCTTCTTATGGCATGCAGTTGCATTGGCTCCCAGAATATGTATGCGATGCAGTGGACAGCACTATCAGAAAGTTCATCTGGAAGGACTCGGAAGGGCGTGGTATGCACATGGTGAGCTGGGAAAAGATCACCAAGCCAAGGCGGTTTAGGGGTCTTGGAGTGCGGAAGTGTAGGGAGCAGAACCTCGCTCTTCTAGGGAAGCTTGTTTGGGATGTGATGAATGAACCTTCAAAGCTTTGGGTGAATGTCCTCTCTTCCATTTACATAAAATGCGGCCACTTGTTCCGGCATGTCGGCAACCGCGGATCTCCTACTTGGAACGCCATTCTTAAAGCACTTGAGAATTTGCAAGCTGGGTTCCAATTCAAGATAGGCAGTGGCGAGAGCAACATTTGGTCCACACCCTGGTTGATGCCTCAAGCCTTGAGCGACTTGGTGCCTTTCATGGACATTCATGATACTCAGTTTCGCATCATTGATCTTTAGGATAGTGGCCAGTGGAATTTGGATTCTTTGTACACCCCTCTCCCACCACAAGTGTATCAACAGATGGAGGGCCTGAAACCTTTTTTCGTGACTGGTTTAGCTGACATGTGGACGTGGAAACATTGTGTGTCAGGCACCTACACTGCTAGAAGTGGATATCGGTGGCTCACTGCACTTGACGATGAAGAGGGAAATGCTTATTGGAGGTGGTTGTGGAAGCTTCAAGTTCCTGCTAATATCCAGTTTTTTCTATGGCAAGTGGGTCATGCTTCTATTCCTACTAGAGAGATTATTAGCAAGAGAGGCATTCCTTGTGGGAGTAGCTGCCCGCTTTGTAATAATCATGAAGAATCGATTGTACATTGTCTAGTGGAGTGTCCCAAGACGAAGGCAGCGTGGCAGAGGTTCGGTATATGCATCCCGAGTAACATTCTCAACGTTGATAACTTGCTGACGTGGGTTCTGATCGTGACCGAGGAGATTGGAGTCATTGTGCCTGTGATTTTGTGGTTTATTTAGTGCACTAGAAACAAGTGTATTTTTTAGGACACACCAATTATCCCACAGCATATGGTGATACAGATTTCGAACATGGTGCAGAACATTGCTAAAGCCTATAGCAGTCATGCTTCGGGTCGAGGACTGAGTGGTTCCAGGAAGGTTTCTTGGATTGGAGCGCTGGGGGATGAGGTGGTCCTCAATGTAGATGGAAGTGCCGTGACTAACCCAGGCAAGGCAGGATTTGGTGGCATTATCAGGGATAGCAATGGTCAGTTCCTTCATGGCTTTTATGGGACAGTGGGAGAATCTGATATCATGCATGCAGAGATAATGGCCCTCTTACATGGAGTGCAGTTATGCTGGGAGTGGGGGTTTCGAAAGGTTCGTTGCTTCTCTGATTCTCTTCTCACAGTGAGACTAGTGGATAGTGGTGTTCCTCCACAACATAAGTATGGCAATGAGATAGCAATTATTCGCTCCTTTTTTACTAGAGACTGGCAGTGCGATCTAAAACATATTTTTCGAGAAGGCAACCAGTGTGCAGATTTCCTTGCCAAGCTGGGTGCTCATACCACAGAGAACTTGGTTCTTCTAACGGAATGCCCCCAAGGCATGTCCATGCTCCTTCAGGCTGACGCTTCGGGTGTTAGGTTCTTAAGGAATTAGTTGTGTTTTTGTCTGTTTTTTTTATTTTCCTTATGTAACCAAAAAAAAAGACAATCCATGTAATTAATTTGCTCACCAGCTCATATACCTATTAATACAAAAAAGTATTAATTAATTTGCTCACTAGCCTGGGCGCCTGGCGCCCTAAGTCAATGTCCCAGTGCCAGGCGCTAGCTATGGGGCGCTTATCACCGGTGCTTCTGTTGTGCGCCTCGTCCAGGCGCCATGTGCTCTGTGTTGGGTCTTCCAAATTGTTTTTATATCATTCTCAAAGTGCTTTCTTTAATCCTATCATTTTAGAAATGTTCTCACAATTTTTTTATTAAAACCAAATCATTTTGTTTCACTCAAAATGAATAAAGCAATGCAAAATGAGATATGATGGTAAACATGAGAACCAGGTACAGTTGGAGCTATTCGTGCTAAGCGCCTTCGAAAATAGATTGAGCATATGGATTTTGTTTGAAAAATAGTAAAATACTAAAATGGTTCCATACTAGACAGCCAAACTATCATTTTGAAACAACTACTGAAATTATTCGTGTCTTGTATAGGTACTAATTAATTAAATTATGTAATAATGCACAAAAAATAATCATTGTCATACAATATATAAAAATTATTAACTTTGTAAGGTAAGTTAATAATTATTTTATTTTAGTTCTAAATATAATAAATGATGATTGATAAAAATAAATGATATATAATTTAAAATAAACAAGTCATTTAAGAAAGTATATTTCTGATTGTTAAAGACAATTAATTGATATAATGTAATAATGACTATCTTAAAATAATAATAATTAAAAATTAATTTTTGTTTTTGGTGGGAAAATAAATAAATATGGAGGTTGTTGGAGCCTAAACGATTGAGAAGTTTAGACCCTCATTAATTTTGATGATAACAAAATATTTCTCAAGAGAACAATTTATCTTCTAACATATCTTTGAGTGTACAGGTATCAAAGATTCATATATATGTACAAATCACTCAAGGAAGAAGAAGAAATATACAAAAGAATTGAATACAATCCACTAGTGTGACTTGTACATATATATGAATCTTTGACACGTGGAACACTCAATTGCTACGAGCGTCCGTCCTCTCTTCTGAGCGAGCGTTTGATCTCTTTAATGAAGCACGTGATGATCACGTTTTTGCTCTTAGCCTCAGACTGTTCTGGAACGAAATTCGAATTTGATTTTGTGCGCTCATTTTGATGTACGAGGAAGCAAAGGTGACACCTTTAGCATAAGACAAAAATCGTACAAGGCAATTGCAAATAGCAGATAGTACAAAAACGGTAATGTGTACTATTCTGATATTCTCTGGAAAGGAAGAAAATGACTACATTTCAAATTACCTCACTCAATGGAAAGGAGATATTTTTACTGCAACGGTAATACCCTTAAAGACTCCTATAAATACCCCAAGGTATTCATTGAAGAAATGTTGGACAAACTGTGAAGAAACTTCATTCTGAAAGCAATATTACTCAAGTGAACAATCAAGTTTCGTGTCAAGTTTCTGGTCCATATAGAACTGAACTCAGCGTCTTATACTTTCTTTTAGAAAGCTATTCTGTTTTGAGCTTAATCTTTTCATCCTCTCTGTGAGAGTTATTTTGATTGTTATCAAAAGCATAATCTCTTTTGTAAAACTGTATTTGGCCTAGTTAAGGCTCTGTTCCTCAAAGGCTCGACTGTACTGAGTCGTTTTGAGAAGTTGAGAGTATTGTCAAGTTTGTGACAGAAGAATACTCTTGAGGAAATTGTAATCAGTTGATTATAGTGGAAAATCCTTCAGGAACGAAGGAACTAGACGTAGCTACCAGTTGGTGGTGAACTAGTATAAATCTCTGAGTCTCATCCTTTACTGTTTTACATTATTTATCTTTACCTTGCTCAGTAAAATAAGTTTTTATAAAGCTGCTTAAATTTACGCATCCGGTCTGTTTAATTCTCTCAGATCCGATATACAAAACAGTTTTAAACAACTTGTGTTGAAGTTTTTACGTATAGTTTGCGAAAAGTTTTTAACACAATTCAACCCCCCCTTCTTGTGTTCACGTTCAATTGGTACCAGAGCTCGGCCTCTTGGTTGAGCACTTAACAGTGTTAAGAGAAAAGATCATATACTGTGAACATGTCTACTGAAGGTGGTCATATGAACCGTCCTCCTCTATTCGATGGAGAAAATTTTGATTACTGGAAAGATAAGATAAAAGCTTTCTTTGAGACACAACAACTTGAGTAGTGGGATATAGTTCAAAGAAGTTACATTCCTCCCACTAATCCTCGTGGTGTTGCGATAGCCAGAGAAGATTGGAATGATGAACAGAAAAAGAGATATCAAATCAAACAAAAGGCTAGATTCATTCTTATCTGTGCTATGACAGAAAAAGAATATGATAAATGTGGCAAATTTGATACTGCCAAAGAAATCTGGGATTCACTTGTTTTATCTTATGAAGGCTCTGCCCAAGTAAGAGAAACCAAAGCTAGCATGTTGGTTCGCCAATATGAGTTATTCAAAATGGAAGATGGTGAAAACATTGAAACCATGTTTGGAAGATTTCAAACACTTGTTCATGGGTTACAGGCCCTTGGAAAAAGTTACACTACACCTGACCATGTTAGAAAGATCTTAAGAAGCTTAACTAAGCAGTGGAGACCCAAGGTCACTGCTATTCAGGAAGCAAAAGATCTAAATGTCCTACGACTTGAAGATCTTATGAGCTCGTTGAAAGCTCATGAACTTGAGCTAAATGAAGAAGAACTGGTCAAAAAGGGCAAGTCTATTGCTTTGAAAGTCTCTCAACATAAAGTCAGTTCTTCCAAAGCCCTTCAGGCTGAAGAAGAAGAATCAGAAGATGAAGCTTCAGAAGGAGATGTTGACACATCAGAAGATGAGCTCGCGTTTATATCCAGGAAGATACAAAGAATGTGGAAGAAGAGAAACTTCAGGAGGAAGTTTCAGAAGAAAGATACTAAGGACAAGAAAGAGAGCAAGGACAAGGTTCAAGTCATTTGCTATGAATGTAAAAAGCCTGGACATTTCAAGTCCAAATGTCCTAATCTTAAGGAGAAGTCCACAAGAAATTCTTTCAAGAAAAAGAAGAAGAGCCTCATGGCTACATGGGAAGATCTAGATTCATCCTCATCTAAGGAAGATAATGAAGTATAAGCAAATCTCGCTCTCATGGCAGACACTGACCTTGATTCAGAAGAAGAAGTTGAAGAGGTAATAGTATATGATTCCTACTCTGAACTTCAACTTGCATTTGATGATCTTCTTAAGGACTCTGCCACTCTCTCTGTTGAGTATAAGAATTTGAAAAAGAAATTTTCAAAATTATCACAAGACTTTCAAGCTTTAAACAAAGAAAAATCTGTACTCAACAAAGAAAATCAGAAGCTGAAAACTGAAAATCAACATCTGATGGATAACCAGCGTCTGACCGCTAATAAGCAACTTTGAGAGCTCTCAAGCTGAAAGCTCTAATGTTACAGGCAATCCTAAATGCAAATCAAATGATTATGAATATGCTTTTCAAAAGTTTCTTGCAGAGAGTGTAACTCGTAGCAAGCAAGCTTCAATGATTTAGGGTGTCAGTAAAACGACAACTCATGGTCTTGGTTATATATCAGATGAACCTCGTTTGGAAAATGATTCAGCATCTGATAAATCCAATAATCATAGTAAATGCTTGCATTGTACTTACTGCAATAAACCTGGTCATTTGAAAAGTGCATGTACTGTTTTTAAAACTGTGAATGATAAGCCTCATTCAAGAACTAACAAGAAAGGACCCAAAAAGATATGGGTACCTAAAGATAAAATAGTCTATGTTGCAGACATGCTTAGCAACAAAATCAACACACCTATCTTGGTACTTAGACAGTGGATGCTCGCATCACATGACGGGAGAAAAGCATATGTTCCAAGAACTAAGGCCTAAAGAAGCTGGATTCGTTGGTTTCGGAGGAAACCAGAAAGGTAAAATAGTTGGAATTGGTCGCATTGGTAAAGGCTCTCTTCCCTCTATTGATAATGTACTATATGTTGAAGGACTTAAACATAACTTATTGAGCATAAGTCAATTATGTGACAATGGTTATGAAGTCATCTTTACAGAAACTGGATGTCTAGTAAAAAGCAAGAAAGACGGCTCTACTTTCTTTACTGCTAAGAGGAAACAAAATATTTACAAAATTGATCTCTCTGAACTTGCAAAACAAGATGTCAAGTGTCTCATGTCTGTTGACGAAGAACAATGGATTTGGCACAAGAGATTGGGTCATGCCAATTTGAGATTAATCTCAAAATTAAACAAGCACAGTCTTGTCAGAGGCTTACCAAATCTCAAGTATCAATCTGATGCTCTCTGTGAGGCATGTCAAAGAGGAAAACAAGTTAAAACTTCTTTTCATTCAAAAAATGTTGTTTCAACCTCTAGACCACTTGAGCTTTTGCATCTTGATCTTTTTGATCCAACACGGACAGCCTCTTTAACTGGAAAGAAATATGGGTTAGTCATTGTTGATGATTTTACTCGATGGACATGGGTTAGATTCTTTGCTCACAAAGATGAGTCATACAAAGTATTTACTGTATTCTGCAAAACAGTTCAAAATGAAAAAGGAATTTGCATATCTTCTATTAGAAGTGATCATGGGGAGAATTTGAAAATGAAAGCTTTCAAAAATTTTGCGATGATAACGACATCTCCCACAATTTCTCCTCTCCTAGAACACCTCAACAAAATGGTGTTGTAGAAAGGAAAAATAGGTCCCTCCAAGAAATGGCCAGGACCATGATCAATGAGGCAAATATTGCAAAACATTTTTGGACAGAAGCAGTAAACACAGCTTGTTACACTCAAAATAGAATTTCTATTAGACCTATTTTGAAGAAGACTCCATATGAACTGTGGAAAGGAAGGAAACCAAACATATCATATTTTCATTCATTTGGTTACACGTGTTACATTTTAAATACTAAGGATCAGCTTGGTAAGTTTGATTCAAAAGCTGACAAAAGAATCTTTTTGGGATATTCTGAAAGATCTAAAGCTTTTAGAATATACAATAAAGAAACTATGACAGTGGAAGAATCCATTCATGTCAAATTTGATGACAAGAAGCCTGACACATACATGTCGAGCTAGATGAATTATTTTCAGAATTAAATATAGGTAATACTACAAATAGTGAACCTACATCTTCATCGTCGGTGGTGACCAGACACAAGAATCTTCGTGGTCAATTCAGAAAGAGCTGGAAGTACAAAGCCAATCATCCTAAAGATCAAATCATAGGAAAACCTGGAGATAAAGTAAGAACCAGATCCTCTTTTAAAGCGCATGAAGATATGGCACTACTCTCAGAAATGGAACCTAAAATGATTGATCAAGCATTGAAAGATGAAGGCTGGATTCTGGCCAGGCAAGAAGAGTTGAATTAGTTCCAAAGAAACGATGTATGGAAACTGGTTACCTTACCAGAAGATAAGCAAGCTATTGGTACTAAATGGGTATTTAGAAACAAGCTTGATGAGGATGGAAAGGTTGTGAGAAACAAGGCAAGATTGGTTGCTCAAGGATACTCACAGGAAGAAGGTATTGATTTTACTGAAACATTTGCACCTGTTGCAAGGTTAGAAGCTATACGCATTTTGCTTTCTTTCTTGCACATCATGATATAATTCTTTATCAAATGGATGTGAAAAGTGCTTTCTTGAATGGTTTTATAACTGAGGAAGTCTTTGTAAAACAACCTCCTGGATTCGAAGACATTGAATTTCCAGAACATGTCTTCAAACTCAAAAAGGCCATTTATGGTCTTAAGCAAGCTCCCAGAGCTTGGTATGAAAGACTGAGTACATTTTTGATGAAAAATGGCTTTACCAGAGGTCTAGTAGACACTACTATTTTTAGAAAAACATCAAACAAGCACTTTATAATTGTTCAAATATATGTTGATGACATTATTTTTGGAGCTACTAATGAAAGCCTTTGTAAAGAATTTTCTAAGCTAATGCAAGCTGAATTCGAGATGAGCATGATGGGTGAACTGAAGTTTTTCCTTGGAATTCAAATCAAACAATGCAATGATGGTATATATATACATCAAAGCAAATATATCAAGGAATTGCTAAAGAAATTCAAAATGGTGGATTGCAAACCTATGTGTACTCCTATGCATCCCACATGTATTCTTGGTAAAGATGAAACTGGTAAAAAGGTAGATCAGAAGATGTACAGAGGTATGATTGGATCTTTACTTTATCTTACAGCTTCAAGACCTGATATTATGTTGATGCCTGTCTGTGCTAGATTTCAATCAGATCCTAGATAATCACACTTGAGTCTTTGTTAAAAGAATCTTTAGATATTTGCAAGGATCTACTAATCTTGGTTTGCTTTATAAGAAATCAAAAGATTACAAGTTAGTAGGTTTACGTGATCGACTTTCTTGGAGACCGAATTGAAAGAAAAAGCACAAGTGGAAGCCGCCAATTCCTTGGAGCAAATCTTGTATCTTGGTTAAGCAAAATGCAAAGCACGATTGCACTCTCAAAAGCGTATTGAATATATTTCAAGAAGAAGTTGCGACTCTCTCAACTTACGTGGATGAAATATCAACTTGAAGACTATCTGATAAAAGAGAGTAACATTCCTATCTTTTGTGATAATACTTCTGCAATCTGTCTTACTAAAAATCCCATATTGCATTCACAAGCCAAGCACATTGAGATTAAGTATCATTTTATAAGAGACTATGTTCAGAAGGGTATTCTAGAAATAAAATTTGTAGACACTGATCATCAGTGGGCTGACATATTTACAAAACCCCTTGCTGAAGTTAGATTCAATTTTATAAGAAGAAATTTAAACTTTCATCTTATAGAAGAATGATTAATCTCGGCGTCAGATAATATGCACAATCTCAGCATCTGGTATGACATAAGCATATATATGAATAAGCATCTTGTAGTACCCTAATTTTGTCCGGCCCTTTTTATTTTTATTTTTATTTTATTTTAACTTTTACTTTATTTTATTTTATTAGTAGTAATAATAATAAATAATATTATTGGTTCTATTAAAAAAGGGAAGGTAAAAGGATAGAGTGAATAAAGAGAGAAAGAAGAAAAAAGAAAAAACTATTTTTGAAAGATTGAGGGGTGTGAATTGTAAGTGGGGGGTACCAATAGCATTTAGTCACAATGTTAACAGCCCAGCCCAGTGCCTCACTTATTCCTGCTTCTGCGTGCACCCCACGCTTTTTTCCCGCACCGTGCTCTTCCTCACTTATCCCTTGCTTCTCGTGACTCGCCTTTCTTACGCACCCTTTTGCTTCACGATGCGCCCTGCATTGCCTAAACCTCACACCACGCGGCCCATTAGCCACGCCACCCCATCCTTTCCTTTTAACCTAAAAACATTAACCCTAAAAATCTAATCCCTTCCTTCCTTCCATGCGGCCTCACCTTCTCTCCCTCTTCCACAACCCTAGACTCTCTCTCCTCACTCTCCTGGGCCGCAAATAAGATCACCCCACCCCCATCTCTCTCTTTCTTTCTCCTCTTCCTCACTCAACCCTAATCCTTTTTCTCCTACCACGCCCACCAACCATCACTCTCCCCCTCTTCAGACCATGCTTCTCCATCTTTGCCCATCAGTCATCTCCCCCTCTCCTTGCCAACGTCGCATCACCCTCCTGCAAAGCCGCCTCTACAGTATATCCAACCGTCTCTCTCTCTCTCCCTCCTCAGACCACGTTTTCTCTGTCTTGCTCAACGGTCATCAGTCATCTGACCCATCTACCTGCCAACGTCGCGTCACTCTCCTGCAAGTCGCCCAAGATCCGGTTTTCGCGTGAGGAGCAGAGAAGGAAGAAGAAAACCGGTGGACAAGGGAAGTTATCTCTTTATTTCTCTTTTATTTTTATCTTTATTTTTATTTTTTTGAACTAATCTGATTTATTTGCTTCGCAGATGGGGTGCCTATAAAAAGGGAAGCAAGCAAAGTGGAAAAGAGGAGGCCGAACCCTAAAGAGAGGAGAGACTCTGGGAACGGAGACGAACCAGAGAGGACACGCAGAGAGAGTGAGAGGAAGACATCCACAAGGAGACTGAAGAAAGCGTGAAGGAGAGTCTTTTAGTTTTAGTTTTTTTTTTCTCCTTCTTAAACACTATTAGAAATCATAGGGTTCTGAACTTCATCCTTGCTTTTTGGATCAAAACTGTGAGTTTCTTTGCTCTCTTTTCTTCCCTTTCTTCTCTGTAAATTCAGTGTTCTGCCTACGCATATTGGTTTGATTTGTTTTGAATCTGGACTTTGATTTGAACATTGAATTTGTAACGTGATTCTATCTGGAATTTCCTTTGCTGATTATTGTTGGTTATTAATTCGTTTTTTTCCTTCCACGGTCTCTCTACTGCTTCCTGTGTTCTGCAAATTCATGTAGATTAGGGTTACGGATTTGGCCTTCCAAAGGGGCCAAATCCAGGTAAAAGGACTAAATTGCAAATAATTTAGGTAAAAGGACTAAATTGCAAATAATTTAAGTAAAAGGACTAAGTCGTAAATAAGTGTTATATTTGTAAATAAAATATGAATTTGGGCATAAGGATAAAATACGTGTCTCTGTGATAAAAAGAATTTTGTGAAATAAAAATCAGGTCTCTTTTTAACCAAAGGAATCTAAATTTGGTTCTTATTTGCTAATTATAAAATAAAAATTTATATTTTTAGAAAGAAATATGTGAAGTAAATTTAGTTAATTCAAATTAGAACTTTAGGCCTTTTTATTTTTTTTTTCTGATTTCCTAAATAAAAATAACAGAAACCAAATATTGATTAGATTATTATTATTTTTTTAACTAATTAGATACGTTATCAGTTAATACGTCATAATATTTACGCGTATAAATGGTGTTGTCAATACGTTGATATACCCTTTTTAGTTTTTTTTAATATTTTGGGAAATAAATTATTTATTGGCAAACAGTTATTTTCAAATAATTAAAGGTACCATTTTTTAAATGGGCGCGTAAGGGTGCTAATCCTTCCTGGCGCGTAACCAACTCCCGAGCTCTAAAATTTGGTCCAAAGACCTTTTTCTTTGATAAATTAAATATATAAAAAATATAGGTTTCCAATGTTTTCCTATTAAAATCAAAATATTGGTGGCGGCTCCATTTAATTTTTAAGGTGGTTGTCACACATCTTATTTGTCATGTGCTTCATAACTCATCGTCTGGTGAATCGGTTGCGTGCGTCCGAGCACACCCACACGTGTCACACGTGTTAAGGACTTAAGCGTCTCATCACATCTACTGAGTCATAATTATTTATGTCTTTCGATAAAATCTTTTTCTTGATCTTACTTTTCTTTTGGCGTCTGCATTTAATGAAGAGGCGAACCTTTATTTTCTTTTCTTTTTGATTTAATTTTTATGTAGAAATACGAAGCGATTTTTTGAAAAAAGGATTGTACCATTTTCTATCAACTTTCCCACTACTCCACATTTTTCGCTCCATCACTTCACTCTGCGTTTTCTTGCGAAACTGTTCTCTTTCTCTCTGTTTCTCTCTCTCTGTGCGTGTTTTCGAACCCTAAAACCTCCATCACCCTCTCTTCAACTGCTACCATGGCCGACAGAAAGGTTGGACAATACACTGCTGCTTTCGACGTCTTCTCTGAGGCAAAACTTCTGAATGAGAACCGGGTTGATTTTGAGAACTTCAAGCTATACGGTTTTGATTTTGAAGAAGGTCTTGAGAAACTGGGCTGGAAAAACTACTTCATCTGGGAACCAGTTGACGTACTGAGCTACGCTATTAAGGAGTTCTGGGGAATGCGATTTACTCCGGGGAAATCATAGAAGGACACATCGAGGCTTCAAACTACGCTTCACCATCAACTCTATTGCTCAGGCGAAACAAGTGTCCGTGTGAAGGAATCGATTACCATGCAACCGGGTGATGCTTACAGAGGACTTGAAAACGTCAACGAAGCCCTGTTTGAGAACTACCGTGAACTGAAGAAGAAGAACAATACTCCCACGGCCAAAGACTTGAAAAGCCACTACAGAGTACTGCACAAAATCATCGCCAAGAGCGTGATTCTGAAGGCTAGCTCAAGCGACATAGTGAACTACGAGCAAAAGTTCATTATGAGGAACTACATGGATGGGAAGAAAATCAATCTGCCAAGGTTGATTATCAACAATCTGATAAATGCCCTTGTCTTCTCAAGCAAGAGTGTCGATAAGAAGAATATCGTCAAGGTAATCCCTTATGGAGTTATTCTCTCCATTATGATGATTAAAGACGGCGTTGTGAGGAAGCTGACTGACTCCATCAACACAGAAGAAAAAGAAAAATACTTTGGTGTTGGCGCTGTTGTTCGTCCAGAAGTTTTTGGAGTAAACAGTTTGGTCAGAATGCAGTTAATAACTGGCTCTATGATCAAGAAAGTGAAAATAGAGCAACAGGAAGGAGAAGCTGAAAAGAAAACCACCAGAAGCTCAATGACTGGTGTGAAAAGATCTGCTGAGTCTCCTTCAAGGGAGACAAGAAGAACAATACAGAAGGTGGCTCCTGCACCTACTGTTGAAGAACCAGAAGATGGGGATAGAATTCCCATCAGAAAGGTCTTGGAGAAACAGTTTAGGCCAACAGCTGAAAAAGATGTTTCAGCATCCGGTCAAGGGAAGCAAATCCCTCCTCCTCCTCCTGCTGTTGTTGTCACGAGAGGATCGAAAAGAAGGTTGGTTAAATCTTCAGAGGTTAACCCAAAGGTACTCGATTTTACTGCTGATGAATCAGTATCTATCTTTGATGCTCATGATGTTATTCCTGCACCCCCATTGTCTGTTTCACAACCACAAACACAACCACAAACCAAGAAAACCAGAATAAGCCTCCGACAAACCTCTACCCTCCCTAAACCTACCCAACCATCATCCTCTACACTCAACCTTGACCTACCACAAAATTCCTCAAATACTTCACTTACCACATATATTTCCAAACTTCACTCTCATCCCTTTAACTTATTATTCAAAGTACCTCCCATTAATCCCTTCAAACCCTACACACCTAAAACCTATAAAATCACCAAAACCACTCCCACTTTACCCACTATTACCCTTAAACCTACAACCTTTGGTGGAAGGAAGAATGTCTCATGTATTAACAAACCACGGTTTGTTAAGTATGAGATATATCACAGCATCTACAATCGTCCCTCTACATGACATTTGAAAACCTTCACCTCTGGAGCTGCCAGACTGGAGATTGCCTCTCCGATGAGTGCTACCTTCAAGGATGGAGAAGACCACTTTCAGATGTCATTTAAAGGAAGATTGAGACCAGCATCTGGTAGCAGAGCAATTCCCTTCTCTGTTGATCTTCCTAGATCCCTACCACAAACTGAACCGCTCACATTGGAAGAATGCGGAAGGTGGATCACAGATGAAGAAGCTGCCTTCATGGCACACTGTCTTGAGATGAAGAAGATTGAAGTAATCAGACAGTTCAGGGATCCTTCGTCTGTATCTGTGAAGATTGTACCAGACAGACAAAGGTGGCTACCTTGGTCTATCCCTGGGAAAAGGAAAGAACCTGCTCCTGACAAGCAGCCATTCAGCACGATCGGGCTCACAGAGTATGAGAAGGCTCCCAAGAAGTATAATCTTAAGGAATTCTCTAAGCTTCCGATTGCCAAGATCCCTGAGGATCATGCCAGAAGGTTTTACCTAAATTCTCTAAGGGTCCGTTTGGTTCCGAAGAGAAATTGTGAAGAGAGAAATAGGTGAGAGAGAGTGTGAGAAGAGAGAAAGAGGTGAGAAATAGGTAAGAAAAAGAAGAGAATTTGAGGTTGATTGGTATAAGAGAAAAAGAGAAGAAATTGTAAAGAAAGAAGCATTGATTATGTACAAAAATACGAAAATGCCCTTAACTTATAAACCATCAAAATTAATTTACTTTTTATTTGAATTCAATTATTTAATTAATTTATTAAAATACTTACTTATTTTTTATTAATTTAATTAATTATTAAATGATTTAAATAATTAAATTAAGTATGGTTTTAGTTATTGATTTAATTAATTAATTAATTAGAATATATCCCAACTGTCAGTAATAAGTTGTGGCGTTAGTATCAATGTTGGGGCATAAAAGGCTAGAACAAGAGTTTTCTAATTTCTCTCCTCTTTCTTCGGTGTTTTGCGGAGAAGGAAAACTGTGGGTCCCATGTCAAATTACTCTTTCTCTTCAATTTTATTGCTGCACCAATCAAGAGAAGTGTTCAATTTCTTCACATTCTCTCTTCCTCGTCACCCTTTCTTCGATGACTCTTGCGTTCCAATCACAGTCTAAAGGAAGATGAATGGAGAACTGGCTCCTCAAACTGCTGCAATGCCGAGAAGGCCACTATTCCAACAGTTGGCACTATCAGCAGAATTACTGACATTAATCTGGGAACAGTCTACTTTGATGATATATTCAGATACTCAGTAAGCAGACCACTCGACTGCATGAAGACGTATGTCCAATGGGCTGCTGTGACAAAGCACTTTGACATTGGATTCACTTGGAGTCAATGGTCAAAGACATGGAAAGACAAAGCTTTGTTACCATGCCTCGTCCCCCTGGTGCTTACAGAAGATAACAGGGAAAATCTGAGAGGATTATACCTGGCAGAAAATGAAGGAATCTCTTTTACTTCTGAAGCATTGAGTGAATTCATCAGAAGGATATGGGGAGAAGAAGCTGGGAATAAGTTTGATGCTTTCACTGCTGACGTGCTTCTGCATAGGGAAACGGTCTTCATGGATTTGCTGTATCCAGAAGAGGTGGAGAAAAGGAGAAGAATTCAGTCAGAATCTGAGCAGAGGAAACTTGGAAGTCTCATCAAATGGTTTATACCAAATGATGCATTCTTTCAAAAGGCTCAACAGAAGAAGGACTTGAGACTGAAGCTTTCCAACTGGGTGCTAGCAGAGCATCGAAGATGAAACACTGCACAATTTGGACCTTCTACTCCCTGCAGTTGAAATGGTCACCATTCCTAAAGCAGAGTTTGAAGAAATGAAGGCTACTAATCTGAAAGTCACTCAGCTGGAGAATGCACTGAAACTTCTATATGAACGTCTCAACATCCCTCCTCCACCACCAAACCCTTAAATATTTTTCATTTATTTTTTTGTGTGATATTTTTTTTTGGTACTCTCATATTTATTTTTTATATATATTCAGTGTTTTTCTGATTATTTTACTATACATACATTTATCTGATTATCTGTTTATATACATTCAAATTTTTCTAAGCCATTCTTTGACTATGATGTGCTTTACACTCTTTTTGTCTGATGACAAAAGGGGTAGTAAAAGAAATAAAAGAAAGGTCTGATGAACACGCGAAAGTCTAATTGACAAAATCCACTGTCCGATGTTTCAAGCATCCGATGAATACACTAAAACCAAAGTATCATCACGCATATCATTTCATACATAGCATTTGTACGGTTATTCATTGCTCTTATATCTATTAATGCATTTATATTCATTGACTCAATAATCTAACAATGATCAATAAAATTGGTAATATGAAAATCTTTTTGATAAAATGAAAATCAGCATCCGATCTCACTTTGTTGAAAATATGCTCTGATTCATGTATGTATTTTTGCGATCACTTAAATGAATTTGTCTATCAACAATCGCCTTAATACTAGAGTTGTCTTATATATCAAAATTGTTAAATTCAGGGGGAGACCATTGATGTTATTTTGAAATTAAATTGTTCATCAACCTTGGATATTTGTCATCATCAAAAAGGGGGAGATTGTTGGAACCTAAACGATTGAGAAGTTTAGACCCTCATTAATTTTGATGATAACAAAATATTTCTCAAGAGAACAATTTATCTTCTAACATATCTTTGAGTGTACAGGTATCAAAGATTCATATATATGTACAAATCACTCAAGGAAGAAGAAGAAATATACAAAAGAATTGAATACAATCCACTAGTGTCAGCATCCGAACTCACTTCAGCGTCTTGCTAACAGCAAGCGTCCAGCAGTGTGACTTCTTGACACGTGGAACACTCAATTGCTACGAGCGTCCGTCCTCTCTTCTGAGCGAGCGTCTGATCTCTTTAATGAAGCACGTGATGATCACGTTTTTGCTCTTAGCCTCAGACTGTTCTGGAACGGAATTCGAATTTGATTTTGTGCACTCATTTTGATGTACGAGGAAGCAAAGGTGACACCTTTAGCATAAGACAAAAATCGTACAAGGCAATTGCAAATAGCAGATAGTACGAAAACGGTAATGTGTACTATTCTGATATTCTCTGGAAAGGAAAAAAAGGACTACATTTCAAATTACCCTACTCAATGGAAAGGAGATATTTTTACTGCAACGGTAATACCCTTGAAGACTTCTATAAATACCCCAAGGTATTCATTGAAGAAATGTTGGACAAACTGTGAAGAAACTTCATTCTGAAAGCAATATTACTCAAGTAAACAATCAAGTTTCGTGTCAAGTTTCTGGTCCATATAGAACTGAACTCAGCGTCGTATACTTTCTTTTAGAAAGCTATTCTGTTTTGAGCTTAATCTTTTTATCCTCTCTGTGAGAGTTATTTTGATTGTTATCAAAAGCATAATCTCTTTTGTAAAACTGTATTTGGCCTAGTTAAGGCTCTGTTCCTCAAAGGCTCGACTGTACTGGGTCGTTTTGAGAAGTTGAGAGTATTGTCAAGTTTGTGACAGAAGAATACTCTTGAGGAAATTGTAATCAGTTGATTATAGTGGAAAATCCTTCAGGAACGAAGGGACTAGACATAGCTACCAGTTGGTGGTGAACTAGTATAAATCTCCGAGTCTCATCCTTTACTGCTTTACATTATTTATCTTTACCTTGCTCAGTAAAACAAGTTTTTATAAACTGTTTAAATTTCTGCATCCGATCCTGTTTAATTCTCTGCATCCGATATACAAAACAGTTTTGAACAACTTGTGTTGAAGTTTTTACGTATAGTTTGCGAAAAGTTTTTAACACAATTCAACCCCCTTCTTGTGTTCACGTTCAGAGGTGACATATGACATAATTCTATGTGGCAAAATTCGATTTTATCTAATATAGTAGATTTGTTTTGTTGGAAAAGGATCACACATAACAGAAGCAAAAATAAACTTGATCGGAAAATTAACCTTCTCTACTTGAGAGAACTTGTGGGGAGCATAAAATGCAACTATACAAAACATTAAAGCAATCATAATATATATAACCGTGAATTAATTCAAAATATCATATGGTTTATTATTACTTGGAATAAACTCTTCACGACATTATTTTGTGGTTAAATATCCATTTTAGTCTCTGACAATTTATAAAATCTCAATTTAGTCCATGAGAATTTAAAAGTCCTCCAAAAGTCTCTGACAATTTAAAACAGGGATACAATAGTCCCTCTGTTAGGATCCATCTGTTTTGGTCCGTTAGGACGCTGATGTGTCACATAACGGAGCTGATGTGTCCGTTATTTCATTCAGCCTGCTTCCATGCAGTGGCGGATCTAGGAATTTTTTTGTGTGGAGACAAGAAATAGTCTATAATATTTTCATGTAAGAAAAATATTATAAATTTTTTACAAAATACATAATCTTATGATAAAAAAAAATTAAAATACCTAAGCTTCTAAAAATTACAATTGTCATCTACACATTTTCATATTTTGAAAATGTTATATATTTTTATTTATTGTCAATACTATAAAAAAATATATCTCTATGTATATAATAAGGGCTAAAAATTGGTCCTCCAAGTTTATTTTAGGTTTCAATTTGGTCCTCTACGTTTTATTTGTTTCGTTTTGGTCCTCTACGTTTTATTTTAGTTTTCAATTTGGTCCTTTCCGTCACTGAAAGTCAATTGTCTGTAGCTAAAAGTCCATTTTCCAAAATGTTATTTGGCTTTTAGCTACGAACAATTGACTTTTAGTGACGAAAAGGACCAACCTATTGTAACTTTTAAAACGTAAGGGACCAAAACGAAACAAATAAAACATAAAGGACCAAATTGAAACCTAAAATAAACATAGAGGACCAATTTTGTAATTTAGCCTATATAATAATACAATCATTTAAGCATTTTTTTAAAAAAAAATAATCATTTAACTATTTAACTCTCATATGCTTTTCACTGATCTCATTTTTTTTACCTTAATCTAATGATCTTGATAGAAAATCATCAAGAAAATTGTCTCTACTCTTTGAGTCTCTTAATCTCTTTCTCTCTATTTGGATAAATGTTTCTTTTTTGAAATCTAATGTGTTTTGTCATTGTGTGAGTTTAGTGTTAAAAGAGAAGTAAAAACTAGAAGCATAAAGAGATCAAGTTAGCATCAATTTATTCTCTCTTTTACCTCTTAAACTTTCTTCACCTATTTTTATTTAAAAAAAATGTGTCTTATGAGGGCAACACCTAATTTTTTTATGGGGGCAAAATAAAAATTATTAAACATATTCAACTAAAAAATAATCATGTCGTGGGGGCATTTGCCCCTAATACCATAAAGGTGGATCCACCATTGCTTCCTGATAACTCTTAGAAATAATAGTTATTTATGCTTTTATGACTATGAATCATGTGAGTTTAAGAGTAATTTAGATCCTTTGATTATTAGATTTATGTAAATAATGTGATTTCCCTTGCTTGGAGCTGTTTAGGGCACTATGGTGCTTTTGTGAGCATTTTGATATGTTTTGACATTGTGCAGGATTTTATTGAGAAATACTCAGTGCCAAATCTGGTGCCATGGCACCGCACTCTGAAGTTACAGCCCATGTCCTTACTGCAGCAACGTTTTTAATTCATTAGAGCTGAAGGAAAGGACTTTGTCCTTTAGTGCAAATTGCGGCGTGTACTTGATGGTCCTTGCTCTGCAGTGTTTTCTCTCTCTGCTCAAGGACAAAAGCATGTATTTATGGGCCAAAAGGAATCAACTTTCATTGGGTTTACCATTGGTCAGCCCATTTGAGGAGTGACTATAAAAACAAAATGACCTAATCAAGGAAAAGAGGCTGGTGCAGGGGCTGTGCCCTAGATTAGGATTCGTTTTATTCCTGCAGACCATTGCCATCCTCAACATCACCTTCATCCATCATTCTTCATTTCCATATCCCTTTCATACACCATTTTTATGAGAAAAACATGCTGAAAAACATGGAGGCTGAACCAATCTCAGACATAGCAAGGAAATGCAGCAACAAGACATTGTTGCAGTGAAGTGTTCTCTCATCTTGACAGATTTGAAGGCCTCCACGTGTTGTTTTCTACTTCTGTTTGTAAACATTTCTGCACTGCAGATTTATGGTGCCATGACAGCAGTTTTTGGCACCAGTTTCTGCTATTCTATGTTTTTGTTTATTATGAGCTAAATACTTTATGTTAGGATGATGTGA
Source organism: Calophaca sinica (assembly GCA_037113605.1). Lineage (NCBI taxonomy): Eukaryota > Viridiplantae > Streptophyta > Magnoliopsida > Fabales > Fabaceae > Calophaca > Calophaca sinica. The sequence goes on from CM073732.1 coordinate 126,156,511, forward strand.
TTTTGTATTGAATCCTTGTTGGTGAATGTCTATCAGTCTTTGCCTTTGAACCTTTGACTCATGCGCATTTATTTACAATATGCTTGACCTAAGTCTGGCCAACTTTTGTTGGGTACATGTATGTTAGGTGCTGAAAGGTGGTAACATGCTGAATTCATGAGTTAATATGAGGGGTATTAATTAAGGGACACTTTAATTAGTTTTGATTAAACTAGACATAGGAAATCTGTCTCATAGGGTGTTCTGGGTCACACTTAGAAGACAAGGGGGAACATAATGGGGGCTTAGACATAAGATACCCTTTACTTAACCCTAGTGAAAGTACTGAAAGGTACACCCATTAGTGCCATACCAGTGCCAAATGGCAATCGACTCATGGCATGAAACCAACTTGGTGAAAATATGAATGAATCAAATCCTAGTTGTTTTTCTCATATTTTTATCACATCTTTTAATTTATTTTCTTGTCAATTGCACTTTAAATTACTGTCACCATCACCTCAAATTAATTTGTTACTTGTTACTTTGTTCTCTCATTAACTAGATTAGCCAAATTGAGAATTTGTGGAATTAACCGTAATCAATCCCCGTGGGAACGATCTTTACTTACTCTTTATTACTTGTTACGATTGTGTATACTTGCACATTGCACTTCATATTTTGCACAACACTTCCATGTAAGATTTAAAGATGAATGTCATACCACACCCAGAGTTGCCATCATTATTTGAACGTCTCTACATTTGCTTGGATGCTTGTAAGAAGGGATTTAAGGCTGGATGCAGGCCTTTTATACACCTTGATGGCTGTTTTTTGAAATCTTATTATGGGGGACAACTCCTATCAGCAGTAGGTCAAGATGCTAATGACCAGTTTTATGTTATTGCTTACGTTGTGGTTGACTCGGAAACCAAGGGAATTGGAAATGGTTTCTGACACTACTACAAGAGGACATAGGAGACCATGTGACTTATGGGTGGAACTTTATGTCAGACCAGCAGAAGGTATACACTCGTTTTATAGCCAAACTTGCTCTTTAGTGTATATTTGTTTGACACTGTGACTTATTTCTGCTGCATGCTTTGATATGTGGTGCATGTGTTATGTTGCATGCTAATAGGGACTAATATGGGTTATTTAAAATTTGTCAAAGACTTATTAGGATACCTTAATCATTTCATAGGGACTTAATTGGGTTTATGTATAATTGTTGTTAATGACTAACTTGTGTGGACAGGGGTTAATACCTGCATTGAAGGAGGTCAAGCCATTAGCACCTCACGGAAATTGTGTTATGCATATTTGGAAAAACTTTATCAGGAAGTTCAAAGATAACGAGTTGCATGGAGTAGTGTGGGAGTATGCAAAATGCATAACTGAACCAGAGTTTAAGGCAATATTAGAAAAGCTTAGGAAAATGAATGAAAGGGCATGGAGTTACCTCAACAATATTGACCCTAAAACACGGGTCAAGGCAAACTTCAGTCCTTGGACTAAGTTGACTAACATCACTAACAACATGGTTGAAACCTGGAATGGCAAGATTACTGAGTACAGAGAGAAGCCTATTTTGACAATGTTAGAGGAATTGAGGTGTTATTGCATGAGAAGGATGGCTGGTCATAAAAGGGTGTTAGGCTCGGTTAAAGGAAGACTGCCACCTGTGCAACAAAAAAAGCTTGACAAAATCAAGTTGGCGAGTAATGTCTAGACCCCTACATTGACATCTGACAAAAATTATCTTATATATGAGGTGAGAAGATGCAACACGAGGTTAGGGGTTAGCTTGTCACTACATACTTGCACATGCCAGGTATGGCAATTGACTGGCATGCCTTGTGCCCATGTTGTTGCAGCTATAGCAACTAGGAAAGAAAAGCCTGAGGATTATGTGCATCAATGGCTGAAAATGGAAGCTTTGAATGCAACCTATGATCACTACATTCATCCTGTGAATAGCCAACAATATTGGGATTTCACTGACCAACCTAGGCCAGAGCCCCCAGCACTCAAAAGGCCTATTGGAAGGCTAAAAAATCATAGGAGAAAGGATCCTATATCAGAAGACATGCCAGAAAGCCAGCACAATGTTAAGAAGAGGTATGAGGTCACATGCAACAAGTGTGGTGACACTAGCCATTATGAAAAAAACATGCAAATGACCTACTCAACAAGGATATAGACTAAGGAAACCAAGGAATAGAAAAGCCAATAAATCCAAAGCCACCACTGAAGGAGGGAGTTCTACACATGTATAAAATTTGTTATTGATGTGTGTTGTGTAACTGCTGCATGCTAATAGGGACTAATATGAGTTATTTAAAATTTGTCAGGGACCTATTAGGGTACCGTAATCATTTCATAGGGACTTAATTGGGTATCAATATGTGGCGTTGACTTTGCTGGCTATGTATTAACTTATTAATTTTCATGAATTTCAAGGGTTGAATACCCCAAATTCACCACCAGAGCCACTAGCTGCTAGACCACCTCCAACGAGACCAGGTGCTCTTATGTCACATCATTCGACTCCTCCTCCTTTCACCCCAAGTCCTACTTCAGTAGTGGGTATGCAATCAATACGACCACTGGAACCTCCAGTTAGACCTTTCATTCCTCCAAGAGCTACACACAATGAAGTAAACAGTGGGACTGCATGTATGCAATTTCAGTTCATGCCTTCTCCTGGGTTCAGGCCACCACTACCGCCACCGCCACCACATGCATAACTAGTTGATGTAGTTGGAACACTTTTTTGTATTTGGAACCTAATGTAACTGATGTGGTTGGATCACTTTTTTTGATTTGGAACATAATGTAACTGATGTGGTTGGATCCTTTTTTTTTGTATTTGGAACCTAAAGTAGTTAATGTACAGGTTATGTACCTAAAGTAGTTTTAAGTAATTGGATCCCTTCTTGGTACAATAAAAAGGATGCAATTTGGTGCCTTTTTGTATTTGTGTATGGTACCTTTACTACACAGGTTATGAAAATGGTGCAAATGTGTTATGTTTTTGCCTCTTGCTCGTTTTATATATATTAGGGATTAATATGGGTATTTTAACATTAGTCAAGGACTTATTAGGGTACTTAAATGAGTCTTTTTTGACTAATATGGGTATTTTAACGCTGCAGAATATGAGAGGGGGACTAAAATGGGTCTTTTTTGCTGAAATTTGAAAAGTGACAGAGGGACCAAAATATGTCTTTTTAATTGTTCAAATCATAGTTGGTAGCACAGTTACACGCTAGAATGAAATAACGGACACGTCAGCTCCATTACGTGACACATCAGCGTCCTAACGGACCAAAATAGACAGATCCTAAAAGAGAGACTAACATGTCCCTGTTTTAAATTGTCAGGGACTTCTGGTGGACTTTTAAATTCTTAGGAATCAAAATGGATACCAAACTTTTTGTCAAGGACTAAAATGGATATTTACTCTTATTTTGATCATGATCAGAAGCACACATCACGTTCCTTAGCACATTCTATGTCATTTTCTCTAGTATTAACAAAAAGGTAACAACAATCTGTTTCCTGTTTTTACTTTTTATATAAAAAAAAATCTGTTTCTTGATTTACCTCCAAGTCTGTTTTCTAGTTTTTTGATTTACAGCAATCCCAACTATTTATCATTTTCTTAACCATCAAAATCCTCACGATTGATACACCACTGGGTGACACCGAACTTTCCTCTGATATTTTTCGTAAAAAAAAATATATGTATTTGGTTCAAAATATTAATAATTTTAATTATTTAGTATCATCTTTAAAATTATTTATATTTTAGACCAAATACATAGATTATTTATGCTTATAATTGAGTCATTCGGTTCAAATGAAACAGAGACACACTTTTTTCAAGATTATATTAACTAGTAATATTAATGAGCATGGACAATCCATGTAAATATGGGGCCGGGAAGATGGTAATGGAATGGGTTATTCACGGTTGGTGTATGCCATGTGCAATAAATAGAATAAATCAAAATCAAAATAATAAGTATTCCAATCCAATGTATCCAAACAAAAAAGTTTTCCGTACAGAATACGAATATTTTTATAAAAATAAATTGAAATATAAATATTGAAATTTTATTAATTCAATGGTAATTTATGATTTTTTTGTTTAATAATATTAATCGACTGAAAATTTTAAATATTAATTTATAAATTTCAAGAAATTAATAATATCTTTAAATGAATAACTATTAAAAAATACTTGATACTCCCTCCGTTCTTTAATATAAGACCATTTTGGTAAAATTTTCTCGTTCCTTAATATAAGACCCTTTTTAAAGACAAAAATGCATTAAATTTTTTTATTTTTACAAAATTACTCTTATACCAAGGTGCATTCATTCTCTTTTTTTAATAGTCTTGGGAGATGAGAATGGTAACTTGGAAAAAATAGCACACATTTGTACAAATTTAATACTAATAACTAACAAAACTCACTTTCTTAAGGGGCATAAAATGGTCAAAGAAAGTCCTATATTAAGGGACCGATGGAGTATTAATTTAATTATAATATAAAAATTAAAAATACTATGTGTTTAAGAAACTTTTTTTTTGTGTGTTTAAAAAAATTCAATGTAATTTAACTGACTTCATGTCATGGTATTACTATTAAACTCAAAAAATTTAATTCATTCCGTGCCGCATTTTTGCGTTTCACTGTCATGGTATTACGATTAAACGATTAATTAATGATCGCAATAAAGCAAAACAGGAGTATACTAATACTATAGAGAAGAGAAGGGCGGTTTTGAGTCTTTTGACTTGCAAGGTGGTGGAATACTATTAAAATAAAAAAACTGATATAGTAATATTAATTATATTAACGTAAAGCCTTCATTGAGATTTGATTTTTGCTACAATTTCGTGATTGTATCACTAAATTCTCAACAAACTTTCGCCTCTCTATCCCATTCCCACCACACCACCCATCTCCTCTATGCTATCTCCATTCTCCATCCATCACCCATAACAGAAGAAACTAGAAAACCTTCTCTCTCTCTCGTTCCGTTTTCCTCTTCTTTCTTTTTCCGTGTTTATTTTTCTCTTCAACCAATGCTCAAACCCATTCGATTCTTTCATCACGCATTCCTCTCTGAGTTTTACAGCTCGCTCTCTCTCTCTCTGTGATTGTGGGCCATTGCTTCAGCAGGATCTGATCGTCGTTTTCTGAACCCAAAATGGGAAGCAAATGGAGAAAACTCAAGGTTGCTATCGGGTTCAACCCCTGTGTTCACCTTCCCAAAACATTGGATCATTCCTCCTCCTCCCTCACCTCCACCACCTCACTTTCCGATCGCGTTTCTCCGTCCGGCGTTGTCTCCGGTCACCGCTCTCTCACTCCGACGCCCTCTTCCTCTGGTCTCCGCCTATCCAAATCCAAATCCAAATCCAAATCCTCCAAGGTTTGCATTTCCCATTATTAATCCTTTCCTTTTGCATATTCACAATACAAAGCTACATTCTTTTTTTATTTATTATTTATTTGTTACCTTATTATTATTATTATTTCCTTTTCTTCTTTCTGATTTTATTTTCTTTCTAAATTTCTAATATTCCGTGATTATGAAAAACACATTGCTAAATGCACATAAATATCAGATTCTAATCACTGATTAATTTTTTACTTTTTGTATTGGTCTTTCAAATGGGGTATAATAGTGGGTACATAAGAGTGTGATGATGTTGTCTGGCTATTATGAAAACGATTTATTATTTGTGGTGGTGGTGTTGCTTTCATCATCTCCATTATTGTATGTACTCTTTAAGGACCAGTGGCTTAGCTTATTGGAAAAAAAGGTTGCATTGCATTTGAGGACTCCCTTCTCCTTTTTTTGGTACTGTTCAGTTGAATGGGTGCCATGTTTCATTCTTTTTTTCATTTCATTTCATTGTCTATGCTTTGCTAATTGCTGAGTGCTAACCCCACAAAGTCAAATACCCTTTAACCGTTGATTGTGAAAACCCCAGCTGCAAACAATGAAAAAGTTAGGATTTTGATATGTGGCTACGATTGGATATGTAATGGAAAGCGGTATGGAATGTAAGGCTGTGTCGTAATGTAATGGAGTGGAGGACAGCTGAATGACATAAAGTTGAGTTAGCACTCCATATATAGGTTGTAATGGAGAAAAAGACTTTCCATTCCCTTCTGCCTAAATTGGAAAAGAAAAAGAGGGCTGTTAGATGGAGAATGGGGTGAATTGTGTTCCATCATGTTATGTTTCATTCAACTCTATTCCATTACTTTTCTATAGCAGTGATTGAATGAATCATCATCTTTGATTTCTCCTTCTTTTGATGATATTTTTATTTATTAGTGTTTATTAATTTCTTGAAAGGTTCAAATGTTCAATATTTAGAGTTGCGTATCACCTTTGCTTTACTGAAAGTGGTTTGCTGATTGTTGTTAGTTTTACTTTTTCCTTGATGTCCTCACTGTATTTGACCACCTACCGTTGACTTTTTCTTTTTCAAAAAGATAAACTTTACACATAAGTTGTAGATTTGCCAGGGAATCCTCTAGTTTTGGTAATTAGGCATCTAAATAGTGAATTGGCGTTTGTGGTAAAGATGGGCAGCATTCTATTTCATCTTTTTATGCATTGGTTTTTGTGGTGCACCTGCATCGAGACAGAATGGGGCAGTGTTAGACAAAATAATCTAATAGTGACTTTTGCAAATTTTGCATTTATTTATAAGTACTTTATTGAGGCATTGCTCAGATTCGCGGATTTTGAAAACATAATGATAAAAAAAGATTTATTTAATATTTTGAACATTTTAAAAATACTTAATATTTTCTTTTAAATAATTAAATTGATTTGATAAAAACTAAGAAACTATTGTTAAACTTTAACTTGCTTGGTTTTCTTTTTTTATTTTTTATTTTCTCCTTTTAAAAGCTTGGTGCCTTGGTGGTTCATGTAGATGATGGTTGAATCCATGTCCCCTATTCATGAAGTCATGTGTGCCATCTTTTTCCATTTCCATTACTGATTTTTTGTATGATAATTATTATAATTAAAAACTTCCATTCTATAAATGTTAGAAAAATGCAAAGTGATACAATTACAAACAAGTTTTCTTAACACATTTTACAAATGAAAAAAATTATTGTTTTATATGTTACTGGTTTACTTTACAAGATTGTTTCCCTTTCCCCTTTTTCAACTATGATTGGTCATAAAGCATTTGCAAAAATTTGGTACAGAAAATTTCGTATCACATTTTTAGTTATGCTCTAGACTAGATGACAGTAACATAGTTCAACTAAACAGTGTTCAATAGGGTTTAGAGTTTCACATTGTTTAACAGTGTTTTAAATGATATGGGAGTCATAAGGTGGTCTGGTGGTAGGGGTGTGGGAGGTAAAGGAGTGGGAGGTATAAGGTGGTGTGTGTTCAAATCCTCCCCATCGCAAAAACTAACATTACTAACAATATTTAACAACTAACATTTGCCATTAAAAAAATGTGTTTTAAATGATATTAACACAGTTCTTTTTTTTATTCTTCCATCATGGTTTGAGGGTACAAAGTTTGTATAGTTTTGCCTCATGTCTACAAGGAAACTTGTTGATAAAATTTCATATATTCCGTGTATCAATTGTTCTGAATGTTAGCACTTTGGGTTTTATTTTCCTCACATTTTTTTTTCCACATTTGCAGGGAACGTGTGCAATATGCTTGAACACAATGAAATCAGGGCAGGGGCATGCCATTTTTACTGCAGAGTGTTCTCACACTTTCCATTTCCAATGCATCACATCTAATGTAAAACACGGGAATCGGATTTGCCCTATTTGCAGAGCTAAATGGAAAGAAGTTCCTTTGCAGAGTCCTGCATCAAATGTATCCCATCACATGTCTCAACCAAGAGATGATTCCTTGCCAGCTATGCTACGGAGACTTCCTTCCCCACGTCAAGTTGGTACAGGTCAGCAGAGTTCATCACTTCATAATATAACAGAACCAACTATCTTTGATGATGATGAAGTCTTGGATCAACAAACTTCAATTACTCACCATATTAATGAGGATGATGGCAACATAGAAAATACAATGGAGATCAGAACATATCCTGAAGTGTCAGCTGTTTCCAAGTCAGGCTCTCGTGATAATTTCAGTGTATTGATTCATCTTAAAGCTCCCCCTCACCCCAGGAAACATGAACAAAACAGTGACAGGAACAATATTGAATCTTCAGTTAATAATTCTCGTGCTCCAGTTGATCTTGTTACAGTTCTTGACATCAGTGGTAGCATGGCAGGTTCAAAGATGGCATTACTAAAACAAGCTATGAGTTTTGTCATACAGAACCTAAGTTCATCAGATCGGCTTTCTGTCATTGCCTTCTCCTCCACGGCCCGTCGCATCTTTCCACTAAGAAGGATGAATGATTCTGGACGACAGCAGGCATTGCATGCAGTTAATTCTCTAGTTCCAAATGGTGGAACAAACATTGTTGAAGGATTGAGGAAAGGGGTCAAGGTGTTTGTTGACCGCCGATGGAAGAACCCAGTTGGCAGTATCATGTTACTATCTGACGGACAGGATACCTATAATGTTAGTAGTAGCAGGTCTCGTATTGGAGTTGATTACCGGTCGATTGTCCCAAACGCCATTCAGCGTAATAATGGCGAGGGCTTGCAAATACCAGTGCATGCATTTGGTTTTGGTGTTGACCATGATGCTACCTCAATGCATTCAATCTCTGAGATGTCTGGAGGTACATTTTCTTTTATTGAAGCCGAGGGTGTGATCCAGGATGCATTTGCTCAGTGTATTGGGGGACTTCTGAGTGTGGTGGTTCAAGAACTACATGTGGAAGTTCAATGTGTTCACCCCCGTTTGCAACTAAGTTCAGTAAAAGCAGGTAGTTACCAAAGTATATTGACTAACAATGGAAGAATGGCGTCTATCAAGGTAGGAGATCTGTATGCTGAAGAAGAAAGAGATTTTTTGGTGACACTCAATGTTCCAGTTGATAAATCTACTGATGAGATGTCATTGTTGATGGTTAGAGGTCTTTATTGTGACCCCATCAGAAAAATGGCGGGTTTGGATGTAACTAGTGAAGTTAAGATTCAGAGACCTAATGTAGCTAGAGATCTAGTTGTATCAAGAGAAGTAGACAGGCAAAGGAATCGGCTTCAAGCTGCTGAGGCAATGGCCGAGGCTAGAGTTAAAGCTGAGCGTGGTGATTTGACTGCTGCAATTTCTGTCCTGGAGAAATGTCACAAGGCATTATCTGAAAGTGTTTCTGCTGGTGATCCGTTATGTGTTGCACTTTCTGCTGAACTAAAGGAGATGCAAGAGAGGATGGCAAATCGACGCGTTTATGAAGAGTCTGGAAGAGCTTATGTGCTTTCAGGATTGAGCTCTCATTCGTGGCAAAGAGCAACTGCACGAGGTGATTCCACAGACACCACCAGCCTTGTGCACGCATACCAAACTCCTTCGATGGTTGACATGGTTACCCGTTCCCAAACCGTGATTTTGAGGACTCCACAACCTGAAAATATTCTTAAACCTGCTAAATCCTGTCATGACAAGCAGCGAAAAAAATAATGAAGGAAATTTCACACTTCTGTGACGATTATTTTTCTTCTTTTACCTTTATTACCTTGTGGTTCTGTTAACATTGGATATATAAGAAGGAAGGAAAGGAAATGATTTTAAGGCATTCCAATTTTGTGCCTATAAATTGTAAATGCTCCATGAGATATACTTCTGATTCTGATTCTGATTCTGATTCTGATTCTTTTTCATTAGTGGTGCTCTTCCTTTTTAATTACAAGTCTTTGATGTATCTATGGGTTGGTAGGTTTCACAAATAAAATAGTCTTCTGTTTCAAGTGATTTTGTTTACCCAGCGCAGTATGGGGTTTCAAATTCCAGCTGCACATAAATATAATCCGATTATTACTTTTATTATAGTTTATTCAAAGCAAAATAGTCAAAAATGATTTCTCTCCTGCCAATTTTCTTGTCAACAGAGGGAGAAAACTTTTTATATGGGGGACACATTATTTTCTTTCCTCTTAATCAACACTAAAACAGTGAGTTTTTTTTCTATACTTCTTTCTTTTCATTTTTCTTCCTCTTTTTCTACCAAGCCAAACAATAAGGCTTCAACTTTAACGCCATTAGTTGGTACTTGGTTGTATAAGTCCATGAAACTAGTGATATATATGTGGTCGTTATGAAAATCCTCCAAGCCAAGAGGACTATATGAAGAGGAGCACTTTATTTGATTTTTTTCTTTTTCTTATATTTTCTCACTGAATTAAAGAGTAGCATTATCCGCGATGATTATATCCTGTACCATTTTTTTCGTTATGACTGTGTTAAAGATGAACACACCTTCACCTTGGGAATGTTAATTTTAGTTTTGGATGAATGGAATTGGAAGGTGTTAAAGGGTCCCTTTCAGTAAGCACAGGGTCTGCTTTCAGAGAGGTGGTAGACTTGATGGATTATTTCCTCTAGTGTGGATGAGATTTTTAAAAGATAAACTTGTTGAAGAGAGTTGCTATTCGTTGCCATTGCCTGTTTAGCCATGCTCTTTCTTAATTCTCCAAAATATGATTTCTAATCTGTTAACCAACCAACATTGATACTAAGGAATCAATATCATCCTTTCCTTTTGTGAAAGTGAAAGTAAGGGTTGTGATTAAAACATGCAGGTTGGTGAAGATGACTTCCCTCCTATTACTCTAAAATTTCACTGCTTTTCACTTTATTTCATTTCAGTTAATTGAACTAGCTTATTAGTACTTCTTTCCAAAACAAGGAAATCAGAAGGAAAAAAAAAAAAATATTAGCCTTTGCTTTCTCAGAGGTGCTAATCATTTTGCTTTGACTTTCCTATTTCAAGCTCTCTCATAATTTTCACTGCTTCTGCTAAAAACAACTTCAAACTTTTAGCATTTTACACTTTACTCCTCATTGTCAAGAGTTTGCAGGGGTAAGCTAGGATGTGTTCTTTAATTTGGTAGTTGTTAATTTCATTCCATTCATAGGCTTTGAATACCATTATGGAAGCTAATTCTAAATCCATCAGCAAAGGTAGTTCTACACTTCTACCAGCTCACTGCCTATATTTATTGTCTAATGTGACAAACCATCGGAGCATTTGCATGTATGTATCCTCCTTCTATTGAAAGTTTTATCTTTAAGCACATCACATTATCACTTGTGGATTGATGTAAGATTATGAGTCCATTACACTAGCTATTCCTTAGCTTATATTAACTGTCCCATGCTACTTGGTCTATTTTTCAGATTGAATCCTCTGTAGCTCGTGTATATTCATACTTTATAAAAGTATTGAAGTCATTAAAAGGCTCTCTCTCTCTCTCACACACACACACACACACAGAGACACACACACACACACACATTACCCATGACAGGATGTAGCTGCATGGTGGTTATCATCTACTAATGAATTTATCTTCGAAAATCACCTAAGAGATGTGTTTTGTTTCATAACACACTGGAAAGTTCTTGACCTTAGATTTATGTAGAACTAAATATTCATTTCTTTTCCTTGCAGTGTACGGGTTGGAATAAATGAAGCATCAACTCAAATTTTCTGTTTCTCTTGTTATTAACTTGCTATGGATTCAGCACTCATTTTGTGGTTAGTAATACCATTTATAATACATTTGGTATTTGGATTTCCAACTGTCATCTGTGGTAGGTATACCTTATGTACTAATCTTTAGGCGCTTACATGCTAAAAGTAAAAATAATAAAAAGACATATAAGTTTTTTATTTGTTGTTGGGCATTGCATTATGCTAGTAATTTTGAGTGTACAAAGGCGGCGCAACGACAAGGTTGCTGCCTTGTGACTTGAAGGTCATTGGTTTAAATCTTGGAAACAGTCTCTTCGCTTACGGGAGTAAGGCTTGGTATATCTATCCTTTCATACCCCACCAGGTGGGAGCCTCATGCGCTGGGCCGCCCTTTAGTAATTTTGAATGTATAGAGGTTCTGTTTAACATGTTTCTTCTGAGTCATAGGTATAATCCAAATGAGCCTAGACATAATGCTTTTTATTTTTTACTTCTTGCTTCTTGTTTGACCAGCAGATGAATCTTCTGTTACTGGCCTAAACAAGTGGAAATGTAGATGTTCTTCTTTCCAAGGGAACCAGAGAAACTCTCTTGCTAATTGTTCCAAGTCATGTGATTGCCATTCAGGTATACTGATATAGAAAGACTGCGATTGCCATTAGGTGAAATAGAGAGACTGTGATCACATCCTGAATACTGTTTACTGCTTTTTACCTTCCATGTAGATGCTAAAGAGAGTGCATCCACATGGACATGCATATGTGATCCAAATGGGTTTCCTGAAGTGACAGCAGATAGCCATAATCCTAATTGCTTTATTGCCTGCAATTGCATTTGGGGTATCTTTCCTTCTTTCTCTTTTTCTTCCATCTTCAAAGTTCACTAATTGATGCTTCCCAATAACTGATTTAGATGGACTCATGCTAAACCTGTTGTTATTATGCATGGAACAAAAATGCATATGTACACATGTAAATGATCTAGGCAATGGCTTCTTCTTAGATCAAAGTACTTAAACTAATTTATGATTTTGAGTGTTTCGCAGGAACTGTTAGGATGCCACAGGGTTCAAAGAAACACATTTCGAGCAAGATTGTAATAAGCATTTTGACATTGTGTTTTATATGTACAACTATTGCGTTTCTTGCCTCAGTTGTATGTTATGTCCGCCGAAGGGAGAGATGTCCTACACAATCACCAATGATCTCATCAGATAAGGATACGAGTAGCAGTAGTACCACCAACTTTATAAGTCGCAGGACTTCTTTAGTGCCAGAAACAAAAGTCTCTATAAATTCTCCTATTAGTCATATTACAGGTATGATGGTTGAGTTTGTCTGTTAAAATGTATTCATTCCAAACTGTTGGATTTTATACTCAAAGTCCAAAGTCCTTCTGCTACTTTGCCACTATGTTTGGTTCTTAATTACTGTTTTCTGTTTTGTTCTTTAGGATGCTTTCATAAAGCCTCTTTATTGTTTGGGAGCCAAAGAGAAACATTTCATGGAAATATTATTCAATTTTCGTTTGCTGAACTGGAAAATGCCACTGAAAACTTTTCAGCTTCCAACCTGATTGGACTAGGTGGAACTAGTTATGTATACCGTGGTCGACTCAAAGATGGTAGTAATGTGGCAGTCAAGCGACTAAAAGATCAAGGAGGGCCTGAAGCAGACACTGAATTTTTCACAGAGGTAAACTAATCTTAAGTTGTTAACCATATTCAGTTATTTTTGGTTGATCATTCTATGTTATAATGTTCCTTATTATCAAGATAATAAAGATAAGCCTGAAACTCATTTTAGTTAACATATTTTTGTTTGTTCAGATTGAACTGTTGTCAAGACTTCATCATTGTCATCTGGTGCCATTGATTGGATACTGCTCAGAATTAAAAGGAAAAAGTGTTCAGAGGTTACTAGTGTTTGACTACATGAGCAATGGCAATTTGAGGGACCGTTTAGATGGAGTTTTCGGAAAAAATATGGATTGGACTACTCGCGTTACAATTGCATTTGGAGCTGCAAGGGGCTTAGAGTATCTTCATGAAGCAGCTGCTCCAAGAATTCTGCACAGAGATGTCAAATCCACAAACATTCTTCTGGATAAAAATTGGCAAGCAAAAGTATGAGTCTTAGTTGTTCACTTGTTCTATATTGTTCTGATTCCTAACAAATGGGTAGATACTTAAGAAAAGATAATATAATTGGATACACATTAGAATCTGACCAAGGGAATGTGGTTTAAGAGTGTAATTAGATACTGAAACAAATTCTAATTTTAAGTGGTTTTTACTTGTTAATGTGTTTTGTAATTTGTACTGTCAAGTTCCTTTTGTACAGCTGCAGAAGTATGTTTCTTGAAGAAATATGGAGTTAATAAGTAAACCATTGGTGTGGTAGGATTCACTTAAATCATGAAGTATACATTTACAATCTTTTCAATTAATCAATTTGCAGATAACTGATCTTGGTATGGCTAAAGACTTGAGATCTGATGACCTCCCCAGTTGTTCAGATTCTCCAGAAAGAATGAAGGGGACATTTGGCTATTTTGCACCTGAGTATGCAATTGTTGGGAGAGCCTCTCTTGAGTCTGATGTCTTCAGTTTTGGAGTGGTTCTTCTTGAGCTTATCAGCGGTCGCCAACCCATCCATAAATCTGCAGGCAAAGAAGAAAGCCTTGTTGTATGGGTATTGCAAAATCAATTATCCTTTATTACACCAACCTGAATTTGCATTAGTGAACATCCTAAGTTGTTTAATACTAGTAGCTCAGAAATCCTAAGTTGTATTTTTGTTAATCGTCATATCTTTTACATACTTATAATGTATTTTTGTTGATAATTACCTTTTTCAGTTTGAACTTCTTGTATATGGCTTGCTTAGTGAATTCTACTAAGAGATTATGGAATTATGGATACTCAAATATTGATATGGCTTGTCAAACTTGTTCTGTTTTAGGCGACACCTCGCTTACGGGATAGTAGGCGAGTAATAACGGAGTTGGCCGATCCACAATTGAAAGGAAACTTCCCAGAAGAAGAGGTGCAAATAATGGCAAACTTGGCAAAGGAGTGCTTACTTTTGGATCCTGATACTCGACCAACAATGAGTGAAGTTGTTTTAATTCTCTCAAGTATTTCCCCAGGCAAATGTAGAAGGAGAAGAAACATTCCACTGAGCCCTTTTCAGGTGAACACATTCACTTTGGTGTCCTCAGTTCTTAACTGCAGCATTCTAGTTTCTTATATTTCAAAATTTTTGTTTGATCTATCCTCACTTTTTTCTTTCTGGTAATGTGAAGAAACCGGAGGATGCAGAGAAGCAAAGACAAGCTCCATGGAGTAGTAGATTTCCAGATCATAATTCATTGCCACTTGGTATTGACAACAATCTTTGTGTTGGAAAGGAAGATAAAGATGTAGACACAGTTTCAACTGAATATACGAAGAGTTTGATCCTCTTGACTTCAAAAGGTGAGAAGTGGCATGCATCAGAAGAGGAAATGGTAGACCTAACTGAGCCTCGGTTTGAATCATTTTGCATGACAAACGTCAATTTCCCTTGATAACATACACCTGCCATTATGCATTGGTTTTGAGAAAAAAATGTTCATCTAGTTTTTTTTTCTTTCATTTAAATGTAAGAGCTCATTGTTGTTGTTTTTTAGATAAGCATAGAAACTCCACCAAATAAAAAAAGATAAGCATAGAAATATAGTATTTTATAATTGTACAGAAAAGCATATAGTACTTGATTCTGGTTTTACTTCATTTGGAGAAGAATCGGACGTGATACTTCATACTTGTACAATCATTGTAAATTGGTAAAGATATTTTACAAGGCAGTGACCTTTGAACTAGTTGAATTACAGACAATGTTGCCCAAATTTCTCCTGATTATGACAAATTAAATCAAATTTAGGTTTCTTCACTTAGAAAGATATTCATATATATTTCAACGTCTTAGCCATTTTGGATTCAAGAGACAGTTTTATATCGCCCTGCCAAATTTTGCTTATTGGTATGCATGCCTATTTTACGAGTTTGAGCGACGGTTAAGCAATCAATGGGGAATGATATCGTGTGTTTTACCGAGAGATTTCCAAAATAATTAGAATAAAAGAACACTAAGACAAGACACAAAGAAAGGATATCATAAATATGAAGTAGAAAGTCTGAATTGGGCGGCCAAAATGGCCACAGGGCACCCAGGTGGTTGTGCGACAATGGGGCGGTGACATCCTGAATTATACCATTGACTTCAGGCCACCGGGTGGCCAGAGTGACCGCTGGGCGGTGACATTCTAAATTTTGCAACTGACTTCAGGTCGTCGGACAACCAACGTGATCGCTGGGCAGTGGAACGCATAATTATGCACAGTCGTATTCTTTGCTGAAACATGTTTTTGATAGTTTTAAAACGTGTGTCTCTTCATGGAATTGAAATAAGATTTATAAGGCTTGTTCTTTCATGAATTAATGTGTTTATTCATGAAACCTACATTCATTTACGAATGATTAAATCAATCAATGAAAGGTTAAAACTCTATGTGAAATGTTGTTTTTCCTTATCAAGTGAGATGAGTTGTTCTAATTTCTAAATATAGAACCAATCTATATTAGAAAAGGATGACGAAATCTTGCGTGTGCAAACCTGGTCAAAAGAGCTTTATTGTATCCTGGAGGTGATTCGCCAGTACACCATTTGCATCTAGTTCATAAATAGACTGGTGGGAGCGAATCGAACCTAAAGCTTAGTGTCTATACATGTCTTAGAGTATTGTGCTTGGGCATCTCTTCTTTGTTATTTTCTATTTGTTCATTTTTTTTTAGAACGATCGCCTTCCGGAATTTTTCACCAACATCTATATATATAGACACATCACACATGGGTGGGTATATATGTTAGTTGGGGTGGCATTTGTGACATTGAATCCACCTTTGAATGGTAGATGAGAGGTGTGACATGTGGAAAGGACGGTATTGAAGTTTAACATAAGAAACGGATGTGACTTATTTATTGAGTGGTAAAAGTTAGAACTGTAGAGGCAACCATTGTAAGTAGTTGATGGATCCACCTCCTCCTCCAAACACACCGTTGCTGGGTTCAGCTCCCCCTGGCGGAGGATTCTTGGATTCATGGTAAAGCACTCATTTTTACTTAAGTTCTGCAAATGCATGTTAAATTAAGCAATAGGAAGAAAAAAAAATAATAAAGGTGAAATTGACTATGTCTTCGTTTGTTCTTTTGGTTTTATTTTATTTCTTGCAGCTTATGGTTTCTATGCTGCTGTGGTCTATTTAATTGCTGCCTCCCTCCCCTCTTCGAACCAGGGCCTCCTCCTCTCTAATGCTTGCTGCATTGTTCTGCCAAACCTTTTTGATTTCAGCATTTTCTTTTTGTATGAACCAATGCCAGGAAACTGGAAAAATAAAAGTGAAAATAATTTACCTTTCTAAGCAACAATATAATTAATGGTTTAGCTGCAACCTAAATAATTTATGACAGGACATTAATCATTTGATGCATGTAACTTATCCTACCTAATGAGAAAATGATTTGGTTGTGGTTTGTAGCTGTGACCTCAAATTTTGTGGCTTTGATTTTCTATATTACTACTACTAATCAACCCTATGCTGTATTTGGTATCTAAATTAGGGATTTAGCTTCCCTAAAATGAGTAGAGAGTAAAATATGTAATTTTACCCATTAATGAGAAAATCAAGTATGATTTGTTATGCATGTGCATGTAAATTTAAACATTAATTTTCTCATCAATGCCCAATAGATATAATTTTTTCTTCTAATTTGGGACCCGACTTCTCTAACGTGAGCAACTCACTTTAGAGCATAAAGTAAGTGATATCAACCATTGATAAAAAATTAATAGTTAAATTTACATGCACGTGCATAATAAATTATCATTGATTATTTTTTTCATTAATGGTTAAAATTATCTACTTTACTTTCAGTGGTGACCCTGAGCATGGTTGAAGTGGGCGACCGCCCATAACCCCATTTTCAGAGGTGCACCAAAATTTATTTTAGTATGTATAAATATTAAAATAAAAATTGTATATTGTTAAAATTATATAATTTTTTATAAAAAATAATATAGTCACATGTAATTAGTGAACTGGTAGGTGATGTTTCCACTCCTCAACAAAAATCTATCCACAATTTTGGAAAAATGAACCGATGATACTGTATGTTATTCACATTGTTCAACGTTGAGCATAAACAAGGGAGTGCAGTATATTATTTCCTTTCATTTCTCTCAGCTTGAACTTCTCTCTAAACATCAACGTAAACATGAACCTCTCTTTTGAACCTTCCTCTCATTCCCTCTAATCTCTCAATCTCTGATCTCTCTCTAATCTCCTTGTCGTCCTATTTTGTCGAATCACCAACACAAAACAATGGTGTCGCACCTTTGCAAGACCTAACCCTGGTTTTTTTCTTAATGTTAATCTATCTGTATCTTACTCTCTCTCTCTCTGATCTCTGAGTCTTTCGTTGTCACGATAGGGATTTCGTAGTTTCACAGCAGTGAGAACTGAGACACAGACTCATGGTGGCGCAATTGAGGGAGGGTAGCAAATGGGTGCTTCTCAGTAAACCATTATGACGTGAATCGTGACTCCCCTGCTCCATTGGAATCTTGAAATCGTACCACAAACCTCCACTTGTCAGCCGCAACAAGCTTCTCTATGATGCGCCACCATCGCTGATTGCCCCTTCCATCGTGCAGTGGCCTCCAAGGATTGCTCGTACATTTAGTTGTTTACACCTCCATGATGCAATTTATATTTCATACCTTTGGGAATTAGGGCTACGAGTGCAATGTAGCAATGCCAATATAGTGTTGGTGTGAGCTGTCAATAATAGGAAAATCAAATATTCTTTATTATTAAAATCCCTCCTTTTAAGGGTCAATCGGGAAATTAGCCTAAAATAGCTTCCTAATTTTTCTCCTTGTACAATTATATATATGGGTCTGTATCAGCAAATGATATTCATCTGAGAAATAGATTTTCTATTCTTCTTTTTGACATGGTATTAGAGCAGAGATCTTAGGGTTTCTACTCTGCTCCTAGCGGCGACTCCTATCAGTGACGCGAACAACATCTCTCCGGCAACGGCAACGCGAACGGCATCCCTCACTCAGGCGACTCAAGCGACAAACGACGACTCCTACCTTGGCCATAGAAACCATGACCGAAAAAGAAGATGAAGTGCAGTCTAGTAGGAACAAGGAAAAAGAAGATAATGATGTGCAGTCAATCCTAGAAGACTTGACATCAAGGATGACATAAGTCTTGACTCAAAACCAGATGCAGACTCACACACCGAACGTCGACTCTTTCGCAGCGCAGATCGGCATAAAGTTGGATGGCTCCAACTATGCACTGTGGTCCCAAATTGTTGAGATGTATATCTCTGGCAAAGACAAGTTGGGATATATCAATGGAGATATCCCACAACCTTCATCAACAGACCCGAGTTTTCAGAAATGGAGAACTGAAAACACAATTGTGAAGGGTTGGTTGATTAACTCCATGGACACATCTCTGATTGGCAATTTCATTTGATTTCCAATTGCAAAGATGGTATGGGATTCTATTGCTACAACTTATTTTGATGGTTCTGACACATCTCAAGTATATGATTTGAAAAGGCAGGTGACCAAAATAAAATAGGCTGGAGGATCCATTGAAAAATATTACAATGATCTTCAAGGCTTGTGGAGAAAAATTGATTTTCGTCGTCTCAACCCAATGATGTGCCCCGATTGATATACAAAAATATAACTCAATCATACAAGAAGATCGAGTGTATGTCTTTCTCGATGGGTTGGATGATCGGCTAGATAAAATTCGAAGTGATGTACTACAGTTACAACCATTTCCTACTGTTGAACATGCCTATGCTCATGTGAGAAGGGAAGACATTAGATAGGCAGTAATGATAACAGAAGCAGAGAACATGCTAGTGTTGTCATGGCCTCTAGAGGAGTCAAGATTGGAAAACAACCACTGCCTTCACTTCATATATCTCCTTCAAGTGAGGGTAGAAAGCCAAATGTAGCCCTAAGACCAAGGTACAATCAGAAGGTGGAGGATGCACTCATTGTGGAAAGTTGAAACATACTCGTGAAACTTGTTTCAAGTTAAAGGGGTACCCAAAATGGTGGAATGAATTCAAGGCAAGGAAACAACATGAAGCTACTGCTAATGGAGGGTCTGGTCGAGCTGCATTAGTGAATTCAGAGCCTCAGTTATCTTTCATTTCATCTATAGAATCTCAAAACACTGAAAAGATACATAGTGAACAAGGTAACTGTGGTTATGCATTCCTTAATTCTAACTAGGGTAATGATAGTGGCTGGATAATTGACTCAGGAGCAACTGACCACATGACCTTTGATCCGAGCGAATTTATCAAAATCACTCCACCATGGCGGACTAGTGTTGCTAATGCTAATGGGGTCACATATCCAGTTACAGGGGCTGGAACTGTTTCTTTATCACCTTACTTTCTTTGTCCAACATTTTACTAGTTCCATCACTCTCAAATAAATTGATATCTGTAAGTCAAGTCACTGGAGATTTAAATTGTGTTGTGCTAATTTATCCTTCCTTTTGTCTTCTTCAAGATATTCTCATCAAGGAGATCATTGGGTGTGGTACTAAGAGAGGGGGGTTATATTACATGGATGATTTCAGCTCTGGAAGAGCTAATAATATGCATCACACAACCAGTGTTAAGGAAAGACAAATCTGGCTATGGCATCATCGCTTGGGGCATCCATCTTTTGGCTATATGAAGCATTTATTCCCTGATTTATTTTCACATTTACACGATACAGACCCGAAATGTGATACTTGTATCTTATCCAAAAGCCATCGTGTATCTTATCCAACAAGCTCGAATAAAAGTAATATTCCTTTTGCATTGATTCACTCTGATGTTTAGGGACCTTCCCCAGTAGCTACTTCTTCTGGCATTCGTTGGTTTGTGATATTTGTGGATGATTGCACTCGAATGACTTGGTTATATACGTTGCACCATAAAGATGATGTCTTTAGTGTTTTTCAATCATTTCATGCAATGGTTAAGACATAATTTTTAGCTAAATTCAGATTCTTCGTTCTGACAATGGTGGAGAATATATCAACAAGGAATTTCAAGTTTATTTCCAACTTCATGGACTTATTCATGAAACTTCTTGTGCTCAAACACCACAGCAAAACGGGGTTGCCGAACGGAAGCATCGACATATCCTAGAAACAGCCCGTGCTCTCCTGATTGGTGCCCATATGCCTTGTAGTTATTGGATTGATGCAATAGCTACAACTGTACATTTGATAAACCATATGTCATCCAAACTACTAAATTTTAAGACTCCAATGCAAGCTCTTTCTGAACATGTTCCATTACCTACTGTTTTGATGATCCCTCCACGAGTCTTTGGATGTGTTGCCTTCGTTCATCTATAAAAATCAATGCACTAAACTTGATCCTTGTGCTGTTCGATGTGTCTTTATAGGATACGGCCCCCATAAGAAGGGATACCGTTGCTACAATCTAGCAACCAAACGGACCTGCATCACCATGGATGTCACCTTTGTGGAATCTGAATATTTCTTTTCTTCTTCACCCATATCCAATTCTCCTCTTCAGGGGGAGATACAAGATAAAGAGCAAAATTGGGTAAATCTGCCAGCATTTGAAGCTGACCCTATAAGTGAAGAAATGAGGGCAGATGCGCCAGTTTTTGAGGCTGACCTTATGATGACTGATGAAAAGCAGAGAAAAGGGAACGATTGTATTACGATACAAGTCGTTGAACCTGAAGCTGAAACTGAAAATGAGCCAAATCATGGACCCCCTTACTCTTTAGTACATGACGACCCATCTCCTGAGAATTATCCTGAGGTAAGTATTCCTACTACACTTCCTTGTGTCAATGATTTAGATACATCTTTCGATTATAACTTACCTTTTAGACAGAATCGTGGTAAGCCACCTAAGCGGTACTCCCCATATTTTGAGAAGAAAAGGTCAAAATATCCAATTGCAAATTATGTAACTACTCAAAAATTATCAGAACCCTTGAAAGCATTTGTGCATACTCTATCCTCTTGTCATGTTCCTAGTGGAATACAAGAAGCCTTAACAGATCCAAAGTGGGTGCAAGCTATTAAAGAGGAAATGGATTCCTTACAAAAGAATGAAACATGGAGTCTAGTTTCATTATCGAAAGGAAAAAAAACAGTAGGGTGCAGATGGGTTTTTTCTGTTAAGCACAAAGCAAATGGATCCATCGAAAGGTATAAGGCGAGGCTTGTGGCAAGGGGGTACACCCAAACATATGGTGTGGATTATCAAGAAACTTTCTCACCAGTGGCAAAACTAAATATTGTTCATGTTTTGTTGTCATTAGTAGCGAATTTAGACTGGCCATTGCATCAATTTGACGTGAAAAATGCATTCCTTCATGGAGATCTCGAAGAAGAAGTCTACATGGAAATTCCACCAGGGTACAACACATCTTCAAGGACTGAAGTAGTGTGTAAGTTACAACGAGCATTATACGGGCTAAAATAATCACCCCGTGCTTGGTTCGGTCGACTTAGTTCAGCTATGAGAAAATATGGTTTTAGACAGAGTAATTGAGATCATACTCTATTTTTGAAACACCGTTTGGGAAAGGTAACAACCTTAATAATATATGTGGATGACATGATCATTACAGGGGATGATATGGAAGAAATCTCAAGACTCCAAGAACAATTGGCAACTGAATTTGAGATGAAGAATCTTGGAGGACTTAAATATTTTTTTGAGGTAGCCAGAACAAAACAAGGTATATCTCTTTCTCAAAGAAGACATGTGCTGGATTTGTTATCTGAAGCTGGATTGTTGGATTGTAAACCTGTTGACACTCTCATTGTTCAAAACCATAACCTTGGAAAGTGTACAACTTAGATTCCAGCCAATAAAGAAAGATATCAAAGACTAGTAGGCAAGTTGATTTACTTATCTCATACTCGCCCAGATATTGTATATGCGGTGAGTATAGTAAGTCAATTTATACATTGCCCTAGTGAAGACCATATGGGTGCAGTTATCCAGATTCTTCGTTATTTAAAGTCCTCTCCTGGGAAAGGGCTTATGTTCTCCAAGAATAATCATCTAAATATTGATGGCTACACTGATGCTAACTGGGCAGACGATGCTCATGACAGGAAGTCCACATCAAGTTACTTCACATTTGTAGGAGGTAATCCAGTCTCATGGAAGAGTAAGAAGCAAAAGGTAATGGCATTATCAAGTGCTAAAGCTGAGTTTAGAGGAATGTCTAAGGGTCTTTGTGAACTGCTTTGGCTTGGAAGATTGCTAACTGAAATTGGCTTTCCTCCTAGTGTTGAAATGAATCTGTTTTGTGATAATAAGGCTGCTATTGCTATCTCTTACAACCCAGTGCAACACGATCGTACTAAACACGTGAAGGTGGATCGACATTTCATCAAAGAAAACCTTGAAGCCAAAATAGTTAGATTTCCTTTTGTTAAGTCTGAAAATCAGTTGGCAGACATGCTTACAAAGGCAGTCTTTAGCAAAGTTTTCCATAGCTCACTTGACAAGTCGGGCATTGGTAATATCTTTGCACCAACTTGAGGGGGAGTGTTGGTGTGAGCTGTCAATAATAGGAAAATCAGATATTCTTTATTATTAAAATCCCTCCTTTTAAGGGTCAATCGGGATATTAGCCTAGAATAGCTTCCTAATTTTTCTCCTTGTACAGTTATATATATGGGTCTGTATCAGCAAATGATATTCATCTGAGAAATAGATTTTCTATTCTTCTTTTTGACATAGAGGACTAAGCAATTTAGTTGGGTTGCAAAATGTAAAGAGGGAGGAGCTGAGAACATAAGAGAAAATAATAAAAAACAATGCCAATGCCAATCCATTTGCGATCTATTATATCACAAGTAGATAAAATAGCCTTATTTTGATTTTTATCAAAAATAATTTTTTTAAAACATTAATTATGAACGAATTATTAATGATTTTGCATAAAAAATGCAAGGAGAACAATATTCAAATGATTATGAAGGCACATCGTATTCTCGTTCGCCCAGGGCACTCTAAATCTCATGACCAACCCTATTTACTTTCTACTAACTTTAAAGGAGCCAAATCCACAAGAAGTACTCTAACAAATTACATCCAAGGAAAGAGGCAGGAGATTTTCTAAGCATGAACCAATTTATAAGTAATTGTTTTATAAAAAATTCTTATAAAAATTAAAAAAAAGTATTAAATATGTTTTTAGTCCCTATAAAATAGGTAAATTTTGATTTTGGTCCTTGTAAAAAATTTTCTTTGGTTTTCATCCCTTCAAAATTTAAAAATAATGTTTTTGGTCCTTGTAAAATAGGCGAATTTTGATTTTGGTCACTATAAAATGTTTTCCTTTGATTGTCATCCCTCTAAAATCTGAAATCACTGTTTTTGGTCCCTAGTATTCATTTTAAGGAAGATAAAAACAAATTCATTTTAGGGGTCAGGAAATTTTTTTGGGTAGTTACATGCTAACATAGCATTACATACGCCATTCGGTGTCACCTGGTATAACCATGTGACCTTTCGTAAGACACGTAAGTAGTTAATGGACGTCACACAACGGCAGAGACCAAAAACAATACTTTCATATTTTAGAGAGATGAAAACCAATGAAAAAAAAATTACATGGACAAAAAACATATTTAACCCTAAAAAAGACATAAAACGTCTTAAAACAAGTGGCCTCTAATATGGACCCTATTTTAGGGGTCCAAATTTGGTCTCTGTGTTAAAACTAAATATATCCGATTTTATTTTACTTTTTTTAAATTTTTCTCTAGACAAACCATTAAAAATCTAGTATTGAGGTGTTTAAAATTTAATAAATTTCTAATAAAATTTTGATAAAATAGAAGAGTCCACCGTTCGGGTCCATATTAGGAGCCACCCTTAAAACTGGGCATGATATAAGA
Organism: Calophaca sinica; assembly: GCA_037113605.1. Taxonomy (NCBI): domain Eukaryota; kingdom Viridiplantae; phylum Streptophyta; class Magnoliopsida; order Fabales; family Fabaceae; genus Calophaca; species Calophaca sinica. Next base: position 126,181,175 of record CM073732.1, read on the forward strand.
CTTTTAAAATGGGTTCCACAAAATGATTTTCCGTAAGACTCTAAACTAAGATAAAAAAATAAAAAATTTTGGAAGTGACCATAATCCACACATATCACCCCATGCCTCAGCCCCACATTTACATCAGAATCAAATATCAGAATTATCTCAAACTAAGCAGCCTTTTTTTTTTGACGAATCAAACTAAGCAGACTTAGAAATACAAGATCTAAGATTAATATACTATTCACCCAACAAACTAGGATTCTTATCTATTTTAGTCAAAAACTATATATTTGATTAAAATCGTGTGGGCCGGGTCACGGCACTCGTGCATCAAAACTGATGCTCAAATCCTTGGGATGGGTCCTCCTCTTGTATGGATCCAGTCTGTATTTCAGGTTAACAATTTGATATTATATCTTCCGGAAGGTACAACCATCGCACTTGTTCAATTAATGCTATCACAAGGGCTGCTTGTCAACCCTTTATATGGTTTGTACTCTACTACTGCATATAATTAATTAATGGATTTAAATAATATAAAATCAGTGCTTCTATACGAAATACAGATTACTCAAAACAAACTCATTTATTACACTACAATTCTGACCTCATAATCACATTCCTGCAATAGAATAGCTTATCCAATGTTTGTGCATAGTACCTTAGAGACGTACTGCATTGCACGTTATATAATACTTGTTTACACTCAAAATATTTCCAAGTATTAGCCGAATCCAACAGTAGCCAAAGTAAGAAAATTAGTCGATTGGATGTTAGCTGAATCACAAGCTAGCCGAATATATAGCTGACAGAGCCATAAGCAGGAAACTAAGAGCTAGACATGGGCCTTGAGCTTACTGGGTTGAATTGAAGATATTGGGCCCATTGGACTAACATGAAGTCACTTATTGGGTCAGATTCTTGAAATTGCTTCATGAGCCGAATGAGGTGGAGGTTAATTTTGAATTAATTTAAATTCAAAATTAATTAAAGTCAAGATGATCTCCAAGTTTTTAGGAGCTGAGCGAGAGAAATAAGGATAAGATCCACGCTGAGAAGACCGTTGGTTGAAAACGTGGCCATGACGTGGTAGTGCGCCTAGATTTTAGGATCGTGGTTAGTGGAGCATGACACTACTCAACCGATTAACTGCCAACTAGGGGTTTATCATTGTTAGCCAACTGAACGTGGCAAATAGGGGTAGTTCTTAGTTGTTACTATAAATACCTAAGTTGTACATAATTTTAGGGACATCAATCAATACAAACAACTTATTTTCGCTCAAGTTTATTCTGTCGCACTTTATGTTTACCTTTGTGTTCTCGTTTTTATCTTAGTTCACTTACTTAACCCTTTTTGGAGTGAATTAAGGGACCCATAGCTGAGGAACAAAGTTCCTTTCTTGGCGTAATCACTTGAAGAAAAGGGAATCACTGTTGTAAAGTTTAGCCGATTTGCGGCTAAGTTACATTCCAATCAACAATGCTCTTATGAAATTTCAAAATAAGTTTATGAATTTATAATTAAGTTTTAATTTTTAGAAAAATAAAAATTTACTTCCTGTTATATATGTCACTGAGAATAAATGTTAGATAATATGTCTTAGACTTTTTTCCGTTCAACAAAATAGCAGGACTCTTATAATGAAAATTTAAAATCAAAATAAAAATATTAAGTGCACAATGCTATTCGGATTTCGGAGAAAAAAATACACATTTATCACAATTTGGACCAGGGACGAAACCACTTCATAGCCATCAGGGCCGGGGCCCTGATGATGTTTTTTAAAAAATTTGCATACCTTTAATGTCTAGGCATATATACCAGTTGAAGCAAAGATAAATGTGACACTATGTTAACGTGAGTCGCTGAGGTGAGACTTTTTTTTTTGATCGGGAATGAGGCGAGGCGAGGCGAGGTATTAATATAAACTATTTCCTTTTTTTTTATAGAACAGGTAAATCTTTTTTTTTTTGAGTAAATATCCCAATTCTGGTGGTCAAAAAAAATCAGGAAGACCAATTTGGTCTATAAAAAATAAAAAATATGAATTTAGTTCTTAAAAATCTTAAATATCGGTTAAATTAGTCACTAATAAGAACAAAATATCCCTAAAAATTATCTTAAAATGACTAATTTGACTGACATTTGATTTCTTGAGTACCAAATTGATATTTTTCATTTCCCAGTTACCAAATAGGTCTCCGTATTTTTTATCAGAACCATTTTGGGCCTTTACTTTTTTTGTTGAGTTGTTGATAAAACTATAAACATGTGAGTATCATGGAATCACTCACAAGTTTAAAAATTTAAATATATTTTCAATTTTTAAAAAGTATGACTTTCTTAAAGAGGAATGCTACAGACACTCTCTCTGACATTCTCTCTTAAACACTCTCTCATTGATTGGGTCACGTCACACTTTTTTTTTCTTTCCCAAATCAACAATTGGATTGAAAGTTACTATCATATAGATCATATCTGTAAATTTTAACATTAATCTATGATTATTTGATATGTCATCAAGATGCGTCAAGATTAACGGTATTTGTAATTACACCGTTGACGTAAATATTGATGCATCTTGATGACATAGCAAATGATCGTAGATTAATGTTAAAATTTACAGATATGATCTATATGATAGTAACTTTCAATCCAATGGTTGATTTCAAAAAAAAAGTGTGACGTGGCCCAATCATTGAGAGAGTATTTAAGAGAGAGTGTCAGAGAGAATGTCCGTAGCATTCCTCCTTTAAATTAAGTTTTTATTTGAATTTTATTGATTTATTTACTTTTATATTTTAAAAATAATCTGTTTTTAATTTCTATAGAATAGTTTTTTTGTCTTAATCTCCAATAAAGTGAACTTCTGGCTTCCTTCCTGATTTGGACATAAAAATACTTTGTTTACTTTCATTGAAAAGTAAACAAAATATTGAAAATATTTAATCTTATTTATGTTTATTTGTCCCATAAAATATTTTTTTATACAATTCAAACTAGGAATATAAATTTGAAGTGGCTTTACATAGCTAGATGTGATTGTGAAATGTTGCACCGACTGCCGGGACACACGATAGGGAAACAAGGTGGGACTTGACGTAAACGTTGACAGAGAATAGATTAATGATCTCGCAAATGCTTTCGTACTAGAAACTTTGGATTGAAGTTTTTTTTTCAGAAAAACTTGAAATTTGTATTTGATTATAAAAATAATAAACCACTGGTTATTCCATAATATACAAGTTTCATTTAACATTATTATAAAATATAATCGGGAACTCTTTTGGCTCTCCATCACCATTTCTCTTGTCTCTATCTCTCTCTTAATTCTTCTCTCACTCTTCATTATTACCCCATTTGTTATCCATCTTTTCTCTTCTCATACACTTGTTTTTCTCCAAGGAGAGGATCCAACTTGAACTCTTTTGTCGTACGTTTTTTATTCGGTTTAATTTCACTTTTGTTCCTCTAGTTTGAGTTATATGTAATTTTGGTCTCTTAAAATTTTTTCAAACCCTTTTAATTAAGCAAGTATCAATTTTCTTTCACCTAAACCCCTTAAAGTTTCATATTTTATTAAAATATTTGCGGTTTTATGATAGATTTGGTATATAAAATAATTTTATAAGTTTAAAATTAAAAATAATGATAATTTTGAAGAATTTTGTAGGATGAGTTTGAGTTTAAAAATAATTAAATTTAATATTTTTAATTAGTGAGTTTTAAGTAAAATAATGTTTAAAACAACTTAATCAATTTGTTAAAAATTTTAACAGATTATGAGAATTTAAGGGTTTTAAATAAATGGAAATGGATAGAGGACTTAATTTTAACAAATTAAAATTTGAGAGATTAAAATTGCTCATAAAAAACTAAAAGGACCAAAATCGCAAAGGGCTCAATTAGAGGAAACAAAAGTATAATTAATCCTAAGTTTTTCTTAGAAAAGACGATGTGATTTATCCTTTAAATTATTCATGAAATTAAATTTTCATATACCAACACTTGAGTGGTAAAATTTTGTATACTCTTAAGTGAAGTTTCAAATTCAATTTTTGTGAAGAAAAAGCGTTTGAAGTGTTTTGTGATTTGTCCCTTGAAAAGTGGGTTCATCCAGCATGAATTAGTTGAAGACTTGAAGTTCAATATGGAATTTTCAAACGGAAAAAAATAATAACAAAAGTTTATCATATCACAATGGTTTAATTACGATCTAGTTCCTTAAACTATTTAAAATTTTTTAAATATGTCTTGAGATTAAACAAATTTGTAATTGAGTCTTTGAATTTATCAAAAATTTGTAATTAGATCTCTGATATTTAATAGGGTCTCTAAACTTTTAAATAATTTGTAATTCAGTCAGTGGACTTTTAGAAAATTTATAATCTAGCCTCTTAGTTTAGGGACCTGAATACAGATTATTTAAAATTTTAGAGATCTAGTTACAAATTATTTAATATACAAAGACTCAATTACAAAATGTTTTAAATTTAATTCTCGGACCTACTTAGAAATTCCTAAACCAATGAGGAATAGACTGATTAATTAAACATATCACATACTAAGGGTCTGTTTGGTTGGGGGGTTTTAGAGGGGAGGGGAGGCGAGGGGAGGGGAGGAATTATTTTAAATTATGTTTGTTTGGTTCAATTTTTTTAAGGGGAGGGGAGCAACATCCCTTATAACCCAATTTTGACTTCCCTCTCAAAATTGGGGGTTTTGGAGGGGATGAGAGGGGAGATTAAATAATTTAAAATAAAATTACGTAAATATCCTTATATATAATATAATATAAAAGACTATAAAGATATACAAGTAAATTAATCCACCCCTCCATTAAAATCCCTCCCCTTCTGAACCAAACATGCAAAGTCTTTCCTCCCTTCCCCTCCCCTCCTTTCAACCAAACACAAAATTAAATTAAATCCCTCCCCTGCCTTTCCCTTCCCTCTCCTCTCCTCTATTAAAATTCCTCTCCTCCCCTCTCCTCATTTGAACCAAACAGATAAGACTCTGTTTGGTTAAAAGTTGCAGATAACGGATAAGCTAACTGATAGCGGTTAAGTTAGCAGATTAAATTTAAAGTGTTTGGTAAAATTAACGGTTGAATTAACTGATAAATACAAAATAATATAAAATAATATTTTAATAAATGAGACATAAACAGTAAGAATTAATAATTTTTTACTTTATTTAATAGAAGATAAACAAAAATTTTAATTAAAATAATAAGATAAAAACAAGAAAAAAAAATGATACTAAACTCAGACATCTCTCCAAGTAACATGTGAAAAAACGTTATAAGTCAACGGGGTTCGGTCATTACCGATCATAGCCTAATTTCAAATTATTTTCACGGTGACTGTTTTGGGTTGTTCTCCCTCACACGTCACACCCTTGTGAAACAGCAATTAAAAATGTGCGACCCTTGAGCGCCAGTTGTGGCAACCTGAGCTGGACTGGACTGGTGTGGTGTGAGTGAGAAAGAAAGGAACACGTGTCCAGATTCCATGGCAGCGAATCTAACGCAGTCAACTCCTCCTCGGATCATTCGCACATTAAATTAATACTAATGTGAAAGAAAATAACCATTCTCTCCCAAACCGACCAGTTTGGTTGAAGTTGAAGTGAAAGGAAAACTAACGCCTGTATGTATGTGTTGAACCTCAAGTCCCACATCGGTGGGATTTTATTTGGTTGGCCCCTTTGTAGTGTATAAAAGGAGGCCAAGGTGTGATGTTTTATATCATCCCAAACATTCTCTTCTTCCTCTTTTATTATTTCTTATACTCAACAAGAGTATTGTGAGAGTATTTGTGAGGTATTTTGTGAGAGGTATTCTTGTAATATTTTCCCACATAGTGAAATTCTTACAGTCTTGCCAGTGGTTTTTCCCTTATTTGTTGAGGGTTTTCCACGTAAATTTTGTGTGTTCATTTCCTTATTTTCTCGTCTCTTATTTTAGTGTGTGACACCATTAGTTATTACGGTATATAACAGTGGTATCGAGCTCCAAGGTTGGTGATACTATTCATTTGCGTCACTTTAGGAAGGTGTTAGTTCTTAGTATGCTCTGTGGTTGCGGCATTGTGCGATCCGCCACATCGAGAAAAAGAATTATTCTGGAAATAGTGTGGTAGTGTAAAAGTGTATGTCTAGTAAAGTTACGGCTAAGGAAAGACAAGGTTTTTAAATGCGCTTAGCGACACCTCTCTTTCTGGGAACTTACTTGTGCACTCTTCTTTACAGACTCAGTCATTTTTCGGTATATAGTACTATTCTGAACACGGTTACTATTCACACGTGTGGTTGTATACTTTACTGAATTGTTAACATATCTTTGGATTTGTTACGGTATACGGGATACATGCAACATCGTTTCACGATATCTTGTGCTATTCACGGTGAAATAGTGTAATCCGGTTCGGTTCGTGTACAACCATGGCAGCAAAATTTGAGATAGAGAAGTTCAATAGGAGTAATTTCTCCCTGTGGAAATTGAAGGTAGCGGCAGTTCTAAGGAAAGATAATTGCTTTGAAGCAATTGAAGGTAGACCCACAGATATGACTGATGAAAAGTGGAAAGAGAAGGATGACAATGCTGTTGCCAATTTGCACCTAGCAATGGCGGATTCGGGCTTTGTCAGTGTTGCAGAAAAAAAGACTGCAAGGGAGATTTGGGATGTACTTAACAAATTGTACGAGGTTAAGTCACTTCACACAAGAATATTCTTGAAGAGGAAACTCTACACTCTTCGAATGAGTGAATCCACATTAATGACGGATCACATTAACACCCTGAACACGCTATTGGCTCACCACAAAGATCGATTTCAAAATAGCGAGAAAATGAACGCGTGCGTAACTTTTACTTGAGTTTACGGATTCGTATGATCAACTCATCATCAACATTACAAACAATAATGTTGCTGACACTCTTCACTTTGATGATGTTGCCGGTGCAATCCTTGAAGAAGAATCCAGGCGCAAGAATAAGGAGGAAAGGTCAGAAAGTTCGAAGCAAGCAGAAGCTTTAACGATGACGAGAGGTAGATCAACAGAACGTGGCCCCAGTGGGAGCCAAGATCGTGGTAGATCAAAATCTTGAAGAAGAAAGAATCTCAAATGCTACAACTGTGGCATGAGAGGGCACTTGAAGAAGGAGTGTTGGAACAAGAAGAATGGAGAGAAGACCTCAGAAGCATCAACCTCGCAAGGTTGTGTTGCAAGTACCTCAGATGATGGAGAAATCCTGTATAGCGGAGCAACAAGTTCTAAAGGTGGCAGGAAGCTCAATGATGTTTGGATAGTGGATTCAGGTGCGACATGGCACATGACTTCACACCGAGATTGGTTTTGTACTTATGAGCCTGTCTCGGTAGGATCCGTGTTTATGGGAAATGATCACGCCTTAGAAATCGTTGGAATCGATCTTGTCGAATAAAGATGCAAGATGGTGCTTGTTCGCAAGATACAAAGTGCGACATGTGAAGGGCTTGAAAAGGAATCTATTGTCCTTTGGGCAATTGGATGACCTCGGTGCAAGATCCATATTGAAGGTGGAATCTTGAAAGTAGTGAAGGGCAATCTTGTGGTGATGAAAGCGAGAAAGATCACAAGCAATCTATACATGCTTTTGGGAGATCACGTTACAAGAGGCGGATGCATCGGTTGCATCGGCGAGCCATGAAGAATCAACGATGATGTGGCATCGCGAGCTAGGCCATATGTCGAGCGTGGCTTAAAAGTCCTTGCAGAAACGATCTCTTTTACGGGCTCAAGGCGGTAACTTTACCCTTCGTGAGTCTTGTGTGACAAGTAAGCATCATAGATTGAAATTTGCAAAAGTAACTACGAAAGCAAACACATACTAGACTTGATACATTCGATGTGTGGGAGTCGCGGAAACATCCATGGGGAGCAAAGTATTTTGTATCATTCATTGATGACTACTCTAGAGATTGTGGGCGTGCCGATCAAGAAGAAGTCAGATGTGTTTCCAGTATTCAAGGAGTTCAAAGCACAAGTAGAGCTTGAAACTGGGAAGAAAATCAAGTGCTTGAGGACAGACAATGGAGGAGAATATGTAGATGGTAACTTTCTATCATTCTGCAAGCAAGAGGGTATTACGAGACAATTCACTGTTGCACATACACCTCAGCAGAATGGTGTAGCAGAACGGATGAACAGAACTCTCCTAGAAAGAACAAGAGCTATGCTGAGAACAGCAGGATTGGCCTGTGAATACATGCCTTGACAGGATGATTTTGATGATTGACAAAAGGGAGTCTTGCAAATAGTCAACCGTGCAAAAAGTGGAAAAGAATACCAAGACGCGTATCAAGAATGATTGTTTCTCAAGTCTTTGGGTTCTGGGTATTTATTTATCTTTATTAAGACAATTTGTAAGTAGTAATAAAAAGCTCTCAATTAAAATTAAATCACACACGCACAAAATATTTTGACATGCATATCTCGTAGGATGTCGGTTTGAGGAACTTTCGGATGTCGGCCGAGGAGGAAGTCGGCGTGTCGAGCTCGAGGATGTCGGATGTCGGCCGAGGAGGAAGTCGGCGATGTCGAGCTGCGAGGAAATGGATGTCGGTGAGGAAGTCGGATGTTGAGCTCTACGAGGAAGTCGGGTGTCGAAGCTTATGAGGTCAGCAGAGGTCGTGTCGGTGATGAGTCGCGTCGAGCTGTGGAGCCAGCGATGAGGAGGTGGTAGTATGTCAGGCGTGTTCAGGAGTCGTGTGCCTAGTCTTTCTTGGAGCTGTTAAGAGGTAATGTGTCGAGAGCTTTGTCGAGGTGTGCAATGCGGTGTGTGGCGAGAGTCGCCTCGCTATGTCTTGAGGTATCTGCCTAGGCTGTCTTCTGCAACGACAAATCCTTTTAATAAATCAGCATGTGAGCAAATCTTCTGAACCAAATCCTCAGCGGACATTTTTTTAAGTGCGTGAGAGCGGCTCCTCGGTCGATCTATAAATATACAACCTGTGCTCTTTCTTACACACAACAACATAGAGTTGCTTAATTTTTGTGCCAAAACTCACATCAAATATTTTCATCACTACACTTATTTGAGCACAATTTTTGAGAGTCTTTTTATTCTACATAATTTGAGTTGTATTATTTGAGCTTCAATTTGGTATATCACACTATTGAGTGTATCTTTCTCGTCTCATTTTATTTGTGAAAATCATTTATTTTTGGGTAGAATCCCAAGGTGTTCATAGAGAGGTGATATCTCTTGAGCGTATTGCTCTGTTTAGAGTTGTAAAAGGTTTCTAGCTGAACTGATTTAAAAGCTAGTGTTTTAGTGAAAATCCCATAGTGGTTTGCTTTGGGGGACGGGGCGTAGGCCAGGGTGTTAGGTGGCCGAACTGGATAATTTGTTGTGTGCTTTACTCCTTATCTCTCACTTTTGAGTCAATTAAATTTACGTACTTTATTTTATTGTTATTTATATCTTACTATTTACTTTATTTTAACTCGGATTTGCAATTTATTCTTCAAGTGATTTATCTATTTCACATTAATATTTTACGCAACTCATAATTAGCACTTATTTCTCCAAAAGTTTTGAGCTTACGTTCACACACAATTCCCCCTCTTTGTGTTTGGAGTCACTTGTCAACAAGTGGCAGTGAGCTAGAATCTTGTATAAAGGACTTAGTCTCAAGAGAATGACTTCAAACAATTGAGGAACTTCCATGAACAGACCCCGTTTTTCAATGGTGAAGTATAGTTATTGGAAGGATAGAATGCAAATCTTTCTTGAGGTGTTGATCTTGATATTTGGGATCTTGTGGAAAATGGTCCATTTGTCCCCACTCAATCAATTAATGATGCACGGTGGTAGACAAACCAAGATCACTTTGGAATGAAGATGATAAGAAAAAGGTCGATACAATTTGAAGGCTAAGAACATCATCATACGCTTTAAGCTCACGATGGAGTTCTATAGGGTCTCAAATTGCAAGGCTTAAAGAAATGTGGGACACCCTTCTATTGACCCATGAAGGTACTCAAGAGGCCAACTTATGTCTCATGGCAAACACGAGGAGGATGAGAGTAAATGCTCTTGAACTTTCGAATCTCCTTTAACTTATGATGAGCTGCTTATTGCTTGTGAAGAATTAAATAATGAAACGATTAAACTTGGAAAAATTGTTCTTTCTTCTAAGAAAACCATCTCTTCTCTTGAATCAGAAATTGAAATTTTAAACAAAGAGATAGTGATTCTTAAAGAAAAACAAGTTGCTGTGATTGAAACTTCTCCTCTCATATCTTGTGAAAATAAAAAAGATGAAGTTTTAAAATGCAATGAGTGTAGTGTTTTCGAAAAATAAGGTTGAGGATTTAAATAACACTCTTGCAAAATTTACGATGGGAAGAGATAATCTAAACATTATTTTAGGAAACCAAAAAGGTACTTTTGGAAAAGCTGGTTTAGGTTATCATCCAAAAATTCATGAAAAAAAGTTCAAACTAATCAATCACAACAAACCCTCAAGTAGTCCTTTCATTAAATGTTTTCCTTTGTGGTAGAAAAAGGTCACCTTGCTTCCATTTGCAATATTAGGAAAAACCTGAATGTGATTGGTAAAAAGATGTGGATTTCAAAGGGCACCTTGCCCAAGACTAACTCATATGGACCCAAGATGGTTTGGGTACCAAAGGTTAAAATATGATTTGTTGTTGTAGGTGTGCTTGAAAGCCAATGACTTAAATTGGTATCTTGATAGCGGCTGTTCAAAGCACATGACAGGAGACAAAAGCAAGTTCTCCTCATTAGTACCTAAAAATAGTGGTTATGTCCGGTATGGTGACAACAACAAAGGTAAAATTCTTGGGATTGGTTCTATTGGTAAGAGTCCTAATCCCACTATTGAAAATGTTTTGTATGTGGATGGTTTGAAGCATAATTTGCTAAGCATTAGTCAACTTTGTGATAAAGGAAACAAAGTGGTTTTGATTCTTCAAAATGCATGGTCATGGATTCTATAAATGAAAATGTTATTGTAATTGGACCTATAATTGGAAATATCTATATGCTTGATTTAGATAAAAATACCTTCAAAATGATGCATGTTGTCTTATTAGTAAAGAGGATGAATCTTGGCTATGGCATAGGAGAATGGCTCATATTCACATGGATCATCTTAATAAGTTAGTTGAAAGGACTTAGTAATTGGCTTACAAAGCCGTTTGAAAAAGATAAACTTTGTGATGCATGTCAAAAAGGAAAACAAGTAAAGGCATCTTTCAAATCTAAAAATATTGTTTCTACAAACCGGCCTTTACAAGCTTTTACATATGGATTTATTTGGCCCTTCTAGAACTAAAAGCTTTGGTGGCAATTACTATGCTCTTGTTATTGTGGAGACTCACTATTCTCGCTATACATGGACTTTATTTATTTCTCACAAAAATGATGCTTTTAATGCTTTTAAAACTTGCAAAGGTTATACAAAATGAGAAGGGACTTAACATTGCTTCATTCAAGTGATCATAGTGGGAATTTGAATGAAGCATTTGAAGCATTTTGCAGAAAATGGCATTGATCACAACTTTTTCGCTCCAAGGACACCCTTGACAAATGGAGTGGTTGAAAGGAAAATCGGTCCTCTTGAAGAGCTAGCGAGGGCGATGCTCAATGAGACTAACCTTCCTAAGTACTTTTGGGCGGTAGTGAGCACTTTGCTATGTGATGAATCGAGTTCTTATAAGGCGATCCTTAAGCAAACAGTATGAACTCTATAAAGGAAGGAAGCTGACATTTCCCTTCACGTTTTTCGGATGCAAGTGTTTTGTCCTAAACAATGGTAAGAATAACCTTGGTAAATTTGATGCTAAAAGGCCGATGAAGGTTTATTTCTTGGATATTCCACTTCTAGTAAAGCTTTTCGAATTTTTAATAAAGAACTTGGATCATTGAAGAATCATTGCATGTTACCTTTGATGAGTCTAACCCAAAAATCTTTGGTAGAAGATAGTGTTGATGATCTTGCGAAATATTGGGAAATAGTCACTTAGAAGATTCAAACGAGTCCAAAGATGAAGATGAAAATCCTTGCCACATGATCTTCTAAGGAATCCTCATTCAAATTTACCAAAAGAATGGAGAGTCCCAAAACATCATCCACTTGACAATATAATTGGCGATATCTCTAAAGGGAGTAACAACTGAAACTCTTAATCATGCATGTCTTTTCATGGCTTTTGTTTCTCAAGTTGAACCAAGGACATCAATGAAGCCATTATTGATGAACATTGGACCCTTGCTATGCAAGAGAATTAAATCAATTTGAGAGAAATGATGTTTGGGAACTTGTCCACTAGGCCTAAAGATCACCTAGTCATTGGGACCAAATGGGTCTTTAAGAACAAGCTTGATGAAAGCGGTATCATTGTTAGAAATAAAGCTAGACTTGTTGCAAAGGCTATAATCCCGACAAGAGGGCATAGATTTCATGAAACTATGCACTGGCTAGATTAGAAGCTGATCCAGCTTCGCATTTGCATGCATCATGGATTTCAAACTTTTTCAAATGGATGTTAAAAGTGCATTTCTTAATGGCTTTATTCAAGAAGAAGTATATGTTGATCAACTTTCCGGTTTTGAAAATTTTGAATTTCCAAATCATGTTTTTCAAATTGAAAAAGGCTTTATATGGTTTAAAACAAGCTCAGAGGCTTGAGTACGCAGAAGGTTGAGCAAATATTTACTTGAAAAAGGTTTTGAAAGAGGAAAAGTTGATACCACTCTTTTCATTAAACACAAAGCATGACATTTTACTTGTTCAAATTTATGTCGATGATATAATATTTGGTGCTACTAATGAATCCTTGTGTAAGGAATTTTAGATATCAAATGCAAAGTGAATTTGAAATGTCAATGATGGGAGAGCTAAATTACTTCCTTGGACTTCAAATCAAACAAACAAAAGAAGGAATTTTTTATAAATCAATCCAAATATTGCAAGGAGTTGCTTAAAAGATTTGGAATGAGCAACGCCAAAGAAATCTCGACTCCATGAGCACATCATGCTATCTTGACAAAGATGAAGGTGGTAAGTCGGTCAGAGTAAGTAAGTATAGAGGTATGATAGGGATCTCTTCTCTATCTCACTTGCTAGTCGTCAGTGATATTATGTCTAGTGTTTGTATGTGTGTTTGCACGTTTTCAAGCAAATCCTAAGGAATCACATCTCTTAGCGGTAAAGCATCATGAGATATCTCAGCCGCACACAAACCATGGGTTTATGGTACCCCCAAAGTCTTGTGCACACTTGTTGGGTACTCGGATTGGATTTTGTGGGTTGCAAATGGACCGAAAAAGCACTAGTGGGACATGTCAACTTACTTGGGAATGCTTTGGTTTCATGGCATAGCAAGAAGCAGCGGTGTGGCTTTGTCCCTTTCTTTGACGAATCGTTACGCGAGTAGTTGTTGTGCAGTATCATTTGGATGAAACAACAGTTGAATGATTATGGAATCAACTGAAAGCTATTCCAATTAAGTCGACAATACTAGTTCCATAAACCTCTACTAAAAATCCGGTTTATCAACTCTCGGACTAAACACATAGAGATTAGGCACCATTTTATTAGAGATCATGTTCAAGGTGATTGCATGATTGAGTTTGTGGAAACATCTAGACAACTTGGAGATATTTTTACTAAACCTTTGCCTAAAGCTTAACTTTTTTATAAGAGCAGGGTTAGGAATTTTAGATCAATCATGCATTGAATGACTCAAGTGTGAGTGCATTTTATTATGAATAAGTTCTAACTTGGGCGTTGGAGTGTGCTAACATTTTTATGCAGTTCAGATTGCAAGACTAAAAAGTGGAGAAATGCAACCGTGATCCTTCACATGTCGCTAAAATAAAAGTTTATAAGGGTTATATTAGCAGAAACAATTATGCTTCATTGAACCCTTGATACTCTATTATTTTCGCCATCTAGTTACGTATATGCATCGTTTACATGCCTTTCCTTTATCTTTTCCGCTTTTTGATGTTGCCAAAAGGGGAGGAGTTGCATGGTCAGGGGAGTGATCTTTTAAGTATTGCCTATTGAGGGAGAGTTTTTCTAAATATTGTGCTTAAACTCTGATATCTTTTATTGAAAAACCTTGCTTATATCTCATTGCTATATCATGATTATATTTTTACTAAAAAACCCTCCATGAGATGTTTGTCATCATCAAAAAAGGGGAGTATGTGAAAACATGCCTTGTGAGGGATGATTTTGATGATTGACAAAGGGAGTCTTGCAAATAGTCAGCAGGTGCAAAAGTGGAAAAAGAATGCCAAGGCAGCGTATCAAGAATGATTGTTTCTCAAGTCTTTGGGTTACGGGTATTTATTTATCTTTATTAAGACAATTTGTAAGTAGTAATAAAAGCTCTCAATTAAAATTAAATCACACACGCTTCAAAATATTTTGACATGCATATCTCGTAGGATGTCGGTGAGGAACTTCGGATGTCGGTGAGGAGGAAGTCGGCGTGTCGAGCTCGAGGATGTCGGATGTCGGTGAGGAGGAAGTCGTGTCGAGCTACGGGAAATCGGGATGTCGGTGAGGAGGAAGTCGGATGTTGAGCTCCGAGGAAGTCGTGTCGAAGCTTATGAGGTCGCGTCATCGAGGTCGCGTGTCCGGTGATGAGGTCGCGTCTTGAGCTATTGGAGCTAGGCTGATGAGGAGGTCGGTATGTCGGTTTGTGTTCAGTCGTGTGCCTGAGGTCTTTGCCCGAGCTGTTCGGAGGTCGTATCTGAGCTTTGTCGAGGTCGTCTGTCGAGTTTGTGTGGCGAGGTCGTGTCACGAGTGTCGTGAGTCGTCTGCCTACTGTCTTCACCGCAACGACAAATCCTTTTAATAATCAGCATAGCGGGCAAATCTTCAGCGGGCAAATCCTCATGGACATTTTTTTAAGTGCATTGAGGCGGCTCCTCGATGGTCTATAAATATACAACGTGCTCTTTCTTACACACAATGACTCTGCTTAATTTTTGTGCCAAAAACTCTGTCAAATATTTTTCATCACTCACACTTATTTGAGCACAATTTTTGAGAGTCTTTTTATTCTACATAATTTGAGTTGTATTATTTGAGCTTCAATTTGTTATATCTGTACTATTGAGTGTATCTTTCTCGTCTCATTTTATTTGTGAAAATCATTTATTTTGGGTAGAATCCCAAGGTGTTCATAGAGAGTGATATCTCTGAGCGTATTGCTCTGGTTTAGAGTTGTAAAGGTTTCTAGCTGAACTTTGATTTAAAAGCTAGTGTCTTAGTGAAAATCCCATAGTGGTTTACTTTGAGACGGGACGTAGGCCAGGGGGTGTTAGGTGGCGAACTGGATAATTTGTTGTGTGCTTTTACTCCTTATCTCTACTTTTCAGTCAATTAAATTTACAGACTTTATTTTATTATTTATATCTTACTATTTACTTTATTTTTAACTCGTTTGCAATTTATTCTTCAAGTGATTTATCTATTTCACATTAATATTTTCGCAACTCATAGTTAGCACTTATTTCTCCAAAAGTTTTTGAAAGCACCGTTCACACACAATTCACCCCCTCTTGTGTTTGGAGTCACTTGTCAACATGGCCAAATCTTTTTGGGCAGAAGCAGTCAAAACTGCCTGTTACGTGATAAATCGATCGCCATCAACAGCGATTGGTTTGAAGTCACCAATGGAGATGTGGAAAGGAAAGCCGGTAGATTATTCTTCTTTACATGTGTTCGGATGTCCTGCGTACGTAATGTACAACTCCCAAGAAAGAACAAAGTTGGATCCAAAATCCAGAAAATGTATATTCTTGGGTTATGCTGACAATGTCAAGGGGTATCGCTTGTGGGACCCCACTGCCCGCAAGCTTGTTGTTAGCAGAGATGTAGTATTTGCAGAAAATGAATTACAAAGTGAGCAGAAAAATGACAACACTTTTAAAGAGACTGCTATACTGCAGTTGGAGAGAAAGACTCAAGAAGATGATTCTTCTGAAGCAGAACCAGAACACATAGAACAAGAACCAGATGAGGTCAATGATGAAGGAGTTCGACGATCAACACGTCAGATAACGACACCATCATGGCACTCAGACTATGTTATGGCCTGCCATGATGCATACTGTCTTTTGACCGAAGAAGGTGAGCCATCAGCTTTTCAAGAAGCGTTGAACAGTTCAGATGCTTCTCAATGGATGACAGCAATGCGGGAAGAAATGGAAGCCCTACATAGAAATAAGACTTGGGAACTTGTTGAACTTCCAAAGGGTCGGAAAGCCATCGGGAATAAATGGGTGTTCAAAATTAAACGAGACGACAATGATCAAGTGGAACGGTATCGTGCCAGACTTGTAGTCAAAGGTTATGCTCAGAAAGAAGGGATAGACTTTGACGAAATATTTTCTCCAGTTGTCAGACTTACTACTATCAGGGTAGTGTTGGCAATGTGTGCTGCATTTGATTTACATCTTGAACAGTTGGATGTAAAGACTGCTTTTCTTCATGGAGAGCTTGAAGAAGAAATTTATATGCTCCAACCAGAAGGCTTTAAAGAACAAGGAAAAGAAAACTTGGTTTGTAGGTTGACCAAATCTCTGTACGGTCTAAAGCAGGCGCCCAGATGTTGGTACAAGAGATTTGATTCCTTCATAATTAGCCTTGGTTACAACGGTGAGTTGAGACCATTATGCATTACTACAAGAGGTTTGATGATAATGATTTCATCATTTCTTTGTTGTATGTGGATGACATGTTGGTGGTAGGCCCCAACAAAGATCGAATCCAGGAATTAAAGGCACAGTTGGCTAGGGAGTTTGATATGAAGGATTTGGGACCCGCAAACAAGATTTTAGGGATGCAAATTCACCGAGACAGAAATGATAGGAAGATTTGGCTTTCTCAAACGAATTATCTAAGGAAGGTCTTGCAGCGCTTCAACATGCAAGGCGTAAGCCAATTTCTACCCCGCTTCCTGTCAATTTTAAATCACCATCAGGTATGAGTCCTAGCAATGAAGCGGAGAGGATGGAAATGTCTTGAGTACCGTATGCATCAGCGGTGGGAAGCCTTATGTATGCCATGATATGTACCAGACGGACATTGCACAAGCGATGGGGAGCGGTTAGTCGATTTATGGCAAATCCAGGTAGAGCATTGGAATCTTGTTAAGAGGATCCTTAGATACATCAAAGGAACCCCAGATGTTGCATTATGTTACGGAGGATCGAGAATTCATTGTCGGGGTTATGTTGATTCAGATTTTGCAGAGATCTTGATAAGAGGAAATCCACTCCGGGTATGTATTCACAATTGCAGAGGAGCGGTGAGCTGGTTATCTAAATTCTGATTGTTGTAGCTTTGTCGACTCTGAAAGTGAGTACATGGCGACTACCAAGTTTGCAAAGAAGCTATCTGGATTCAAAGGTTAATGGTGGAACTCGAGCACAGGCAATGAGAGGATTGTTGTGTCTTGTGTGATCGAGTGCCTTGCACATTGCAAGGAATCCAGCTTTTCATTCCAGGACAAAGCATATAGATACCCGGTATCACTACATTCGTGAAGTAGTAGAGAAAGGAACCGTGGATATGCAAAAGATTCACACCAAAGATAACCTAGCAGATGTGATGACGAAGCCAATCAATGCTGACAAGTTTATTTGGTGTCGATCCTCCTATGGCCTATCAGAAACGTAAGCGACATGGAATGACAAGGCAGAAAGAGTGGTGTGAAGATATGATTGACTCAATCAAAATCTTCAAGTGGGAGAATTGTTGAACCTCAAGTCCCACATCGGTGGGATTTTGTTTGGTTGGCCCCTTTGTAGTGTATAAAAGGAGGCCAAGGTGTGATGTTTTATATCATCCCAAACATTCTCTTCTTCCTCTTTTATTATTTCTTATACTCAACAAGAGTATTGTGAGAGTATTTGTGAGGTATTTTGTGAGAGGTATTCTTGTAATATTTTCCCACATAGTGAAATTCTTCTGGTCTTGCCCCGTGGTTTTTCCCTTATTTGTTGAGGGTTTTCCACGTAAATTTTGTGTGTTCATTTCCTTATTTTCTCGTCTCTTATTTTAGCTGTGTGACACCATTCCGTTATTCTGGTACCTAACAGTATGCGCATGGCCCCTACTTACCTGCCGGACAAAGCTCCACACACATTATTTAGTATTTCATAATACAAGTATGTAGAAAATGAAATATTAAGATTCACTGACCACGAAAATTATGAATATATTTTAGTATGGTGTGGTGTGTATAAGTGTATCAATAATGCATATTCCTTCTCTTGCTCTGCTCATCCTCATTCATCACTACAGTGGGATGCTTCCCAATTGCCATTATGTCGAACTTCAAATCAAAGTCATACTTAAAAAACAAATAACTTGCATTCTTTCTTTAGTATTATCCTTTTCTTTTTTTTGTATTTTTTTACTCAGCTTTGTCGGTCTGTGTGGTTCTCTCTTCTCAACATAATTTTTGTGATACCCAAAACTCGAACTCGAGACTTTGAAATGAGATCCGAGCCCAGTTACCACTCGGACCGACCCTTGTTGGTATTATCCTTTTCTATTTATATGTTACCTTGTGTGTTTTTTTTTTTTTTTCTCTTTCATATGTAGCCTGTTCCGCCTTTAATTTCCCTTATATTTTGATATTTTTCATTAGGACTATAAATGCATCCTTTTTTTTTTCTAGAAAAAAAAAATCTTGGTTTGATACGATCCCACGTTTTTAAGGGGAAAGTGACACCTACAAGGAAAATGAATATACTCTTCATGATTCATCTATCACTCTGCAACCCGTTCTGCATTTCCCCAATGACCCACCTTCTGTTTTTCAATCCTCGAAGTGGTTTCTAGTTCGTCGGTGGAGGATAAGTTGGTTTAATGTGACATGGCTTTGCTTGCAGCAGAGGGAAATGCTTGGGAATCTGTCTCACTTTACTTGGTGTTCCTCCCCTTTTTGTTGGAATAGATGTAAAAAATCAAATTTGTTTTTCGTTGGCACCTTCTTTATATATCTGCTTTTGGTTATGTATACTTTCTTGCTGCAACTAGCATTCCAAGCTGCTTTTGAATGTTCAAATTGAACTGTTGATATTTGATGTAAGAATATGAGTGTCAATGTTTCAATATTTGGGGTCTAATTTTTGGCTTTTGATTTACATTTGATATGTCACAATTACATGTAAGTTAGTAATTTGTAGAATCTCTCTAAAGCTTCTTCTCCAAGTTTGGTATCTTGTATTCCATTGTTGTTCACAATAATCTAAGCTTGCCTATTGTTATGAAACTCACTTGTAAAAATCTCAAAACATTCTTTAATTACTGGTTTAACAACTTGCATCCATGATTTAATTTTAACCTATGTTCCTTGCTCTCCAGATTCATAGTTTTGATTAAAGACAAGTTGATACTTTTGGAAACCAGTATGGGATTTGATAATCCAAGATCTGAGAGGTGTGTTTCCTTTCTCATAACTTTCAAGTCATTTAGCACTACTACTACTACTACTACTACTTCAATGCTAGTCTTCAACAATCAAATGCATCCTTTGAGTAACTAAATGAATCGATTATTCATGATGATGTATAAGTTTTTCATTCTATGTTTCATAGGTTTGAAGATGATCCTGAAGTATCAAAAATTGCCACAACTAACGGTGACAATGAGACTAAGGTTAAATTTAAATACCACATTGATGGAACACAAATACTTGAGCCTAGTTCCAAAAGGGCTCAAAAGAAAGCAACAGGGAAGAAGTTTTTGAAAGCTAGAGTATTGTCAAGAGTATTCTCAGAGGACTATGACAGAGTAAAAAGAAGAGTATTAGATCCTAGAGGACAAACCATCCACCGTTGGAACAAGATTCTTTTGATAGCAAGTTTAGTATCTTTGTTTGTGGATCCTCTCTTCTTTTATTTGCCAGTAGTTCGAGATCAAGTGTGCATTGATATTGGAACAACACTTGAAGTTATTCTCACAATTGTCAGATCAGTTGGGGATGTCTTTTACATGATTCAGATTTTGATGAAGTTTCGAACAGCTTATGTTGCTCCTTCTTCCCAGGTATTTGGGAGAGGAGAGCTTGTTTTAAGCTATTCTAAGATTGCAGTTAGGTACCTCCAAAAGGGTTTTTGGTTAGACTTTATTGCTGCCTTGCCTCTTCCTCAGGTACCTTATTGAAATTTTTTTTCTTTAACTTTAGCAAAATAGCGGTGATTTACGCCCTTTTTTCTATTTAGTCCCTCAAGTAATAAGTAGTTTTTAATGTTTTATACGTAATTCCTGAGATTTTGTCACACACGTCTCGTTAGTATATGTAATTATATATTGACAAAATGTAAGGGACTAATGAGACAAATGCGACAAAATGTATGCATATGAAAAACGTTAGGTGACTACTTAATATTTTTATTTACTTGAGAGGGGAAGTAAGAAAAATGGTGTAAGTTTGGGGACGAAATTGGTGATTTAGTCTACTAAATATATATGCTATATTTATGTTTATTGCAGGTGTTGATTTGGATTGTTATCCCAATTCTTAGGGGTTCAACCATGGCAAACACAAAAAATGTCCTTCGTTTTTTCATCATTTTCCAATATCTTCCGAGGCTGTTTTTGATTTTTCCACTTTCATCACAAATTGTAAAAGCTACTGGGGTTGTGACAGAAACAGCATGGGCAGGGGCTGCTTACAACCTTATGCTTTACATGTTGGCAAGCCATGTAAGTAAATATAAACCACATGTCCTTGATTGCTCAAGCAGCTGAAGCCTTTTCCTTTTTTTTTATCATGTTTATTAAGGAAATTAAGTCTTATATCAAATTGAAATACTAAACTATTGCTCTTTTTTTTTTTTTGTAAATTTTCTAATGGGAAATATTCTTAAAAGATTTTAGGAGCTTGCTGGTACCTTCTATCGATCGAACGCCAAGAAGCATGTTGGAGAACTGTCTGTGATCTGGAGAAGTCATATTGTAAATATGGATTCTTTGATTGTCACAGGGTTAAAGATGCCCACAGGGTCTCTTGGTTTATAGCTAGTAATATCACAAGTATATGTTCACCAAATGCTGGCTTTTATCAGTTTGGTATATATGCTGATGCCATGACTTCCCAAGTTACATCCTCACCATTCTTCAATAAGTACTTCTTTTGTCTGTGGTGGGGCTTAAGGAATCTGAGGTAAGTATTATGGAGCATTTCTACCTTGTTATTAAGAATTAGATATTATTTATTACCTTGTTTTCTTCAAAACATTTTATTTTTAATCTTCCAATCTATATCATTTAATAGTGTTCCAAAATGCTACTCACTTTTCTAGTTATTTTCCATCATCATATCGAGCAAAAGATTGATATAATGAGGGAAATATTTTTGTCTTTCCTCTTCCCTAGCAAAGATTTTCTCATTTAGTTATCCATGACTAACTAGTAACTAGAAGCTCTTTCATATATCCCTTGAGGATTAATGCTTTTCTGATTGGAGAGTGCAGTTCTTTGGGACAAGGCCTTCTTACTAGCACTTTTGTTGGAGAAATCATGGTTGCCATTGTCGTCGCAACCCTTGGATTGGTTCTTTTTGCGTTGTTGATTGGTAATATGCAGGTAAGCCCTGTTAAATTATTTCTCTCAATCCAAAAGAAAGAGTTTCTTAGCCTTGAACTGCTATGCATATACATATCTTCTTCTGAAATCACATCTGGATCCAAAGTCAACCTCAAATGTTTATTGTGTTGTAATTTTAGTTTTGTTGAATTGATTTGTAAGATAAAATTTCATCAGTATAATTTTACACTATTCAACAAGGCATATATACTAATAGAACTCAAATTTTGCAGACATACCTCCAATCAATAACCGTTCGCCTAGAAGAGTGGAGGGTGAAAAGAACTGACACAGAACAATGGATGCATCACAGGCAACTACCTCCAGAACTAAGAGAGTCCGTGCGTAAATATAATCAATACAAATGGGTTGCTACAAGAGGAGTAAATGAAGAAGATCTTCTCAAAGGACTTCCGGTGGATCTTAGAAGAGACATCAAACGCCACCTTTGTCTTGAACTAGTTCGAGGAGTAAGTCACGAGACACATCAAATTTTTATTTCTTTACTAACAGATGGACTCGTGCTGAAATTTTTCTATATGAAAGATGTCAATACTGTCATACGAAACAACGTAGATAACCAAACTAAGTGTAGTTAGTTTTCTTAAATAGATAATAGGTAGATAGATATCATACTTCTCAATTAATCCATATCATGATTGTTATATTAACAGGTTCCATTGTTCGATCAAATGGATGAGAGGATACTAGATGCAATGTGTGAAAGACTAAAGCCTGCATTGTGCACTGAGGGGACATACCTTGTTCGTGAGGGTGATCCTGTGAATGAGATGCTCTTCATAATCCGAGGCCATCTTGATTCTTACACCACAAATGGAGGTCGTGCTGGATTCTTCAACTCATGCCGCATTGGTCCAGGTGATTTCTGTGGTGAAGAACTATTGACATGGGCACTGGACCCGCGACCAAGTGTGATACTCCCTTGTTCCACAAGAACAGTTAAAGCCATCTCAGAAGTAGAGGCCTTTGCACTCATAGCAGAAGACCTTAAGTTTGTTGCATCTCAATTTAGAAGATTACATAGTAAACAACTTAGACATAAATTCAGGTTTTATTCACATCAGTGGAGAACATGGGCTGCTTGTTTCATTCAAGCTGCATGGAGAAGGCATAAGAAAAGGAAGGAAGCTGCTGAACTGAGGGCTAGGGAGAATGTAGCAGCTTCTGAGGCTCAAACACCAACATCATCTGGTTCAGGCTTTGTTGTGTACGGAACAAAAACAAGGGTGGGGAGGAGCACTATGAAAGGTGTCAATATGCATTCTGGGACAAATTCTGGGGTAGTCAGCTCTTTGCAGAAGCCAGCAGAACCTGACTTTTCTGATGAATGATGAATATGTACATTCTCTTGACCACGTGTAATTTGTTTTTGTTCACTTGTTCATATAAATTAGAGACAGGAGTTCTTGTAATAAGTTGAGCAACTGTACGTGTTTAATTACTAGTGTGCATGCACATTTGTGGACGATGAGTTAGTTAATTAAGAGTAAGGTTGAAATTAAGTTATATACTCGATGTTATTGATCTAATTTAAAGAGTTTCATACGAGATTTTGAGGGTGCTTGTTTCATTTATAAGAAAAGTGATTCTTTATAATTGGATGTCGTATTTTTACAGACGTGTCATAACTGGACAATACTTGTTAATAAAAATTATTTTTTTGAAGGGTAAATATGATAGATGTGTTGTTAAACTATTACTTAGAAATTATTGCAATGGATTTGAACATAGTATTTTGTAACGTATAATTCAAGGTGCGTTTGGATGAGGTCATTTAAAATTCTAGAGAATTCAGAATTCTAGGGTATTAGATTTTTTTTTTGGTCTCGTAGGCAAAGTGGCAAGCGCCACGCCTTAATCACGCATAGGCATGACAACAGAACCCGAACCTGCGGGTACCCACCCGACCCCGATCCCGACCCGATTTTGACGGGAAAAACCCGCTTTGACTGGGGATGAGGTGGGGTTGGAGATGTCGATACCCGACCCGCCCCCGACCCGAATCCACCGGGCTAAATATAAATTGTTAATTTTTATTTTGTTTTATGCATGTATACTCATTTATTTTGTTTATTTTTAATTTAATCTCTTTTCAATAGAAAATTTTATTTTGATGTTTTTTTATTTTATTTTATCATTGTATAATAATTATGATTTTGTTTTATTAATTATCATAAATATAATTTTTCAATTTTTCTACATATATAGAGCGAAGTCGGGGGCCCGCGGGAAAACCCGACCCTATCGGGAAGGAGATGAGGAAGGCAAAACCCGAACTCGCTGAAAATAGGGGCGGGGATGGGGGAAGCAAAACCCGCCCCCGACCCGGCCCGTTGCCATGTCTAATCACGCACACCAAATGCACTCCCCCGGGTTCGAACCCGGGGTACACCAGATATCCTACTGGCGCTGAAATCCGTTGGAGTTTACCACTCGGACCAACAATTCGGATCAATTCTAGGGTATTAAATTGCTTCAATTGAATTCCCTTCATTTATAAAATTTGTTGTTTAGATAGAGTAATTAACTTTCTTCATTCTTAAAATTCTCGTTTTGCTATTGTAATTAAATAAATGTAATGTATAAACATAAAAAAAAATCATATGTTTTGAAATTATTTTCCCACTTTTTCGTGGATTTTTTTTTGGAAGACAATAAATATTTCAAAAAAAAAGGAAAAACTTTTGGGAAAAAAAAATTTTCGGGGAAAAAGGTTTCCCAAAAAAAAAAGTTGAAAAAATTTATTTTGGAAAAAATTCAGAAGGAATTTCAAATTCTTAGCTTTAAGGTGGTATTTCAAATTCCCTAAATTTAGTCTTAGTAAAATACCTCATAAAATTCCTTCATTTTAAAAATTCTCCATATTTGTTATCCAAACAAAGTAATTTGGTTTGAGTCATTTGAATTACCCTCTAAAATTACATTACTTGTTAAAATATCTCATCCAAGCGCAAAAGTAAATTGTAAAAGCATGTTTATGATGATCAGGTGGCTTCTATCTTTGAGTTCTACTATAGAGGTAGTAGAAGATGAGCAAAGATTTGTTTAGAAACGGTCCTTTAAGGAAATGAAAGTAATGTACTTTTTGGGGGGCTACCTATCTTAATTTTTGAAAAACTTATTTATAAACCACATTTGAAATATGATTGTCATTGTCACAAATGTGTATTTTCAAACCACTACTGGAAGTTGCTCGTGACATTAGAATATACAATTGTCCATAAGAAAAATTTTTATTGTAGAAGATAGATTGTGACATGTCGAAGTGATTGTTTCTTACTCTAGTTAATTGTCATTGCAAAAGAGACAACAATTGAAAATTGTTTGTATTGGAATTTAAAATGAATACTACTATAGGATGGATTTAATGACAACCTAGGACTGATATTGCTTCATAAAATGATACTTTATTTTAAAACATAGTTTCCCATTTGAGTAATGCCAAGTCTTGTACCATGCATATCTCATACATTGGTTTATATTTCTCGGCAACATAACATGAAAAATAAAAGCCATTGAATGATAGAAGCCATAGAGCTCCCATCTTCAAGAAGGCCCAAATAAAAGAGCCAAACCTACACCAAAGTGTTGGGTCACTTGAATTTTGTATTAGCATACCATTTTGTATCTCATTTGTAATGTCTTTGCAACTATCATCACTAATTTTTAGTATCCACTCTAAGAATTACTTGAGTTGTTCAATATCTGAATTTAGACAATCAAATAAGAGCCCCATGTTTTTAGTTAGAGTGAATACCTGACAAAATTGCTAAAGATATGATGTGTTAATAATGTCTTTAATGTACAACAAAATATATGTTTTTACACAAACTTAATCCTGTTTTATTTTTTCTATAAAATTTGAAAAGATGTGCGTTTGACTCGATTTGTTATGTGCCAAAAGAATTTTGAAAATGAAAAAAAAAAAAAACCAAAAGAAAAAATAGAAAGCAGCTTGTTTGTATTGCCTTGTTTTTTGACAGAGTTTGTATTGCTTTCTTTAGACAGGGAGATTAACCTTTATCCATTCAAAAAATCCTAACTCATGAAGTTATTCGGATGAGAGAAAAGGCCATAGACATATCAATGGTTGAAATATAAGATAAACAACCAAAAGAGGCACAATGGCAGGGAAAGAGAAACAGAGTTGGACGCCAATAATAATCTTCTGCAGCGCCTTAAGGGGCCCTTTATTCACTGTCATGGGCCAATTATCCTTCCTTTCAATATACCAACCAGACCGCTAATATGGGCCCACTTTGAATATTGGCCTTGCCATTGGTTTCAGTTGAGAATGTATCACTTTTTCCGTTCTCCCATGAATATGATTAATTTCAAAAAATTCTCATGATTGTCTGTCTCTAAAATAAGTGAATAAAGGTATCTTCATTTTTAAATTTTTCAAAAAATTATGATATATTTATATATGAAATTAGAATTATATATTCTCACAATATACTGTAAATCTCAACTGTTGAATAATAATAATAATAATAATAATAATAATACATTTTTAATTAATTGACGCATGTGAGTAGTATTTTTTTAATTAATTTTCGGGTATGCAATAGTAGTATTTTTGCTGTAAGTGATTGGGAACACATAAAATTGGGATAATCTGACTGGTTTCTACTAGGAGTTGAATAAAGGACTTCTAGTGTAAATTATACTAGGACTGGAATTATTTTTCTATTTTTGTCCAATAAAGTCACGGATGATTAAAGCCACATTCATCGTAACAATTCCGTAAATGCATGTGAATTTTATCATTGACCTTAGGCAATGACTTTACCGACAGGATAGGGAAGGAAATAGAACGGAAAAAAAAGAAAAAAAAGAGTTGTTATAACCTAAGGTCTGTTCTCGTAGAATGAAACATCCTTAAAGCTCGTCCAATTATCCCAGGTGTCCTTCCGCTCTTAACCAAAGATGAAGGAAAGAACAAGCCATATTAATGCGGACTGGTTTTGATTTTTGATTTTTTTTTTCCTTTCTGGCTAAATGGTTTAGAACAATATAAAATCATTTGATGAATTACACAATTGGGCCTTTTTTAGAACGTACATACATGCATCCAACAAACACTGTATTAATGTATTTGCAAAGGAACATCACATTCGAGTTATAAATAAACACAAAAAAATTTGTAATTCTTTATTAACTTATATAAAACAGAAAATTGTTTTTGAAAACCCAGTCATAGTTTTCACGGCCATCAGTTATAAAACACAACAACTTCAATAATTACCAATGTTAGCAGAGACCATTTTGTGATTGGCAAGGAATCTAAGAGCAACATTAGCGCTCAGTTAACAATTGGGTTTCTAATAGCCCAATTGTGGGCTCATAAATGGCCACATAGGTTTGGTTAACAAAACCCACACTACCATCATTTTATCTCCAACGCAAGTTGACTGTAAGAAACCCACGTGGAACTACAAATTTATGCCTCCCCAACGGCATTGTTCCATCTCCCATTCCCTTTTAATATTTTTTTTTCTTCACGTTCCAGATGCTTCCTCCTCATCCCTCCTTCAAAAATTTATGCCTCCCCAATCGCCTCACCTCCCTCTCTCAGCCTCATCTCATCATCTCATCCGCGTTCTTCCTCTTCTCCCTCGTCTCTCGGTTCCTCATCTTCCTTCGTTCAGATCTCGCTCCCATCGTCCAGATCTCGCGTCATCTACATCAAATCTGAGTATGGTTGCGGATATGAATGTGTAAATTTTATTGAATCTGTGTACTGGAATATTTGTGTCTTTGGAATAAAGAGTTAACAAATTTTATTTTCTGGTTTAGTTTTATTTTTGGTTTGTTGATTTTGTTTTTTTTTTTGTGTTTTTGTTTTTTGTTTTTTTGATTTGTATGTTTGTTTTGTAGTTTTTAATTTAGATCTGTGATTTTTTTATTTCATTTTCTGTTTCACCATCTTCATCTTCATGGTTTCTATGTTCGGTTCATTGTTTCTGTTGTGAATCTGTTTTTTTCCCACTCGTTTTGGATGATTTTTTGTGATGATGTGTGAGAAAAAAATAATTTTTAAAGATAAGATACGGTTGTTGAGGGTTGGCGAGAGAAATGTCGTAAATGATAAGAAATGGCACGTCAGCAAACTCCAACACAAGTTTCTTATATCTGCCGTTTCATATAGTTTAGCAACGGGGTAGTTTACCCCGTTAAAGATGCTCTAAGGTGTGATTGTTTTTACTCTTAAAAATTTGAACAGAAAAAGTTACTCCCCCGTTCTATAATAAATGTTGTCATAGGTTCTTAATTTCACACAGATTAAGAAATAACTATAAATTGTAACAATTTTACAAAATGATCCTTATTAACTATTGTCATAAATGCTTGATAGAGTCTAATGACTTGGGAGTGATACGCACATTATTAATTTGGAGACAAAAATGGGAAAAATTTAATATTACATTGAAAAAATAAAATGACACTTATTTTAGGACTTATTTTTCTTCAAATATAACACTTATTATGAGACGAAAGGAGTAACAGATTAGGAATTTATATGTAACAATGATAGTAGTATATCATAAACATTCAAATCAACTATTATATATCTAAAGTACATTAGTAATGTTAAAACGGTTTTTCTAACGTGTGCAACCTTGCACACGATAAGAATCAATAATTGATCAATTTTTTCTTATTAATTATTTACTTTTCTTTTTATTCTATAGATTCATATTTATGTAATCTCTTTTCACCTGTAAAATAGAAAAGTAGATAATTAATAAAGAAAAAAAATGAGAAATTAATGATCTTTATCGTGTACAAGATTGTACACGTTAGAAAAACTCATGTTAAAATTACATTATCTAGATACTACTTTTACACATATCAACCTTTATCTATATTGCATTACAGAGTAACACATAGACATAAGAATTTCCCTTTGTAGATTCCAAATGCTTCTTCATTTTATGAAAGCTAGCGTTCGGAAATAATTTTTCTATATAAAATAAATAGATGCTATCATATGACACAACGTGGATAACCAAATTAATTGTAGTTAATTTTTTTTAAATAGAAAATAATAGAAGATGTAGATGCTGCTACGTGACACAATATGGATAATCAAACTAAGTATAATTAGTTTTTTTTAAATAGATAACAGTACGAACAAATATATGTTGTCCCAAAATATGGTGTCTTTCTGTCTCTCACCATTTAAATATTAGGGATATGTATATATATTAATAAATTATAATTTTATTTTATTACGTGTCAAATTATCATTTGTGAGGACAGAAAATGTGACTAAGAAAGTGAAAAAGAATATTTTTATCCTAACGGTACATGCACGCCCGCCGGTTAATACGATGATGTTTGTTTTTTATGGTCTTATAAAAGCAACACATGCGTCCATGTAGCTGTCAAGATTGAAAAACCGTCGTACCAATAAAACTCAGAGACAGCAGCAACAGCAAGATAAAGAACATACAATGATAGCAGGCAGAGACAACTTCCTCTGAGCGGCAAAACAATTTTTTGCCTCAACTCAACGGAAGCTGACTCCCCTAAATGCTAGTATCATGCATCAGTCTCAACAACTTGCAAACAGATCATCCCCGTTAATAGTATTTGTTTATTACTTTCTAAGTCATCATTAACATGTTAAACAATCACTATTTTTTTCCTCTATCTAAAAATGACAATATATGTGCATCTCATTGGAAAATGTCTTAACTCTTAAATGAAATTGTTTAAGAAAAACTGAAATGGGGTTCCCTATAAAATTTGTAAATTTTGACTTTAGTACCTATAAAAATTTTACTTCATTTTAGTCCTATATTTAACAAAAATAGCAGCGTTTTAATCCCCCTTCAGAAACTAAAACACACAATTTTTCTGTTTTTACATAACGAAAGACGAATAAAATTGTTATAGAAATTAAAATTAAAATTTACCAATTTTACTGGAAAGATAAACCTTAATTATTAAATACTTTTGCATCCTATCGTGGTCAAGTCACTGTCAGCTTGTGAAGGGTGTCAAATTCTAAAATGGATTGTATATGAGTATATGCATCCCATAGACGGTGTGGTGATTAATTTTGTCTTATTTCATTGTATACTTTGGGGACTTAGATTCCTTGTCATCAAGCAAATCTCACATTCACACAGACAGTCATTCCATTGCACCACTATTTGATTTTCTTCCCTCTGTTTTCCAACCCTTGATTTGTTTTGTCAAAAAAAAATTACAAATAGAGAGAAATAGAAATAAGTGACAGCAGAGATCTGCATCCATGCTTCGGGGCAAATTCATTTCTTCCCTTCAAATAGAAAGGGAAAATTAGCCTACTTATCTAACGGTAGTAGTTTTTTTTTTAATAACTTGATCGGTTGTAATTACTTAACAGTTGATGCATTGGATAAATTACGAGTTAATTAAGTGCATGCACCATGCAACGCTATGATTAGGTTTGGGGGTTTGAATGACTCTAATGATAGTCCCGGGTTTTTTTTTTTGTTACAACCATGGTTTAATCATATATATTTGCTTTTGAATTGCCAATAAATTAATACCATAAGTGGATATATTGACGGTTTATGGTGAGTAAAGATCATCTCCATTTCTCAAAAGAAATAGAGATCTCTATTACTAAAGTTTTTGGGTGTATAAATGCACATATTTTTAAAACGGTGACATAAATTATCTATTTATGTATATTTATACACACAAAAAATTAGTAATCGAGATTACATTTCTTCTGAGAAATAGAGAGAATCTCTACCCATTTATGGTTTCACGAGTAATAAATGTGGATACCACACTTTTCCACATGCTTTTTTAAGTCATGTGTGGCATTTGTCTTTTCTATGTTGCCTTCTACCACAACTGTGGCATCTCTTGTGTTATCAACAAGAATGCCATCATCTGCCCTTGCTCCCGATTCTTCATCTAACAACATCAAAAAGAAAATATTAGCTGCCTAGCTGCCATGTGATTTGAATTAGTTTTCAATTAAAAAATATCTCTAATCTACAATATCCACCACTACCCACAATTACACATCATCAAATATGAAAACTGAAAATAAACAACAAAATTAAATCGATTACCCAAAATTACCAAATATGAACAATTGCAGTTCTGATTCACCCGTATACCTTCTTCGTCATTTCTCCGCAAAACCCTAAGATTATACACAAGAACATGCAAAATCTACGAACACAAAAATCAGACCAGCAAAGAGATACAATAACGTAAGTAAATTGATTCAAAGTAATTTCAATTCAAGAAGAATTTGAATGTTTGACGATATTCCATATCTTCGTGAATTCGAATGGCGAAAAATAGAACAGATCTGAAACTCTATGGGGAGAATGAGCATCCTTACAGATATGAAACATTATTCTCCTTACATCGAAGGTCATAGTAACCAAAAAAGGAACGTGTGAATCACAAGAAAAGAAAAACGATTTTGTTCACCTTCGATTATGTTCACAATAAACAATTGCATTCACCCACTATAAGAATATTAGTCATTACTAAGGGCCTAAAGCCCTCGCTAAAGTACGCATTTCCGACGGCCTACCGAGGACTAGTTGTTCGTAGGTTATTTGTTTGACGGTAACGTAGACTGAGAGCCATTTATTAAAAGCCGCGGGTAATTACTGAGGGTAAAAAGCCCTAGGTAATTATCGGCGACTCAGTTGCCGTAGGTAATTACCGAGGGCCATAGGCCCAAGGTAACTTACTTTTTTTTTTCAAAAAAAATAATTTAAATTAATTTAAATAATGCATTACTGAGGGCATAAACCCTAGGTAATTACCGAGGGCATAGACCTTAGCTAATTACCAATTAGGTAACTGAAACATGCTATTAAAAAAAAGCAATTAAATTTAATCAATTTAAACTGATTAAATTTAATTATTGTTGTTTGTTGTTTTTAAAACTATATTGGTACCCTAATCCCAAATTGAAACCCAATCCCAAATTGAATCAAAATTGAACCCTAACCCAAATTTAGGGTTCAATCCAGAAACAAAAGAAAGGGAAATACAACCAAATAAAAAATCAAAGTTACAGAAAAATAAATACATACCAAAGGATGAGAAGGGGAATTTTATTACAGATGAATCATTTAATTACAGACAGAAAAATAAATACAAAGATACATTTTTTACAGTCACAGATGAATCAAATAAAAAAAAGAGATGTAACAGAGAGAGAAGAGAAAAATAACCTAGAACAAAGTGACTTGGGATAAGCTTTCCCTGAACAAAGTGCAGAAACCAAAAATGGGGGAAATAAAAAAAACCCTAGAACTAAAAAAATTTGGTCTTTTTTAGTGACCTCACATGTAACTGGCTCGTGCTTTCCTTCGTCTTTTCCGCTTCTGCTCGTGCTTTCCTTTGTGTTCACTCGTCTCCACGTCTCGTGCTTTCCCTCTGTGAACAAAATAGAAACAGATCAAAAAATAAATAAAATAAAGAATCAAAACAATATAAGAGAGAAAAAAATA
This sequence comes from Calophaca sinica, assembly GCA_037113605.1. Taxonomy (NCBI): domain Eukaryota; kingdom Viridiplantae; phylum Streptophyta; class Magnoliopsida; order Fabales; family Fabaceae; genus Calophaca; species Calophaca sinica. The sequence continues at coordinate 126,213,312 of CM073732.1, forward strand.
TGGAAATACTCTCTTATTCGAGCCAAATCTCCACGTTTTTAAGCGCTATCTTCTGAGATCTCCCTTCTGATCCTTGAATCCAGACCAAATCAAGCAATACTTGATTCGGTTCAGTGAAAAATTGAAGTGAGATTGAGGGAAAAATGGAAAGAAATTGAAAAAAATGAAAGAGGGAGAAGAGAGGGAGAGGGTTGCGGCCATAGGATTTCTTTTAGGGTTGGGGTTGATGAGAAAATAAGAGAGAAATGAGAGGAAGGAAGAAAGGCGTCGTAATGGGAAATTAGGGTTAGGGTATTAAGGAGTATATATATATATATATATATATATAGAGAGAGAGAGAGAGAGAGAGAGAGAAAGAGAAGCCACAAGAAATGATTATGCGCAGAAATGGGTTGCAAAATCAGAATTGAGAGTGAATCAATAATGCAAAATTGTGAACAAAGATTACAGGGGAAGGATTAGGGAAGTCGATGACCTCCGTCAGGGAAAACTCGCCACGACGGTTAGACTCCAACACCGGAGATAGGGTGTGGAGGAAATTTCAAAGAGGAATTGGAGAGTGTGAGTGTTCTGTAGCTAGGGTTTTGTGTCTCAAGATTTTGTTTTGAAATGAAGTCTAGAAAGAGATCGAGGGTTTGTGTAAGCATGAGTGAGGAAAAAACAAAGAGGAAAGACAAGATTTGGAATCAGTTTATTATTACTAAATTGTTGTTTTAAAAAAAATGAGTTGATATAAAATTCGCAGGTAAATCCGCAAATGAATTACATTGGAATAGTATCGTGACACATAATATTTGGAGGCACACAAAGAGTGAGAATATTGTGAAAGATCTACAAGAAAATTCGCAGCTGCAAAATTTCTTACTGGTTTTCAATTAACTTATTTTCATCAACTTTTGTTTGAAAGTTTTTTTAAAAAAATTTCTGCATAATATAATCGGCAAGAAATTTTGTAGGAAACATCTAAGTATTTCATACATAATAAAATCTATAGGAAAATTCGCAGATAATGCCAAAATTTCCTGCAAATTTTTCTACGGATTTAAATCTCCAGAAAAAAAAATTCATATTTTAGTAAATTTGTAGGAAAATTTACAAGAAATCCCTACGGAAAAAATCTGAAGAAAAATCTGCAGGCAATTAGCAAATTTTTAGTAGTGACTTTATAGAGTTTCACCACCGTGAATAGGTATGGCAACGGGGCGGGTCGGGGCGGGTTTTGCCTCCCCCATCCCCGCCCCCATTTTCAACGGGATCAGGTTTTGGCTCCCTCATCCCCGCCCCGACAGGTCGGGTTTCCCCTCAGGCCCCAGCTCCGCTCCATACATAGAAAAATTGAAAAATTATATTTATGATAATTAATAGAATAAAATCATAATTATTATACAATGATAAAATAAAATAAAAAACATCAAAATAAAAAAAATTATTGAAAAGAGAATAAATTAAAAATAAACAAAGTATATGAAAAAATGAATGAATGTACATGCATAAAATAAAAATAAAAATTTAAAAATTTATATTTAGCCGAAAGGGGCGGGGGTGGGGCGGATATCGACATCCCCAACCCCGCCCCACCCCCGGTCAAAACGGGTTTTTCCCGTCAAAATCGGGGCGGGGTCGGGTGAGTACCCATGGGGTCGGGTCATGTTGCCAAGCCTAACCATGAACAACAAGTGAACCCTCTCTCTCGGACAATGCCTGAAAATTTGTTGGAAGCTAGGCGAAGTCAAGAAAGCTATGTGAGATTCCAAGAACACTTTGGAGATGGTGTTTTTTTTTTTGACAGGGAAATACTTTCATTAACAACTTCTCAAATCTGAGGCAACAACAGCAACAATACAAGATGGAGTTTCTTAAATCCAAATGGAATCAACATTATCCGAAGCAAATTTTGCTAAACAATGAGCTATTTTATTAGCACCTCTCCTAACATGACAAACCTTAAAACGATGTAACCTTGAAACAAGGAAGTTGCAGTCATTAACAACCATGCCAAAATGAGTTGGAATTGTTGAAGAAGAGAGCATTGCTTGCACTACATTGAGAGAATCAGATTCAGCAATCAAGGAGTAAAAACCAAGATCAATAGCAAAATTAAGAGCCAATTTCATAAGCCTCCACTAAATCAACATCATTAAGAGCATTTATTCTCCATGTTGCGGCAGACATAACTTCACCATTCTCATCTGTAATGACCACACCAATACCCCAAACACCATCTGAGAACCCAGCAGCATCCATATTTACCTTATACCAAAATGTTGGAGGCATACACCATTTATCCAAGCTATGATCAACATTCTGGACATTTGAATTCAATGCAGGCAAAGAAGACAAAGCATTGATGCTATATGAATATTCAAGGACAACATGTCATGCCTTCCTAGCTGGAACTATAGGATCAGACGGTTTCCCCTCAAAACAATGCTTATTACGAGTTTTCTAAATTTCAAAACATAATGACAGCACATGCATTTTCACCTCATCTGCATGTTAATAATAATGTCCTCAAGCCAGCTATGAAAAGATACTTGTAAATGATCAAAGTTAATGCTTAGGGGGGGAGGAAAACCAAGCTTGCTTAGCCCAAATACACCTTATAAAAAATATGATCTATATCCTCACAACATGTATTACAACGCGGGCACATGGGAGAAACCGAAACACCTTTGGAATTGAGATTCATTCTAGAAGCAAGACTGTTGTGTAAAATTCTCCAACCCAGATGAACACGTTTAGGGATAAACTTTATTTTCCATAGGTGTTGCCACACCTTGGAACCATTAAAAGTGCTCGATGGCAAGGAAGAATCAGCAACTTCCAATTTTTTACATAGTAGTATGCACTCTTCACAGAAAAGTAACCACATTTAACAGGGCCCCAAGCTAACCAGTCTAATTGCATGAAATTGGAGACAGGAATTTGAAGAATTTTCATAGCTTCAAAGGGCAAAAATAATTCATTTACTAGTTGAACATTCCACCTCGCTTCCTATTGAATAATCAACTCAGAAACTTTAGAGATTTGAGTATTGGGGGGTTTAGGCGACCATATCTTGTACCCATTCTGGTGTGGGAGCTAATTATCACTCTAAATATCAATTATATGCCCTCTCCCAACAGTCCAAAGTCAGCCTCTTTTGAGAATCCAAATAGCCTGATGAATGCTCCTCCAAGAGTAACTAGGCCGATATCCCAAAGAAGATGTCATATATCAAGTTTCCTTCAGGGAAATACCGAGCTCTTAAACGACGAGTCAACAAAGAATCAGGCCGAGTTAGAAAGCGCCATCCTTGTTTGGCCAACAGGGCCTTATTAAAAGCTCCAAAGCTACGAAAGCCTATACTATCACTTTTTTTTTTGTTCACAACAATAATTCCAATTAATCCAATAAATTTTTCTTTTCTGCTCGTCTCTACTTCCCCACCAAAATTTTCTGATCATGATCTCAATGTGATCACATAAGCTAGCTAGCAACAAGAAACAACCCGTAACATATATAGGAATTGTCTGAACTACTGATTTAATAAGAATTTCTCTTCCTGCTATTGATAAGACCTTCTCCTTCCTACCCTTCGACTTCTTCCACACTCTATCGTGAACGAAATCAAAAATTTGTTGCTTTGATCTTCCCACATAGGAAGGGAGCCCCAAATATTTGGATTGAACCTCCACTGCCTTAAAATCCATCCATCCTTGGAATTCATGTCGTCTATCTGTTGGTACATTTCGGCTGAAAGAGATTTCAGACTTGTCAAGATTAATGAGTTGTCCAGAAGCTTCTTGGTAAAGTTGGAGAATATTTTTCACACAATCAGCATTTTGTTGAGTAGCTCTACAGAAGATGAGGCTGTCATCTACAAAGAAAAGATGTGTAATCATAGGAGCTCGACGTGCAATCTGAATGTCATGTAAACTTTTTTGCTCCTGGGCTCTTATAATGAAACCTAAAAACACCTCAGCACACATAATAAAAAGATACGGGGAAAGAAAGTCCCCTTGGTGCTGGGACATCCGTTTACAAGGACAGAGAAAGATACAAATGAAACACAACTCATAATTAGGCCCACCCACATATTAGAAAAACCCATACTAGCTATAACAGTCTATAAGAAGGACCATTTAATCCTATCATAGCCTTTTAACATATCAAGCTTAATCCCCACGTAACCTTTTTTTCCATCAAATTTTTTCCTCATGTAATGAAAAGTATTAAAGACAATAAGCGCATTATCTGTAATTAATCTACCCGAAACAAAGACACTTTTACCCAAAACAAAGGCACTTTGGAGATGGTGGTTGAAAAGTAAAGAGAAAGCATTTTTACAAAAAAAAAAAATTAATGAAAGCACACACCAAGGACAACTAGTGCCCGTCAATATCGTAGGGAGGTAGGAATATATATCATGACCATATTCAATTTTCAAAATTCAAAGCACATGGTTGTTTTTCTCTTCCATTGGTATATTTTTCCTAAATTTATATATTCTCATACTTTTTTTTTTTATACTTTCTCTCGTGTTTTGAAGAATTACAAAAATAAGTTATAGACTTATGAACCTTGTTATAATTTTTTTTTTCCATATCTGTCTTTCATAAATGAGCATGGAAAAATTCAAACCCAATTCCTAAAAAATGATCCTTTTTCACAATTTAACTCCTCTAAATTAGAGGTTTGCTTGAGAAAATAATATGCGAGTTATAAGAGTTAGATTAAAAAATCAACTTAAAATTGCGATAAAATACATACACATGTATAATAAATCACGAAATCATTAAAATCTCAACCGGTTGATGTTGCATCAAGAGTAAATTTGGCATATCAACTCAAGATAAGTTTAGTGATGATTGAGACACACCCATTTGAAATGTTTACAGTTAGGCATACTTTTGCATCACTCAGAAGTAGCCCTATTTTCTAACAAATTCTCCGGATAGGTTAGCATAGTATGCATTGCATGGATTTGCTAATTGAGTACTACTGGCGTGGGCAATACGATGAAAGAGATGTGTGCCTTATCCCAAAAGGCAACTCTTGGACAAACTTTTTAGGCTCTTATGAATGTGACAGAATGAGAGGACTTGAATTTTCCTTAGCAATCATATTTATTTACCAGTTTTCTGTCCGTAACATATGTAATTACTCCTAGTGGGAATGGAGACTAAGAACTAGCTTTAGTTCTCTGTTGAATCCACTATCTCTCTGATATATTTAATGCACATGACTAATTTTATTTATTTTTGGGGCCAAAGGCCAAACCGCAAGAACTAACTAGGCTTTCTGTCCTTATTATAAGTGAACTACCTTGTCCTTAGTATGGAGATGAGTATTTGTCACTCGATGCTTCTACACTCACTTTATCCCCATAGAGACGTGATAATACGTGCATATATGTGTGAGGAGATGAAAACAGATAGAAAGGATGCGGTTAATAAAGGATGCAGTTGATGCAGTCATGCAATCTGAGCCGTTGGATTGAGATTAGATGTGATGGAAATACAAAGACTCTAAGAGAGAGTCTCAAACTGCCTAATAACAAAAAATTGAAGTCTATTTAAATTGAGGTGCCTTAGTCCTTGGTGTCTAGACATTTTTGGACAAATGAGCATTCACTCAGCTGGACTACTAAGCTGTAGATTAGGTCTCCACGCACGCGGATCTGTGCTCTAAAGTCCAATGTGGTATCAAAGCTCATTGGCTTAATGGCGCAAAACGATCCAAATTTAAAGAAAAAACTAGTAAAACTAAAAAATGTGTTGGGCCTTTGAAACTCAAATAAAAAAAGGAGTACAAAAAGTACAATAACGTGACTCCATGAGTTTAAGCCCAAAAAAAGGAGACAACAATCAAAATCACAATCGGGCTGAAAAAAATAACCGAGTCCGCTTGGACTTAAAAGGGGTGGTGGAAATACAGAGACTCTAAGAGAGAGTCTCACATTGCCCAATATCAAAAGAACTAAAGTCTATATAAGCTGAGGTGTCTTAATCCTTGACAAATGGACACTCACCCAGCTGAACTACTAAGCTGCGAATTGGGCCTCCACACATATGGCCTTGTGCTCTAAACTCCAATAAGATGCCTCATGTACCAACAACGACACAGAATCCAAATCTGATAGAGAGAGGCTTAGAGCTAGTATAAAAAAAGTGGTGTGCAAAAATCACTACTCAAACAGAAAAGGAGAGATTCAAAAGTTATTAATAGGGATGACAAAACGGGTTGGACCTTTCGGACAACCTGTGTAACATGCAATGCGGGGCAGGGCATGTTAATTAACCCTCCTCAACCCACCAACTCACCCAATCTGTTGCCCCTAACCCGACAATCCGCCCGGGCCAACTCGCCCCACCCTGCCAACCCTCAACATATTTTATTTAAGGGTGTTGTTAACGAGTGCCCTAAGGGCATTGGTTAAGGAATCCATAAAATGAAATTTTGTCTTGAAAATATAAGTCAAACACTTTTTGATGTAATAAATACATCATTTTTCTATACAAACTTACCTGTTTTGATTCTTTAACCAATGCCCTAAAGGCACTTGTTAGCATTTTCCTTTATTTATTTACTCCATCCGGACTTATTTATAAGCAAAATAACCTAACCTCACACAGATTAAAAAAGTTAGTTATATTCATTTAATACTCTTGATTTCATATAAAAAAATAAACTAGATTTATTAATATACCCTTAATTTACTAACTTGTTTTCTTGGGAGTGTGCAATGTTCTTGAAAAATAAAAATAGAATTAAATAAAGGTATATTTGAAAAAATGATATTAAATAGGGTGAAGTTAGTTGAAATTTACTTATATTTGAGTCCAACAAATTTAGGTACTTTTTTTACTTATAAGTGAGTCCCGAGGGAGTATGTTTTTTACAAAAAATGATTTTAATTACTTTTTTTGTTATTTTGTGCGGGCGCAATTTTAGGGTTGAATGGAGCGGGTCAACCCACCAATCCAATGCTTTTTACCCAAATTTCCTTTTTTCTTTTATTTTTTTTATTTTTTTATTTTTATGCGGGCCAACCCGCGGCAGAGCAGGGTGACTGAGGGTCTCAACCCATTTCCTCACTCCGAGACAGGCCGACCCACTTTCTCATTCTTAGCTATTACCTTGCACCCCTTGCACGTGGATGACTATCTGAGTAGGATTCCACCGGTTTGGTGCGGAAGGAACTCAATGATTCGTTGGCCTGCAAATGCAGCCTCCCTTGACAACAACAAAAAGGGCAAGCAGCAAGTGTTAACACTTCTTCCCTCCAACAAAGAAAACTTTGGCATAAATAAATAAATATAATTCAGCAATCCAGATTTGACTAATGATTTATCTACTGATTATAAATTTGAGCAGTTCTTGTTTGATTCACTTATTTTCATTGGACATATATTTCTTTAATACAAACACAGTGTAACGCTTTCCCCCCAACAAAGAATTAAAAAAAAAAAAAAAAGCAAAGCAAAGGCTAAATGCAATGGTTTGCCGATAAGATGCCACACATCTTATCTGAGAAAAGATGGGAAATTTGGAACACGTAACTTGTTGCTAATTGATTAACATATAGTCAAAAAATTTGGCTGGTTTTGTTATATATGAGGGAGACAGAAAGGGTAATATGACAATCGAGTTTGTGATTCCAAATATGGTGAAACCAATATGTCATGGGGTTTTATAGGCGTCGAGTTCTTACTGGTTTAGAGATGGTTACTTATTTCCAATAGGACTACTTGTGACTAGAGGTAATGATTTTCTTCTCAAAGAATGGCTGGGAGTGAATGACTCATGCTTGTTCTGTTCTTACCTATCCTCTAGAGAGAGCAAAGCACAGCAATATTGGTGTCAGTGAAGTACTCATTCACTATTTGTCCTCTCTTTAAGCTCTGAGAACATCCATTATTGCACGGATGAATTCACCAAAACCATCAAAAATTAAGATTTTAATTAATCCATCTAAAGACCAAGTTGTTTAATAAATAAATAAATAAATAAATAATTAGAAATATATTTGTATTTGTCAAATAAAGGGGGTTGGAATTAAGCAGTGTATGGATACATTCCTTATTGTAATCAGTTAACCATGAGATGTGTAAAGTCACCTTTCGGATGGCACATTGGCATCCTTGACCAGACCAAATGGCTCTGCAAGGGATCTAACAAACAGAGCAAATTGATCTTTCAGAAGTACTAATAATTTAGTATAAATTCACATAATAATTTAAAGTATTCTTTATATATTAATATTATAAAACAATTTTATTAGCTATTTATTATTTAATTTTATATGGTCAAATTAAATGAGCTCATTAGACTACTAAAGAGATTGATATGCACTTTAAACGAGTGGATAATAGTGTTGGCCCGTTAGGTTATAATATTAATGGAAACTTTTTTTGGTTAACACGCTATAAAAAGACTATGGTCTCCAATATATCAAATCAAGCAACTCATTCTCCCCATTTGAAAAGAGGTTAAGGTAGTGTTTGGTTGAGGAGAAATGGAAGGGAGGAGATGGGAGGGAAAAGATTATTTTAACTTTTTATTGTTTGGTTCATTTTTTTGATGAAAAGGGATAGGATAGAGCAAAATCTCTCCTGTCTCAATTTTGGCTCTCTTCCAATATTAGGGGAAGTTGGAGGGGGGAGGGAGGGTGTGTTTATAAAATTTTAGTTGATTGACTAAAATATTCTTACATTAAATGTCATATGATATATTACATAAGTGTACAGAGAAATTTAACATTTTTTCTCCATTAAAACCCCTCATTTCCCTTCATCTCAATCAAATACAATATTTGATTGAATGATTCCTCTCTCCTCCATTAAAATCTCTCTTCTCTCCTTGTTTGAACCAAACACACCCAAAAGTCCTATCGAGAAAATCTAGTGATTTGGTTGAGAAAGAGTCATCGTTTTTGTCCATGATTAATTACAATGGTAGTCCACCTTAAGTGATTGAGATCAATTGATCATCTAGGTATTAATCTTATCATTAGTAATCCAGTTTGTTGTAGATATTATGGTTATAAATAACGGTTTGTTCTTAATGCATGTTTTTTATTGTTTGGCTTCAGCTTAAAAAACCCTTTAAAATAAAGATTAAAGCATGTTTGAAGAAATTTCCAACATTTAGCTCATCTAAAGTGGACAATTCACTTTAAAAAGTATTCCCTTCGTTTCAAAATAAGTGTCGTTTAAGGTTTTTTTCATACAGATTAAGAAAGATAATAAATGAATAAATGTGAATAACAATTTTACAAAATTATCCTTACTAACCATTAGTTGTTATAAATTTATAGTAGAGTATAGTTACTTGCGAGTGATGCACATAGTATTAATTTGCGGGTACAATTGGAAAAAATAATTAATGTTACATTGAAAAGATAAAACAACAGTTATTTTGAAATATTTTTTTCTTCTAAAATGACACTTATTATGAAACAGATCGAGTAAAATAAATAAGCTCAATAGTTGATAAACGTGTACATGCATAATAACTCATGATTACATTTTAGAATATCATCTATTGATTTAAAGCAAGTACTCACTCTGTCTCACAATGAGTGTCACATTAGAGGATTTCACACAGATTAAGGATAAACAATAAATAAAAGAGAGAGAACAATTATTTTATCAAATTAGCCTTGTTATTTTTCTAGAAAATTGTGCAGACATAACTTTAAAAGAGGTAAAAGGGGTAAAACTGAAAAAAATTAATTAATAAGACTAATATAACACTTATTTTGGGACAATTTTTTTTTTGCAAATGTAACACTCGTTATGGGATGGAGGGAGTATGAAATAATATAGGACAACAAGGTTGGCCTACGTAGCGTAGGATGGAAATGGAGGTGAGTGAACCTAATTCTAATTCTGATTCTGATTGATAAAAAATAATGACTGTTTCCTAGGTATGCATCAAGTTTGTCCCGTAAAGCAAGAAGGGTTCAATTCAGAGTACATACATTACAAAGCGGGTTATGGGTCCCTAAAATGGAAACCTTGTTTCAATGTCTGGGAATAGAAGTAAACTTGTATGTCTCAGACACTATAATTTATGGTACCACCACATGATGTACATGTGAATTGGCAAATGCACTACTATGTGTCTTGGATTGGATGTCTTATATCATCATGGATCCTCAGAATTACAGTGAACAGTGTCAGAGAGAGAGAGAGAGAGAGATTAAAGTAGTTGTTGGGTGGAAACGATTAGTTGGATGCCAAAACCAAACGAACGTGATAAAGTACTACTACTAGATTGATTACAAGTCAACCCAAATGAAAGATACCTAGCTTTATGGTTTAGCTAGTTCCAATAGAATTGACAATTTTTTCAAGCAAGAACGGTGGAGCTGGGAAAGAGCTAGTTTCACGAGCTCATCTCAAACAGTGCGTTCCAAACTGTGCGTTTTAGAATTAAAAGAATCTAAAAACTAGTACACGTCGTGTTTGGAATATTTATTTGTTTCACGTTATTTGTCGTTTTAGAATATCGAGAGAGTATTAATTAAATTTTTTTAATAGTATTTTTATTTATTTGTAGCTCAATTACCCTGTATCCATTAATCTTCTCACTTAACTCTCACTACACCAAGGACATTTTAGTCAAAATACATTATTTTTTCTAACAAATATAAACTAGGGCTGGTAAAGTGATCTATTTATCCATTATCCATAATCCATTCAATCGATTTATTACAAATAAAAAAACTAAATGGATTGGATCCAATCCATCCATAAAAAAATCTATAAAAAATTTGTTAACGGATTAATTGGATGGTTTTTTTTTAAATGGATGATGGATGAATCGATTTTTTTTAATAAAATTTTAATAAATGATAAATAAATAAATAGATTTTTTCAATTTATCCATTAAGATTCATAAAAAAATCTATTAAATCCATTTATTTTGCCACTCCTATCTTAAACGATACACGTAGTTACCTCTCAAACCGAAGAATAACCAATGCTCGGTCAAACTACTTCCCGTGTCTAGCTTTCACAAGCTGAATTGATTGAAGTTACCTCTCAAACTGGCATTGGAAAAAATTCTAGGATATCCTTTTTATTTTTTTTGGGGGGGGGGGGGGTCAGATTTTAGGATATCCTTAACTGGTGTCATTAGTCATTGAAATTTGAAACACAAGACAATTGGATTTGGAATACCCATTTTACTGAGGAAAAAATATATAGAAGATAAAAAAAGCACAATGATCTTGACATAGGACCACAGACTGTCTTTAGTTTTTACTTTTTAGATCGTTTTCAAGGGGGCAGAGGGGACCAAGGTTTTAAAAAATGACAAAAGTTAGATAAAATTTCTTAAGTATAGTTGGTATTGTTATTCTCACAAAATATACAAATTTTTCTCATTTTATTTATTTTTATTATTTTTAAATCTCTAACCTCTTATAATTGTTACTATCAAAATAGTTTTTATTTTATTTTGTGAGAGAAACAACATCAATCACACTTAAAAAATGTTACCAAAGTTTTATCCTTTAAAAAATAGTTTACGACGGACGTCAATTGGCTAAATTATATATTTGATCTTTTATGTTTATTTTAGTTTTCAATTTGGTCATCTACGTTTTATTTGTTTCGTTTTGGTCCCTTATGTTTCAAACGTTACAACAGGTTTGTCCTTTCCGTCACTAAAAGTCAATTCTCCGTAGCTAAATACCAATTGACGTTTTGAAAAATGGACTTCTAGCTACGGACAATTGGCTTTTAGTGACGAAAAAGACTAAATTGAAAACTAAAATAAAACGTAAATGACCAAAACGAAACAAATAAAAAATAAATGAACAAATTAAAAACTAAAATAAATATAGAGTACAAAACGTATAATTTATATAATTTCGGCACGGCAATTTAAGCCGCAACTTCAAGATTTTTTTTATGTATATGTTCCCATAAGGCAACCACAATTGCGGGCAGGTTAACCTTATTAGACCACGATTTTATGCAATACGATTTAAAACCTGGGACCATGGTAAAGTAGAAAAACACACACAGATCATTGGATCAAGTTTCACTCCCTATGGGTGAGTCGGTGTCATGTTGGATGATGTGGTGAGGACGTGTGCAAACGTATGCATGTGTTGCCGTTATATATAGCATAGAGACGCGCTCAAACACTATCAACCGCTAATCCATTTTCTCAAGACTTGGAACACAGGCTAGGCAGCTTCACTTCAGTGTGTGAGAGCAAAGAAGCAAGGAAAAAAAAAAACAAAGAGATGGAGAGAGAAACAGAAATGAAGCAATCCAAGTTCAAGAGGATTTGTGTGTTTTGTGGCAGTAGCCCAGGAAACAAAACTAGTTATAAGGATGCTGCTATTGAGCTTGGAAGGGAATTGGTAATGCTAATGCCCCTCTCTCTTATTACTTCTGCTTCTCTCTGTAGAAATTATATTCAAATAAAATTCTTCTGTTTCTCTCAAGTACTGTTTTCTAATGTCATCCAAGTTTTCTTCCCATAAATTGGATTTCTCATGTACTGCTTTGATTTTTTTTTTTTTTTTTAATCTTTTTTCCTTCTTATTTTATCATCATGGACAACTGTTGACTTTGAATTACATCAATTTCTTTCTGTTTAATTAGTCTTACTTGTTTTCTAATGTTTGTTTTGATTCTTCACTTTTTAGTTTTCACTATTTATAATCCTGGCATAGTCAACGTGGGTCTTCTATTTGGTGTTGAATACATGACTTCCGGTCATTTCTTTCACTAAAGTGGGGGAAAACATGTCATATTTAAACTACAGCCTTATTTTTGAAGTATTCATTTCAGTTTCTCTGCTTTTTCACAAGTTTTTCAAATTTTTTTTTTTGTCCATAGTCCATAATATAAGCACATATCATAGTGTTAATTCTGAACTTTGGGGGTGTTATTCTTTTTTATATATTGAAAAGGTGTCAAGAAATATTGATCTGGTTTATGGAGGAGGCAGCATTGGTTTGATGGGGTTGATTTCTCAGGCTGTTTACAATGGTGGTCGCCATGTAATTGGGTGAGCATCTTCTTCCTTGTGATGCTTCTATTGGTTAGTGCTATATATTTTGTTCAGCTCAACTAACATTTTTGTCTTGTGTTTGTATGCAGAGTGATTCCCAGAACACTTATGCCAAGAGAGGTAATGTTAAGGTGCTTTGGAAGCATTTCATCAATCATCATTGCAAACAAAAAAAGAAAATGACCAAACATGCTATGCATAGAGAATTATCTACATATCTTTTCCTTTTTACTACCACATTAATATAATATATATGCTCTTCTTAGTTCCACATTAATTTGTTCCAATGCTTTGCTAGCCAATTTTAAGTGAATTTCAACCATGCTTTTGTTATCTTATCCATATATATATATATATATATATATATATATATATATATATATATATATATATATATATATATATATATCTGAGTTCCACACTTGTCTTTTTTTATGATTCATTCAAGTGGGGGACTTCTTGTGGTTGCTTTTCTTGTAGCATTTGTATTGATTTCACATTTGAGTATCTTTTACAAACTTATCCATCAATACACTTGGCAATCTGGGGTCTTTCCTTCTGAACCATTTTGTCCTTCTCTCCAAGTTCCATATTACCCCCTTTAGATTCTCATGCCATTTTCCTTGTTTTATTTTATCCACCTATTTTACTTATCACTCAGGAAGTAGTTTACTTTATCTTTGCTTTCTTTTTCTCATCTGACTCTTACTTGTTTCTTCTCCCAAGGAGAAAAAAAAAAGCCTAGCCATATGATTATGATTTCCAATTGAGCCCACTTCTGCAAGACTGTATGATAAACACTCATCATTACTACTTACACCTCTCTGGCCCTCTCTCCTTCCCTCCCCTGATACGTACTAACTCCATGCATTTATGCAAGACTCTATTTCTCTCTCTCACACGCGCGCAAAAGCTGTTTGTTTGTAACTTCACCATTGTTTCAGTGATAATTTGGATTGATTAGTGGCATATATATTGTATTGCAGCTCACTGGAGAAACAGTGGGGGAAGTAAAGGCAGTAGCAGACATGCATCAAAGGAAAGCAGAGATGGCTAGGAATTCTGATGCCTTTATTGCCTTACCCGGTTAGTACAATTACCTGCTTCCAAATTCCAATAATGTTTTTCTCATGCTCATTTATCGACAATTATTATTATTATTATTATTATTATTATTATTATTATTATTATTATTATTCTTCAATTGACATTTATGGACCTAGGAGAAAACCTCTTGATTTAAGTGATGATGACTTAATTACATTTTTTTGTCCCTATATTTTGGACAATATGCGAGCTATTTTAGTCCCTTTATTCTTAAAATTAGGCAAAAATAGTCCTACCGCCAATTTTTTTTTCACCTAAACCCCTTAAAGTCTAATTATTTATCTAAATATTTGGGGCTTAATGATGAATTTGAGATACGGAACAATTATAAAAGTATGAAAATAAAAAAATTGATAGAATTTGAAGAATTTTGTATTAAGTAGAATTAGGGATTCAAGAGGAGAAAGTTTGAGATTTTTTGATTTTGAATTAAATTTCATATTTTAGTTAGTGAGTTTTAAGTGAAATGATGTTTAAAACAATCCAATCAAATTAATTTGTGAAATTTTTTAATAGATTATGAGAATTTGAGAGTTTTAAATAAATAAAAAGGGATTAGGGGACTAAAATTACTCCAAAAAAACTAGAGGGACTAAAATCGCACATAGTCCAAACTAGATGAACCAAAAACGCAATTAAACAATCATGATTTACACGTAGGTTTCATAGTTTAAACATGTTTTAATTAGTATCATGTTGCGGTAAAATGTCAAAATATTATTGATTATACATTTGGGTAAAACTTATTCACTTTATATTAGTTACAATCATTAAACTCAATAAACTATTTCAAAATGATGAAGTAAGTTGTTTTTTTATGTTGACAAAAAGTAAGTTGTTGATACTTTAATATATTTATAATTTATTATGCATATGTATTTAATAGTAAGTATTAAATTTATATCAATAATTAAGGTATGTTATTTCATTTTGTAGAATAAATTATTCACTTTACAAAAGTCAAAACATACCTTTTTCTTTTTAGGAGTATGTATGTCATTTCCTTAATAATGTTGCACTAAATTTTTCACATGTGACGTGTCAATTGCATACATTAGTGTTTTGAACTTAAAGAATAATAAAACTTTTTGAATCACTGCACTCTAAAACATTGCACCATGTGTAAGTGTAACAAGAATATTCCCTTTAAATTACATGTTTTAAATAGTGATTTTTGGTTTTTAAGTACCATTTTATTTTATATAAAAACAAATGGTTCAGATTCATCTTAAACCGATGACAGAATATTCAAATCCATTAGGATAAAGGTTTTTTTGTCCTCTTTCCATTTTTTATGACTCAAATTGGTGGGGGAGGATGTCCACATATTGTGGAAAGGATTTATTTTATAGTAATCATGCCTGAAAAATGTCTTAATTTAAATATTGTAATTCGAAAAAATAGAAACAGAGAAAGCGGCACAATTTTTTACTGTCATTACTATATGCAATTTTTTTTGTTTAAATACCATTTTAGTCCCTTAACTTATTTTTGAAGTTCAATTTAGTCCTTTAACTATTTTTTGGGTCAAATAAGTCCTTTAAGTTTTAAGTTGGGCCAAATAAGTCCTTTAACTATTTTTTCGGCCAAATAAGTCTTTTAAGTTTTTAAGTTGGGTCAAATAGGTACTTTAAGTTTTTAAGTTAGGTCAAATGAGTCATTGTCACGTAGGACCTATTTGGCCCAACTTAAAAACTTAAAGGACTTATTTAGCCAAAAAAATAGTTAAAGGACTTATTTGGCCCAACTTAAAACTTAAATGACTTATTTGACCCAAAAATAGTTAAAAGACCAAATTAAACCTCAAAAATAAGTTAAGGGACCAAAATAGTATTTATCACTGCCAATTATTATTGATTAGGATATTTCTAGTGTCATTTATTCTTTCCATAGTCCTCTCTAAAGGCTTTCATTAATGCGTGCAACTAATAAAGAAAAGCAGATTATTAAAAAAGAAAAAATAAACATCGAGAAAAAAGTTTAAATTTTTTTTTCTAATTTCTCATATAGCATGTGATTGAAGCAAATGTGATGGCAGCCTGTGTACCCCAGCTCCATGTTAGAGCAAGCAATTTTTAAAAAATAGTTGTGTTTTAGTAATTTTTGAAACCAATTTTTTTTCCTATTTCTAGTGCTATGCATTATTTTATTAAAAGCCTGTATTTATGTGCATGAAGGTGGCTATGGAACACTTGAGGAGCTCCTTGAGGTGATAACATGGGCTCAACTTGGCATTCATGATAAGCCAGTAAAGTCCCTCCTCATGCTGCAAGATTTTTATCCTAGAACATTAAAATTGCTGCCTCCTATCCTTTTATGTGATAAAAATATGTATAAACAAAAAAAAGTTTTGATTTTGGAAGGTGGGATTGCTGAATGTTGATGGATACTACAATTCCTTTTTGTCTTTCATTGACAAAGCTGTGGAGGAAGGCTTCATCAGCCCCACCGCTCGCCATATAATTGTATCCGCCCCAACACCAAAAGAGCTTGTCAAAAAGATGGAGGTAACTAATTGCCCTTTATTCTTTGTTCTAGCTTGCCATAAAAAATTGATGAGATTTGGTTTCACGTGTATAGGAATATTTCCCAAAACACGAGAAAGTTGCCTCCAAGCTAAGTTGGGAAAGTGATCAGTTAGATTAGTCCTCAAATTGTGAAATCTAGAAATGATTAGAGGGTGATGGAAGTTTGTGTAAAGGACAACTGTTAGTCAGAATCCGAGACAATTAAAGGGACTACTATCGTAGAAGATCACAGTTCCCTGGAGCCGGAATTCTTTGTGCTCTTAAATTTTCTTGTTAGTGTAATCTATAGATTTGGAAACTAGCTATGAAGGCTAACTTCTATGCTCAATGTGAATTCTGTTTTTTTAAGACTCAATCGTTGATTGAAAAAGAGAAATTGAGCAGAGAATAAAAAAAGTCCTATATTGAGTGCAACAAAAAAATGAATATAAAGCTTGGATTACACGAGTACATTGATTGAAAAGGAGAATTTGAGCACAAAATAAGAAAGTCCAAATGTTAACCGAAACTATGAAATGTAAAATAAATACAAATCTTAGAGTGCATTAATCCCTTAGTCTTAGGTTTTCTAGAACAAATCAGAGCTCTCAAGCAGAATACTAAAAGATGCCAGGAAAATGACCAGTCCATGACTCTCAGTTGTTTCTACGAGCTATATATACTCTTACGCCATAAAATAAGATTTTCCAGATGCCTCTGTTAGGAAACTACGCAAAATTTCTCCATAGCCGACATTAAATAAACAAAAAATAAACGCCAAGACACACAAAATCGATAATCTGAGTTCGCCAATAACGCCACGCCTCCTACAACTGCCGCAGACCTTATATTGAAAAAAAGGAAATACACACTGTTACAAACACTACACTCTCTCGCAAAACCCACAACCCAATTACACCCAAAGAAATATTTCTCTCTAAATATTTCTCACAAAAATTCTTCTCATGGGAATTTTTCTGTTGAACTCACAAGCCCACAACCTCTCAATGTTAGAATATTTTCCTCTCCAACATGGCTATTTATTTATGAAGGATGAAGCTCAACAACCATTGTCTCACCAACCAAAACAATTCAATTTTCAACCTTCATTTTCTAACATTCAACTTTGCACAAAGTTGAATTTTCCCATTTGTTGAAAACTTGGGATGCACCATTCTTG
This sequence comes from Calophaca sinica, assembly GCA_037113605.1. Lineage (NCBI taxonomy): Eukaryota > Viridiplantae > Streptophyta > Magnoliopsida > Fabales > Fabaceae > Calophaca > Calophaca sinica. The sequence goes on from CM073732.1 coordinate 126,231,129, forward strand.
CATTGAATTGGGTAGTCGGGGGAGGTTTTTGACCAACAATCTCCACTGGAAGACCGATTTCAATCCTGGTCTTCACACCTAAATCAATGCAAAGCAGCCTTCTCTGGCCGTTACTCAGGCAGCCAATCAAGTTGAGCACAACTTCGCTTTGTCGATAGTCACCACCTTGTCACACATATCCGCTGCCTCTACTTCTTGAATCTTCTTCAACATTAACACCTCATCCTCGCAGTAGATCCGATGAAGTGATAACGAAGACCAATATGCTTTGTTCCGGGAGTGAAATGTCAATTCTTTGCCGATGTATCGCACTGACTATCACTGCACAAAACACTCTTCCCGTGGTGAAACCCAACTCGTTAACAATCCCCAAGCCATATCAATTCTTTGTCGCTTCTATCGCTACATACTCACCTCAGAGTGATAAAGCAACAATCTTCTCAGATCCGCGACATATCCAACTAATCGCCAGAGTATCAACAAGGAATACATAACCGGGGTACTTCTTCGATGATCAACTTCACCTCCAAAGTCCGTGATCTACGTAGCCTCAGACTTGCAATTCTCCTTTACCAAAGCATGCATACACTTCTCTCGTAGTGCCTCGTAGATACCTCAAAATCCATTTCATCGCTTCCCAATGAGTTTTACCCTGGATTTGACATAAACCTCGCTTACATACTCCCATCGCATGGCCAATGTCCTGGCCTCGCATGCACTCATTGCATACATCAAACTTCCAATGGTTGAAGCATACTAATCCTAGCCATGTATTCTCTTTCTTCCTCCGCTTTGAGGTGATTGTTCGTTAAAGTAAATGATCGCCAAAGGTGTGCTTAATCAAGTTCAAGGGCGTCTATGCTGAATCTTTGCAAAACACTGATTGATGTATCGCCGAGATAACCGCAAAATTCCCTTTGCTTATCTCTCGATTTGCATTCCAAGGATCTTCTTTGCCGACCTAAGTCCTTTCATGTCAAATTTTTGACAACCAGATCTTCAAGTTTCTGATCTCGCCCATATCTCAACCTCGCTTACTAACATATCATCGACATAAAGTAACAAATGATATAATCGGACTTATATCTCAAGAAACAACAAGGGCCTGAGTTGCACTTGAAACCTTCCTTGTGCAATGGTTATCAAACTTCTTGTACCATCGCTCTCTGAGCTTGTTTCAGGCCATACAAGCCTTTCTTTAATCAAGACACCATATTTTCATTGCCTTTCTCCCAGAAGCCTTCTTTGGTGTGCATGTAGATCTCCTCATCTAAGTCTCCGTGGAAGAAACGCAGCTCTTCACGCTCTAATCAAGCCAAGATAGAGCTCTTCATCGGCAACAATACTTAACACAGACTGATAGTATTGAAGCCACAACCGAGCAAAATTTCGTAGTCAACTCCTTCCTTTGGCTGAATCCTTTAACGACTAGTCGCTTTGTATCTCTTGGAGCCATCATTTTCCTCCTTCACCCGATACACCCATTTGTTGTGAAGTGCCTTCTTTCCCACGTGGTAACTCAGCTAGTTCCCATGTTTGATTGGAGATCAAAGACTTCATCTCATCTTTCATGGCAAGCTCCCACTTGCCGGCATCTGCGATCTGACATGCTTCTGCATAATCTTCAGGCTCCCCTCCATCAGTCAACAACATGTAGTCCATGTATCTCCGCTTGGGCACAGAACTCGAGAAGATCTTTCTCACCGCCGTAGCCGGAGAGAGGCTCGTGCATCGGGACAGGTTATTCTATTGATTCCTCCGACAGGATTCTCAAACATAGGACTTTCTCGGGACATCGCCCACCTCGCATACACCGCCCACTGCTCGAAGCTGTCGCATCTGCTATGCCCTCGCCCTGTACATCACTTCTTCATTGAAGATCACATCTCATCAAGGGTCGCTTTTGTTTTCATCATCCCAAAGACTAAGAGCCAAACTCATCTTCACCATAACCAATGAAAGTGCACTTCTTGATTCGGGATCAAGCTTATTCCCCGCCTTGATCATCGATATGCACATATGCTACACAACCAAAAACCTAAGATGTGAGAGTTTTAATTCTTTTCACTCCATACCCTTTCCTCGGTATTCTCAGATCTAATGGTACCGATGGACCTCTGCTGATCAAGTAGTCTGTTGATCGCTTCGCCTAAAATCGCTGCTTGAAGTCTGACGCACCCGTGAAGCTTCTAGCCTCTCTGTCAACGCTCGATTCATACGCCTACACCATTGTGTCGAGGGCGTGCACGCTTCTCTCATTCTCGATCCCGCTCATAGCGCAGAACTTCTTGAATCTGGGTGTCTTCATATTCACCACCATTGTTTGGTTCTGAGCTTTTTGATCTTCAATCCTGTCCTCGCTTTCTACCATGGCTTTCACATCTTGAAAGCCTCTCGAATACTTCAGACTTATGTTTCGTAAAGTATACCCATACCTTCCTAGAGTGATCATCGATAAAAGTCACGAAGCATTGCTTCCCACCGATGGATGATAATGCTGACCCCAAACATCGTGAGTGAACAAGCTCGAAGTTTCTCTTTCTTTGGGGTTCTTCCACTTGTCCAAAGCTAACTCTTTTTCGCTTCCAAGTACGCAGCTTTCACACATGTCAATTTCATCGATCAAGACTCGCAATTTGCCCTTCAGTGCATGATCTTCATCCCTTTCTCACTATATGGCCTAGTCTCTGGTGCCATAGATCGGGGACTATCATTTGTTGCAACCGCAATCAAATGGCATGCTCCTCGCCGCCTTATAAAGAGTACCACTCTTTCGCCGCGAGCAATCGCTAAGTCAGACCCTTTGAAATCTTCCAATGATCGCTTGGAAGACTGTTGTAGCCGCCATCGGCCAGTTGCCTATCGAGATTAAGTTCTTCGCCTGGTCGGGAATATGTCCGACATTTTTCACCCCATACTGCACTGCTCAACTTAATCTTCACTACACCTTGCCAACAATCTCACAAGATCGTTTTCATTACTAAGGTAAACTTTACCAAGGTTTCGCACATAATTTTCGAAGACTCCTTCTCAAGAAGTGGCATGAAAGATGCTCCAGTCTAACACCCAAGACTCTTCCTCGCTTCTCCAAAGAGCATATCAACGCGTCACCTCCTCCCCGAGGTGGAAGCAACATTTGCCTCGCCCTTCGCCTCTGGTTCTTCTGGCACTCCTGCATCGTTTTTGTAGTGCCTTGCCTTCCCGCAATTCCAACACTGATAGTCTTTGAGTTGGAGTTTTGGGAACTTTGATGATTTCTCGGATTTGGACCGTCCCGCCTCTTTGATTTGCCATGCCCATTTCCTCTGGTTGAATTTCTTCCTTGACTCTGTATTTAACATCAAGAGGATGAAGATTCACCCGACTCTCTCCGTCGGATCTCTTCATCGAGAACCGTATCACGAACATCGCCGATTTCAACTTATTGTTTCGCTGAGCTACTCATACTGCGGATGACAAGAGTATTCCAACTCTCCTGGAAGAGAAGACATAAAGTATCAATGCTCGCACCTTCATCATCAAATTCGATTCCAACTGAACTCAACCGGCTGCGGACTACGCTGAGTTCATTGAGATGTTGTGCCACCGATGCACCTTCCGTCATCCGCAGTTAAACAACCGCCTCATCAAATGAACTTTGTTTCGAGGCCGACGCTGCATGCTTGGAAAGAGCCTTCATAAGATCTGGCCGTGGTTCTTTCTTTTGCAATGTTGAACGAACATTACGGGATAACGCCAACCTGGATAACGCCGAGGGCTTGTCTATCGAGAAGGATCCATTCATCTTCCTTCATCTCCGCTGGTTTCTTTCCCGTGAGAGGTTGATACAACTTTTTCTCGATACAGATAATCCTCGACCGCATCTTCCAAAAGCCAAAGTCCGCAGACCGTCGAATCCTTTTCAATTTTCACTTTTCCTTCGTCTCGCGCCATCACTCCCACTCGAAGTCCGACTTCTCAGGATCGCTTCGATAATTTCGCGAACCACCGTGGCTTTAAACACCTCCGTGGACAAATTGGTAGCGGTCAATTTTACTATTCACTTAAAATTACTATTCACGCGGAACAAAGATTCTACCAAGATTTAAAGGTAAATAACCAACTAGCTCGATACCGGGGCTGTTAGGAAACTACGCAAAATTTCCCCATAGTCGATTAAGGAAAAGCAAAAATAAATGCGAAGCACACACAAAAATTGATAACTGAGTTCGCCTAATAATGCCACGCCTCCAAGCAGCCGCAGACTTTATATTGAAAAAGGAAATACACTGCGTGTTTACAAACACTCACACTCTCTCAAGAAAAACCCACAACCCAATTACACCAAAGAAATATTTCTCTCTAAATATTTCTCACAAAAATTCTCTCTGGAATTTTCTCTCGCTGAACTCACAAGCCACAACCTCTCAATGTTAGAATATTTTCCTCTCCAACAGATGACTCTATTTATAGAAGGATGAAGCTCAACAACCATTGTCTCACCAACCAAAACAATTCAATTTTCAACTTTCAGCTTTCAACATTCAACTTTGCATAAAGTTGAATTTTCCCATTTGTTGAAAACTTGGGATGTGTTACAGCAAGTCCCACATCTGGTTCTCGCTTGGGTGAAAGCTGAGCCTATATAAGGAGTGTTTAGTAATGCTTTTATAAATCATCCCAAACATTTCTCTTCTTCCTCTTTTATTATTTCTTATACTCAACAAGAGTATTGTGAGAGTATTTGTGAGGTATTTGTGAGAGGTATTCTTGTAATATTTTCCCACATGACTGAAATTCTTCCGGTCTCGCCTGGTTTTTCCCTTTTGTTTGAGGGTTTTCCACGCAAATTTTGTGTGTTCATTTCCTTATTTTCTCATCTCTTATTTTTAGTTGTGTGACACCATTCCGATACTCGTACCTAACAAAGGGTATCAGAGCTCCAAGGTCGCGATATTATTCCAAGGCCACTTAGGAAGGCTTTCGCCTAGTATGCCTGTGGTTGCAGCATTGTTCCGATCTTCCACATCGTAAAAGAATTGTTGCCGGAAATAGTGTGGTAGTGTAGAAGTGCATGTCTAGGAAAAGTTCTGCCAAGGAAAGACTTCGTATTTAAGCTGTCCATCGTGACCCACCTCTCTTTCCTGGGAACTTACCCGGTGTACTATTTACTACATAAATACTATTCCAAAGATATACGATACTATTCCCATATACGGTTACTATTCATACGTGCAGGTTGTATACTTTACATGTTACGCATACTAGATTTGTTCGCATAATGGATAATGACAATAACATCGTTTCACGATAATCGTACTATTCACTATGGTGAAATAGTGTAATCCGGCTCGTTCGTGGTACAACCATGGCAAAGAAAATTTGAGATAGAGAAGTTCAACCCGGAGTAACTTCTCCTCGGTGGAAATCAAGGTAGCGGCAGCTTCGAGAAAGGATAATTGCTTTGAAGCAATCAAGGCCGCACTCCACGATACGATCGATGAAAAGTGAAAGAGAAGGATGGCAATGCCGCTAATTTGCACTTAGCAAACGGGCGATTCGCTTTTGTCAAGTGTTGCGTAAAAGAAGACTCCAGCGAGATTTGGGATGTACTTAACAAATTGTAATGAGGTTAAGTCACTTCACACAAGAATATTCTTGAAGAGGAAACTCTACACCTTTCGAACGAGTGAATCCACATCGGTGACTGATCACATTAACACTCAACACGCTATTTGCTCAAATTTCACAAAGATCGTGATTTCAAAAATAGCAGAAATGAACGTAGCGTAACTTTTTTACTCGTGAGTTTACCAGATTCGAGATGATCAACTCATCATCAACATTACAAACAATAATGTTGCCGACACTCTTCACTTTGATGATGTTGCGCAATTCTTGAAGAAGAATCCAGCGCAAGAATAAGGAGGAAAGGTCGAAAGTTCAAGCAAGCGTAAGCTTTATCGATGACGCAGAAGCGATCAACGAACGGGCCCTGGGGAGCCAAGATCATGGTAGATCAAAATCTCAAGAAGAAAGAATCTCAAATGCTACAACCGCGGGTACGAGAGGGCACTTGAAGAAGGAGCAGTTGGAACAAGAAGAATGGAGAGAGGACTCGGAAGCATCAACCTCGCAAGGTTGTGTTGCAAGTACCTCGTGATGATGGAGAAATCCCGTGATAGCCGAGCAACAAGTTCTAAAGGTGGAAGGAAGCTCAATGATGTCCGGATAGTGGATTCAAAGCATGGCACATGACTTCACACCGAGATTGGTTTTGTACTTATGAGCCTGTTCTCAGAGATCCGCGTTTATGGGAAATGATCACGCCTTAGAAATTGTTGGAATCGATCGCCGAATAAAGATGCAAGATGATACTGCTCGTAAGATACAAGAGGTACAATGCACGTGAATGGCTTGAAAAGGAATCTATTGTCCACCGGCAATCGATGACCCTGGTGCAAGATCCATATTGAAGGTGGAGTCTTGAAAGTAGTGAAGGGCAACCTTATGGTGATGAAAGGTAAAAGATCACAAGCAATCTATACATGCTTTTGGGAGATACGTAAAGAGGCGATGCATCGGGCTTGCATCAACAGCCATGAAGAATCAACGATGATGTGGCATCGCAGGAAGCATATATATTAACGTGGTTTGAAAGTTCTCATGAACGCACCCTACCCGGCTCAAGACGTAACTTTACCCTTCAGTGATAATCGTGACAAGTAAGATAGATTGAAATTTGCAAAAGTAGCTACCGTACAAACGATACTAGACTTGATACATTCCGATGTGTGGGAGTCACTGAAACATCCAATGGGGAGCAAAGTATTTTGTATCATTCATTGATGACTACTCCAGGAGATTGTGGGTGTACCCAATCAAGAAGAAGTCGATGTGTTCCAAGATTCAAGGAGTTCAAAGCACAAGTGTAGAGCTTGAAATCGAAGAAAAATCAAGTGCTTCGAGGACGCATTAAATGGAGAGAATATGTAGATGGTAACTTTCTATCATTCGCAAGCAAAGAGGGTATTACGAGACACCATCAAGGCACATACACCTCAACGTAATGGTGTAGCAGAGCTGATGAACAGACTTCTCCTAGAAAGAACAAGAGCTATGTCGAGAACATCGGATCGCCAAATTTTTGGGCGTATGGCCAAACCGCCTGTTACGTGATAAATCGATCGCCATCAACAAAATGATCGCTCAAGTCACCAATGGAGATGTGCAAAGGAAAGTTTGTGAGATTATTCTTTCTTACATGTGTTTGGATGTCCCGCGTGACGTAATGTACAACCCCAAGAAAGAACAAAATTGGATCCAAAACTAAAATGTATATTCTGGGTTACGCCGACAATGTCAAGGGGTATCGCTGGGACCCCACTACCCGCAAAGCTTATTGTTAGCAGAGATGTAGTCTTTGGCGTAAAATGAACCGCAAAGTGAGCGTAAAAATGACAAAGACTTCCAAGGAGATCTATAGTGCGAGGAGTATGGAGAGAAGACTCAAGAAGATGATTCTTCCGGCAGTAACCAGAGCACACAGTAACAAGAACCGGATGAGATCAATGATGAAGGAGTTCGACGATCAACACGCCGATAACGGCACCATCATGGCACTCGACTATGCAGGCCGCCATGATGCATACCGCCTTTCGACCGAAGAAGGTGAACCATCGCTCTTCAAGAAGGCTGAACAGCTCGAGATGCTTCAATGGATGACAAGAATGCAGAGAAGAAATGGAAGCCCTACATAGAAATAAGACTTGGGAACTTGTTGAACTTCCAAAGGGCTCCAAAGCCATCGGAACAAATGGGTGTTCAAAATTAAACGAGACGGCAATGATCAAGTGGAACCAGATCGCGTCGCACTGTAGTCAAAGGTTATGCTCGTAAAGAATGGATAGACTTTGACGAGATATTTCTCGGCTGTCGACTTACTACTATCGTAAGGTTGGCAATGTGCGGTCGTGCATTTGATTTACATCTTGAACAGCTTGATGTAAAGACTGCTTTTCATGGAGAGCTTGAAGAAGAAATTTATATGCTCCAACCGTAAGGCTTTAAAGAACAAGGAAAAGAAAACTTGGTTTAGAGGTTGACCAAATCCAGACTGGCCCAAAGCAGTTTCAGATGTTGGTACAAGAGATTTGATTCTTTCATAATTAGCCTTGTTACAACAGAAGTTCGCACTATTGTACGCATTTTACAAGAGGTTTGGCGATAATGATTTCATCATTTTGTCCAGATGTGGATGACATGTTGGTAGGCCCCAACAAAGATCGAATCCAGGAATTAAAGGCAATGGCTGGCTAGGAGTTTGATATGAAGGACTTGGGACCCGCAAACAAGATTTTAGGATGCAAATTCACCGAGACGTAAATGTTGGAAGATTTGGCTTTCTCAAACGAATTATCTAAGGAAGGTCTTCAATGCTTCAACATGCAAGATTGTAAGCAATTTCTACCCCGCCTCAATTTTAAATTATCCTCGGTACGAGTCCTAGCAATGAAGCTTGAGAGGATGGAAATGTCTCAGCACCGTAGATGCATCGGGCCAGGGGAAGCCTTATGTATGCCATGATATGTACTGCACTGCACGACAAGCTAAAGTGGGAGCGTTAAGCTCGCTTATGGCAAAATCCGTAGTAGAGCATTGAATATCTAAGAGGATCCTTAGATACATCAAAGGAACCTCGATGTTGCATTATGTTACTGGAGGATCGACCATTCATTGTCAGGGGTTATGTTGATCTGCATTTTGTAGTGATCTTGATAAAAGGAAATCCACTAATCGGGTATGTATTCACAATTGCAAGGGGAGCAGTGAGTCGGTTATCTAAGCTACGTGATCGTTGTATCTTTGTCTACTACGTGAGCCGAAAGTCATGGTATGGCACTACCCAGTTGCAAGGAAGCTATCTCGATTAAAGGTTTAATGAGGAACTCGCACAAGCAACAAATGATTACTGGTATTGTGACAATGAGTACCTTGCACATTGCAAGGAATCCAAATTTTTCATTCCAGACAAAGCATATAGATACCCGATCACTTTGTTCGTGAAGGGTGGTAGAAAGGAACTGCGGATATGCAAAAGATTCACACCAAAGATAACTCATGGTGATGACGAAGCCAATCAATGCCGACAAGTTTAGCTTGGTGTCGATCCTCCATGGCCAATCGTAAACGTGTTTACATGGAATGGCAAGGCAGAAGAGTGGTGTGAAGATATGATCGCTCAATCAAAATCTTCAAGTGAGAATGTTACAGCAAGTTCCACATCGGTGGGTTCTTGCTTGGTGAAAGCTTTGGAGCCTATATAAGGAGGCTTAGTAATGCTTTATAAATCATCCCAAACATTTCTTCTTCCTCTTTTTATTATTTCTTATACTCAACAAAGAGTATCAGGAGAGTATTTGTGCGGCGATTTTGTAGAGGTATTCTCAGAATATTTTCCCACATGTGAAATTCTTCTCCGCCTTGGTTTCCCCTTATTTGTCGCTTTCCACAGAAATTTTCTGTGTTCATTTCCTTATTTTCATCTCTTATTTTTAATAAGTGACACCATTCCGATACTTCCTAAGATTTAATGCGATGCACTATCTTGCATTGAATCGTAGAGGTGGAGGTTTTCTTTGACCAACAGCCTCTTTAGACTTTTTTTTAATCGACAGAATTAACCAAAGCAAGTCCTTGATGTACACGATGAAACTAGTAATTTTGTTAACAAATTTAGTGGTCCAAAAAAAAATTTGAAGAACAATCTGACAAGTTCATCCCAGAAGTAAAGCATATTAATCTACTAAAAATAGTTCTAATACCTTGCACTCACTGTAAAACAGCCTTCCGCCGCATACCTTGAGTGTTTTTAGTCTTTCAACTATTGGTTCATAATTCATTTCTCAGTTAAGATTTGCTCAGCAGTACAGGATAAAGAAAGCCTTAATGGCCATCAAGTGTTGCCAAGGACTCGTTAAGTAGTCTTCGAGCTTCTTCTCTCCTCCTGGAAAGAGAAAGTATGTTTGAAAAGACAAACGAGAAGAACTTTCATTCCGATTATATAAGAGAAGCAACATCTGCCTATTTTTTTCCCAAGGCAAAACTAGATAAACAAGGGAGAAAAATGGTTGCCCCTATCAACTTCGATGCACGAACTATAAAATCTCACAAATTAGACCAATCAAGTTTCAAAAGCATTAGTCATTTTTTTACCTACAGCAAACGGAATTCACCAAGATACGCTGAGAATTGTCTTTTAAGTTCAAAAATTTAAAAGTATGTGAGGTGTGAGAAAGAACAATGTGAGATGTTACGAATTCTGGCTGTCAAAGTACAAAATAGATATTGAAAATGACTATGTACTTCATTGGAAAACTTTTGGCAACTGAAATCATCACAGGAATGGCAGATGATGCCTCCATCCATTGTCAGTTTTAACTACATTATTAACAATTCCAGCACTTTTTAATCTTGCACCGGTACGAAATGGTAAAGTGTGTTGCTGAAACTTGATACAGTGTGATTGTGTAAACAATGTGCATTAAATTCAAGGGTTCAGACTTGAGACAATTATATCACTCATGTAATTACCTTATGCCCAATCTTTTCTATCAACAACTCTGAAATCACCACTAATATATAGAAGAGCTCCACATCTCCTGCACATACAAACCAACCAACCCATGATCAATCCCACCACAAATAACAAGGAGACTCATATAAGATGACATGGCCACTAAAAGTTTATATTGAGGTTTTACACGACCTCTCCTCCCATGAATATAATATGAAACTCACCCATTATACAGGAGTACTTGAAGTTAATTGCTTTGGTCCTTTCACAACAAAAGACTCATCAAATGGCCTCTTAAAGAATAAAGATGAAAATGACATGAACACACCTAGTTTCCAAACTGCAAAGTCTTCAGTCCATGTTGCAGTTACTCATTCTCAAAATATTGCACGATTTGCATCTTTAGTCTATCCTCAGTTTACCATAAAAGTTCTCAGTATTCTCCATTCATTTCTGAGAGTTCAAAAATTTCATCTGCATTGGGTGAAAAATAATTTACAGGTTTTATAGACGTGTCCCGTTTAAAATAGCTTTAATCATATCTACCTCCCCCACGTTATCTCTGTCAAGCCTTACAAAAAATCACTCAACGAGTATGGGGTAGTAAAAAATTGGGCAAAACAAAATTGTTAGGAACTTATGAAATGCTGACATAACAATTAAAGAAAGATTAAAGTGGTAGTCATTAGATCTCCTAACAACTAATACTAAAAGTGTAGTACCTATTTTATTTTCTCCAATTTTGTCTTCTGCGAATCTGCTGCACGTTTCTTCAACTGGAATGCCTACAATTATTAAAAGTAAGTAACCACACAATTAAATAGAAAAAGTCCTAAACTTGAATACCAGCCCCTAATGTTGATTCTATTGTAGCAGTAGTAATCTCCTCAGCTTCATCAGAAATATCCTCCCAAATGCAAAAGGAAAGACGTATAAGGGGAAAACCAAAGAAAAAACTCCAGAAGTCATGGACTATAGTGTATATATCAGGGCAGAGACAAAAAGAGTAATCAAAACATTTTTTTTTTCAAAACACATCGCAAACAGAACCAAGTCAATAGCAATAAGTACAACAGGAAACCATCTACATCAGAAAGGAACATCATAATGCAACATCAAGATAATTAACAAATGGTTAAAATATACTTCCAAACCCTATAAATGAGTACGTACTTATTTACAATTTTGCTTATTTAAATGCCCCAACTCCAATACCTATATCTGATCATTGAGATGATATGGATTCCTAATTCATGCGCTTTTCCTTCATGACTGGTTCTATTGGAGCAGCCTTCCGAGCTTTCTGAATTTCATCTATGGCAGAAGTACATAAAAAATAAACAAAAGCAGACACAATACCGGTTGTAATACCTTCGCGTAGATACGTGATGTGAATATGAAAAAAATAATCAAAAATGATATTTTGACACAAGAATTCGACAACTGTACGGATGACACCGTATATCCGTACAGTCCATACTGTACGGACATACGTACGGACAAAATGACAGTATTTTAAAAATGTATCCTGCCATCAGGATACATATCCTGCCATCAGGATACATATGCTGATAGTGAAAAAAATAAAAATATTATCCATACATGTACGGATATACGGTCCATATATGTACGGACATACGGTGTCATATACGGTTGTCGAATTCTGGTGTCAAAATAACACAACTGAAAAATAATGGACAAAAGCATACGGGATATCGGTTGTAACACCTTTGATAGTGTTGTCCGAAAAAGTAAGAAAAGCCAAGAATATTTGTACCTAAAAAATTTTCGAACTATTAAATATATTTGAATGGGGTATCATCTCTATCTCTATTAGTCATCTATATAAATAACACTCAAGCAAAATAGCAAAAAAAGATACAACAAAAGGAAGTTGCAAATATTTCATTATAAAATTATAAAATTAATGGCATGCAATAAAGATAGAATGAATCAAGCATGAAAATGGCTAATCTTATCAATCAGCAATCTGGTTAAAAAAATTTTACAGCTTTGAAATTAGAATATGGTATTTATTGTCATGTTTTTGATTTGATAATGGTTTTATGTGTCCAATTGAAAAGGAAATACAGTAAATTTTTGAAATCAATTAGAATCATTTGTGTTATGTGGCTCTGACGTTGAATCTGGTCAGCATGATAATTCAGTTCATTATGATAAATGTTTTTTCTTTCAAATATAAAGGGAATTAATATAATTTTTTGAAATCAAATTGCACCATATTCTCTTATATGGTTTTAATTTTGATTGAATTACTTCTATGTTGCTCATTTTAGTTATTTCATTCGATGTTGCAAAAAAATATTTGATGCGATGTTATCTAATTCGATTTTGTGATGGTTGTTTTAGGTAAAGAAAATTGTAAATAACATTTATTATGCTTTTGGTGGGTTTCAGACTCTGATTTAAAGGTAATTGATTTGATTCACTTTATTATAAGAATGATATTGATTAAGGTTATTATATTGGAGAATAATGTTAATAATGATTGTTAACTTTGAGTCTTACAAATATTTCTGTTATCAAATACATAAAGGGTAATAATATCATCCTTTTAAATCAATTTAGACGAATTCGAAATATAGGAGCATTAAATACCATTTATATCAAATCTTATTAATGATATTAATAATTAATTAATCATTTTTTATTAATTATTACTCCTACTTTTTAAAAAAAGATTTTCGAATATTGGAGCATTAAATACCAATTAAATGTTTCATCAGTTGGCTGACTTAATTTGTTTGTAATTTTTTTTAATTAATTAATATTGAAATTTCCAAGTTGGCTGCCACGTTTGAAATTTTTTTGATTAGGTGGAAAACTAAATTACATGAGAGATTGACATTTGTTAAATTTCCTTTTTTAAATTATTCATGTTTGTATATAATAAAGATTTAAAATATAAACCATTGATAAAATATCTTTCCATGCCATTTTATTTTTCTTTTAATATATATATATATATATGCTTGAGGACAAACGTGGGAATTCTGTCATTATGCTTTTCTACATAAAAGTCTCGCCTTTTGAGCATAAATTTTTTTGGGCCTTGAACTTGGTGCAGTCAAGGCCCCATACAGTCAACACAGTCAACCTTTCTCATCATCATTAGATATATTTTTGCTTCAGTCTCAACCCTTAATGTATTTTGTCTAAAAAAATTAATAAAGATAAAATACAAGAGGGAGAGAGAGAGATACAAGTGGTTACACCAAATTTGGATTCTCTATTTCCTTATTTCTCTACTCTACCGAACCATAGAAATTGTCTATTTCTTTGCCATTTCTCTCTATCTTATTTTCCTCTTTTCTAAATATACCAAGACAAACATACCGTAAGTGAAACGAAAGAAAACAAAATAATAATTGAGAATTTTTTAATTATACAGTAATAGAGAAAATAAAAAGGAAAAAATATAATATTTCTATTTTATTATTTCATTGTGTAAAAAGTGAGAGAAAAATAATATATTAAAAAAATAAAATCTGATGAAAAATTATATATATATATATATATATATATCACTCATGTAAATAAAAATAAACATTACAATCATAATACAATAATATTAATAAATTCCAAAATATAAATTTTACCCCTTGAAACGAAACAAACACAAAATGAGTAAGATAAATTAAAAAAGATATTTACAAATAAAAGTAAATTATTAAAAATTAATTTTACTACTAGTAACACAACACTCTTTCACAGACAAGTTAGTTCATTGTCTTATTTTTGGACTTGAATCCTCTTTGTCAATATCTCCTTCCATCTTCCTTCGGTGTTTGAATCCTCTACCGCGGCTACACCGATGCAGCCGTTAGATATGGATTGTGATGTGTATATGTGTTTCTCTCTCTTAGATCCAACGACTTTATAGTAGCAGTACTAGTATAGCCACTACAAAGGATCAAAGTCCCTTCCTCCATCCCCTCTATCTCTGTGTTTTTTTTTTTTGTGGCTATAATTGGTTGCGAGGGAAAAAGAAAAAAAAGTGAGAGATGAGATGGAATAAGAGGAGAGAAATAGAGTGGTGCCTCTCTCTTCCCTGTTTGGTTGGGTAGAAAGATAATAAGAGATAAATGTAATTATTTTTTAAAAGATAAAATTGCCCTTAAACTAAAAAAATTGTATACAAATTTATATTTTATGAATTCAATTTCCTATCAATATTAATTTAATCAATTAATTAATTTTTTAATTAATTATTTTAATCACTTAATTAATTAAACTTTTTTATCTTAGGTCAAATTTTACGGTCAAATTTTGTTTTTCCAATAGAAATGTCTTTTTAATTTCACTCCTCTATTAATAAAGAGAGAGAAGAGGGATGCCATGGCAATTAATTTATATAGATAGAAAATTACGTTGATACCCATAGATTTGATTATTTTTAAAATCCCTTATTTATCTAAAATATAGTATAGTATATCATAAAAAGGATGATAGATCATTTTCACTTGTGCAAGTTTTTTTTTTTTTTAGTGATTCCAAGGTATCCCGCGATTGAAAACTAGAGACTAATTATTAGGATTTTGGGCCTAACTCATCCTTACAAAATCGGCTTATAAGGTGAGAGGTGTCATTTACTTATAAAGTATTTTTAGACCTTAACTCTAGTCTATGTAGGACTTGAGTTTTTCCCAATACACCCCCTCACGCTCAGCACTATTGGGTTTGGTGCGTGTATATAATGCGGTGGGTGGCCCAGTAGATCTATTTTTTTTTTTAGGATAGGCTTTGATATCATATTAGGATTTTGAGCCTAACTCATTCTTACAAAACCGGCTTGTAAAGTGAGAGGTGTTATTTGAGGTACATAGATCCATGCAAGAGGTTGATCTCTACCGCCATATGCTATACCATACATACACCTTCGAACCCTAACTACGTACTCAAGTGACTCCATTATTTTACTACCAATGGTCAAGTCTTATACAAGTTTAAAGTCTAAACCATGAATATATGAGAATAAATACTCTTGAAAAACAAAAAGCAGTGTTATCTTATGAGGTGTAAACTTTACAGGCGTACTCTAATTGATCACTCAAATAACATCTAAACCCATGTGGCCGTTCTTCAGCTTCATCTTTTCCTCCTTCTACGACTCAAATGGAAAATCACCAGATAAAAACGAAAAAAAATAAAATAAAATGAAAATGAGTCAAATCAACACAGTGTTCACATTATTCTTATTTCAACACATTATTTGTTGACTAAGCGACCAATATTTATTTGAATTATCTCTTTCGTATGCGAACCTAGCTAGCAATAAATTTCATGCGTCCAACCCGCCCAAGTTCGGTGATTAGCCATTAATAAAAGCTTGCTACTAATTTCATTTACGTGTCTTCCTTCAAAAAAGTCAAATACACCTAATATATAACACTTCTAATTTATCTCTTCTATACTCAATTTTCCTTATTTCCAGCCAACACTTGCATTCTTTGCCACGGTAACCAAACACCATTGACAGCAAATCAGCCATTGATTGTGGGAATTATACATAGTATCTATATATATAGGAGAGACATAGACACGTAGCCAGGTTTGTGTAGCTTTAGGTCCTACTATAGTTTAGCATGTTTTGCTGAAGAAGAAAAATGCTCTGTTTCTTCACCCTTTGCACAGTGAGTAATGTACGTATGACCTCAAGGCTCAAACCATACCATGTTCTTTCTCATGTTTATTTATTTGTGGCTTAATTTTTACACATTATTAATATGTTTTGCCTCCTAGCTGACGCTTCCCAGTTTTATTTCTCATGTTAATTTATTTTTATTTCTTTAGTATTTGATTTCAAGAATATAAAGGTAAAAACTTGAAGGAGGGGATATCCTAAACTGAAAATGTAGGAAGAAAAAGAAAAAGGGTAAAAAGTACAAAACAGAACACAAAGATTAAAGATGAGTAATGAAAACCATGCAGTGCCAAAAACGCAGGGGTGGCCATTTTATGCGGCACTGAATATGGCTTTTTAATGGTGTCTTAAGGGTTTAGTAACCAAGTTGACTCGTTTATCTTGCATTTCTTAATTAGCACAAGCGTTTAGCCCATGTGACCTTAAGTGCAATTTGCATGGACACTTCTCCTTCACTTTATATCACCTTTTCCATACTCCAATGTATATATGTGTGTGTAACCTTTTTAACTAACGTATAATAAAAGGCATAGAAGCCATTGCACTTAATCACTATCTCAATCCCCTCCTTTTCAGAACCTCTCATAATGGTTTTTGGTCGAAATTCATCTGGGAGAAGTGGTGATAGTTTGGAAGGGATGCTGAACGACTATGTTGGTGGAAAATCCAAATCAAATTCAAAAGCTCAAAAAATTGCATCCACTAACACTAAGCTTGTGGCAGCACTCACATGTTTCCAATTCATCTTTGCAGCCTATGCAACATTCCTATTATATTACATTAGTCCTTCAATAGATTTACCAAGCAAGCCAGATTTCACATGGGCCACACAAATTGCACAACAATGGAAGCACCTTATAATAAGACACCAAGTAGTTGGTCACTACCAAGAAGCTTCTTCTTCTCTCATCAATGAGGAAATCAACATCAAACCCACTAACCAATTCGACGTATGCAAAAATGAGAAGATAGATTTCATGCAGAAAAAGTCCAGTGATGCGCAAATGATCAAGTTGAAGAGAGAGCTTTATGAGGAGGTGCTGAACTTCCAGAGAAAGACCATTGGCTCAGAAACTCTTGCTGAGTTAATGGCAATGAAATCAAAATGGGACTTGCGAGGTGCAAATAGCAAACCAAAAATCACAGTGTTATTGAACCACTTCAAGAGAAAAACACTATGTTCTCAGCTAGATTCATTGCTTCAACAAACCCTCCCGTTTCATCATGTTTGGGTGCTTTCATTTGGAAGTCCGAATGAACTCTCCTTGAAGAGAACAGTGGATCATTACAACGATTCAAGGATCAGTTTCATAAGCTCAAGTTATGATTTCAAGTACTATGGAAGGTTCCAAATGGCTCTACAGACAGAAGCTGATTTGGTGTACATTCTTGATGATGACATGATTCCTGGTAAGAAGATGTTGGAGATTTTGGCGCACGTGGCTGGGACGGATAAGTATAAAAACTCTGTTTTGGGAAGCATTGGAAGGATATTGCCATTTAGACAGAAGGATTTCACGTTTCCAAGTTATAGAAAGTTGAAATCTAAAGAAGCAGGGTTGTATTTGCCTGATCCTGCTTATGATATCACGGTTGATAGAATTGTGCAGGTGGATTTTTTATCTAGCTCTTGGTTTTTATCTGCTGAGCTTGTTAAGACACTCTTCATTGAGACTCCTTTTACCTTCGCTACTGGTGAAGATCTACACCTCAGGTACGGAATACAGATGCCCCATATGGTCAAAAAATTTTACATTTTTTTGGCTTAATTCCATAATTGGTCCCCCAATTATCGCAATCGTGAGAATTTAGTCCCTTAGATTTCAATTACGTGAATTGTGTCCCCCAAGTATTATGCTTATGTGATTTTAGTCCATTAGATTTCAATGACGCGAAAATTCAATGCGTCACGTGTGGGGTATGACCTGAGACATAACTTAGTCTCATTGACACGTTAGTTGACTTATAAATTAAAAAATCCTTACAACTTTTTGGTTATAGATTGAATGAGAATTGAACGGAGGAATCAAAATCGCACAATTATGATACCTAGATGACTCAATTGACCCAATTAGAACTCAAAACCAAAAGCACACAATAGCAATACTTAGAGGACTCAAATAGAACATGGGAACCAATCGCACAATTGCAATATTTGGGGACCAAAAGTGCAATTAGGTTTTTTTTACATTAGATAGTCATATTTTACTTAATTTTGTGAAGTTATCTTTTAGATTGTGAAAATGGAACATAGTATATATCCGTGATGGCTTATTTGAATTGTGAGGATACGAGTCAAACCATCGTTAATTTGACTTTGCCAAATTACGCGTGATAGTCTGCTGCAATTAGTTTATGATATTAGATTATTAGGTTCACAAACACTAACAACTAACAAGTAGCACAATTTGCACTATTCATAGAGTAGTGTTTGACTTAAGAATTAGAAATTGGACTTTCAATCTATAAGCTACAAAAAGAACTGTGTCGTATCTTGTTACAATTTGACCATAACAAATTCAATATTTTTACACCGAATACAGCTCATTAATAGTAGTTTATAGAGTGTAAATTAAAGTTGAAATCATCCTCTGATTTTTTATTTTTTATTTTAATTGCAGCTATCAGCTTCAGAAGTACAGAAATGTTGGTTCGTTTGTTCTTCCGGTTGACCCAAATGACAAGGAAACATGGGGTGATAGTGAACACAGGCTAGCCTATGTGTCCGAAACCACTGTAATTTTCAAAGACATAGTTCAAGTAAGGGATGATCAATGGTGGAGAGCACTTTCAACTGGTTATGTGACCCAATGGGCAGCAATGTATCCTCAAAAAATAGATGCACTCTTGTATGCTCATTCCCTTGAGGAAGTAAAAGCACTTGCACCTCTTCTTGACAAGTTCAGGTCCACGGTAGGAAAAAAGGCCTACATTGTTGTCTCCGGAGGAAAATTTTGTCCCTGTGAGGATGCTGCAAAAGCACTCAATTGGCCTGTTTTGGTATGTAAAGAGCGTCGCTTCAAGATATTTGATTTGGCAATTGGAGCACTTAGTGGGGTATCATACTCTGAGGTGCCAGTTATACAAGCAGTGTACTCCAGCATGAAGGGTTTGATCAAAATTCACAATCCCAGTGTAATAATCACCGTAGCTGATATTGACCCTAATGTGAGGAAAGCTCTCAAGATGGCATCAGAGACTCATTCAAATAGCACAACTTTGGTTCTCTTACCAAGGGTTACTGTGTCAAAAGTTCTTTGGATGGCTGATCTTCGTTCAACTGCATTGCCAAGTAAGAACAAACTTTCAACTCTCATGCAGTTTATTTGCAGCATATATATAAAATCCTTATATCATATCTCATTTACGAATAATGCATAATGTTCCAACCTCAAGTCCGCTGCACCGTTTTTCCGAGTTATTGTCCTCTTTGACTCACATGTGGGCCTTCACGATTTTGTCCTTAAAAGGCGTCTCAGTGGGTTGAGAGAAGTGAGTGTTTATAAACTACCATTGGCTTCGATTTCTAAACAATGTGGGATTTTTGGTGTACCGGAACACATATGAACTATGGTAAATGTGTACATACTTTTCATATCATATCCCACATGTTCATTAGTTCATAAATGATAAACCACACAGCACCCAACTAAAATAAAATTTAAGCTAATATGCATTCACTGATTAAGGTGTCACAGTAAGATAAGAATACATTATGTACGTGTTGTGTATGACTCACATATGTGATAGATGGACAGACGCTCGAGCTAGCGGATAACGTAGTATACAATCATCTCTTGTAACCCTGTTTGATCATCACAAGAAAATCATTCGCTCTGCTCCTGGAGACGTAGGCATGCTTGCCGAATCTCGTTAACAATCACTTGTGTCTTTTGTGTGCATTTATTCTCTGTTCTTTAGATCCGAGTTGTTGTTTCTAACAATACGTGTGTACGATACATGATCAAATGACATCAGGTGTAAAACTTTAATACTTACACCACTTAATAACTCTTTGTAGAATAAGAAATTAATCGACTTGAATTCAAAGTTCTTATTGAATAGATAATGATAAACAATTATCCAACATGATTTTTCTTGCGCAGATTGGAACAGGATGCGGATCTCTGTTAATATAATTACTCAAAACCGAGTCAATTCACTAACAAGGCTTCTGAATTCTCTGAGCAGTGCCTACTACATTGGGGATGAAGTTCCAATCACCTTCAATATGGACTGCAAGGTAGATGAGGCAACAATAAGACTAGTGAGTTCATTTGAGTGGCCTCATGGACCCAAAACACTGAGGAGGAGAATTATCCAAGGAGGGCTCATCAGAGCTGTGAGTGAGAGTTGGTATCCATCTTCTGATGATGAATTTGGTCTCCTACTTGAAGATGACATTGAAGTTTCTCCTTACTATTACCTATGGATCAAGTATGCACTCTTGTCTTACCACTATGACCCCCAAGTCTCTCTCCCTGAACTCTCCTCCATTTCCCTCTACACCCCAAGGTTGGTTGAAGTTGTCAAAGAAAGGCCTAAATGGAATGCCACAGAATTCTTCAAACACGTCCATCCCAACACACCTTACCTTCACCAATTACCTTGCAGTTGGGGAGCAGTGTTTTTTCCCAAGCAATGGAGAGAGTTTTATGTTTACATGAACATGAGGTTCACTGAGGATGCCAAGGCAAACCCAGTTCAAATTCCAAGGTCTAGAACAAATGGATGGCAAGCTTCATGGAAAAAGTTCCTCATAGACATGATGTATCTTAGAGGGTATGTTAGTCTTTATCCAAATTTCCCAAACCAGGCAAGCTTTTCAACCAACCATATGGAACCAGGGGCACATATTAGTGCAAAAGATAATGTGGTGAAGCATGATAAACATGACTTTGAGGTGCCATTGTTGAAGGAAGACTTCAGAGATTTGTTGCCAGGAATGAAATTGCCTCCAGCCTCAAAGTTGCCATCTTTGAACCTCTTCAATCAGCCAGTTTCTCTTAAGGGCCTCAAGGCTGCTGGAGCTAAGTTGGGTCAGGATGTGCTTAGATGTGACAATGCCACTGAAATAGTAGCTGTAGATCATGATACGGGTCTGCCGCACCATTGCTCAAAATTCTAGAGTTTCATTGTTATCATTAATTAATTATTCTTTTTAATCCTCTTTAATTTATGTTTTACTTTTGAATTAAGTGGGAAAATGGGTCCATGATTTTGTTGTCAAGGGATTAGGTAATAGCAAGGAGTTGTGCACATATTTCCTAAAAAGACAAGGCGATGATGGAACACGTCATTCTTCAGGAAAAATTGTAATTAAATTGTTGATATTGCATATTGGCTGGTTCAAATTCACACAGGACATTCAGAGAAGTCGTTTTTGTTTGTTATAATAGTAAGATCGCTGAGACCTTATTAGCTTTAGTGTCGTGTAAGGGTAAAAACAATAACATAGTTATGTTTTAATCTTAAAGGAGCTGGTTGCCTGGCTTACATTGAACTACAAGCTTGTTGGGCATTTGTATTTGAAATAGCCAAGTGTTGTTTATTTGGATTATACTACTTAAAAAATAAATGACAGGATTTATTGTTGAATTAAGAATATTTTTGTGTTTTCTATTTCTGAAAACTAAGCTTGATCTGTTGCCAACTTTGGGCTTGAACATTACTTGTTTAGAAGTGAGGCTGGCAATGTTTGACAAGGGAATCATACCTCACGTTCGCTGACAAAACGATAGGTTGGCTTATCAAGTTACCAACTTATAGGAAGCACATCAAAATGGCATGAAGGAATAGCAAGTACTAGATTACATGACACTCATATAAAGATTAAGAGTCAGCTTCTATTTGATGCAGGGGAGGGAGCTTGTATGACTCACTACCTATATTCTCATGCATTCATGTTTTCCTAAAACATAATTCATGTATTATATTTTTACATATGTGAATGAGGGAAAGAGATCAAAATTCTCGAGTGTTACTTTTTGACGAAAACTCTCGTGTTATGTGAATATGATATTTTCTAATTGGTTCCGTTATTTGAACACCAATTTGATACATCCAAATTTGACAACTTTTGAAATAGTTAACGTAGTTCACACGCGTGGTTAATAAAATGTTGAATTTAGTTAATAGATATATCAGATATCACAACTCATTAACTCAATGACGGATTCGGGGAGGAGCACATAGGGGCTCTAGCCCCTTATTCCCTCATGCTTTCTTGTTAATAATTAGTTGATATATAGAACATTGAATTTTTATTTTCAATCATATATCTATGTAATACATTAAATATTTGCTACTATAATTTTAAAATTAAAAAGAAAAGAAAAAACCTAAGAGATTGGTCTAGTGGGGCATGACAAGATTTGACATAAATATAAAAAATAACATAATGAATAAAATAAATTATTTAATTAAAAATTTATATCACTTAATATTTATTATTAATCATTTTTGTCCCGTTTGATATACTTCTGGATTCGTCCCTGCATTAATTACCTACCGAACTTCATTAATTACGAATTTGAACGTGATTAACTACGATTTTCAGGTATTCAAATCTATGTGTAGTTGAACACTTGAAAATCGTGGTTAATAACGTTCAAATTCGTGGTTAATGAAGTTCAGTTGATAGTTCATGAATTACGACAATTAATATACACATTAACCAAATCCAACACTTCATTAACCACGTGTATGAGATAGGTTAACCATCGAAAAAAATTATTGAATTGAGGTGTCCCAAATTAGTGTTCAAGTAAGATTACTCTTTTCCAATTATGCATCATTAACTATATATTATTTCAGCAAAACACACTATATATTATTTTTATAATATTAAATATAAAAAAAATTACGAAATAATAATGGTTCAACTAATTAAAGTAACACAAAAACCATATAGGAATTTTTATTTTTTTTTGGGGGTACAAACCATATAGGAATTTTTATTTTTTTTTGGGGGTACAAACCATATAGGAATTTTTATTAAAAAAAACAGAAAAACGTGTTGATCAGTTCACAACAAAAAAGGGAGAGCTAAACCATAAAGCCGCTTCTGAATTTTCTGGACCATCGATGGCATAGCTTCGGTCCAATCTAACGACGCGAGCTGACCAGTCAGAATCAAAAGTCATGACTCTTTCACACGTGTCCACGACCTGGCAAGCTCTGATAGGCAGTTATATAAAATAAGGCAAAAGAAAAAGAAAACGGAAGGTGGGGTAGTTTCGTATTTTCAGTTTCTGCGGCACAGCCTCACATAACAATGGTCAAGCGTATGTTGTTTGCTCCTGTGAAATTCTCAGCATATAATCGCTGGCTCTCTCTCAATTGGATCAGGATCGAAGAAGAACGGAGAGTCAACCGTATCGTTTCTCCAATCAATTCTGTAAGTTCAATGGAAACTTTCTTTTTCCCCTTCACGAAGGAGTTTTAAAATATGTATTCCGTGGTAATTTATGTAAGCTCTTAAATTCGGTGTTGTGTTGTGAAATTGCGTTTTGTTTTGTCTATCATTTTACCAGGACAGTAGTGTGCGGTGCGAACGAATGTTCGTTACTCGTTTTCGTTTAGTTAGTTTCTGTAATACAGATAAAAAGTGCAATGTGGATGTGAAATTGCGCAGTTTTCTTCTTCAATGGTAATTTAACGCCGTGTCAGTTTCGTTTGGTTCGTTTAGCGAATTCTGCTTATCATTTTTAGGGCAAGTTGCGCTATGATTAGGTTTGACTTGTGATATGGTTGAAGTTCTCGTTTTATAGAGTATCAGAATCAGAACTGGAAATGCTTACTTATCAGTAATGAATGCTGTTAAGTATTAGCTTCTAAAATCCATATCAGATTTCTCTTCGTTCTTGAACTCGCTTGATCCTTTTTTTTATTTATCCAATGGTTGCAAGGGGTTTGAACATATATGTCTAATTTGAATTAGTTTCTAACTTGCCCGAATTTCTTGATTAGAATAAGTTCATGGTTTTTCTTTTACCAACAGGTCTTCATAAAATTATAGATGTTTAAATTATGAAAATATTGAAACGTAGAAGCTAATTTTAAAAAACTGTATTGTAAGATTCGTTGAATTTTTCTTCATAAGTGCTTGTGGAGAAGTTTGTCCAAACTTGACATAAACTACCCTAATCCCCTACCACCGTGGTGGTTTAAATGCCGGGTAATGTCTTTGCTTTGGAAGTAATTTGTCTCAATGTCTTAAAAGTTAAAACATGTTACTGATAAACTACAGAATTTTTGCATCTTTATCCTCTCAAAGTTCATCTCTCTCTCTCTCTCTCACACACACACATGCGCGCGTGCACATACTCACACAAAAATGCACGCGCGCACATCTATGCATGTACTCGGACATGCTTAGCCAGCCCATAAGTAATGTGGTTTCTTCTATACAATCACATGATATGCATGCATCCATAACTACCTTCATGGCTTCATTTAGAAGGAAAGTCAGATAGACAGATGAATAAATAGATAGATAGATAGATGCATATAGCTGCACATAATGCACACCCATAATCTACTCATGTTTTAACCTGAGCCTTTCCTTTGATTGTTGAAGGGCGGCATATTTGCTTCATAGATTGCATAAGGATTTGGACATTGTTTGGGTGACAAATATCTTGACTTGATTGTGGGAGATACTAACAGCATGGGAATAATGCAGCGCAGGTAAGAACAAAATTGTTTTATAGCTTAACGGAGTAATAATGCCTTTCTTTGCTCTATATCTTAATATAAATATTTTGTTTTTCTTTTAATTGCACTAGTTATGTGTCTATTCAACCATAATGCCTGAACTTAGTTTTCTTTTTCTTCTCTAGTGCGCTTAAAAGATCAAATGATAGTACCAGGATTATTGTCACAGCAATTATGGGAATCGCCTTTGGATTTTTTATTGGGATTTCAATTTCATCCACCCATTTGACAAAGGTAAAATTTGCAACCATAAATCTTTTCAGTGTTGTATCACGAACTCATCATCCCTTTTAAATTTTCCCTTAATTTATTTGGGAGTTATATTTTGCAGATTAGCTTACTTTCAGGTGTAAAGCATTCTTTTGATGTACCTATAGCTGAAATAGACAGATTTTCAGCCGAAGTAGGCAGATCTCATGCTGTTATTGATGAAGCTTCTGGAACCAAACATCTTGAAGCCCTAGGGTCAATTAGATTACCAAAGGTAATTTCGTGCTTATTCTTTAGATGGATTTGCATGCATGCAGTTATATTCTAAGGGAAGCACTCATGAGTTTATATAAAACATTGATTAAGTGCAAGCATTTTGAGTTTATAAATCAAGTCTGATTTGAAACGGCTAATTTCGCAGATAAATGTTCCATCAAATCCTCGTGGTGCTGAATCACTACCCCCTGGAATTGTTGTATCAGAATCTGATCTTTATTTGCGCAGACTATGGGGCGATCCTAGTGAAGTATATGACAAAAACAGTTATTTACTATGCAATAAATGATTCGTGGCTTATAGTTTTTAGCTCTCATATAGTACTACACTACTACAAATATGACTAGAATTGACCTATCTGAAATTGAAACAAACCCCTATGTGCACTCTCTCTCCCTCTCTCATTTGCATGTGTTGTCTATGGGTTGTGATATCAGGCTCTCTCTCAGTATGTGTTGTCTATGGGTTGTGATATCGGGTGTGTCACAGGAAAACAGGGAGCCATGCCTAGTTATATTTTTTTTCATACTTCAACCTCAGTTTTTTTTTTTTTTTTGATAGGCAAATGTTAGTTGTTAGTGAATTATGTTAGTAACCAGGGTTTGAACCCTGAACCTCCTTCTCCAACTCTTTCAAATGTCCCAGCTCAACCACTTGAGCTGTGCCTTGGGGACATACTTCAACCGCAGTTGCACAGGGTATACAAGACAATCAAAACTATATCCCCTGATGCATGCCCAAATTGGCTAGGGATGTGCACTTATCTCAATTCTGTCTCCATGCAGCTCTTATGCATGTCGATAAGCTGTTGTGCTTGTATAGATAGCGCTGACATGTTAGACATCTGTTTCTTTTTTTTTCTTTTTTTTTTTTTGGCAAATCTTACAATGAAACCCTGAATTCTGCAGGACCTGAAGAAAAAGCCAAAGTATTTACTAACATTCACTGTTGGTTATGATCAGAGGCATAATATTGATGCTGCGGTGAAAAAGGTTACAGAGATTGACTACATTTATATATTTGAATTTATTTTTATATTTAGTATTTGATATTTTCTTCAGAAATACTGACTATCAAATTGTTCTGTAGTTTTCTGATGATTTTGCAATTTTGCTCTTTCATTATGATGGTCGAACTAGTGAATGGGATCAATTTGAATGGTCAAAGAATGCAATCCATGTTAGTGCAAGGAAACAAACAAAATGGTATACCTTTTTCCTGTCCTTTTTTTGCATTTTTGCATTTAACTTGTGGAATTCATGAGCAAAGTATTGGGCAATGGGAAGCCAGTTTTTTGTGTTCACATTTAACTTGGGAATTCATAAAAGAGCTTATCATTATCTGGAATGATGATCCTATTGCTTCACTCCATTACTTTTATTCAATTTGCTTCTACCTTGATGTTATACAGGTGGTATGCTAAAAGGTTTCTGCACCCTGATATAGTATCAGCTTATGAATATATTTTTATTTGGGATGAAGATCTTGGAGTGGAACACTTCAATGGGGACAAGTATTAATTTCCACTACCTAGCCTACTTACGTGTGACATTATATGCAACTTTTGGTTTGATTAATTTACTATATTCTATTCACTAGGTATATTAATTTAGTCAAAAAACATGGTTTGGAGATCTCTCAACCCGGTCTTGAGCCCAATAACGGATTGACATGGGAGATGACAAAGAGGAGGGGTGACAGAGAAGTTCACACGTATTACTTTGGCCTTCCTCTCTTTCTAACTTTAAGCATTAATGTAATGAGGTGCTTTTCTCGTGTCTTCAAATATTTTCTTGAATCTTAATACATTTATGTATGTATTGGCAAATAGGGTTACAGAAGAGAAACCAGGATGGTGTAGTGATCCACATTTGCCTCCTTGTGCTGCGTATACTCTCTCTTCCACCCTGGATCAAAGTTGAATTGTTGTATTAAAATATCATTACCTGGACTTTCTTTTCTTTTTCTATGTAGTTAACATTATTATTTCTGGTGTTATTTTAGATTTGTGGAAATTATGGCACCTGTTTTTTCTCGGGAAGCATGGCGTTGTGTGTGGCATATGATTCAGGTGTATTTCATTTTTTCATGTCCCATATGATATGGTTATTTTAACATAACTGAATGACTAGGTAAAGTTTCTTTTGCGTGATATATACAAACTTTCTAATCAACCCTTATGAACTTTCCAAATATATACTTGTAGAATGATCTAGTGCATGGATGGGGATTGGACTTTGCTCTCAGAAGATGTGTAGAGGTCAGCAGATTCTATTATCTATTTATTCTCATCCGTTCCTAATGCTGGAACTTTGTATCTTTTTTGTTAGTCTTGTTGATAGCTGGGTATGCAGTATGCTTCAACTGGTGATGTGTGGCTTCAGATGCCAAGCTTATAAGTAATCATATGGATATAATCCAATGATTAAATTCAAGCATAACATAATTTATTTATTTATTTATTTATTTATTTTTTGCCTTTTGAACTTATCCCACAACATATTTTCCTGGATTTATAATCTGTGTTTCTGTTCATATTGTTGAATTTTGGATCCTGTCTTTTCTTAAACTACTATATAGATTATCGGTATTATGGCCAATTGTAATTCTTGAAGTGCGTTATATGGTTTATTTATTCTTGAATTAGTCAAGACTCAAGAGGCTTCCACAGTCATATGTCTTTTGTCCTTTTCATCTTTATGAATCGTCCAAGGGTTATATCTGTGCGGAATCTGTATATTTTGTGCTCAATACAGGGTGGTTACATTCTCATCACTCAAATGAAATCTTCTCGGAACACGATATTTGATTTAGTTTACCTTGCTTTAATCTGAATGAATCCTTTTTGCATATTTTTAGCAGCCAGCGCATGAAAAAATTGGTGTAATTGATTCTCAATGGATTGTTCATCAAGTAATTCCTTCTCTCGGGAACCAGGTTAGTCATCTCTGGCTTACAAAATATTTAGGGCCACTTATTTCTTTTGAGGGCAACATTCTAAATTGAGTATTTTTATAAATGCATGTGCTTCTTGTTGTTAGGATTATATGTAGCCTATGTTTGGTTAATCAGTTGGAAATTTTTTTTTTTTTTTTTTTTTTGGTATGGGAATTTTCTTACCTAGAAGACACATTAACCACAACTAATTCGAGTTGAGTTGGGTGGATCTACTCAAGTAAATAAGTAAATATCTATTAGTACCTATTTCTTCCACACAAGACTCAAATTGAGAACTTACAGAGTAATCAAACTCTCTGCCATTTAGAACAACATGCATTGGCAATTGTTGAAAGTCCCACATCGATTAGAGATATAGCCTGAGTTGTGTTTATAAGGCTTAGACAGTCCTCACCTTACAAGACGGTTTTGTAGGAATAAGTTAGGCCTAAAGCCCAAATTCAAGATGTTATGAGAGCCTATCTTAGATTTGTTATTAGGCCATGATTTCTGTTATTCCACCCGTGTTTGTCCACGCTATAGATGTCCGGTCCTGGGCGTGAGAGGGTGTGTTGAGATCCCTATTATTCCACCCGCACTGAGCGTGAATGGGTGTGTTGAAAGTGCTACATCGACTAGAGATATAGCCTGAGTTGTGTTTATAAGCCTTGAGCGGTTCTCACCTTACAAGTCGGTTTTGTGAGGATGAGTTAGGCCTAAAGGCCAAATTCAAGAGCAATAAAAATGTATTTTTACATAACAAAGTCAAAGTCTACATGAAAGATATCTGGATTGTGTTGTTCCAACTTCCAAGTATTTTGTTTTTCATTTTCCATTTTCTCTTCTCCACATATACAACCAAGCATAGCTGTGGCATGCGAACTGTAGAAGTTGATTCTGATCCAGATTTCAATATTCATGCTGGCTGGGGCCAGAACTAGGAGGAAAGGGTTCTTTATGTTTTTTTTGGGGCATGAAGAATTAAAATTTTAAAAGCTAAATTGTATTTTTCGTCCCTTAACTTTATTTTAGTTTTCAATTTCGTCCCCTAACTATTTTACTTTTCATTTACGTCCCTTAAGTTACGAAAATTACGACACTTTCGTCCCTTAACTATTTTACTTTTCATTTACGTCCCTTAAGTTACGAAAGTTATGCCAAATTCGTCTCTTCCGTCTGTAATCCTTTTAAACAATAAAGTCAAAATCATGCTCCTATCAGAGTTCTTATTGATGAAGTAACATGATAAAAGGTAGTGGAGCAAAAAAACAGAGTATCAATGACCTATATATACAATAAAGGGATTACAGACAGAAGGGATGAACTTGACATAACTTCCGTAACTTAAGGAACGTAAATGAAAAGTAAAATAGTTAGGGGACAAAATTGAAAACTAAAATAAAGTTAAGGGACGAAAAGTCCAATTTAGCAAACTAAAAGGGGTTCATGTAAAAAGATAATAAATGTGAAATTTGATGTTCCGAAAAATAGGGGGAGGCTTCAAGTAGTTCTGCATCTTCTGCCGCTATTACATTCCATCTGAATCTGATAGCCGCTACATTTAATCACAAAAAGTTCTTCTGTTTTACACTTTGAGGTGTTGATTATGCTTCTTTAGTAGAGAGAGATGTCTTCAGGATTAACAGTATTGCTATGGATTTGTCTTAAAATAATATTTCTGCATGATTCCTTTCAAGTACCAAATCAGTATCCTTGGAACCCCATTGCATCCCTCAAACTATTCCTTTTGCAAGTGTTTTTCCTCCCTTTTTTTATTGATAAGGACATCTTGATAAAAAATCATGCTTCTACTTTGTTAGATTTTTTTCACTTACACTGGAGGGAATGACAGGACTTTTCTTACAGAAAGATTTGTTGGGAAAGTGAATACAAAAGAAGGGAATGCATGACTATGATCGTACATGATGGTTCCCATATAAAAATTGTTTTAAAATTAGTTATCTATTCTACCCCTCAGCTCAATTAATTACGATCTTTTGTGTAATTTTTCCAAAAAAAAAAAAGTTCACATAAAGGAGCATTTGCCTTCTCACTATTTGGTTCTACTACTTGTTTTATATAGGTAGATCCATAGATGATAGCATTTTCTTGTATTCATTTATTTCTTAAGCTTTTTTCTGCTTTTCAATTTTTGTGGGGGTGGGGGAAGCAATTAAAGGAAAATGAAAAGACGAATGTGAAAGGACAATTAATCGATTAATGCTGATCTTTATGTTGTTGAGGCTATTTGCACGTATTGTTGCAAAACAGAGTATATATTATCGAGTTAAAATTCTTTATCATTCTGGGGAACGAGACAAGAAATAGTTGCTTCTACGGTTCTACTCACCATAACAGTCCATTTGGGCCTTTATTTATTTTGCAATATTTTTTGTATTAAGTTTTATAATATAACTAGCTGTATTAATACCCGTGCATACGCACGGGCAGGCCACATTGGTATGAATGTTTCTAAAGCATTGTGTTCAAAGACATATGAAGAATTGTGTTTATGAAATATATGTATATTTTTAGGGAGAGGCTGACAACGGAAAAGATCCACGAGATGCGGTATGTGTTTTTCCGGTCTACTTGCTCACTTTACTTTTTTGCATACACAACTACACAATTGGCTTCTTTTTCAGATCTATATGTTACCTATGGTAGTAAGTAGTGAATGCATACCAGGGTGGATTCTACGGTGCATAAGTGAAATGGGTATACCCACCGTGTACAAGTGTTTTCTTACTTCTCCGAATACCAATTCTACAACAAGTATCTACAAATCGCTCAAAACTTCAACAATGACCGACTTTGTCCTTCAAAAGTAGAAGCTCACGGTCCTCTTAATCTTAATGCCTGAGACCGTGACCTAATCAGTTTTTGTTTGATAAAAACATGCGAAAACGATAAGAGTTGAGTTTTAAAGCACTCATACTCGTTTTCGCTTGTTTTTATCAAACTGCATCGATCAGGTCACCGTCTCGATTGTAAAAACGAGGAGAACCGTGAGTTTCTACTTCTGAGTGACGACATCGATTATCATTGAAGTTTTGACTGATTTGTAGGTAGTTGTGCGCAGTGGATATACTTATTTCACTTGTGCACCGTAGAATCCACCTGCATACTAGTTGTGTTACTCAGTCTGACAACTTTTTACAACTTTTTTACACTGCTATACACTTAAAAAAAAAAAGAAAAAAACAAATATTTTATGCCTTTTTAACAAACAAATATTTTATTCTTGTCCGGTATCTCTTTTAGGTCCGAACCAGATGCAGAAGTGAATGGGCCCAGTTTCAAGCGCGCCTAACCAATGCTGACAAGGAGTATCTCGAAGGACGTGAACGGAATCGGAAGAGTTGATACAGCATATATGGATCCATCTTCCTAGTGTACATGTTTTAAAATACACTCCCGGTTGGAGGTGGTTGTGTATTGGTTTCTCCCCGCTGAGAGTAACTTTTGGGATACATGTTACATGTTAGTAACTTTTAATGATTTTTTATAAATGATAATTTTTGTTAATCAGATTATTAAATTGAAAGTTGTAATTATTGAAAAGATTATTAAATATTTTATATTCTCTTTATTTTCTAAGTCTTATTTGAAGAAAAAAATTATTCTTATTTATTTGTTATTTTAAAAATTTATGTTTGAAAACTTTTATTATCTTCACTTGAATAATTAATAAAAAAGATAACTGTGAAGAAATAATAATATATTAAATAAATAGGCAGATTAAGGCTCTGTTTGGTAAGACTAACAAATCAATTTATAGCTTATTGGACTAGTTTATACACTTGTTTGATCAAAAGAGAAGTGTTTGGTAAATAAATTTATCTAGTTAACTTATAGTATTTTTTGATATGCTACTTCAAGTAGCGTTTGAGCTTATAGTTTTTTATGTTTTTCTCATTTTTATCATTATTATTTTCTTCTTTATTCTATCTTTATTCTTTTTAAAATTTAAAATAAAGATAAAGACGAAGTTTTATGTCATTTTATATTTATCAGTTAGTTAAGTAACTAATTTTACCAAATATTTTTATTTTTAATCAGCTGGCTTTTCAACTATAAGTTATCAACTATAAGTTAGCTTGTAGCTTATTTTTACCAACTAGAACTTAAATAAACTATTCTGGGAAGATAGATATGACTAAAATCTTTTTTTTAAGATAAATTACAATCTTTTTTTGAATGACAAATGTTAGTAGTTAGTTTTTAGAAATGTTAGTGGAGAGTTGAACCCACATCCCCTTGTCTCAAACTCCTATGTTCCTTCCATAAGTCACCAATCCACCTTATCACTCCTAATCTTCCCTAACAAATAATATCAACTGAGCTGGTATGCTATCCAACACAAAGATCCATCGTGTTCAATATTTGTTACAATGTTATGCACTTGGTTGGCTTCAAGATACCATTGATTTGCTCCATTTTTTGAAAATCAAAATCAAGCAGCACTGAGTCCGAGCATTTTTAGCCTGACCCGATATAGCCAATAGCTCGATTCGTGCCGACCAGAAACGGATCGGGTAGCCCATTTTGCCATCAATATAGCTTCCATGCACCAATGGATAATTAGTCCTTGGAAACTTTACCTATATACCATACAAGTAAATAAGTGAACTTCATCATTGAACATAGAACCCTACTCCTTAAATTTTAATTCATTTTTCATCCTTAAGTTAGATTTCATACTTGCTTAATAAAAATTATTTTCAAAACAAAAGTGTGATGATGTGATCTAACAAGCAATGATAACAAATGTTAATTCTTTTTTTTTTTTAATATTTAAGTTGGCATCATGCTCTTCCATGCCAAAGCCGACAAAAATTGGAGTAATAGTATGTGCCTATTTCGATACAAGAACTTCCTTTATAAAGAAAAAATAAAAAAATATTAGCGTCTCATTATTTTAAATACACTTTTCAATGTATTTTCTACGATAAATCAATTTTTGAAAAATCAACATATTTTTTATAATGCAATCAATTTACAATATAAAAATGTTGACTTTTTTATAGGAAAAGATCACTTACAAAAAATAAAATAAAATAAAGTCTGTTACTATTTTTGTTCAAAATTAAAATAATGTCAAGTGGTAAATTAAAAATATAAAGTGTCAGGCAAAAGAAAAAAAAAAGTAAGAGAATCTACCGATATTTTGTCAATTTCACCTGTCATTTTTTGTTTGTTCTGCTCAAAAGGATTGTCAAACAAGCACGAAATTTGAGCAAGAAATCTCTATCTCTATTATATGCAAACATAAAGAGAATAAAAATGGTAATTAAACAAATGTCACAATCTAATGTAACACTAATACCACGTAATCATAGAAAATCTGACATGTAAATAAACAGTTGGCACTAAACCTCCTGAAAATAAAAACGTGGCATCATTCAACAAAACGTTTGAAATTTAAATTATAGGTTTATGTAATAAAACGTTTTCAATCAACATTTAAAGCAAATCATAAAAATAATGGAAAGTAATTTTTGTTGTTTGAGAATGAAAAGTAACTGAAAACATAGAATAAATGCATTTAAACCAAATCAGAATTAAAATAAAACAATATTTGAATTCGTAACTCTAAGCAATTAATTATTATTTAATTTTAAATTTCAAAATTTCAATCTCTTTTATTATCAAAAATTTATTATTTTCATTTTTGATTAATTATTATTCTCACGCATTCTCTATCCAACGATTTTTTTTATCCCCGATTAGCTCTGTTGAATGTTGATGCATCGGTCTTCATCCATTTTGCCCAATTTTTCTGTATTTTTGATCTCGCATATTCTATGGTGTTTTGTAGTATTATGTTTTTAAGCTTTTCCTGTTATTTGGTTTAGGTTAAGAACCTTACCTATGATGTGATTGAGCATTAGATTGCTATTTTTATTAATTGATTTCATTTACTTTTTTGATACAATATGTCTTTCCAAATTGAGTTTCATTTATTATTTGAGATTTGGTCTTGGCTTTTCGTTTAGTGTTGACCCATACCCAAATCAAAGACCATGTTTTTTTCTTCAAAATAAAAGGTAATTCATCTC
The DNA here is from genome assembly GCA_037113605.1 of Calophaca sinica. Classification (NCBI taxonomy): domain Eukaryota; kingdom Viridiplantae; phylum Streptophyta; class Magnoliopsida; order Fabales; family Fabaceae; genus Calophaca; species Calophaca sinica. The sequence continues at coordinate 126,265,552 of CM073732.1, forward strand.
CAAAATGATTCCAATTCAAAACATGCAACAATCAAATCATTAATTCAGTTGCTCTGTCATAAAATAAAATTTAAAAAAAAATAACGACATAATAAAAGGTAAATCATGAAAAGCCTATCATTTTGAATTCTACCAACATAAATTGTTTCACTTGATTGGAGGGCTCAAAATCAATATTATATACCAGTTGACGACCTTAGAGTGTTAAATTAGTCATAAATTTTTGAATTTATTGTCAGAATATATAATGTACTGTATTTCGAATGTCTTATTTACAAAGTCTAAATGCATTAAAGTTTATTAAAGACGATTAATAAAGAATGTTAAATATATTGAATCAGTTTCTATATTTGTCTTATAGCGGATTAACAAAGGATATTAGACCTCATTAGCCATAATTACTTTAAAAATATTAACATAACAACTGCAGTGATATTGGAGTTTATTTGCATTTCTTTAAGTTTGAAAGTTTGAATTATTGGCTTTACTATATTGGAATTTGCTAATTAATAATTTTTTTATTGATAGTTATAGAAATATTTTATTATTTCTATTTCTATTTTGTTTTTTATTTATACAAAACTACAAATTTATTAAAAATAAGTAAGTAATATATTTTTAGGTGATATAATCTTAGTTAAAAATTCTTATCGAGGGTAATGATTTTTTTTTGGTATTACTAGGTTAAATATTTACATTGGTCTTTAAGTTCACATTAAACATTTTCGATACCAAGAGTTACAAATTTATTGACATGAATATTATCTCATTATTTTAGAAAAAAATAACGGTTATATATTTTTCTATTTTATAATGTAAGCATGTCATATTAGATAAGACTTTGATAAGCTCACCGGATATGACTTTGATAAAAATTCAATCAAATATGATATTATGTTAATTTATTATGATTAATTCAAAATTTGAATTGATTATGATTGCTTAGTTTTGATTCTGATTGGTTTAAATCAGATTAAATGCAATTAAATATAGACAATTATAATATGGGTTTCGGCCCCGGTTTTAATAAAAAAACGAATTAAGATTATATTTGATTTTTCATGAATTATTACAATTGGTTAATCAATGAAATGACAATCGGTTGTTGTGCGTTCACCTTTTTTACCTATAGGCTATAATTGATGTTAAATAGGAATATATTATCAATTTTTCAAATTAATGTAAACAAGATTTTTTCCACCAGTCCTTTATTATTTTCACTTTTAGGAGCAAGTAAGTGTCATTGATTCATATTTTTAAGTAAGCTTTTAAATGTTTTTTTATTATATGGTGGTAATTTATTTTTATGTTATTATTCAACTTTTTAACATTCATTGTTATAATAATTTATGTTTATGTTATCATTCTCTCATCTAACTAATATATTGAAGATTTTATTTATCTAAATTTTTTTAAATTTTTTACACATTAATATCGACATGTAAATTAACTAATATAGAAATTATAGATAAACATAATACACGAGAATTAATATTTAACATGAGAGTGTAAAGGAAAACTATACTCCGTAAAACCCGATGATTAATATTTTACATATGACTATATTAACATATGGGATATTAACATAAAATTATACTTTATTATAATTTTAATATTTGTATTTCATTGTTATATATTTTTATTATTTGCAATCCATTTTCCTAACTAATTTATTGAAGATTTTTTTATTTAAGAAATTTTTTTTACACATTCTCTCTCTCTCTCTCTCTCTCTCTCTCTCTCTCTCTCTCTCTCTCTCTCTCTCTCTCTCTCTCTCTCTCTCTCTCTCTCTCTCTCTCTCTCTCTCTCTCTCTCTCTCTCTCTCTCTCTCTCTCTCTCTCTCTCTGTGTGTGTGTGTGTGTGTATATAGTTGTTAATGTATAACTTAAAGATAAATATAACACACATATATGAATATTTTATATCAAAATATGTAGGAAAAATTACACTTAATTCATGCGAATGAACATTTTATCCAAAACCATTAACATCTTAATTGTAAGATAAAAATACTTATAATTGTATTAGTTGTAGTTGAAAGGAAGATTTCGAACCATATACACATTACTATATATATAATTATTAGTTGTATCTTTCATCTAAATATATACAAAGTGTTGCTTCTTCTAAACCCTAGGTGTATGATTATATACTGTGCGTAGCTCAGGTCTATAGATATATTGTAAAAAAATACCAAATATTTTTTATCTAAGAAAATGCCAAAATTCGGTTAGTATAATATATAAGTCATAAGACATGGGAATGAACAATTTATAAGAAAACACCTGAGAAAATTATATTCCAACATAATATTTTGCATGTATATAAAACACTAATATTTATATGTAAATTAATCAATAAAATAATCATTGATAAAACATTACATATGGAAATAAAAGTTTACATGAAAACAATAGGGGAATTCAACTTACGGATAAATTTCAGTTAATTTACGAGGATGAACATCTCTGTGCAAGTTTGAAATCTAAAATCTTAATAATTTTTATACAAATTGGTGCTACCTTCTTTCATACTAATAACATTTCATTATATCAAATCTTTTAGTTTTTTTGAATACATAATGTAATATTAACTCATAAATTACATATTTTTGCTCTTTTATTCTAATCAATTAAATAAACTATTTTTTATCTAATTCGATTCGGTCGTATGCAACATCATATTTTATTTGTTTCGCATGCAACTTAATTAATATTAATCTGTTTATGTGTCGGATGTTAGGGTCCTTATATTTATAAATAATAGTAAGTGTAGTATTATAACATAACTAAAAATTAATATATATTATCATAATATTTGTTATCGTTTTTAGTAAAAAAAAATGTTTGAATGAAATAATAAAAATATTCTCGTGCATAGCACGGGTTCCATATTAGTACTAGTAAAATGTAAATCAATATCTCTAACTGCTTAATATGCTCTTCTGCTAGCTATCAGCGTCAACATCTAGTTGTTTGCATCGGATTTTAAAATAATAAAAAAACACATTTTTTCATTAAAAAAGGAATAAAGGAGGAACTAGAAGAAAACACAACGTTTATTAAAACAAATTAATTAAAGTGTCGTTTAGGAATTAGGAGTGCGGTTGAAGTCTGTTGAATGAGGTTGGAGGGTCTTGCTTGAAATGGCAGATTTGTAGCCTAAAAAGAAATATTGGTTCCACTCACTTTCCTGACTTGTGAGTCAAGACTCGTTTAGAACACAATTTTATGAAAGCCATGTGGGACAAAAGAATTTGTTAATGACATTTGTTATACACATCCAAATGGACCAAAACATCCTCTTGACTGTAATATCTTATCTGCCCAATCCAATCTTGTTGTTTGCTGCTTTGGCCATTCAGAAGGAAAATGTGATTTTTGTTTGTCCACAACCACAAGACTCAAAGGATATGTAGTACTTACAATAATGTTATAAAATTTCGATAGGTTGTTGAGGCTGTAAGGGTACCAAGTCAAATGAGGGAAATTGATTGCATGCAGTCGCACATTCGCATTGTTGTAGAGCAGGACCATTCGATTTTGATCAAAAGATCCACGTTATAACTTTGTGTTTTGGATTTGTTTTTCAAAGTTGAAATATGAGCCTTCTGATCTCGATCGAACGGTTGAGATCGCATGACTGCACGGTTACCTTGATGGCAGGGAATTCAAGCCCATCAAATGAGTCATTGATCGAAATAGAGTCATTGGTGAATCAGTATAGATTAAAAAAATTCAAAAAGTTTCAAAAAAAAATTTAAAAATTCATGACCTATAATTTCATACTATAAAAAACTGCAAAAAAAAATTATACTATACTTTACAAACTCATATCATACTTGAATAGATATTTACAATATTATTTTTAATTGCATGATTCTAATATAACATATCATTTATAATTATTAGTCATTTTAAGAAAATATATGATCACGAAACAAAATAAATAATAATATTTTTTAAAATTTTATATGTCTAATATATTCATTCATTTACAATACATTTTTTCCTTATGTAACCAAAAAAAAAATTCTTTTACAATTATATAAAGATAATACAACTTGCATAAAATTAAAAAAAAAAACAAAATAATCAAAATAATCGACTGCCGGTTGAATTGGCCAAGTAACTGTTTTTATTTTTTGCACAAAACCAACCGAGTAACCAGTGCAAGCTATTCTACAAACAATAGGGGAGCGAACCTATTCACTACAGGCAACGAAGAAAAACATAATCTATAATATAGTTAAGTTTTTTGTGAAAAAATGGTTTTCTGCATGAAAACAGATAAATGAGCTTTTTACGCGTGTCATTAGTATAGTTAAATTTCTTAAATAGATAAAAAAACATTCTTATGCAGACAATATAGGGGCCTTTTTGTAATTAATTTACAAATGACCATAGCAAACCAATGTGTAGTGTTAACGGTGTCTCAATCTGTTGACTATCTTGCTTCAAATGGCCATTAAGCTCCTGCCATCCCCTGAAGTTAACGGCGTTAATTAGGCACCAACTAACTAACCCATCAAAAATATAAAAGCCACAAATGCTGCATTACCGTACAAGCAGCTTACCCTCCCTCCCATCCACTTCTCTCTTCTCCAACCATTCTCCCTCGATCACTATTCACTAGACTTCTATAACACAATTCTCTCTACCTATAAACGCTGCCGTTTAACCTGAAAACTTAGGTGATCTTTGGAGTAGTAGGAAGGAAGGAGCCCTTACACCTTACCCAGCCAATTCACCATTCCCAAGTTAAGGTATGTGATCAAACCAATTAAACAATTCAGTTCTATGGATATATAAATTATATATGACCATTTTATTTTTCTTCTTATTGCTCAGCCACGAGTTAGTTTGTTTGTTCAACTTTGTTTCCTTTCCTTATCTTGTGTGATCGAAAATTTTCAGGGCTCCTACCACGCACTACCTAACTCCAAGGTCGATCTCAAATTAATACTACATATCTTTTATTATATTCCTCTCTTATTCAGTAGTATTAATTATAAGGTACGTGTTAATGAATTTCCTTTTGGTGCCAACCATAAAGTAAAGCATTTTTTTTTTTTACTGGAACCATACAGTAAAGCTTAAAGAGCATATTAATTACTGATTACTTTTTTTTAGGAATAATTACTTATTACTTAACTATATATTATGTTTTTATCTAATAATAAATTCATATATGAAATTACTTTTAAGAATTTGAAAAATATGAACTGACATTGATACAATAAAAAGGGGGAAAATTAATTTTTAATTAAACAAAATAAAAAAAAAGTTATTCAGTAAAAGATAAGTGTGTGTGCTGATAAAAAATATATTATGTTTTTATCTAATAATAAATTGATATATGAAATTACTTGTAAGAATTTGAAAAACATGAACCGACATTGGTACAATAAAAAAGAAAAATAAAATCAATTTTTAATAAAACAAAAAAAAAAGTGATTCAGTACTGACAAAAAAAAAAAAAGATAAGTGTGTGTCTTGATATATAGACGGCATTAAACTGGAATACAATGCTAATGTCTTTGTGAAAAGAATTTTTTTCTTATATCTTTTCATGAAATTAAATAAATTATATATACCTTTAATCCTACATTGAGAAGAATCTTGAAAAAATATTGGCAGAAAATATGGGAGAGATGTCGAACTTCCAATTGGGTATTATTGGTGCATTGTTTCTCTCGGTGGCTTCTTCTGTCTCCATTGTCATCTGCAACAAAGCCTTGATGAGCAATCTTGGTTTCCCCTTCGGTGATAATCATTTTGTTCCTTCTTTTAAAATTACATAGTTAATTTCAGTGATCAAAATATAAATTAATTAGTATCTAAATAATTTATTCTGCTAACTTTTATGATTTTTATTTTCATTTGGGCCAGCCACAACACTTACTAGTTGGCATTTGATGGTCACATTTTGTACCCTTCATGCGGCTCAACGCCTAAATCTGTTCGTGTCCAAGTCCATTGACATGAAGACCGTCATGCTTTTTGGCTTTCTAAATGGCGCTTCCATTGGATTTCTCAACTTGAGCCTTGGCTTCAATTCCGTTGGATTCTACCAGGTTCACAATATTTAATTAGTACCATAATCAAATGATCAAGTAAAGTTCAATAGACTAAATATCATAATCTGAGAGTTCAGTTCAGGGTCGGCCGAGGGTGAGACAACTAAAGCTCTAACTTTAGGCCTATAAACAAACAAAAAATCCTATTATATTTTATAAAGCAAAAAAAATCACACATGCCAGTAAAAAGGATGACCTAAAACTCTATCACTTAAAACAAAAAAATTTCTCTCAAAATTTGTTTTAGACCTCACTAACCTTCGGCAGATCATGGTTCAGTTTATCTCTCCTTTGTTTTTCATATCACATAACATCAAAATTAACTAAACAATATTTCCATTGTCATTATAGGTTGCTTCAGAAATTAACCCTTGATAGCTTGTAAACCAAATGTAGTTGATACAGATACATATATTAACTTTACCTTTTGGAATGATTATTTTGCAGATGACAAAACTTGCAATCATACCATTCACCGTAATGTTAGAAACTATTTTCCTAAAGAAGCAATTCAGGTAAAAAGTTAATGAAAAGACTTGGTACTATTTATTTATTCAAATTAAACAATGGTCGCATGATTAATTACTTACTGCAAACCCTTATATTAATACATGCAGCCAGAAAATAAAATTCTCTCTATTCCTATTACTTGTTGGAGTTGGCATTGCCTCTATCACGGACCTTCAGCTCAATTTATTGGGATCCATTCTTTCCATTCTAGCAATCATGACAACATGTGTTGGCCAAATTGTATCCTTTATTACTCCCTCTTCCACATATATGTAATTATTGTTGTTAATTAGTTATGATGCCTTAGACTCACTTGACTGAAAGCTGAGGAAGATTGGATTATATGGATCAATTCTTAACATAGTATTCAATTTAGCTTACCAACACAATACAAAAGAAGCTCAATGTCTCTTCCACACAGTTGCTCTACCAGTCTGCTCCATTCCAAGCAGCAATTCTTTTTGTCTCAGGCCCTGTAGTGGATCAAATGCTCACCAAACAAAGTGTCTTTGCCTATAAGTATTCTCCCATAGTCTTGGTAATATTCAATATTTCCCCTGTTCTCATTATATGTTATTTTACATATTAGGTTTAATTACATGCATGAATTATTTGAAAATTTTTAAATAGGTCTTTGGACTAAAAAAATTTGTAATTGAGTTCTTAAACTTGTCAATAATTTGTAACCGGGTTCCTGATTTTTTATCTATCCCTGGACTTTTAAATAATTTGTAATTAGGTCCCTAAACTTTTAAATAATTTTGTAATCGGGTGTCTGCTTTTTGACAAGTTCAGGGACCCAATTACAAAATATTTAAATTTTTAGGGACTTAACTACAAATTATATAAAAGTTCAAGGACCTGGTTAAAAATCAGGACCCAATTAAAAATTCTCAAATAGAACATGGACCTGGAGAGTAATTAAACCTATGTATTATATACATATACCGATGCTAATTAAAATTACCACATGGAATATGACCGATATGATATTGTCAAGTGATTCTTTTCTTTTTTTGGTTAACAAAAAACTCAGGCATTCATCATCCTGTCCTGCTTGATTGCGGTTTCTGTGAACTTCAGCACGTTTCTAGTTATAGGCAAAACATCTCCTGTAACTTATCAAGTGCTAGGCCACCTCAAAACTTGCCTTGTTCTAGGATTTGGCTACACATTACTCCATGACCCCTTCACTGGAAGAAACATTATTGGAATACTAGTTGCTATTTTTGGAATGGGCTTGTACTCTTATTTCTGCACTGACGAGAACAAAAAGAAACAGTCAGGTGATCTTCCATTGGCCTCTCAGGTACTTATCTCCACATCCTTCTTCCTTTCTTTCTTGAATTTTCTTTGAACTATCTAATCATCCTTGTGCTTATGTAGATGTTTATAAGAAGGCTTAAATATATTTTTAGTCCCCAAAATATTGTAATTTTCATTTTTGGTTCTTCAAAATTAATTTTTTGTCTTATTTTGGTCTCTCATTTCTAAAAATATGTCAATTTTGGTTCCTATAAGTAATTCCATCAGTCAGAGAGCTTCGGTAAAAGATATTGAATCTTCGCGGTAGGTTATATGTGTTTTGATGGTTACACAAAGATTTATGACACTCAGATTTAGTAGTTTTTATTATGTAGCCATTTTTATTGACACAATTAGCTATAATGTTCAAAGTTGACATATTTTCAGAAATGAGTTATCGGAATGAAAATTTTTTGGGGAACCAAAACAAAAATTACCATTTTTTTTGAAGGATCAAATTAACATATTTAAATCTTATAAAAATTTGGTTATTACATTTTTTTTATTGTTTACAGGTTAAAGACAAAGAAAGATCACCCAATTTGGTTGGGGAAAAAATGAGTGATCAAGACGAGGAAAATCATGAGCCTAAAAAACTAAGCAAGGATTCTGTTATTTAAAAAAAAGAGGCTCTGTGTCTTTTAAGATTTCGTATATTTTGGGGTTCTTTTAATTTCTAGGGAACTTGCAATGAGTGTAAATCAAATTTTGTTAATAAATTTTCTGTAACTTCAAGTCAGTGCATTATCTTTACCAATCATATGCGTCAAACTACAGGAAATACAGCTTTCATGAAATTGTGATGTTTTTTGTGTGTCAGTGAAAGGGTAGACCACATCAATTACTACCTCCGTTCCGAATTATAAGCACATTTTGACCAAAACACGGAGATTAAGAAAATTATTTAACCAATTTAATTTGTCTAGAAAGTGTGTTAGTTTTCTCATACTACCCTTCAATTAATGAGACAAAATCTTTAATACTTCACTTTGCCTTCTCATCTTCCCAATACTATCTAAGGTATTTTTGTAAAGAATTAATTAATGCATCTTGTAAATAGCAAAGAGGCTTATATTTTAGGACATTTTTTTTTTTGCAAACTAGGATGACACCCGTGCGTTTGCACGGGTCACTCCGTTCACATATTTTTTAAATACACTTGTTTATAAAAATAAAGTTTTACATTGCTATAAACATAATTATAAATGTTTTAGTTTTCTAAAAATGCAGAAAGAGTAAGAGTAAGCAATTTTCTCGTCAAAACTTAAGAGTAAAATAATCATTTATAAATAATAAGAAAATTAATAAAGTTGTTATGTGATAAAAGACAATGAAAATATATTGATAACATGTAATATTTTCCTGTCAGGAATCAGGAGTAAAATAATCATTTATAAATAATAAATACATTTATAAAATTGATATATACTCAAATACAATAATATTTTACCTATAACATATAATGTTGTCCCATAGTGACTCAAACTAAAACAATCATTTATAAATAATAAAACATTTATAAAATTTGATACGTGCTTAAAGGCAATCAAAATTAAAAACTAAAAACATTTTAAAAAAAGAAATTTAAAATATCAAGAAAAAACAAAAATAAAAAGAAAAAATCCCCATAGGGACTCAAAAGTAAATTAATCATTTGTAAAATTTGATACATTCTCAAAAACAATAAAACTATACCGACAATACGTAATGTTTTCCTGTCGAGAATTGAAAGCAAAATAGTCATTTATAAATAATAAAGACATTTATAAAATTGATATGTAGTTAAAAACAATAAAATTAAACCGACAATAAAATTATACTGACAATACGTTATGTTTTCCTGTCGTAATGCAAAAGAAAAGTAATCATTTATACCATCAACGTATAATGTTTTCCTGTCAAGAATAAAAAATAAAATAATCATTTATAAATAATAAAACACTTATAAATTTTGATACTTGATGAAAGACAATGAAATTAGACCGGCAAAATGTAATGTTTTCCCGTTGGAACTTAAAAGCAAAATAATCATTTATAATTTATAAGGATACCTTAAAAAAATTAAAAATTAAGCAAATTAGAAAACAAAATAAAGGGAAAATAAAAATAAGAAAAAATAAAACTAAAAAATAATTTTTTTAAAGTAAAAAATTTAAAAGTAAATAATAAAAACATTTATAAAATTGATATGTGCTCGAAGATAGTAAAATTATACCGACAATCTATAAAGTTTTTTTGTAGGGACGCAAAAGAAAATTAATCATTTATATCGACAACGTGTAATGTTTTCCCATCGAGAATCAAAAGTAAAATAAGTATTTATAAATAATAAAGACACTTATAAATTTTGATACCTGATAAAAAACAATGAAATTATACTGACAATATGTAATGTTCCCCGTTGGAACTTAAAAGCAAATAATCATTTATAAAGATAAAATAAAAAAAATTAAAAGTTTAAAATATGACAAAAAAAACTAAAAAATTAAGAAAAATGTAAAAGAAAAAAATGTAAGGAAAATAGAAAAATTTAAAAGTAAAAAAATAATTATAAAACTCAGAAAATAAAAATTAAAATAAAAATATAAGTTTTTTGTAGTAAAAGTAAAAAAATTTAAAAGTGAATAACAAAGACATTTATAAAACTGATATGTGATCAAAGGCAATAAAATTATATCGACAACATCTAATATTTTTCCGTTGAAATGCAAAAGAAAAGTAGTCATTTATATTGATAACATGTAATATTTCTTCGTCGACGGTCAAAATTAAAATAGTCAATTTTGATACATGATCAAAGATGATGAAATTATGCCGACAACATGTAAATAATAAAAATAATTAGAAACCTCATAAAATAAAAAATAAAAATTAAATAATAAATATATTTGTAAGACTGATATGTGATCAAAGACAAAAAATTATACCGACAACATCTAATATTTTTCCGTCGGGAAGCAAAAGAAAACTAATCATTTATACCGACAACATGTAATATTTCTCTGTCGACAATGAAAAGTAAAATAACCTTTCATAAAACAAAAAAAAACACTTATAAATTTTGATACGTGATCTAAGACGATGAAATTATGCTGACAATATGTAATATTTTCCGTTGGAATTTGAAAGAAAAATAATTATTTATCAATTATATAGATAAAATAAATACAAATTTAAATTTTAAAATATTAAAAAATATTAAATAAATGAAAAGAAAAGAAAATTAAAAAATAGGTTTTATTATTGGCAAATGTTAGTATGTTAATTGTTAGATTAATTTTTTCTCCTTCGGCAGGACTTGAACCCTGCACCTCTAGTTTCTTTACTCTTTCATACCTTTAGCTCAAATTATTTTTTTAAATGTACAAAAAGTAAGAAGTAAAAATTAAAAAGTAAAAAAATATAAAAGTTAATTAATGAAAAATAAAAATAATAAAAAAATTAAAAATATAAAATATAAAAAATCACAAAATAATAATAAAAACATTTTATAAAAAATAAGATTCGGGAAAAAATAAAATAAAAAGATAAAGAAAGGAAGGGATGAGTATGAAAAAAAAAGTTGAAATTGAAAAAAAGATAGAGAAACGAAAAAAAAAGTTAGCGGATGGACATAGGTTAGTGGGCGGCTATGATGCACGGACACCATACGAGTATCAGATATGATATGAATCCGATACGGCGATACGTCATTTCTTGAAAAAATATAGGATACGATACGTCTAACATACGTATATAAAAATTATAAATAATGTATTAATGACTAATATATTTTAAAAAATTCATACATATTTTTCTAAATTAATGTAATTTTCAATTAAGAAAATCAAAGAATAAATTATATGGGCTACAATAATATAATTAAAAATCATTCATAAATATAATTAAATAATTAATAAGGTTCAATGTTTAAAATTTATTATTATTATTATTATTATAGTTTGATTCTATTACAACACTGGAGACCCAAAAGAGTTCTTTGGATTCCTTTATTAAGCCTGCTCAATACTTTTTTTCATGTTACAAAAAAAACTTGTTTATATTGGGCTCAACACTAGTAACAACTTGCAAAAGCAAAAAGGGGACAACTAAAATAATAGCAGAAACAAATAGAAGGGTCTGGAACATCAACATGCTCTCTCGGAAATAGAAGGGGACGCAGCGCCACTGGAGAAATGAAATTGATCATCTCAGGAAATGACTGTGTTTCAAAATGGCAGAAAAGGGAAATCAAAGACGAAGGATAGTAACGCTCAAAGCAGAGCTTTTCTATTCACCGTCACCCACTCACCGCTTTCTTTTTCTCCCTCTCCTCTTCCTCTGTCTTCTGGTTATATGTTCCCGGAATATGTGAAGTCACGGTCCGGCGTATCAACCACGTACTGAAGGCGTACTCACAGCGTATCCAACTATTTTTAATTTAAAAAAATAAAAATAATTTTCGATACTCCTGTGATACGTATTCACTGCGTGTCGAAGCATATCCGTATCGGATACATATCCGACACCGACACGGCGGGGAAAACAATGTATCGGTGCATCAAAGGTGGGCAGGAATTTGTTTTCAATGAGGAAGTGTGGAAATGACACGTGTAGAGGTTATACATCAGGGTTCACTTTTGTTAGAAGAGATTGATTGATTGATGAGGCTTATAATTTGAGACGAATGTAGTAATTTTTTTTCATCACTATATTGTCTGGTCATAGAAGTGAGGTGACTGTTGTATTTCATTTTGAAATTATTAACTCATTTATGAAATCTCAAATTTTGTACGTGTAGTGCTTGAGCTACTTAAGAAAGAAATTAAAATCGACATGACTTTTTTTTACAAAAAAAAATAAAAAATATGTCATTTCACTAGCAATAATATGAACAATACAAGTATGTGTAACATTAAAGAATTGATGATAAGTTGTATATAAAGTCACCCCAACTAAATTGTGAGCGGTTTCATTGGCTTGCTTCTTAGAAATCTCTACCAAATAGATTGACAAATACAAGAAAACAAGAAATCTACAATCAAGCATAATAGTACCAAACTCAAAAAGGTCTTCCTGCACGTTATTGAAGCTAGTAACTATTGTTTTTTAGTCATGCTAAAAAATAATATCGTCTAACTCAAATTCAATAACCTACTTCAGAGCTTGAAATAAATCATAAGCTTCACCTTCATGCACTTGCAGCACAGGGGCATGATGTAATATTTTTGCCTTACCAAACTAGCCATTCTCATCATGGATGCATATACCAATGCCAACTACATCTGAATTTGTAGTGAATGTTGCGTCAACCACATACTAGATGGCCTCAGAGATATTAATTGTGTGACAATCTTCTACTACATCATTTGGTTTGAGATTTTGAGCAATGCCTTCATGACGCAATAAATGCACTCATATAATAACGTTTAGATGACATTTTTAGAGAGAAGCGTTGTATGGGAAAACACGAAGCACTCAGATAACTCAAGCAAGAGTCATATGAGGGAGTAGTTCAGATAACGATTGTTATTAGGATTTTTGGCCTAACTCATCCTTACAAAACCGGCTTGTAAGGTGAGGGGGGCCTATTGCTTATAAACTCTTTTGAGGCCTTACCTCTAGTCTATGTGGGACTTGGATTTTTCGCAATACACCCCCTCACGCCCAACACTATTGGGCTTGGTGCGTGTATATAATGTGGTGGGTGGCCCAGTAGATCTAGGATAGGCTTTGATACCATATTAAAGTTTTGAGCCTAATTCATCCTTACAAAACCGGCTTGTAAGGTGAGGGGTGCCTATCGCTTATAAACTCTTTTGATGCCTTATCTCTAATCTATGTGGGACTGGGGTTTTTCCCAATAATTGTTTAAACAAGCATCATCTGAATACTTTGTGTTTTTCAAATAATGTGTGTTTGGCAACGCGCTATCATGTGTAATATATATACCTCAAATAACATATTCTCAGGCAAGCGTGATCTAGAGGTTCTTTAGATAATGTTGACCTAAGCAAACATTATTTGAGTTTTAAATCAATTTTAAAATGCAGGATAACGTCACTACAAGAAAATTCGGATTTACCGACGGGCTTATACCGACGGTCTGTGACCGTCGGTTAACGTGGGATTTTCCGACGGGCAAAGCCGTCGGTAAAACAAAAAGTCCGTCGGTAAATCGAATCTGATTCTGAAGCGGTCAATGCTCGTCGGTAATTGAACAGATTTTTCATTTTGGCGCCTATTTTTCAAATACCGACGGCCTTATACCGTCGGTAAATTAACAAACCCGTCGGTAAGGCCGAACATTTTACCGACGGCCTACACCGTCGGTAAAAAGCCGTCGGTAATGCGCGATAATAACCAGAAACCGAGCCTTCCCTTTCTCCTCCATCTTCATCCCTCTTCTCTTTCACTTCCCTCTCTTCCTCCGCCACCACCGCCACCACCACTACGCCGCCACCACCACGACCACCACCACCACCACGCCCACACCACCACCAGGCCGCCACCACCCTTTCTCCTCCATCTTCACCACTTTGTTCCCTCACTCTTTCTCTCCACCACCACGCCGCCGCCACCACCACCACGCCGCCGCCGCCGCCACCACCATGCCGCCAATCTGTTCTCTCAGCTCCTCCTAAAAGGTTAGGTTCTATTTCACATTTCAAACTCTGTTGTTGTTGTTGTTGTTGTTATTCTTTGCCAAGTGATTGTTGCTAATGAAAATTGGTAATCTTTATATAGCTGCCAGCTTGTCATCATAATTCAGGACTTGTGTCATGGTTGATTACTTTTTCAATTTTTTAGGATGATTATTAAGGACTTTGATTTTGGTAATTTAACTCTAAAGCAGTTTTTCAAGTTATGGGCAAGTCTCCATTTATATCATCACTGCCATGTTTTGAATCACTTGATTGTTTTGTGTATGTGTTTGTGTGTGTTTCCACTTTCCATTCAAACATGGGCAAGTGTTTTTGTGTTTTTCAAGTGCATTGGGGATGCTGGTGTGTTGCTTGCATTGGATTTGTGGAAGATTGTTGGGATATGATTGAGATGACTGAATGCTGAGCAATAAATTTGATGCTTTATTGTTGTGATTTGTGAAGTTTGTTGTCATAGTAATTCAGCTAATGCCTAATATGTTGATTATGTATCCAGGTCTGGGCAATCTGGTTGGTAGGACTTTAAGTCTTCAACTTTTTCAGTATTTTTAGTTCGAGGCCACCACATTGCTCCGAGACTGCCACTCACATCGAAGGACATGGACACTCTCTTGTTCTGAGAATTAGGTATGCACTCTAATGAAATGTCGGTTGACTCATTGGGTGGAAAAGGGTTGGCTGTTGACCCCCACACCGACATATTTATTTGATTTGCTTCATAGTTCTCTCCAGAGAGAGAATTTTGAGGTGATGTGTGTTTTGGCTAACAAAGGATGTTTTATGGTGAAGTGATGGATAGTTCTCTCCACAGAGGAATTTTGTCGATGTATATTTTATGTTAGAGTAAGGTAGCATGTAGATTATTCATTTAGCAAGCAACACATAAACTCAATTTGATAAGTGAATCTACGATCCTATGTTCATCCATTTTTTGAATTTGTGTTGTCTTCTTCTTAAGTGAATCTGCCCACACACTAAAATGGGGCTTAGGGATTTTTATTTGAAATTCCCAACAGTTAATTACGAAGTCAAATTGGTCAGCAAGAATTATGCAGAAGCTCAACTCCTAGATTTGAAACTTTATCTTGTTTTAATGGCTGGTATAGGTGTAATTGTGATCTTTTGTTGCCACATAATAAGAGAGTGTATGGGTTACTGCCACGTCTCACTATACTTATAGAAACTACTCTTTTCGTTGCGTCTCCATGGCAAGAATTATTTTTTACCCAGCTGTTGCCTTTTACTCATGTTGCCGGGACTTTAACTATCACATTTCTAGTGTTTGATAGGACACTGAATTGTACCAAAGCATTTGTTACTTAGATAAGTTTTGTTCTTTTTCTTCCTTTTTGTTGTGCCTTAGTGGGAAAATTCTTGATTGTTGTTGTTATTGTTGTATTCCTAAGCATATCATTTTGCACTTTATATTATATCTAATTTTCTTTTCTTCTTAGGAAGTTTTTATTTATGTTATTTAGAAATGGAGATAAATTTGAAGAATCATATTCTTTCTTTTCGCTAATTTTGCTTCCCCCTATTTTGTCTCAGAAACAATTCATTTAATACTATAAAGTTAAAAGAAAAACAAAGATATGTCAAGCACTTCGGCCTTCTGGTTATGAAGCCTTCACATAATGATCTGTAAATAATGTGATGATATGTATTAAGGTCATTGGAAACAAACGACATGTGGGAATGATAGGTCACTGATTTGGAACCTTTCTATTCCTTAATCATGGCCGCGACTAAGTTTCCTTGCCTTTAAATTGTAACCCAAGAAGAAACATTGCTATTAAGCAGGGTTTGGGCATATTATTCTGCCTATATGTACCAGTAGCTGGAATCAACATATTCTTGATGGAAAAAATGATCAAGTTTCAATTCAATGGATGACTTCAGCTGCTGCATTATTTGTCTTTTCATGCATGTTAGCATTTGGCATATATAAATGGAAATCAAGTGGTGAAAATTTCAATTCAGTGGAGATTTTTCACTTATATTTCATTTTTATTTTAGCATATTGGAATTAGGAAGGGAAACTACCTAAACTGATGCAAAGATTACCTGGGTGTTACAATATACTGATATAATTATATGGTCTTATAAAAGACGTTCTTTTTCAACATCCTCTTTTAAATTATGTCTGGCTAGCACCTTGTAGTTTATTGGAATTTCCATTTATCAGGAGCTATCATTAAAATTAGCTTTGAAGGATGATAGAACCTGCTATTTGAAATGATTGTTTGTCTTTGTAAATTATGATTGATCTGTGTGTGATGTTAATGTTCACCTGAATTTTTTTTTGTTTACAACAATATTATGCGTAACGCAGGTTATTTTACAACAATATTATACAACAATAACAACAACAACAATCGTAAAAATATCAAATATAATAGAGGTTGGCAGTGCATTAGACAGTGTGTGATTTAAACATCGTAAAAATATCAAATATAATAGAGGTTGGTAGTTCGTTAGAAAAGTTTGACCTTGTGTGACCATCAACTGCCTTGGTTAATGTAGTAGATTCTGGTGCTAGGCTAGTTTTTTAACTGCAGAAACAGAAAATGATTGTTTTTTGGCCAATTAATGGATTAGGATGTATGGTAGATGTGGCCATATAGGAGCTCTAATTGCATGGCATATACCAAGCCAAACCACTATGAAAACAAAAATTGTTAAAAGGATTTATGCTTCCCTTGGCGTCGGTATGCTTGTTTAATTCTATCCTTTAAGAGGATGTCAACTTTCAACATGTTACTTTTTAATTATTGATGAAATGGATGTTTGATTGTTGTTATTAGTATCGGAGAAAAGTCTTAGCTTCCCGTTTGAGGTTCAATATATTATTGAGTGCGTGTACTCTTTTAGATACCACGTGTTCATTGTATATTGAACCTTGAATTGTCCAAGTCGGACAGTTTGGGAAAAAACTTTTTCTTTACTTGTATAATAGTTGTTGCTTGATTCTCGTATCTTGATATTTGATGAAATTTCGGTGAGATTCATTTCCTTTTGTTCTCTGGGTGCATACTTGATTGCCTTGTTCCTAACTGCGATCATTTTGGGTACTCAGAGACCAATGGGAAATGCTGCCGAAATTTTGTCAAGTATAAGATATGAGAATTACGGAATGACTATTATACGAGTTCTGAAAAAGTTTTTCCTCGAATGGGATAGGGTCATACCATTTAAAGAAAGAGAGCGGTTGTAAGAATGTCGTGCTGCTGAAATTGTCATTTTTTTTTGACATGCAGAATATGGAATTTTTTCCTTCGAATCGTAGTTGGATGTACGATAGGTTGTATCTGGGAAGAGGGGGTTTGAAACAATCTTTTTGCGATGGGATTGATCACTTCGTTCAAGTCGCAATGGCACACGAAGATTTCGAAATTAATGGAGGGATTAGGTGTCCGTGCCTTAAATGCGATTGCAGAAAGATCAAGAGCCCAGGAGAGGTCATGCTGCACCTGCAGAGAGTTGGATTTATGCCTAATTACTGGATTTGGACTAGACATGGTGAAGAGTTACCTCGGGTTGGATTAGGGGTTGGCGATAATTGCCCAGGTGCTTCAAGTAATTGCGTAGATACGGGATATGGTGAGCAGATTGAATTGATGCAAAATATGGTTTGTGATGCCTTGGGGGTCAACGTATCATTCGAGGAGCCACAGTATGATGACACAGATGAACTTCCAAAACAGACCGCACAAAAAGTTTATAAACTCTTGTTAGAAACAAATAAGCCGTTGTTTGAAGGTCTGCGACTCTAAGTTATCAATGTGTGTGAGACTTTTAGCTCTCAAGTCCAACTGTGGTGCTACGGATGTGTGCTTGGATCTCGTAACGAAGATGATGTTGGACTCGTCACCTATCAGAGATGGTTTGCCAAAAAGTTATTACGAGGCTAAAAGCTTAGTGTCCAAATTGGGGTTGGAATCTAAAAGGATTGATTGTTGTGTGAGAGGGTGTATGTTATATTACGACAATGAATTTGGTAAAAACGATAGCGCGCTGGTTGAATGCAAATTCTGTGGTGAGCCAAGGTATATGTCACATACTGATAATGGGAAGGGTAGACAAAAACCAGTTCCACGGAAGGCAATGTTTTATTTGCCAATTATTCCAAGGCTGCAGAGAATGTTTGCGTCAACACAGACTACAGACAAAATGACCTGGCACTATGAGAATAAAAGCACTTCAGGTATGTTGCGACATCCATGTGATGGTGAAGCTTGGAAGCACTTTGATCGTGTGAATCCCGGATTTGCAGCATATCCACGTAATGTACGACTTGGCTTATGCTCTGATGGTTTTACCCCATATGTTCAATCAACGGCGAAACCTTATTCTTGTTGGCCAGTTATTGTTACCCCATACAATCT
The DNA here is from genome assembly GCA_037113605.1 of Calophaca sinica. Taxonomy (NCBI): domain Eukaryota; kingdom Viridiplantae; phylum Streptophyta; class Magnoliopsida; order Fabales; family Fabaceae; genus Calophaca; species Calophaca sinica. The sequence continues at coordinate 126,284,475 of CM073732.1, forward strand.
TCCTCCTGATATGTGCATGTCTAAGCCCTATATGTTCTTGACTTGTATTATACCGGGTCCAGATAATCCAACAGATGGTATTGACATCTACTTACAGCCTCTCATTGACGATCTCAAAATGTTGTGGAATGGCGTTGTGACTTATGATGTTGCACGAAAGAAGAACTTTACAATAAGGGCAGCTCTTATGTGGACCATTAATGACTTCCCTACATATGGTATGTTGTCTGGTTGGGGTACTCATGGTAAGATGGCATGTCCCCATTGCATGGAGCATACAAAGGCCTTTACCTTGAAATTTGGGGGGAAGAGTTCTTGGTTTGACTCACATCGCAGGTTTTTACCAGCAGATCATCCATTTAGACGGAATAAGAACGCCTTCAAGAAGGGGGAAGTTGAATTAGATGGCCCGCCCCCGAGGTTGACATCCGAACAGATTTTTACCAAAGTTATGGATCTGCCAAAAATCACAGATTTTGGTGAATTTGATCGATTTGAAGGATATGGACAATGGCACAATTGGACTAAAAGAAGTATTTTTTGGGATTTGCCGTATTGGAAAGATAATTTGTTGAGACACAACCTTGATGTTATGCACATTGAGAAGAACTTTTTTGACAATGTTTTTCTCACAGTGATGAACGTTAGAGGAAGAACGAAGGACAATGATAAGGCCAGACTGGACTTACCACTTTACTGTAAGCGAAAGGACTTGCATTTGACGACTCAGTCGAATGGGAAAACCCTGAAACCCAAAGCCTGTTACTCTTTAACTGTTGAGGAAGCTAGGTCGATGTTTGGTGGATAAAAGAACTTGAATGCCAGGCGGTTATTCTTCTAATTTGACAAGATGTCTTTGATGTGAACAAAGGAACAATGATTGGGATGAAAAGCCATGATTGTCATGTATTCATGGAGTGTTTACTTCCTATTGCATTTAGTTCCCTGAGTCAAATATTTTAAATCCACTTACGAACTCGGCTAATTTTTAAAGATTTGTGTTACGCAACATTGAGAGATGATGATCTTATCAAGATGGAGCAGAACATACCAGTCATTCTTTGTAAGTTGGAGAGAATATTTTCCCTGGTTTCTTTGACTCTATGGAACATCTCGGTGCATCTTGCACATGAAGCTAGGCTCGGTGGACCGGTTCAATACAGATGGATGTATCCATTCGAAAGGTAATATAATCAAATATTCTTTAACATAATTATTCACTGCCCCGGGTTAAATGTTGAAATGTTGATCACCAACCTTGTTATTCTGTAGATTTATGGGTGACTCAAAACGGTCGGTGAAAAATAAGGTCAGGGTTGAAGGATCTATTTGTGCAACTTACTTACACCGTGAGACAATTCATTTATGTTCCCATTATTTTACGAACTTCATGCTGACACCAACAAATAATAGGAATGAAATAGAAATTGAAAGTGAAAGTGAAAGACACCCACTGGCCTTATCAGTGTTTTGCCTTCCCGGTCGTCATGCTGGAAAGGAGCTGAAGTCATGGTTAACGGGAGAAGATTGGAAGTCAGCACACGTTCACGTGTTGATCAATCTTAGAAGTATCACCATATCTTACGTATGTATACTTTTGACCACTTTCAATTTATTTAGTCCACACCTATTCATGATCATTTGTTTGATAATGACTTGTTCAGGGCATTCTTGTTAACTAAGCCCACAAGCGAACAAGACTCTTCTGCCTATATTCATGAATATTTCCCAACGTGGTTTAGGAGCCAGGTATGTATTTTTAGTCCTATTTCAACTATTTGTTGTTTGAAAATACAAAAGATTGTTTGCAAAAAGGAACCCTAAATCACTTGTGCATGTGTATACGCAGGTGTATAGCGAGTCAGAATCGCCCATAATCAAACACTTGAGAAATTTATCTCATGGTCCTAAATTACGTGTAAAAGAATGGCACACGATTTCGTGATTTACAAATTTCAAACTCAGTCAAAACAGAGGGGAAAAAAGCAGTTAAATGGAGTTTATGTAAAAGGTGCCACAGAGGGAGGTGAAGACGACTTCTACGGCGTGATTCAACATATATATGAGCTGGCGTACAATACTTTAGACTATACTAAAAGAATAGTGCTATTTTATTGTAATTGGTTTGATCCGTCAAGTAGAGACACAAGAATGGATCGCAAATATAATACTGTTGACATATGCATGAGCAGAAGATACCAAATGTTTGATCCGTTTATCATAGCACAACATGTAAGACAGGTGTATTATGTCCCTTATCCGTCAACTCGAAGGGACAAACAAGGTTGGTGTGTTGCAATAAAGACAAAACCAAGAGGTCGCATTGAAGCAGATGATCCACAGGAAGAAGTGGCTTATCAAGTGGATGAGATGTCTCATGTCAACGTAGTAAACGAAGTTGAACCCATTTATCGACTACGTGACGATCCAATCACATATGAAGATGTAAATGGAGATGAGGAATTAAATGAAGAAGTGGCAGAACCATCAAGATCTGAAGACGATGCCGAAGCAGAGTGGGCAGAATAAATTTGTTTAACTTTTTACAATTAGAGAATTTAATGTCTAACAACATATTTTATTTTGTCAGTTATTTTCATATAACTTGTTTATTTTTTGGAATTCATTTTTAATATTGTTATGTTTAAATATAATATTTCATGATCAAGTATTATTGAATTGCTCTATAGACATATATGGCATCGGGAGGTTCAGTTCGACTTCCACCACCCAAGTAGTGGTCAGCGGAAGGAAGGGCATCACCGTCGACCCCTCGCCGTCTGAGGCCGAACATTATTAGGATTGATGATGCTTGGCTATGCGATGTTGTCATCCACACGGTCGCAGATACATCTACGCCTACAGGCTCCAATGAGTTCGGCCCCCTACGCAGCCTCTACGTCACATTGGGCACCTACACAAAGATGCAGACCTTCTGCGCCGACACCCATTTACATGATGCCCACCCAGGGTTCCAGCAGACACTTGCCGCTTCTTCCTCTCATTTTGTGTTTGAGGCGGTGCGACACTCATGTGTCCGATCGGGAGTATAGTGTGGGCCAGGCACTGATCAGGCCAGGGGTTGGCGGAGACGAGGAGGTTGAGCAGCAGGGATGAGCAGGAGGTCGTTGATAATATTCAGATCTCGCATGATGGCCGAGTTGCTATCGGGCCGGTGGTAGAGGTGAGTATGTAGGTTGAATACACATTTTTGCCCCTTATCTTTTTTAGTTTTCAATTTCGTCCCTTATCTTTTTTTAGTTTTCATTTAAGTCCCTTAAACTTCAAAAATCACATCAATTTCGTCTTTTCTGTTTATTTATTCATATTTTCTTAGACGAATCACCATCTGACACGTGGCAGAAAAATAAAATAAAATAAAATAAAGCGCCACGTGTAAGATGGTATTTCGTCTAAGACAAAAAAAGAATAATTAAAAAGAAAGGACGAAATTGAAGTAATTTTTATAACTTAATGGACTAAAATGAAAACTAAAAAAAAGGATAAGGGACGAAAATTACAGTTTAACCTATATTTTTTTTAACTTGTTTGGTATGTTGTTATTGTTTAGGTTCCTTAGTCAAAGCCACCGAAGGCTATCACTAAGTAATTGAGCAAAATTACCACACCTATTGGCCCACTGGGACGCCGACTGGATGAGCGGAGGCACATGTTCAATTCTTTCAGAGTAAGTTGTTTATTTTTTTGTTGCGTATTATTTTTTATTTCATGAATCTCAATTATTTTTAATAACGTATTATATTCATACAGAGAGGGTTTCTTGGAAGGAAGAGCGGGAGGAGCGGATCAAGAAGAACTTCCATATGAAGGCTTCCCACCGCCTATCGATATGCTTAGAGATGCCCGCCTCAATGGGCGACCCACTTGGATAGGAGATGAGATCTGGCAAGACTACAAGCGCCTCGAACTCCAGAGTTCAAGGCGGTAGCGAAGGCGAAGAAGAATAGAGCCTCACGAAAGGGTGGGAGCTTGCATCTTGGAGGTTCGGTCGGTCAGTAGCAAAGACGGCTTTCGACTTGTATGTTTTATATTATTATTATTATTATTATTATTATTATTATTATTATTATTATTATTTAGTTAAGCTTTTTTATTAAATAATTACTGATCTCGGCGGTTGCAAAGGAGGTTCATTGCACGAGCTCCATCGTGCAACTCATATTAGGAAAATGCGGTGAGTTTGTCGATGAGCGGTCGAGGCGGACCAGGTAATTATAAAACATAATGAATAGTTTTTTAACAATGTTTATATTGTTTTATTACAATAAAAATTGACTAATTTGTTTATGTTTGACAGAGGAGTTTGAGGCGAGGATGTCTCAGGTTAGATCTCAGACATCCTCATGTTCCCCGTCTCGAGCCCGGAAGGATCCATTGCGTCGGCCGATGGTTTGGCGTATGTTGTTGGCGGCAAGAAGAAGGGTCGCTTATACGGTCTTTGGCGACCTTGCCAAAGAACTACAAGAGTGGCCCACGCCTCTCTCGGAGAGTCGCCCAGCGATCATCTTTGCCGCGGATGAGCAGGAGATAGCGAGTTGAAGCGGGCCATGGCCGAGCGGCGATTAGCGGCCGGCGGCCGGATCGCGGCCGTCGGCAGAGGAGGCCCGCCGGACGGCTGCCATGTTGGCTCAGTCTTTGCGGCGGCAGGAGGATCTGTCCCATTTGCTAGCTCGCCACCCGCCCCCTCCACCGCCTCCGCCTCCGCGTCCGCCTCATAGTACTGGTGATCTTGTCAATGATGTAGATAGTGATCATGATCATGATTATCAGGACTATTAGTTATGTTTGTATCGATATTTTTTTATATTTTCGGATATTTTTTATTACTGTTTTGTTATTGAATTTTTTATTTATTTGTTACGTTTCTTTTTTTTTAATTTGTTTTATAGTTATGTTATAACATTGCATTTTTAAATACAGGAAAAAATTAATAATTAAGTATGTTTGGATCGATATTTTTTTATATTTGGATATTTTTTATTCTTTGTTTTGTTAAATCGAATTTTTTATTTATTTGTTACGTTTCTTTTTTTTTAATTTGTTTTATAGTTATGTTATCGCATTACATTTTTAAATACAGGAATAAATTAATTATTAAATGTGATAACTAGTAATCGTTAATTAAATGGATAAATAAATTAAATTGATTACAGAAATTAAAATTAAATAATTTAAAAAAGTAAATAATTTTTTAATAAAAATTTAAACATTTTTCAAAAAAGATTTAAAGTTCAGATTTACCGACGGTCATGGCCGTCGGAAATGTCATCGGAATTATCGACGGGTTAAAACCGTCGGAGAAGCCGTCGGAAACTTACCGACGGGTTAAAGCAGTCGGAAATGTCATCGGAATTATCGACGGGTTAAAACCGTCGGAGAAGCCGTCAGAAACTTACCGACGGGTTAAAGCCGTCGGAAATGTCATCGGAATTATCGACGGGTTAAAACCGTCGGAGAAAACCGTCGGAAATTTACCGATGGGTTAAAGCCGTCGGTACGTATTTGCGACGCGCATTTTACCGACGGACATTAGTCCGTCGGTAATCCATCGGAATTTTTTTATTACCGACGGTATTTGTGGATTACCGACGGCTTTTGGCCGTCGGTAATCCCGCTATTTCTTGTAGTGCGTCTCCCTCCAAGTTTTCTCTCTCCTTCACGACTTAGAATGTCTCCCAATACTATCTGTTCACCTACGAGCCATCACTCTCTACGTGACCCGTAACCCCATCGCCATCAAACTAGGTTTTATCTTTGACCTTTTCTCATTTCTATTTTCTTTTTTCTCTCAGTTAACCCTACTGCCCTCACTATATTCTCCTCTAGTAGTCATCTTTGTCGAAGCCACAAAGTGTCATCGTCGTAGATTTTAGGTACGTTCTATTTTCTTTTGTATATATAAATTAAAGTTTAGGTGAGTTGAGTCACGAGAGCTCACGAGGATCAGGAAAAACCTTAAGGCTTAAAGAACGCTTAGTGAGGTACTTATGTATTACCGACCAACGAGGTCTTCAAATCGGTAGCGGGATTCGAACTCACATCCTTGTGGGATATATATGAGTTGTATCCTTACCAACTATACCAACATTCGTTGTTCTTATTTTGTGAACTTCAATATCAAGAAGGGAGAGGTAGTGTGTGTTTGGTTCTATGGTGAAAAAATTTGATTTTGAATGAATTGATTTTAATTAAAAGTGAATTGAATGCAAAATTATTTACATTTTGATACATTCACGTAAAAGTGAGTTGAATAATAAATTTGAGATTAAAAATCACGCTTAGAGACAAAAACTCCAAATTATAACTTCAAGTTAGAATCAATTCTAGAGGCAAAATTAATTCTACTAAAGAATAACTGACGTATCAAAATCGATATTATGTCTATCGAATCACTTTTTATTCTCCCGAAAAGTGATGTATGATTTATTTCTTCATGCATTTGCTTTAAACGTTGTTTTCTTCTACAAAACACCATTTTTCTATAATAGCTAAATTATACTTTTAGTCTCTTATATTTATTTTAGGTTTTTATTTGGCCCCTTATATATTAAAAGTTTCGAATTAGTCTCTTATACGTTAATTGTGACCCCTCTTATTTTTTATTCTGAAATGGTCCCTTATGTTACAAAAATTATACCAATATGGTCCCTTTTTTGTCCCTTATTTTACAAAAAAATGGACCATACTGGTATAATTTTTGTAACATAAGGGACCACTTTAAAATAGAGGGACTATATTGGTGCAATCTTTAGACATAAAAGACTAATTCGAAACAAATAATACATAAGAGATCAAACTAAAACCTAAAATAAACATAAAAGACTAAAAGTATAATTTATTGTTCTATAATTGGTAGCTGTAAGATAAAAGGAGGATGTGGCAGGATGGAGGAAGATGATCGATGACTCTCATTTGTCATTTTTCGTGCATGCCAGACAGACAAGCGGTTGCGTATTCAAGTACACAACATGAGCAAATAAACATTGGGCCCATGATATTTATTAATTATTTACCAATCCCTCTAATTTAATAAATTTCATCCAAAATTTTCTCATCCGCAAAAAAGTAACATACAGTTAAATAAGTAAATGTTTTGTGAAAAAGTTATTATTATCTTCAAACAACTAATATTTTTTATATATTTAAAAAAATAAATTTCTAAATGGTAAAAGATTCCTCGATACCATCTCGGTCCCATATATAAGAAAAAGTTGATATTTTTTTTTTCTAATTATAAGAAAAAGTCACAAATTTTTAGATGTATTAATTGCTAAAATTACTTATATACTCTTACTTTATGTTTACTATAAATTCATCTATTCCTCATGTAAGTGGGTGTAAAAGACATTTAATGTCAGGGTTATATTTGGAATAACATTTCAAAATTATAACATTAATTAAATGAACCTCTTTGGTCTTGATAATTCATATATATGGGACGAGAGGTAGTATTTTAATACAAAGAGCTTAGTATGGAAAAAGGGAAAGGTGTAATATACATTTATAAAATATTTAAACGCATAATGTGATTCTAGCTAAAGAGCATGAACTGAGCTGTTCATGAGCTTAAATTGAATCGAGTTCAAATCATGCTGAGCTGAACTAAGTTCGATTACAAACATTAATTTGTAGTCCCAATTTCAAATCATGTTGAGCTGAACCAAGTTCAATTCCCATCGAGTTGAGTTGAGTTGAACCAAGTTCGACTCAACTCGACTTACTTGTAGCCCAATCATGAATTTATATATATGATCTATATGATAGCAACTTTCAATCCAACGGATGATTTTGAAAAATTTTTATCCGATATAATATTATTGAAGGGTGTAACATTGCCCAATTATTACACCGGTGTAATTTGATCACTCCTTATATATATATATAACACAAACATAGATATACAATTAATTTAATAAAGTTTGAAAACAAGTAAATATTACAAATTATGAAAATATATTGTATGATTAATTTTAAAAAATTAGATTTAAATTAAACATAAAATAAAGTAAGAATGACACATTATTTTTAAAAATAATATATAACAAATATAACTATTCTACAAGAAAACAAATTCTTATTTGAGTTTAATTTTGATGCACTTTTTTATTGTAAAATTTTTACACCCACAACCAATCACAATCATCTTATGTGCGATTTTTAAATTAGTTTTGATTAAAGTCAAACATTTTTAATGACATGGCAATTTATGATTGGTTGAATGTGTAAAATATATTAGCACTTATAGTGCATACCAATTAAATTCTTCACCACGCCAACGATGTCTTGTGCCGCATGTCGCAATTTGGCTAGCTGGATAGGAGTGTTTAAAATCAACTTTAATTATCTAATAAAAATTTAATAATAAAAAAAATTAAATTTAAATAAATTTAATCTTATCTTAAATTATAGATATTTAAATAACATGTTACCTATTTTTTTTGGGCACCAATAACATGTTACTTAAAAATCACATGTCATCTCCATTTCATTAAGATTATTTTATCATACTTCAAGATAAACTTATTTCATATCTTGTATCTAGATATATATTATAGGAAATGTAAAATTGACAATTAAAATTATAATTAGAATCAAATTCATAATTTTAAATGTTCGTTTAAATTTATATTTGATATATATATTAGTTAATTAGTTTAAAGTTTAAACTTCTATTTATTATTTTTTAATAAAACATTTAAATATTTTAGTTTCAATAAATTTAAATTTTGAGCAAAATTTTAATAAATTTAATGAATTTATATTTTAAAAAATAAAAAAATTAATTCAGTAAAAATTGATTGAGTCTATTAAATCCCTAATTATACATTTGAGAATAAGCATTTGGAGCTTAAGCCACATGTCAGGCTCACATAAACTGAGCATTAAATACTGCTCACGTGTCAGCAATTAAAAAATTAAAAAATATAAAAAAATAAAACGAAATAAATGTTAGACAAAATTAACAAACACATTTAATTATCAGCCTAAATATAGTAACGAAAAATAAAAATGGACAATCCCGCTCAATAAAACCTTTATTGCAAATATCTTAAAAAAAAGGTGTATTGAATATTTAATGTGCACATTCATGACACGTTTTCAAATTAAAACTTCCCTATACCATTATATATGAAAAATTCAAAATATTGTAATCATACGGTCCAATTTGATTCATACGTGCACCATTACCTTTTTTATAATTCACCTGCACATGTTAATAAATCTCATATAACTGTAATTAAAAATATGTTGGAGCAATCAAATTTAATGTAATTAAAATATTTTGAACAATCAAAGAGATTGGCTATTTAACCATATCCCTCCAATGACAAAATCACACAAGCACAACATCCCCATCCTGAAAAATAGTAGCGTCCTTTAACAACCAATTCCAATATCTATGGCACCTAAATTTGAATTTGTGTCTGACATTGCGTTCTCACATTCTTGTGTTTTATCGACCAGGGTAAGTTTGTTGGGGTATTTCGAAGCTACCTATCATGATTTTTGTAGGGATCGACCAATTTTACACATGCGTTTAAACCCTCTCTTCTCTTTGTTTTCTTTATTTGGATCTTCAGGAGAAACAAACAGCTCATATAAGAAGAATTTGCCGCAAATATTTGGGAAAATAGTGACTATGTAATAATTAACCTACCACCATATTCCGAAGATTATTTCTCTATCATGATTGTAGTTGTTCATGTTATTTCTTATTTATAGCTAAAATTTGAGGTTTTGATTGGATATCATTGTATTTTTTACCAGCTTTTTTTTCTTTCTTTTCGATTGATTATTGTTAACCATTCTTATGTTTTCCTATGTTTCAGTCTTGCATGTTATCAACCATTATTATGTTTTCCTCTGCTTTTGTGAAAATAAGGAAAGTAAGTAACAGCAGTAGAAGAAATAGAGGTGAAGAGTAAAGAAGGTGTTAAGAGTAAAAAGGGAGGTGCTAATAGTAAAGCTATAGTTTAGTCATTCATTACAATTGTAATTAGTTTGTTAGACAGTTAGTGCTTAGCTGGTAGTTAGTTACATGTCAATCATTGTATAAAAGCACTTCGATCTTTATTGTTCATTAATGGGAATTCAGTCTTTTCTCTCGATAATTCTCATTCAATATGTCCTGCATTTCTACTTTGAGTAAGCAATTGAACTTTAACAAAAGTAGTTTGGGAGTACATGTGTTTGGATCGAAAATGCTACTTGCATATATCTAACAGAACCTCATATCCTCCCATGCAATCTGTTGGTTCTATAACTTATAGAAACCAGTAGGAAGAATTTAATGACAGAATTATTTCACTGCAAGCCTATTTCCATGTCAGCTAATGTCACCTTGCCAATGGATTTGCCATTTTCTAATATATTTTTTGTCCCACTTTAGTCTCCAATTAAGAAAGGATTATATTTTTATCTGTCATGTAGGCATATATAATTATGAAAATTAATTCTCCTACATGATGCCAGACAACATGTGAAGATCTTGACAGTGAAGATTTTGCTAAACTCTGTGTTCACTGTCCTAATCTTCAGTGCCTCTTGGTATGGTTTTCTTTTTGTATCCTTTAGTCTATGGTTTCGTTGATATTGTTGTATCATGTTTTTTATGGTGATTCAATTTTAATTTGAAAGTTGTGCTGTCAGAGTAGACCGTCCATTATGTTTACTTCAAGTTTTGGGGTTTGCCAGCTTGGGAATAAAATCCAAATGTTATTGTTAAAGCTAGATTGAATAACATTTAAATAACATAATCCTTCAAGGTGTAACTCATTAACTGGAGCATGAAAAAAATAAAATATTGAAAATGTTTCTATGATACCTGTAAATTGAAAATATAGAATCACAATTGAAGAGCTTCTGTTTGAGCCCATAGAGCAGTGCCTGATTTTCTTGATCAAGAAGCTGAGCTTTCTTCCTTAGCCTCTCATTCTTTTTTATTATGTAACAATTCTGCAAGTACAACTTTGAGTTTAAACTTCTTTCCATGACTTCTAACCAAATATCAAAACTTTCTGCAGTCACCCTGAAACCAGAAAAAAATGGTATCAGGACTAATACAAATTGGATCTTTAGATAATACTATTAACTGTTCACAAAACTATAATACAAAGATATATTATATGATTGAAAAAACCTTATAATTTTATTTGATTTGGATAGGAAAAATAGAAGTGTGGTCTAGAAAATTAAAGTTAGAAAACAAGAAACAGAACTACCTTGCTGACCAATTGAAAACTATAAGGGATAGAAGAATTATATACAAGTTTCCTTGCAAAATATGTTGCTTTATGAATTGCTTTATTAGATATAATTATAATTATAACACTTAAACATAGTAGCCAATAAAACAGGGAAAAACATACTGGGTGGATGTAAGAATAATTGAGTCGTTTGGACCATCGTGTGAAATAAATAGACCATACGGGTTGTCTGAAAAACCAAAGGAGATTACTGGGGGATAACAATTGTCAACACCTGCACTCACTTGAAAGCAGAAAAATATGGTTTCTTTTGGCGATACCAAGAGAGAATAAAAAGATAAAGTTACTACATAAAAGAGACAAAATACGCTACCAAGATCTTCATGTTTGTATTTCTTTGTATAGACACAATTCTTGATGTTTGAAACGTGTGTAAGAAGCATACAAAAGAATTTGTTTAATATCACCAGTAGAGCCAAAAGTAAAATGGAATAAATAAATAAATAAATTCAAATGGCCGTCTAATTAAGACTAGAAGGTTATAGCTAGAGAAAGACAAAGAAACTATTGCGGGTATCTTTTTAAATAATAATAATAATAATAATAATAATAATAATAATAAAGTGAAATAAAATCCATTGAGACAAAAAAAAATCCTTCACAAAAAAGGTGGAATGTAATTAAGATATGCTAAACTATGCAAACTATAGTTTCACTTTATCCTAACCACTTCGACCAATTGTTCTATGCTAACGTTTGCTTATTATTTATAGCAAATCATCCATACATGTCTTGCGTTGGATATAAATTGATACTCTGATAAAGTTATGGTTGAGAAAAGCATGTATTTTCACTTTCTCTTTATTTACTTTAATGTGATAATGCTGATTGTTCAGCAAACTATAGATATTATGGTAGAACTGGATTTTGTGTAAATTAGGTTGAATTTTGCTCCTCCTAAAACCTTCTAAGCTTGCGCTGTGTGAATGACTATTTTAAATGAACAACTTTTAGCAACTATTTTTTTTAATTAACTTTTAGTAACTCTTTGATATTGATAGGAAATGTATATCAGTTCTATCACTTCAAAGGGGGGGTATTCCTGGTGTATCTATTGTACAATATGGTGACAAGGTTGCAAAGGATCCTTTTGCAAGATGCTAGCATGCTATTATTTTCATACTAATGCACCTTCGAATGAGAAAGTTTGAAAGGCAACACTAATATTTCAAGATGCAGTGGAGCCACATTCTTCTCTAGTATCCCAGAATTTCATTCACTGCATGAACATGAAGCAAAAGGCCAACATCATTCTATCGGGAAAAAAGGCCAACATCATTGCTATACCATTCTTCAGATCCCTGTAGCAATAGCCATATTGAAGAAAGAGTGGTATATGGACTGGGTTTAAACAAGTTTAGTAAAGAAACTGTAGCATTTCTTACGTAGAGAGAATAGAAAAGTACTATCAGTTCAGATGTTGCTATCTCAGGTTAGTACCACCCAAATAATGTAATCAATTTCGAACAACCCACCAAACTTGGCTCCCTCTAAGGGATGCAGTTAAGGTGTGCTAATAAATAATGTGTACACGGATGAATCATACGTTATTATATTGTAAAATTGGTATAAATTTTTCATCTATGAGATAGGCATGTCGCAAGATAACTTTTTTGGCATATCCCTATCAAATTTTAAAGATTGTGAATGTGAAGTTTGAATACTTCTAAAAGAGGAAGCATGATTTGGTTTTACTTTTTATGAGATGAATAATATCTCTATGGTCACATTGACCAAATACATATTTTAGTCGAGAAACAATGTGTATTGCAGTTGCATAATGTTTTTGACGGAAGATATTGGAAATATAAATTCTAACTCAGACAAAAAAAACTTAACCAACAATGTCTTTGTATTCTCTTTAAATTTATTCTGAGTTTTCTCTCTACTTTTTAACCTTTTGATAGGAGTAATTTCCCTGATTAATTATATTGTAATAAAAAAACAGATATTAAATAAAATTTTACATGAAGGCACATTACTGCCTAAGTGTTTAAAGTAATTATAAATAAATATATGATAAACTATAAATAAATATATGTTAAACTAAGAGTAAAAGTATACCATAAATAAATTAATATTTTTAAGAAAGCATATTAATATCTAAATAAAAAACTACCAATCTATTAATATTTAAATTTTAGAGTAAAAAATATATCATAAAGAGATTGAACATTTTACATGAAAGAACACTAATATATAAATAGATGAATATTTTAACAGATATTAAATATTAATATCATACTGTAGATGTGTTGTCACTAATATTTGATATAATATCATACCACGTAATATTTCTTCGAAAAAATATTTAAGTAAATATAATTTAGTTAAGAGAAATAAATATAAATTAAAAATCCCGTAAAAATATAAATTAAAAATGATAACGTAAAAATAATATCTAAATTACCGTAGTAGAAGGTTAGCAAATACTACTATTTAGACAGGCCATTACCTTTGCACTTATTAATTCTGCTCCTAAGATGTCAATGTGGGGTAATTAAGAGCATGTTTGATTACACTTTTGAAAAAAAAAATCTATTTTCAAAAGTTTAAGAAGAACAAAATTTGTTCTTTGTTAAGTTTTATAAAACAAAAAATAGATTTTAAAAACCAAATCAATCAGACCCTAAAAATCTAAATAAAGAAAATCGGGTCGTTATGATTGATGCGCATAGGTTGTAATTGTTTGTTGATGAAATAATATACTAATTTTTTTCCAGCAATTTCTATCCCATTGGGATAATTCATTTATGTTTTTTAGCCACTCATGCATTTATTTTTATTTTTTGTTGTGTTGTTGGGCTTCACAACAACAAAAAATAAAAATATATGCAGAAATATCAAGAATGCACACCATCAATATGTATTCTTCTTCATTAAAGTGTATAATTTCAAGACATGGCGTTCTTCAATTTTTTTCAGCAATTTCACAATGATTTAATATGGCGCGTAAACCACATTTGTTCCCTGATATTTGTACCTTGACATTTGTGCCCTTGTTTTATATTTTAAATTTGAGAAACAACAAGGTAACCAATGAGTAAACAATTCTTCTATAATGTTTGGTATATATCTCCCCCATTCCAATTTTTTAGATAGACTTTTATATCAAAAAATACAAATATATTAAGAAAATATTCAATACAAGGCCTATACCCATGCATCATCAAAATGTTTGTAACGTATGCAACTTAATTAATATTAGTTTATTTACGTATATTACGTTTGGTTCCTTATAACATCACTAAGATTTAATAAGTACTATCATAATATTTATTATTTGTCATTGTTGAAACAAAATATTTTTTTAAGCACATTTATAAAAATATTCTTGTGCATGACACGGGTTACATACTAGTCATATTACATTTTCCTTCAAAAAAACCAATTAAACCTATGTGCAGATAAAAGGTTCCACGGGTTACATACTAGTCATATTGCATTTTCCTTCAAAAAAACCAAATAAACCTATGTGCGGATAAAAGCTTCCACGAGACAATTACACATTCACAGGTATCAATAGCAGCCGTCAATCGGTGGTCGAAATATTTGTGTGTAATAAATTTGGATTATTGACTGTATTTGTATGGATGAAGTCGTTGTTTCCAGCAATATTAAATTATTACTAGTAATTCTGACTCAGGAGGTCTTCATCTCCTCTCCTTGTGGAATAGCTCTAACACTTCCACTTCCACACATGAATCTCTGCGTGGACTCTTCGTATTGCGGCGGTGACAGGTTGTTGTGACGGTGAGTGTGAACGGGTGGACGAGATGCCTTGGCCCATACGTGCTGTGCAATCAATTTGGGAGATCATGGGAGGTTCATACATTTTTCTAATTTTTAACTAATATATATATACTTGTTTTGTGTCTTGGTTAGCAGAAAAGACTCAAATTTCTTAGTTTGTGTTTAGAATATAACTTCCATTTGTTAAGAGAAGGTGGTAGGGGGGATAGATTGGATGAGTTGGGAGAGGTTGTCAATCAGGAAGGAATTTGGAGGTTTGGGTTTCCGTCACTTCCATGGCTTTAATTTAGCTATGCTAGGGAAGGAAGGTTGGAGAATAGCCAATAATCAAGATACCATTTGTGCGAGAATCTTCAAAGGTAAATATTTCCCTAAGGGGGACTTTCTGGGGGCCCGGTTGGGTCACAACCCAAGTTTTGTTTGGCGTGGTATCTACACTTCCCGGGTAGTGGTTAAATCAGGCACAAGGTGGCAAATTGGAAATGGTCAAAGTATAAATGTTTGGCGTGATCCGTGGCTTAGAAATTGTGATGACCCATAAGTGAAGAGCCCTATCATCAATGGTATGAAAGAGTTACATGTGGGTGACCTCATTGATCAAGAGACGAAAATGTGGAGGACTGAGAGGCTATCGGCCAGCTTCCAACATCAAGAAGCACTCACCATTGGCAGCATACCACTGGCGCATATAGGAGGGGCGGACCGATTAGTTTGGATGCACAGTAAGTCCGGTGCTTATACAGTTCATTTTGGATACCATAAATTGATGAATGATGTCATTGATAGTTCACACTTGCGAGTCCCTGGGCAGTGGGGAAAACTTTGGCAAGCTAAGGTTCCTCAAAAGTATAAATTGCTTCTTTGGCGTGCGATGCGAAATGTTCTGCCTACGCGTAAAAACCTTACTCAGAGGGGTGTGAATTGCACTATTATTTGTCCACACTGTGAAGTTATGGAGGAGAATACTTGGCATGCTTTCTATGACTCCCAAAGGCAAGGGAATGTTGGGAAGTTGGCGAATTGTGGACAGTGATGAGAGACACCATCCTCAGCGCAGAAGCCTTCACCGAGGCGACCTTCGAGCTGCTGTCACAGCTGAATTCTGCTCAATTAACAGAGTTCTTCAATTTAGTTTGGTGCATATGGCATAGAAGAAATGATAAAGTGTGGAAAGGAGAGGAGCTTGACGCAAGATTAGCAGTGGAATTGGCTCGCGATTTCTTGCAAAGCTGGACCAAAGTGAGGAAAGGAGTTGATGGTAATACTTGGCATATAGCAGGCGATGTAGATCTCATTTGGAAGCCACCAAAACCGGGCAAGCTAAAATGTAACACGGACGCTGCATTGTTTACAACAGATGGAGTATTCGGGGTGGGCTGCTGCATTCGGGATTCAACAGGGGCTTTCATCAAGGCCAAGTCCATGTGGTTCAATGGAACTCCCTCACCCAAAGAAGCCGAGGCTGTCGGGCTTTTAGAGGCTGTGAAATGGGCTCATGCAATTGGGTACACAAACATGACCTTTGAACTTGATAACAATGCAGTGGTGGATGACATCCATGAGGAGCATGTCTACAATAATGAGCTCGGAACTATTATTGATAACTGTAGACAGTGCTTGAATTCTTTTCATAACTATTAGGTTAGTTTTATTAGGAGGCAAACAAACTTTGTTGCTCATAATCTTGTTAGAGTATCCAGGCTTTATGCTAGCCATCAAGTTTTTAATTTGATTCCCTCTTGTATTTCTGCTCTTATTTTGAATGAAATAGTATAAGTATGTTATTTTCAAAAAAAAAAAAAAGAATTTATTTTCCTCTAAAGAAAAGAAAAAAAATTATTTTGTACAAAAAATAAGTAAAAAAAATAAAAATTCACAGTACCATTTAGGACAAGAATACAAATATCGGTGATTTAGCATAAAACATGGTGCGTATAGAATTTTCTTTTGACAGTACACGTTTTGAAAAACACGGTGCGTAGAATTAATCAATTATTTATACGTAATTACAGACAATGATATGTGGAAAATATAGACATGGTGAAGAAAATTTGCACATGTGAGTACTTGCTCAAACATAAATGTGATTTGATTCATTGATTGGGTTGGATTGAAGTCAGATTTTTCTCGACATGCAAATGGTAAGGTAGGGCTAGATTTTAAAATACACCGAAAATATTCATATTATATTATAACTAAATAATAAAAAATAAACATACATGTTTATGTCAGAAAAAAAAAATTATATATATATATATATGATTTGATTTTTATATATTAATTAAGTAATACGTATTTGATTTATTTTTAAAAATATATAAATGAGTAGAATAAAGTAAAAGAAACGAAAAAAAGTAAAAGAACAAGAAACATGAACAAGATGAATTTCTCCGATCGATCTCTAATTGAGATAAAATTGAGCACTTAATTTTCATTCTCGCCAAGTTTGAAAACAATGGGTGAACGAGGTGTTGCGGTGTCTGAAAAAGAATCTCTACTTACTGTAATTAAACTGAAATTTTACCTTTTTACTTACTTGACAGACATACTTTGATTAAAATAAATATATTCATTGCAAGAGTTTGATTCGTTTCTATTGTCCATCATTTAAAAAAAAATTGAAGATGTGCACTTTATTCTTATTATAGACAGTAATATCCTAACTGAAAAAAAAATACAGAGAACATAATACAAAATTAAACAAAATAATATAATGTGTAAATTCACTATTGTATTAATTATTTAAGATTAAATATGTTTTTATTCCTTATTCATATTACAAACTTTCAAGTTTAGTCACTATAAAAATTTTATTAATTTTTAATCTCAACCTTTTTATTAATTCACTATTGTTTCACTTGATTGGAGGGCTCAAAATCAATATTATACCAGTTGACGACCTTAGAGTATTAAATTAGACAAAAATTTTTGAATTTATTGTCATAATAACGTACTGTATTTTGAATGTCTGATTTACAAAGTCTAAATGCATTAAAGTTTATTAAAGACGATTAATAAAGAATGTTAAATATATTGAATCATTTTCTATATTTGTCTTATAGCAGATTAACAAAGGATATTAAACTTTATTAGCCATAATTACATTTAAAAATATTAACATAACAACTGCAATAATATTGGAGTTTATTTGCATTTTTCTAAGTTTGAATTATTGGCTTTAC
This sequence comes from Calophaca sinica, assembly GCA_037113605.1. Lineage (NCBI taxonomy): Eukaryota > Viridiplantae > Streptophyta > Magnoliopsida > Fabales > Fabaceae > Calophaca > Calophaca sinica. The sequence continues at coordinate 126,302,698 of CM073732.1, forward strand.
TATAATGGAATTTGTTCACTAAATTTTTTTTATTGATAGTTATAGAGATATTATATTATTTATATTTCTATTTTATTTTTTATTTATACAAAACTACAAATTTATTAAAAATGATAAAAATAATATATTTTTTGCAAGTGATATATTTTTAGGTAATATAATCTTAGTCAAAAATTCTTATCAAAGTTAATGATTTTTTTTTGTATTAATAGGTTGAAGATTTACATTGGTCTTTAAGTGGGAAAAAAAACTTCACATTAAACATTTTCCATACCAAGAGTTACAAATTTATTGACGTGAATATTATCTCATTACTTTTGAAGAAAATAACAACTATATATTTTTCTATTTTACAATGTAAATGTCATATTAGATAAGACTTTGATAAGCTCACCAGATAAGACTTTGATAAAAATTCAATCAAATATGGCATTATGTTAATTTATTATGATTAATTAAAAATTTGAATTGATTATGATTGCTTAGTTTTGATTCTGATTGATTTGAATCATATTAATATAGACAATTGTAATATGGGCTTCGGCCCCGATTTTAATAAAAAAAAGCAATTAAGATTATCTTTGATTTTTTACAATTGGTTAATCAATGAAATGACAATCGGTTGATGTACGTTCACCTTTTTTACCTATAGGCTATCATTGATGTTAAATGGGAATATATTATCAATTTTTCAAATCAATGTAAACAATTTTTTCCCACCGGTCCTTTATTTATTTTTTTAAGGGGGTGGGAGAAGGAGATATATTATTATTTTAGTGGCACTAATGGCCATGTTACAACTGTCCCCGAGGGGATTTGAACCATGTTCCTTGGGGTTACAAAGTCAAACTCTTGCCACCAGTCCTTTATTATTTTCACTTTTAGGAGCAAGTAAGTGTCATCGATTCATATTTTTTGTTAAATTATTGAATGTTTTTTATTATATGGTGGTAATTTATTTTTATGTTATTATTCAACCTTTTAACATTCATTGTTATAATAATTTATGTTTATGTTATTATTCTTTCATCTAACTAATATATTGAAGATTTTATTTATCTAAATTTTTGACACATTATTATCGACATCTAAATTAACTAATATAAAAATTATAGATAAAACTTAACCCACGAGAATTAATATTTAACATGAGAATATAAGGGAAAGCTATACTTAAAACCAGATGATTAATATTTTACATATAGCTACATTTACATATGGATTATTAAGAAAAAATTATACTTTATTATATTTTTAATATTTGTATTTCATTGTTATATATTTTTATTATTTGCAATCCATTTTCCTAACTAATTTATTGAAAAAATTTTTATTTGAGAATTTTTTTTTACACATGCTCTCTCTCTCTCTCTCTCTCTATATATATATATATATATATATATATATATATAGTTGTTAATGTATAACTTATAGATAAATATAACACACATATATGAATATTTTATATCAATATATGTAGGAAAAATTACACTTAATACATCGGAATGAACATTTTATGCAAAACCATATTAACATCTAAATTGTAAGATAAAAATATTTATAATTGTATTAGTTGTAGTTGTAGGAAGATTTCAAACCATATACACATTACTATATATATAATTATTAGTTGTATCTTTTATGTAAATGTATACAAATTGTTGCTTTTTCTAAGCTCTAGGTGTATGATTATAACATTTTAAGTATATACTGTGCGTAGCTCGAGTTTATAGATATATTGTAAAAAAATTATCAAATATTTTTTATCTAAGAAAATTTCAAAATTCTTTTAGTATAATATATAAATTATAAGACATGTGGATGAACAATTTACAAGAAAACACATGAGAAAATTATATTTTAACATAATATTTTACATGTATATAAAAACACTAATATTTATATGTAAATTAATCAATATAATAATCATTGATAAAACATTACATATGAGAATAAAATTTTACATGAAAGCAATAGGGGGATTTAACTTAAGGATAAATTTCAGTTAATTCACGAGAATAAACATCTCTGTGCAAGCTTGAAATCTAAAATCTTAAGAATTTTTATACAAATTGTTGTCATCTTCTTTCATACTAATAACACTTCATTATATCAAATCTTTTAATTTTTTGAATACATAATGTAATATTAACTCATAAATTACATATTTTTTACTCTTTTATTCTAATCAATTAAATAAACTATTTTTTATTTAATTCGATTCGGTGTATGCAACATCATATTTTGTTCGTGTCATATGTAACTTAATTAATATTAATTTGTTTACGTATCGGACGTTAGAGTCCTTATATTTATAAATAATAGTAAGGGTAGTATTATAACATCACTATAAATTAATATATATTATCATAATATTTGTTATATTTCGTTTTAGGTAAAAAAAATTGTTTGAACGAAATAATAAAAATGTTACCGTGCATGACACTGGTTCCATACTAGTAAAATAAAAGAAACGAAAAAAAGTAAAAGAACAAGATGAATTTCTCCGATCAATCTCTAATTGAGATAAAATTGAGCACTTAATTTTCATTCTCGCCAGTTTGAAAACAATGGGTGAACGAGGCGTTGCGGTGTCTGAAAAAGAATCTCTACTTACTGTAATTAAACTGAAATTTTACCTTTTCACTTACTTGACAGACATACTTTGATTAAAATAAATAAATTCATTGCAAGAGTTTGATTCGTTTCCATTGTCCATCATTTAAAAAAAATTGAAGATGTGCACTTTATTCTTATTATAGACAGTCATATCCTAACTGGAAAAAAAATACAGAGAACATAATACAAAATTAAACAAAATAATATAATGTGTAAATTCACTATTGTATTAATTATTTAAGATTAAATATGTTTTTAGTCCTTATTCATAATATAAACTTTCAAGTTTAGTCACTATAAAAATTTTATCAATTTTTAATCTCAACCTTTTATAAAACTACATGTTTTCAGTAAACTTGAAAAACCGTCATTCAATAGTGGCTAAAAATATATATAACCCAATTATTTATAAATTTTATATTCGCAAGAATGATACCACTTAAAATTTCTAAGATACGTTGTTTATATTATAGCATAAATAAAAGTATAACTTTTTTATTCAAAAAATGCAAAGAGAAAATTATGAATGGATATATAGCAACACCCTACGCAGTACTATCACTGTTAGACAGTTTGGCACTCTGTTATGTATTTTGATGTATTGATATTTGTTGCTTATGTGGCATATAGTTTAGTACACAGCTGTATGTCACTGCTTATGTGGCACTAGTTATTGACTTGTTGACTGTATTAGAAACTAATCACAGTTAGGTCTTAGTGCTTATATAAGTAGGCTCTGTTTACTGTTTCAATACCAACTTGGTAATCGGTATTCGCAATTGGAAATCAGGGGAAACACTTGAGTGAAAACACTATCATAGAGAGGAAAGAATCAACCCGATTCTTGAGGGCTTTTGGGTGTAAGTGGGAAGAGTGAAATCTGAGTGAACCAATTGCGAAACTGTGTGATTGTAATCTTCTTGAACTTGATTCTACTGGAGCTGGACTGAACCACGAGCTTAGTCACGGAGACGTAGGTGTGTTCGTTCCTTTCTTGATTCATGTTTTACTGCATTGCATTTCTGTTCTGTAAAATCTTCTAAATCTGTTTTTTCTGTGAATCTTGTATACTGGAGCTGTGGGTGTTTGTGATGTTTGCAGGTGAGTCACAAACACAACAACTGGTATCGTGAGCTAGCTATACAAGAACGGTGAACGGCGATCAATGACGATGACGAAATTCGACAGATTCAACGGCAAAAACGATTTTGCCTTATGGAGGTTGAAGATGCGAGCCTTGCTGGTCCAGCAAGGGTTAGAAGACGCGTTGGAAGGGGAAAAGAAATTGCCCGCAACACTCACCGACAAAGAGAAGAAGGACCTGATGAACAAGGCCCACAGCGCGATAATTCTTTGTTTGGGGGATAAAGTTCTTCGCGAGGTTTCAAAGGAGAAGACCGCCGCTGCACTCTGGCTGAAACTCGAGCATCTCTACATGACGAAGACATTAGCGAATCGTTTGTATCTGAAACAAAGATTGTATACCCTAAAAATGCAATCTGGTGTTTCGGTTGAAGATCATCTAGATGAATTCAATAGATTGATCTTGGATCTTGAAAACATTGATGTGAAAACAAAAGATGAAGATCAGGCTTTACTGTTGGTTCGATCTCTGTCAAGTGCATATGATAATCTGGCAGACACACTCATCTATGGGAGAGACTATATCTCTCTGGAAGAAGTTCAAGCAGCTTTAATGGCAAAGGAACTGTCCAAGAAATCTGATAACAGGGAAACAGAGGTAGGGGAAAATCTCTCAGCAAGGGGAAGAACTGATAAAAGGGACAACAACAAGGGAAAGAATCGCTCAAGATCAAAATCAAAAACAAAACTGAAATGCTTTATCTGTCATAAGGAGGGTCATTTCAAGAAGAATTGTCCAGATCGCAAGAGCAAGTGGAAGCACAGTGAAGAAGACAGTGGGAAGGCATCAGTGGCATCAGATGGTTATGAGAGTTCAGACTTGTTGGTTGCTGCAAACAGTAATGGTGAATCAGAGTGGGTTTTAGATTCAGGATGTTCCTACCATATGTGCCCAAACAAAGACTGGTTTTTTGAGTACCAACCGTATTCAGGAGGACAGGTGGTTATGGGGAATGATGCTACATGCAAGGTGGTTGGAATTGGGTCAATTAGGCTCAAACTTGCTGATGGAACTGTTAAAATCATGACAAGGGTGAGACATGTGCCTGAACTGAAGAGGAGTTTGATCTCTCTGGGCACCTTGGAGGATGCAGGGTTCAGTTTTAAAGCAGAAGATTCAGTGTTGAAGGTTATGAAAGGGTCTCGGGTGGTCATGAAAGGAGATAGGAAGAAGAATTGCTTATATGTGTTGAAGGCGTCACGATTCTTGGTTATTCCTCTGTTCTTTGCAAATTCCAAAGATCAACAAAGGAGTTTTATGGCATCAAAGACTTGCACACATAAGTGAGAAAGGGCTGCAAGAGCTGGAAAAACAGGGGCTGCTCTGTGGAGATAAACTTGAAGCACTTGATTTCTGCGAGCATTGTGTCTTTGGGAAGCAAACAAGGGTCAAGTTCAGCACGGGAACACATAAGACAAAGGGGAAACTAGACTACATTCATTCAGACATGTGGGGGCCTTCCAGAACTCCGACTCATAGAGGTAACAAATACTTCCTTACTTTTATTGATGATTTCAGTAGGAAAGTATGGGTTTATTTGTTAAAGAGTAAGGATGAGGCATTTAAAACTTTTGTGGAGTGGAAAAACCGGGTTGAAAATCAGTGTGATAGAAAGGTTAAAGCTCTAAGGACTGACAATGGGTTAGAATTTTGTGGAGAGAAGTTTAATAATTTTTGTAAGGATCATGGCATCTATAGAAATCTCACAGTGAGGCATACACCCCAGCAAAACGGTTTGGCCGAAAGGATGAATAGAACCCTCCTTGAGAGAGTTAGGTGTATGCTAAGTAATGCTAAGTTGCCAAAGCATTTTTGGGGGGAAGCTGTCCATACAGCTTGCTATTTAATCAATAGGAGTCCCTCTATTGCATTAGATAGGAAAACCCCTCAAGAAATGTGGAGTGGCAGCCCAGCTGAGTATGGAAACCTTAGAATCTTTGGTTGTCCAGCTTACTATCATGTTAATGAGGGTAATCTTGAACCAAGGGCTAAGAAAGGTCTCTTTATAGGCTATCCAGATGGAGTGAAAGGATATCAGATTTGGTCTATTGAGGATAAGAAGTGTATAGTCATCAGGGATGTTAAATTTCATGAATTAGAATTGATCAACCGCAGTAAATCAGGTTCAAAGGTTATTGGGAAAGACAGTAACAGTGAGGATTCTCAGGTTGAGGTGGAGTTTGACAAGGAACAGGGCTGTGAGAAGAAAACAGTGGGACAGATTATGCAGGAACCGAATTCTGATGATGAAATTGTTAGTGAACCAGATGATAATGCTGAGCAAGACTATCTCTTGTGCAGGGATAGGGTAAGAAGGGCTGTTAAACCTCCAAACAGGTTTGGTTATGAAGATGTAATAGCATATGCACTCAATGCTGATACATTCTTCAATGATGATGAACCTAAGACATACAAGGAAGCCATTGAGGGAAAAGACCAGAAAAAATGGCAGCTTGCAATGGAAGAAGAGATGAAGTCTTTATACAAAAATGAAACATGGATTCTTGTTGAAAAGGCTAAAGAAGTAAAGCTTGTAGGAAGCAAATGGGTCTACAAGAAGAAAGAAGGCAGCTCTAAAGGTGGATCCCCCCGCTACAAAGCAAGATTAGTAGCTAAGGGATACACACAAAGAGAAGGAGTGGATTTCACAGAGATTTTCTCTCCGGTTGTGAAGCATTGTTCTATAAGGATGGTTTTGGCAATTGTTGCTGAATTTAATCTTTTCTTAGAACAAATGGATGTAAAGACGGCTTTCTTACATGGTGAGCTAGAGGAGAAAATCTTTATGAGGCAACCAGAGGGGTTTGAGGTCAAAGGCAAGGAAAGCTGGGTGTGTTAACTTAAGAAATCCTTGTATGGATTAAAGCAGTCACCACGACAATGGTATAAGCGTTTTGACAGTTTTATTCGGAGCATTAAATATAAGAGAAGCAAATATGATTGTTGTGTGTATTACAAGAAATTACAGGGCAGCAACTACATATATCTTCTCTTGTATGTTGATGACATGTTGATAGCAAGTAGCAGCATGGAAGAAATACAAGGGCTGAAACTGAAGTTGAAAACCGAGTTTGAAATGAAAGATTTGGGTACAGCAGAGAGGATTCTTGGCATGGAGATCACAAGACAGCAAGGGACAGAGAATTTGACTATCACTCAAGAGGGTTACCTTAAAAGGATCATGCAGAAATTCAATTTACAGGATGCAAAACCAGCCAGCATCCCTATTGCAGCACACTTTAAGCTTTCAGCTGAGAATTGTCCAAAAACAAGTCAAGAGCAGAAGGATATGGAAAGGGTGCCGTATGCTAGTGCAGTGGGTAGCTTGATGTACGCCATGGTGTGCACTAGGCCAGACATTGCCTATGCAGTAAGTTTAGTGAGCAGATACATGTCAAATCCGGGAGAGCAACACTGGTTGGCTGTTAAACACATTTTAAGGTACTTAAAGGGATCAGTTTGTATAGGTCTGAGGTATGGAAAATAGGGTCAGAATTCAGGTGGAGCTCTTGGATACGTGGACACTGACTTTGCAGGGGATAGGGACAGAAGAAGGTCACTCACAGGGTATGTTTTTACTTTTTTTGGGAACACAATAAGCTGGAGGGCTTCACTGCAATCTGTAGTAGCTCTCAGCACAACTGAAGCTGAATATATTGGGATCACGGAGGCTGTGAAGGAGGCTATCTGGGTGAAGGGGCTGAGTAAGGAGCTTGGAGTAAAACAAGATGATATTGAAGTGTTTTGTGACAATCAAAGTGCGATTCACTTGTCCAAGAATCACACTTATCACGAGCGAACAAAACACATAGATATTAGGCATCACTGGATAAGAGATCTTTGTTTGAAGAAATTTGGTTCGGATCGAGAAAAATTCACCTTCTTTGAAAATCCTGCTGATTTCATTACAAAGGTGGTAGCTCTAAGTAAGTTCAAGCACTGCATGAGCTTACTGCGAGTAGACACTGGTTGAGCAGGTTTCTGGATGAGGATAGCTCGCGGTTTCAGCTCTAGAGTCAAGGGAAGAATATGCCAAGGTGGAGATTGTTGCTTATGTGGCATATAGTTTAGTACACAGCTGTAAGTCACTGCTTATGTGGCACTAGTTATTGACTTGTTGACTGTATTAGAAACTAATCACAGTTAGGTCTTAGTGCTTATATAAGTAGGCTCTGTTTACTGTTTCAATACCAACTTGGTAATCGGTATTCGCAATTGGAAATCAGGGGAAACACTTGAGTGAAAACACTATCACAGAGAGGAAAGAATCAACCCGATTCTTGAGGGCTTTTGGGTGTAAGTGGGAAGAGTGAAATCTGAGTGAACCAATTGCGATACTGTGTGATTGTAATCTTCTTGAACTTGATTCTAGTGGAGCTGGACTGAACCACGAGCTTAGTCCCGGAGACGTAGGCTTTGTTTTGGCCGAACTCCGTCAACAACTTTGGTGTGTTCGTTCCTTTCTTGATTCATGTTTTACTGCATTGCATTTCTGTTCTGTAAAATCTTCTAAATCTGTTTTTTCTGTGAATCTTGTATACTGGAGCTGTGGGTGTTTGTGATGTTTGCAGGTGAGTCACAAACACAACAATATTTCTTTCCCCTTAGGTTATCAAAAAATATTTATGTTCGCTTTTAATAATATAATTACTCTAATCACCGAAAATATCAATATTTATGTATTAATTTATCGCTTGTCATGAAAATATCAACATTCTATTTATGATTTAAATAAATGTTATAATATAATAAAATAATTAACATTCTTCAATACAATAACCACATACTCCTACTTAATTTATTGTGTTTTTACCTTGCGCTCTCGAAAGAATCACCTCAAAATAAAAATATCGTGTGTAGATTGATTATGATATATTGATACATACGATGCGATATTGTCGCCGCTAGGAATATTCCTTTCGATTTCTATCAATGTTTTGTTGCATGGCAGTTAAAAAATTAAATATAAAAATATTGTTTTGAAAATCGTATATTTAATTATTTAAAAAATAAAAAATTGTGGATTTTTTAATAAAAAACTTTTATTTTTTAAATTTTTTAACTTGTACTTTTAAGGCATAAGTTAGCAACACCATTTGTGTATTCTGGAAAGAAACATACCCAATTTTCATTGTTGTTTTTAAATTTGCTGTAAAGTGGGCAGGTAATTGTGGCTTCCTTACGAAGATAGCCGCAGAACAACCAATCATATCATCGTAGTAATAGTAATAGTAATGTAATGTAATACTGGTAATTCAGACTACAGCTGCTTAAAAAATTACCATTAGGAAGAAAAAAAAAAAAAAGGATTCTCAAGCAGAACGAAAACTAGTTTGCAAAACCAAATACTAGAGCAAAATTGAGGATTCACCTATTAGACGGCGGTGGCCCTGATGGTGTGCGAGGTGTGCGACTATATCGGGTCCCATATTTTAGGGAATATCAAAATAATTATTTTTATTTAGAAATATTGCTACATGTTCAGGTTGATAGATATACATAATTACTTTTGTTATAATTCTATTTAATTTGCTTATTTGGTTTGAACTTTTCAATATTGCAATAATTTTTAACTTTTTTTCTGTAATATTTAATTTCTTTGAGGCTGTACTAAAATAATTAATGACTAATTTTTTACACTTCTTGTGTGCTGAAGGCTACTTGCTTTTGATAATCAATATCAATATATATATATATATATGGTTGACTTATAAAAAAAATAGAACACTAATTTCTCAGTTCGCACATGGTATCTGAAATGTCAGGGACGACCCTGCTATTAGATTAAGTACTGTTTGGATAAACAGTTTAGTTAACCGCTTGTAGTATAAGCAATTATTATATAAGTACTTATGTATAAGTTATTTTTATAATAAGAGATAAAATAAAGTCAAACTATTTTTATATAAGTCATAAGCTATTTTCATAAGCTATCTTAGAGAGCTTACGAAAATAAGTTGAAAACAACAACATATAGACATGTCATAAATTATTTTTCATAAGCTCTTTCAAATAATCTGATAAAGTGCTTATATCAATAAATAAGCCCAAATAAACTATTTATAAGTCAATTCCGTAATACATTTATATTCTTAATCTTAATTAATCGAAAGCGACAAAAATCATACTTTAATAAATAGTATACTCAACAAAACCTTTTTTTACATTACAAAAGCCTTTTCATCGAGTAGGTTCGTTGCTTATTCCCTCGAGACAGCCGCAGTTTTAAAAAGTATTTTAACTATAAAATTAAATTAATATTTTTGTGTGGTTTATTTTAGCTAGCATCATCGATCAATCCAATGAAATGAAAGTTGTTACGTTGGGAAGAAGAGAATAATTTAATTTGTTATCAAAAAATAATAATAATTTAATAATACTAGAAACGTAGGAGAGAAGAAAGGATTAGGAAGAAGGGGCAATAACGTCATTTGAGGTGCTGTGAATTCGCATTTACTCGACAGTGAGCAATCTTTGTCTCATATGCAAAAGTACACCGTGAAGGCACGCACGCACCGCAAGACGCAGAAGCAGAAACAGAAACAGTTTCGTTACATTACATTGAGTAGTTTGGTTGGTTGCAACTGCAATCTGCAATTCCAAAGATTTGCATCAATTCGACTTCTCCTCCGTTTTTTCCCCATTGTTTTCGATTTTATTAATTTCACAGCTACGTATTTGTGTGTGTTTGTGGGCAATGATTGAGTTGAAATTGTGAAAAAAAGGTGAAAGGTGAATTTGAGAAGAGAATAATGAGTAGTAGCACTGCTACATCGGCGTCGCAAAGCAATGGAAGTAGAATGGAAGGTTGGTTATACCTCATACGGTTCAACCGGATTGGACTTCAGTTCTCTCGGAAGCGTTACTTCGTCCTCGACGGTCATCTTCTTCGCAGCTTCAAATCCGTTCCCAGTTCCAACAACCAGGTTCTATTTCACCCATTTTTTATTTGTTTTCTACATTTTCGTTCTTATTTTTCAATGATTTTAAATTTAAATTTCATAGATTTGGTGGAAAACAAAGGAAGAAAAGAAAAATTACTAAATTGAGCTTAGCGTTGGCTTTCGTGTTAGATTACATTTTCTCTGATTGCGGTTTCGTTCTGCTTTATCAAGTGTTAGTTAGGTGTGGAGCTTTTTTCTGAAACTTTCTTTTTCAGGATCCTGTCAGGAGTGCTATTGTGGATTCCTGCATTCGTGTTATGGATAATGGGAGGGAGAGCATTAACAGAAAAGTAACTGTGTACTCTTTGATTTTTTTTTTATTTTTTAAGACTACCGGTTTTTGTGTTCAAAAGTAAAACAATGCTGGTGGTTGTGTGCTTAATGCTTGTTTTTTGCACGGACTGCAGGTGTTCTTCATATTTACACTATATAACACTTCGAATCACAATGATCAATTAAAGGTGAGGTCACTATTAGGTTTCAAAATATAGATTTTTGCCAATTTGAAATTACAAAACGTGAGTGTTGTAGTTAGGAGCAAGCCGTCCCGAAGAAGCAGCAAGGTGGATTCAGTCCTTTCATGAAGCGTCTTTGAAGGTACACATATAATCAGAAACTTTAATTTGTAGCACACGGTGGAACTGTGTGACGGATGAAACAATTGTTGTAAACTTGCGCAGGGTGCCCCAGAAGCTATAGGCTGTTCTAAGAGGAGATGGCAATCGTTTAGGTAGAGTGACTTCAATTTTTATTTGACCTAAAAATGATTTTGACAGCAACAAAAACTTTCAAGTTCTCTGAATTAACAATTATTTGAGGCTATTTAGCTGTGTTTTTGATATATCTGTTGTATGACCCTTTATTCTTTTTCTGGTTCGATGCTTACAGCCTAAGTGGATCTTCCAGTAGAAATCACCAAAATTCTGTAGACTGGACACTTTCTTCGTCTGATGTTATTGCCCCGTCACCTTGGACAATCTTTGGCTGCCAAAATGGCAAGAGTTTATTTCACTGTTTGCTGTTGGGTTGTTGCTGTTTTTTATATGAAAATTGTTCTAATTTCACATAACTACAAGACCTAGCTAAAACTGGTAGATATGTTTTTTTGGGTGTAATGCAGGTTTACGGCTATTCAAAGAAGCAAAAGATAGGGATTCTAGTGGGAAGGTTGGGAAAATTTTCTTTTCAGTAATTATTGGTTTATATTTATAATGGAAAGTTTAATTCTCGAATATGGTCATATCTCCAGAAATGGGATGATCACCCTGCAATAATGGCCGTTGGTGTGGTTGATGGAACTTCAGAAGCCATTTTCCAGACTCTTATGTCACTTGGTCCTTCAAGATCAGAGTAAGTCCATTAAGTGCATGTGATCTTCCACGATGGCATTGATATATTAACAAAAACATGTCCCTTCTTATTTAACGTTTGTATTCTGTGTTTTGGATATGACATATTTTTGGTATATAGACCTCTTGTCTTAGGATAATTTCATTTTATTGCTTATTGACTTGGGTTTTTAGTTGTGATGGCTAGTATTACATTTATGAAATTTTACAATATTATTATCTTTGGATAAAAGATGAATTATTCCTATACAAGAGAATGATAAAAGTATAAGAGCAAAACAAACTGAAAACCAGAGCAAGAAAAGAAAATAAAGTGCCCTTCTCACTTTACTCTCCCCAAAACCTGTGATATGACGTGTGATAAATGGCTCCAAATTATATCAACAACAGTATCATTGGCCAAAACCTACACCAAGATCATGTGGAATTTTTAACTTGACATTGAGTACATGATCGTTTAGTTTTATGGTCAACAATCATGCCCATGGACCAAGGTGAAAGGGAGTGCTTTGTTTGAAAAAATTGTTTGTACTAGGAATCTGGGCTATATATAATTACATTTAAAATTTCAGTTAACTGCAAATAAAAAGTTTAGTCATAGATAGGTTACGTTATGGAAAAGGATAGGTAAGCAGTCCAATCACGATGAAATTTTAAAACCATGGTTATCAAGTGCCTTTTGCACTGTTATATTATTTTGATACTATTATCTTAAATTATTGGTTTGCAGATGGGATTTCTGTTTCTATAAGGGGAATGTGGTTGAGCACCTGGATGGTCACACCGACATTATTCACAAGCAGCTATATAGTGATTGGTTGCCTTGGTAGGACAAGACCGAACCCTTTAGTGCTTATCATGTAGCACTTCTTGTTTCAAGGCAGTATCTTACCGGTTTTTTTTCCCGATAATAGTTTTATCATTTTCATATCATGTTTCTACAGGGGAATGAAACGAAGAGATCTCTTGTTGCGGCGCTACTGGAGGCGAGAAGATGATGGAACCTATGGTAGTAGTGAATTATGGAAGAAAATATATTTGTACATACATACACACACACTGAATGAAAATAACTTTTTTGGTTTTCCTTGTCACAGTTATTCTTTACCATTCCGTGTTTCACAAAAAGTGCCCTCCCCAGAAAGGCTATGTCCGTGCCTGCCTTAAAAGTAATGTATGCTTAAACTGTTGAAATAATAGACATTTTTAGTCCATTCTATTGGCTGGTCTCTTCTATTATCTCAAAAAATAAATCTGATTCTATTGGAATCATGTTCTTACTTTCAATCATCTTCATTCTAAACTTTAATAATTGTTCACTGATTCTTGAATCATTTTCCTTCACTTGATCATTGTTGTTCATAATATCCAATTTATGTATACTTCAGGATTTCTGAATTTGTTCTTTTAGATGTTTTAATTCCTCAGAAAGTCGCTAGATAGACAGTTTAGAGGAAAAGTCATGAACGAGAGTAATTGAAGGATGTCAAATTACATTTTCTTGTAGGTGGAGGCTATGTTATTTCACCAGTGAACAAGGGAAAGCAATCTGTTGTAAAGCATATGCTTGCTATTGATTGGAAATGCTGGAGATCTTATCTTAAATCCTCATCAGCATATTCCCTAACCATTCAAATGCTTGGGAGAGTTGCAGGTGGTCTTCTTTTGTTGACAAGTTTATATTATTGAACATAACTGTTATATGCCTACTGGCCTACAATTGTTTTATTATCACTGGATATTAATGTACTTAATTAGAAGATTAATGTTCTAGTTTATAATTTACTTATTGATTTCTCTTGCATGTGCAGCATTGCGGGAGTTATTTAGAGCTAGACTAGGGAATTGCTCTTTGTCTGATTATTCATCTGGAGAGTTGACAAGAAACAGCAAGATTCATCTGAAGGAAGAATATGCCAACTCTGATACCCAAATTCAGGCAGATGAGAACAATCGTGATAACTCAATTGGAGAAGTAGATCCATCACAATCAGAGCATGCAAGCCTTGTTGGTCTAAATGATGCTGATGATGAGTTTTATGATGTTATGGAACCATCAGACTGTGATGAGTCAGAAAATGGATGGATGGCTGAATGTAGTCCCCAGAAGTTTCAGGTAAATATTCAAAATAGTTGTTTTTATTGCGCTGGAAAGAAATGAACAATACATATTCAGTATGTAGTTTGTTTCTTGAAAATTATTATTGAGGGATCGCTTTTGATATTTCTTTCAATATATATTTAGTAATTATCAGCTAGTGCCACAAATGGGCTTTCAAATATCATTTGTTGCTCAGTTCTTTATAACTGTTTATAAAATTCTGCTTTACTTTTCCTATTAGTTGATAAACACTGCTTTAGCTCTGAATCTTTCCCGAGACCTTAACTTCTATAACATTCAAGGCATTGTTTACTCCATAATCTAAAATTAAGACTCAAGACAGCCAACTTTGTGTTCATGGGGTATCTGATATCTGATATGACTTAAAAAGCTTCAAGTGTGGGGGGGAAAAATTCAGTCTTATCCTAAGAGTAGGATGTGGACTCCTCTACAGACGTGTCTTTGATGCCTTAAGATGATGTAAAGTTTGTAAATTACATTGAATCTCAACTTCTAAAAGAAAAAAAACAAAAGACCTCTGCAATTGACAACATTCCCCAAGGTTGTTTAGAAGGATAAATGGGGAGGAAGTGGCGGGGAATGGAATGACAAAACATAAAAAAATGTGTTTAGGAGTTATTTAAAAGGAATGTACAAATGGCAATGGAGGGACTCAACACTCCCTTGCCACTCAAAATCTTTAATTTTTGTTCCCGCAAGGAGGGAATGACATGAATTTCACTCCCCTCCCTTATCAATCAATCAAACACAGCGGAGTGTCGTGTTAAATATATATATTTTTTATTAGCTAAATATTTTTTCTTCTTTTGATATTTTGGGAGGGGGCGGGATTCAAACTCCTTCACTCCTACTCCTGGTATCCCTTAGTTCTACCAACTGAGCTACCTATGTGGTGTGATCGCGTTGGTTTGCCACTTTTGCACCTAAGATTGGTGGGATCGTGTGATCCCACCGTGTCGAACCAAAAGCAGGTTTCAACCATTAACCCATGACCTAGTAGCTGAAACCCAAAAATCCATATTTCTTTCAACCCTAAAGAATGTTTTCAGCCCTTCTGACCCTATTTAGAGCATTTCCTCCCAATCAAAAACAACTTCTCCATCTTTGTTTCTTTTGTGCTTTCATCAGTTCTCATCTCCATTGTGTGGTGCAGCGGCAATGCCCTTTCTACCCTGGTTCAATGCTACTGCAGCATAAGCAGTGTTATCGATTGTGGATGGCGGACCATAGCAGAAGGCCAAAATTCCACTATTTTAAGCCGCTATTTCCGCCATAGAACGTCATGGCGCAGCCATCCTTCGCAAATTGTCCATAGCAGTTGGCAAAAAATCCACCACCGCAATTCACCATGGTGCCGCCATGGCCGCTATTTGATAACACTGAGCATACGATTTGATAACACTGAGCATACTGGTTCACTGGGTTTTGGTTTGGTGATTGGTTGAGGGTTTTCTGCTCAGTGTTATCAAATAGCGGCATAGCGGTTCACTGGGTTTTGGTTTGGTGATTGATTGGCCTCTCCGTTATGAAAACCACTATGCTATTGGGATTTCGCTACCATCGCTATAGCGGCTGCTATGCCACTATTTGCCATACATTCCTTCGCGGGCATAGCGGAATTTAGTGGTTGTTCTGTTTTGTTTTTTAAAAAAAAACGAAGAGTCAGGCACAAGACTTAGTTGAGTCTTTTAAACCCTCAAATACCGCATGTGATAAGTGCAATAGGCAGTTTTTTTGAAAAGAAAAACTAAAGAGGCATCATGTGCACTGCACATGGACTCTTTGAAAACAGAAAAATCAAGGATCAATCAAAGTATATCAAACCGTTCCACTACCCAATGATCAAGGATTAATTCTCTCCACTCCTATATGTAAACCCTTCTACTAGTCTCCTTTCACAAACGTGCTCTGGAGTCACAACGAATAAGGATCACTGATTACACTGTTTATGTTAATTTTATGTTTCAATTGAGTTTTAGAGTATTTTGTTTTGAACAATTGGGTATCCATTCTTTTGAGTTAATTTTATTATGTCATTTCAGATTTTGTTTAGAACAATTGAGTTTTTGAGTTAAATATTATGTCACTTTTTTTTCTATATAATTTTATTTATTTCACCCGCTATTTGCTTCCGCTATTTGCCCGCTACGCGATCCGCTGTTTCACACAGCAGATTTTTGGGTCACCGCTATTTTCGGCAATCCACGATTAACAACACTGTTTCTGCTTGGCTGCTTGCTGTTCTTCTCTTCCTCTGTTATCTATTTTGGTCTTCTTCTTCGTTCTGTTAAGAGCACCACCAACTCTTATGGATTTTGAATTAAGTGTTTGCAGTGATATAAAAGGTTTTTTTTTTTCTTGTTAATGCTATTTTATATGTATATACATGAGTTTTTGAATTTATATGCATATAAATATGAATTTTGTTGGATCTTACAACTCATATTACGTCCCACGATTTACAATTTTCATTCCCCTTCTCGATCATAGGCAGGATCTCGATTTTGACTACCTTACTTATTTTCAAGTTTCAACAATTAGAGATGATCCTGAATTCATGATCGTTTTGATATTGGATCATGTTTATTAATTTCCTAAGAAGTTATTCATATTAAAAGCCTAGAAAGACATCCAATCCAATGCTTATCTTTTGAGGTTACCAAAATGTGCACTTTATTCTCTTCCCTTTTATTCTAAGCTCTGGTTTTGTATGCATCTGCTTAGATGGTTTATATTTAGTTTAATAAATTTTTCTAACAGTTTAGCAATTTAGCATTTTATCTTCTCAAAACTCATTGAGCGCTTACTGCAAGCATGTTCACCACTGCTGAAGACATTCTAAGAGGTGCATTCAAAGACACGGCTGTAATTAGGCATATTTTAGCTGTATGCATTTTTTATATAGTCTAGCAATTTAGCTTTGTCTTCTCAAAACCCATTGTGTGCTTACTGCAAGCATCTTCATCACTGCTCATGACATTCCAAGAGGTGTTGGATCATTTTAACAGCATACCACATGATGCACACATTTACCTATTTGCATTTTCATGAAGCTGGACTGCCCATCTCATACACTTATATTTTTATTATTTTGCATTGGAAATATTGTTAAACTTTAATTTTGGTTGATCTGGTATTTTTCTGTCCTCTGAATTTGAGAATTTCAGGACATGCGTCACCAGAAATATTCATCAGCTGCTAATTTTGTAAGAAAATTGCATGATCTTGCAGGTGATTTGCATACTCTTTGATAGCATATGGTAATTATTCATTATTTTACTTTTTCTTTGATTAACAATGCCTAGAGACAATTTCCTGCAGTTCAGAAGAGGGGTTATGTTGATTTGCAAGAGATGGTCAGGGAAGAGAGTATCCAATGCTCGTACGGATCCACTCTTCCAAAAGATCCTACTTGTACATTACCTTGCAGTTTGACAGAAGCAGATCCTTCTACTTTCCTGATTCGTGGAGAAAATTATCTAGAAGACCACCTTAAGGTATAAGCAGAAACAACACATTATCACTATTTTGATGGTATTATTTGCAAACATAGAGGGAAAAATCTATTTTGATTTTCATTGTCCCTACTTGTGCATGCATTTGTTTCATCTTTCTCAATTCTACGTAACTTTAGTAATCTATTGTAGCCTCATCAAGCGCTAGGTTTTGTCTCTTCCTTCTATTTTACAAAATCAAATGCTTTGATTAAAGATATTAACCGAAGGTTAACCATATTATCTGCAATTATCTTTTTTTGTTGTTATTTGGTTTAGCCATTAACTTCGTCACTAATCTCAAACATCTGGGGTATTGATTACTAGATTAAAGCAAAGGGGACCTTGATGCAAATGGTTGCTGCAGATTGGTTGAGATCTGACAAAAGGGAAGATGATCTTGGTGGCCGTCCTGGGAGCATTGTGCAGGTTGATTTTTTCCATTGGGATTTTGGTTCTTGGCTTTCATTATATTTAGCCATCGAGTAGCTACTTATGCTTTATATTATAAAGAAAAATCAATTTGATTTTACTTGCAGAAATATGCAGCACAGGGTGGGCCTGAATTCTTCTTCATTATAAACATTCAGGTTAATCAATAGTCCTCTGATTAAGTTGTTCTTACATAACATTTAGCATGACACTAATTTAGGTGTCTCTCTGAACCAGGTTCCGGGTTCTACTACATATAGCCTGGCACTATACTATATGATGAATACCCCTGTGGAAGATGCTCCTTTGTTCGAGAGTTTTATCAAGGGTGATAATGCCTTTAGAAATTCAAGATTTAAACTTATACCATACATATCTAAGGTTAGTAAAAGTAATCACCGGTGCAATCTGCTCAGAGTTGCATCCTAATAGCTCTTTTATATGTTGTGGCTGAAAAATGGTTCTTTCCCCTACTTTAGTTCCATCATTACAAAATACACAGAACAAACAAACTGATATATCAAACCCTTTTCCTAGTTGTAAATATTCATACAAGATTCTTAAATCATCCAGTTGATTAGAATCCTCTTTTCTTTCCTTGAATTTACCTTTAACCAATTCCCTGACCTCATTTGTGTTCTGTAGAAACATCTTTTTATGAGAACATGCTTTTTTCGTTTCTGCGTTCAGTGGTTGTCTTGATTTCACTTAATCACTCAATTCTAACAAATGCTTTCATTAATAGAATCTATGATCCCCAATAACTATATGCATATGTGATTCACGTTAAGAAATCAAAATGTCTATTATTCTTCTTTTGTTTGGCCCATGGATTGAGTGTTGACATTCCTGTTTCAGGGTTCATGGATAGTAAAACAGAGTGTGGGAAAGAAGGCGTGCTTGGTTGGACAGGCTCTGGAAATCAACTATTTCCAGGGAAAGAACTATTTGGAAGTAAGTTTTTCATGACTATTCAGTGGAATAGGAACTTGTTGGGAAAATCAGGATAATTGGTATACATATGTTTGCTATTTTAAGTTGATGCATTTTAAACGCTGTATGTTTTGGTCTGCCTTGGTGTGGTCTGTGGAAAAAATTTATAAAGTGAAGGAGAATGAGTCATGGGTGTAAAGTGAAGGAGAATGAGTCATGGGTGTTAAATAGAATAGGTCTCAATGAATATGCATGATGCATCAAACATTTAATTTTTGGTCATCTTTCCTGTAATGCTGATCTTGGAATCATGGCATCCATTGCAGCTTGGAATTGATATTGGATCATCAACTGTTGCAAGAGGTGTTGTGAGTCTTGTCCTTGGGTACCTCAACCATCTGGTTATTGAGATGGCATTTTTAATACAGGTAAATTGATCTTATTTTCCTTTTAATTTTTGGGCTAAAATCGGTGAAATTGTATATCATTGAAAATTCATGTGTTCAGATTCGAACCGAGCAATATATGCTTGCAACAGAATTAAACAAGTATATACTCCTATATTGATGCACGATCTTGTGAAGAAGTATCTTGTAATGACAATGCCATTTGCCTTCTGAACGGATTGGTTATTATGTTAGTAACTCATGTAGTAATAATTGCAATATATGTTTCAGGGAAACACACGTGAAGAGCTTCCTGAGTTTCTTCTTGGAACCTGCCGCTTGAACCATCTGGATGCCTCCAAATCAGTTTGTCTGAAGTCGTGATTTTCAATTAGACTCAGGACAAGTACGTTGTGGGGGAGGGAATTCCAAGTTGCAAATGTAGATAATTGAAATTCTAGATTCTTGTCTCCATAAACCTACTTTCAGAATTCATCATTTGTTCAATCAATTTTAATCTCGCAGCAGTTTATGGTGCTGTGAGCATTGTTGGGATGGATGATGTGGTGGGACGAATCTTTGCGAATTAGAAGTTGCATTTGTTCATTGGAATTGATTTTTCTTTTTGCTCTTCCCGTTTGTCCGTGTAAGCTCAAATCCAGGCTAGGTTTAATCCAAAATATAAACATTATTTTATATTAAAAAAATTTATCAATCCAAAATATAAACATTATTTTATATTAAAAAAATTTATCCCTTGTGATGACTTTGATGAGACATACACTCGCAACTGTCCCCTACCAACCTAACGACGGTGACATGTATCGACACCATTTAAAAATAGGTTGATACATCATAAATGTTCCGGTGACAGATCCTCTCAATTCACGGTGGCCATTTTGCAACTTTACTCAATAAAGGCAGCATTTTATCGAAGCATCTGGAGCATAGCAGCTTCCGAAAGGTCACAACATTCTCGCGATCGAACGGTCCTAATCTGTCGTTGAAGAGCCACAGCCTATATCTTTTTTGTTTTTGTTTGGGGTACACAGTACAGCCACAGCGTAATATCTAGAGTATGATATTTGAACAACCAAAACTTAGGCAACTTTCTTGATAACTTTTTAAGTGGTTAATGCAGTTTAAATATGTGATTAATTAAGCAAGTAAATGGTTAATAGATATATCAGGTGTCGAAACTCATTAATCATCAACATAACTTTATTAACTACAAATTTGAACGTGATTAACCACGATTTCTAAGTGTTCAACTACATGTAGATTTGAACACCTAAAAATTATGGTTAATCACGTTTAAATTCGTGGTTAATAAAGTTATGTTGATGGTTAATGAGTTTTAACACCAGATATATTGATTAAGCATTTACTGAATGTGATTAACCATGTATTTGAACTGTATTAACCACCTAAAAAATTGTTGCCTAAGTTATCTAACTTTTGGTTGTTGAAATATCATTGCTCTATATCTATTCTATTAAAAATGCATTTCAGAATTGTTACCAAAAAATACATTTCAAAACCTCCATGTCAGTATTTACAAGTCTCAATTTCACATGATGTCACGTAGGAATTTATACACGTGTTAGACCGTCAATAACTACTCTAAAAAGTGAAACAGATTACTTGACACATATGTGAAAAGTTTTAAAAGGAATTACTTGGCACAAAATAAGTGTAAAAGTCAAAATGTATTTGATCCAAATTTGGTCTAAATATATTTTGATTTTTGATTATATTTGAGACCGAAAAGAGTACTACTTAGTACTGCATTAATTCAAACAATACATCCTTAAAGACGACCAGGTATAGTTAATGTCAGCAAAATATTTCGAGAACATGTACCTTTATTTCATTGCGACATTAATTACAATGAATGTGAAAAGTTTTAAAAGGAATTACTTGGCACAAAATATGTGTAAAAGTTAAAATGTATTTGATCCAAATTTAGTCTAAAAATATTTTGATTTTTGATTATATTTGAGACCGAAAAGAGTATTACTTAGTACTGCATCAATTCAAACAGTACATCCTTAAAGACGACCAGGTATAGTTAATGTCAGCAAAATATTTCGAGAACAGGTACCTTTATTTCATTGCGACATTAATTACAATGAATTCTCTTTAAAATTTTGGGATGCTTTAAATGCTCTAACCTCACTTACGGTGTATAATCAAATTCGTTTTCATTATTTGGTTTTCAATTTTTTTTTTGACGGAAATCAAACTTCATTCAAAAATTAGAAAAAAAAATACACCCAGATTGAACATAATGTGTTGCGGTATTTCCCATCCACAATTGAAAATCAACACGAATATTTAAGTCAGCCAAATACACGGTAATGAAACACTTAACCAGAACAGAAGCCAATATGATATTACCAAGCCATCTTAATCCTAACAGCCAAAACAAAAGCTTTCAAGTACGGTCGATGGTCAAAGAGAAATGAGGAGCCACAGTCTTTAAACTCATCCAGTTACAGGTCATCACTATATTCTGTGCAGACTCAAATCGACTATAAGTGGTCTCGGATAAGACCAATCGAACCACATGCTAAAGAGTCATTTGTAGGGAGGAAAGGATGCTGAGGTTGGCGGTGACCACCATTAGCACTCCGGATCTGTAACATTGACGCCGACGTCTTGATTGAAACTAGGATGGATCGAAGTTATCTGTCAATCTGAATCAAACACATAACAAGACGGAAAACCAAACAACGCCGCACCAAGACAACGAACAAACCAGCGCCGCACTCAGACGAAGAAATCACGAAAAAAACAAGAAAGAAACACTAGATCTATGTGGAAAAACCACTTATTTAGATAAAAGAAGAGAAAAAAGGATGTAGAGGGGTGGTTCCAGGCCAAAAAATGGCCAAAAACCACCCCCTCTGGTGGATGAGGAAGAAGGAAGAGAAAGGGTTTAGAGAGAGAGGAGATACGCGCTAGGGTTGTGACTTACTATCTATTCGTTTTCAAATTAGTTTTCATTGTGTGGAAGAGTTTTATCAATTGGTTCCAAAGTTAGACAAAGATCTCCATCAATTAATATAACAAATGTTAAGCTTAAATATTTTTTAGTCCCTATAAAATTTTGTGTTGGTTTTGATATCTGAAGAATGGAGTATTTACATTTGGTCCTCGTTGTTTTGATTATTGTCCTTGTAATATTTGGTTAATGTAGAATTAGTCATTGTAATACGTGAATTATATTGATTTTAGTCCCAAAAATATGACATCAATTTTATTTTACAATGACTAAATCAACATGAACCTAATACTGCACATATTACAACCAAAAAAATGAGGACCAAATGCTAAAATTTCTATTTTTAAGGGACTAAAAATCAACAAAAAAATGTAGGGACTAAAACAAAAATTTATGTATATTACAGGGACTAAAAGTCGAGGTGAGAATAGGCTAGACCGCCCGAGAGAGGCCTTTGCCCTAGCCTACATAAGGCTCAAGCCATGTCATGCTTTTTTTAAATAAATAAGGCCAAGGCTTTTTGAAAAGCCTATAGCGAAAAAGATCCGGCTTCAGCCCACCCAACAACCTTGTAGGCCTAACAGTCAACCTATTTAAGTAAATATAAATAATAATTTTTATTGCTATTATTATTACATTTGTTGTACATTATGTTAAATCATATAAATAAAAGGTCAGGTTAGACCTTAAAAATGATCAGAATAAGACCTTATAGAACTCAACCCGCCCTATCTATTTTCACCTTTGTCTCATGTCTCTTATTGGTAATGTTTTAATTTTAATTTTTTTATAGTTTATTATAAATAAAACTTATCATCACTAGTCTATTAGCCCGTTAGTCAATTTAAAGATAGATCAAATAACTTTTTTAAGACGCTAGTTTGAAATAGGCATATAAGTAAGCTACCAAGCCACATGGGGCTATCAAACAAGCCAGACCAGGCCTAAAAAAGCCTATGACAGGTAACAGGCTAGACTTGGACCTTGAAATTTTTGAACAAACTAAACCTATTTATGCAAAGCTTAGCTCGCCATAGCCTATTCCCAACCTTAACTAATAGGATATTTAAGTTTGAATATTATCATTAATGTCGCGTCCGGAATAATTTAGTAACCCTCAATGAAATCCATCCAACTAACCAATTCAAATTTGTACTCAGAACATTAGCAAAACAAGTCGCTCTCAGCACAATTCAGGGTAGCATCAATATTACCCTTCATATGTGTGCAAAATGAATGATTCCCTTAAATAGGAGATAGGAAAAGAAAACTTATATCTTTTTGTCTATAAATTGATTTCATGGTGGCCTTCTGCTTATTTTAATTCTTTAGTGCTTTTTCTTCTTCACTTGTTTCTTTGTTTCTTTTGTTCCTTCTCTCTCTTCAAATAGATTCAATTTCTCCTTTTTGTTCTATTCGATAAATCTTATTTTTTTTAAGTTTATCTAATTTACCGATGATCATGTGAACTTTAATTTGAATTTTGTTTCTATAGATGTTTTGATGGTACTGTTTTGGTGTTCAGGAGAACAAATGAAGAAAGATACATCTTTTGTGTTTCAGAAGAACTGTCATAGTACTAACCTACTGCAACATTGAATTCTAAACTAGGACTTGTTAAATTTAGCATTTGTTTTTATTTCATGTTTTCCCTTTGGACCCTGTGGCTTGTGGCACTAACAGGTGTAAGTAGCATTTCTAGTTAGTGGGATAATGTGGCATGAGTTGGCTAGGATTTTCCATCGTGCTATCCTCTTTGTACTCAGTGCTTATATATTGCCGAGTGGGCTAATGCAATGGGACACATCATCAATTCAAATATTTCTTCTCTTCTCTATTAACTGCCTCTGTAACTTACATCCTTTGTACCCTTTGCACTGGAATTCCTTTCAAAAGTTGGGATTTCGTGTATTGAGTAACAATCAATCTCGGATCATTGTATCCCTGGTTGATACTCTGTCTCAATTGGTATCAGAGACACTCTGTCCTTGGACCATGGCTGGCGCCACTCGCAACCAACTCACGCTTGCAGATCTTGCAACTAAGCAGGAGGAATTTAACCACCGCCTTGAACAGATAAGCACAAATCTGTCTCGCATGGACAACTTAGATGCGGGAATGGAGGAAATACGTGGTTTGCTCCGGGCTCAATCTCTCGGGCACCAATCAGAGAGTCACTCGACCAACAACAATGGCGGTCCCCGCCAGAACCACCGCATTGATAACTTACGTTCGTACTCTACGCGGTTGTCTAAGGTTGAGTTTCCTCGCTTCGACAACACTCAATTGAAAGAGTGGTTGTATAAGTGCACTCAATTTTTCTCCCTTGATGAAACTGCTGATGATGCAAAGGTCAGGTTAGCAGCCATTCATCTTGATGACATTGCATTACGGTGGCATCTCAACCATATGCGCACAAAGTTTGATATTCACCTTCCCTGGTCACAATACATTGCGGATATCGCTCAACGTTTTGGTGATGTGTATGATGATCCTTTGGCCAATTTGATTCACGTCAAGCACACAGGCACCGTTCAGGAATACGTCAATGCCTTTGAACTTGCTCTAACCCAGGTATCCTTCTTACCAGAACATTCCTTGAGTATTTTCATTGTTGATTTGACACAGGAGACACAAATGCACGTTCGAATGTTCCATCCTTCCACCATTGAACATGCTGCTCACCTCGCCAAACTCTTTGAAGCCTCCAAAACACCCAATCCAACGCTTGGGTTTTGCTCTACTACGACTCTACCCATGTTCTCCCAGACACCTAAGCCACCATATATATCCAACCCTGCACTTATAAACTCAAACCAAAAACCCATTACCACTACCCAGAAACCCATAAACACAAACCAAAAAACCCCTAATTCCTCGCCCCCCTCGATCCTTCAATGCCGAGGAAATGGCTGAGAGACGTGCAAAAGGCCTCTGCATATTCTGTGATGAACAATTTACCCTGGGCCATCAATTCAAGCATAGACGTTCCCAAGTTTTAATCATGGAACTGGATGATGAGGACTCCCATGAGGTTGCCATTCCTGATACCTTACCTCCCAGTGAGCCACAAACTGACCAAGCTTCTTCAGACACTCCTCTTTTGTCCATGAATGCCAAGACTGGCAATTCCAGCTTCCAAACCATGAAAGTTACGGGTATGCACAACAAAACGATGCTCCATATTCTTCTTGACAGTGGAAGTACCCATAACTTCCTAGACTTGGAGGCGGCCAAGAAACTTGGATGCAAATTGGATCCTATTCCTCCTATGGCAGTAACCGCGGGTGGGGGCACTAAACTAGAAGCTCCCTTTATGTGTAGAGGATTCACTTGGCAGTTACAACAGACCTCATTCACAGTAGCTGTGATTGTGCTACCATTGGTTAGCTATGACTTGATCTTAGGCATTCAATGGCTTACTTCTTTAGGTCCCATTGTGTGGGATTTTTCAAAGCTTCAAATGGAGTTTCACAACAAAGGCAAGAAGTTTGTTTTAAGGGGGGCCAAAACCGTGGGCATCAAGCTAATTAATAACAAAACATTTAGCCAAGCAGTGCAACAGGGAGCCCAAATGTGTTTCCTACACTTGGATTCCACCATCAACAGTGCAATGCCACACTCATGCCAACTATTTAATGTCTCGGCTTTGCCTGAACAGTTGCTTGCTCCTATTGAGGGTTTGTTACAGTAATATGATGATATCTTTGCTAAGCCTTCTACATTACCTGTCCCTAGACCTGGTTTTGACCACTGTATTCCATTAAAAGAAGGCACTGTTCCATTCAGTTTAAGATCCTACCGTTATTCAATCATTCAGAAGGACATTGTTGATAAACTTATTGAGGACATGCTGCATCAGGGCATTATCCAGCATAGTAATAGCCCCTTTGCCTCACCTACTGTTCTAGTCAGAAAAATGGGTGGTTCTTGGAGATTATGTGTTGACTATCGTCGACTTAACCAACATACTGTGAAGGATCGCTTTCCAATTCCCCTCATTGAGGACCTAATGGATGAACTATGTGGTGCTACAATTTATCACCAAGTGAGGATGCAAACTGGAGAAGAGTTCAAGACAACTTTTAAGACCCATGCAGGGCACTTTGAATATCTGGTGATGCCTTTTGGCCTCACCAATGCCCCTGCCACTTTTCAGTCCCTCATGAACCATATCTTCCACCCCTTCCTAAGGAGGTTTGCCATTGTATTTTTTGATGACATTTTAATCTACAGTCCTTCACTGAATGAGCATGTAAAGCATCTATAACTTGTCTTTGAAACTGCCCAGGAGCATCAATTATTCATTAACAAAGGCAAATGCAGTTTTTCCTCTCCTAGAGTTGAATACCTTAGCCATTTTATTTCTCATGAAGGGGTGTCCACTGACCCAGCTAAGATACATGCAGTAGCAACATGGCCACGCCCAAAAACATCAAGCAGCTTCACGCATTCTTGGGCCTAGCTGGGTATTATAGACGTTTTGTCTCTAATTTTGGCAAGATTGCCAAACCTCTTACAGATATGTTGAAGAAAAAAGGTTTCCATTGGTCTGATGAGTCCCTTACAGCTTTTCAATCCTTGAAACAGGCCCTTGTAACGACCCCAGTGCTAGCTCTCCCTATCTTTTCCAAGCCTTTTGTCATGGAGACTGATGCTTCTGGCAAAGGAGTTGGAGCGGTTCTCATGCAGGATGGCCACCCCATTGCCTATATTTGCAAGTCTTTAGGGCCCAAGCAACAAGCCATGTCAATCTATGAACGTGAACTACTTGCTATTGTATATGCCATATAGAAGTGGGGTACTTACTTGTCACATGACCATTTTGTTATTAAAACAGACCAAAAGAGCTTAAAATACCTGTTAGAACAACGCCTCAACACCCCCTTTCAACAGGTTCTAATGTCCAAACTCATGGGCCATGATTTTGAAATTCAAGATGAGCAAGGGGTGCATAACTTGGCTACAGATGCTTTATCAAGGAATACTGAAGCTGAATTGCTAGCATTACTGTTGGATAATGCGCAGGATGGGTTGCTCAGTCAAGTGCAGTAGTCTTGGCAAAGTGACCTTTGCTTAAACAAGCTAATAGCTGACTTGCGACTAGATCTTAATTCTCATCCTAAGTATTCATGGCATCGGGGAGAACTTCGCAGGCTTGGTAAGCTAGTTATTGGGGAAAATGCGGCACTTAAAGAATCTATACTCAATTGGCTACACAACTCTGCAGCAGCAGGACAATCGGGCAAAGATGCCACAACAGCCCGAGTCAGAACACTGTTTTATTGGAAAGGAATGCTAAAAGACATCCAAAACTATGTGAGGCAATATGACATTTTCCAAAGATGCAAATTGGACTTAGCTGCATATCCGGGCTTATTGCAACCTCTCCCTATTCCAGAGCGCATTTGGGATGATATTAGTATGGATTTTATTGAGGGCCTTCCCCTTCTCACGAAAAACATGTTATCTTGGTGGTGGTCGATCGTTTAAGTAAGTATGCCCATTTCTTGCCACTGTACCACCCCTATACAGCAATTGATGTAGCCCAAATCTTCTTAGATAACATCTTCGAGCTGCATGGAATGCCATCTTCTATCACTAGCGATCGGGATCCCACATTTCTGAGTACAGTTTGAAATGAGCTCTTCAAACTCCAAGGGGTGTCATTGAACAAATCTTTCGCGTACCATCCTCAATCTGATGGTCAGACCGAGGTTGTCAACAAGTGTCTTGAGACCTATTTACGCTGCATGTGCTCAGAGCAACCATCTTCTTGGTCACAGTGGATTTCACTTGCTGAATGGTGGTATAATACCACATTCCATACTTCTATCCAAACCACTCCCTATGAAGCTGTTTATGGCCAGCCCCCTCCCGTGTACCTCCCTTATTTACTTTGGGAGTCCACCAATTTCACTGTTGACCGTAGCAAGACTACTAGAGAGGCTGCCCTACAGTTACTCAAATTTCATCTGCTGCATGCCTAAAACCACATGTCTCAACAAGCCAACAAACACCATAGTGACAGGGCCTACTCCATTGGTGATTTTGTTTATGTCAAACTTCAGCCGTATAGACAATATACAATGAGGCATACTTCCTATCACAAGCTGTTACCCAAATACTATGGTCCCTATAAGGTCTTGGATCGCATTGGCAAAACAGCATATCAGCTAGAGCTCCCAGCTTCAGCCACCATCCATAATGAGTTTCATGTTTCTCAATTGAAGCTATGCAAGGATCCTGCCAACACTCCAGTGCATCGGTTGCCGCACACCCTTTTCACTGAATCTGTTAAAGGGGAACCTGAGGCCATATTAGACAGAAAAATGGTGAAAAAAGGAAGACATGCAGCTACTAAAGTCTTGGTCAAATGGCAACACATACCTAAGGAGCAAGCTACATGGGAGTTTTATTATGATCTCCTTCAAAAATTCCCTAATTTTCACCCTTGGGGTCAAGGGAGTGCTTGAAGGGGAGGGTATTGTCATAGTACTCACCTACGACAACACTGAATTCTGAACTAGGACTTGTTAAATTTAGCATTTGTTTTTATTTCATGTTTTCCCTTTGGACCCTGTAGGTGTCGGCTTGTGGCACTAACAGGTGTAAGTAGCATTTCTAGTTAGTGGGATGATGTGGCATGAGTTGGTAAGGATTTTCCATCGTGCTATCCTCTTTGTACTTAGTGCTTATATATTGCCGAGTGGGCTAATGCAATGGGACACATCATCAATTCAAATATTTCTTCTCTTCTCTATTAATTACCTCTATAACTTACATCCTTTGTACTCTTTGCACCGAAATTCCTTTCAGAAGTTGGGATTCCTCGTATTGAGAAACATTCAATCTCGGATCATTGTATCCCTTGTTGATACTCTGTCTCAAGAACACACAAAGAGAGATACCAAAATGAAACCCAAAAACTCTATATTAGTCAAAGTCACCTCATGCCTTTACGAGGACAATACCAAAGCTAATTGATATTTCAATTGTTAATCATCTTTAAAAGGCCATGCATTTTTTGCTCTTCGAGAACCATTCGTCGAAGAAACTGATCCATGCTCAATACGCAACGCAGGTGGCCATGAAGAGGCTTAAGAAAGAGCATTACAAAATCTTGTCCATGAATTGGATCCACCATCCATCCTATTTGTATAAATGTTTAATTGCTTTGGATTATTATATGTACGTATTGCTACTTGTCACACTTGTATATATTTGGCTGTTTTGGATGAGCCTCATTTATGTATGTATCCCATTGTTGCCTGTGTTACTGCTTTCGATTTAAATTTTTGTATTTTCAATATACTGGTATCATTTAATCATGCGATTATGACTAATTATTTGGGGTTTGTGTTTTAATGGGATGGGGTCGTCTCATTTGGGGGTTTTCGGAACCCCAAAATGACAATCACAATACAGAAATGAATATCTTATCAAGAGCAACATAATACAATAATAAAAGGAATTGAAGAATTTCAACATAACAAAGTTATATCTTAACAGATATTGTGATTACTCATTCTCTTACAAGCCCTAGGTCTAAAATTGTGAACACATATATGACGATGCTAAAGATTAATTCGCGACGGGCGATTACTACAGCGCAAGAGAAGGCTGGAGACAGTCGTCGAACACCTCCAATGACGAAAGACCGATGGTGTGTGGTTGTGGTTTTGCGACACTGATGAGAGGAAAACCTTTATTGTACAAGTTAGGGATATTTGGAGCTCTTCAGTGACAGTTGTCCCTTGGAAGCTGATAAGTGGAATACCTTTATTAAATTACGTTGATTTTTTTATTAAAAAAACATGTTGCTTTTAACGCTTACAATGTTGGATTTTTATAATTTAGCTTGGTGTTCAAAATTAAATCAAATATAGTGATAGATCTATGTATTATTCATATATGTGCGATTGTAAATTTTTCTTTAAACTAGTTAACTTGGTGTCTTTACATTTTGTTTCTTTTAAAATTATATTTTTAATACTAAAATTGTGTCATAGACAATATCTACTTACTATTTATATTTAAATGCCATTATCGATATTATAATATGAATAATAGTTATTAAGTTTCGTAAAAAAAATAGTTATTAAATTAATATCTATACACTTTGTGATTGGCGGTGTAGGCAAAATAATTTTTTCAACAAATTTTGATCTATAATTCCCCACAAAAGTTTTTCCGACCGCACTCAAACCGCCAGGTTGGCAGGCTACGCGGGTTGATGGTTGTAGAGTCCTAACCTGCCCCCACTCTAGTATTTGTGAAATACACACATTTATAGATTATTTTTTCCTAAAAGTATTATAGACCATTTTTACTTTCCTTACTTTTCACATTATATTTTGAAAACTAAAGTTGTGTAGTAAATATTATATACTTACTATTTACATTTTTTTTTTACACAAACCAAATCATTTCATTTCATTAATAATAACGTTCCAAATACAATGCGGGATAGTGTTAAAAACTGTGCGAGGAGCATAACAAGTAGATGCTTTAGCTAGAGCATGAGCACTACTATTTGCTTGTCGCTTCACAAAAACAACTTGCAGAGAGTTGTTAGCACTAAGGATATTCTTGCACTCACGCAGGAGACACTCATATTCCGAAACATCTAATTTACCATGGTGAATATCATCCATCACTTGCTTGCAATCCATTTCCATCACCACATTTGCATGTCCTTCGCTGACAATCCACCTAAGAGCTTGGAGGAGTCCCCAAGCTTTGGCCTCTGTCACTGTCATAGCTGCAGGAATCCAATTTGGTCTGGCTTGCATGAAGCTGCCTTTGTCATCACGTAGACAAGCACCAACACCAATGACACACTGCTCCTTCCATAAAGTCGCGTCAACATTGCACTTGATCCATCCCGGAGCTGGTGCATTTCAAGAAATTACCTCTGAAGCAGCTGCTGTAACACCGCCCTACACTGATGGTGGACACCGTGCCACTTGCTAGCAGCGAAGAACATATTCAGCTCGCGAAAGTATTTGTTGCACTGTCTCCTGCACATTGTCCCATAGTTTCACATTGCGCCGCTTCCAAAGGCTCCACAACAGCATTCCAAACTGAGAACGCTGCTCACAGGAAAAATGATTACTGACCTGAAAAAACAAATCACTAAAGTTATTTGCTAGGAGCATGGCTCCCTCCAAAGTGTGCCACATATTTGCTTTTCGCCAGCAAGCTTCACTAGTGGAGCAACTAAGCAACACATGTTAAGTATTTTCCATGACTTCCCCACAACAAACACACATATCAGTGCACTCCACCCCTCTTCTTCTAATGTTTGTTCTAGTAGGGAGGCAATCACGACAAACACGTCACAAAAAAGTTCGAACCTTAGGGGGAACATGCATGGACCAAATAACACCCCAATCACCTTGTACTTTCAATTCCTCAACATCTGTCATCCTCTCCATGCATACTCGGTAGGCACTCCTAACCGAGTAGATGCCTCTCCTATCAAACCTCCATATGATATCATCTGGCTCATTAGTATTAATAAGAGGGATCTTCGCAATCTCAACAGCATCACGAGGCACAAAAGAGGTATTAATGAGAGGAAGGTTCCATTCATTCTGATCGATCAACATGAGGTCTCTAACCGATTGGAGCTGACCCTGATATTGGGTTATGGAACTAATCCTTGGGTTATTCTCACAACGCAGCCAACTAGAGTGCCAGATATCAATCCGCCTACCATCCCCTACCCTCCATCTATGAACTTCCTCTATCAATTTTCGAGAAGTGTAGATACTACGCCAGATATAACTGGGGTTATGACCAATAGAGGCCCCCAAAAAATCCCCCCGTGGGAAATATTTAGCTTTGAAAACACGAGCAACCATAGTATCCGGGTTGGTCAAAAAAATCCAACCTTGCTTCTCCAATATTGCTAGGTTAAAGCCATGAAGGTCTTTGAACCCCATTCCACCCCATTCCTTCCTCATACTCAGCTTATCCCAACACATCCAATTTATGTCTTTCTTGTCTCCTTTGTTCGAACCCCATCAGAAAGAGTTAATTATCCCCTCTATCTCCTCAGCAAGAGAAGTAGGTAAGAGGAAAACACTCATACAGTAAGAGGGTATTGCTTAGGATACCGACTTGATAAGGACCTCTCTACCCGCCTCGGAAAGTAACTTACTACTCCAACTAGAGACTTTCCTCCACACTCTATCTTTAATATAATTAAAAACAGATTGTTTGCTCCTACCAACCATTGATGGTAAACCCAGATATTTTTCTGTTCCCAAACAATCATTTACCCCTAGAATATTAGTAATCAACTGCCTCGCCTGCTCCTCTACATTTCTACTGAAAAAAATCTCAGATTTCTGCATGTTAATAATCTGCCCCGAGGCATTGGCATAATCAGTAAGCACAGTTTGCAGAGCATTTGCTTCTCTTTCCTCAGCTCGAAAGAATAAAAAAACTATCATCTGCAAATAATAAATGACTAACAATAGGAGCTCTTCTACATACCTGGATGCCATGTAATTTCCCCCGACTTTCAGCATGCTTCAATAAAGCCGAAAGGCCCTCAACACAAATAATGAAGAGGTAAGGTGATAGTGGGTCACCTTGCCTCAAGCCTCTAGATAGAACAATTGGCCCGACCCTGGCATCATTCACCAGAATTGAATAGCTCACTGAAGTAACACACATGTGCATCCACTTAATCCATTGATGGTCAAAGACCATAGACTTAAGCATGGCCAATAAATAACTCCAATCCACCCGGTCATAAGCCTTACTGATGTCTATCTTTAAAGTAGCCTAACCTCTTTTTCCCCGAGTCTTACATTTCAAGAAATGAATAATTTCTGACGCCACCAACACATTATCTGCAATTGATCTGCCTGAAATGAAACCAGATTGCTCCTCTGAAATACATTTGCCCAGCACCTTTTGTAACCTGTTTGCAAGAGTCTTAGCAAGAATCTTGCAAACAACATTGCAAAGGGATATGGGCCTAAAGTCTCTCATCGTTTGGGGGCGATCACATTTAGGAACCAGAGCTATATTCGTTTCCCCCATAAAGGGAGGAAGCACACCATCCCTAAGCCATGTCTGACAAGAATGGACAGTTTTAGTACCACAAAGAGCCCATAATCTTCTATAGAACGCAGGATTTAAGCCATCAGGCCTGGGAGCCTTGTCTGGGTGCATATGAAAGACTGCCTGCTTAAACTTTTCTTCCTCAAATGGAGCAGTTAACATCAAATTATCTTGGTCATTAAGCTTACGTTTCATCACAGCTTGAACCGGCCCAAAAACACTAGGAGAAGCTTGGAATAAATCACAAAAATAAGAATGAGCAACATTACCCAGCTCTGGTTGACTCTCGGCCTAAGAGCCATCATCCCGCAGCAGCTTCTCAACGCGGTTGCGCTTCTTTCTAGCAGTTGCAGCTGCATGGAAGAACTTGGAATTCATGTCCCCATCCCTCATCCAAAAAGATTTGGCTCGCTGCCTCCAAAATGCTTCTTCCTGGCTCAATAAAGTAGACAATCTATCCTTGGTGCTGAGCAAGTCAGCACAGCAGTATCAGTGAAAATACCTCTCAAATGCTCAATTCTTTTTTTGCACTTCTCAATCTCTTCCCTGAATCTTCTTCTCAGCTTGCGGCCCCAATTGTCTAAAGCCTCGGTGCAAGCTTGCAGCTTCTCCAAAAGAGCTTCCTCTCCCTCCTTATCCCAACCCGTACGCACGACCTGCTCCAACTCAGGCTCTACAAGCCATGCATTTTCGAACTTAAATTGCCTCTTCTTGAAGACATAGTAATTCAACTTAGTAGCTAACAACAAGGGTGAATGGTCTGATGTTGCAGCTACTTGATTACTTAATCTGTGCTGAGGGAAAAGATCTAGCCAACTTCTGGTTGCCATGGCTCTATCCAACTGCTCCTCAATTGCATTCTCGGTTCCAAGACTCTTGGCCCACGTAAAAGAGTGGCCTTTCAGGGGGATATCAACTAAATCACAGTCTCTAATAGCCTCTCTAAATCCATTGAGAAGCCATTGAGGATGATCAACTCGTCCTCTCTTCTCAGCATGATTCAAGATATCGTTGAAGTCGCTTATCACGCACCAAGGAAGATCAGACTGATTAGCTAAGTCACGAAGGATGTTCCAGCACTCCCTTCTTCTCCCTCTGTTCGCAATACCATAAAAACCTATTAAACGCCAAGGATTCTGACCCTCCTCTACCACTCGAATATTAATAAATTGTTGAGAATAGTTGATGACCTCATAACTATTGCTATTGGCCCACAACATTGCCAATCCACCACTCCTCCCCTGACTATCAACTGCAAAGCAAGCTTCAAAACCCAAAATCCTATGAATTTCCTCCACCCTACCTCCATGACACAAAGTTTCGCATAAAAACACCACATCCGGCTTGTGACTCCGGACCAGGTCACGTAACGATGGAACTGCTCTCGGGTGATCTAAACCCCGATAGTTCCAGCTAAGGAGAATCATTGGTCTTGGTGGGCTTGGCTTCCAGGACCCACCCCAAAAAAATGCTGAGTTACAACCACATCCCTGATAGCTTGAGGTGATGGTTCAATAAGCATAGGCTGAGGTTTCTCCTCTATTACTTACACCCCTTTTTCTTTTCTTTTCGACCCCCTCCTCAGAATCACTCTCTTCATCCATGTCGGCAGTTTCAACCTGTGGTGGAAAAATTAAAGGTCCAGTTGTGCCACTAGGAAATGCTTGCTGACTCACGTGCGGTATCGTAGGTAAAATTAACGTAAATGCGTTATTTATGTTAGCATGCAGAATTTTCTCACTCTCATTATCATCTCCATGATTCTCGCTAGCAGAGTGATTCGGTTGCACCCATTCCGCGCCCGTATCCTCTCTCAGCCACTTGCACGTACCTGCACCACCCTGCCTCCTTCGCTCAACCCTAATTTCTGGCCCCCAACCTCGTGCGCCGTCATCCTCAGGAAGCATGAAGAGCTTCTCACACTGGGTATCTGCATGGCCAAGCAGGCCACAGTAGAAACAGTAGACCCCCAAGGCACTCATATTTGAACATTACCATCTTGACATCACCATCAACCATTCTTATCTTCTTACCTCGGCGTAGTGGTTTGCGAACATCCAAGCACACTTTAATGCGCATGTAGCTCTTCCAGAAACTAGAGCTATTCTTGGTACCATACTCCACAAATGATCCAATAAAGTTACCTAAGCCACGACCAACCTCCTGGGACATAAAGCCTATTGGTAGGTCAAGAACTTGCACCCAGAAGTTCACATGGAATAGAGGGATCTGTTTTGACACTTCTCCTACCTTGATCACACCTAGCACCAGAAGATAGTTATCAAAACTCCAAGGTCCACCATTTAAGACCTCATTCATATCCAACTTGTGAAAGAATTGAAATAAATATAGGCCTTTCTCCAAATCTTTGATTGCAACCCCCCGCACTGGTTCCCACACCGTTGCCATCCTTTCCTTAATAGCGTGAACTTTGAGAGGTTTGTGTGTAAAAAAACGACCTACAAGGCACAAACTGAAGTCCACCGGTTGCTCTTGCGGGGCTTGCCTTTGGAACGTGAGGATCTCTTCCTCCTCATCACTAATACTCAGATCCTCCAGGCCTGCCATGTTGTCGAGAGGGCACTAAGATTGATAAACCAGTGAACAACCAGAAGAAAACGTCGCTGAAAGAGAAGCAGACTCTCACGCAAGGGAGAGAAAAGCTGCCACTTACTATTTACATTTAAGAGTCATTATATGTATTATATCTGTAAATTTTCTTTAAATTAACATGACGTGTGTGTGCGCTCCTATATATTTATATATATTCAATTTTTAAAATATTCTTTTAACACTAAACTTGCACAATATATACTTACTGTTTTCAGTTAAGAGTTAAAGAGTTATTATATGTATTAAGATATGAATAATAGTTATAGTTATTAAGTTAATATCTAACACATTTTTTGATTGACGGTCCAAATAAAATAACTTTTTTTTACAAATTTTGATTTATAATAACCCACAAAAAGTTTTAAATCAATATAATTAAGGTGAGAACTCCCATACCCAGGAGTTTTATTGGGTATGAATACCCAATGACCAATTATGTGACGCCATATCATTTTTTAACTTTTTTAAAGTGAAATTGAATGCTTAGTTTTCATACATGTTGTTAGTGTAAGAGTATAGGAGAAATTCTCTAAAAAATTTCTATATTTATTAATAAATTTTGACTTTCTCTAAGGAGTCTTTTTATTCTTTTTCTATTTCATTTTTTATAAAATTTTTTTCTCTATTTTTGTTATTTGGATCACTGCTTAAATAATATTCTAATATTTGTGTAAGTTATTTAATTTCATTTCTAGCTTATTCTTCTTTTCTTATTTCATTCCTAATAATAAAATTATATTTTTGTTAATTTCTTCTATTGTTTTACTTATTTCATACACGATTTCAATTTCTTTTGATATTTCAATTTATTTTTTTATTTCGAGTTTGTTTTGTAGGTTTTATTTGTTTCGTTATTTATAATTTATGTTTGAATTATAGTTTTTTTATTTTTATTGAGATTACTTTTGTTTGTTTAACGGATGGGTATCGATACCCACCTTTCTTCCTGGGTATGGAAGAATTTACCTATAATTAAACTCTTTACGAGGATAAAACTGATATTTAAACTCTTTTCAATATAATTTTGTATGGTCTCCTAATAATTCCTTAGTACGTTTTTGTTATGCTTTTTAATAAGTTGCTTTTGAACTACCGTATTGACGGTAGATCTGAGAAGTATGTTTCAATATTTTCGGATCTACCATCTTTCCTGGCAAATTCTTTTGGTCTCTTCTTTCTCACTCTAGTGGTTGAACGTTTTCTTTCCCATTGCGTAATTTCCTTTCCTCTCATCGGTTGCCTTCATTTTCGGTGAAAGCTGTATATTTATGTTGGCCGCATGTATAATACTACCATTATATCACCTCTTCATGGTTTATCAAAAAAAAAGAAAAAGTTAATCACCTCTTCATTACGAAAAAAAATGGTTATTGGTCGTTATTGAACTAAAACTATAAATACTGTGGCTTCCAAAAATGTCTGCTAATTATTACTATATTCTAATTTTAGGGATTTCTTTACTATGAAATATTTCATTTAATTTTTTCAACTGAATAGAATTTTATAAAAAAGTTGTAATCGAACATTTTTGATGAATAATATTATTTATTAGCTATTAAAGTAAAAAAAATGTTTTATTACAAAAGCAAAAAATGTTTAATGATGTGACAATTGGTAAATATTAGATAATATATTATGAAAGTTTTACTGTTACGTTAAGAACTTTTTCTTTTTTCATTGTTAATCTTTTTGCTTCAGCAGCATTGCATATTTGCATCCCATTTTCTATCGTATGATCTGCAAGCATGCATGGTCGCACTTTTATTTTATTTTTTTGGTTGAAAGAGGCGTAGCGGCTACACTCACACATACAGGAATTGAGGAAGAGAGGCACCGCGAATTCGAACATGCGTCCCAACAAATGTCCTTGCAACATTAACCACTGCATTGCACACTACGGGACATTATTTTAATTTGTCAAATGATTTTAATTTCAATTTATTTAATAAAAAATGAAAAAAATCTACGTAACGTTTGATATATTGCTACAACATTAAATTAGCTACCTAAATACAAAATTAGTACTACGACATAAAATCTATGCATGGGCACTAACTTCCATTCGGTTAGTTAATTCTATATATTAGCTATCTAAATACAATATAAACAGATTTTTTGAAAAATTCGGCAGGGGACTGACCCCGTGGTTTAACACTTGCTTCTGTCTCTACTTTTGAGCTCATTATAAGACTAATATATGATTTGACTGATTGAGCAGTATTTTGCCTCTTGGTTATCAATCTATCAATGGGGGTGACTCTATTAGGATTCGAACTCGGGTTCCCCGTGTTCTCCTCCTTATAAAAGCGAGTTGTTTCTACTCGACTAACACTTAATACTAGCAACAAGATCAAGAATTGTCGTGATGATAACCGATTCACATTTTTTCGTAAAAAAAAATTGAGTCGCATTTTATACAAGAACAAAAGTTTAAATGTTAAAGAAAATAAAAATTGGAAGGGTTTATTAATCACAACAATGTTGCTTACGGATTAGGGTTAATTTATTTATTTATTTATTTTTCAAAATGGTCTTTAATTAAAATTAATTTTAAGAAATTAAAAATAACTTTTAAGATTCGTCAAAAAAATAATTTTTAAGAAAATAAAAATAATTAGATAAAATTTTATTGCAAAAATAAAGTTATTTTAAAATATTGTAACATTTTTTTTTTACGGGCTTTAGCCTTTTTCTTAAAAATTAGAAAAATGAAAAGGAATATTATCTAAAAAAAAGGAATTTTTTTTTAAAATTATGTCATAAAGCATTTTTCAAAATCTATCTACGTGCATGCTAATCTCATAATAATATTTGCAGTGATGCAAATTTAAATGAAAAAAAAATAGTACTCCTTATTTCTCAAAAATAAAATAGAAATTGACATAGGTAATTAATAATTCTGATTGGTCCCGTGTCGACCGTCGGTGATCGCTCAATCGATTTTGTTTTCTGTGCAAATCACTGTATCAATCCGCGTGTGATACAATCATTCATCTAAATATTAATTTCTTTGAGATCCACCTATTTTTGCTTTAAATAATTCCTTTTAGATCCATATCTCATGCCCCATCACCGTTACCACCTCATTTGACCAACCTTCTTTACTCTTTTTTGTTTTTTTTTCCCTTCTTTCAACATTTTTGTTGGCACACTAAGATAAACTATGATTCATGGTAATATAAAAAGGAAACAAGAGATTGGCAAATTGATTTATTTACATCGAAATTTTCTATTTTCACGACTTATTTCGAATATGACAATCTAAAAAATGTTTATAAACGTATACCGTCACATCTTTAACAGTTAAAATTCTATAAACAAAAGCTTTTACAAAAAAAAAAAAATCTATAAACAAAAGCTGAAATCTTTAAATTGTAAATCAGTTATTAAGATACCATTTGAATAAAAACTTAATGCATACATATTCTTACAACTTTTTCAAAAAACTATTTTTAAATTAATTTTTTAAAAGCTTCAGTTTATTCTTCTTAAAAGTTAATAAGTTTAATTCTGCTTTTGTAATTTTTAGATTTTGTAACTTTAACTTTATGTTTTTTTAAGCGCATAAAACAATAATAATATTATATAGTAGTATAAACATAGAAAAACTTTTTTAATGAAAATATAATATAATATGAAATTGACAAAAAATGAAATTATTAGAGGAAGGAAAATATTTATTTAAGTCACGAGGGCCGGATGAGGGTTTCCGCATAGTAACAGCGCCAGTTATGCAGAAAAATAAAACCTAATTTACCAAACTCAGACACAGATTTCTTCTCATTTCCTAAGATCTTTGTTCTGAGTTGTCTCAAATTCATACCCAGATTCTCATTTCTCTGTACTCGTTCTCTCTCAAATCACTGCAATGTGCTCCATTTCCTCACTGTACCACAACTATGCCTGAGGTTCTTCAAAGCTCTCTCTCTCTCTCCCCCTCTCCCCTCTTTTAGCATTATATATTGCATGCATTTTAATTTATTTTTTCTGGGTATTTTTTTCTCTCTCCAAAATGGAGGAAAAAATGAGAAACACTGGGGATTTTTGGTGAATTTTGTTGCTTTGTGTAAAAATACAATGTGCGTAATCTCATTGTGACAAGGTAAATTACATGGTTATCCAAATGGGGCTAGACAAGATAACATGTTTATAGCATAAATTCTGTATTTTTGGGTGATTTTGAACCAATGATTCAGAGTTTGTTTTGTTTCTTTTTAAAGTATGTTATATTGTGTGCAAGTAAAGGGTGATAATGTATGTATTTGATGCCCCTTTTATGGGCTGTAATGTTTTGAAACAGGATATTCCTAATATGAAGGACTCTTGGTTTTTCGACAAGAATTTTAATGGTCTGTCAGATGAGATTTTTGATGATGTCCTCAAGTTTTTTGATTTCCCATTAGAAGATGTGGAAGCCAATGTTGCGGAAGAAGACTGGGATGCTCAATTTAAACGCCTTGAAGTGCCATGTTTTGATGCTTTTTCAGTATCATCAGCAGGGCTGTGTGGCAAAACCCAAAATAAAAAGCCCCAACTTGGGAATGGCTTGTCTGCTTCTGTGAGTATTCTGTTCATAATTATGGTTAATTGTTGGAATTCAAACTTTGATGTCTTTTACCTGCTTAACTATTTTCTGATGTATCGCCCCTCTGCTAGTGGTAGTGGTTATATACATGAAAAATTACGGTTATAACTTTTCATGTAACCAAGGTCGTGTGTTCGATTCTTGGGAATGGAGTCGTAACCCGAGGTAGCTTTTTACCCCACGCTGGCTGACCTGTTGTGGAGTGGTTGTCCACTTTGCGCACCATTTTTAATTTAAGAAAAAGTTACAATTATGCTTCAATGCAGTGCACTTATATTATATTTGATGAATGAACTGCATACATGCTTTTATTATGCGAAACCGAAATGACATGAATGCGTCGACAATGAAGAACAAATTTTGATGATTTAGGCCCTTTTTTTTAGTTCACTTATTGACAATGGCCATTTTGTTTGAGATGATCCATACTTTCCGAATGAAATATCTTTGCTGAACTATCAGCACAGGCCTTTGGCCGGAAACGTTAATTTTGTTACTTAGGCATTTAATGTTGTTACTTAGACAACTGGCTGTGTTTTCATGGTACTTGGACAACTAAGTTTTTAGTTGGAACTTTTGCAAGAGCAGTGACTTACTACGTGTTTGGAACCGCGGTAGAGTTCCACCCAACGCGCGGTGTCTTCGAAGCAACTAGCTGTAGCTTATGCGGTGAACATTGTTTCCACCGTGATAACAAACAGACTATTACTAAAGAAAACTAGAATGGTGTTGTCGAGGAATTTTTTGAAATTGACAAAAAAATATTGGTAATCAAAGTACTCCATGTGTAAAAGAAGATATTTGTAGAATTAATTTGATCTGATTGAGGGGAATTGAAGTAAAAAGTTGGATGATCCAAGTGTTAGAGATTCAGTTTTCATGCGTTTACTTGTTAGGCAGGATTTTTGTTGGGCAAATTTAATTGCACACTTCATGATTTAATGTATACTGCTGAGCTGTTTCTGAGTAGGAAAAGTAGCAACGCCATCTTTGTGGTGGTACTGAATTCCCTTGGAAGTGTGCTTTTGATGTTGTATACTTATTCATGGTAGTAACACGAAATCGCAATAGAAC
Organism: Calophaca sinica; assembly: GCA_037113605.1. Classification (NCBI taxonomy): domain Eukaryota; kingdom Viridiplantae; phylum Streptophyta; class Magnoliopsida; order Fabales; family Fabaceae; genus Calophaca; species Calophaca sinica. The sequence goes on from CM073732.1 coordinate 126,344,482, forward strand.
GGATTATAGTTAGCAAATTTGTGAGAAAAGTTGCTATGTTTCATCTTCTACTGATCCAAACTGTCATAGAGATGCTGCTATTATCCTTTCTGTAGTTTGGGGCCTTTATGCACCTAGAGTTTGAACTTTTAAAGGGTTGCACAACAAGGGTAGGAGGAAGGGAGGAAGCTGGTAGTAATCTCTTTCCTCCCCCATTGATGTTGCAGAAACTTCTTCTCTTGGTGTACATTTTTGGATGGCATTAGACGGTTTAGATAAAGAAAAGGAAGAAAGAGAAAGAAACAGAACAAAAGAAAAAGAAATAGGCTGGGAAATGAATCATCTGGTTAATTTTTAGTTATGTATGTAATGGTAAAGATTTACTGATCATAATTGTTTGGTTCTATAATTTGAATTTACTTTATTAAATTATTTTTGTGTTATACATTTCTCAGAAATTTTATTTAATTAAGATTCCGTTTTTCACAGATCTTTTGATAAAAAATCACCTTTTTAAGTAAAAAATCATTTTTAAGGATTTTGATTGGCTTTGTTTAAGCTTTTTGATACAATCAGAATCTAAAAAAATAATTTTCTGGTTAAAATGAGAATCTACTTTGATTAGCTTTTGAAAATTGATTTTTCTAGATATTTGGTATTTGGTAAATGGTGGGGTTAGTATTAAATAACTGATCCCTTGCCCAAAGCAATTCCTGTTTCTGCTCGGATTTAAATTGAGGAAACTTCTTGTCTGGTAAGGTGGCTGAAACAACTATGCTGGGGCTGATTATAGATCTTGGGTTATCCCAAGTGGATAGAGTTTAATGGTAATGAAATAAAAATAATGAAATGCACTCCTTTCTTAAGAGACAAGACTATGCTATGGAGTGTCGCAAACTGAAATTCCAAAGTGATGCAAGTAGTTTGAGTGACTAAGGTTGTTTGGTCCCTGACATGATGATTTGACTTGACAGCATCTGATAATTGATAACTATACTATATGACTATGTGTTTTAGCAAAGTAGCAGTCCTTTCAATGTGATTAGCTGTGTGGAGTATAGATGTAAATACTGGAACACATCACCCAGATTCCTCTTTCAATTATTAATTCAAATAAGCATATCCCTTGATGTTGCATTCGATTTTTATATTTCCTTTTTTGCTGGTTTGATGATCATTTGGCATTGCAGTTTAATGGGATTTCTCCAATAAAACAAGAGGCAATGACTGCGGGACCAACATATGGAAAAACCATTCCTAAGCAGAATGTCTCTTTTAATGAAAAAGATCTGCATAAATTCCAAACCTACAGCCCAGTATCTGTTTTTGAAAGCAGTAGTTCTTCCCCAACTGAGAATTCCAACTTTGATCTACCTGTCATCCCAGTTAAGCGTGCTCGAAGTAAACGCCGTCGTCGTTCAAGCTTCAGTCCTCTGTTCCCAATTTCTTTCATCCCTAATTCACCAGGTTTGCAAGAGTATCAAAGGACACCTGCCTCTGAATCATATTCAGAAACACGCGCTGCTAGGAAACTACTCAACAGGGTAAAAAAGCAGCGAAAAAAGGATCTCTCCCTACTCTCAGGTGATATTGAAATGAAGAGATCCTCATCACAGGAGCCAGTTGTCCACAGAAAATGCACGCATTGCGAGATCACAAAGACCCCGCAATGGAGAGAGGGACCTATGGGTCCCAAGACACTGTGCAATGCTTGTGGTGTTCGGTACAGGTCCGGCCGCCTCTTTCCTGAATACCGGCCTGCAGCCAGCCCAACTTTTGTAGCAACACTGCACTCAAACTGTCACAAGAAGGTCCTGGAGATGAGAGGCAAAGTCATCCAGGAGGAGGGTGCTCGGGGTTCTATGTTGGCTTCACCAAATCTTCCAGGAAATCATGTAGGATAACATTATGTTGGATTTTACCGAGGAAGAAATGGTAGTCTCAGACAGGATCCTCCTTGTTTATTGTTTTAATTTTAGTCTCATGTTATATTGCTTAGCATCATTTGTTTAATGTAAATTGATTGGTAAAATAAAAAGGTAGTTGCACCAGATCAGTGATTGGTGCTTGTTAGGCATTCAGGAAACTTTGGTGTTGAAAAGTTGGAGAGATTGATAATGGTATGTAGATGTCTAACTGGATTGCATGCATGGCAGTGAGGCTGACTATATGGCTGAACTAGGGGGCAAGAATCCTTGCTGCATGTGCTATGAGGACATGAAGTCAAGGATTTATTTATGGCAAGGACAATGATATCACATGCATGGTAACATGGCACAAAATTATAGTGGAAGCACATGCATGTCTTCCGTTGCAGGCTGGAATTGTGCCTTTCCAGTGTCCAGACAGCTTTAAAATGGGTTTTGTTATTTACCCTGCTAAACAGACTAGTAGAATTTGTTTCTAGCATCATTAGTTTGAATTTGAAGAGCTAGCTCCTACTTGAGCCCGGTGGTCATTTTGGGCTGATCTAGAATTTGTTTTATAAAGATATTATCAGTGCTTACATTTGTTTTATATTTTTATAATTTTGACATGTATTTTGGAATTTTTTTTTATATATTTTAGATATTATTACATGTTTGCTTCTCCATTTTAACTGCTTTTTTATTTGCTTGTTACAAAATATTAAAACCTTTCATGTGAAGTGAGCTAATGAAGATTTATCCATCCTTTTTTTTTTTTTGTAAAATCCATCAAATATCTTGAAACCTCATTTTTGGTTTGGGGTGCGGAGGAACCATATTATTTTTTGTCAAGGAGGAACCATATTCAAATGGATTTACCGTACTTATTTTAAGGGCTTTGTTAAAGCCACCTCCCCTATTTAATTTCCCACCTCCCTTTCTCTTGTAAAAAGTCAAAAATACCCTCCCCTTTCATCCTCTCACTCTTACCTCCCCACCTCCAACCCTTCCCCACCACCACCATCTCCAACCCCACCACCACTCTCTCCACAACCTCCCACCTTCGTGCGACCCCAACCCCATCCCCACCATTTCCCACCTTCGTTAGCATCCTTTCCCCCCACCTCTGACCTTCCCGTTGGATTTACGATAGCTAATTTTTTTCTGTGTTTCTCACTTGTTCGGAGTTCTCTGTAAGTTTCCAGAATTATTTTTTCGGGTGTACAAACTGTTATCAGCTTCTCTAGTAGCTTTTTTATTCTTTCCAACTTCTTCTTCTTCTTCCGGCATCTGTGGGAGGGGAAGGGAGTGGTGAGGTGGGGTGGGAAATAGTGGATGTGGTGATGGGGAAGAGAAGGGAATTGGTTTGGGTATTTTAATCATTTTAAACATTAAGAATCTAAATGTACTTTAAAATAACATTTTTACATGTAATAGCCTCATGTAAGATGCCAAATGTCTCCTTTGATGTTTGCTGGCATCCCAAAGATAATCATACAGATGCACATGGGTCACAGCACCCCATGCATAAATGTGAACACTATCCAAGACTCGAAACATGTCCAAGTATGCCACATCAACGTACGAGGCACTCTCGTTGGTGAAGATGGTGGCACCGACTAAATGCAGCAGGAATGTACTTACTGCCATCTCCCACTACTGCGTGTCACACTGCTTTTAGTAGACATATCACAACCATCCAAGACGAGCATGTGGCCATGGTCTTCTTACACTCTGCGATTGCATCCTTGTAGGTGACACCTAACAAGTCATGCATCCAACCAGAAATGGCATCTCTGTTCAAGCACAGATGACTGAAAAAGGAACTGATGATCGACAGATGCACTAAGCAGGAAACGACCTCTTGAGTCACCGTCAGCTCCCCAATGTACAAGTGAAATCTATAGTAGTTTGATCGTCACCTCTTTGCAAATGCAGACAAGACTCCATTGTCCACAATGGTTGCTGCATCTGTAGAGTGGTTCCAGACCAGATGTTGGCATTATACCCTGAATCTCTTGACGGATCACACGTTCCTTCAGGATCTTTCCATGGTTCACCTCCTTCCGTGAACCACGATCCTGGAACCATTAAATAAGTTTCATTTTCACTCAAATAGTAAATAAAAATAATGTAATAGATGGTTTTTACCTCCTCAACACTGCTCCACAAGCGAGCATCAATATATTCATCACATGTAATGAGGACCGAGGTGTCCCCAGGGCCGCCCAGGAATGACTCCAGAACAGCAGCTCCCCTGGGTACATTCACCTCCTAAGGTGGAAGTACATCATGTATAGGTACCTCAACGAGTAACTCATCTGGCCTTAGTCGTAGGCTCGTGATGAGAAACCCCGCGCTCCCTATGTGCCGAAGCCGTCGACATTTGACAATCGACGTGAGCCCCAATGGTGACATAATGTCCCCTTCGTGTGTGCCATACCTGCAATAATTACTACTATTAAATAGGTTTTTTGCTAATGATTGCAAATTAGTTTTCGCATGTATCCGACAACTAGTTTCCATATGGCAAATACTATGTCTTTTCCGGGTTTTGAAAGTTTCCAGATACTAGTTTCTGGATGCATCCAGAAATTAGTTTCCGTCCGACACAAGACATAATAATAATGTCAGAAAACTAATTGTCGGACGCATTGTGAAACTAGTTTCTGCAACGATGACGAACGTCAGGGGGTGATAGAGATTGAGTAAGTGGGGGTGGGGGAGGAGCCTAGCAAGCGAGATGGGAGAGAAGTAAGAGACTAAGACTGTAAGAGAGTGAAAAAGGCTCAAACAGAAAAAGGTGGGGGTGGGGACGACTGGGTTGAGGCAATGGGAGTGAAAGTGGGGGTAGGGAAGTGGGTGAGGGTTAGTTTCAAGGAGTATGGGTATTTTGGTCTTTTTGGTGGGGAAGGGGTGAGATAAATGAAAATGGGAGTGTGGCTATAGTAATTGCCCTTGTTTTTTATTCTTAATCCCAGTCACTACCCTAAAGCCCAAACGTATAGTTTATATTTTGGTTAAGTTTAAGTAGGGTTAAATAGCAGTATAGCACATTTCTTCATAATTTAATAGTGCCATGTACTTTAATTTATTTTTGGCTAAATTACAAAATTGGTCCTCTACGTTTATTTTAGGTTTCAATTTGGTCCTCTATGTTTTATTTGTTTCGTTTTGGTCCCTTATGTTTTAAAAGTTACAACACGTTAGTCCTTTCCGTCACTAAAAGCCAATTGTCCGTAGCTAAAAGCCAAATTCTAGCTACGGACAATTGACTTTTAGTGACGGAAAGGACCAAATTGAAAACTAAAATAAAACGTAGAGGACCAAAACGAAACAAATAAAACGTAAAGGACCAAATTGAAACCTAAAATAAACTTAGAGGACTAATTTTGTAATTTAGCCTTTATTTTTTTAGTATTTTGATGCAAGGAGTTATCTAAACACACGTCTTAATAAAGAAAACTTGTCTGTAAAATAAAATTTACAAAAGAATAGTTCTCATCTTATATATATATATATATGTGTGTGTGTGTGTGAAGGGATATAGTTACTCCAAGAGTAACTATATATCTTCTCTCTCTCTCTCTATCTGTTAATGCACGAAATGGTGCAAAGTCGTACCTTTGATCCTCTGCCTGGTAGTTGGAAGATGAGCTCCGCGGTGAGTATTCCTCCTCCGAGCGTGATGTCCTTCCTCCTTCAGACCGGCGGGTGGGGTACCTGCAAAAGGCACTCCGATGCCTAAGTTAGATAGGGCTTTTTAGGGTGAGCGTAGAGCTCGCATCATGGAGATGAGTTTAGGGTTTAGAGAGAGTAGAGAGTCCGCAAACCTGGGGGGTCTAGCTCCCTTTATATAGTGGAGTTGCGTGGAAGGAAGGAAACCTCCGATTCGATTTACTGGCAGTAATCCCTCACGACAATTCGAATTAGCCGATCTCTTCACGATATTTCGCTCTCGCCAAGCCCGTTGCGTGCCACTCGTGATCTTCAATCTTTAGGGCGCCAACGCCCCCAAGTGTTACCTTAGGCACGCCTCGTTCTAGAAGGTTCATGAGACCTGAGTTAGCTCGCCCCTTCCCCAACTCGGCGTTATCATCGGAAAGAAAGTCGGCCGGAGTCAGATGCGCGCGTCTCGGTCGGTGGCAATTCGTCAAGCTCGGCAGGTGAACCGAGCGGCGATGCACTGGTCGGCGAGCATGCTGGGACTCGGCTCGGGGACCGGTCCATAACACAAGCCCCTAGACTCTTCGCCGCGAAAGGTGGAGGGTCTATCCAATGTCCTCGGGTCAGATCCAGTCGAGTCACCAAGGTCGGGCGTGTCCCGAGCTTGTTTGTCCGAGGATCACGCTCCACGTCTTTGCACCTTTACTCGGCGTTACGCCACGCGTGATGGGACTCGGATGGGACGTGCGCTCAACCGTTCCTCTTCCCGCCGTCGATCATCCGATGCGGCACGAACCGCTAGATCTATATCCGCCAGTAAATGTAGGGCTCGGATTGGTTGGCCATTTCGGTGATCGATTAGAGCCGGCTGAGGCCACCAGAACACAAGACAGAAATAAGTGCGGCGACGCGATTAAACAATCTGGGGCTTACATCCCCTTGTAAAGACAGGAAATAAGGTTAATGCACGACACATGTAGCACATGAACCAAGGAAGACTACGCGATCGATCGAGGTCGATACCTCTCACCCGGCTCGGACCTCGAAATCGGACCTCATAGGTCATCTCGGACATTTAGACATCATGCCTCGCAGATCGGATCATCGACCCGGTCATTATATTATTGTGATTGAAACCCATGTAATCGATCGTGGCACTTAGATGGGTCCAACCCGACCTACTACTCTCGACAAAGTTGCTCGGCCACTCGGCAAGCAAGTCTCGGGGACTTATGGTTCAAAATCAACAACGGATCACTCCCCATTCAATAGCCCTCATTCATAGGGTCAAAAAAGAACAAATAATATAGACTTCTTAACTTTTCAAGTTAACAAGTCTAGGGGGGCTTGTGTTACGGACGGCCCGAGCTGGGCTCCTAACTGGATCACCGAGCTGAGCCAAACCAATCCGAGCCCTACATTTACGAAACTGGATATAGATCTAGCGGTTCAGGCCGCATCAGATGATCGACGGCGGGAAGAGGAACGGTTGAGCAGACGTCCCATCTGAGTCCCATCACGTGGCAGAACGCCGAGTAAAGGTGCAGCACGTGGAGCGTGACCCCTCAGACAAACAAGCTTCTGGGACACGCCCCCGACCTTGGTGACTCGACTCGGATACCGACCCAAGGACATTGGATAGACCCTCCGCCCTTTCGTGCGAAGAGTCTAGGGGGCTTGTGTTATGGACCGGTCCCGAGCCGAGTCCTAGTATGCTCGCCGACCAGGTGCAGATCGCCTGCCTCGCTACCCGAAGCTTGACGGTGCCACCGACCTGAGACGCCGCTGCACCCGACTCCGGTCGACTTTCCCGATGATAACGCCGAGCTGGGGAAGGGGCGAGCTAACTCAGGTCTCATGAACCTTCTAAAACGAGGCGTGCCTAAGGTAACACAGGGGTCATTGTCGCCTAAAGATTGAAGATCACGTAGCCGGCACGTAACGGGCTTGGCAGGAGCGAAATATCAGGAAGAGATCAGCTAATTCCCGAATTGTCAGGGAGGGATTACCGCGCGCAGAAATCGGATCGGAGGTTTCCTTCCTTCCACGCAACTCCACTATATAAAGGGGGCTAGACCCCCCAGGTTTGCGGACTCTCTACTCTCTCTAAACCCTAAACTCATCTCCATGATGCGAGCTCTACGCTCACCCTAAAAATCCCTATCTAACTTAGGCATCGGAGTGCCTTTTGCAGGTACCCCACCCACCGGTCTGAAGGAGGAAGGACATCACGCTCGGAGGAGGAATACTCACCGCGGAGCTCATCTTCCAACTACCAGGCAGAGGATCAAAGGTACGACCTTGCACCATTTCGTGCATTAACACTATCTATCTATCTATATATATATATATATATCATTTTCTCGTTTTTCTTTCAACATAAATTCTCAATATAAATTTTTTTTCCCATTTGAAACATACTTCTGGTGACCCCGCAATATCTTAAGTAAAAGGAGCCTCTGGGCTAATCTACGGTCGGTCAGGAGATATAAGTAAAATTTAACCACAGATTGTTTCACCGTCAGGGATCGAACTTGCGTACGAGCTAAACTCGTCTCTTTGAATGGAGCACATTAACCACTTGTGTCCAACCTTGTGGTTAGGGGTGGGCATGGGTTGGGTTGGGTTTGAGGTGTTTAAATACCCAACCCAATCAAATATTTATGAGTTGGGTTGGATCGGTTTAGTCAAATTTTTTTTACGTAACCTAAACCAACCCAACCCGACCTCATATGGGTTGGTCTGGGTCGGGTAGATGGGTTTATTAGTAAAATATTTATTTATCAGGAAAAAATAAAAAATTTGGAAAAAATCGAAGATAAATAGAGCAAAAATATTTATGAAGGAAAAAAAATCACTATCAATGCCTTAAACATTAACTTATCCAACATTCACCTGGTCTGATTGAAAAAACAACAAATATGCAACATAATATTTCATATTTCATAATAATATATAATATTTGCAGAGTAACATAATTTCATATTTTATAATATATTTCATACTTCACGTTATATATAAATCATTCAAAATGCAAACACATATTTCATATTCCAAATACGACTCTATATTCACCTAGGCTTACAGAAAAAAAGTCAATTCGTACAATATACGTGACGTGTCTACTTAGTAAGTAAAAAAAAAAAAGTTTATGTGTTTATTTACAATGGGTTGGATTAGGTTGTTTGGGTTCAGAATCTTCAGACCCGACACCCAACTCATAGGCTTTGGGTCTGCTTCTTTTGAAACCGACCAAACCCAATGAGCCAAACCAACCCGTATTTTTTGGGTTGGGTTGGATTGGATAGATCGGGTTCGCGGGTCAACCCGTACCCGTGCCCACCCCTACTTGTGGTTAATATAAAAACTAATTTAATCCATGTAAAGATATTTAATGATTTTTTAAAGTTAACCAAAATATACAAATAAAGATATTTGAAATTTTTTAAAAATTTAAATTATTTTATGATAAGGAAAGTAACATAAGATAAAAGGCCTAAATATGTCTTTGTCCCTTTGTCAAAAAATAAATATGACTTTTTTTTTTGGCTAAATTATGCTTTTGGTCCCTTATGTTTATTTTTGGTTTCGGTTTAGTCCCTTATATATTACGAGTTTCAACATGGTCCCTTATGTATAAAATATGATCCCTCTTTTCTTTTTTGGTTTGAATTGGTCCCTTATGTTACAAATATTATACCAATGTGATCCTTTTTTTATGCAAAAAAAGGGGATCATATTGGTATAATATTCATAACATAAGGGACCAATTTGAAACTTTTAATATATAAGAGACCAAACTGAAACCTAGAATAAAGATAAGGGATTAATTTGGAGCTTTTAATAGATAAAAGACCAAATTGAAACCTAAAATAAAGATGAGGGACTAAAAGCATAATTTAACCTTTTTTTCCCCATAGGATGCATACATAGGCCTTATACAATACGGGGAGAGGGTCGGACTGATTTGCAGGATCGAACCTTGCACAGTCACCATGATGTCCTGCGGTGCTACCAACTGAGCTACCCATTTGGGACAAAATAAATATGCCTTTGTCCCTATAAGATAGACAAATTTTGATTTTATTCCCTATAAAAATTTTATCATTTGTTGTCCTTATAAAATACAATAATCGTGTGTTTCTAGTCTCTCAATAGAACTATATTTACACGGTTTTTATATTTTGTAGGGATTAAAAAAGAATAATTTTTTATAGGAACTAAAATAAAAATCATCAATTTTACAAGAATCACAATTATATTTAAGCCAAAATAAAATAAACTCAAAATTTCTAGTTTTAAAAATTAATAATAAATTATTAGTGGGGCAAAAGCAAATCAAAGAGTAGTTTATCAACAAAAAAAAATTCAGAGAGTAAACTTTATATCGTAAATTATTAAGCTCTATTGTTTTTGCCCAGATATTGTTCCAAATTTTCAAACATCTTGCAACTCTCTATATCTCTTTCATTTCCTCAGCATATCACTTAGTATTACCTACCAATTGCAAGTACCAACAGTGAAGGTTTTAGTAGAAATGACTGGTCCACAACGTAGTGAACCACATTCTAATCCTCGCTAGGTGTCCGCATTCAGCACCAAATGATTCCACTAATCTATTAGTATATTTTTAAGAAAACTAACTACGTTTAGTTTGGTTCCGCATTGCGCCACAACGTGACGACATATCTCTCTTCTATTATTTTTTTAAAATTTAAGAAAACTAAATACACTTAATTTAGTTATCCACGTTACGTCATATATTTTATATAGAAAAAAATATTTATTGCTGATTTTTTCGTACCAGTGCTGAGTACGGGTATGACAAAAAGACATGTGGGTTAACAACTCATTTCAACCTGTCTTCTCTTCACTTTTTGGGAGTGTGAAATTATCTTTATTCATGTCCAAATTCAACATAGCTTGCTGCTGTCAAGGGATAAAGGAAATTAAGGCTATTTACTTGTGCCTAAATTAGGATCCCCATTTTAAAAGGAAATTAAGGCCATGAATTACAGTGGTCCTAATTAGTCTTAACAAATAAAGGAGCTCGCGTGGTGTTTTGGCCTTTTGGTCTTCCATACATCCCCACTCTATAGCCTAATTTACTTATCAAGCACCAATCTACCTGTGTTGTTTTAATATACCCTTATTAACATCTAAGGTTTAAGTGCATGCATGTATATAAATCTTGTTGGGAAATCGCACTCAAACTCACAAGAACACACAGAGAAAGAGATAGAGAAAACAACACAAGCATATATGTGGTTCACCCTCAGTGTGAGGATTACGTCCACGGGCAGGAGAAGAGAGAAATTCACTATGAATTCAGATTACAAGAGTATGTTCCTCAATTGCTTATCATCCTCTATATATAACAAATAGAGGAAGCAATTACATACTTCACCGTAACAACAAATGTAAAGTAATCGAACTAAACTAAGGCTCATAAACGAAGCCCAACAATGGAAGTGAGATCGACGCCCATCAACCGTATTTGGTATGTGAAAGGAGAGACCAGGCCGGTATCACGAGAGAAAGAGACCAGGCAGTAGACCGTAAAGAGACCAGGTATTTGGTAGACCAGAGAAGAGACCAGATCTTTGGCGCACTGAGGTCGTAATGGAAGCGATGGTTTAAGCCCAAAACCAACAAATCTCCACCTGGGGTCAAACCACTATCGAAACATTTAGCAAATTCTCATCTTCCCTTGAGCGCCATTCAAAGCTGTTATTTCCATTATCAACATTGAGCATGTCCAAACAATGCATGAACTTGCTCTTGGGAACCGGTTTGGTCATGATATCACCGGATTGTCTTTAGTATCAACCTTGAGCACCTTGATTACATTTTCATCCGAATGAAGTGATACCTAACATCTATGTGTTTGGTTCTCTCATGGTGCACTTGATCTTTTGCCAAACAAATGGCACTTAAGCTGTCACAAAATATGATGGCTTTATCTTGTGGAAAGCCTAAGTCACTGATAAGGCCTTTAAGCCAAATGCCTTCTTTTGCTGCCTCTGTCAGGGCCATGTACTCTGCTTCTGTGGTTGATAACGCTACTGTGGGCTGCAATGTAGCTTTCCAACTTACTAAACACTTGCCAACTGTAAAAGCATAACGATGAATGGACCTTCTACCATCAAGATCCCCAAAGATAGTCGGACCGAGAAACCGATGAAGAGAACAAGTAGAATCATTCCCATACACAAGACCAACATCACTTGTTCCTTTGAGATATCTCGAAAACTCTCTTGACAAAGAATCCGTTGCTTCCCTGGCCCGCTCATGTATCTCGCTATGACACTTACAGCTTGTGCAAGATCGGGTCTAGTGCAAACCATGGCATACATGATGTCGCCAATCGCACTAGCATATGGAACTCTCTCCATGTAGTCCCTTTCACCATCGAGTCTCAAACACTTCACCGATTCGATGGTTGCGATGAAGTGGAGTGGTAACAGTTTCTGATAGTCATGCCAAATCTATTTAACACTTTCGAATGTAAGACTGACACAAGAAAAGCTTCTTCTTATCTCTGTCCTGTAGATTTCCATTCCCAAAATCCTCTGCAGCACCAAGGTCTTTCATGTCGAATTCAGAACTGAGAAGAGACTTGAGCCTATTAATATCATTCATGTTTTGAGATGCAATGAGCATGTCATCAACATAGAGCAAAAGGGAGACATAGGAATGATTTTTCTGTATACTCACGTACACACAGGAATCATAAGGACTTCTTTTGAATCCATGGTGAATCATAAAGCGATCAAATCTCCTATACCATTGCCTTGGAGATTGCTTCAAGCCATACAATGATTTCTTCAACTTGCAAACTAATTTCTCCTTTCCTTGTTCTACAAAGCCCTCTGGTTGCTTCATGTAAATGTCTTCCTCTAAATCCCCATGTAGAAAAGCTGTTTTTACATCAAGTTGTTGTAATTCCAAGTCCATATTAGTTACTAAGGCAAGGAGAACCCGAATGGAAGTGTGTCTTACAATTGGAGAGAAAATTTCATTGTAGTCCACACCTTCCTTTTGGCTAAAACCTTTTGCAACTAATCTGGCCTTGAATTTGATTCCATCTACTTTGGAGATTCCAGGTTTCTTCTTAAAAATCCACTTGCTTCCCACCACTTTTCTGCCTTCAGGCAACTTCACCAAGCTGCCATGTATTGTTTTTGTGCAGAGCGCATTTCATCATGCATGGCCGTGAGCCATTTTTCTCGCTTCGAACAAGTAATAGCCTCCTGGAAATTTCTTTGGCTCTTGTGCATCAACATCTTCACAACTTGAAATGCATATGAGAGCATATCTTCATAACCATACCTCTTTGGAGCCTTTCTATTCCTTTGAGACTTTACGATGCCTGCATCTGTTTACATTTCGCTTCATTTCTGAGGAATTTGCAGTGCATGTGATTCTGATTGGTCCGCTTGACTACCCGATTCTCGCTTGATCGTGCCTTTCTCGACTTGATCATTACGCCTTCAATTTCTTCAAACTCCACCGCTTATAGGTTTTGTCACGACTTGGTGATTGTGCAATTTCAGCTTTGTTTTGTAGTAGAGACCTCTCATCAAAGTTTACATCTCTACTCAAAATCACCCTTTTCTCAGATTGTGACCAAATCCTATATCCCTTGACACCCTCACCATATCCAACAAAAATTCCCTTTCTAGCTCTAGGTTCAAGTTTGCCCTCACTAACATGGTAATAAGCAGGACAACCAAAAACTTTAAGCCTAGAATAATCAGCAGGTTTGGAAGACCATACCTCAATTGGAGTTTTATTGTCAATGGGTGAGGAGGGAGACCTGTTGACAATGTAGCATGTCAGAGCAACAGCTTTTCAAATTTCGTAAATGTTTCTTCAACCCTGAATTGGATAGCATACATCTAGCCTTATCCAATAAGGTCCGGTTCATTCTCTCTGCTATGCCATTCTGTTGAGGTGTGTTCCTCACTGTATATTGCCTGGCAATACCTTCAGCTGTGCAGAATTTATTGAACTCTTCAGAATAAAACTCTAAACCATTATCGGTTATTAGTCTTTTAATCTTTCTTCCCACTTGATTTTCTATCAAAGTTTTCCAATTCTTGAAACATTGGAAAGCCTCAGACTTGTGTTTCATCATATAAACCCAAGTCATGCGAGAGTAGTCATCAATAATGGAAAGAAAGTACCTAGCTCCACCTATAGATGGAACCTTTGATGGACCCCAACAATCTGAGTGTATGTTGTCCAGAGTAGCCTTGGTTGTGTGTGAAGCCTTCTGAAATTTGGATCTATGATGCTTACCAAAAACACAATGTTCACAAAATTCCAATGCTCCTCCTTTCTGACCTTGTAACAGCCCTTGATCAACGAGAACTTTCAGCCCCTTTTCACTCATGTGCCCCAATCTCATGTGCCACAGCTGCAGCATGTGAGAGTTTACATTTACGCCACGAAGCGGTTATACGCGTGTCGAGTTGTCCCTTGAAGAATGTATAGATTTACGTGTTTTGAGCCTGTAACACCACAGTCCCTTTCCATTTACGACCGCATAATCCATCCTTGAACATCGCATATGAAGCCCTTTGAATCCAAAGCACCAACAGAGATGAGGTTTCTTTTTAATCCAGGAACATGCTTGACATTGGTTAAGGTTCTAATCACATCATCATGCATTTTGATTTGAATAGAACCTATACCAATTGTCTTGCACGGTTCATTGTTTCCCATGAGCACATTTCCTCCAAGCTTCTCATCATAGGTCACAAACCAATCTTTGTGAGGACACATATGATGAGAACATCCTGAGTCTAGCACCCACTGTTCTGACTGAGTTTGATCATCATTAACAGTGAGAGCATACTCAGAATCCGATGAGCAGTCTTCTTGAGCAGTAGCAGCAACAGATTCCTTCTTCTTCTTCTTAGGACAGTCTTTCTTCCAATGTCCAGGTTCTTTGCAATAGTTGCATATATCTTTCGGATTAACCTTTCCTTTGGAATTCTTCCCCTTTCCCTTCTTCTTGTTTTGATTGTTCGCTGAATTTGCTGAGTTCTTGACAAACAGACCCGAGGCAGAATCATCACCTGTTCCAGATGCCTTCAATCGAAGCTCTCTAGAATACAAGCTTGTCTTGACTTCTTCTAGAGTGATGCTCTCTTTACCAACACTAATAGAACTTACAAAGTTTTCATAAGATGGTGGCAAAGAAGCTAAAAGAACCATGGCAATGTCTTCATCCTCCATCTTGACATCAATGTCCCGCAATTCAAGCAGGATTGAATTCAATTCATCAAGATGCTCTTTCAGTTTTGACCCTTCTTTCATTTGAAGACTGAATAACCTCCTCTTAAGCAACAACTTGTTGCTCAAAGATTTGGTCATGTATAGGTTCTCCAATTTGAGCCATAACTTAGGTGATATCCTCTTGACAACTTCATAGAGGACTTCATCGGATAGGGATAGGAGAATCAACGAGTGAGCTTTCTCCTTATGTTGTGTTGACGAATCTTTGGCGGCTTTTCGGTTTGGTCTGATAGAGGGCCCAAACCCCTTGTTCTTTGAGAAGTGCACGCATCTTAATGCGCCAGAGATTGAAACTGTTCCTCCCATTAAACTTCTCGATCTTGATTGTGTTTGACATCTTTCTTGGACAGACGGTGGAGAAACTCCACTGTAAAAAATAGAAGAAAGAAAGAACTGGGAGTGATGCCCTGCACCGAGAAGCACCACAAACTGAACAAACACTGAGTCACAAGATTAACAGAATGCAATGTGGATCTTGAACATCCACCGAAAGCGCAGCGGAAGGCAGACGAGGAGGCTTGGATCGAGTCTCGCTCTTGATACCGATATGTTGGGAAATCGCACTCAAACTCACAAGAACACACAGAGAAAGAGATAGAAAACAACACAAGCATATACGTGGTTCACCCTCGCAGTGAGGATTACGTCCACAGGCAGAGAAGAGAGAAATTCACTATGAATTCAGATTACAAGAGTATGTTCCTCAATTGCTTATCATCCTCTATATATAACAAATAGAGGAAGCAATTACATTACTTCACCGAACAACAAATAGCAAGTAATCGAACTAAACTAAGGCTCATAAACGAAGCCCAACGGCGGAAGTGAGATCGACGCCCATCAACCGTATTTGGTATGTGAAAGGAGAGACCACGCTGGTATGCGAGAAGAGACTAGTATTTGGTAGACCGTAAGAGACCAGGTATTTGGTAGACCAGAAGAGACCAGATGCTGGCGCACCAGAAGCTGTAATGGAGCAGTGGTTTAAGCCCAAAAAACCAACAAATCTGATCAGTTTTGTTCTTCGGAATGAAATGAAAGTACATGTATTAATCCAATGCAGGGGCATCCATTTGTTCCATCCTTAATTCGTACCACAACATTCTCCTGTTTGCAATTACTTTTCTATATGCATCATATGTATCCAACTACTCCTCTTATGAGATAATAATAATCAAGGAGCTAGCTAGGATCGAAATCATTTACATTTCCTATTTTTGTTTCTGGAGGTACCTTCAATTGTAACTTCGTGTCAGAGTTTTATGGTGGTAATTCTATTGAAATCAAGGCAATAAATAGTGTTTAGGTTGTAATGTACTTATGTGCTTGATTTTGTTCAATTGTATGCAACTGATGATAAATTTATTTATATTGATAGTGTCGTTTTCTAGTTTGATTGAGGACAAATCAAGAAACTAATTAAAGTTACCAAGAAAGTAGATATTACTTCATTCTTCTCATTTTGGATGACTAACACATAATAACAAGAAATTAATAAACATGTATTATAAAAAAATTGATGCTATAATGATGGGAAAATGCCTGAGTGATATAATGAATCAAACTATGGTTTTTCTCATAGCTAGTTGCACCATTTTGTGTAAACAAAAGATGAGCATGTTATATATGTCTAATCATGCGATTGACTAACTAACCAATTACCAATAAAGCAAGCTCCTGAATCCTGATCCAACATTCTAACTCTCTGTTTTGTATAGATCTGTGTACACATGTCAAGTTGTACACTCTGTTTAGCTTTACAAAAATGAAAAAGAAGAAAAAAGCTATGGAAGAAAAGGAGAAAGAAAAATGGTATTCCATTCATCTTGTTGGTAGGAATGGGAATTCCCCCCCCCCCCCAAAAATACTCTTAAATAAAATTTACATTTATGACCCACTCAAATATGTTTTGAAGTTTATATGTCATTTAACAGATTATTTTTATATCATTTTCTATAAAATTAAACAAAAAAAAAAAAGAAGAGAGAAAAATATTATTTTTTTCTTCAATCAAACAATTAAATATCATGATATTTTCTATTTTAGTTTTTGCCCAATTTTATTTCTTTGTACTCTTTTTCTCCTAATTAAACCAAAGTGCTAGTGCGATGGGCCAAAGGGCACTGTCACACCCGTTGATTAAATTTAACGCGAGCAAACCCAATTCGGTATTTGGAATTTTGGGGTGTTCAAAGAAGAGGTCAGGACTAGTTATGTTTGTATCTTTCCAGAACTTAAATATTGACCGGACCAAATTTTAAACTCGACTCTAGACTCGAGTAAATCCGATGATGTTCGAGTCTAGATAAGACCGAGTTTAAGTGGAACATTATGGCTTGGTTGACCCGAAGGACAAATAAAAAAGTTTTTAAACTTATCATATAGTTATATCTAAAAGAAAAAATGTTCATCTTATTAATAAATATATCATATACGCTATAATTTCTCTTATATAAGACACAATTTTCTACTCCATTATAATTTTAGGATATTTTTATAAGAGAAAAATAATAATATATCTCTTACATGTTGAGTGTGTTTTCAAACTAAGAAAAATATGCAAAAATTCAAAAAATAAAATAAAATTCTAAGGCATATACGTAAAAGGGGATCAAATTTTAATTAATAG
The DNA here is from genome assembly GCA_037113605.1 of Calophaca sinica. NCBI lineage: Eukaryota > Viridiplantae > Streptophyta > Magnoliopsida > Fabales > Fabaceae > Calophaca > Calophaca sinica. Next base: position 126,361,969 of record CM073732.1, read on the forward strand.
ATAAAAAAGGAGATAAAAATGCTAATAATGCCCAATAGGTCGTACCTTTTTGTCAGTATACATGGTTTTTTTACTTTATAAAAACCAATAACAAATAACTTTTTTGTTGATAGACCTAACATTAAGGTTTTAGTAGCTTTACCCTTGAGCCGACCTAGATATATATACATAGGACGGGTCGAGCGACCCAAATGCTAACTTGAACCGTCCCTAACTTGACACCGCATCTTAAAATAAAACCCTAACCTATCTCTACTTTCTTGTGAGACTAGGTCGAACCCGACCTTAAATAACTTGGGCTGGGCTGGGTCACCCGGCCTGTCTTAAGCACCCCAATTGGAATCTGACGGAAAAAAAAAACCACCCCAATTGGAATGAATAGTAGCAGCAGCAGCAGCCCAGTGTCATATTCACTCCCACAAACATGTGGCACCTTCTTCCTTCACTCGAATCAAATACGCCAACAACCGACCAAGTTTATACAAAAAAGCCTCACATCATAGAAATAGAAACAGACAACAGTAATAAATAATAAAGGTAAACGCAAAGCCAAATTAAGCTCCGTTTACTTTAACCATAGTGCCTGACTTGACTCAAGTCGTGCCTTTGTATAAATATTGATTTAAATTATGTTTTATTATCTTATCATAATATAAATAGAATTTAAAAATAACATTATAAATTAACTAATAATATACTATATTCGGTCTCATATATAAGAGACAAATACATTTTCTAGGTTTATTGAATAACCGATGTATCTGGCAGACCAGATACATCGGTTATTCAATAAACCTAAAAAGTGTATTTATCTCTTATATATGAGATCGGATGTAGTATAATGCAATTATGTGTAAAATTTATTTCCACTAATGTTATCTATCTAGTCTAGTTATTAAACTGAGTCTGAGTCAAAAAAAAAAAAGTTATTAAACTGAGTCTGATACCATGGGTACGTGACAGAGAGAACACCACGACAGAGATTCCTCAGAGAGAATGGGTCCCCAAGCCTTTATCGTCATCATTTATCACCATGATGGTGGGGTCCTCGCATTATCATACGTTAAGTTGTTGCGTCTTTCATTCATTCATCAGTGTGGAAAGAATGGATGCCAACGAGGAACAGCTACAGTAAGCCCTCCGTGATGCTGACACGTGTCCAACCCCAACCAATGCCACATGTTCCTGCTCGTGCGTCGATCTCTAGCACACTTTGTGTGTAAGTATAGATAAGCTCCCCTGGATGCGTGGTTTCATTTCCTCCACAACTTCACTCCCTCACTCACAACTCAAAGTCATATAGTAATTCTAATTACTAGCTAGTGCAATGCAAAACAGCAAATAATAAATCAAAAAATTTAGTTGGGTGGGGATGGGGTACGGTATGGTATGGTATGGACCATTGTAAATAAATACAGTAATGTGGAGTTGAAAATGGAGATGGATACATACATTACATACATACATGCACTCAGTCTCAGAGAGGCCAGAGCCTAGCTAGCTACCTTTATGATGATATAATCAATTATCGATCGGTGTCAGGCTCAGACCGGATCAGAAGTGAGGAAGGTGGACAGCGACACCCTTTCTCGTTTGTTTTGGCTTGCTTTGTTGCTTTAAAAATCTCTCTCTGTTTTTTTCATCGTGGCATCTTGTTTTGGGCTGTCACAAAAACAATCGCGAGAAATTTATGTTCGTTTGTCAATTTCTTCTCGGGACCCAGTTCCTTCTGTCCTGGTTATGTGGGTCCAATTTGGTTTTTGACAACAACATTCATTCACAATTTTCGTTAACCAAAATCGATTCTTTTGCCCTATCGGATGCATGTGACCTTTTTTTTGGTGGAGCACCTCACCAGCTCACCTTAGCCTTAACTTGACCCCGCCAAGTCTACTTAATTTGGAGATATTAGTGCAAAGACTGAAAATATGGGATTACAATTACTATAAGCACAAATTAATGAATGAATGAATGAAGTTATTCAGAAGAGACTTCCAAACGGATTGAGTGTGTGGGCAATCCGGATTCACTTTAGACAAATTATCTATGATTCATATAGTCACATAATTTGAACCGTTCGATCTTAATTGGACAATGTACATTCCAAATTAAATTGAATTTTGTGTCTCATTTACTTAACACAAAATGTGTATCATCCGAAACGATCCAGATCATCTAACTATATGAATACGTGATCGCATATATGAAGTACAGATTCATGTGTGGGACGGCAAAATGGGTGATTTGTTCGCAAGTTATGATAATTTGGTGACGGCAAAATGAGATTGGTTGAGGGCCAGGTCCAGGGGAAGCTGGCTGTACTGTACCAATTCAATTCTTCATTTATTTTCTACATTAATAATTTATTTATGGTTTCTCTCCATGTGTCTATCATTTCATCATCTTGTCTTAATTGTCTCGACGTTGTGTGTCGGTATCAATGTTGATTCTTAACCAACCAATCCAATTTCTTCTCCGAACCACATCCTTTTGGCTGATTTTTAGTAGTAGCTAGTAGTAGTAACTCTTTTTCATTTTTTTTTTATATTTGGAGTATTTGTTGTCTTTTTTTTTTTGTCTTTTTGAGGCCATTTATTTGCTGTCTTAACGTCGTCGTTATTGTCCTTTGTTTCTTTCTTCATATGAAATATTAAAGCATACATTAAACTTATTTAAATGACATTAATATTGTTTTATAACAATAGACCCGGATTTGAATACATAGATTATTAGATTGATGTTACATAAAAGATGGTTTTGCCGACGTAGCAGCTTCTCCTGTTGTTGTTAGTAAAGCATTGATTCCTAAGCTTTTGTCGCAGCAGCTCAGGAAAGTTATTCCTTTTAACTCTTACAGGATGCTATAACCTATCAATGTGAGTATATATGTGACTATATGTTTATATGCCCTGACATTTTGCTTACTAATATCGGCTATATATCGTACGTGCCGGTGGTTTCCCTTTGTGGTGTACCTATTGATTTTGTCGCCTTGTGCCTGCCTGGTTATGAATTTTTTTTTTTTAGTTTCAATTATTAGTTCTTTTTCCCGGGATTTCTTGTTCTTAATAAGGAAAAAAAAAATGTTAATATTGTAGTTGTTTCTTTTCATTTTTGATTTCCAAGTGAAGCTTCATTGATTTGGTATGTTTGTCAAAATCAAAAATTAATAGTGGTTGCAATATTCATTGCCAATAACTTTTGTTTTGGACCAAGAGCAACATACTTTGAAGTAAAATGAATGTGTACAAGAGAGAGAGAAATAAAAAGAAAAGGAAAATAACAAATTTAAGAAAAGATGTGATTGAAAAAATAGAAAAATTGTGTTTATAAAAACTCTGCTCTAAATTACAATTTCCAGCAGTAGAACATCACTCAAGTAACTTGTAAGTTAAAACACAAATTAATGATTGTAGTAGGGACACATATATATATATATATATATATATATATATATATATATATATATGTATATGTAGCGGAGAGTTTGTAGATTTTTTTTAATATTAGAAAGTTAAGGTGAGTTGAGTCCCAGGGGCCCCGAGTTAGGGAAAACCTCAATGCTCTTTAAACGCCTCTGAAGATTTACATATTATCTTAACAAAGATCTTTCGTTGCGAGATTGAACTCACGTCGTTATGAAATATGAATTAATCCTTCATTAAGTGAATCCAACTTTCGTTGGCGAGTTTGTAGACTTTTATCAATGCAAGCAAATTAATAAGTTATTGCTACAATTTCTTTGTTAATTTTTCTATAAAGTCAATAGGCCCTAAAGAAATTATGTGTCCTGCAGTTGGCAAGAAAAGAACAAGATAAACTTTCCGTGTTACTCTCGTTTGTCATGACCAAACGAGGTTCTAGAAAGCCAGGTCTTGGCATGACGGTAACGTTTCATTAGCCCATGAATCACCAATCACCAATTACATAAAAGCTAACCTCACAAATGTGGACATCTCCATCTTGCTTGCTTCGATCGGTGTCCTTTTCACAAGTGACACGATTTTTTCTTCACCATTTGATCTCATAAAAACGGAAAGAAAAAGAAAAAGAAAAAAAAAAGAGGGAAGCAACAAACGACTTTACCAATATTTTATTTTATTGTAAATTTGTTTTTGTAAATATCATAATTGTTTGATTGATTCCATATGTATAATTTAATGATCAAAATTGAGGTGTTGGAAGGAGGAGGGAGGAGGACCGTGGCAAAAAAAAAATACTAACATAACAATTAACAACTAATATTTACTATTCAAAAAAGAAATATCAAAATTGAGCACGGAAAATTCACCAAAAAAAGAGGGATGAAGACGAAAAACGTCTGTGTCATTCATGCTTACAATTTGATTGATACAAGGCTTAGTAGTAACTTTACTTTTTGGATCCAAAAGGCTAATTAGAAGTAGTTGTACACATTTTCATGACCATACAATAGTAAAATGAAAGAAACAGCCCATGCTCAAGAACAGGAGGCCCACATTTTTCAATTTTCATTATTTTTCTTTCATTTATATAATGATTTTCTCCTTTATTATTTATTATTTGTGTACAATGTAAGTATAGATTACTAATCTCTCTTTCCCAAAATTTTACGTGTTTTATCTTTTTATTTTTGTCCCAAAACATTAGTTGTTTTAGAGATCCAAAGCATAATTAAGCATTTTTTACCACTATACCCTTAAATTAATTTCACATATTAGTTGTTGTTTATTTTTACTATGTAGTTTTAGTGGAGTATTAGTAATTTTTAATAAATTTTATATTGAAAAGTAATATATTTATTAAAAATATTTTAGTCAAATTTTGTCTAAATTAATTATTTCTTAATCTGTGTGTCAAAACCTTAAACAATTAAAGTAAAGTTTTGGGACGGAGGGAGTGTTAGATTAGATATATAAATAAAGGGTCTAGAGTGAGTGTGAGTAGGGAGGTGTCCACCTAAGGCCAACCATTTCAACGAAGACTTGCTTTCACACTAACCTCATCCGACCAAAAAATCGCGGGCCCTCACTTCCCTGCCACCATCCCCACAACCCGCATCATGCGTGTCTTATACGCGCGTTAATCGCTTGCAGAGTATAGGGACTCTTTTTTCCCCCTGTAATTGTAATTATAATTTTAAATAAATGTTGCTTAAATTGTAATTTTAAATAATAAATGTTGCTTAAAAACACCGAAAGTCATGCTTTTTCGAATACACACATTAAAATACTTGAAAACGGAGAACTCAACAACACACACCAAAGTTTTCTGTCAAAAAAAAACACACACACACACACACCAAAGTTTCCTTTATAATGCCTTTATTTTGTGATTATTATTATTATTATTATTATTATAGATTAAAAATGTTTTTAATCTTATAAAATACCTTTCTGAGTTCTTATAAAAATAATTTTTTTTAATGTTTAGTCCCCAATTTAGCGATTTTAAAGACTAAAAAGACAAAAAAAAATATCAAAATCATCAAATTTGAGACTAAATATTCGTAAAAAAAAATTTATTTTTAACTCTATAACTACTACTATTATATTATGATGATAAATGTCCAAATGCGTAAAATCATACCCAATCATCCAATTAGGGATTAGTCTCATGACAGACCTAAGGAACTAAGCCGTGGGATACCCTGATGAACCTACTTAATTTTTTTTCGACCAATTAGAGTAAGTTCCAAAAAAAAATAGTACTCCATCCGGACTTATTTATAAGCAAACTAACCTAATTTCACATAAATTAAGAAAGTTAGTTATATTTATTTAATACTCTTGATTTCATATAAAAAATAAACTAGACTTACTAATATACCCTTAATTTATTATTTCCTCCGGACTCATTTATAAGCAAAAAAATCCTTTCAACATTATTTAAAAATGTATGTATCTTGTCCAAAATTTGGGCCAAATACATATATTTTTTAATAAATGTTAAAATGACATTTTTGCTTATAAATGAATCCAGAGAGAATAACTTTTTTTTTTGGGAGTGTATAATACTCTTAAAAAAAATTAAAATTAAGTAAGAGTATATTTAAAAAAATAGCATTAAATAAAATAGAATTAGTTAAAATTTATTTATATTTGAGTGTAATAAAATAAAACAAATGCGTTACTTTGTCAGCTTATGACTTATTGCTGGTACTGGCATATAGTCAGTGGTAGGGATGTTGAGTTAGAGTTTAGCAATAACACTGAGCAAACAGTGTCATATAATGAATCAATAATCAATTACCACTGCCACCAGTCCGGCCAATTTTAACATCACTCAGCTTTGTTTTCCATTAACTCGCGACATCTTCTGACAAAGTACCGTAACATTGTGGTAATTATTTCTATCTCTCTTTCTTTTTTGGAAATTACCCACTATCTTTATCATATCATGTCATGTCACCATAATTTGTGAGCCAAAAAGACAATTATAAATTATGAGCCAAAAAGACAATTCCATTACTGTTCTCATCAGTTTATTTATAATTATTTAATTTAATGCTATATAATAAAATACTTAAAAAAATAGGGAAAAAAAAATGAATAGGCTTGGTTTGATTGTTTATTTTATAGGCTTTGGAGAGTGCCTAGTGTCCGTGTCTCTGTGTGTGTGTGAGTGAAAGAGAAAAAAAGTTGTCCCTTTCTTTTCCTTCTTTCTCTTTCTCTGAGATCTGAGAGAAACCAAAGGATAAGAAAAAGAGAAGAAAAATCAGGTGAGATAGGTGACGTCTTTGCATGATGAAGCTCGTGACCCTTGTTGTTGATGAAGTGGAGGTATGATTCAGAATCTCTTTCAGTATAGTAGCTGCTGCTGCTGAATTTCTGATTTATGAAATTGAAAATCACCTTCTTATGTTTCAGGTTCTGCCAAAACGAAGGCTTTGTTGTTATTATATTGACTAAAGCAAAAGAAAAAAAACCAATTGAGAAAGGAAAATTCAGCAACACCAAAACCGTGAAGGGGTTTGGAAAAAAAACTGAACGTGCAATCAAACTGTTCTGGGGAGTTGAAGTTTCTGTCTTTCCTTTGTGGGGTTTGAAGATTCGCGCCGTGGAACCAAGCAATCCAATTTTCTGCGACACATTTTTCACTCTCTTTCTTTTCTGCCCGTGATAAAAGGTAAAAACAGAGTCCTCTGTTTTATTTCAATGGTTTGTTGTAGCAAATCAACAAAAAAGTGGCTTAGTTTCTGATTGTTCTTTCAACCCATTTTGGATCTCGTTTGATTTCACAGCATCAACACGAAAGAGAGAACCATCAACACACAAAAAAAAAACCAAAGCTTGTGCCACTGTTTGATCACTTTTTTCAAACCAATGAAGGAAGCTGAGAAGAGCTTGGATCCACAACTATGGCACGCATGTGCTGGAGGAATGGTTCAAATGCCTCCAGTGAACTCCAAAGTGTTCTACTTCCCACAAGGACATGCGGAACACGCACAATCCAACGTTGATTTCGGAGCTTCCCTTAGGATTCCACCACTCATACTCTGCCGCGTGGCTGCTGTCAAATTCTTAGCCGACCCAGAAACCGATGAAGTCTTTGCAAGGATAAGGCTGATTCCCTTGAGAAATTCAGAGCTTGAATACGAAGATTGTGATGCCCTTGATGGTAATGCTTCGGAGAATTCGGAAAAGCCTGCGTCTTTTGCAAAGACTTTAACTCAATCCGATGCAAACAATGGTGGGGGGTTCTCTGTTCCGAGGTACTGTGCAGAAACCATTTTTCCACGGCTTGATTACTCGGCGGAGCCGCCGGTTCAGACGGTGATTGCTAGGGATGTTCACGGTGAGGTTTGGAAGTTTAGGCATATTTATAGAGGGACGCCACGTAGGCACTTGTTGACGACCGGGTGGAGTAGTTTTGTGAATCAGAAAAAACTGGTTGCTGGGGATTCTATTGTATTTCTGAGAGCTGAAAATGGTGATCTTTGTGTTGGGATAAGGAGGGCTAAGAGGGGAATTTGTGGTGGGTCAGAAACACCTTCTGGGTGGAGTTCTGGGAGTGGAAGCTGTGGGCTTGGACCTTATGGGGCTTTTTCTGTTTTCTTGAGAGAGGAGAATAAGTTGTTGAGGAATGGTTGTGGGAACTTGAGTCCTAATGGTGGTGGTGGGAATTTGGGTGGAAGAGGAAAAGTGAGTGGTGAATCTGTGAGGGAAGCTATGAGATTGGCTGCTAGTAATCAACCTTTTGAGGTTGTTTATTATCCTAGAGCTAGTACACCAGAGTTTTGCATTAAGACTAGAGCTGTGAGGGCTGCTATGAGAATTCAATGGTCTTCTGGGATGAGGTTTAAGATGCCCTTTGAAACTGAGGATTCTTCAAGGATAAGCTGGTTCATGGGGACCATTGCTTCTGTTCAGGTTGTTGATCCTATCCGTTGGCCTAATTCCCCTTGGAGACTTCTTCAGGTACTTCTCTCATTCGGATTTTATTTATTTATTTATTTTGGAAAACATGCTTGCAGTAATCTGGCTCCTGCACTATTTGTTGACAATTTGATATGAGCCAGAAAGGGGTCAATTTTAATGTCTTTTTGGAGTCTGCTCTGTTAAGGTTCACTTTTATGAAGGTCTCTTTGAGAGTTTTGTTATGTTAATATATGTAAAATAAAATGCTTGCAGTTCTTAATCCATGAATATCGTGGTTATACTTATTTTTGTTGTTTCTATGTAAAAATACTCTTATTCCTTGATTTGAAATGCCCATTTTTTATTGGGAGAAGAAATGTTTGTTGTTGTTACTTGATTGTATTCTAACCAAGGTTTATTGCGGTGTCGCGTTGTGGTCCTTGACATTGCGGAAAATTGTGCTCAAATACAGTTGATGCGGTTTCAATTGCAATCGCCGCAGAGACATCACAGAGACATCATAAACCTTTTCGTTGCGACTCATATAGCAGTCGCATACTTTTTTTTTTTTAAAAAAAAAAAACCCTGATTCTAACCGTAGTTCAGTTGAATTTAATCTTGTAGAAAGGCTTGTTAAGCAGCTTTGATTGATCTTGCTAATATCACTGCAGGTTACTTGGGATGAGCCAGATTTGCTGCACAATGTGAAGCGTGTAAGTCCATGGTTGGTTGAGTTGGTATCAAACATGTCAGTAATGAATCTCACACCCTTCTCTCCACCAAGGAAGAAGCTTCGTTTTCCACAACATCCAGATTTCCCTCTTGATGTTCAGTTTCCAATACCAACATTTTCAGGCAACCTCCTTGGACCTAATAACAGTCCTTTGTGTTGTGTATCTGATAATGCTCCTGCAGGCATACAGGGAGCCAGGCATGCTCAAATTGGAATATCTCTCTCAGATTTCCACCTTAATAACAATAATAATAATAATAGAAAACTTCATTTAGGGGTGCTTCCAAGTAACATCATCCACCATACTGGAATTTCTAATGGCAACATCATAACAAATCATGATAAGAGCAAAGAGAGTTTATCATGCTTGCTGACCATAGGAAATTCTCAAGAGAGTTTGGAGAAATCTGATAACAATGTTAATAAGAGACACCAATTTTTGCTTTTTGGTCAACCAATTCTCACTGAGCAACAAATCTCTAGTGATCATGTGTTGTTGTCTCAGAAGAAAAATTCACCAAAAGATCATGAGAATAATGAGGAGGAGAAAGAGAAGTGGTTTTTCAGTGACTCTCAAGAGATTGATACCGGTCATTGCAAGGTTTTCTTGGAGTCAGATGATGTTGGAAGGACCTTAGATCTGTCACGTCTTGGTTCGTATGAAGAACTGTGTAGGAGACTTGCCAACATGTTTGGAATTGAAAGGTCTGAAATGTTGAGTCATGTACTCTACCGTGACGCAACTGGTGCTGTTAAACAAATTGGTGATCAACCCTTCAGGTATTACTAGTATTATTCTTGTTTCATGTTTTTATCAATATGAATATTTTATTGGAATGCCACGGTGACATTGCAGTGACTTCATGAAGACAGCAAAAAGATTGACAATTCTGACGGATTCAGGCACCAAAGATACTAGAAGGTGTGACATAAAAAAAAAGTTGGATATTTATTCAATTATTCATAGTCTTTTTGTGCAAGTTTTCCTCTATGTGACTTTATAAGGATCTGTTTTTGCAGGATGTGTATTACAGGAACTCGGAATGCCGAGCGTGGATTGGATGCATCAAATAAGACAGGCCCTCTTAGCATATTTGCTTAATATAATATGATGTTGCATCATGAGACATTGTTTTAAGATGTGAGAAGTTGAAAGACATAATCTTAATTACTTGTTAAAGAGACCTATATTGGAGTCTTGATTTTTGTAGAAAATAATTATAATTATTATTCGCGGATCATGCATGATTACTATTCTAATGTTAACCAACATTAGGTTTTCCATTGGCGACTTTTTATTTAAGGTGCTGCGCGTTACACGTCAATAGTTTATGTAGTTAAGGGAAAATTTGAGTATGATATGTTGACGGAAACCGAGGTCAACAGTTGAAGCAATCATGTTCGCTTCTTTGCCACTGTAAAATAATTGACGTGATCTGTTGGCTAAAGTATTTCTTAGTACGTGTTTGTTTTGGTATCAATTTGAGTTTTAACGCCTTTAAACATGTAAGTTAGAACTACAATTGTAGATGAAGTAGACATTTGAAGTGTTTTGATGTTAAAACAACACCCGCTACGAAATCTTTTATTTTTATTTATAAAAAGCCGATACGAAAACATTGATCGGGTCATGTGTGTGCTGTGCGTATCATTTGATCGTTGTTCATTGAAATACTATCACATTAATATACTCCATCCAGACCATAATAAGTGTTGTATTTGAAAAAAAAAAATTAAGTTTTAAAGTAAATGTTATTTTATCTTTTCAAAGTAATATTAATTATCCTTTTATTTTTACTCTCAAATTTATAATGTGTACATCACTCTAAAGTTGCATAATAAAAAAAATGCAAACACCTTTGATTAAAAAAAAAAAATTCAAACCCCAAGAAATTGGTCTAATAAAATATAACAAGACTTGTATATGATATATTGCGAGTGTTATTCCCTTACCCTAAGTTTTTTCTTATAAAAAAAGTATATCAATTCAAAAATATTTTCATGAATATAGTACTAAGTAAGTTTATATAATTCGTTGTTAATATTAATTTTTTTAAAACAATATGACATCAAGTTAGGAGTTTAGGACAAATCACACAAGCATATATAACTTTTGAAATTTGAACTCAGGCCTAATTTATTTCCAATTGGGACGGGTACCCATGATTCCACATCCCTACTATTATGAGTTCACAAAACCCAGAGTAATTATGTTCATTGGACACTATTTTTTGTTTTCTAGGTTTCACGCTGAAACCTTTTATGCATAAAAGAAGGGAGGATTCATTGAATTATATTGGTGTGGAGAGCAGATTAAATGTCCTATCGAAGCTGTTATTTTTTACTAATAACATTAGAATAAATCCGTAGTGGGATCCATCTTCTGATTGTACTAAGGTTTAAGAATTCGATCTGGTTTTACGAAATTGGCTTCTAGTATTAGGTGTTGACTTTTCTTAGACTTGCTATTGTTACTGGTTTAGGTTTCAATTTTTAAGTTATAAATATATGAGGCATACTACTTTTATAATTCATGGTTTCCTATTTGTAGGTATTATTATATGAAATTTAGTCTACTTTACGGCTTTACCATCTTAAGATAATGACATTTGATAAATAAAGGCACAATATATAGTAAAAGGGTAAAAGGAAGACTTTGTCTCTTGTGAAATGCAATTTTAATTTTTTTTAGTATTTGAAAGTTGCCACGGCAAGCTACTGATCAATCACTCTGGATGTGGAATATGAACAAACATATGTTGTCTCAAAAATTAATGTTTCTTTGTCTCCCACCAATTAAAGGTTGGGGATATGCATATGTGTTAATAAGTTATAATTTTATTTTATTATGTAACAAATTGTCCTTAGTGGAGAGACACAAAATATGACAAGAAAGTGAGACAAGAGATTTTCATATGTGGAATATGTGCTCCATCCACATAAACCCCACATTGAACTCTTTGACTACTACCTCCTTAATTTCAAATTCAACCTATAAAGGCCAAGAAAATTGAAGCAATTTTTGTGTTCTAAAAGTTCTTCTGTATTTATAAACTTAGAAATTAGAATATATATATATATAAATAGTCACCATGTAGGACCCCTCTCCCGTGCCAACAGTATCATCTCACCATGTCAAAGCAAATATTAAAAGAACAGCCCCACAAAAATCATCTGCATTATTCATATTTTTGTATATTATATTATATTATATGGTTTGGTTTAACCAGCAAGAAATTATAATTGTAGTCCCGTCCCATCGTTGATTCACTGTCAATTTCCTAATCATCTAGCAATTGTCAAAGAAAAAACTTGAAAATGGCATTCAACCTAATTAATCTACACCATTAGTATGTTTGTTGGTGCCGTGGTGGCAATTTGATGAATAATGGGATCTATATTATAATAAATCTTGCGGATTGAGCGTACGTGTTTGGTTTTTTCGGTGCAAAGTGTGTGAACATATGTTTACACTTTTTAACCGGTGAGAGGCAAAATTAATCTTGTTACCTCAAATTGCGCAAATGTATGAATTGCAAGAGTTCAATGTTCTTCCAGAAATTTGAATTGCTTTATCGCCCATGAGTGAATTATTATAAGATTAGAAGTTTTCATTATTCAATTGATACATTATTCCAATGAATCATCAACCCTAAATACCTGGTTTTGATATTGTTCTGGTATACCAGAAGTCTCACATCGCTAGGAAATCGAGATTAAGAGTAGTTTATCAACACCCACTTCAATCGATCCACCAAAACACTTTTTAAAGACAAAACCGTGAAGGCTCATGTGAGAGTTAAAGCGGACAATAATTTGGGGAAAAAACAATGTTGATGAATTGAGGTGGGAATTGATATGAAGAAAGCCTAAAATAGAATACATGAAATATGGCTTTTGAATATTTGTTGATGCAATTTGACGGGGAAAGTGGGTTTGGTCTAAGATGAGTGGAGTGCAATGCATGGGGCTGATGAATTGGATCCTGTTTGCACGTGAGACGTTGAAGACTGAGTAGCACAGACAGGTTGTTCATGTTCATGATATCCCAATCCCAAGAAAACCACCTTAACATGAGTGTTTCGTTGAGTCCTAAGCAAGCCACTCTGCCACACGTGGGAGTGGGACCGGACCAATACCAAAGCAGATGAGGATTGAGGTGAGGTGAGGTGAGGTGTGGTGAGGTGATACTACTACTAATACCGCAATTCCAATTTTGACAAACACTTTCACGTGCTGTGTCGCCGTTTTGATGGTCGAGCCTTTTGCTCATTTTTATGCCGTTTCGCCATTTCACATTTTTCACTCCCCACTATCCTATTACACCTCTCTCTCCTTTCAATTAAAATCCTCATAATCAAAATTCAGGTGATTAATACTCCTTTTGCTCTGAAATATAAGTAAAAAATCTCTAAAATATAAGCAAAAACCGTTTTTCTTTATATTTCAAAGACTTTTTACTTATATTTTAGACTAGGGAGAGTAACTGTGAACCAAAGCTTGGAACATAATGAACTTTATGTCGGTAATTGTATTGTGACTTTGCTTGGTTCAACATAAGTATGTCATGTAACTTAAATGAGGATCACTGTCGATTTGCAAAACTATAATTGCAAGCTTGACCGTATCAAAGTAACATTACTACTCAGGTCAAATGGTCAAAGGGGCAGGCATTGGAAGTGTGTGTCCAAATAAGAAGAAAAATATGGAGGCATGGCAATTCACAAAGTACAAAGACAAAGAATACTCGTTCCGAGGAGTTGAATTCCCTTGTTTTCAGTTACAAAGCCGCAGTTTATGGACCTTGTTTTCTTTGCATTGGAATAGGGAGGCATCTTCCTTCCACATTTCCCTTATTAAAACTTTGTTAATCTTTCCCTTTTTGCGGCATTACATTGCTTATCTTGCCTTGCTGCATTCACTCATTAATTTCCATCTCGTAGTTTTGGTCATTTCCACCCTTATTCTCTCTGTTTTATAATATTAAATAATATATATATATATAGGGGTCATATTTTATGTGAGAGTGAGAGGAGCAAATCTAGGCCATACAAACCATACATGGATGACCAAGATTAAAAGTTAGTTAGAATTTAAAAAAGTCACATGCCAACTTAAAAAAGTCACATGACTTTTTTGTTTTAATATTAACCATTCATAATTGGATTTAATGGCTATGATTTGCTCCTCTCATTCTCACATAAATAAAGCCCTCTTATATATATATATATATATATATATATATGTTAATATTTATAGGATAGATAGAGACACAGATAGTCATTTTTTTCTAGGGGATCAATATAAAGATTAAAATTAATATATATTTTTCAAATTAATATATTAAGCTTAACTAATAATTAAAATATTCGCAAAGATTGATGCTTACTTTTTTTTTGTTCAAGAGGTTTTTGACCCCGTTCCGGTGTCCAAGGAAAAGGCGCCCTAACTAATCTGGAGTTCGGCCAAGAGGTAAGTAAAATCTGGCCTCAAGATTAAATGGAATGCGTTAACCACTCACACTCAACCTTAAGGTTTGATGCTTACTAAGTGAACGAACAATTTCGTGAAATGTAAAAAAAAAAAAAAAAACTAAACTTACATTCTTTAAAAAAAACTAATTTAATTGATAATATGATATTTTAATAGTAATAAAAATAAATTAAACTTAAAACACAGATATTAAAAATATTTAATAGTCACTGAATAATTAAAAATATCCTAAATGTTCAATATTTATTTGAAGAAAGTATTGATTTAAAAATTAAAACAAAAAAATGAGAAAAAATTAATATTGAGTTGATTTGATTTAATCTGATACGGAAACTTTAAATATATGTCAAAATTACACATAGCTTCACGAGAATTAAAAAAACAGATGAGGTGGCTTTATGGGCTTCAATAATAAGGACTTAAAATTAATACATAAGGATTGATGATAAAAAATGTAAATTAAAGTATAACAAAATAAAGAAAGAAAACTTACAGGAGTCATTTGGGAAATTTTAGCTTGGCAAAGGTTTTCATAGACAAACTCATCAATAATTGATTCTTTACTAAAAAGGTTAGCAATATATTTTTCAATGTAAACAATTAAGTTATATATAAAAAAAATAAACAACTAAGATATAAGTAAAACTGGTCATTTATTTTGTTTGTGAATCTTGTTTATTGTTGAATATCAGTGTTCTAAAAACTAGGAATCGGACAATGACCGGTTTGGTCAAGCCTGTGAACTGTCCTTCTAACGAACCAGTGCTGAACCGGGATAAACCACTCACGAACCGTGAAAACCGGTTCAATGAGGAACCGAACAATAACCGATTCAATCAAGGATGTGAACCGTCCTGCTAATGAGGTCAAGGTTGTGGGCAAGATTCAAGCTTTGTCCCTCTACATATGATCTCAGGCTGCGCAAACCACTACACCATGCAGAACTTTTCATATATGTAGCATATATGTTGTGTTTTTAGCAAATAAAATTAAAACCAAGCTTTTAATTAATTAATAGGTAGGTTGGATATATAGTTAATATTTTATTTAATTACTACCTATTCAATCCCGATTCAACCACGATCAAATCATTAAATCTCAAACCAAAAAAATTGTTGAAAATACTTTTTCCATAGTTGATCTAAAGGTTCTAAGTGTCAAAACAAGAGAAATTTATTTACCAGTCAAGTAATTAATAATGTTATGGACCAAGAAGGGCCAACCACTAGTGTATCAACTGAAGCAAGAGAACAGACGATCTCATTCCACAACTTAGGGCCAAGAGGAATAGGTCAAAGCCCAAATGGTTCAAGGACTAAGAACTTCCTTAAGTCACACTACAGTTAATTAACTTTTTAACTTTTTGATTCTACTAATTTCTATATCAATTAAGAGAGTGTTGTTATATCTTAAAAACTTTGACGGTGAGGTATCTTAAGCATCATATAGTGCTGTTACATCTCAAGAATTATTTTATTTTATCTATTGTATTCTTCATATAAAGTCAATTATTTTAAATTAACATTTAAAATATTATTTTTAAGCATAAACTAATTTTACAAATATTAATACTGTTAGGGTCATTCTTTTAGAAACAATCTTTAAATTCAATGCAAACTTATTGGCATTTGACAAATGTGGTTTGCATGGTGACCAAGTGGTAACGGAATATTGGAAGGGGTAAGCAAGTAGGAGGAGTCAAGGTATAATAATGGAAGGAAAGATTACGGGCTTAACTTAAGCACCACCATGACGACAGAGATGTGCTGAGATTTGCCTGCATGACTCACCAACGCGTGCGGTGGACCCCTTTTTTCTTTCCTTTTCTCAATAATTGTTTTAGCCAACCAATTTTATTTTTTTCTAATTACTCCATCTATTCTAAAATATAAGTGGGAAAAGTCTCTAAAATATAAGTAAAAAAGTTATGTATTTGGTCTAAATTTTGACCAAATGCATAGACTTTTTATTTATATTTTAAAGTTTTTTTCCCCCTTATATTTCAGACCGGAACAAGAAATTACTATTGAAATTGTCCGACAGCTATGGAATTGAAAGAAGGTCTCAAGAACCAACTTAGGACTCAGCCCATTGAGTCCTGTTACGTGGAAAAGTGGTTTTGCATGATCAATTCAACTATGAAGTAATGGAATGGAACTATTCACTTTCTCGCGAGAAACTGAGTTACCACCGTTAATTTTTATTTTTATTTTTTGGTGAATTTCATATTTTTTTTTGGTGAATTACCACCGTTTAAACTGTTACCACTCTTTAATGCTCTCTTGGATGAAATTCATTTATTCTTTGCGTTGCTTTTTAAGAAAAAACATTGGTTGGTTTTTGACCAAATATCAAACACTTGGTGTGTACAAATAATAAGATAAAAGTGCTTAGAATTTGAATCCCCTTGTTTTCCTCTTCTCATACAATTAAACTCAATACTAATACAAATCAAATTCACGCAATTGAAGTTCAAATTCACTGAATTAGGTCAATCTCAATTCCTTGAGCAAAATTCCCTTTAGATTAAACCAAGAACCCCAATTCTTTAGGACTTTCTAATTCAACTAAGCATTAAGTGCAAGAATTCAAAAAAAAAAACCCCACAAGCATGAAGTCCTATCTCTAGGATCATCACAAATATGACAATCAACTTCATATTCCAATTCAACAACCAATTTTCCAACTATGAGATTGAATCTAAAATCAATTCCAAAATCGCCAATCAAAGAAAAACATTAAGCACGGAAGAAATTGTTCAATCAGCATAAATACAACTAGTATTAAGCATTAGAATTCATATTGCATAAGAATCCAACAAAGGTTCATCTTCCCTGACCAAAGAGAAAACTAGAAATGCATAAAAAAGTAAGGAGAGATAGAACTAGGATGATGGAGAAGTGGTGGATGATCCATTGAAGCTCCAAGATCTCTTCCAAGGCTTTGAATCTTCAAGAGAGATAGAGATGAGGTGGAGTTAGGGTTGCCTCTTGGGCTCCCCTAGGGTTTTTAGGTCAAAACATACGAAAAGAACCACCCCAAATGAGTAAAACCGTGTTTTAATAAGTGGTAGGCCGAGATGGGGTGCCTGGCGCCCTAAATCTATCAAATATCGAGTTCCAGCATGCGATGGGCGCCCTCCTGCTCCAGTTTTTCCATGTTGTGATGCGTTTTTCACCCTCGTAAAGTCTAAACTAGCCCAATGTGTATTCATGAAAGTTGAAGCTATGGATCTTAGCTTTCAAATGGCACTAGTTTCGTCTCATTATGATTCCTACAGCATTAGATATGGTCCAAACACCATGAAAAGGTCAAATAGAGACAGCAACGCTTTGTCAACTTGTAGTAGAAATTCCACCAACTTGGAGATTGATTAAAGTCTCGACTTCTTCATAAAAGTTGTAGATAATTCTTCTATCTATCCAGGAAGACCAAGATCAACCCATTCGGATTAGTGTAGCTCAAGATATAGATTTTGGAATCGACTATGTCACCACATTCTTATCAAATTGTGCATCATTCCTGCCTCTCTCAACACCTTCAATCAAAACATCGCAAATGAGGTTATTATGCTCAAGATTTTCATTCAAATCAAGCAAATCCTCAAAATAAATTCACAAATGATTCATGATTAATCAACATTAAATTGAGATAAAAACAAAGCATAAATTAGGAATACATGGTGATTTCCACTTCAAAAAGAATAGAAAAATTAGATAATCTAAAGGATTATCAAAACGTTGAGAAACTACAAGAAACAAATTTTTGTTCATCTTCTATTTCAATCTTAGAAACATGTTTGGTTTTGCGTTTGGATTCTCAAACTATTATTTAGGTAAAAGACTATAAGAAACAAATTTGTATCCAAACAATGATTTAAAACTTTTTAAACTTTAAACTAGGGCAAATACTAGGATTGACCGCTACTTAATTGCTTGAAACTCCAACAACGACCAATGTCACCCTCTGAAAATAGAAGTTCACGGTCAGTGGCAGAACTAGCTTAATTTCTATGAGTAGGCCAAATATAAAGAGTATATATTTTTTTTTAATGTGCAATGAACTTCATTAAAATAATAGAGTACCAAAAGTACAAGAAGTCTATATACAAATAGCAATTAAGAAAATAACAAACTTCCTATTTCAACAAAACCAATAACCCAACTCAACTAACCAATACAAAGCCTAAACAAAATATCAATACTTGCTTGTGACATTGCATCTTTTCAAATCAAGGGGTTGTGTTGAGACTGGATCTCTTTCCTTGGCCAAAATTTGTGTTTGCATTCTATAATATATTTTTAAGGACTAAAATAACTTATTTATATACCTAGTCTACAATATTTTATTTTATTTTGGGTAGCCATGACTACCTCATTGCTGTGAGAGGAGCCGCCACTGTTCACGATCCTTCTCATCTTCATGGCTGAGACGATGACTTGATCGGTGCCGACATGACAAAAACAAGAGGAAAAAAAAATATAAGTGCCTCAAAACCTAGCCCATATTTGTTTCCTTTTTTCTATCGAACTAGCATTGAGACCATGATTATTAAAGAATCCAAACCCAATAAGGGCAGATTTTATATCCGAACAAGATTGGCCAAAATTGTTGGGACAAAACTCACTCACAGAGAAGCAAGGAATCGAGAGTAGGAAGAAAGATTGAGAGGAGAATGAGAATACACACAAGTTAAATAGAATCAAAAATTTTATTATACTGAATGAATGATACAACACATATAACCTTCCTTTATATAGCCAAGGTACACTCACAAACTAACTATCACATTAATAGAAAACTAACACAACAGAATTACCAAACTTAATTAACACTTGGTAACTAACTAACTAATACTGAATTACATTTCAACACACCACCTAATTCATATTAGTCAATGACATCATTCCAAGTTTGCTCCTCAGCTCCTCAAACCCGGAACCTTTCAATGGCTTAGTTAGAATATCAGCAACTTGCAACTCTGACTTGCAATGCTCCAGCACCAACCTCTCCTTGTTGACTTGATCACGAAAGAAATGGAATTTAGTCTCTATGTGCTTGCTTCTACCGTGAGCAATAGGGTGTTCAGCAAGATCAATTGCAGATTTATTGTCAATTAACAGCTTCATTGGTCTAGCTTTCCTCAAATTCAATTCAGCTAGCAGTGTTTCCAACCACGTGGCCTAATAGGCTCCCAGTGAAGTTGCTATGTACTCAACTTCACATGATGATTGTGCTACCACACTCTGTTTCTTCGAACACCATGAAATAGGTGCCCTGCCAAGCATGAAAATGTACCCTGCAGTGCTCTTCCGGTCCACTTTATCTCCACACCAATCAGAATCTTAGTACCCTATCATCTCTGGTTCTAACCCAATCTTCTTGTTAGGAAAAAAAACACCATAATTCAATGTCCCTTTCACATATCTTAGTATTCTCTTAGCTGCTGCCATATGAGAAGTCCTCGGTTGCTCCATGAATCTGCTTATTAGACCAACACAATAGGCCAAGTCAGACCTTGTATGACAAAGATACCTCTGTGAGCCAACAATCTGCTTATACAAAGTAAAATCAACCAGCTGCTCAGCCTCATCTATTCCCAACATAAGATTTGTCTCAGTTGGATTTGCAACAGAATTTCAATTAAGCATATTAATCTTTTTTAACACATCCTCAGCATACTTTTTCTGATGTAACAGAATTCCTTGACTAGTGGCTACAAATTCCATTCCAAGAAAGTAAGACAACTTTCCCAAATCTGACATTTCAAATTCCTCCATCATCCTTCTTTTGAAATCATGCACTTCCTCCTCATTATTCCCAGTTACCAACAAGTCATCAACATAAAGACATCACATGACAATCTACTGCTGAGTGCTTGATGTATACACCATGTTTTGCAGTGCATTTCTTAAATCTCAACTGCAATAGGAAGCCATCAATCCTCTTATTCCATGCTCTAAGGGCCTGCTTCAAGCCATATAATGCCTTGTGCAACCTGTAAACTTTATTCTCCTTCCCTTTAATTTCAAAACTAGGGGGCTGTCTTACACACACTTCCTCTTCTAGTGGCCCATTTAGAAAAGCAGACTTAACATCTAGTTGATACAATGACCAGCCCTTGTAGCTAGCTATTGCAACAACCAGCCTGATAGTCTCAATCCTCGCAACTGGAGCAAAAACCTCATGATAATCCAGCCCTTGTTTCTGCAGGAACCCTTTGGCAACTAACCTTGCCTTATATTTTGCCACCTCACCATTAGGCTTCATCTTAGTCTTGTATACCCACTTTACTTCAATTGCTTTTTTCTGCTGTGGTAAAGTCACCATCTCCCAGGTTCTATTCTTTTAAATAGACTTCAGCTCTTCTTTTATTGCTGCCTTCCAATGTGAATTGAGTAATGCTTGTTCTAGACTCACAGGTTCAGATTCTGCTAGCAAAGCCATCTCCACTATCTCTCCTGATTCAGTGACTGTAGTGTCCGGAAAAACTTCATAGTCATGTAGTCTTTGTGGTAGACTTCTCACCCTTTGATATCTTCTCACCTGAGGTCCTTCATTACCATTGTCATTCTGATCCCCTTCCTACATACCTTCCAGCATAACTGAAGTGTTTGTCTCCTTTGCAGCAGCTGCATCCCAGCACCATTCTTTTGATTCATCTATGGCAACATCTCTACTTATCACCACCTTTTCCTTCTCAGGGTCATACAGCTTATAAGCACCTGTTGGATGATATCCAATAAACACCATTGGTTGTGCTCTATCATCCAATTTCTTCCTCAACTGTTCTAGAACATGCCTGAAACACAATGATCCAAAAATCCTGAAATGGGTCACATTAGGCTTGTTACCCGAACATGCCTCCTCAGGTGTAATGTCAATTAATCTCTTAGTTGGACTCCTATTGATTATGTAGGTGACTGTTGCAACTCTTCTCCCTAGAAATGATGGGGAATTTTCTTTCCTTTCATCATACTTCTGGCCATGTTTAGAATTTTCCTATTTCTTCTTTCTGCAGTGCCATTGTGCTGCGGGGTGTATGGGGTAGTGACCTCATGTAAAATTCCTTCATCATCACAGAATTTAGCAAATTCAAGGGAAGTATATTCCTCTCCACCATCAGTTCTAAGAGTTTTAATCACACATCCACTTTGTTTTTCCACCATCACTTTAAACTTTTTAAAAACAACAAACACATCACTCTTTTTATCAATAAGATATACCCACATTTTTCTGGTAAACTCATCAATAAAAGATACAAAATAACTGTTACCTCCAAGTGATTTTACTTCCACTAGTCCACACACATCAGAGAACACAACCTCAAGTCTCTTGGTTGATCTGTTGGGCACATTTGAGTTGAAAGAGCTCCTGGGCAGCTTGGATTTGCAACAGTCTTCACACAACTGCTTTGGCATGTTGATGGCTGGCATACCATGCTCCATTTTCTTCACATTCAGCATGTTTAGACTTCTAAAGTTTAGATGTCCAAACCTATGGTGCCAAATCCAATTCATATCAGCAATAGTACTTGCCAAGCACTTGTGGTCAATGATGTGAATCCCAATTTTAAAGGTTCTGTTGCTCGACAGAGGGGCCTTCAAAATCAGTTTTCCTGCATCATCAAACACTGTCAGCTGGCTGTTTTCCATCTTCATTGAGTAACCTTTCTCAAGTAATTGCCCAAGACTAATTAAGTTGCTCTTCATATTGGGAACAAATAGCACATCATTAATAAAGGATTCTTTCTTATCTCTTCTCTAGATTAGCACTCTGCCAATTCCTTCAGCTGTGATTGTGCTATCATCTGCAAACTTGATTCTTCTCTTGACAGTTTCATCAAGATTTGTGAACCAGTTCATGTGCCCTGTCATATGGTTTGAACAGCCCGTATCTAAGTACCACAGATCAGAATTATCCTTTTCTATTTTGGTGGTAGCAATTAACAACACCTCATCTGAATCAGTGTCTTCTCCATGAGCAAATTGTTGGATTTACATTCATCAGCAAAATGTCTGCACTTATGACAATTAAAACATTGTATCCCCTTCTTGTTAAACTTCTTCTTGCCGCACTTCTTGTTGCTCCCACCCTTCTTATTTTTGTCTTCATTAGAATTCTGATCAGAGGCATTAGTTGAATCTTCACCTGAGCCTTTCCCTTTCTGATTCTTCAATTTCCACTTTCCTTTCTTGTTTTTCCCATAATTGCCACCTCATTTCTTGGACATTTGGGCTTGTAAAGCCTGCTCAATAGCCCTTTCAGTCCCTCTTACTTTCAGTTGCAATTTATGCGGGCAATTCTTCCACTTTCATCTCTTCAAGATCCTTGACTCCTCTATTGCTACAACTATATGATCAAATTTTGGGGATAAAGTCCTCAAGACTTTCTCAATGATCATAAGGTCAGAAACTACCTCACCACATGTCTTCGTCTGATTTGTGAGGGTTAGCAATCGAGTAAAGAAGTCAACAACACTTTCTTCTGTCTCCGCAGAGATTGTAGACTCACCTTCTTCAACTTCTCTGCACCCGCATAGGCCTTATCCAGAATGTCTCACGCAGCCTTTGCACTTTCTGCTGAAACTATCTTCTCAAACACATCCAGATCCCCGCACTGATGGATCAGAAACAGGGTCTTGCAGTCCTCCTTCTTCAGCTCCCGATTGGTTGTTTTTTGCGCATCAGAGGCACCCTTCTCCAATTCTTGAACACCTTCTTTCACTACCTCCAACACATCTTGGAAGCGAAAGATCACTTTCATTTGAGCACACCATCTGTCATAATTCTTGCCATTGAGAACCGGCAAGTTGGCAGGGAAGTTGCCATTGGAGTTTGATGTTGAAACCGTCATTGCCTCACACGTTCTTGATCGAACAAAGCTCTACTATATCAATTTGCTGGGACAAAACTCACTCATAGAGAAGCAGGAAATCGAGAGTAGGAAGAAAGATTGAGAGGAGAATGAGAATACACACAAGTTGAATAGAATCAAAAAAAAATTTATACTGAATGAATGATACAACACACATAACCTTCCTTTATATAGGCTAAGGGTGGCAAAGTGATCCATTTATCCATCATCCATCCAATCCATCCATAAAGAAATCCATCCAATCCATCCATTACAAACAAAAAAACTAAATGGATTGGATCCAATCCATCCATTTAATTTAATAGATGGTTAGTCATCCATCCACTATTTTTCTAAATCTATTGGATTACACTAGGGATGGCAAATGGATGGAATGGATAATTTTTTGAATTGTTCATAAAAAATATTTTTAATCATAAAAAATACTTTCAATATAAAAAATATTTTTAATTATAAAAAAATATTTTAATCAAAAATAATTTTAATCATAAAAAATATTTTAATTAAAAATATTTTTCTTTCTCCAATCTTTCCCCTCTCTCACCTCTCTCTCCCACCTCTCTCTCTCCCCTTTCTCCCTGTCTCTCATCTCTCCCCTCTCTTGTCTCTCTCTCCCCTTTTTCTCATCTCTCTCCCTATCTCCCTCTCTCTCATCTCTCTCGCCTCACTCTCTCTCTCTCATCTCTCCCTCTCCCCTCTCTTGTCTCTCTCTCCCCTCTGCCTCTCATCTCTCTCCCTATCTCAGTCTCCCTCTCTCATCTCTCATCTCTCTCCCTCTCTTCTCTCTCCCTCCCTTCTCTATCTCTCATCTCTCTCCCTCTCCCTCTCATCTTTCCTCTCTCTCTCTCCCTCTCTCTCCCTCTCCCTCATCTCACTCCCCTCCCTCTATCTCTCATCTCTCCCTCCTCTCTCCCTTCTCTCCCTCCCCTCTCTCCCTCTCTCTTATCTCTCCCCTATCTCCCTCTCTCATCTCTCATTTCTCTCTCTCCCTCCTCTATCTCTCATCTCTCTCTCTCTCTCATCTCTCTCCCTCTCTCTCATCTTTTCTCTTTCTCTCTCCCCTCTCTCAGTCTCTCTCATCTCACTCCCTCCCTCTATCTCTCTCTCATCTCCCCTTCTCTCCTCTCTCTCTCATCTCTCCTTCCTCTTTTCTCTTTTTCCCCTTCCTCTCATCTCTCTCCCCTATCTCCCTCTCTCTCATCTCTCCCTCCCTCTATTCTCTCTCCCTCTCTCTCCCTCCCCTCTATCTCTCATCTCTCTCCCTCTCTCTCATCTTTCCTCTCTCTCTCTCCTCCTCTCTCCTCTCTCATCTCACTCCCTCCCTCTATCTATCATCTCTTTCTCCTCTCCTTCTCCTTCTCCTCTCTCTCCCCTCGATCTCTCTCTTCTTTCTTCCTTCCCTCTCCCCTCTCTCTCCCTTTTCCCCTCCGTCTCACCCAGTCTCCCGCTGGTACATTTATTTTCATGTTTCCCACTCAAACTCACGCTTGAACGCTCAATTTGCATCCGACAATCAAACGCCGTGTTTTAACTAATTCATGTCTAATCAATATTCGTCTTCTAAAAAAGAAGGCAATGCTTAATATTCATTTTATTCGTTTAGCGTAAAATTCTAAAGACGAGAATTGAAAACATATTAATCATACAAAAAGATGTACCATTCGTTTAGCTTAATATATTTTTTTTTGTGAATATATAGCTTAATATTGAATACGCGTTTGAATATTGCGTAATATTCGTTTAGCTTAAAATTCAAAAAACAAATTTCTTAATATTCGTATTCGAAAAAAGAAGGCAATTCTAACTAGTTTTTTTATAAATAAACTGATTCAGTTTAATATAGCTATTTATTTTTTTTCCAGTCTTTTTTTATTAGTCCAGTCTTTGATAAGGGTACTAAAAAACTCCCAGCTTTTTTTTTCCAATTGGGAATAAAAATTGATTATTATTATTATTATTATTATTATGCTAAGATATAGTCAGCAGCAACACATTATTCTTCCGTAAAAAAAGCAACACATTATTCAATTATAAATTTTGAAAATTCCAGTTTGTAATTAATTTTCTTGATGGGGCTATACCGACGACCGACATGGGAGAGCAGTCAGTGGTAATGGAAAACGTGATAGAATCCACGGAAATGTGACCGGGACCAGTTTTAATTGGTTTAACAGTTTTGAAACCATTTATAAAACGATTGACAATAACCAAACTGTTTTAGGGAAAAAATATATGATTTTGTTCTAGAAGTGTGATTCTTGTGAAAGAGGGAGAGAGAGGGGAGAGAGGAGAGAGAGATAGGGGACACAGGGGAGAGAGGGAGAGAGAGTGGGGGAGAGATAGAAGAGAGTGGGAGAAAGGGGGAGAGAGAGGAGAGAGACAGGGAAGGGAGAGAGGAGAGAGAGAGGGAGAGAGATAGGGGAGAGAGAGAGAGGAGAGAGGGGAGTAATATGTTTTTTTATGATTACAAATAATTTTTTTTCTAATTAAAATATTTTTTATGATTAAAAATATTTTTTTGTAATTAAAAATATATTTTATGATTAAAAATAATTTTTGTGATTAAAAATAACTTTTATGGATGGATTGGATATCTATCCATAAAAAAATTGTTACTGGATGGATTTGATAGTTTTTTATTTTAAATGGATGATGGATGGATTGGATTTTCTTGATGAAATTTTTGTGGATGGTAAATGGATAAATGGATTTTTCCAATCCATCTATTAGGAAAGTTTTGAAGTTTTGAAGCCATTTTATGACATTACGACTATTCTCAGGCAGCACTTATCCAACGACAAACCTGTATAAGAGAGAAAGGAGAGGGGGAGGGAGGAGAGAGAAAAAGATAGGAGAGAGAGAGAGAGAGATAGGGGGAGAGGAGGGAGAGAGAGAGAGATAGGGAGAGGAGAGAGAGAGGGAGAGAGAGAGAGAGGGAGAGAGATGAGAGAAAGGGGGAGAGAGATAGGGGAGAGATGAAAGAGAGAGGGGAGAGGGGGGGAGAGAGAGATGAGAGAGAAGGGAGAGAGATGGGGGAGAGAGAAGAGAAGGGGAGAGAAAGGAGGGAGAGAGATATGGGGAGAGAGAGATATATGTGTGTATATATATATTTTTTTTAATAGTTAAAAATATTTTTTTGTAATTAAAATATTTTTTATGATTAAAAATAATTTTTTAGTAATTAAACTAATTTTTTTGTAATTAAAATATTTTTTATGATTAAAAATATATTTTATGATTAAAAATAATTTTTTGTGGATGGATTGGATATCCATCCATAAAAAATTGTTAATGGATGGATTGGATGGTTTTTTTTCAATGGATGATGGATGGATTGGATTTTTTTGATGAAATTTTAGTGGATGGTAAATGGATAAATGGATTTTTCCCATCCATCCATTAGGATCCATGGATGGATTTATCCAATCCATCCATTTTGTCACCCCTAATATAGGCAAGGTACACTCACAAACTAACTGTCACATTAACAGAAAACTAACACAACAGAATTACCAAACTTAACTAACACTTGGTAACTAAGTAACTAATACTGAATTACATTTCAACAAAAATAAGGTATTTTGTGTTTTAACTTGGTTAACGCATCTCCGGGAGGAATTAATCAGCCATATAACGCTTCATATTTTGAACTAACACGGTTATGGAAAACCAGGCATTAGATCATGATTCATCAAACGGCGCCATGTCCATAGCAAACGGCTAAAAATGAATCATGGAAATTATTATTAACAACAAACATCAAAATTAAAAAACAAGCGCACACGCGCACACACAACTTAATTATATATATATATATATATAGATTCAACAAAGTCCAGAAATCATTGCCATATATATCATCAAATGACACGATAATACAACAAGTTGAATAGGGAGAGTCCTGCATGAACACACACACACACATAGAATTAGTTGTAGTAGAGCTCGAGGCCCATGCCGTCATGAATCTCGTAGTCTTTAAGAGTGATGTGATCCTTGTAGATGGTGTACCATTTCTGAATCCGAATCTTGTCGGGTCTCGTACCTGTCTGGGCTGCCACCAGCTTCTTCAAGTCACCGATCGTGTCATCCTCGTTGCACTTCACCCGAACCTTCTTCCCCAGCCGGTCGTTCAGCACCACTTCTATCATCTTCTTCAGCGATGCTCTTCTTTCCTCCGCTTTCCGTTTGCCTTCAGAACCTTCTAGTTCGCTTCTTAATTTCCATTGCCTCATCAATCGTCATGAGCCTTTAATCCAAGTCGAACCTTCTAGTTCTCTTCTCTCATTGGCTGAGCAGCCTCAATGCTAGCTGGGCCCATATTAGAAACTTCTAGTAGTACATGATGCGCATCCGTCCCTTCCGTAATTCCGGTGGGACTTGTTTTGGTACAAAAGATTATACTAACTCGCCAAAAACTATAGCGTTATTTCGTCAAAAAAAAAACTATAATTTATTAACATAATTTATTACACGCTTCTTTTACTATTCATGTGAATGAAAAATGGAATTTGTATGTATTTAGGTCTTTCACTCGGATAATATCATAATATCAAAGTTGATATTAATTTATTAATCAAAATCTTATTATGCTGCACAGCAGCCAGAAGCTGATAATTTATTAACCAAAATAATCCGACTCAATGGATTTCTGAAACTTATAATATACATTAAAATTCATAAACTGTCGTATAAAGAAATACTACCGGTGGAACCAAATTAGCAATTGCAGAGTCGGCAAATTCATTATGTCAAACTACATAAAAATACAGAATCGCATTCACACAGAAGATTAAAATAATGTTGGTAAATTGACCCCGACGCATTTTAACTTTTCCACCGTTATGCGGAAGGATCCTCAGAACAAGCAGACAAAACGTACAAGTCCTATCGAGTGTATAAATAAGAAATAACAGGCACATACACGAGTGCATATTAGCATCAGCGTGGAAATGAACCCCAAATGACGAGCAGATCAAATTCGATCAATGTGGGAAACCCCATAAAATTAAATCACTTACAGGAAAAAGCAAAACTTAAAATAATAAGCAAGCTTAATATCTAATAAGCGTGAACAACAGAAAGAAATAGGACATAATTGAAACAAAATTATACTGTACATTAATTTGCTGCATACGCCGCTGCAAACCAAGAATGGGGTACATTGGTGTTGGTCCAACTTTTCATACAAGAAGAAGCGTGATTTACCATCACTCCAGAACGGCAACCTCTTGGTCAACCCTCCAGTAATTCGCATCATTGAATTCCTTCATTCCGGGACCACCCTCTTCGGAATTCTCGTTTTCTGCTACTTTAGGGACCATGTTTCTTTTCAATGGTCCTGCTTCCCCAACTATTCCTTCTTTCAGAGCCTGCTCCATAGCCTTCTCAGTACCTTCTAATTCTACACCTACAAATTCAACATCCTCCTCGAATAGTGAGGGTACTGCTGCTGATCTTTGAGTTGAGTCGCCAATCCCCTCAATCAAATCTTTACTAGTTGGCGACCCATTTGAAGGAACAGATTCTCCGTTTGAAGGAGAACTAGAATTGGGGCTACCTAATTGAGGTTTAGTAGAAAGGTTGCTACCAGACTCATCATGATCCACAAATGGATTCATGCTTGAGCCAGCAACTTGCATATCTGAAGGTCCACCCCATCCCACCCAATCAGGCAAAGGCCTATCACCGAACAACTCATTGTCAGATGCCTCAAACCTGAAGAAACCCGTATCATGTGAAGCACTTGCCTTTTCGCTTTCAAAGTTCAAAGCGCCTCCATTCACAGAATTGCTATCTGGTAATCCACTGAAGAAGTTTGTGCTAGAGCTAGATGTACCGTTCAAAGTATTTTTGCTTTCATCCAATTCTTCATCCTCTCCAACTACAACCTCGTCGTCACTGCTGTTACCACCATTAGCAGCACCATTCAAGTTTATCTCATCCATCATCTCCGATGATGTTGTGCCTCCATTTGCATCACCAATTCTGTCCTCTTGGAATGCAAACCAGTTGGAGTTTGTAAACAGACTACTGAAAACACAAAAAGATATATTTCTTATATTGACATTCAAATGATAAATGAAGCTTTTGAATATTTTATATTTTTCTATATACATGAAAGCAGAAACAAAAAACATGTCCACACTGGGATTGCGTGTAAAACCAAAACAAATAGCTACATGATGATCATTTTAGTTTAAGCAACATTCATGTGTTTCTCATCAAACTCTATCGACAAAAATTCTAAATACTGAACATCCAACCGAATTCAAAATGTACATCTAAGCATTAATTCAAAACTATACAGCAGCGACCAACTGATCTTATGTCCCAAATACTGAAACTCAGTGCCCTTACACTATCCATTTTAATTGCTTAGCCCACCAACTCAGTGCCCTTATGCTATCCATTTAATTGCTTAGCCCACCAATGATACTAATTTTGCATATGAAGGGGAGAAAATAACGAGGAGGCAAAACGGAAGCATAAAGCAGAAAACTTCCCCAACAGTCAAATTGGAAAGAGGATCTAGTGAAAATCAACAGATCCCCCATTAGAGACTAGAAGCAATTTGCAAATTACAAAAGGCTGATAGAGTATGTTGTCTATTTGATATGATACCCAATACATATATCATGCTTCCACAATTGCATTTGATGGATATTTCTCTCTCCTAATCAGAAAATAATCTACAAGATTTACACCACTATATCAATGGATACCACGTGGAAGATGAAGCATACAGGAAAACCAGGAAAGATATAAGCCGGGGCACAGTATACTCGTAAGACTTATTTCACTTCTTTATCAAACACAGACACACATATACAACTTTGCTTTAGAATAATATTGCACTTGCTTGATTAATCCACGTGATAATCACGTTCATTCTAACATAATTACCAGTTGTGACTTGTGACAAAATAAACAGACTCACCTTCCTTGATCATCACCGAGTCTTAAGGACGATATGACTACTTGAGCAGAGTCATCGTCAAAGTAGACATCCTGCAATTCATACAACAGATAAATTTGCCATCAAATTAATTAACAAAAGTAAAGGATTACTGGGTGTTTTGGTCAATGCACAAGACAATTTGGCTACCACTTGGTAACAGGAGCTAGACTGGTTCTCAAAAATCCTCAAAACCAACCAATTAAATTATGACAGTTACCAAGAATAAACAACACTAGTACCTCATCATCTCGATCATGGCTGCCACGTTCCTGCAACAAAGCCAATCAAAGCATTAGTCCAGCATTTAGGTTGCAGTAGGCAAATCAGGGAAGCTAAAATTAAAAAAGGCAAAGAATTAAGAAATGCACACACAGCACAGAAATAGGCACATGCATGCATTGCTCAGAGGGGAAGAGGAGGCCAACCACCACAAACCTCTTCATTATCTTCATTCCCATAAATTTTATATCTAAAGGCCTGACTCAAATTATTAGCTAAAGCTGCAACATCATAGTCCCTGTCATGAAGGTCATCATCATCGCTATCCCTCATCCTATCTTGTAAAGCAGTTGGGCGTCTGCACAGGGAAAGGAAAAATAGAGACAGAAATCAACACGTGACAGAAGCCACAACAGAGGGCATAAAACTCGAATGTAAAAGGCACAAACAGTTTACTATAACTTCATTTGAGTTCCTAAAATGAAGAAAAAAGTGGGTTATCGATATTTTAGTTATTACAGCCTTATCATATAATAACTCGACCAAAACATGGTATATACTCATCATTACCATACCTAACGGCCTCTCTTCAATATGGTCAAAATCAGAAATAACATTACAATTAAATCCACTCCTCTATATTTTTAATGTCATTTTTTGAATATCAAGTCTTTCCAACCCTTATTGGTCAAGATAACCTCACTTGAGATCTCAAGACTAACCATGCAACGGCATGGCCTTAACTGCTTACAATTATAGTACTGCAACCAATTCAACACTGCAGAATGCAGACAAAGACTATATGCACACACACAAAAATTGATCCTCCCAGTAAAACTCTTGCCAAGGATTTAGATCAAGATAATTGAGATCAAAGCTTACCCACAAGCCCAACGGTGAACGTTTTCAACCACATTACGCTCCTGAAGAACTGTAGCTTGCCACTCATTCCACTCACTATTTTCCTGTAGATTTTAAGCATACCAAGTTGAAGTATATAAGGAAAAGTTTTGTCCCAACAAAACTCAAAACATGTAAGTTCAGCCTCATGGTCCTAGATGCGAGAATAATTCAACAACCAAAGGCTTTACCATTTAGATGGAAGAATAATTCTTTTTGTTTTCAACATGTTTGCTTGTCCACAATTTCATATGAAATAAAATTAAGAGATTAAAAAACAGCATACGAAACTATTTATCAGAAAGGAGGAAGTTTGAGAAGAACAAGCCAAAAATAACTTTTCACTTTTCCCACTGAACAATGGGTATAAAACAATGGCAGTAATATAGGGGGGGAAAATCCTTCGTCCAGGGTCTAATGCCTGAAGTAAAATGTTTATGAATACGTTATACACAACAAACCTGAAGATATGTCGGTATATGGCTTCGATTATGTGCCAACTGAACGAGTTTGTTAACTATTCGAGTAATATGCCCAATGTTCCCTGCCCGTGGTGCCTGTTTTCCGGCAGCAGGTACAGTTGGCTGAAAAATAACACTAGTTAAGTGATGTGGTTCGTGATGTGGTTCTAATATACACAATGGCAGTGCAGAAATGAAATATTATGAACTACATATAGGTTCTACCCCTTCATTTTATTTCCCCTTCTAATTTAATAAAATATTGAAGATAATCGAGATAATTTAATCTCAACAATGTACAGCAATGACCATGACACAACATCCAATCTATCAGTTTTGAGTCATCCATGTACCAGATTTCCGTCAGAAGAGAGAATAGAGTGTTTATCTGCTTGGATAACCCTTCCAATTAAATCACAATCTCGGAGAAGATGATCAACAATGGCGTCAGTTTTACTCTCCAAACATGATAAAACAATACTTTCTACATGATGGTGTAACGAGTTATTATATGGATACCTGCATTAGCAGAGCACACAGAATAGTTTAGAAAAACACGTTATCAATAAAAACAAGCAATATCCACACAGATTCACAGAACATATCAAGATTTCTCTAAACATTCACAAGTCTAAAATAAAATAAAATTAATAGTTGCCTACTCGAAGAAAAGATCAATAACTCGTTGAATGGTTCCTGAGGTGACCATTTCTTTTTCTGCTGCTTCATTTCCGGTTTTTAAGAGGACTGCAATGAACTCAACAATCTGAAAAAATTGCAGACAGGTCAGAAAAATAACATATACTCAAAGTTCACATTAGTGTCATCTTTGTGTAGAAAAACAAATAATCGAAATAAAAAGTTTTGAAGTACACAATGAAGATGATTTTTATAACAGGAATTCAACCTCAACTGGCAAAATGCAACCTAATTTTGGGGATTAATAAAGTACCCATCTTTTTTTCTCAAGGGTGAGTTGTCAAACGTTTACTATCTGTTGATTCCATTTTTCGAAGTCATAGGGTTTTAGATAAGAAAGAAGAGAAGAAAAATAATAAGGACTTCGAATTACGATTATGTTTGGATGGTTATGATATACAAAAACCTGAGAAGTGATAATTATTTATACAAAAACCTAATCCAATTCAAATAGGAAAACAAATCATGATGACTAAGAAATATGGAAACTAATCCTATGAGATATTATAAGATATTTTCTTATCATCTAACACCCCCTCAAGCTGAAGCTTACAAAGATTTAAGTTTGTTACAAATATACCTTTTGGAAAAATATAATCAAATATAATATCAGACGGTAGGCCAGTAAGGCCAGGCTGACTGGGACTACTGCAGGGCCAGGTTGCATTTGGTGGGCAGGAGAACAGCAAGGCCAACCTGATTTCTCTGGGACTTCCCACCATTGCAAAGAGATACATCCAAACCGAGCTTGAATTGGGAAAAGGAGGGCATATTCTTGTAGAGGACGGCGGCACTATTCAAATGGTGCAATTGGGTCACAATGGGTACCAGCCAGTCAAAAGAAAAAACAATGGGTCAATGCCCACAAAACGTTTCCAAAGAAACACATCCAAATGAAGGTCAGATCAGGGAAACAAGGACAAATCTGAGGAGCCCACATGGAGTTGCCGCCATAACTGCAAACAGCGGCTGTAGATCTAACTAAACAGGTCACAGTCGCTACACACGGCGGCGGCGGCGCATGAGTGGAAAAACAATACGACTGGAAAGCAGAACGTACAAGCGCATCCTTGAGCTGTTGGACTTGAGATTTTTGGGAGATTGTAGATCAGTTGAAGACAAACCAGATGTGGTGATTTCAGCTAGAAAACTCCCCGGAAAAATTTTCGAGTGGCAGTAAACAGTGGTTGAACAGTGTGTCTGAATGTGCCTGAAGGGATGACACTGAGGAGGAGAGTGGAAACCAGAGATGTCACAACAGCTGCTGTGGTCAAAACGGTTCGCGTTGATGATTTTCAGGGACATGCCGGAGATGTAACGGTGGAGGAGACATAAGAAAGCCACTAACACAGTAAATTTTGGAGGGAAAGAATAGCGCTAATTCATGTACGGACAACGAAAGCAGTAGTAGTATTATAGTAGAGTTCCAAACTTTGGGAATCTCAGCAGCTGACGAGTGACAGGACAGATCATAGATGATAGTGCCGCTATAATACTATGTTATAGGGTTTTAACCTTGAAGCCCAAATGCTCCGAAATTGCTGAAGTATTGGTGTTGTACCTGTAACCAATACCGATACACACAGGATACTCTTAAGATAATACGTATCCAATGAGTATCCTACAAATTTTTAAATTTTTTTGAAGAAAATACTGAGTGATACCTTTGGATACCTCATAAATATTTTGGGATACAGCTCCAAAAACTTGTCTGAAGTCTTTTGGTACAGTTTTGTTCTTCATCGTGTTGTCGGAAGAATTGGAGTACATACTCCTTCACTTGTATATATATATATATATATATATATATAGAGAGAGAGAGAGAGAGAGTTATGAGATATTAGTGGAGATGTATGATCCATTTGATGATGGTGGTTACCAACTTCTTGAATTGACAGACTTGTCTCTTACGGTGTGATTGTTTTCGGTGAAAACACCGAGAGAGAGAATGGTGCGATTGAAAATGGCGAAAGAATGACCTTTTCACCTTATTGGAATGGCAAGAAAAAGGGGGGTGGGTCCCACGCTAAAATTTTTTCTCCGCAAAGCTGCGAAGAAAACGTGCCTGAAGCCTTTTTCTTCTCCTTTTCCAACTTCTACCCCTATTTTCTCCTTATACCTCAAATTATTTAAATTTTTAGTCAAGGATATTAATGTCTTTTAAAAAATAATCAACACTCCTCTATTCTCTTTTTCTCTTCTCTTTCACTTATTCCAATCAATACCCAAAATCTACCAAATTTCTCACATTTTTCTCTCTTTTCATACTCTCTCTTCACAATTTCTCTCGTGAACCAAGCATACCCCTAGTGAATTAGACTTCAAAGTTATGCTTCTTTGGGTGATATGAGTGGGATATGAGAACGATACAATTAGTATTAGACAGTAAATAATATGCATGCAGAGTCGAGAGACTCGGTACTTAATTTAAATAGGACTAATGATGTTTTCTGTGATATTTTGACATTAGTTAGGGGGGAAAGTATATCTGAGACATATTTACAACGAAAATAATATATTTTTTATAAGGTCATAAGGATAAGAGAAGATATGTATCTATGCTTTTTTGTTATTATCACAAGTATCTTTTGTAGGTTGTGATCATCATCTGCATAATATTAATAAAAATGCCAATATCTCTTTCCAAATATTATGCATTTATGTAAAACACGTATATTATTTATAAATTTGTATTAATGTATCTAGGTTGTATCGTATCTTTCGTTTTTAAGAACTTCCCATATCTTCGGATCTGTGTCGTATCGCATCTGTGCCATATCAAGTATGTAGGCTTCATAGGTCTTAGACACGAAAGGAGAGAAGAAAAAAATGACTTCGAATTATAAATATGAATAGATAGTTATGATATACAAAAAAACCAAGCACAGACACTTGTTTATACTAAAACTAGACTCCTAATAATCCTAATTAAATAGGGAAACAATTCATGGTAACTACCAAGACAACCTAGAAATTAATGTATCTAGGTTGTATCGCATCTTTCGTTTTTAAGAACTTTCCATATCTTCGGATCTGTGTCGTATCGCATCTGTGCCATATCAAGTATGTAGGCTTCATAGGTCTTAGACACGAAAGGAGAGAAGAAAAAAATGACTTCGAATTATAAATATGAATAGATAGTTATGATATACAAAAAAACCAAGCACAGACACTTGTTTATACTAAAACTAGACTCCTAATAATCCTAATTAAATAGGGAAACAATTCATGGTAACTACCAAGACAAATAGAAATTAATCCTAAGAGATGATCTAAATTATACTACAATAGGAAACTAGTCCGAAAAGATAATGTACTCCAAGATAAAAAAATACTAATCCAAAGAAATAATCCGTGATAATTAAGATAATACCAAGATATTATAGGATATTTCCTTATCATCTAACAATCTTTCATGAATTAGCAAACATTTATGATATACCACCAACAAATAATTGACAACACGTCCTACATGCGGTGAGTACCATAGCAACTCCCCTACACTTGATGGGGAAAACCACAACAACTAACCTTTAATCTATGCTTCCCAAGCGGAGGTCTCAATACTCCATATGTTGTAGGCAACACTTTTTCATCGGATGATACATTCAAAAGCATTAGCAATTCACCTTCAGAAAGAAAAGCACCGTTTATGTGATAACAAAATTGACAGATTTTTTTACCAAACAAAACAGTGGAACAATCATCCTC
This sequence comes from Calophaca sinica, assembly GCA_037113605.1. Classification (NCBI taxonomy): domain Eukaryota; kingdom Viridiplantae; phylum Streptophyta; class Magnoliopsida; order Fabales; family Fabaceae; genus Calophaca; species Calophaca sinica. Next base: position 126,398,362 of record CM073732.1, read on the forward strand.
CAAACCTTAAATTATGGCATAAACATAAGACACAAATCACACATAACTATCACCACAACAAGCCTTGACAGAACTGAAGTGCACACCATCGTAAACAATAACACTTTGATATTTGTTGTTGATTACAAGAATTGGGAGGAGAGAGATGCAGGAAGTGTAAAAAAGAACAAGGAAAGAGACAGCAAAAAGAAACAGATAAATAATGTTTCATATTAACTTGTCCATAAAACACAGCACATTACAACCAATTTTATTGGTAGACCTCCAGGAATCTTACTTATAGAAGTACTCAATTCCCTTTTAGTAGGCAAACTCCAGATTATCCTAATATAATATTAAAAAAGCACAACACCCTGACGATCTTTATTTACCAGCAAACAGAAAAGCTGAATGGTAATTATAGAGCCCGTTTGTTACAGATTATTTCATAAAAAATCACTTTTCTTTAGGATTTTGATTGTGTTTTTTAAGCTTTTTAAAATAACCAGAATCGAAAAAAATGATTTTTTTCTAGTTAAAGTGAGAAGCTATTTTTAGTAGCTTTTGAGAAATAATCTGATTTTAATGAGTAGTAGATGAGAGAGAAGATTAAAAAGGTGATTTTCGTTATTGTAATCAAACACAAATCAACTTCAGCTTCACATAAAAATCTCTAAAAAATAATCCCTAAATTATTTTATCTGAAAATCAATTATTTTTTAATCTTAAACAAATGGGACCATAATTTACCACAACAAAGGAAAATCAAAATTTAAGTATCAAACCTACAAAAACCATAGCATTACAGCAGTGATATAAACCCATTTCTCGAGGGCACCTCAGTATACATATACTAGAGATCACCTACTCAGTATTTTTCTTTGAAACCTTTTTTGTATGAATCAAAATAATTATATATCCAACATCAGAGTTAAAAAACCTATAACCTTTTAATTATAATTTCAGATCTTAGGTAAAATATCAAAATTGAAATCCCTGATAATGAGCATATAAACTCTTGACAACATGGACTTAAAAAAGACAACATGAATTCAGACTTACCAAGTTTAGGGAGCATTGCACCAACAGTCTCTGGGTTTACAGGAATAGGTGGCTCATACATGTGTTGACTTCGGAATGAATGAAAAAGGGGAGATGATGCAGCAGATCTTTTGGGATCCAACAATGAAATACACACTGAAAGTGAGTTCACAAGACTATATTTCAATTGTGAACCTTCCAATGCATAACCCAGAATTTTTGCGACAAAACTGCATGTGTAGAAAAAATGTATATTAATTATTTCACGGGTACATATCAAAAGAAAAAATAAACAAAAAGCTTTGTAATGCAAACCTTGGGCTTGATAGTTTAATTGCTAGAGTAGATGAGGCATTTCGTGTTATTGTACATAATGTTTCAGCTGCATTGGCCTGAACTTCAGGAGGACACTGGTTTAAATAGGGGAGAAAAAAAGTTGTAAGATAATTTGCCGCAAAAAGAAAGGCAGTAAAAGCCTATATAATTCAAACATTGATACAAAAAGTGAGTCATTATATTGGGCTTTTCATTAATCACCCCTTTATGTAACAGAAAAATGAATTTTCTGGGACAAACTCAAGACACCAGTAGCAAGCATTAGTCTGACCAATTTAAAGCTTGTAGAGTAGAAAAACAAAATCAAAGAGTGACACTTCCCATAAGCTCATTAAACATGTCTGGATGGCATACAGTTAAGTGCATATGCACCACCAAATAGCTAACAAGTAAAAGCTGGCTCAAAGAACACAAATCTGGATAGATGCTTCACTTACAGATGGACTTAGTTTATCAACAATCATCTCAAGCAGGTTGCTGTCAGCCAACCATTGCATCACATCTATAAAATTGGGATACACATGGTCATCAGCGCCTACTAATCGAACCAAAACCTGTCCAATGAACTTATCTCAGAATGCATTCTAACCTATCAGCAAGGTCTCAGAATTGTTATAATTACTAATAGAAAGGTAAAAGTTTACCTCCATAATGGATGTGATTCCTATCAAATCAACCAATTGGCGAAAAACATTCTGATGGGCCTGCAAAAAGTATGCCAAATCATGAATGAAAGATTTCACAAGGAGACTACATAACATACATCATAATAGTTGTATAAAGTACAAACTAAAAAATGCTTCATATAAAGGTGCCAAGAAGAAAAGGGATTAATAATAGCCATCAAGCTTTGTTGTCTCCATAAAATTGTAAATATCAAATTGAATAAGCAATATACATCTGTACTATAAAAGCGCATTTCTTTACTTACTTGAACATAATTCATAAGTGACACTGTCTTTCGAATCATTAGGCAAACAACAACCTGTAGAATGGCATAGAAATCAGCATCAAGGAAATCATTATATTATAATCAGATAGGTCACGTTGGCAAAAATGGCATGCAAAATAAAGTTCCAATTTTATCCAGCATATACCTTACTAAAGTAGCCAGCCAGTAAGGTACTATGCAAACGATTAGGCTCCAAAAAGGAGAATAATAAGTTCATCAGCTGAAATTACAAGAATGGGAAGGGGAAATCAATACGGGTAAAGCATTGATACACAACTTCAACACAAAATAAAGTGTCGTAAACAGAATGAAGTATAAACCTCTTCTTCATCCACCAAGGTCTTCAAAATGACATCAATTTCACATGTAAAAATCTCGCAGGCAATGAATGGAAACCTAAATTACAGAGACAAATGATCAGATGGAAACAAGAAAGTTGAAACAATTAATAGAAGTTCTTTTGCAACAAAATTTTCTGTTACAACTGCATACTTGAAAGTTCGTTTACTCTCGGCATCCTCTGGTGGTTCTTCAATAATGTAGCGTAACAATTGCTCAACCTGGGCTGGATCTCTCAAACTAAAAGGGGAAAAAATAGCAAATTATCAATTAATTCTTTAGAAGCATCTATACAATTGAAATCCAGCCTGTACTTCATGTATTTAATTCACTTCCCATTATCACCAAACATAAAAATTGCACAAATGAGAAGGAGGGCCTTGACATAACAGTTAAGAGTTGTTATCATGTGACTAGGATATCACAGGTTTGAGTCATGCAATAGCCTCTTGCAAATGTAAGATAAAACTGCACTCAATAGATCTGACCCTTCCCTAGACATCATGATGGCAGGAGTTTTACAGCACTAGGTTACCCTTTTTATAAAAGTTGGACAGATGCAATAAAAAAACAAAGAATGCACAAAACTGAGACTTGTTAGGAAAACAAATACAACTCTATCGGTCGAATTAAATTAAATGGAAGCATACAAGTTGATAAGACGACTGTTTAGGGCCTTGCATTCTTGGATTACTTCCTCTTCATCCAGAAGCTCTTCTAAAGTGAAGTTCTCCTTGTCTAATATAGCCTCCACCTGTACAACAACACCACCAGCAATGTAAAAATGCACTTAATCAGTTACAGAAAGAGGACATATGGAATGAGAAAATAGGCTATCCAAGTTTCAAGCTACTTAAAAGTTAAGACTTCGATTGTCAATTAAGTAGTCCATTAAAACTTTTTGGCATTGGTAGCGTGGCATTCAATCATAAAATTCCACTCTAAACATAAATGTAAAAAAGAAATACTGCAATCTTGAAAGTGTAGCAAGCTGTCACAAACTGTCTTCAAAATTCAAAATTTGGGCAAAAACTACAAGAGACAAGCTTTAGCCTAAAACCATGGTTTTGGACTTCTCAAACGGAAATCTGAAGCTGAAGTGTTTTTCAATGCTTAACATGCACATATTAACATCCTATAAAACAGGACCTTTTAAAGTACCAGTTGCTGAGAAGCAATACGAAGAGCTGAATTACAGAAAAAACATATTAATTAATTTGCTAAAATGCATCAATAGTTTCTAATTGAATTCCTCCTAACATAGTAAGCCACAAAAATATATTCATTTAGAGAAAAAAAAAAGGAGTTCGCCTATAAGTTGCTATGTTACCAGAAAGAGGAAGAAGGGAAAAAAAAGACAACCCAGAAACAGCTAAGGTCGATCGGGACAATGGAAATTATTATTACACGGAGCAGTAAGCATAGTTAAATAACAATTAATTAATTAATTAATTGGTAATTAAAGATAAACAAAAGAAATAAAGAGATAGAAAGCAATGGTAAATAAATGAAATTCAAATTGGGAAACTAACTAACTGATGCTTAAATTATTAGGGGGAAACACAGAAGAGAAGAATTGAAGTGCAGTTTAAATGGGGCAATTAAAGTGAAATAGCAAGAGGATAATGAAGAGGAAAACTCACGGGGGAGGAAGCAGAAAGAGAGGCGAGTTTCCAAAACATGTGGAAGATAGAAAAAGAAAGAGAAAGAGGAGGTGGAAGCAGAAGCTTCCCGGATCTGGAAAGGGGTTGGAATTGGGGGTGGCAAATCTAGGTCAAGCTGATGAAGGTGCTGTAAACCCTAATTTCGTGGGGGTGGGGGAGATCGAAAAGAAGCCAGGCCGTGAAGATCGATAGAGAAGACAGAGAGAGAAAAGCCCCAAAATAAATCGCAAAACGCTAAAGTACAAACGATGTACTCCGGAATTGCCACACAACACAAACATAACCCATCCCACGCTTCATAATGCCATTATTACCATTGCTAATTCATTTTCTTTAATATTATTTATTAATTATTTATTAATACTACAGTATAGTATAAAGTATATAGTGTGCGTGGATGGATGTACATCTCATCTCATGCTACATATGATATTGATTGCCATATGTCGTCGCTATCATATTCTCTGTTCTCCGTCCGGTCGTACATTTGAATTTCAACCGTTACATTTTTCAATTATTATTATTTTTTTCTTTTAGTAAGTATAAAATCTAAAATGCTTTTCCCGTCAAAAAAAAAAAATCTAAAATGTGTTTGCCTCTGAATATGGTTGTCCATTGAACAAGAAGTCTTTCAATAACATAGTTATCCTAATTAGGGACGACAAAATGGGTCAACCCGCCATTGACTCTTCTAAAATTGGGCTGACTCCTCTAAAGTTGGGAAGGGCAGGTTGACCCGTATTGATAAAAGGGTTGAAAATCTCACTCTCGCACTGTGACGGGTTGGTCCGCTTAAAATATAAAATTTATCAAAAAAAAATGAAATTTAATCGAATATTTGATCTATTTTACACTTTCCTTGAATATTTTGTAAAGAATAATTTATCCAACTACCATCCCTCAAAAACATTCAAATAAACCATAAAACCATACAAATTTCATTACAACGAAAATATATTCACCACACAAAAAATATTCTTAATCACTACATCTCCATGTGAAGATTGCAAAAAAAAAAAAACAACACATTTGTGTGGGTAGGGCGAAGGAAGATACTGCATGGACTTGGATTGGGCCCTTTGAATGATTTCATATTTGCGCACAATGGATGTGGCATGCGACTGCCCATTGGACGGCTAATGATGGCACGATCGCGTCTGGGTGGCGCTTGACTAGACCAGACACCATGATTCAACGACTAGACAACGATTGTTCTGCAAGAGTTACGCAATCAGGGTTTCGCGAGATTGTTTAGCTATCTGGATTGCGTGAGAATGGGTTTTCCGGTTTCAAGGGGCATATGGACGCGATGTTGAGCATGGGTACGACGGCAACCAACAGCGGTGTAAGCTCAAGGGGAATAAAATCCCTATTTAAGAGTCACATTGCTACGACTGTGGGTGGGGAAGACATCGTAACTCGACATTGAAACATTGTGATTATTTGTCATGGATGTCGACTGGGTGGAGCCTCCACGGTGGAGGAGCGCGAGTTTATTCTAGACTCGGGTGTGGAGAATCCGACAAATATTGAAGTGAATGGGTCCAGGAAGTGGCCACTATAAGTGGGCCAAATGAACAAAGGGGGAGAAAACTTTAAGTTTCCAATATTGTTTACAGTTTCTGGGATTACATGACATAAAAAACTAAGCTTGGCCTGACGGGCAAACTCGTACCGCCGTTGGCCCATTTTTTAAATGGGTTATGCTAGGCAGGTCACCTCGGATTCTGTGGTCATAACTCCAACCTACCCTGATCCCTTTGATGAGTTAAACGAGTAACCCATCTAGTTGAACCCATATTGCCACCCCTAATCATGATATAATTGTGGTTTCGTTATTTGGACATAAAAAGTTAACAAAAGAATTCATGGTTAATGCAATTCGAAAACATGATTAATGAAGTGCTGAGTTTGGCTAATGGATATATCAAGGTGTCGCAACTTATTAGTCATCAACTAAATTTCATTAACCACGATTTTCAGCTGTTCAAATATAATCTACTGCATGTATATTTGAACACCTGAAAATCATGATTAATGGCGTTCAAAATTGTGATTAATGAAATGCAGTGCATGGTTAATGAGTTACAACACCTTAGTATATTCATTAACCAAACTCAACACTTTATTAACCATGTTTCTGATTTGCATTAACAATAGATTTTGATGTCAAATTTCTATGAATCATTTTGATATTCAAATAAAATTTCTCCATAATTGGCCTTTTCACTTGAACCATTGTGAATCATGTTCCTTCTCAACTCATTTGTTAGCCGAGAAGGATGTTAGAGGGGGTGGTTCGTCCATGTGTAGTTAGTTAGGTTGTTTTTTCCTTTTGCCTATTCCATTGTATCAAAAAACTCCACGACTTGTTATTTAGTTGTGATTTAATTAGTTGACAAACCCATTTTAAGCATAGTCTGGTGAGCTTAAATATTTTATATCAAAATAATGTATTTCTTTTAGGTCTTAATCCTTATGTATTAAAGGGTCATATTTTGGCTCTCCATGCTATCACACAAGTTAGTTTTTTACTTTTATTATTTATTTAATATTATTTCTTGCTTCCTACTTTAGCGGAGAAACTGCAACATATGATAAACTCTTTTTGGTGGGGATCTAACCGAGGCTCTGGAAGAGGAATTAATTGGTTGAGTTGGGAACGAATGATTATGAGAAAAGATTTTGGAGGGATGGGGTTCAGATATTTTTATGGCTTCAATTTAGCCATGCTAAGGAAGTAGGGTTGGAAATTAGCTACCGACCAAGATACTATAGTAACTCGTGTTGTCAAAGCTAAATACTACCCAAAAACGGGGGTTTTGGAAGCCAAATTGGGGCATAATCCAAGTTATTTGTGACGTAGCATCTACACTTCCCGGGTAGCGGTGAGAGAAGGCATAAGATGGAGGATAGGTTATGGGAGAAAAGTCAACATTTGGAGAGACCATAGGTTAAGAGTAAATGACAATGCTTTTGTTACTAGCATTCCCGGTGAAGGTATGGAAAATTTATGTGTTACACATCTCATAGATCATTCTCAATTTTCTTGGAAAAATGAGGTACTAATGCAGATTTTTAATCAAATAGATGTACAAGAAATTATTAAAATGCCACTACTCAATTTAAATGAGGAGGAACAAATTATTTGGAGACCGAGTAGGAACGAGAATTATTCGGTGCATTCAGCTTACTAACATGTCATGGAAAGCGTGTGTGATAACCGCCATTTGCGAGTGGATGGAAATTGGTTGGCGATTTGGAGATTGAAAATTCCTAATAAAATTTGAGTGTTCTTATAGAGAGTGTCACCTACCTACAAGAACAAAACTCTATGGGAGAGGCGTGTCATGCTCGCAGCATTGTATATTCTATGATCACACGTTGGAGAATGATTGGCATGTCTTAATGGGTTGTGACAGAGCAGTTAATTGTTGGAAGAAGATTGGGTTGTGGAACATTTTGGAGCCTTCGTTGTCTACCATATTGGACATAACAGATCTAATCTTCAAACTCATGAATATTGTCTCGACCCAGCAGATGGTTATGATTGCTATAGTGATGTGGTCTCTTTGGGGAAGCCGAAAAAAAAAAAAAATGGGAAGATGAAAATAGCTCTCCAGAATGGGTACTTAACAGGTCTTGTGTGAATGGAACAAATTTAGTGGTCCACGACGTGATCAAATGAACAGCTCCCAAAGCCCAATTGAAGGTATCAGATGGACCAAGTTGGTTTTTGGTCATTTTAAGATTAATTGTGATACTTCTCTTTGGGCGGATCATGTCAATTTTGGGATTGGTCTTTGTATATGTGATCATAATAGTACATTTCTTAAAGCCAAGACTATATGTTTACAAGGGCAACCACCAGTTGAAGAAGCAAAAGCCAGTTGAAGAAGCAAAAGCTTAGGGGGCCTATGAGGCAATCAAGTGGATAAAGGACATAGGAATGCAAGGAGTAACAATTGAGACAGATAGCAAATTTGTCACAGATGGAATTAATTTTAATGCTATTAACAATTCGGATTTAGGAGTTATTCTATCACGGTGTAAAGAGTTGTTAAGAAATTGTCCAAACTATAAAGTTAGTTTTATCAGGAAACAAGCAATTTTCACTGCTCATTCCTTAGTTAGGGTGGCGAAAATGTATGCTAGTCACCATATTTTTTTAGTATGTGCCTACTTATATTGAGAACGTTATTTTAAGTGAAATAAAATGAGGTTAATTTTGTCAAAAAAAATTAAGTAAATTTTAATATTCATTTTCATCTTGTATGAACTTTTGGTGTAAAGAAATATATATTAAGAATTGAATAATTATAATAAAAATACTAAAAATGGCATTTAGTAGATTTTAAAATTATGAATATCTTGAAGAATTCCTTAAATTTGTAAAACTTATTAATATATTTAAGAAAGCATTATAAATTATAAATGAAATATTTGTAAGAACGTTATTAATCTTTTTTTAAGCCAAATCAATCGGGTACCAAGCAAAGTAGCAAACAATAAAATAAGGCCCCCTCTTACATTTCAGGAAGCCTAATAGAGTTTGTGGATGTATGTTAAGTTGTTAACTGCTATTTTCACCCATTATTATACTTTACTAATTTCCAAAAAAAATTGCATATCAATGCTTCAAAAATACCATCGTCTTCTTGCATGGCCAAATTACTGAAATTTCTTCTGTTAATGTATATCTTGAAGCTTTGTTGAAATTGTCTTTTTTTTTTTGGCAAAAAGGATCAGTAGCCACATGTTATGATCCTAGAAGCTAAAAGAATAATGACTCAACTAGTTCTAGAAGAAAGGATGACTCATCTTATTCTAGAATAATCCTTTATATATTTTGTTAGTTTGTTTGGTAGGATTGTTATGGTGTAGTTGGTGTAGGTGTCTTATTGTGTGTACGCATCAACTCTATATAAGCATTGTATGACCTCATGATTGGTATCAATGAAGAAAAATATGAAATAGTGTTTAGTTTTCCCTTTTTAGCAATTTAGCATTTCCATTTCCTTTCTTTAGTTAGCTATTAGAATATTTAGTTCCAAACAATTGTTGCTTTCATTCTTGATCTTAGTCCCGCCCATGGCTTATTACACCTTTCCTCCTCCATTTTATTCCTCCTCCACTCCTCCGTTTGACTCCACTTCCACCACTATTCCTATTCCATTATTAAACCCCAGTTTCAGCCATGGCTACACACCACCATCACCCAACCCGTACACATCATCTAATCTATATGGTTATGGTAATACTGAATCCTCAGGATATTATATTGTTACCCAGGTGGCCAGAATACTCAAGAGGGGGGTGAATTGAGTATCCAAAATTTTCGCAAGAACTTTATGAAAAACTTATTTAGTGAATGAATTATCAATATTGTGATTAAGAGAAATTAACCCAAGAAATCAATTGACTAAAATCAGATGAATACCAATCAAGAACGCAGCAATATCATAAATCTATATGAACCCTAAAAACGAAATTAAAAGAGATAGGGAAAGAGAAGATCAAACCAGAGATTTATCCTAGTTCAGTCACCAACCACTGTGACCTACATTTAGTCCCCAAGCCATGCTTGAGATTTTCTTCCACTATCAATTCAAAGATTTACAACGTTTCTTGAATTACACCCAGAGATTCCACACTCTGAAAACACACCACTTGAGATACCACACTCAAGATTTCTATGGGATCCCTCACCCAATCAAATCTGAGAACAAGAATAAGAGAGAAATTAATCAAAACCCACTCTTAGTAGTGGAGATATTACAAGTGAAATCCTATGAGTCTCAAAGAAAATTAGGGAAGAAGAAAACATGAGAGAAAATGCTCTTTTGGGTTACGAAAATATGAGATATGTATTAATGAAACCCTAAATGAACCTTTTATATTAACCCCAAAAAGCAGTTTCACAAAATCGATATAAAACCTATGGCAGCGTGAATCGATTCTGTAATGGTGTGAATCGATTCACTTACTAATAGTTGGATTCGATTCACACTTATGAAGCATGCGATTCACAGTGACTTGCAATTCGTGAATCGATTCCTTAACATATGTGAATCGATTCCCAAAAGCTGGAATGCGATTCACAGAGAGTTAGTATTCATGAATCGATTCCCATACTTCATAAATCGATTCCCATCAGCTTTGAAAGCTTGTGAATCGATTCCTTTAAACCATGAATCGATTCCACTCAACAGAAAATGCATAAAAACCAGTTTTGACCAAATGAAATGATTTTAACACTTTGTAAAATAATTTGTTGGGTCTAAAGATTAATAAAACATATTTGTAAACATACCCAACTTGGTCAAAAACCTTTTAAACACTTATGCAATGCATGATTCTCTTTATTTCATCAAATAGCATTTTCTGATTCTTAATCCACAAGTTTATTGAGACTCTTAACAATTGATTCTAACTAGAGTAAAATAAAACCTAAATAATACTAGCAGAACCAAAGTCGTTACGTGTTTGACATCTTCAAAACCATCTTCAATTTCGCATAGGGGATACGTTCATCCACATATATCACCTACAAGCAGCAACCTACTCATCCTTATTCTCAGCATGTAGGAGCACCCCAAAATTCAGAAATGACGATTTCAGTTTTTGACGGCGATGAAGACGCGTACTGGTGGGTGCTTTGCACAGAAAAACATTTCAAGGCGAACAACACATCGCAGGAGGTGAAGGTAGCAGAAGCTGTGGCGGCACTACGCGGTTTGCACTCAAATGGTGGCTTTGGTGGTCTCAACATCACCCACCGATTAGCTGGGACTCGTTCACCACTGCCTTGCTTTGGTGTTTTAAGCCGGAATTTCTAAATGTTTTGCCAATCTTAGATGCCCAGGAACCGGAGTCGTGGAACCCAGTTCTCACAACGCAGGATGCGTTTTCCCTGCCCACAGTCCGGATTGATGCACTTTCCCATACGGATAGCTTTGCTAAACAGTTTTCCAGGGCTGAGATGGTTGTGGTACATGGACCACCACCAACGACGAAGGTGCAACTCACAGGCCCGGATACCATGGCCTCCATTTCACCGGAACGCCAAAAAAGTATCATCACCACTGCCAAAGTTAATATACCGGCCTTTCAAGCTACATCGCCACCTTCTCTGAAGCCGCCGAAAGATGATATTTTCGCAAAAAAAAAAAATGCATTGTCTGTTGGATTATTTTTTTAATAATCTATAAATGTGGCCCATGTAACTTATGGGCTAGTTTTAAATAAAGGATAGCCTAATGTGATGGTTGTTAGGCCTAATGGTAATTAAAACTAGTGGGGGTTTTATTTTTAAATTATGCTGACTGGTCCGAAATGATCCAGTTTCAACTGGGTGTATTGGATTTGGACTTGGCATTAATATTGGATGAGAAGCCCGCAGCCATTACAGAGACCAGTACTAAAGCCGACACGTCTCTATATGAGGCTTGGGAGCGGTCTAACAGGCTGTGCTTGAACTTGATGAGACTGACGATGGCTGAAAATGTTAAGCCATCAATGCCCAAAACAGATGATGCTAAGGAATTCATGAGAAAGGTGAAGGAGTATTCACTGTCGACATAATGACAAGTGCATTGTGAGTACTCTAATGTGACCGACAACAAAAAGTTTATCTGGTCTCAGCCTATTCATGACCATCTGACTGAAATGGCAAATCTGGCAGCAAAGTTGAAGGTCACGGGCATGGATGTGAGTGATTCTTTTCTGGTAACGTTTCTCATGAACTCACTTTCCTCCCCGAATTTGGCGGTTCCAGGTGAACTACAACACCCTTAAGGAAAAATGGAACTTTCAGGAAATTAAGGCCATGTTAATTCAGGAAGAAGGGAGATTAAAGAAGATTAAATATCACTCCATTCATTTCGTGGCTCATGATGGAGCTAGTAGCAGTAAAACCAAGCCTGGTAAGAAGGACAAGAACAAGGGCAAAGCCCCCATGAGGGTTAATGAGGGTGGAGTCCGAAAGGAAAAGAAGTGCTACTTTTGCAAAGAAAGTGGACACTTCAAAAAGGATTGTCCTAAAAGGAAGAGTTGGTTCGAAAAGAAAGGGATTCCTTTCGATCCAAACCATAAAAGGAACTGAAAAGTTTCTTTATATGGGCAACAGGATGAAGGCACGAATAGAGGGAATTGGGACGTATAGATTGGTCTTAGACACTGGATGTCATTTAAATCTAGAAGGTTGTCTCTATGTACCTGGATGTGCCAGGAATTTAGTTTCTGTTGCAAAATTGGATGTATTAGGATTTAATTTTAAGATTGAAAACGGTGTTTTTTATTTGTTCAAACATTTGTACTATTATGGTTCTGGTACTTTAATGGATAGTTTGTATCGTTTCAATCTTGATGTTAAATTTGTGGAATCCTTGTTTAATATTGAACATGTTGTTGGTAGTAAGCGTAGTGCTCATAGTGAGAGCTCTGCTTATTTGTGGCATCAAAGGTTAGGTCACATATCCAAAGAAAGGATAATGAGGCTATTGAAAAATGAAATATTACCTCATTTGGATTTTGATGACTGGGATATATGTTTGGATTGCATTAAAGGAAAGCAAACTAAACAAATATCAAAACATCCAGCCACAAGAAGTAGTGAACTCTTAGAATTGATACACACTGATATTTGTGGTCCCTTCGACGTCCCATCTTGGGGCGGTGAAAAGTATTTTATCACCTTCATAGATGACTTCTCGCGTTATTGTTACTTATATTTGTTGCATGAAAAGTCTCAATCAGTGGACGTCCTCAAGGTGTTCATTGATGAGGTAGAAAGGCAACAAGATAGAAAAGTGAAAGTTGTGAGGTCTGATAGGGGTGGTGAATATTATGGAAAATATAATGAAAATGGACAATGTCCAGGTCCATTTGCGAAGTTCCTTGAAAGTCGCGGCATATGTGCACAATATACTATGCCTGGTACACCGCGACAGAATGGTGTAAGTGAAAGGCGGAATCGTACTCTTATGGATATGGTTAGGTCAATGTTAAATCATAGTAATGTACCTTTATCTTTGTGGATGCACGCATTAATGACCGCTGCATATCTGCTAAACAGGGTTCCTAGTAAGGCAGTTTCTAAGACCCCTTATGAACTGTGGACAGGAAGGAAACCCAGTTTAAGGCATCTTCATGTTTGGGGTTGCCCGGCAGAAGTAAAGGTGTATAATCCACATGAAAAGAAGCTTGATGCAAGAACCGTTAGTGGTTTTTTCATTGGCTATCCCGAAAAGTCAAAAGGGTACAAATTTTATTGTCCTAATCACAGTACAAGAATAGTTGAGTCTGGTAATGCTCGGTTCATTGAGAATGGCCAGTTCAGTGGGAGTGAGGAATCACGAAAGGTGGATATTATGGAGACTTGTGGTGAATCTTCTTCACCTAAAGTCTCTTCTCAGGTTGTTGTTCCTCTTGTTGTATTACCGTCAAACAACATAGGGAGACAACAAAATAATACTCAAAACCCACAGGATGAACATATGGTTGATGAACCAGCTGACAATGTGCAAGTCACAAATGAGCAAGTGATAGAAGAAGCACCTGAAATAGCAGTAAGAAGGTCTGAAAGGCAAAAGAGGTCAGCTATTTCAGACGATTATGTTATTTATTCACTTGAACATGAATGTGACTTAAGCATTGATGAGGATCCAGTCTCGTTCAAGAAAGCCATGGATTGTAAAAATTCAAAAATGGTTCAATGCTATGAAAGAAGAGTTGAAATCAATGGATGACAATAAGGTATGGGATCTAGTTGAGTTGCCTGAAGGTTCTAAACGAGTGGGTTGTAAATGGGTCTTTAAGACTAAACGTGACTCGAAAGGCAACATCGAAAGGTATAAAGCTAGACTCACGCCAAAGGTTTCACTCAAAAGACGGTGTTGACTACAAAGAGACCTTCTCCCGCTTTCAAAGAAAGACTCTTTGAGGATTGTTTTGGCCTTGGTAGCTCATTATGACTTAGAGCTTCACCAAATGGATGTAAAGACCGCCTTTCTGAATGGTGACTTAGAGGAAGAAGTTTATATGGACCAACCTGAAGGGTTTGTGACTACAGAAAAGGAAAATCTGGTGTGTAAATTAAAGAAGTCAATATATGGACTAAAACAGGCTTCCAGACAATGGTATCTTAAATTCAATGATACCATTACGTCGTATGGTTTTGTAGAGAACACTGTTGATCGGTGTATCTATATGAAGGTTAGTGGGAACAAATTTATAATTTTGGTCTTGTATGTTGACGATATACTGCTTGCTGCCAATGATGTTGCTTTGTTACATGATGTAAAGAAATACCTCTCTAATAACTTTGAAATGAAAGATATGGGTGAGGCATCCTATGTGATAGGGATAGAAATATTCCGTAATAGATCACAAGGATTGTTAGGATTGTCTCAGAAAGGATATATCAATAAGGTATTAGAGAGATTCAGAATGGAAAAATGCTCCGCAGGAATTGTTCCAATTCAGAAAGGGGACAAATTCAGTCAAATGCAATGTCCCAAGAACGATTTGGAAAGAAAGGAAATGGAGTCTATTCCTTATGCATCGGTGGTTGGGAGTTTGATGTATGCCCAAACATGTACTCGACCGGATATCAGTTTTGCCGTTGGAATGTTGGGCCGATATCAAAGTAATCCCGGAATGGATCACTGGAAAGCTGCAAAGAAGGTTCTTAGGTACTTACAAGGCACCAAAGATTACATGCTCACGTACAGAAGGTCAGATCACCTCGAAGTGGCTGGCTACTCGGATTCAGACTTTGCTGGATGCGTGGATTCAAGGAAGTCCACATTTGGATATGTTTTTCTAATGGCTGGAGGAGCGGTATCATGGAAGAGTGGAAAACAGTCTGTGATTGCCACTTCTACCATGGAGGCTGAATTTGTGGCGTGCTTTGAGGCCACAATTCAAGCATTGTGGTTGCGGAACTTTACCTTGGGGCTTAGTATTGTCGACGGTATAGATAGGCCGTTAAGGATGTATTGTGATAATTCTGCAGCTGTCTTCTTCTCTAAGAATGATAAGTACTCAAAGGGTGCTAAACACATGGATCTGAAGTACTTGTCAGTTAAAGAAGAAGTGCAGAAACGAAAAGTGTCATTTGAGCATATTGGTACAGATTTAATGATAGCGGATCCGTTAACTAAAGGGTTACCGCCCAAGACATTTATTGGCCATGTTGAAAGGATGGGCATTATGGATAAGTCTTTGTTAACATTTTAGTTTGATGTATGTATATACATGTATGGTTCTAATGCTCGTATTGTATGACACTTGTGAATTCAATTAAAGTTATGTTTATGCTTTATTTCTTGTTATGCATATTATAGGGTATACCTTTATTGTTTTAGTGTAATGACAAGGTGTGTCTTTGGAAAGACATTAAATACACAAATTACAGTATCTCTTAAAATTGTTTGAGTTAAGTTGGTTTGTGATACATGGAAGGAATCAAGTTGATGGATAACTTGTGACCGCCATGATCCAATCATTTTAATTCAATTAAAGATGATGACTTGATCATTTCGACGTATGGTGCGCAATTATAGTTTAATGTTGAATCTTCAAGTCGTCACATGGGCCAAGTGGGAGATTGTTGGATTATTTTTTTAATAATCTATAAATGTGGCCCATGTAACTTATGGGCTAGTTTTAAATAAAGGATAGCCTAATGTGATGGTTGTTAGGCCTAATGGTAATTAAAACTAGTGGGGGTTTTATTTTTAAATTTAAAAATAAATCAATCCCTCTCTTCTTCCTTCAGAAAGTAGTGGGTAGTTACCAACAAAAGGTAACTGCTCTAAAAGGCACAAAAAAGAGAAAAAAAGAAAGATACGTGTGGTTGGTTTTTTGTGTTTTCTGTAAAGTGAGTGCATAGTATCTTCACCATCAAAGATACAAGAAAGGGAAGGCAAAGAAGAGAGAAAAACTTCAAGGAAGGAACCAAGAAGACTCAAAGAATTGGCATCATGGATCCGTGTGAGTTCTTTGTACTCTCTTATAGAAATTCAGAAAAAGTGAGACTCATGATATCCAAGATCCTATTATAGATTTTTGTTTACATTGTCAACCACTGCTATGCTCTCATATACTCCCAGTTTGGTTGTCTTTCCACCGCCGGAAACAACAGACAGTGTCTCCGTTCCACTTCCGTTGTCGCCACCGCCAAAACCACTAGATCTTATTTTCGAGCAAGCCGATTCCACTACTCCTCCACCACCCCCGGCACCACCGGATCCGAAACCTACACTATCGGATTCCATCCTGCGTAAATTCACACTGTCAGATCTGCAAAATTGTGGGAACCAGATGTACTCAACAGTAAAAAAAAATTGAGCCGTTAGATCTACCACATTTCTCTGTGGAGCAATCTCAGCTGCTAGGAGAAAGCACAATCCTTATGCAACTAGATCTGACCAATAAAACGCAGCCACACAGCATCGGGATCCCATGGCTTCACATTACTGCCTCAACAAACACTCCACACATTTTTGTCCTTGCGCGACCAATCAAAGCGCAACACCACGCGCCTGTTTTTGCTTCCAAAATGCTTTCAGCAGTTTTCCACAAATGGCCTTATCTCACCCTTCCACCCTCCGATCTACTTTCTTTTCCTGAATTGAATCTCACCCGTTCACAACAAGCATAATCCCTGTGACAGCTTGCAATCCACCAATGGAGTATCTAACCAGAAGATATTTTTTCACCCATACCACTTTTACTTCAGTTTCTATTTGCTTGATTCATTCTCTGCTTCCTGCATCTCAATTTTTTGTTAATAGCTTCAGATGTGTTTTGGGTTAAGACTATATTGATCAATTGAGGCAGTTTATTACAATTACCTCCTCACAGGTGCAGGACATAGGGTTATGGTATTCTGTTTCCACTTATCCCAATTCATACCTTATGGCAATGGATGCTGCTTGGTTGGTCAATTGCTGCTTGGTTAGTCAATATACGATTGGCTTAGTTCAACGACACGTGTTACCTCCTATTGCTACCCCTTGTGAAAATTGGGAGTATTGGGCTACAACCTTGAGGAAAAGGTTGGTCTTGTTGGGGTAGATAATGATACAACCCATGTTGTTTTGGTTCAGTGTTTGTTGGCAAGGATGCTTCACAAAGAGGGAATTATGGGTGACACCAAGATTATGCACAAGCATAGTGTGAGGTTAGGGTATTGCTGCAACAATGGTTATAACAATCTCTCAGTCAAGGAATATATCCTAAATGAAAGCTTGGCAGATATGTTGAAGAATAGAAAGAAAAGCTTGTTAGATTGGCTTAGTTGGTATCAATTTGCTAATGATACTACGGATGGGCTTTCTTATTGGCATTACGATTGTGACCCATTCATTGTTCATCCACCCATTGTTCATAGAGATGTAAAAATTTACATGTTGTTGGATGGAAAATTTGTGGCAACAAGAGCAGATTTTGGAATTGGCAAATTTATCATTAAAGGAAGCAAAAGGGAAGGATCCATGTTATGGACTACTCGAAATTTTGTCCACAGTGCACCAGTGAAAATATCAAAAGAACAACAATGGGACACCGGTGGTCATTTGGATAAGTCGACAACATCTATATCGTTCCAGTTCAAGCAATGGGACCCAGTGAAATTTATTCAAGGGAGCAATTTTTACAACCTTGAGGACAAGGTTGATCTTGATGGGGTCGGTAATGTTATGATCTTAGAAGCTAAAAGAATAATGACTCAACTAATTCTAGAAGCAAGGATGACTCATCTTATTCTAGAATAATCCTTTATACATTTTATTTGTTTGTTTGGTAAGATTATTATGGTGTAGTTGGTGTAAATGTCTTATTGTGTGTACGTATCAACTCTATATAAGCGTTATATGACCTCATGATTGGTATCAATGAAGAAAAATATGAAATAGTGTTTAGTTTTCCCTTTATAGCAATTTAGCATTTCCATTTTCTTGATTACTATTGCTTTCAAAATTACCTAAGGAACTATTCTAAGGACACCTGCTAGCGGGGCAAGAGGAGGAGAACTTTCATATCAGTGGAACACTCTAATATAGAATGATTGGTAAGAAATTTTGCCAAAAGAGATTTTGAACAAACTGTGCATTCTTAAATACTCAGCTCAAATATTGTATCCATTATTAAATATTGGATGATAGAAAGACGTATGAATACACTATTATTTTCTTTTCTATATTTAATAAATGTGGAACTAATATTTATAAGTGCCTTTCTTTGGATAATTATCACCTTCCCTTCTTATCCGACGTGCTACTATTTTTTCAAGAAATAAGCTCTAACCTATCTCTAATTTGGTCACTGAAAATAACATCTTCAAATTACTCGGGGGTTATTTACTACAACCCATAGGCCATATGTTTAACTAGGTTATACCTATAGCTTTTAAATTAGAATCCATTCCAGGGTCAAAATCAATTTTACTAAAAAAACATTCCAAACATGTCAATTAATTTTATATCGCCAGAATTACTTTTGACTCTCACAAAAAGTGAAACCAAACATGTACATAATAAAAGCTTATGGTACTATGGAGGGGGTCGCAAGTCCCAACACATATAATACAATACACGGCACAAGACGACAACTTCTTTGGCATCAACAAATTGATTCTCTGCTTTTAAGGTTAGCACTCACTTTAGCGGGCATCAACCATGTATTATGTTCTTCCTTGAGACGTCAGATGGTAAAAAACGAAAACAAGTGTACAATATCTGTGTCTGTCATCAAGTCCCCACTTCAGTCACTTTAGTACTAACGAACAAAATTTTACAAGATTAAATAAATTTGGTCTACGCAACACATTACTAAGAAAATCAATTGAATGGAATGTCGCAAACCTGATCTCATGATGTACATGAACAAACAAAAATTCTGATTTCTTTTTCCCCTCTCAAAATTCTCTCCTTTTTTGCTTTACAACCTCGTTCTTATATTCAAGTGGGAGAAAAGAAAGGCTTTCAATAGCACTGGAATAGGATTTTCATACAAATGACCAATTTATGAAAGAGAAAGCTAAGCAGTGAACACTGTTATCTTCACCAAGCACTTTCCATGCGATGGCTTGCTCATATGAAGCATGTCGCCCCATCGTTGACATGCAGATCCCAGCTGGCAGGTAAGCAAACCCCTGAAGGAATAATAAATTTAGATAAGCATGTCATTTAATGAAGAGCAAACTATGTTGTATAAAGCAAATTGATATCTCAGTCAAAAATATTATCAGTGTTAAATGAAGATGGGATTTTTCATTTTCTTTTTTATTTTTTACTTTGGTGCTTTGACCTTTAATGTGATGTGAACATATTCACTTTGAGGATGTTACCTGTTGCATTAACTTGGCGAAATCTGCGAACAAAGCCTTGCGTCCAGACTCATCAAATATTTTATCCAACGTGATGTCTTGTAAAGCCACTAGAGTTGTTTCCAACATGTCAAGGCCAGCCTGGTTTGCAAAGATGAACACTGGCACTGACTGCAATACCAAACAGAATACATAAACCTTATATTACAAAGCTTTAAGGACTACCCTTACACACTTCCAAATTCCATTGCAATATTGCATTACATGCAAAAGATCAAATGTACAATAAAATAAGACCATACCTTCATAGAGCAGCATAAGATAGCATCCTGATGATGCCACAAATGTTTCAGTACCATATCGCCGACAAGAGAATCAGATCTAAGTAGTTCCGTTCCCAAATGATAGCTGTTTTCAGATCAGAGATATTGAAAGAGATATGAATGGAGAAACGTGTTAGACACTTCGAAAAATGCTATTCATTTATCACAGATATATGTGCGATAAAAAAATCACATTTCAGACTAACTAATTCTCAATCCACTTGAGATAGACAAGTTAGCATGCACTTATTAGGCTATATTTGGTTTGCAGTTGCAAACATACGTTTGGATCCAAACATACTTTTTCCCAAAGAAACTGCATAGTTACTTTGGGTCCAAAAGTACATTTGCAGTTTTTCAACTACAAACCAAAAATACACTTAATTAGTAGACTCTTGGAAATATTAAAGAGAGATATTAGAGATACGTGCAGACTTGCCTATAACTCTGGCAGATCCATTGTGCTAGAGTAAGAGCTTCTGGAGTGCCAGGAGAGAGTTTTGCCCCAACAGCCGGGTTTGCACCGGATGGAGATATAGCCATGGCAACTGTCTGCACGGAAGAAATTACACTACGGACATACTGACGTGCCATGGCAGCAACATTATCCTGCAGACTGCTCTCAAAAGGAAACTGGAAGGCAATAGTCAACACTGATCGATTGTTAGGACATGATGCATCTCCAGCAGCATGATTTGTTGCTGGGCCTACTTCAAGACCAGATGTCAAATCCAAGGTTCGATTTGCTGTCATTGTGTCCTTTTTATCACCCTGAAACACAATGTCACATTAACTTGGTTATTAGGCTCCATATATGAACAACAGTACCAGTTAAAGAAAAATTAAACACAAAGAAACAGGACTCAACTGGTTGTGAATCCAACGGGATAATGCGGAAACCAGAAGGCACCAATGGAGCATCGTCCGGGAACATTTCGTCAATTGGAGCAAATATGAGCTCAGCACAAGCTCCCACAGCATTCTCATCAATTCCACTACATAACTGTTCAAATAATAGTAGTAATAATCATGATGATGACGACGGCGACGATAACAAAAACAAGCAAAAACAAGAGAAAAGAAGGTTCCTTAGTACCTGTCATCACATTCTTATGTACATAAACTACAAGACGACACAAAAATTGTTGGGTATCCAAGTGTGAGGATAAAATAAAGAAGTCTCACATCGCCTAGTAATGAACAAAATGAAGAGTATATAAGAGGCTAGACCCATTAACCAAACACCTTAAGGTTTTGGGAACAAATGTGGTCAAAATCTCTTATTGCTCCCCTCGAAAATTTCCTACAAGTGGTATAAGAGCCGATGGTTTGATTAAAGGTGACCGGCTCCTTGTATCGAAAGTCTACCTAGTAATGTGAAGGCTAGGTGGCGTGTCCCGTTAATGTGTGTGAAACGGCGGTGCAAGTACACAAGTATGTGGATGAAAAAGCTTCCGCTCTCAGGGGGTCCGAAAATGGCTCGATGAAAAAAACCCGAGTATCTCTCGAAAAAGCCGATACGGAGGAGACTCACACTTGAGGAGAAGATGTTGGGTATCCAAGTGTGAGGGTAAAATAAAGAAGTCTCACATCGCCTAGTAATGAACAAAATGAAAAGTATATAAAAGACTAGACCCATTAATCTAACACCTTATGGTTTTGGGAATAAATGTGGTCAAAGTCTCTTAGTGCTCCCCTCGAAAATTCCCTACAAAAATGAACTATAGATGAAGTGCATCCTTAGGGAGCAAAAGGATGTTCAAAACCTCCCGATGGGTACACAAGTAATAGACTAAAACAGCTAGCAAGAATTTCGTGTAGTGCAGAAAATTTTGGCACATTTGTGTCGGGGGTTTAAAAATGGGCCAAGGCTGATGAAATATACGGGCAAAGTCAGCAAAATACTAGCCCAAAGTTTGATCTAGCCCAGCCCAAATTTCGTTGGCCCTGCTTTCTGTGTACCTAACATCATCCGCCACTCTTAATATCCATTACATATTTTTCCTTCCCAAAAAATATAGTGGACAGTTGCAACTTATACAAGTTGTATAAGTTGCAACATACTGAAAATAGTAAATACAATTTCCAAACATTACCTTTACCAAGAGAATGACAGCTCTAGTCCAGCTATATCATGAATTATTATGGCACAGATTTCTAATATATTTATTGCAAGCTATCCTTTAGTGTTTTTAAAAGCAAATCTGCATTTTTTCATGATCTTTGTCCCAAATATTTGGAACCGTGTGAAAATAGCAATTTGTCCCAAAGATGATATATCAACATTAGATCTCACTCAGCTTACGAAAAATGAATAGAAATATACTGCAGATAATGTCCTAGATTTCAACAAGAGTCGGAGGAAGCACCTGTAAGAGATTAATGTCCCTAGAAACAAAAGCATCTTCTTGAGCAAGAGAGTGACATTCAAGGCGGACAACTTCTAGCATCTGAAATTTTAACACAAATCAGCATGGATGTTGCTTGAAAGTATAAGTGTTTAAAGTGATCTGGCCACAGATGGTTGAAATGATTGTAGTGAAAAGCATAAAAGGCACACAGATATATAAACCAAATCTTAGCCACCGAAAATGTGCATCTACCATCTAAGAAACAATAAAAACCCATGGTCAAGCAAGCCAAAATCTCTCTAATGGATCCATGACACAAATCAAGATGAAATTCCATCTGGAATCTGTGCTTAAATAAGTGCATACCTCTTCATGTTCAATTGTTTGACCAAGAGGCATCATTATTTGACTGCCAGTGAACCTCATAGGCCTCATTCCAGGATAAGCATAGGAGCCAGCCTTAAGTGATGCAGCACAATAGGCATCAACATTAAAATCAGCCCACTCTGAGCGATGTTCCCTCAGAAAGCGAACTAAAGCTGCAGGAGGGACGTTCTGCAAGTAAAGCAGAGTGAAAACTTGCCATGTAACATTTCAAAGATGTTAATGTCATGTTATATTAAAGAAGAACCATTTAATACATCATGTCAATGGGTTTTCACACTCACTTGGAGTAACATTGAAGCTTTGGCACAGAGAACTCCTCCAAGGAGTGTAAGGGAACTTGCTGGATTAGAAGTGCTACTTAAATTCTTGGTTGAATTAACTGAAATAATAACATCCTCAGCACCATCACAGTTCAGTATAGACCAGCCATCATCATTGAATCCATTGACAGCATCATTGAAGCCTCTGCAAGAATGAGGTATCAATTTTCGGCCAATACAACAGATCATTATATACACCTTCCATTTTTTATTATAAGCAAAAAAGTACATGTATTTGATCCAAATACATGTACTTTTTTGCTTATAATAAAAGACGGAGGGTGTAAACAGCAACGAATTAGTTTTCAAGAGAACAAATTACTGCATGTGGCCTACCTGCTCAACCTTTGGCTAAAAGTTCTTAGAACAGCAGGTTGCCTACCCATGCTATATACCACTTCACCACTTGTTTCTTGAGCTATTTGCCTGAGATAGCGAAGTGCCTGTCACAAAAGCCATTGTATTAATACCTGTCTTCTTAGAAGGAAGAATGGGAGAGCTAAATCGGATGAAATGAAGATAGATACAGGAAACTTGTTATATATTTGTCAAACATGATGCACCAAATGTAAAAAGTAAAAACAGAAGGGAAAAGACAAGGAGATATTTCATCCAAAAAATTCAAAGCAACTTCTAAATGTATCTGCAGCAGAGTCAGACATATCTATATGCCGGAGGCTAATTCAAATGTGGAATGAAGCATTACAGAGTTTGTTAAAAAAATTGCGGTGCGCAATTTGAATATTGTTTACAATAATCAACCGAAAGTTTGCAATAGAATCTTACTTCATGAAGTTAATGATAATGTACTTACTGCGATTGTCATTCTCTGAGCTAGCACTTTTGAGGATTCATAGAGTGGTCGCAGCACTTCTGGCACACTCCATGCCTAGAAGAAAACATTAATCAATTTAATGTATATTGAAAGAAATTAAAAATATCCTAGCTAATTGTCAAGAACTCAAACCTCTAGGTTTAGGTGGTCTACAATGTGGATGATTGATCCTCCACCTTCACATGGTCGAATCAAGTAGCCACTAGGGAGCACTTCAGCCCTCACAAACTGTGAGGCGGCAGCAGCATTAGGCCCGGTACCAGAACCAGACAGTGACCTCTCACAAACCTTCCAAAGTGCAATCAAAATGCATGAGTAATTACATTAAATCATCTTCATTTAAAACGATAACTAAAAGAGGCAGTTTCATATATAATAATACCATGCAACAATAGTAATGCATTAGACAATAAACAAATAAACATACTGACCACAAAACTGCCATTGTCCAAAGTTGTCGTGTATCTTAGAGTCCAGAAATCCCGGGCAGGAGCCAGTGTCATTGGAGCATATGTCTGTAGCAAACTCAATGTTTACTCACAAGGTTTAATAAATAACTAAAGGATCTTAGATTTCACATTTTGATTGCTCACCTGTGTGTAAACAAGTTCAATTGTCCCTCCATTTCCAGCTGGGAACATTGTGAAAACATTTAGACTCCGACAATCCCGGAACCATGATGGACGATCTTTTAGGATCTCCACAATCTATTGTAAATTTCGATATTCAGCAATTCAAAATTCAGTCAAATTACAAACCTTCATGACAAGAAATTACCGAAAATTACAAACTGTGTTTCCCCTTTTTAATTACCTTTGTAGGTTCTAAACTAACAAGACCGCAGGCTCGAGCTGCCACTCCGTTGCAACTTTGTGAAATAGCAAAGATCCCAACCGAATCCGGACCAGGCTGACAAAAGGAATTCAAAAATAAATATAGTATTAAGATATTAGTCGAAGGAATTTAGCCTTAATTTCAAAATCAACAAAAAATAAAGAATAGAAACCTTCATCCCGGGCATCTGGACCCAATCAACAGCAGTTCCCGTAGCCTTTGAAAGGAACTCTGCCAAGGCCTCCTCTGCAATTGCTAGGAATCTGCAAGGATCATACTTGAAAATCAATCCAAAAAAAAAACTTCACAAGGAAGAGGGAAAAAAAAAAAGACATGGGAAAGCTCTCATGTCATGAACTTCAAAATTACCCAGCAGGGCTATTAGCATCTCTCATGGAATTCCGAGGAGTAGTAACCGCAGAATCACCACTGCCATCAGTGGCTGCAGCTGGTGGAACCTGCAATGACATTAACATAACACCACAAATAAAATAACATTCCAAGCAACCAAATCATATAACAACTGTATGCCTCAACCCAATCATTGACAAACATATAGCAAACAAAAATGAATGAATGGTGATAGGCTTACAGTTTGCAATTGCTGCCGCATATAGCCATTCTCGCATACCAGCTGAGACACTTGTTTCTGCAACCGCTCATTTTCCTCCATTAACAACTTGTTCATTGCTGAAAGTTTCCTGTTCACAGTCTGAAGCTGAGAAGCCTCTTTTCTCTGCTTCTCTCTACACCTGCACGCCACAAACAAACCACATCATATTCATATCAACCAACCAAACAACAAAGCCGATGCCTTCCACAAAACGAGCTCAAAACAATAAAAAAAGGGTCTCCATTACCTTCGATTCTGGAACCAAACTTTGATTTGCTTAGGTTCAATGTTGGCAAGAACAGGACACTCACGAATCAACTGCTGCCTTCTCAAGGAACTGGGCTTGGGGCACTCCACATAAACCTTTTCCAAAGCTTCAATCTGTTCCGCAGTGTAGCGAACATATTTCCCAGATGAATCAAGGTGCTTCTCAATGCTGCTTTCTCTGTGTTGAGCAATAGTCATAGCCATGTTCTCCAAACTCAGATTCCTGTCCAACCAATGTTTCTCAAGTTACAAGCTTTTTCTCCACCCAAAGGGGCTACAACCACTACAAGATTCTTATAACTCTTAGACTCAAATGGGTTGGTTTATAGTACAGAGAGAGGAAGACAAAAAAAAAAATTAGTGTGTAACTGTAACCTCCGTTATTGCTCAGAGTGCTGTGTTGTATTAGGAAACCAGCTAGCTCAGAAGTGAAACGGAACTTCCCGAATAGTTCCAAAACAGGAACAGGAAATCCTCGTTCTTACAACCTCAAAACCCGTTTCTTTCTTTTTTTTTTTCCAACAAAACCACTTGCGGCAACTGTTTGTTTAGTTTCTTCCCACAGAAACCGGATTTTGTCTTTCCTTTATCTTCGAAACCGAAAAAACCCACTTACCAACTTAGCTCTTCTCTTCTAATAACTGGGTTTGGAGCCACCTCAATTTACGGGGTTTTATTTTGTTTGGGCAAAAGCCCAATGTGAAAGCCATAAAAATAGAAATATGCTCCTTTCAAAGTTTGAAACTTTGAACCAACCCCTCCAAATTTAAGAGCTTTCCCTTTTCAACCAGATTCCACCGCAAATAGAAAGAAAGAAAGAAAGAAAAAAAAGCAGTTTGAAGAAGTTACAGACAGAGAATGGAGCTTGAGGAAGAAGGAAGGAATAGGTGGTTTTCGGTGGAACTCACTTTCTCGGGGAAAGTGAAGTTGTGAAGCATGAGATGGAGTTAGCTGCTGGTGATGCTGCTACTATAAGAGACAATGAAGAAACCCTAAGCATATTCACATCGACGGGGGTCTTCTAAAGTCCAAACGGATTTCCGGGAAAATTTTCGGGGAGAGAGAGAGAGGGGGTAGAGACAGTGATCTGAGCTCAACAGTGGGAATAAAGTGAGGGAAGAGAGAGGGAGAGAGAGGTTTGCAATGCACGCATATCGAGTACTACTCAAACTCCAACTCGGAGGTTTCTTTATAAGTTTTTAACTCAATTACGTAATTGTCCCCGTTGTTTGCTTCTAATGACATGTTCTAGCCCTACGCATACAGAACATTCACACCCACTTGGCTGACTCTCACGTCACTCTCCATTCACCCCATCACTCTACTGTAAGTATGTAATTGTACTCCCACCTTTCAATTATTAAGAAAAATAATTAATAACTTAGTGAGTAAAATAATTTTATTAAATAAATTTTTTTAATTATTAGAGTATTAATAATTATTATAAATATATAATTAAATATTATGTATTATGAGTGATGTATATAGTATTTATTTAAAAGAAAAAAAGTTAATATTATATTAAAATAATAAGATGACATTCAATATGAAAAATTTGTTTTTCCTCTAAAAAGATGGTCATTTAGAAAAGGAGATAGTAATTTCGAAACAAATTGTATTATTATACTTTATAGTAGTACTTTATATTTATAACGATAATACTATGGTGATGTCTATCGTGCACCGTCACAATAAGTGTGCATCACACATCTCATTTTTAATTGCAAATAAACTTTGAGTACATCACCAAATTTGTCTCTGAACTTATATTATTTCTCTTATTTCGTCCCTAAAATAAATGGAAATAATAAGTAGTCTCTACCGCATTTCATATTCATCATGTTATCCTCTAACGTTTTGTCACATTCGTTGTATTAATCTTCACTGTTATATATTGACAAATAGTTAGGGGCTAATAGAACGATGTGACAAAACATTAGAGATTACTTATAAAACGTTAGTGACTACTTGTTATTTTCATTTACTTAAGGAACACGGTAGGAGAGAGCTTGTAAGTTTAGAGACGAAATTGGTAGTTTGCTCCTCTAAAAAGTGCCACAAGACATGGCGACGGACATGAGAGGTTGGGTATAAAAACTTGTGTCTTTGGCCACCACAAATGAAAATAATTTTGTGGTGGTTCAATGGTTTCACGAGCATATACTTAGCCATGGGTTTTTTTTGTAGCAAAGCATCTACAAGTGGTTCAAGCCACGAGAGAATGTGGTGTGGTTGGGGTTATATGGTGTTGGGGTCACAGTGTTTTGAAATTTGCACCCGATTTCAATGATGATGGTTCATTCATGGTAGTATAAGGGCTTTAGGTATGGATGGTGCTCTTCGAAGGGTGCCATCGATGAGGTGTGACTAGTCCACAATGATGGTTTTCATACGGGTGACGAACATGGGTTCAAAAGAGGAAGGAGAACAATGAGGTATGATGACATTGGGTCGCAGTGGCAGGTTTGTGATGTTTCGATGGTGGACACAAAGGTTGTCCAATGTGGCGTAGGTGATGGTGGAAGCTTGGGTTCATGTTGTATGGATGTGAGGTAACTCGCAGAACTTGGTTGATAGCGTAATTAAGGGAGCGTTGGTTCACTGTTGCAAATCATTGATGGTGAAGTTCAATGTTGCATCAGTGGTTCAGGAGAGGTCTTGAGCTTGTGAGATTTGGTGGTTCTGTTGAGGATTTTAATTAGATGTGGTTCGAAGGCAATGAAAAATCTCACTAGTACAAGTGGTTACAAGTGGTCCTCACAATGGTTGTACAATGTTGCGAGCTTCATTTCCTTAGCAGTTCATTGATGGTTGCGGTGGAAGAGATAGGTATAAAATTTTCTATTAGGAATGAAGTACGTCGATTGTAGGTATGTAGGTGCAGAAGTTTTGGTCATGGATAGTAGAGATATAATCCGCAAAGTGAAACCATTTGTCTATGGAGAATGTTCTGCCTCAATTTTATCCTAGAGGTGTTTGCTTCCCTTTCCTTTCCTTGCCTTCTCAATTTGAGATTTTCTATTATTGTATTGAGGAAGAAACTATAGATAATGAAACAAAGGGTTTAGCTAATGAGATTTCAAAATATTTCAACCTAAAGGATTTATTTGCAATTAAAAATGAGAAGGGGTGTAGCGCACCACCTATTGTGGTAGTGCTGGATAGACATTGCCTAATAGTATGACCTATAGGAAAGATCGAGATCGGGCTTGTTTCACCAGATCTAGTGACTCTAAACTATCACTTTGTTTGGGGAAAATTCTATCGTACTGCACCATATATCATAAAAATTTATGGTAAAATATATTATTATTCATATAAATAGTTGAGTTGAGTAAGTTATTTAGTTTGTAATTTCTTCTTTATCTCGTGTTTCCTCTTTTTTTTTTTTTTTTTGCTTCCTCCTTTTTTCTTATTTTTCTTCAACTTTGTTTTGTCCCCTCCCTCTACTTTTTTTTGTAAATTGAGGGGTTCTGATTTTGCAACTTCCAAATATAATTTTCCATAGAACTCTAGCCGCCCACCCCGGTGCGTTCCGAATGAAGCACAAAATGTTGGAAAGACTTATTAAATGAGCTACTATCATCTGAATCACACATAATAAACTAGCTTTCCTGAAATCTTAGTTAAATTGACAAACTTGAACTCTACATAATATGAATATTTTAACATGGAAAGGTAGCCTAGGATTTTTTTTCAATGTATTTACTTAATCGGTGTCTAAAATTGATAAGAATGTGAAATTTATCAATTTTTTTTAAATTTTCTTAGATAAATGACATTGTTAACCTCCTTACCTAAGTTAGCTCACATGCTCATGCTATTAATTACAGGAAGAAGGAAAAAAAATCTCAATCTTCTGTCGAGCCTAGTCGCCATCAGAGTTGAGATCCATGGACATAATGGCAATGAAAAAAAAATGGAAAATGGAACATCAATAAAGCTCATGAATTACAGGAAGAAAAACAAAAAACTCAATCATCTGTCGAGCCTAGTCCCCGTCAGAGTTAAGATCCATGGACATCAACCCGATGAACTTATGGGAATTGAAGAACAAACTACAACTTATTGATAGAACTCATAAAAAAAATTACAAAATAAAAAGGAGCAATAACTTTATCATACAAGAGAGAGTTATGAAAAGCTAGAGTCGGAGAAGTTTACCCTATCAAAAGCACACCAAACCAAAGTTGGTACAAATCCTTTTTCACCGGTTTCTGAAAAATTAAGTAAAATGACCTCAACAATCAAACAAGAGAAATTACTAAACACAACGGATCATAGAAGAACACAAGAAATAATGGGACAAATAGAGAATACAAATACACACACCTTTTACTCGACTGTGAGAGTAGTACTCGAGAGAGAAAGAGAGACGAAAAGTGAGAGTGAGAGAGGGTTTGAGCAATGAAAATGGAAGTGAGTGAGAGATAACATTAATATATAAAAAAGAGTGAGAATTTATTTAGGATGCGCCTACTAAATTCATTCATGAACCTTATTTTATTTTTAAATAATGAATAAATATACTAGTAGTTACAATTAACCTCACTCATGACAAAACCGTCGTCAAAATACCATCGCCTCGTAATCCTCACTTTTTCTGTGTTGGAACATGTGTTATAATAGAAGTGTGATTTGTGAGGCATTTGTTGAACTCAAGCCCCCACACACGCATCTAGGCCCTGTTTGGTAAAAAGTAGCAGATAACGGATAAGTTAGCAGATAGCGAATAAGCTTATAGCGGATAACTAATACTCCCTCCGTTCCATAACTTTGGTAGTTTTAGCAAAAAAAAATTGTTTCAAAACAATGGGTGTTTTATAAACCCAAGATGTAATTTACATTTTTTTTCCAAGTATACCCTTCATATATTTATTGTGTTTACATTGAAAATTGACACAACTCCACAAATATTTAGTTGATTATTTTGAAACCTGCAGCAATTAATAAGGCTATTTTGGTAAAAATATACTTCAATTAAATGATTCCTTGGTCTGTGTGTGAAAACCTTAAACCACTAAAGTTATGGAACGGAGGGAGTAGCTGATAAGTTAACAGATTGAATTTAAAGCGTTTGGTTAAATTAGTGGTTGAACTAACTAATAAATACAAAATGACATAAAAGGACATTTTAATAAATGTGAGAGAGAGAGAGAGAGAGAGTGAGAGTGAGGGTTAATAATTTTTTACCTCATTTAATAGAGGATAAACAATGAACTTAATTAAAATAATAAGAGTATAAACGAGAGAAAAAATGATACGCTATAAGCTCAAACACTGCTTAAAATAGCATCTCGAAAAACACTATAACCTTGGGATTACTAAACATCTGCTACGAGTTTATCCGTTATATGTCAGTGAGAGTGAAAGAGGGTTTGAGCAATGAAAATGCAAGAGAGATAACATTAATTTATAAAAAAGAGTGAGAATTAATTTAGGACGTGCCTACTAAATTCATTCATGAACCTTATTTTGCTTTTAAATAATGAATAAATTACTAGCATTTACAATTAACCTCATTCATGACAAAATCGTCGTCAAAATAGCATCGCCTCGTAATCCTCGTTTTTTTGGTGTTGGAACATGTGTTATAATAGAAGTGTGATTTGTGAGGCATCTGTTGAATTCAGGCCCCCCCCCCCACAAAACACATATCTAATATACTCCGTCCATTTTAATTTGACTGTTGTTTTAGAAAAATAAAAAAATTTCATATTGAGTGTCGTTTTATTATTTCAATGTAACAGTAATTTTTTTCTCTCAATTTTCTCCCAGAACAAATAATATGTACATCACTCCTAATAAATTATACTCCATTATACATTTATGATAGTTAACAATGATAATTTAGTAAAATTGTTTCACTCACTAAGTTATTTATTATTTTTCTTAATTCTTGTGGAAAAAACCTTAAAGATCAGTCATTTCAAAATGGAGAGAGTGTTATTTTATAAATATTTTAATTTTAATATTACTTTATTTTATTCTTTTTAATCAACTTTAATTTTGACGTGGTTGACAAAAACGACTATTTTGTTTAACGCTTGGGAGATAAAAGATCAAAATGTATCATTTAAAAGATAAATGACTAAAATAAATTTTGAGTAAAAGATTAAAAGTGTATTTTAACCTATATTAAAACACCACACGACATCTTAGATTTTCATGTTAATATTATACAGTGTTTATCCTAATTAAGGACTTTTGACTACAATACCCTAATTAAGGACTTGAGAAGCACATTATATTAACATTTTTTATACAAAGAAATTTAAATATTAAATTTTTAAATAAGGTAAAACACAATCAACATAGCTTGAATGGGGGACAATAATAATTACCACTCCAACTGTGTTCATAAAAGAAATATTTTACTAAATTATCTTTGTAAGTAGTCGTTTATTTTTGCAAAGAAATAATAAATTATTTTATTAGTCAAATTGTCTCAGATATTAAAGTATCGTTAGACTCTCTCTCTCTCTGTATATATATGTGTGTGTAAAAGAAGCTTGAGGTTTAAAATTAAATGCATATTTATTTTAATTCATGAGTTATAATCTTTTAATTACTCTTATTAATTAATTTTATCATTTTATTACTTTATTAAATATTAGTTGTATTAATTTTTAAATATGAAACTTCTTAGAGATTCTATTAAATGGTAATGTTAATTATTAATTACAATATGAAAAAAAAATACAATTAAGTTAGATTAAATTTTTTTAAATACTAGTATCAAATAAAACAAACAGTGGTATTTATTAAAATTAGTTCATGACAATACTAAGTGCAATTTTGTTAATTATTGATTACACATTTGAAAAAAAACTAAAAATACAAATAAATTACACTATAAATTATAAAAATTATTACCAAATATAAAATATAGTTTTATTTATTAAAATTAGTTCATGACAATACTAGGTGCTAAAGGTGCAAGGTTCAAATCCTGTCGAAGGAGAAAAACTAATCTGACAACTAATATACTAATATTTGCCTAAAAAAAAGGTGCTATTTTCTGTTTATAAAATATCTTAAAAATAATTGTATGATATTTATAATGGATCATATATTAAAATGACTCAATATCAATTTGAAAGGATAAGTAATATGTTTTTAATTTTAATTTTTAATGTGATTAGTATCTCCAAAAAAACTTTATTATCACCAGAGTTTATATCAATTGGAGGTCAATTATTATATTATACTGACTATAAAAATTAAATATATTTTCTATTAACAATATCTCATTAATGATTAAAATTAAAATTATTTAAAAAAAAATTCCTAACATGTGAAATTAAATCATGCAAAAAAATAGTAAAAAAATAATTATTTTTAAGTTAGCATTGACCCACCTTATTATTTCTTCGAATTTGTTTATTAGTTATGACATATGCTCCTATTCATATATTTAGTTATTTTTGACCATAATATCTAAAGCATCACTACAAGATAATTATGTGAAATCATATTTTAAAAAAATTGATGCAATCTTATTATAACATTTTTTTTCACTTAAGAGTGTGTATATATGTGTGTGTGTGTGTATATATTATTTTAAATGAGTGAATTTACTAAAAAAATGTTTCATCTTAAGTTATGATCACATTTATTATCATGTCGTTATTTATTACTTTTTAACTTTTATTTAAACTTCTTACTACTAATGCATGATTAATTCATTTTTAAAATCATTATTTATTGTTTAATAATCATAGTGACAAAAAACTATATTGTTCTATGACAAATGTTATCGGATAGTTTAACATATAAAATATAGTTTGAAAAATAAATACATAATTTAATGGCATAATTGAAGAACAAAAATATAGTACCAAAATTTAGATGGAAATATATACCAAAAAAATTAAATGAGAATGAAAATAACTTGTTCGATTGATGAAAACTTAAATTTTACTATATTTACAACAAAAAACATCAATTATGATAATTAGAAATATTAATATTACATTAGAAATGTTTAATAGAATAAAACTCCGTATTGTAAGAGATTAAATAATTCAAATAAAGATTATTACAAAAGATGACACCGATGTTAAAGTGGTTATTTTATTAATATTTTCTATTATAAATGACTCCAAATGATATTTTATTTGTAGAATAAAATAACTTCAATTAATGACATTCTATGTAGGATGATAACTAAAAGTCAATACTAATTGCTAAATTATGTTAGATTATAATTGATAAAATCTATATTTTATCATGGACAATTATATACCTCATTGTCAACAATAATATAATCCATATAAGAATTGAAATTATTTGTTGATGATCAAGATTAAAAATATGCATATGAAAAAATATAACACCATAATGTGATTAATAAACTTCTTTGGTAGAGTTATCTTTTGACATATTAAAGTTTCAATTATAATCTTACTATTTTTTTTAAAATCAATTATAATATTACTAAACAATTGATAATTCTAATGATTAAACATGATTAAAATATTATATACAAATATTAATTTATAAATAATTGAGTTAGTTAATATAATGTTTCAATATGACTATACTTAATTATTACATTTTTTGATGGGATACTTAATTATTATGATATTCTATAATTAATAAAATTTTATTTATTTACATTTTTTAGTAAGGATGGGCTAAGGTCCAAAGAAAAAAAAACTAAAACCTAACTCTTCAAGATGGGGATAACCCTACCAAGTTTGTCAATAAAAACACCAGTTTATTATTTAAATTATATAATTTTCACTTATTTTTATAAAAATATTTTGTATAAAGTATAAATAAACTCGTGCAACACACGGAGGTTACATCTAGTATATACATAAAGGAAACTTGGGATATAATATTGAATAGAAGTTTATTATAATCAATGAGTTACAAAATTTCAATTACCCTTATTAGTCAAATTTATTATTTTATTACTCTATTTGAATATTATTGTTAAATATTAATTTATTTATCAACTTAATTTAATGAGACTTCAACTTTAGTATTGAATACAATTTTTTTTTTAATTTGTGAGTTACAAACTTTCAATTATTCTTATTAATCAATTTCATCATTTTTACTCTATTATAAAAATAATTTATTTATCAATTTAATTTATTGTTGGTTTTATAAACAATGAAATATAAAGCTTCTTAGATATTCTTTAAAATACTAAAATTGATAAATGCTAGTGTTATAAAAATACTTAAAATATAATTTATTATAAAATAAAAAACATAATTCTATTTACTAAAATTAGTCAATGACAATACTAAGTGCTATTTTCTATTGAAAAAAGTATCTTAAAAACAATTATATTATATTGTATGTTTCCTAACATATATATATATATATATATATATATATATAATCTTTATAAATTACTAAGAAAAAACTTTTTTATTATGATTAATGATACTAAACATTATTAAATATTACTATTAAATACAAATTCTAGCATATTATAAAGTTGTAATATATTACATATTAAAATGACTCCAAATGAAATTTAAAGGATAAGTAAAATGTTTTCATTTTAAATTTTAATATGCTTAGTTTGTTCAAAAAAATATTTATTATCGTCATAGGTTATACGAATTAGAGTTTATTTATACTATTATATTGACTATAAAAATCAGCTATATTTTATATTGAAATTATAATTAACGTTCTTTAAATATATATTGCTAATATGTAAAATTACGTCATATAAATAAGTAGAAGAGAATAATTATCTGTTGAATTTATTTTAGTTTTTTTTTTGGTGAATTTTTTTAATTAGTTATGGCATAGATTCGTATTCCTATATTTAGTTATTTATTGCGATAAAGTCTAAAGGCTTTGCAATAAGAAAAGTTTTACTCACAATTATGTCAAACCATATTTTTAAAAAATTTGATACAATATCACTATAATATTTCTATTAAGAAGATGTATATTATTATTTTACGTCTATTGTTATTTTTAATTATCGAATTATATAATTAAAAGTAATTTTCATCTTAACTTGCCATCAATTTTTTTATCATGCCTTTTTTTACTGTGTCTTTTTCTTTTATTTAAACTTCTTATTATTAATGTAATGGTTAACTAAAATTTAAAAGTAATTATTTATTATTTAATGATTATAGTAACTAAAAACTATAATTTTTTGTGACAAAAGTTATAGAAAAGTTTAATGTGTAAAATACAATTAAAAGAAGCACAATACCATAATGTGTTTAATAAATTTCTTTGATAGAATTATTTTTTTATATATTAAAGTTTTAGTGGTAACCTTTTTAAAACTTTGATATTTTTAATTATTAAACATGATAAGAAATATTTTATACAAAAAAATAATTTCTAAATAAATAAGTTATTTAATATATTTTTTCGATATAATTATATTTACCCACTGCATGTTATTCTATCATTAATAAAATTTCACGTATTTACATATTTTTTATATTAAGAGGGCCTAAGGTCTAAAGAAAAAAATCGTAACCTAATTTTAAGAAAAGAAGATAATTTTATCAAGATCTCCAACAAAAATTGCAAACATGCTAAAAGATAATTATCTATCAAGCGATCACTAATTTGTCAAAAGATTTTTACGTATTTAAATTAATAACTTTTACACTTTTTTTAAAAAGAATATTTTTTTTGTTTGAAAAATACTTCATTAATCATTTATACATGTTGAAGTTATTAATTTAAATTGCGTCAAAGAAAAAAAATCATTTATAAATGTTGAAGTTATGAGGATTTAGATAAAATAAAGAGAAGAGAAAATAAAGACTTTTGAAATATGTATTACAATTAATAATGACTTGATAATAACTTGATACAAAAGATTGAACACTAATCCCTATTTACAAGGATACAAATCTTCTATCCTAATTAAACAGGGAAACTAGGAAACAAATCATGATAATAACTAAATAATATAAAAACTAATCCTAGAAGATACTCTAAGATATTGTAAGATTATAAACTAATCTTACGAGATAAATTAGGATAATATTAATATCATGATATTCTTAGATATTTTCCTATATTCTAACACTCCTCTTCAAGCTAAAGCTTACTAAGCTTTAAGCTTGTTATCAGAAAATAACGCATTTTCCATGAAATAAAAAATAAACAGAAAATATAAAAATTTAGCTCCACTAAAACAATGATTGGGAAGACAACTCAGTGATGCTGGAGAAGTCTGAGAGAATTGCTACAGAGATAGCTTAGCCAGATAACTGGAATAATCACCAGCTTAAAAGAAATTTCTTGGGAAGCAATGAAGTAAAGCAAGGTCTGGCCTTCTCAAAACAACATTTAGAAGCTTCAAGCCAATAATATTTCCAAAATATTTAAACTTAAAACTACGTCTGACATCTGCTTCTGGGACAGAGATAAGGTCAATGCATCTAGGATGAAGATAGAGCCAGTGCATCTGGGATGAAGAAAGGGCCAGTGCATCTGGGAAACGACTGAGGCCAAAGCAGGTAGAAGAAGACACAAAAAACATGCAGACAAAAGAAAACACAATCTGTGTGACGAACTCGCAAACGAGCATTGAACAGATGCAAAAACGTGTAAACAGTAACGCAGATAAACAAGACACGGCTGAAAAACATTGATCGGGGGCAACAAATGCAACAAACAGCAGAAAAGAAACCCTCAAAAGTGGGACCCACAATTAGAGAAAGTAGGAAACAAATCAGGATAATAATTAAATAATATAAAATTAATCCTAGAAGATACTCTGAGATATTATAAGATTATAAACTAACCTTACGAGATAAACTATAATAATATCATGATATTCTTAGATACTTTCATATATTCTAACAATAAACAAACAAGTGCATCGCACCGGGGTTTTCTCTAGTGGCAAGTATTATGCATGTTGCATGAAAAATTATAAATATAGATGAAATACAACAAATAATATTTTTTTTTGACAATAACAAACTCATATCATTTCATTCATAATAAGTTCTTCAATACAAGGAGGCATAAACTCAAAAACTTGGTGATTAGCCTATAACCGAGATGCACGTGACAAAGCGTGAGCAACTCCGTTGGCTTGTCCCATAATAAAACTTATCTCAAAGTTATCTAGAGAATTTAGGAGTACCTTACATTTATGGATTATACTCCCAAACTCAGTATAGGCCCTACTGCAACCCTGTATACTCTCAACAACAGTTAGGCTATCTAGCTCAATGGTTATGCTTGAAATACAACAAATAAATTAAAATATGAAAAACCTTTTTTCGAGTGAATATGAAAAATATAATTATACCATGATATAAATTTACTCATGATATGTGACCATTATCAATGTATATCTAGTGGCAGATCAAGAAAGTTTAATTGGTGGGGGCAAAATTTTGTCATTTATTAACTTACAATGCTCATTTTTAAAAAAAGAGTAAAGACCCAAATTAATACAAAAAATTACGGAGATCTATTTGCTCTGTAGACAATAAAAAGTACCAATTTGGTTTTCAAATATCTCAAATGTCAGACATATTAGTGTATTTTAGGATAATTTTTAGGGATATTTTAGTTTTTCTAAAGACTAATTTGACCGATATTTGAGATTTTAGAAAACTAAATTAGTAATTTTTATTTCTGATGGATCAAATAGGTCTCCGTGTTTTTTATAAAGGACTATTTTAAGCTTTTATTCTTAAAAAATTTTGTACTATGAAGACAATATTTATTTATTTTTTCATGGAGGTAAAATATAAAATTATCAACTATATTAAAGTTAAAAAGAAATTGTTCTGGGGGCAATTGTCCGGAAACTCATTAACCTACATCCGCCACTGTTGACGGTAGATCAATGTTATTTTTGTTAAAAATAATGAACGAAAGGAAAGCTGTGGAGAGGGGAATGTATATGGCAGTTTGGATATTCTACTGGTAAAGTAAGGACGATTCTAAATCCAAAATTAAGTATCCATAATGACGCTCATTCTCCACTCAATCTTTTTTTTTTCCTTCAATTATTTATTTTTTATATAATTTATAATTTTCCGGCGAGGACCACACCGTGGGTCGGCGCAGATTAGCCTCTGGTTAATGAGATTTCAGACTTCGGCGCACAATCTGAAACGTGGCGGGGAAATAAACTCAAAACAAAAATTAAAATTAAAAATTACTAGTTTGAAAAATGGAAAGGGAATAGAAAAATGCTTATGAGGTGGCATTTCCATTTTCCTCTGCTTTTTGGCATGCGCCAAAAGTAGTATCACGTGTTTCTCACGGAGCATAAATGTCTTAATTTAACATTGCTTATTCTTTCCTCACTCTACAATTATTAATCCACTT
Source organism: Calophaca sinica (assembly GCA_037113605.1). Classification (NCBI taxonomy): domain Eukaryota; kingdom Viridiplantae; phylum Streptophyta; class Magnoliopsida; order Fabales; family Fabaceae; genus Calophaca; species Calophaca sinica. The sequence continues at coordinate 126,437,245 of CM073732.1, forward strand.
TTTGCATCACAACAGAAGCAGCAACGAAGAAGATAATCTTTTAGCATCACAACGAAGAAGATAATCTAATAATTCAACACTTCGGGTCGAAACTAATCTTTTTGATACAATGATGATTATATATTTTACTTTCTTCAATTAGATATATTAGTGTGCGCTCGGGTGCATGTCATTTTGCTTTAAAGGAGAAATTTCTCATTTTTTTCTTCTCGTTTTAAAGAAATTCTCACTTTAAAAAGTTATTTGGGATTAGTGTGAAATTAAGTTATTGATTTAATTTCGTTATTTTTTAAAATATATTTTTATTTTTTCGACAAAAAGTATATTTTTATTTGATAATTAAGATTTAAGAAATCGATCTATCGAGTTACAATTATCTACTATATTATATAAAATAGAGTTTTGTCACGAAGACTTATACTACGTGTCGGCTCTACACTAGTTAAATATAAAAAACATACACTCGGTATACACACATATAATTTTCAAAATCAAAGCAAAATCATAACCTGAATATATTCTGTTTAGATCAACACATGCTTGGCCATATTTCAAATTGCAAAGTCGAGGGCTCTTTTTTTTTTCTTTTTTCTTTCTTTTCTAAATAGAAATTCTGCTAAAAATGAAAATGCCTGACACGGATGGTGGGGAGCACATCCTCTACGTATGCAATACTGTGCTCATTGTATACGCTATACAACTTGATTTTACCGTTTTAATTTTTTTTCTAATAAATTATAAACGTGATGGGGAGCTATGAATTGAACCGTACAAAATGCTTTAGATTCAAAGTCAAAATAAAAGTATGAATGCGATTTTTTTTTTTCCTAACACGTCCTAATTAGGGTTTTTGATGGTCGGTATGTGTCCTATGTTATCCCCGTGTCTCAAGTCTTTTGGGTTCACTATAAAACTAAGTCTCAAATTGGAAGCAAGACGTCCAAATTTTTCAGGGTCCATTTGTTTTAGATTTTGATAGAATTAATTCTGAAGAATTGATGTTAAAAAAATTGATTTTAAAAAAATTGAGTTTAAAAAAATTGATTTGTGTTTGGTAATGATATTTTAAAAGTGTGTTAAAAAAATTGATTTTGTTTTGATGATAAAAGTATAATCACTTTTGATGTGTAAATATAAAGAATTGTGTGGGTCTTACGCTCAAAATCAATTTTTCTGAATGGAAAAACTAAGATTTTTTGCTTTCAAAAAAATCCAATTTACCACCTTCAAACCAGATTTTATTCACCTGAAATCTTAACTAAATACTCAGTTGAAAAATCAAAACGGAGTTTTCTAAATTGGGTTTCTAATTTTGTACACAAATGGTATTTTGACAAACAGACACTTACACTGGTTTGACTGCCTCCTAACTAGCCAAGCGGCTCTAAAAATAAAACTTGAGTTCTTTTCTTAAGTGAGAGTCACTTTACCAACTCTCCCAGGCCTCGATTGGTAGAGGGTGGATTGGTGCGAGATGGTCATCAGCGAGAGAAGTTGCGAAGAGGTTGAGCATTTTGTTTGATTGGCAGAGCAGAGAAACAGACGCGATAGATCAAATTTGACGTGGGGCCCATGAATTTTTTCTTCTTCACAGAATAGCGAAAAAAGAGGAGAGAGCTGGTGCAGCGTGTTTTTTTTTCTTTTTTCAATTCTACCCTTATTCTCTCATTATATCTCAAATTATTTAAATTTTTAGTCAAAGATATTGATGCCTTTTAAAAAATAATCAACACGTATCTCTTCTCTTTTTCTCTTCTCTTTCTCATAAACCAATCAATATATAAAATCTACTTTATTTTGTCACTTTTTTCTCTTTTTTCATACTCTCTCTTCATATTTTCTCTCTTCACAATTTTTCTCGTGAACCAAACACACCACTAGTGTCGGTCAAAATCGGGCACTCGAAAAAATACAAAATGATAGAAACAGGAAAAGTTGACATATCAACATATACGTATAGGAAATTAAGAAAGGGGAGGAGGGGGGGAAGAAAAGGTCTTTGTTTGGATATGAGAAGATTTTCCAATCTGGCTATATGACTTTGCGTTAATTCCACCCCAACCACGCCAATAGCAAATATCCATGTGGAAAATAGGTAGCAAAAGGTAAATGAAATTGACTTCCAACATGGGAAAAGCCTTTCATGCTTCCATGGTATTTTGTCGGCACTATTTTGGGCACAATTAGTTTCTCTGTTATTTCGCGTGGACAAGGGAAAAGAGTACATCTAGTAGAATGAGCTCTCAAATCAAGCTTTAATTTTTAATTTAAATATAAACTTATCTCAAACATTTCAACTGATAATTTTTTCATATAGTTTTATAATATGTTTGGTGAGCAACAATACTGATTTCCATTCCTTTTTCTATTTTTTTGGGCCGTAGAGTTTAGAATGATAAGTTTATGTGATGTATGGATTTCGTATAAAATAAGGCAATTATTCTACAGGAAGGGTACAAGAATAAAGTTTTGATGCAGGTTATGATTGACTCGAATGATTTTAGTTGATGAACTGTTTTATAAATATTTTAGAGTGCAAAAACAAACTTTTTTATTGAGAAAAAAAAAAGACGGAATGGAAGAAAATAATATCCTTCTTTATAATATTAATAATGATGTTTACTTTTTTTATTATAATTATATAAGGTTTATTTTATGCGTGAATGAAACAAGATAAGAAATAAAAATAATCTCTTGAATTGGCCTCAAAAAAAATAATCTCTTGAAGTAAAAATAAAACCTTTAATATCTTAAAATATTTTAAAAGATATTTAATATTTTTCTTTAAATACTAACATTTGAAAGATTTTACCTGACCACCACACTTGTCCCAAGTGTTAACACTTAATACCATAACTATATCTGTGGAGATTTTCGATTAAAAGGCCAAACATATTTTTCTTTGAATAATTAAAACAATTTTATACAATTAATATATATTTCTTAACATGTAATGCACAAGTTAAGAGAAAGCTAATAATAATAATAATAATAATAATAATAGTATCGACTTTTTTTTTGACTGGAAACATCAACTTAGTAACTGAAAAGTGTAAAATAATTTATTTACCGGACACGGTGAGGAAATTTTTTGATTATTTTGGATTTTTGGTCAACCCAGAGAAAACAACAAGAACATAGTAGTAGTGGCATATATGGATGAAAAATGCATATGGTCAAAAATGAATAAACAATGTAAATGGTTCTTCTTTTCCTAAATACATAGTACAATGAATGTTGTATGATGAGATCCCAAAGTCAAATGGGAATATTTTCTTTTCTAAACTTTACAATAATGGGGATTAACATCCTTCCACTTTGTCCCCCTCCTTCTCTGATTGTTTTTTATCTTTTCTGTTTTCTTTATGATTTAATTGATGTCCTTCTTCTTCTTCTTCCTAGTTTCTAATGGCTGGAGGGTTCCCATCTCCTTTTGACTTCAACCACTGCTTTTCTCATAGAAATGGAATATTAAAGCCTGTGCCTTTGCTCCCTCTTAAAAACCTTTTGGGCCCCATCTCAGGTCCAATCACGTGGGCCTTTTGTATGGGCTGGCTGGCTCAATAATAAACATCCCCAATTCATTATTCCCTCCGATCCCATATATAAGAGACAAATGCACTTTTTAGGTTTATTGAATATATCTGGTCAGATATATCAGTTATTCAATGAACCTAAAAAGTGCATTTATCTCTTATATATGAGACCAGAGGGAGTATTATTTAAAAATTATTAGTTGCTTAAATCAATATATAGAATGCTGATATGGCCTTGCTTTGATAGGTTGGTCATTGGTGTCGTCAAAGTGGAGACTTGGCCCCATTTTTTTGGTGAATAAAAAAATGCCATTCAACTCAAGCCACTTTAATAGGCAAATTTGTGCTATTCTTGTAATATTTATTCTTTGAACCATATAATTGCTTTTAATTTACATTTTCTTCTATTTTTTCTAAAAGAAACTAAATATAAAATAATCATACATATTAAATTTTGAGTTTAACAACTATGCACTAATACTGTAAAAAAAAATTTACACAGACATCAAATCAAATCTCACAGTGTAGAATTTTGTTGAATTTTTTTAAGAAATGATATAATAAAATGGTGTGATGGTGAAACCTAATTGAATAAATGTGTAAAAAAGTCTTACACCATCCATGCATAGTCTTTAAACAATGTTATTATTTGAGTTAAAGACCAATTTGGTCCTGACATTTGGAAAAGAAAAATGATAAACCAACACCACTTTTGCGACACCTATGGTGGACACCGTATTTCCGTACGGTCTGTACGGTACGGACTTGTACGGATCCGTACGGAATCCGTACGTTTTTTTTTACAGAAACAGATTTTTTTAAGTGGTTAACGCATTTCATGTAAGTGGTTAACGCAGTTCACTAACGGTTAATAGACACAGATTTTTTTAACTGGTTAATGCAGTTCATGTAAGTAGTTAACGTAGTCCACTAACTGGTTAATATAGATACATATTTTTTTTAACTGGTTAATGCAGTTCATGTAAGTGGTTAACGCAGTTCACTAACTGGTTAACAATTACTGCGTCTATTAACCAGATAGTGGACTGCGTTAACCACTTACATGAACTGCGTTAACCATTTACATGAACTGCGTTAACTAGTTAAAAGTGCAGATTAACGATCGATGGTGCGTTAACCACTTATACGATCTGCGTTAACCACTTACATGAACTACGTTAACCACTTACAAAAATCTGTAAAAAAAAAGTATCAAATGCGGATGTCAAAATGCGGTTAAAATGCATGTCCTGCAAATGCGGACATACGGTGTTAGCGTACGGTGGCCGGAAATGTGGTGTCCATTTATCATAACTCTTTGGAAAAATAATAATTTGGTCTCTTATTTTATCAATATTTTAAATTAGTCCCTGTATTTTGAAAACGTGTATCAGTTACGTTCCTCCGTCAATTTTACAGGGACCAAATTGATATTAAGTTATAAATCACAAAGATCTATTTGCTAATAAGTGACTAAATTGAAGGACTATTTTGGAACTCTGTTAACAGACAGAACTGACGAAAGAACGTAACTGATACACTTTTTTAAAATACAGGGATTAATTTAGAATTTTAATAAAGTAAGAGACCAAACTAATTTTTTTTTCAAATTTCAGCACCAAATTGGTTATTAACTCTAATTTTAATAAAAAAGAGTACGTACCTTCACATTGACACATTTACTCTCTCTCCTTAGACCGTGCTCTCACAATACCTTTGCTTGTCCGGTACACTTCAATATTTGTCGTACCCTTTATTTTGGGTTCACATAATTTCACCCTCCATGCTCTGTTCCATTCACTGTAAAGCTTTTAACCCACAAATGTACAAAAATGCACTGCAGGGTCTTGGTGGTTGAGGGTGTTGCCGAAGCAAAGCCATGCATTTGGTTCCAATGGAGGGCACCACTGCCTATTATATATCCTGCTATACTTATTCAACCCTCAATCCAAGACATGACAAATTTTTATCATTACCACTACGTGACAAGCAAATTAATTATTATTGTATAACTACCTGATGTAATATGTTTATTTAGGCCTAGGTGAAAGGCACAGGGACCCATTAGTCACTTCATCTGAATCTAATCACCGATGCTTGACGAGAAATAAAGCGTTTAAGAACAAAGCACACACAATGTAAAACTCTTTTACCTAATTGTCCAATCAGATATTACTATATTGATGTTTTGAGACATTTTAAGAACTATTATGGCAAAATGACATTATAGTGAGATCTGGTCAGATGACTATATAAAAAAGTTTTATGATATTTTTTCAAAAAAAAAAAATTTTTTACGATGTCGGTGTGTAGTTCTTGAAATAAAAAATTAAAGCCTCAATAATGCAGTAGTACCAGAAGTCTCCAAAAAGGTTGTCTTATCCTTTAATTTTTTCTCTATTTTTTTTGCATTCGTAATGTTAAAATATAAGAAAATATCTAGAAACATCTTGATATTATTGTAGTTTATCTAGTAAAATTAATTTATAATATTCACTATAACAGAAAGTTTAAAAGACAACGCCACTTTAAGTGGCGCTTACAATGGAAGTGTTGTTTAAAGTTGTGCTAAAAAGAATAAACAGCGCTTATGTATAGAAGTGATGTTTAAAGTGGTAATAAAAGAATAAACTGCGCTTAATAGGAAAAGTGTTAATTTTGATCCTCACAATAAACAGCGCTTCCACTATGAAGCGTTGCTTATTGTCATTCAGCGAATATTAATTACTAGCTAGCTCGCGCAGATCTGTTCACAACATCTCAAAACCTAGCTCGATCGCGTTCTGTCCCTTTCTTTCTCTCCATCTCAAAACCAAGCTCGATCGCGTTCTGTCCTCTTTCCTCCCACATACCCTGTGAATCTCGTGAATCAGAATTGGGTTCAGATCTACCATACCCGGGTCTAGCAGGGTTGAATCACTCTCGTTCCTCACTCTGTTGCTCACTCCCGCCTCCCCGACTCCTCCACGGCGAACGACGCGGTGCACCGCCTCTTCACATCGAATGAACGGTGCACTGCCTCTTCCAAGACAAACGACGAACGCATTTCACGACACATTTCATCTCTGCATTGACGAAACACATATCCCATGGTCGAGTCAGAACTAGCTTACTCTAGCGCCGTCAACAATGGCGACATCTTCTGCGGCTGGCAATGTAGAGAGGGAAATCACAATCTTCTTCATCTTCTCATTCTCAGTTTTTTTTCTTTTTAATATGCATCTTATGACCAGATCCATTGAATTTTGGTTTTTTTAGGATCTATACTGTTTAGTTTTGTTAAAAGTTTAAATATTTTGAGATTTTGTTTAAAAAATTGATGATTTGAGTATATAGAGTTGCTCAGTTTCCTTTAGAGTTGGTATTTGTTTTTGTTTATGTGGAAAGGTCGAAGCTTTTTGCCTTCCAGATCTGTTATATTTTTGGGATTTTTTTCTCATTTTGCAATTTGAAGCTTTTATGGTTCTTCACAGAGAAATTTCTGGAGTTTGTTGTTGTTCTGGAGTTGGAGAGGAACGTCGAACACGGACAATTCGACTTCCTAATTTGTGTTTAATTTTTTGACACTTAACTTTGAATGTTGTCGTGCTGGAGTTGGAGAGGAACGTCGAACACGCTGAATGTTGAAAAAAAAAGGATAAAACAGCGCTTCTAACAAGAAAACGTTGTTTAATAAAATAAAATAAAAGACATAAAACAACGCTTCTTACTTAAAAACGCTATTTAAAGGTGAGAATAAGTAGCGCTTCATTTAAGAAGAGCTGTTTATTCTCTATTTTCAACAGCGTTGTTTAAGCGCTATTTTTTTGTAACACATTCAGCAGCGGCTGAATATACAGCACCTTTAAGCGCTGTTTAAGGCCAAAATTAAGCGTTGTTTATTGTCTTTTTTGTTGTAGTGATTATAATATCTTAGATTTTGCCTTACAATTAGTTTCCAAATTACTTAGTTATTATCATAATTTGTTTCTTAGTTTTCTATTTATATAGGATTAGGAGTCTTGTATCTTATAAATAGGGGATAGTGCTAAGTCTTTTGTATCAATCTCTTATCAAACTATTGTTAAACTATAATCATATTACAAAGGTATATGTTCTTTTTCTTCTCTTTCTTTATCTAAAACTCATAACTATAACATGGTATTGGAGCCACATCTGTGGAGGAGGGGTGTTGAAAATCTCACATTGCCACCTCAAATCTTGGGGTGCAATTTATATACATGTTGGAAGATTTATGTTCTTTTTCTTCTCCTTTTATCAAAAACCCACAACTTCAACACGTAATATCAAAGTCCCTATGATTTTGTGAAGCAACTCGATACCCACAAAAGGTTCCCAAATAGGGTGCAAACAAACAGGCATTCATTAAATTTAAAGAACTGTACCTGTGATTGAGATGCCAAAGGGAATCAGGGAGGGATCCATGGCCAGTTTTCCTGCAGTTTTTGTCCTCATATGCCATGATGGAAATGCCTGAGATATTTTACTATAAAATTCCATTTCATTTACTATTTTATATTTTGTTATCACCAGAAATATCAGCCACAGCCGATGAAGGGAACAGCCGACGAAGGGAACAGCCGATGAAGGGAACAGCCGATGTGTGGGATAAGCCGATCGGATTGGTAGCCGAAAATTGGTCCCACTGAACCGGGGATAGAAAGGAAAATTCCAGAAGCCCAGGGAGCATCATGAGGTCAACCGATTATTAAAGAGTATAGCCGATGTGGATAAAGGAAATATCTGATCATTATGGACACATCGGCTGAGCTACCTTTAATTAATATAGAGCTTTTAAGCTCGACCAAGGGCTAGATATGTGAAAGTCATGTACTTTGGCGCTAAAATGACCAAAGCTAGCCGTTGGAAGTCTCCAACGCATTTAACACGTGATAAATCGTTTGCCCAGCCGATGGGAGAGCGGTTAACCCACGATACGCATGAAGAAGCAGTTGAGGGACACCCACGACCGCTCGTGGTCAGCCATGAACGTGTGGAACGCATAATGGCCGATAGGGGGTGGTTACAATTTTGTTTTCCTTTTTGTATATATATACCTACGCTGAGAAATGTAAAGAGACGACATCAATCAAACAACTATTTTCTTTTGCAATTTATCAAGCTTTTTACAGCATTTTACCTTAGCCGATTCCATGTTTCTTAGTCTTAGCCTTAGCGTAGCGTAGTTTCACCACACTTAACGCTTTCTGGAGCAGTTGGGGAACCCACAATCGAGAATTCGAGTTCCGTTCTCGGTGTAATCGCTTAACAGGAATCAATTTGTTGGCTGGACGTTAGCCGAATCCCTCGGCTGATTTTTCCACGCAAACAAGTTTGGCACGCCTGGTGGGACCATAGGTGAATGGAAGGACATGTTTGATTCTCCAGGGCAGGATCACGCTTGGCGTATGAACCTGAGGTCCGGAAAGAAACTCAACAACAACATGGAGTCGAGTTCGAATCCCAAAAGAACCCCACCACGCAAGAACAACGAGTCAAAGATACACCTTGGGTATGCCCATAGCGATTGAAGACATCCCGCCTCGCACTTTGACCGCAGAGATGAATAACCCAGAGAATGCCGAGGCTCCGGTGGTCATGACCACTTCCTTCATCGACAAACAGATTGATATGGGAATTCATGACCTTATGTACCAAGTGTCAAGGCGGTTGGCGATATTGTCGGACCTATGGTGCATAACGAGGTTCAAGAAAGTAGAGACATGGAGAACAAATGAGGACAAAGAAGGTGAACACTCGGCTAGTTCTGCGTTGGCAGAGGCAGGCAAACCCAGTATGCACAAGGTGGTCAGGCTTGGCAGCCTCAGCCAAATGTGGTTCAAAATGGGCCTCTTCAGACACAGCCCATACCACTACCGGTAGGGCCACCAACCCAGCCATACGGTGATCAGCAGAATACATGGGTACCACCCCATGCTGAGGGGCAAGTGATGCCACCTGATCAAGCGAATCTGCAGTATGGGCAGATCAACATGGCCCGGAGACCAATTAACACGGTTGGGCATATCGGTTACGCCAAAGAATGTCGTATGCTCCAACGCATGGCCCTACTGCGTGCGGCGAATTCATATGGACGGCCGAATTGGCACCGATGGCCCTGGTTATGGTTCAGTGGAAGCTATCCGGGGATTGGAATGTTAACAATCCACCATTCTACCAACCGCAACCAGTCCCCACGCCATACCCTCCAAAGAAGTTCAAATATACTACTAACTACCGGGTAACTATGGGGAGAGCGGACATGGAACAATGTTCCACCTCTACCCTGTATCGTATCACCGCTCCAGGGACTCGGTCGGAGGTTTTGGGAGTATGGTCCAGAGCAAAGAATGGACTTCTAATCCACCTCTAGGCAATGTTCCACCAAATACCTTCAACCTTCAGAATTCGTTCCAACAGGCTTCCTCCTGGAGACCAATGGGTCAGAGTACGCCCCAGCCGAATCCACAAGATAATCGGCAGGGAGCCTCTCATTTGATAGACCCAAAAATGATCGCAAATACCATCAAGAAGTACTTCGGGGTACAGTTAAAGCCGTTGGACCGTCCTGTTTACAGGAAACCGTACCCTGAATGGGTGGATCGGATGTTTCCTCTCCCTAGGGGATTCAAAACTCCAGATTTCACCATATTCTCGGGGAAGATGGCAAGTCTACCATGGAGCACATAGGGCGTTTCACGGCCCGGTGTGGTGAAAGCGGCGAATGAGTATCACAAGCTTCACTCTTCCCATTATCAACTCGCGGGACATCGTTCACCTGGTACTCCTCCTTGCCTCCAAACTCGATGCAATTGGGCCGATATGGAGAGGTGTTTCCATGATAGATTTTATTGGCCGCAACCCCAAGTAATAGAATCGATCTAACTAGTCTCAGCAGCAAGTTGATGAGTCGGTTCTTGATTATATTGAAAGATTCGAAAGAAAGCGGAAATGTTATGCGATTCCCTGAAGCGAATACACTTCTATGATGATTAACAACATGCACCCGCAAATTTGAAGGAGAAGTTGGTAGGACAAGCACGCGCAGATTTGAATCAGCTAGCAGAGAGGGCTATCCGAGTTGAGCAATATATCCAGGAAAAGGAGAAGCGAAGGGCTAGCCGAGGAAAGGGTCCCCATCTAGTCTCTATTATAGAGGCAGAGGAATCGACTCAAAGCGGTGACCTTACGGTGATATGATGGTAGCGAAATAGTCAAAGGAAGAGCTATTCTCCGCCAAAGATTGAAGGCCGCTAAAGCCAAAGAAACTGAATCAACAGAGGATAGGGCAGGGTACTCCTTTGACATAACCAAGGCAGGCCAGATTTTCGACTACTTGCTCAAGGACAAGCAAATTCGGCTGCTAGACGGGCATCGGATTCCACCTCCTGAAGAATTGATGAACAAGAAATACTGTAAGTGGCATAACTCATATAACCATTCTACAGCTAACTGTGTAGTTTTCAGGAAGGCCATACAGAAGGCTATCAAAGAGGGTAGGTTCAAGCTAGCCGATAAGAGCATAGCCGAGATGTCAGTGGACACCAATCCATTCCCAGCTGTAACCATGGCCATGGTGTCTTTCTCAAAACCTGATCAGCCCAGGCCGATAAGAAGGGAACAATCTATCAGGAGTGTTTGGATGCCCAAAGAAGAATCCAAAAGAAACCAAGAGGTCACCAGGGGATCTGTGTTTGACAGATTGGGAAACCCACCAGTGCTACCAAAAAACGCTGGGGGTCAGCCATCTTCGAGCCGATTCCATGGTAAACCTCCCAAACCCGGACGTTTGACTAACGAGTTGATCAGCCAGTACCGCAAAATGCAAGCAAAGACCGAGAGAGTCCAGCATGCCCAGGAGACTGGGGGGCAAACTCAACTGGGAATCTCAGCTGAAGCCCAGCCGAGTATGCCCAGGATCACTGAGGAACCTCTCCCAAAGTCTAAGAGAAGAGTGGCGGAGTTCAATGTTAAAGGGGGACTGTCATCTCTTCGCATAACTGTAAGGAATGATGGTGAACTCCAACCACAGAGGATGATCAAGCCAGCTGCAAATGTCAAAGAAGGGAAGTGGGTGGTTAATCAACCTCCGAAGAAGAAAGAGTTCAAACCAGTAACACTGACTAGAACGCAGAAAAGAAGGCTGCAGAGGGCTAGATCCTTGCAAAAAATGAAACAAACCTTGCAGATGATAGCCGATGCCAAGGCGTAGATAAGAAGGAGATCCCAGAAGCTAAAGTGGCAGAAGCCATTGACAGGGCTTTTGGACCTTGCGGTTTGGAGCCTGACAAAGTTGAAACTGATCAAACCAAGGAGGTCCCAGTGACAATCCTGGTCGCCGAGGTAGACATCGGGCAGCCTAAGGAAGGAAAAGGGGAACTTGATGAAGAGGAAGGGCATATTCACATATACACTGGCCGCTTAAATGGTGATGACGAGCCGATCCTAGAGTGCAGTTACCGAGAAGATTCAATTTTGGATTATCTCTCGGAGAGTGAAGCCGACCGATGGTCGCCATCGAGGTCGTTAGTCTTATCCCAAGTGAGTTACGGGTGGTTACCCCCAGATCGAACACTTAGAAGGAGACGTATTTGTGGAATAAGCGAGAATGGACAACTTTAGCCGATGACACGCGGCAAAAGATGCTTTGGGTACTATATTTGGTAGGCCAATCAAGACATGATAAAACACTTGAAGCCCTCAGATGTGAGAGCCCACATCAATGGCAAGGCCTTGATCAGTGTTCGTTGATAATGGGGCAAGATTAAATGTGATGCGGTGGCCACCTTGAGGAGTGCGAACAAGTCTGAAGAAGATCGATCCCAACTAACATGAAAATGGCTAGCTTCATGGGAGAGGCTTCATCCGCCTTAGGAATCCCGATGGCGAGATCACGATTGGCCCCAAAGCATCAAGTCGACTTTCTTCGTGATTGATGGCAAACCATCTTATGCAGTCCTGCTAGGGAGAGATTGGATCCACACCAGCCAATGCTTACCTTCCACCATGCATCAGAAGCTCATTTTTTGGGAAGGGGATAAAATTGAGATAGTCCCAGCTGATGACAATCCATTCCCAGCCGAGGTACAAAATCTAGAAGCCTTGTTCTACTCTCCTTCTGTGGCTCCCATAGCTGTTACTGAGGAATACGAGGAAGGATCCTGGGAATCTTGTAACTTGACACCCCAGGGGTTCAAAATTGAGCAATTAGCCGAACCACGGCTAACCACAGAGGTTTGATATGTTTAAAGACACCCAAGCGGTGCAGGACTTATGGGACCGGCTAGAGGCTTTCAGGATTGAATCTCACGTAGCTGAGTCCTGGCTGATAGACAAACAACAAGGCGATGGCCTCACATCGGCAGACGAGATCACGGAGTTGCCGATGGAGTTTGAATCACCTATTCGGAGGACTTTGCCAACCTTCGAATCACAAGACCCTTGGAGGACCTCAATTTAGGAACTCCGAAGAGCCTCGGCTAACGCAAATCAGGATTCTTTGGGGAAAAGGATAAGGAAGAGATGGTAGCCTCTTTGAAAAAATATAAAGACTGCTTTGCATGGGATTATCATGAGATGCCTGGGCTAGCACGAGAATTGGTGGAGCATAGGCTACCGATCAAGGAGGGATTCAAACCACATAAGCAGCCACCTAGAAGATACCATCCTCAGCTGATACCACAAATCAAAGCGGAAATCGAGCGTTTGCTCAATGCTGGTTTCATCAGAATAGCCAGGTACGTAGAGTGGTTAGCCAATATAGTACCTGTAAAGAAGAAGAATGGCAAGATTCGAGTCTACATTGATTATAGAGACTTGAATTTAGCCACTCCAAAGGACGAATATGTGATGCCTGTGGCAGACATGTTAGTCGATGCAGCTGCCACACATGGTATTTTAACCTTCATGGACGGGTACTCGGGCTATAATCAGATACTTGTAGCTGAGGAAGACACTCACAAGACTGCATTCAGGTGCCCAGGGGCACTGGGAATTTATGAATGATTAGTGATGCCATTCGGCTTGAAGAATGCTGGGGCCACGTACCAGAGAGCAATGAACGCTATCTTCCATGATCTAATCGACAAGATTATGGAAGTATACATAGATGATGTGGTAGTAAAATCCAAAGACTTCAAAGCCCACTTAGCCGATTTGGAACAGGCTTTGCAGAGGATGAGGGTCCATAACTTGAAGATGAATCCTGCAAAGTGCATGTTTGGTGTATCAGCTGGTAACTTCCTCGGTTTCTTGGTGCATCAAAAGGGCATTGAAATATATCAAAACAAGGCCAAGGCAAGGATTTTGAGGCTAGACCACCCAGAACAAAAAGGAGTTACAGAGCTCACTGGTAAAATCAAATTTTGAGAAGATTTATAGCTAATTAATTTGGTAAGATGAAGGCTTTTTCCCCTTTGCTAAAGCTCAAGAATCTTGAGGAGATGGTGTGGGGCTCTGAACAGCAAGAGGCCTTTGAACAAATAAAGAAGGCTTTGGCTAGTCCACCAGTTTTGGTGCCCCCCATGCCAAGGAAGCCTTTGAAACTTTACATTCTGCATTGAAGAGTCTATCTACGCCTGTTAGCGCAGATGTCAAGATGGAACCGAAAGAGCAGTGTACTACCTTAGGCGAAGTCTCAATGATGCTGAGACCAGATATACTCCATTGGAGAAGTTGTGCCTATCTTTGTTTTACGCTTGTACAAAACTTGAGTATTATTTAATGCCACATGAAATATTAGTTTTGTGCAAAATTGACATTGTTCGGTACTTGCTTAATAGGCCTGTCTTACAAGGTCGTTTGATGAAGTGGGCCATTAAGCTCACTGCTTTTGCATTGAAATACGTCCCACTAAGGGCTGTCAAGAGTCAGGCACTAGCCGATTTCTTGGCAGAACATCCCTGCGTGGAAGTTGATGATCCTTGGGTACCCCCAATTACTTGCATAAACCTATTGCCTTGGGTCCTAACTTTTGATGGGTCCCAAACCCAGAAAGGAGTCGGGGCCGGAGTGACAATTACCAACCCAGATGGGAAGATGTGGAGGTTTGCGTATCGTCTAAACCCAGATTTAACTAATAACCAAGCCGAGTACGATGCCGTGATCATAGGGTTAAAGTTGTTAGCCATGATGGGCGCCGAGTACATTCATGTAAAGGGCGACTCCCAGTTGGTGGTCAGACAACTAACCAAAGAATATGGGTGCAACAACCCAAATCTGTTGGCGCGTTATGCAACGGCTGACAGATTGATTCACCAGTTTATTGATGCAAAGGTGTCATACATCCCTCCCTAGAGGAGCTAATATGGAGGCGAACGATCTGGCCCAAGAGGCCTCCGGACATAGGAACTCGTTGCTGACTTTAGAGTACGACGAATTACCAGCCGAGGTGATGGTCGCAGACCAAGTCGAGTCATGGAGGAACGAGCTGATCGAGTACTTACAAGATCCTTCTAAGTGCACTAACCCCAAAGTTAAGAGACGAGCTCTAAGGTATGTGCTTCTTGATGATGAATTGTATAAGAGAAGCATGAATGGGGTATTATTGAAGTGCATAGATAAAAATGAAGCCCTAAGGGTTATGGGTGAAGTTCACGAAGGCATATGCGGCTCGCATAGAAATTTGGGCGATTATGAAATGGCCGATTTACCGCCATGGTTATTATTGGCCTACCATCACAGCCGATTGCTTTCAATACGCCAAAGGATGCGAAGAATGCGGTTGCATGGTCCCATTCAAAGGGTACCACCGAATTGATGCATCGATGGTGAAGCCTTGGCCATTTAGAGGTGGGCCATGGATTTGATCGGCAAAATCCATCCACCGTCTTCTAAAGGACATAATTTCATTATTGTGGCAACCGATTACTTCACTAAGTGGGTGGAGGCTCAGCCGATGGTCAAGGTACAACAAGATGATGTTATCCGATTCATTCAACACCGATCATATACTGAGTTTGGGATCCCGGAGACCATTACCACGGATCGTGGAACTATGTTCACCGGAGACAAGGTGGTTGCCTTTGCTCGTGATTTGGGATTAAGTTGATACATTCATCCCCATATTATGCACAGGCCAATGGACAAGCCGAGGCAACCAACAAGATTATTGTGGACCCGATCAAGAAGAATTTAGAAGACAAGTCTAGAAAATGGCATTTAACTCGGATGAGGCTTTATGGGCCATAAGGAATTCCAAGTCATCGACCACGCACAACTCCATATCGGCTGACTTACGGCCAAGATGCGGTTTTGCCTTTGGAAATTAATGTCACTTCTCTAAGGGTGGCGAAACAGAATTCCTTAAGCCTAGAAGAGTATCAGCAAGCCATGCTTATGGAGCTGGATCAGTTGGATGAAGATCGGTTAATGGCTTTAGAAAGAATCGAGGCATGGCAAGCCTTATGAAATAACTAGATACAGAGCCCTGAAACATCTTATCCTTAGCCGAAGGCCACCAATTAGCAAAGGCAGAGGTTTCCCCAGCCGACGGGTTAAATGAGGCCCATTGGAAGCTGTTCAATTTTTCCAAGTTGAAAGCTGCCAAGGTCTTTACCTCTTCAGCCGATAGGTTAGTCCTCCCTAGTGCTGGTACCTTGCTAAGGTACGGCCAAGGTACATGCTGCAACAATCCAAACTGATGGGCCACACAGTTAGGATGATAGAATTCAGTCGTGGTCTTGTCATTCCTGGAATTCGGTTTTAGCCCACCAAGGATGTCTCTAGCGGTCAAAACACGACTCCAATTGAGAACCATGGTCCCATGCGCTTCCCGAGAAATGCTGCGGTCAGCCGTGGTGAATATCCAATCCGGGCCGATCCGTCTTTCAAAGATCGGCTGCCAATCTTGAGAAATTATGGTCAAGACGTGTATTTTCTCCACCACGTCAAAGGGAGTTACTTGCTGAAGAGGAGTCAGCCGCAAATGCTCGGCTAACGTCCGCGCCCCGGCCGGGAGAGAGTGAACGCTGAAAGAAGGTTCAATGAACTCCGGGAAAGAAAGGGGAATCCAAAGTAGCAAGAACCATAGAGGACCTCAAGGATTCTTCAAGTCGACACCTTGGTGCAACCGATCCAAAGATGTTAAACAAAGCCCTATAAAGATAGCAGAGGAAGAGTGATCCTGCGACTTGCCGACCCGATACAGACTTGGGGCCACATATACTTGAAGTTCTTGAACGATCATGCGACAGTAGTCGGTGCATAAAGTACTTACTAAACCAATACAAGAAGAAGGCGCAATGCTCAAAGATCGTAAACCGCAGACTTCTTCCTTTTGCTTGGCTAGAATGAAGGAAGAATAGCCGAGTCGTTCGATCATGAACAATCTTGATGTTGGAGGTTGAAATGTCGTATAGATTCTGAGCTTCCTCGGCCTAAAGGCAAACCTGTAATGGTCGCCACATCAAGAAGAGTAGGTGGCCATTCCCAAGGAAATACAAAGGTATTGGTGGTAACGGACCAATAGCCAAGAAAGCCGAAGATCATCCGATGTTGAGTCAAGGTCTTTAGTCGACAACATGATAGCATCGTAAAGACCCATTCTTTTCCGCCTCGCCTTTTGCCTCAGCCCATCCTAGAGTGCCAACTCAAGTAACCAGCAGAGTATGGGCCAGGGCCTTATATCGGTGGACACCGCTTTAATGGTAAACCGCCGCAAAACGAGTGGTAAACCATATGTGTCCTGGGAGAGATATTCTCTAAGATACATTACCGCCCGCAGGTCGGTGGATGGCCGCAAAGTGAGAGAACCTTGAATCGGATAAAGAGGGTATGACGCCTTGGCTAACCCGATCGTCTCGAGTGGAGGAATGAGAGTCGCTTGAATGGGAAGACTCGCCCAAGGAGTCATGGCCACCGTAGCCGTGTTCACGATTTTGAGAATCGGATGCGAAGACATGGTCACAAGAAGAGGATGTGCGTAAAGGAAGCTAGGGTTTGAGGGTCCCAAAAAGTTCAAAATGCCCGAGTAGTAAGGAGGACGAATGGGCCTAGCTATTTAAAGAGAAATCATGCGCCACGATCAACGATGAGAGTTGTTAAGATATTATCGGATAACAGCAGCCATCTGGTGTGGGAAAAGTAGCCGCTCAGTCATAATGAGTGACATTAAATGCATATAAAGTGACTAACGATTGATGTTTGAGACTCAAACTTTATCCGATACATCAATCCAAAGCATGGACATTGAAATGATGTAGGGGCAATTGTTATCACCGTAAATATCGACCACAACCGATGAAGGGAACAATTGAAGGCGAACAAATTGAAGGGAACAAATTGATGAAGGGAACAACGATGTGTGGGATAAGCCGATCGGATTGGTAGTCAAAATTGGTCCCATCAACCGGGGATAGAAAGGAAAATTCCGAAGCCCAGGGAGCATCATGAGGTCACCGATTATTAAAGAGTATAGTGATGTGGATAAAGGAAATATCCGATCATTATGGACACATTTACCGAGCTACCTTTAAGTAATATAGAGCTTTGAAGCTCGACCAAGGGTTAGATATGTGAAAGTCATGTACTTTGGCGCTAAAATGACCAAAGCTAGCCGTTGGAAGTCTCCAACGCATTTAACACGTGATAAATCGTTTGCCCAGCCGATGGGAGAGCGGTTAACCCACGATACGCATGAAGAAGCAGTTGAGGGACACCCACGATCGCTGCGTGGTCGACCATGAACGTGTGGAACGCATAATGGCCGATAGGGGTGGTTACAATTTTGTTTTCCTTTTTGTATATATATACCTACGCTGAGAAATGTAAAGAGACGACATCAATCAAACAACTATTTTCTTTTGCAATTTATCAAGCTTTTTACAGCATTTTACCTTAGCCGATTCCATGTTTCTTAATCTTAGCCTTAGCGGAGCGTAGTTTCACCACACTCAACGCCGAGCGGTTGGGGAACCCACAATCGAGAATTAGAGTTCCGTTCTCGGTGTAATCGCTTAACAGGAATCAATTTGTTGGCTGGACGTTAGCCGAATCCCTCGGCTGATTTTTCCACGCAAACATATTTGTTTATAAATAATTAATTATGCTACTCTTTTTCTTATTTTATGTGGACTGAGATAAACTATAAGGCAACTTTGGGTTGCTTAAGGGTTGCCTCACCTAGTTTCGAGGGACTGGGTTCGAGTCATATAAAGGGGGGAAATGAGAACATTATTGATCCTCATTTAAGAGAAAAGAGAAAAGAGGGAAAAAAAAGGAGGAAAAAAAAGAGATAAACTATAAGGCAATTTATGCACTTCTTCGCATTGTTAAATGATTATATATAACCGGTGAATGGTGAGTTGAAGGAGATGATCAATTAATAAATCCACTGGTCACACATAATTTACGAGGATTGTTCATTAGCATGATTCAAGAAGGTGCTATAACAGATTATTGAAAATCAGTGTATACTTGAGGGTGTTTCCAAAACTATCTTCTCTTGAATCATGACTCTCAAAACAGCAAAAGTGATTCGGGATTATATGAAGAAAGAATATGCAAGAATGAATGAATACGAAGCATGCATGCATGCAAGTGATGAATTCTCTGGATCGATTTGCTTATTCTACAATTCTCTGGATCAAAGTATACTCTGAAAGGAGATTAGGATACTTATTTTGTGAAGAGGGGATTAAACCAAAGTAAACTCTTTTCCCCTCATTTTTCTTAATAAAGTTTTTCTCTTCCCTCCGGAATCATCATTTGCAAAAATACCTACTGGTCATTCCTTTATTGGATTTGGAATTTATCTCTTGTACTTGAATCTCTTTTAAACTGGTCATTCCTTTATTGAATTTCGGTTCATGTATTGGTTGATCAGTATTTAATAAATGTACTAGATGTAATGATAAATTTCTTGATCTTGTTGTTTCAAGGGATTGGAGTAATAGATGTTCTGTTTGACTATGCGATCTCATTGTTCTTGTAGTTCTATCTATCCTAGCAACTACTCCCTCTGTTACTCAATATAAACAAAAAAAATCTATATATTTAGTTCAATTTTGGACAAATTTATAGATTTTTTTTTCCTTATATCGGATAAAAGAGGGAGTAAATTAAGTAATAATTAGTTTTGAAAAGCTTAATTATAATCAACTAGTTAAATTGTTCTTGATTAATTTTGATGATGGAGTATATAACCTAAAGTTTCATAATTTTGAACTCATTTCAGTAAAAATTTAAAAAAGCATTGGGTTGCGTTGAGCAAAAATCGATATCCCAATTCCCAACGTCTTCTCTACAATAATACCAAAACCAAAGGGACATTAGCACAATTGATAGTTGAAGTTCTTGGTTATTCTTATTTTTGTTTAGGTAAATGCTAATAAGTGTCTTAAAGACACTTTTTAAGGAATCAAATAAAGAAATATTATGTTGTAAGTGGTGCATTCAATTTTTTAAAAGTTTAAAAGTTATTGTTTCCAATACAAAACTTCTATTTTTTTGATTCTTTAACAAGTGCCTTAAGGGCACTCATTAGCAAGACCCTTTTATTTATTCTATCACAAAGGATCTTCCTCCCATCCTTGTTTTTGTACAAATAGAGTCAACATTGTGACTTGGTGCTCGGAATTTGACCTTTCTTGGAATCAACACTCTACTTCCATTGTATTACTTACACAATTCAGTATGCTTGCTTGCTAAAATATGACAAACACTAGTCACTTAAAGATGAATCCATATTCACTGCAGTAAAAAAAAATGTCACAGTAAGACAATTTGGGCCGTCTGATATCGAAATATTAGCCCAGGTCAGACGATCCAAATCGTTTGACTTGGGTGCGGCATTTTTTGACTGCAGTGAATCCGATTTCCTTAAAGACCTTAATTATTCTGTGTCGATGGAAACCAACAAATTAGAGAGAGGAAATCCTATTGAATTTTTTTTATGGACACTAAAGAACACAGTTAGTAGCCAAAAAGAATTTGTGAACAAGGTTGGTTATCTAGCACTGTTCCTTAGAGCACCTTTAACGCTATGAAGTTAAAGGTTGCTTAACTATATGCAATGACAACTCCAAGAAACCACCATTGGAGGAGTCCTATTTGGCAAAGTGGGTTCCCTAATTTTAGTTGTTGTTCCCTTGATAGTTTCCGTAATCTAAACACTATTAAATCATTTTTTCCTCTCTCATTCACATCAAATTTGTCATTAAAAATTGAGGGAAAAAAACTGAATCTTGCAAACAAAAACATGAAGAAGAAGGAGAAACAAAAGCTGAAATTAAAAATTACAAAAGAAACATGAAGAAACATACAAATTAAAAATTACAAAACAAAAGATCCTCAAGCGAATTACAAAAGAAACAGAAACATGAAGAAGAAGGAGAAACAGAAACAAAAATTTCAAATTTTACAAAATAAAAAAGAGAAACAGAAACACCACTTGTGTTCCTCTTCACCTCCTTCATCCAAGTGACACCCCTGATCCAAAAACCACCACAAACCATAAAAAAAATGCTAACTTTGGCCAAAATATAGAGAAGAAAGGGAGAGGAAAGTGAAAGGTTACAGAGATTAAGGTACCTGACGCTCGCCGGATAAGATTGGACAGATTTGGAGCCAATCTACATTTGTCAACGATCGCCGGAGAAGATTGGGTTGCCGGAGTAGAGTTGCCGGAGATTGGTTCTATGAGTCGTTGGGTGACCAGATCTATTGAGATGAGGGTCATGCGGGTGACCGGAGCGGTGGTTCTGTGGGTGGTGGTGAGAGAAAGAGAGAGTGTGAGGCGGTTGTTTTGTGGGTGGTGGTGGGAGTGGTGGTTCTGTGGGTGGTGGTGGTGAGAAGAGCGAGAAGATTTAGATGAGGATATGAGGAGGCGAAGAGCAGGGGAGGTTTAGTGTAAGGCGAAAAGTAGAGAGAGGGAGAGCATGAGGCGGCGAAGAGCAGAGAGAGGGAGATGAGGAGGCAGAAAGTAGAGAGAAGGAGAGTGTGAGGCGAAGAGCAGAGAGATGGAGAGTATCCGTATGATATAAAATTAGAGCCAAGCGTGACATAATCCTTGAGCCAAGCGTGACATAAAAAATAGTGTCCGTTTGACACACAATTTGATAAAAAAAATATCCGTTTGACACAAAATTAGAGCGGTTTGTGCCACCAACGGCCATAATATTGTGTATTCTATAAATAATGTTCCAATTTATACCATCTCGACACAATTTCTCATCTTTTAATTCCATATAATGGATCCAAACACTGACTTTGATACAATTTGGAACGAAATCGTAGATGAATGCCTTGAGAACAACACTGAAGAGGAGGTCATAACGCGAGAGTTAACAACAAGCCGACAACACCACTAAGCGCATAAAAAAAGAATAGTGATAGATCGGAGTTGTGAAGCAAGACATAATCGATTGTTCAATGACCACTTCTTTGAAAATCCTATATACACGGAGGCTCAATTCCGAGGAAGGTTTCAAATGCGAAGACATGTGTTACTTCGCATCGTAGAAGTCCTTGGCAATCATGACGAGTACTTCCGGAGAAGGATTGATGCAGTTGGTAGAAGGAGACTTTCACCATTGCAGAAGTGCACTGCCGCTCTTCGTATACTAGCATATGGATCACCTACTGACAGTGTGAATGACTATGTTCGAATCGGTGAAAGCACAACATTGGAATGCTTAAACAGATTTGTAATGAGTGTGTGCGCGATATTTGGTGCTCAGTACCTGAGAAGGCCAAACAACAAAGACACTACATGCCTACTACAAATAGGGGAGGCACGCGACTTTCCAGGTATGTTGGGTTCTATTGATTGTATGCATGGGGAATGGAAGAATTGCCTAGTAGCGTGGAAAAACCAATTTTGTCGAGGTGATCATGCCAAACCCACGATCATGCTTGAAGCTGTGGCATCACATGACTTGTGGATTTGGCATGCATTTTTTGGCACTGCGGGTTCTAACAATGACATTAATGTGTTGAAGACATTTGATGTGTTTAACGACGTTTTGAATGGACAAGCCCCTATAGTGCAATACACTATAAATAGAACCCAATAACATATAGGGTACTACCTGGAAGATGGTATTTATCCTGAGTGGGCTATATTTGTCAAGACCATCCCAATGCTGCAAAGAGAAAAGAGAAAACTATTTTCCCAACGACAAGAATCAACAAGAATGGATGTGGAATGGGCGTTTGGAGTGCTCCAATCTCGATTCGTAATTGTAGCTGGTCCGGCGCGTGCTTGGCACGTGAATACAATAAAGCATATAATGTTGGCATGCATCATATTGCATAACATGATTGTTGAAGACGAGCGAGACACATATGCTGGTAATTTTGATTACAACCACGCAGATAATGATATCTCAACAGCTGAAGTATCGCACGGTCTCAATCCTAATTTTACAACATTGTTTGAAAGAGTAACACATGTTCATGAAAGACAAAACCACTGCCAACTTCAAGCAGACTTGATGGAGCATATTTGGGAGCGGTTTGGACATGAGAATAACTAAAATTAATTTTTATGTAATATTTTGTATTTTGGCTAAAATCTAATATTATGTACTTCTCATCGTTATGTATTTAGTATCGTTTTTAATTATTAAATATTATGTATTTCTTATTGTTTTAAATTTATTATGCTAAAAATTAATTAAACTAAAATTTCTATTTTTTTAATATTTAATATTTTTATATGTATTAATTAAAATAATTGAATTAATATTTAAATTTGGATAAAAAATTAAGTACAAATAAAATAATATAAACATGTGTGGTCAAGATGAGTTGCTTATATGTAACCACCATTAGAGCAAAAACTAGTTGGATTGTTTATGAGTTGCTTAAATCCCATGTGGCAATTTGAGCCCACAAAAAGCAACTTAAGCAACTCATTAAGGAACAAACGGATTGGCTTTGATGTGTCAGTGTCTGCGAGTCTGTCTTTGATCCCCGTGGGTACCCCACTTACAGAATTTACTGATAAGAAGCAATCTATGAGGATCGATTTGGTTCTAATTTGGGTGATAAGCCCAAGCAATTGATTAGTAGCATGCAGAATGATGGTAGTAGTATATAAGAGGTGGGAGGTGTTGTTACATTAGTACAAGCGCTGCCAGACAAAACAAGGTTCCATTGCAATAAATGAATGAGAATAACCACTTGTATGTTTTTGGCACCTCTGGGCTCAATTATGGCATTTACTTACACTTTCTCATCGTTACGTTTTTGGAAAAGAGGGCCTGCTGAGTAATAATTATTGACTCCGGACGAAACGTGGTGCAGCTTAAAATTCTGCCCAATTCAAACAAGCATTAAACAAACGCCAACTACCTCTCCATAAGTCGTTCTGCAGTTCCATTTAAGCCTCCGACACTGTTAAGGTTCCAGATTATCAGTCTGAGCCTCTGTTTGTTTAATTGTAGGATATGAAAATTGTATCTTGGTGATTTACTAAAGTAAAAAATGTGCTCATCTTTGAATAGTATTTCATCTGATCTATGCACTATACAGGGAAGGGTTGTAGTTCAACGATGGGATGAAAATGACTTCACAGGTAGAGGAGGGGTTTTTTTTTTTTTTTTTTTTTTTTAAATGATTCAATGTAACTTGACATTTGAACAATTTGAGTGCCTGTTTCAATTCGTTGATTAGAACATGACCAAGATGATTGAGAAAAAGGATGACAAATTGACAATGCAAGTTCCTCAACAAAATTAGTGGTTCAATACAAGAAACGTCTATTTTATGGAACTATCGTTTGTCGGTGTCCCTCTTCATAAACAAGAGAAATTTAAAATAGAAATTTTTTGTTGAATACAACATTTGACATCATCAGTGTATTAAATGAAACCAACTTCAACCTGACTTAAGTCGACTCGGTGTATGTTTGGTCTCACTTTTAATAGAGTCAAAAGTAATTTTAGAGACATCAAATTGATTTTAACATGCTTGTGTGCTATTAATTTACCTCTAGAATTGATTCTAACTTGGAACTAGTACTTTTAGCTTTTGCTTCCAAAAATTATTTTTACTCTTAAATTTATTGTTCAACTCACTTTTATATGAATATATCCAAATATAAATCACTTTACATTTAACTCACTTCTAACTAAAATCAATTTTACAAAATCAATTCATTCAAAATCAATTTTCGCCACCGCACAACCAAACGCACACTCAATACAGTGAAAATTATAAAGGGAAAACACAGATATTTAAAACATACTTGAATATAGTATTCTAATTATTCATAGACTAATTCGAAAAACTTGCTGAAATAAACTAAAAACAACTGATAAACATATTTTATAAATTATTTTCATAAATACATTCAAATACTAATATAAGTATTTGTATCACGAAGTAAATTTAAATAAAGTCCTCTAAATACAGCTTAATCCAAAAAAGTTGTACCAAATTCCATGGGGAACAAAAAAAGGCATATGGAGTTTTGGAACCTGCTGGAGAATCCGATTCCCCTCATGTAGCTCGAGTATATCTATCAATAACAGGTACAGTCAACAAAGGACCCCCGAGGTAACCTAGAAACCTGATCGTACATAACCCATGTCTGGTCCGCTTTATGAGCAAGGCTTCTAACAAAACTACCATGAGGACTTCTCTTTTCCACGGCCATATTCTCAAATCTCAGACCGAATTCACAAAGAAATGCAGGAATTCAACACACAATTGTGGAGCATTACGGATCAATGATCATAAATGAAGCCCGCATACTTGCTGAAAAGGTATGATAAGATATGACATACATAAATAAAGTAAAAATATTAGTAAATTTAATGCCAAACTGCTCTTAAATTTCACAGATATTGAACTCCTGATGCTAATTAACCTGTGCCAACTGTCGCATATAACAGGACAAAATGGGGTAAGGAAAAAAAGGAACAATTTAACATCACTCATTATAGGATGCGAAGCAAGCTCTAGATCAGCACAAAAACATGACAGCGTTTCCATGAATTCAGACCCACTAAATTTTAAATTTTCAGCTGCTCCAAGCTCTGCACAGTCTCTGATTGTGGTGAGCTGTTCTCAGTCTTGTCCATCTCTTGAATTTTAGCTGGCAGCTTATCTTGCTGGACAGGGGTACTACTAGTAGGTAGATCTTCTTTTTGGATTGGAGCAGGTTCATCTTTTCTTGGTGGTGGAGCAGCATATACAGGAACAGCTTGCCGAATATTGACAGGAGGAGCAACCCGTACAGGAGGAGCCCGAATTACTTGACGGACTGAGGCAGGTGGTGGCAGAGGTGGTGCAGAGAAAACAGGTACTACAGTCCTTACGGTCACTGCAGGTGCAATCCCATGGCAAGGTGGTCTCATTTGCCGAATGGGAACATAAGGTGCTGCTCCTGCTGCAGGGAACTTCAGGGGACGTGTCCCCCGACTTTCTGGAGCATGAGACTGTGGTGGCACCATGGAATTTTCACTGGTTGCTGCAGCTGGCGGATGCCTGCTTCGAGGATTTTCATTTGCTGTTACCAATGAAGGCTTGCTTCGATGTGCTGTCTTTTGGCAAATTAGGGGAAGGATCTTTGATGTGGTGGCCGGAGGAGGTTGAGAACTGGTTGGCCTTGGATTTTGAATCTGAAACTTCCTCTGGAATGGAATCGGAGCATTTGGATTAGACATTGCCATCTTTTCCTTTAGACGGTAGTTCAGTAAAGCCCGTGCTATAGTGATCTGTTCTAATTCATCATTGTTCTCCTGTTCAGTTGAAGAGCTAGCAGTCTCTTTCGCCACTAGTGAGAAAGAAAATTATTGTCAATTCATATTCAATCATTTAAAAGGGAAATTGTAAATCTGATCCAGATACACCGGAGAGGAAAAAAAGTTGTTTAGATTGTGACAAAAGACAGGTAAAAAGCTTTATGACACACAATATTATAGATCTGATTGATTTGGTTTTTAATAACTATTTTCTGTTTTATAAAACTTAACAAAAAACAAATTTTGTTCTTCTTAAATTTTTTAAAATAGAAAACTGTTTTTAAAAAGTGTAATAAGCCCTATATCTTTTAAAGGAATTTAACTCGGAATGGAAATACTAAGTACTAGGCATCTAAGAAGGTTTGTTAATACAGTGTTGAAGATCACACTGGCCCTTATCACAAATAAATTACGGAACCATACAGAATTTTTAGAATAGATTTTTAGTGCATCACCACAGTATAATGAGATAAATTTTTCAACCTGATTCATTGGCCACGTGTCTTAGGAGAATGAGAAAAATTAGGGAAACAGGCGGGGTAGGGTATTGACTTTGTAGTCTATGTATATTTAGAGGACAAATTGATGTAAATATCCTTTCATTTCCATGAAAGAAATTATTTTTTCAAACAAAAAGTTAGCTAGCCACTTACATTGTTTTAAAGATGACCAAGCTGCCATAGCTGCATTTTTCTCAGCTTGTTTCTTATTCTTGGCAGGCTCACCAGTAAATGTGATTCCAGCCAATTCTACTATCCCAGTAAAAACAGGTAAATGTCCTAGGCCTGACCTGAATGTTGTGTACTGAGGCAACGGAGCCCCTACTCTTTGTGCAATTTCCTGTAAGAGGTTCTTGTAGACTCCAGTCTCGTCCTAAAAAAAGTTGAGTGTGATAAGTATATGAACAAAAAGCTACCAAGGTGTAATAAATAAACATATTAGCAATGATAGGAAAAAAAATATTTTGAATAAGGCTGCCTAAAATAAATCCAACAGTGGGTCAGATCCATCCTTGTACGCTGCCATGACGGTAAGCCTTATAGCACCAAGTTGCCTTTTCCCAGAAATTCACTTTTGATTTGCATAGAATATTTATTGGAGACTTGAAGAAAGATAATAATGTATACATAGGAGAAAATATAGTACCCTGCACCATGTGCTGGGGTTCCTAGACATTCCACTTCAGAAAATAAGGGGAAGGGGAAGGTCAAAGGCTCCCCCGCCCCCCCCAAAAAAAAAACCCAAATCCAAAAAAAGGAAGAAATTGCAGAGAATGTGCTTGGTTTATTTGGTGAATCAAATAAATTATGTTTACAATGTTGTTTTTCTGTTCTTTCACATTGGCATATTGACATTAAAAAGAAAGAAAAGCACTACAAATTTACAGCAAGCACTTTTTTGCAAGTTATACAGCAGAGTTTTAGAAACAAATTTACGGTCTCTTTCATATAGGTTTCTAACAAAGACTACATATCCATGATGGGTCTAACCCTTCCCCTGTATCTCCCTATGATAGAAGCCTTATAGCACCAGGTTGCCCTTGCGTTATCATGTCTTATGAATGATTACATGTGTTAACTGCAAAATTCCACTAATAATTTAAGGTTTAATACCACAGCTTTCCTTTAGAAACAACAATTTTTGGTAAGATAAGTGGTTCTAGACCTATCCACAACCTTGAAGCACAGACACTTCTCCTTCCCCAACTGTCAGAGTGTCAAACACACTTCTGACACTGACACCCATACAACATGTATAGAACATTCCTCATCAGGTATATGATTAACAAATTATTTTTTATCGACTTGGAGACACGACACAGTGATAGACATGGCTAGGATACCTCTTAGACACTTCACCAACACTCAACTATGGCTTGACACTTGTAGGGGACACAACTCTTATAAAAGAATTTTCATCTTGTTTTTCAAATGACTTTTAAAAAAGGCAACTTAAAATATAAAAATTGGTTAAAACTCAAAAGAGTCATATCAGGTGAAGTGAGTACATGAGAAGAGATAATTTTGATCATACAGCTATATATGAATGAATGAAATTGACTCCTTTCATACTCTTAACTAATAGCTCCATATATATGTGCGTGTGTGTGTCTCGTGTCCCACTGTCATATATTTTAGACATTCTCCGTGTTGGTCAGCTTGTCCGGTGTCTGTGTTCCGTAGTTTGCAAAATTTGTGTATTAATTCTAAAAATCAAATAAAAAGGATGACATTTACATCACTCAACAAGTAAAAGAGATTACTAAGTTTGAATATGATTATTAACGTAATGGGGGCATCAATGAAAACTTCTGTTGTTTACTTTAGATACTACCATTTGCTTTACAAACAGTCAAACACCATAATATTCCCAAGGACACCCTCACTCAACATTTGCCATCCAAACTCACTTTGATGAATTGGGATCTTCGTTGCCCCTTGTTGAATCAAAACGATCATTGGTGTTATACAAAATGTAAAATCAATCAGTATAAGAATTCAAATGTAACTGACATGACTGTGACTTATCAAAATCCAGATTGTGGATATGGGAACTGTCCTACTGCCATGGTACGTTTATGACCTTTCTTCAGTAACATAATTCAGATATTCAGGTAGCACTTTGCCTAAGCAATCATAAACACAGTAAAGATACATGACATTCCTTGTATCATACCAAATACTAATCACTAAAAGCAAACAGCACAGGCACTGCACATGAATACAGGCCATCACATTTCAGCGTGAAGTTATAAATTGTAAAATGCTAAGCCACGTAACAAGCAAAAGGGAGTATTATCAATTTTCAATTCCCCCTTCCCCCTCCCCGCAGACACAGCATTTCTTAATTCTTATTCTCAGTAGCATCGAGAGTTCAATAACACTGAAATTGAAAATCCAAACTCCAAAACAAAGCTCGTCAGCATTGTTTCAGGTGCACACATATATGTAATAACCACTCGACACTGTGATCCTTTTTCCCAGCATTTTCCAGTTCACACTGTTCCAAATCCTACCTTTTATCGGCATACACCAGAATCAAACAAGTACAAGGGCACTTTGGTCATTCCGTGACCAGTTCAACCCAATCCAACCCAACTCAAACGTGATATGTTCAGGCGTCGGCAGTAAGACGGCGCAGGATAGCACGCGCTTCCTCTCACCGAAGCCCTGCGACTCACAAAAGAGTCCAGGTTCATCAGCACGCGCACGTTAGCAAGGAGCTTCTGTTTTTGCATTTTTATTTATTTATTTGGTTTAGTTACTCCTAATTTTGCCGTTACGAAGTTAACGATAGTGAGAAAAGGCGAATAAGGAAAAGAGGGAGAAAAGGAAAAAGCAAAACCCTAAAAGCGCCATTGATAGATAGAGATAGAGAGAACTCACGAGGATCTTAGCGGCGAGGGAGTGGGAGGGGCCACGGTGGGAGAGTGAATTGAGAGCAACTTCGGCGGCGGAGTGCTCAGCCTGACGGAGAGTGGAGCAGTAGTGAGGGCTCTCGAAGATCTCGCCGTTAAAGTTGACGGTGGCTTTAAACCTCGGCGCGTGATCGGGACCTTCCCGAATGCAAGTGTAGGAGGGAAGGTTGAAGCAGCTCCGCTGCGCCAGCTCTTGAAGCTGGTTCTTGTACATTTTCCGATCTCTCTCTCACTTCCCTCAGGTAAATAAACGGTGGTCGGAAACCGATCGAGTTGCCTTATTCTCCGGCAGGACCCGGACCTGGTGCTGCCGGAAAACCGTCACCAGCGAGATAAACAAGTTTTAGGGTTCGCTGAGGAAGAAATGAGAGGAGGTTAGAGAGAGAAAGCAGAGGATCAAGAAAGGGAAAGGGAGAAGTAATGTACAGAAGTGGAGAATGAGGAGTAGAGAAAGCAGGAGAGTAGAGAGAGAGAGAGAGAGTAATTACTGATTTCTTTCTTTGTTTTCTGGGAATATTAATATTATTATAATAATATAGTAAAATATTAGGAGGTTATTTATTGCGTTGTTGTTGGGAGTCAACTTAACGATAGGCTGCAGGTGCAGCACTGCATGGATGTGATCTTTTCCTAAATTTTCTACTATACTTTATGGAAGTGATTCAAGCGGTATTTACTTCCCACTGTTTCTTGTTTCTTTCCGGTAACGTTCATTAACCCCTTACTTTACTATAAATCTTACTAGTAATTTTGTGCTTGCACTCCTTGGTCGCCTAAAAGCCTTGTCTTTACGCACACAACTCTCTAACCAAACAAACCATGAGTGTTTACACGACAAAGCAGACTTTGAGAACTTCCGTTTTTGTCAAATTATTTTTCTAACCAGCAGAAAGCAGGAAGAAAAAGAAAAAAAAATTGAAATGAGAAAATGAGATGATTATTTAGTGGTTTGATTTGAGAGAAAAAATGAGAAGAGTGAGAGGAAAGAATGATATATATTTAATAAATGAAACAAATACTCTCATATAAAATATGATGTATATATTATTTATTTATTTATATTAATATATAAAAAGTATATTTATATTATATATAAATGTATAAAATAAAACACATATGAATATAAATAAATAAATATATATATATATATATATATTTTTGTTCTAGTACATATGGTAAAGAGGAGAGTGGGAAGTGGAGCAGTGTTCAAACCCTGCTCCCAACGTCCACATAGTTCTTACGTATGTTTTACCATCAGGCTATGCTCTCGGGACATAAATATAAGTGCATCTATATGTATATATCAATAATTATAAGTGTATAAACATAAATATCTATCTATCTATCAACTACTTCTGTACTTAATTATAAGCAAAAAAGTACATGTATTTGGTCAAAACTTTTTTGCTTATAATTAATTCGGAGGGAGTATCTATCTATCTATACTACTATTCATTCCCATATCTTTTGATGATTACATCGATGAAGGAGCATTTAATGGATATAAAACATTATTATATTTTACCTAAAATATCCTTATTTATTGTGATAAATTGCATTACAAATTCTTATATTCCTTATTGTAGTAACTACTAAATAAGAGTAAATTTGAGAGAGAAAAATTAATAGACTTGGGATTCGTAGAACATCCATAGTTTTGACTAAAATATCAAAAGATTTGGGAATGAGGTAATAAATATCATTTTGGTCCCTTAACTTATTTTTGAGGTTCAATTTGGTCCTTTAACTATTTTTTGGGCCAAATAAATCCTTTAAGTTTTTAAGTTGGGTCAAATAGATCATTTTCGATCTTAAGTTTTTAAGTTGGGTCAAATAGGTCCTTTAAGTTTTTAAGTTAGGTCAAATAGGTTCTTTAAGTTTTTAAGTTGGGCCAAATAAGTCCTACGTGGCAATGACTCATTTTGCCTTACTTAAAAACTTAAAGGACCTATTTGACCCAACTTAAAAACTTAAAGGACCTATTTGGCCTAACTTAAAAACATAAGGGACCTATTTAACAAAACTTAAAAACTTAAGGCCAAAAAGGACCTATTTGGCCCAACTTCAAAACTTAAGGGACTTATTTAGCCCAAAAAATAGTTAAAGGACCAAATTAAATCTAAAAAATAAGTTAAGAGACCAAAATGGTATTTAAGCCTAATAAATATAAGTGTATAAACATTAATATATATATATATATATATATATATATAGAGAGAGAGAGAGAGAGAGAGAGAGGATGTGTATATTTATTTATATTATTAATATATAAAAGTACGTACATATAAGAATGTTGAAATTAAAAAAAGGGTAAATTTGTAATTTGGAAATATACAAATTCAAACCATTTTTCACTTCTTTTCCTTCCAAATTGGAATGATTGAGAAAATGTAGGTCTCGGGGATAATTTTTTGTTTTCGCAAAATTACTTCGGTGGTCCTTTATATTAAATTAAAATTTTAAGTTAGTCATTTATCTTTTTTATTTCAGTTTAGCTCAGCATGTTTTAAAACGTTAATTCCGAGGCAAATTGTTGGCTGATCTACAACGAAAAATGCATGGTGCCATAAGGACAATCTGCCCTATCAATTGTGCCACAAATCAAAACTCAAAAAACTATTGTAAAAACCAAAAACAGACTAATTTGGCTAACATTGTTAATATTTTAGAACATGTGAGACTAAACTGAAACTAAAATTAACTTTAAAGAATTAACTCGATAAAAAAAATAAAGGACTGAAATAAAAATTTAAATTAAGATAAAGAACCTCTGGTATAATTTTGTCTTTTTTTGTTTTATTGGCACACTTCCATTTCAACCAAAGATGGGAAAGTTTTTTTGAAAAATGTGCTTTCCTCTCTCTGCTCTCCTTTCAACCATGTTTCTGGGTTCCAAACAATACCTGAGTGCACGTTGATAAACATTTTTTATCAAGGTTAAATTATGTTTTATCAATTTTCATGTGCTTCAACAAATTTTTTTTTTAATTTGTTCAGGACATGTCATAAACTTTAAATTTAACAAGACATATATTTAAATAAAAATGTAGATAAAATATTGAGTTAATGACCAATTTGGTCCCTGAAATATGAAAAAATATCAGTTTGGTCTTTTACTTTATGAATATTCTAAATTAGTCCCTGTATTTTGAAAAAGGGTATCAGTTATGTCCCTCCGTCAGTTCTGTCTGTTAACAAAGTTCTAAAATAGTCATTCAATTTAGTCACTTTTTAGCAAATACGTCCATGTGATTTATAACTTAATGTCAACTTGGTCTCTGCGAAATTCACAGAGGGATGTAACTGATACACATTTTCAAAATACATGGACTAATTTGAAATATTGATAAAGTAAGGGATAAAACTGAACTTTTTCAAATGTCAGGGACTAAATTGATCATTAACTCATAAAATATTAAAAATACCTTAAAAGTTATAATAGTTCTTATACTTTGTGGCGAATATGGATCCTTAGCAACAGGCGGTCCTAGGAGAAAGCTCAGCTTTAGGCCCCATATATGTCTCCAATTTTACCGTGCTTTTAGGCCTAAAAAAAGTCCCAAACTACCTAATATATAATTAATGAATTTATAACTATAATTAAAATAAGTGGTTTTTCTTTGGGTGCATAAACATTCAATTGTTATCTTTATTAAATAAAGCTTTTCTTCGAGATTTGTAAAGATTGAAGGTGCTCTCCTACTATAAACATAATGCGTATTTTTTTTTTAATTTTTAAAAAGGCCTCAGTCAAAATTTGCTTTAGATATGTTGGCTCAACCCTGCTTTGCATCTCCCTTCCCCATTTCTTTTATATATTACTATAGTTTTGGGGTGTAGAAGGAATATTTAAACCCTACTTAATATCACATTATCATGTTTATATTCTTAAAAATATAGTAATGGAGGAATGGAGAGAATGGGGAATGGAGAGGATCAATTCCCCTTTCTGGCAATTGATAGTTGCATCTTCAAGTATACTTAACTCAAATTCTTATGTTAAGAAGCATTGATCCCCATGTTCCAGGGTCCTACGAACGTGTAGGGCAGAGGAAAGGCATAGAAAAAGCCACCACACTCGAACATCCTAGGACCTAAAGGAAAGTCTCTTTTTTTGACACTTGGGAGAGTCTAATATGAACTCCAAGAAGCAAAGGGCGCTCCAAGTGAGATATCACTGAGCAGTTTTTCGATGAAAATAGGGCAGAGAGGGAGGGAATTTCATAATATTTTGTTAACGTGGGCGCCAAAGGAGTCTACTGAGTACAATGTAGGGACTATTAGACTTTCCTGAGTATCCAACCACAACCATAAAATACATTACAACGATAAAGAAAGTTATTGAACTCGCAAGCGAAAAACACTCCCTATTTATAGCCCGAGAAGAAGGGGGAAAATTTGGGGATGAGGACACGAACAACCTAAAATGAATGTTCCACCAGAGAGTCAGCAACCAAAACAAAGCCTCGTGAAGGCACGTAACGACCCACACCATTGAATTTGGGGGCAACATGTATCAATTTTGGGATGTGATGCAATGATGATGAAAGCAAAAGATCCGAGGAAATTATCACGCACAACAATTATGACAGGACTTGTAAAGTGGTAAGAAATGAGCCGATACAAAATCTGAGAACAATGTAAAATGGACAAAGTCGTTCGACAAAGCTATGCTAAGTCCAAGACCCATCCCCATTCTTCAACTAGGTCAGACTAGGGGCAATT
Organism: Calophaca sinica; assembly: GCA_037113605.1. Lineage (NCBI taxonomy): Eukaryota > Viridiplantae > Streptophyta > Magnoliopsida > Fabales > Fabaceae > Calophaca > Calophaca sinica. Next base: position 126,471,615 of record CM073732.1, read on the forward strand.
GTTATGGGTTTAAACCTCAAGGCCCAAAGTGTAACAACAAGAAAACAAAACCATCCAAGCCCACTGACCATTAAGCGTAGGGACAAAATCGGCATATTAAGAGTAGATGTCGCACCACCCACGCTAAGGATTCGATAAACCTCCACGGTTATGATTCCTACTCAACATGAAGAGTAGTTGCTCTATAATCCCTGAAAATACCTCCACAAGTAACTGAACTCGGAGCACCTTAGTATATCTTCTTCGTATTATTATGACACATGTTTATAGTTTTTCATATTAAATTAATATCAAATGAACATCAATTTTAATAATTAATAATCAAATATTTATTTTTTATTCTGTAGTTAATACTTAAATCCCTGTGATTAAACATTAAATATACTTTGTGTCTAAAAAAATTAAATATACTTAGATATTTATAAATAATAATTTTTTTGATGGAATATTTTTTGTTCTTATTCGTTATCAATTAAAATTTAATTTGTAAAAAGAAGTTATTTTAAAACATTTTAAAAGTATGCATGCATTTGCCTGGATTATTTACTTGTTTGTTTTATTGCTTATTCTCGCATCTCAAAAAAGTGTAAGCATGTGTTTGGTTCTGAGGAGAAATTGTGAAGAGAGAAATAGGTGAGAGAGTGTGAGAAGAGAGAAATAAGTGAGATATATGGTAGATTACTAGATTTTATGTTTTGTTTGAAATAAGAAAAAAAAAAGAGAAATAGAGAAAAGAGAAACGTTAATTATTTTTTAAAAGACAAAAATGCTCTTACTAAAATTCAATATACAGATATTTTAATTTATTAAATATATAATCATTACATGACAAGGCGAGCTGCATGCAACTTTTCGAAAGGATAGTATTGGAATTCCAAAAGAAATGAGCAGTTTCTTCTCCTTTTCTTCGCAAGATTGCGAAGATTGGAAAAAAAAAAACATGGGCCCACCATTTATCTTCTCTCGCTCCTCTTTCTCGGCAAAACCAAACGAACGAAATTTCTCATCTCTCGCCTATTTCTCTTGCTCCTTTCTCTTTCTTTTGCTTTTCACTGAAAACAATCACACCCAAAATAAGAGAAATAGGAGGGGAAAAAAAGAGAGGAAAGTGAAAAAGAAAAAGGTAATTTGGTTAAAATTGAAGAAAAATAATTGTTCTTTTAAAGTGCACTTTATTTTAGTGGAGCAAAAGGGTGTAAGCGTCGCCTTTTTGACAATGGAATGGAACGGGGGTGGAAGGCTACTATAGTCATTCGAGTTCTCATTAAAAGCACATTATGCTTTATTATTATGGAGGAGTTCAGTTGGGGAACAAAAACTTTTTAAATCCCCGAAATTGAACTTTGACTCCAAAAAAATTTACTACTCCCCCGTCCCATTATAAGTGTCATATTTGTAAAAAAAGTAATCTTAAAATAAGTGTCTTGTTAGGTTTTTATTTTAATATTAATTATTTTTTTTCCAGTTTTACCGTCAACACCCCTCTCAAGTTATTATACTCTACCGTGATACTTATAATAGAACGGAAGAAGTACTCCTTCCGGACTCAATTATAAGAAAAAAATGTTAAAATTTTGTGGACTCAAATATAAGCAAATGTCAACTAATCTACCCATATTTAATGTTATTATACTAAAAATACCCTTAATTTAATTCATTAATGTTGTGAGTAGATGGCCATTATAATTAAGGGTAGTTTAGTAAATAGATACATTTTTTACATGAAATCAAGAAAGTTAAATGCATTTAACTACCATTCTTAATAAGTATGAAAGAGTATTTTTGCTTATAATTGAGTCTGGAGGGAATACGAAATTGTCTTAAAGGGTTTAATTACCATTCTTAATAAGTATGAAAGTGAGTATTTTTGTTTATAATTGAGTCAAGAGGGAGTACGAGATTGCCTTAAAGGGGTTTAGTTGTACCTTTGACAAATTGGAGCTACGGAATCCACGATGAAGATCCTAAAAGTAAATGAATGAAAGAGGCTCAGGGAAAAAAAAATGTAGCATTAAATGGAGCATCATATGCCATTACAAGTTATTGACATTTTTAATATGTGAAATATTATTAGATGAAACTTCTTAAAACAAATTTATTGAAAAAAAATACCAATAAAATAGTATCCATTTTTGTTTTAATTTAAAATATACTTATCATAATCTTAACCTTTTAAAATTTAAATATACATTTTGCATACAATTTTACTTATTCATACATTTTGCATACAAATTTAATTTATAATTTTTTTAAACACTTTACAACAGTGTTATGTACTCTGACTCTAGACTCAAAATAAGATCATGACATCTAAAAAAAGGTCACGCGGCTTAACATGTGAAATAATAAAATACCTCATTAAAATAAGCAAAAGGAAAGAGAATGAAAAAAAAAAAATCATTATGGATTGAAGGAAACATGATCATATTTTTCTTGGCCATGTGAGATGACCTAGAAGAACTAGTGACGTCTTGTTTTCCTTGGAAATGGTCCTTTTATAGTTAAGCCCTAGAAGAGCAACACCATATGCCATCCAGTAACAAAAACAAAAAAATTAAAAACCATAAGCTACATGGCAAATCCTCCCCGCTCCCCTTTTACCATCTCTAATGTCAGATGTTCATCCATTGCCAAGTTCTTATCGCCCTCCCGCGTAATCGTGTACGCATAATAATTTCAAGGAGAGCAATGCACTGATTCAATTAGATTTTAACAGAGTCAATATTATTCATTGAATGAGTTCGTTTGGTTACTACACTTGAAGTCTTGAACCTTAAACAACAGAACCAACCACAAAATATCATGTTAGACTATGGTGTGATTGGAACGTGAGAAATATGAGCGAGAGAGTGATCGAAGAGAGAAATACAAAATGATGTAGGTCCCAACCTTTTTTATTCCTCTGCAAAACTACGGAGAAAGACAAGAGAAAACAACTTTATTTTGTTATTTCCCTTACTACCCCTACTTGAAACCAGCGAACGGGTGTTGCGAACATTAATTAATGAAGAATGTGTGGTGTGTATTGTGCGGAGGTGGGTTAACTTTTTTTTTATGGTTATTATTATTACGTGTCATGGAAATGAAATCAGCAGTTTAATTATTTCCGGTTGGTGGAGAGTGGAAAAGTCGATTTTTGATTTGATTTAATTTATTAAATTAAAACCAGAAATTAAATTAAAATTAAAATTAAAATAATAATCTTAAATAATTTAAATCAATAATTATTTAAATTAATCTAATTAATTAAATTACTAAAAAATTAAATTTAGGAATTTAATAAATTAATTAAATGAATTCAAATAAAAATAAATTAATTTTAATGAGAGGTTTTTATAATTCAAGGGTATTTAAGTACTTTTAAAACTAATAAACACTCATCTCTTTTTTATTTCTCTTCTCTTTCTCTTATACTAACCAATACATCAAATCTACTATATTTCTCACCTATTTCTCTCTTACATTTTTTCTCACCTCTTTTTCTCTTCTCAAACCAATCACACACTCACTGTCTTTGACTTCATCAAAGATGTCTTTGACTTCATCAAAGACAGCACCTTCAATCCCTACTTCCATGACCGCAGCACAAAATTCGACCCAAAGCAGCAGTGGCAACTAGCCTAACGCCTACAACTTTGGAAATGAAAAGATAAGGCGGGGGCGTCAAGTCGTCAACCGCCATTATAATCTTAAAAATATAAACGAAACAGCCACCCTTTTCTAATCTTCAGTGGATATTTAGCCGAAAATACCAAAACTAAACTGAATCAAATACGCACAACCGTCCCTCTAAAACCTCTACAATCAACGGAAGCAGATCAAAATCTGCCATAGTGAGCTTAGATGGGACACCATTCCTCCAAAATAGTCCAATATAATCACTCATGTCATCATCTTTAATTCATTTACTCTCACAGCTGATGATGACATAGGCATGACACTTGACAAACTAATAATACAATAATTTTCCATCCAAAATTTTCTAATTGGAAATACATGAATGGAAAACAAAAGAAAGAATAAATTCTACAGAAATTTTATTAAATAAACTTTCTCATACATGTTTACAGTATTTGATAGGAAATCACCATGAAAAGGGGCTAGCTCCAAGCAAAAATATTTCATTTTCCACATCTTTTACCCATTGGCACACTCGGTTGCATGTCTTTATTGCCGAGGCCTGCATGTGCTCATTGTGCAAAAATAGTCAGGAATTGTCCAACCAGAGTAGCGCAAAAATAAATGCAATGTTTATTTCCCCTTCTCTTTTTGAACCTTTTCCCAAGCAACTGGACCAAAAAGTTTTTTTCCCCTTAAACTGTAGCAATCCTAATGATGAAAAGAAGGCTAACAACATTATTCTAGTATGTATAAGATAAGCGATGCTAGATTTCAAACTTGAAATATTTTTATATCAGGTCCTCATTGGATGTTAATGATGAATATAAACCTGCAACTGATGGATAATATACGAATTAAAGGACATCTATATTTTTAATCTAGTACGCAAGCCAAAAGAAATACCTTGTCTGCAAGGGGATCAAATGCAGCAAAAAGTTCAAAGTCCTGTGTAACCCAACAGAGTAGAACTGCCACATGAAAATGATATTACTAGTCTGATCACTGTTCAACGAAGCATGCAAATGCAATGGCGCTTTATTACTCAAAGCAACGAAAACAAAAAAGGTAAATTCTATGGAGAGGTAGATCACGCATGAGTTTGGCTTTTCCCTATCAGAGTTGATTTATCGCATCACCAAAAAAAAAAAGTATAGATTGTCGTGTCATTTACTGCACCTCACAAAAAAACAAAGGGTCACCTTTTCCAAAGAATCCCTCTTTCTGAAACATCGCGGATTAAAATTGAGAACAAATACCACAAATAAAAACCCATCTCCCCTCCACTTCCTCATAAAAAAACCGCAGTTCATAGAATTCAAAAAAAGGAATTGCATCAGCTTATGACAAGAGACTCAAAATATCATATATGCATCTGTTGGATGTACTACAACCACAAAGTATGAATTAAAATATTCATTACCATAGTTTTCATCCCTTTTAAACTGAGTTTTGTGTGGTCCAACACCTTTATCATGCATGGATGCAAAAAGCTTCTCGTAAGCTCTATACAGTCTGCAATAATAAAGGCGGGTTATGCTTTGACAATGAACAAAGCTGCAAAAATGAAAAAGAAAAAGGCCATAGCAGCTTTAAAAAAAAAAAAAAAAAGTTTCCATGACATTACTACCTTTTCTGCTGCTGAGGAGTGTTTATCGGTGATGAGAACTCTGAAGATACATACTGATCCAGATATGTGCTGCGATATATGAAATGCCACAAACCAGCTGCACCGCCAACACCAGAAATAGATTCCCTCAATCTTTCAGGAGAATCTGGTAGAGGCGTATGCTGGCCCAAATGAGATGATCCGGAACGAGGTAAGGGTGGCAGATCCTCGACATGCATTCCACCATCTAGCAAGGATCTCTGAACCTCACCCAGGACATTTGACTTCAAAAGGACCGTTTCGATACGAATCCTGTGAATTGGCAGGCAAATTTCTGAATCATGCAGGAAAAAATATGGTACATATAGACCTGAATATCTTTGCTATGCCTATGAACCATTATGTTCTTTCATCTTTTTTATTTTATTCTTTTACCTTTTTAATAAAAATATGAACCGAACAATTGCAGTGGTCAGATTAAACCATCACTTACCTGCAATCCTTAAGATGGTAAAACGCATCAGACCTAGTGGTCAGCAACATCAAGTATGTGTCAGCCTGCAACAGATATACAAAAAACTCTGTCATTTACGAGCTAAATGTACAACATATGACAAATTGTCTATACAATTCTCACTCACATCAAAATAATGGATATAAGCATACAAAAATGCCAAAGGATTGTATCTTGGCAAGCAAACAGGAGAAAATGCTTCTGATGTCCTGCATGATTATAGTTCAAGAAAAGAGAATAAGAAAGCGTAAAATGGTAGGATAAAGCATAGAAATCCCAAGTCGAAACTATTTTCAACTGTGCAGGATCTAAGCTGCTTTGCCACTCATAGGATCAATAACAATTGAGTCAAATAAATTGTAAGAATAGAAAACTATGCCATCAAACATCAACTAGGCTGAATCAAGAATAAAGTATACCATCAAACTGTCTCTGAGATGCCATCTGAAAGATAAAATAATGCTAAAGCTACTTGCCTAAAGGATTCTGATGACATAACAAAGTTGGCCAGTAGAAGCATATCGTCTGGATGAAGAGAGGCTTTCTGAGCACCAACTAGACTGATTACCTGCCTTCAACCTTTAATAAATTATTATATCATTCTATGTGAGCATATAACTACACAAAACAAGTACAGTGTTAAAACCTTGTGTCTGCACATCAGTATTGCAAACAGAACACCCGAATCAGCAACGTCTTGTAAGATGGCAGCAGCAGCTTGCCTTGTTGCATATGCAAGAGGTAGACAAGTATAGGCATGAAGAAATGTAGCTGGATTCCTGATATGATCACACAAATAACAACGCTCACTACTAAAATCTAGCATATGGTGTTAGGAAACCAGAAATATCAAACAAAAGAACAACCTGCACTCCCCATCCCACCAAAAAACATCCACAAAAAACTACAGAAAAAGCATCTAAAACACCCCTATTTTGGAGAATTTTTATTATTATTTCTCTTTTAATACAAAAAGACCAGACTGCTCAGAGAAAAGAAACAAACCAATTAAAAGAGTGGATTAGTGAAGAGAAGACAATGTCTGTTCCACCAAGCAAGGGTGTCATATCAAACTTTGGATTCTTCTCAAAACATCTGTTGACCGACTTTGTCAGTATAACAATCATCTGCATGTGTATCAACAACAGGAATGTATCACATAACTGTCACAAGGTTACACGTCCATTTGAATGATTAAAATGAAGATACAATATTAAATTGAGAAACGCAGAAGCTGAAAAAAAAGGAATAGTGAGCAAGCAAATGACTCCAGATTTTTCTTTGGGTATACAAGCGTCCAACTCAATTATACCTGGCCATAAATAAGATCCAACTGCCCTCTTAATGACTCATAAGGCTCTTCTGTGCAGCTGATGCAGACTAAGTAAATTGGCCCTTTCACAAGAAAAACCACCTGCACCATAACTTCAAACTGAGATTTCACAACACAACACCGAAGCATTGTATTGCTCCAGAAATTCCTAATAGATAAAATCATCTTTCCCTTAAAACACTACTAAGCATAATATGAGCAGCTCAGCAATCAAAAAGCAAAACATACATCCAGTACTGCTAACTTACACTTCAAAGCTAAGCAAGGATTGAAATATCATTTTGCATAACATTATATTTATAAGGGATTGAAGTACTGGCTTATAAGGAAATAATGCTCAAAAGAAAATGTATATTCATGAACAAAAACTTCTACAAGACAGAAATATGTGAACAGACCTGATGCTTTCCAGCCCTCACCAATTTGACACGGTCGCCCCTGAAAACATAAAAATAAATATTTGAAAAATCCCTCTCAAATTATATTCAGATAAGGAATCAAATATAGTTAAGAATATTTTTGTAATTGGAGTCTATTGGGCTATAATTAACCAGAACAAAGACACTCCTACAATACCCATTCTCCACAAAGGAAATGATTGCTTGCAAAGTTGCTGAAAAGCCAGCAAGCTTGTGTTCATCTCCGTACCTGGAACAAACAAAAGTGTGAAACAAGAAAAAGTTGAATGGGGCACAAGTTTAGGGCAGCAATTCTAGAAAGAGATACGAACAGCAATTGAGGGAACCTCACGTGAGGAGTTGATAAACACAAACCTAGAGTATATTGGTTTGCCAGAATGACTCAGGACAAAAAAATGCTTCTTTCTTTTCCTCCATGAAATGGAAGCATCATCCTGCACTTTATTCATTAATCAAACAGGATACGGTTATGGTATTACAGGTATCTTCAGTGTAATGCCTCATAGGACATGAATTTGAAAATAAATGTCTGTATCAGCAAAGCTGAAGCATTTAGCCAGAATTGCCAAACAGCTCATATTATCTAACACAGTTTATTTGAGTTTGGGAGTTAGCGCTTGGAACCAAAATAACATTTATTCTCGGTTAAAGCTAAGACGCAGCTTCATTCCAATTTTCCCATGCATTTTCTTTTCATTTTTATTGTTACTCATGCATAGACATGCTTCTAACACCCCCTCCCCACTCTCCCAATATACATTAGTGATTCTACACTATTGCTTATTTAATTACAGGTGCCAGGTTCTATCTATCTAATAAATTCAAAGTCTTAATCCTTGTACACTTGGCATGAAAAGTCGAGTGATTTTAAATTTGATAACGGGGCTGTTTGTTTAATAAACCCTATACTCCAACATTTAATCATCATCCCTAAGGAACAACTGAATGCAAAGAACTGAAGAAGTGACGTTTTGAATTTAGTAGTATTTTTTCCCTAAATCTACGAGTTGAATTTCAAAAACATTCATTAAACGCTAAACTAGTTTGTTATAACTACAGCGTGCGATACTGAAATAATGAGTAGCAGCATGAAGAAATCCAAATTTAGATTTCCAAATATTAAAAAAAGGCACAATAAACAATGAAACGAAACCCCGTTAATCCTATGCCGATTGACAAGAGAATGAGCCTGATATAAATGCACTGGGATTCAGGAAGAGGATTTCATGTTTGGGCAAAAGGTAAATGACATTGCATTTGATTATACGCATTAGTATAGTCACGAGATCAATTGCAACGGCGAAACAATTCTCCACGAAACTGTAAACACTAATCACTAATCACTATCGCTTGTTGATAACCGTGCGTGAACGGCACTAGCACAGTGATTAACGAGAACGCGAAAGCAATTGATAATGAGCATAATATACCTCATCGAGATGTCGTTTCCCAGGAAACCAGGAGGTGCGGGAATCATTAGAGACGGACGGGGAATCCTGAATACTCATCTCCTCAATTTCATGTTGAACGGTCTCTTCAATATGGGACCCGCTTGTGGCAGTGCTGCTGCTACCCCTTTCGGCAGCGTAACCGCTGCTGCTAGGGCTTGAGGGTTCGGAGGAGGGTCGGGCAGCAGATCCGTCAACGACGCCGTTTGGTTCTTGATGCGTGGATGGCTCCGCGTCGAAGAGGCTCAACGATAGGGGAGGCAACTGGAATTGGATGGGAGGGCCAGGGCCATCATCGGAGGATGTAGAGATAGAGTGGTTCATTGGTGCAATTCAACTGTGACTGAGCGACAGATGGGGATAGAGAGTCAGAGGGGTAGAATTTGAGTTGCTTGTCTTTGTTGCGTTGCTTTGCTTCTGGCGGAGTCTGGGTGATGCGGACAGTGTGCAACCCGCCACGCAATGCGATCTGCGGGCCGGGTTCATACTTTTCCACATGGGTCATGGCCCAAGCCTGTAATTTAATTTGTACCACGTGTTTAAATACATTGTATGTAACTTAATTTGCATTAAATCTCTTTCTACTCTGCAAAATACTCAGTCTGTTTATAAATAAATGTGATATTAATTATTTTTTCTAGTTTTACCCTCAAATTAATAATGAGTACTTCACCCCAAGTCATTATTATATTCTATTATGTATTCATGACAATTATTAATACTCAATTGTTAATAAAGATAATTTTATAAAATTGTTATACTCTTTCATTCATTTATAGTTTTTCCTTAATATGTATAAAACTTCCTAATGTGACACTTATAATGGGACAGAGAGAATAATGTTTAAGACTCTTTTATTTATTTATAGTTTTTCTTTACTATATATGAAACTTTCTTATGTGGCACTTATAATAGGACAAAGAGAGTAATGTTTAGGTGAAACTTAATTTGTAAACTGAAGACTCATTTAAATTAGCTTATGAGCAACTTATTTGTACGTATGTCCTGGTATAAGGGCTTATGATACTGTTTGGGAGAGTTTATCCCTCTGTTCAAAACTGTCCAACTCCTTTTTTATTTCTTGCAATTTTCGGCTCGTTTTTATTTTACGCCTTCGTTTTTTTAGGATATTTTATGCCTTCGGTATTGCTCGTCCCTTTTTATTATACGCACTCATGTTTTTGGCGTCTTCTAGCATTTTACTGTATTGCCTAAAAAAAAGTATTATATTTTGATTTTGATTACAATTGGATAGTTTCTTTTCTTTTTTTATAAATTATGATTGGATAGTTGACAATACGCACTCATATTTGTTAGATAAATGATATTTTGACAACTAAATATTGACAACTTCCGCGACAACTCAGTAAGCGGTTAACGCAGTTCAAATACGTGGTTAATTATTTTTACTAAATGGTTAATGGATATATCATGTGTTGAAACTCGTTAACCATCAACGTAACTTTATTAACCACAAATTTAATCTTGATTAACCATGATTTCCAAGTATCTAACTATATATAGATTTGAACACCTGAAAATCGTGATTAATCACGTTCAAATTAGTGGTTAATGAAGTTACGTTGATGGTTTAGTTTCAACACCTGATATATTCATTAACCATTTACTGAACGTAATTAATTATGTATATGAACTGCGTTAACCACTTACTGAGTTGTTGCGAAAGTTGTCTATTTTTTGTTGTCAAAATATCATTCCCCTATTTGTTATACGCACAAATATTCTAGCTAGCATGGTGTTTACGATTTTATTATACACACTCATATAGTTTTTTAAATATATTTTCATGATATAAGCGATTTAAAGTTTAACACTCTTCTAATGTTTCTATATAGTGTGCTGATTCGCTTGCGAAAATCGGAGCTTCTTCTAATGTTTCTAGAAAGATTTGGGTTGTTTGTCCCATTCTCTTAAATTTGTGCCTGTTAGCAGATGCTCTTGGTTGTAGGGCCAGGCTATAGCTGTTTTGTTGTTTTTCCCTCTCATAAAAAAAAAGTTTAACACTCTAATTTATTTTCCATTCATGGTTTAGTTATTAAAATTTACATATTCAAAATAACTGAATATTGAATTTTATTTTGGCTAAATTACATTTTTTGTTACCCTATTTTGGCCAATTTTTTATTTTAGTCTCCCAATTTCTAAATTCAGACATTTAGTCCCTCAATTTTCAAAAATTCTAACATTTTGCCCAACTCTTAAATTGACATCCCAAATTGATGACATGACATGCCTTAAGCTTATGTGGCATCTGAATGTATGATTACTTGGTGCCATGTCATCAAAAAGCCATCTCACTAATTTAGAAAATAAAAAAAAACCTAAAATCCTAAAATCCCTCAAATTAAAAAAAAACCCTAAAATCTCAAATCATCCCAAATCATTCCATAATCATCTTCAGAAAAATAAACGCAAACCACCTCCAATTTCACCACCATCATCCCCAACCTCGCCCTCAAAACTTCCATCCTCAACCAAATGCAAACGACGTTGTATCACATAAAAACAACCATGAAGAAATCAGAAAAACAACCATGAAGAAATCGAAGATGAAGGTGAACAAGCGCAAGGAGGAGAAGAGGAAAACGAAGACGATGAACCAATCGAGAAGCTTCTAGAACTTTCAGCAGGGAACAGGTCATGAGCCTAAACCCATAATTGGAAGATCAGAAACGCATAAATCAGAGAAAACCCTAATTTCTAAATCCTCATTACCCTCGATTCCTGCTTCGTCTCTCAAATCTCATCAACGGCTCCCGTAGATAAGAAGCTAAAGGAGGAAGCGCGTGAAGAAGAGCGTTGAAACCTACAAGATTTACATCTTCAAGGTGTTGAAACAGGTGCACCCTGACATAGGCATTTCCAGCAAGGCCATGGCCGTTTCTGAAGGACGAAGGACGCCGAAGATAAAACCTAGATCGAAGGACGGCGCGACCGAGCCGACTTAGCAGAATTGGAACTCGAGCGATCCTGACATCTTCTTCCACCAGAAACCAGGATCGTAATCCTGACATTGGGCGACCCAGGCGAGCTGTAGAACCTCAAATTTGGGGATTTAGGGTTTTTGTAGGGTGGAAGAAGATGGGGTCGGTGACGATGATGGGGGAGGAGGTGGAGGGGTCGAGGAGGAAGGAGAGGACGGGGAGAGGGAGAAGAGGATGAGGTGGGAGAGGATGGCAGTGGTGAGGAGAGGGAGGAAGGAGGAGAGGAGGGAGGTGACGGCGGAGAGGAGCGATCCTGACATTTGTTAAACAATTTAATAATTTATTTTTGTAATTCTGATATTAATAAAACAAAATAATCTGACATGGTAATTGTCACTAAGTGACATGACTTGTTTAAATAACGTGGCAGCCACCTTTGTTACCTAATCATATGCCACATAAGCTTAAGGCATGTTATGTCATCAATTTGGGATGTCAATTTAAGAGTTGGGCAAAATGTCAGAATTTTTGAAAATTGAGGGACTAAATGTTTGAATTTAGAAATGGGGGACTAAAATAAAAAATTGGCCAAAATAGGGGGACCAAGAATGTAATTTAGACTTTTATTTTTTACCTAAAATCATGGTTTCATGTTGTATATATATTAGGTATAATTACTCTGTAGGTCGCTAAACTATTTGTGAATTTCTAAATAGGTCCTTGAACTAAAACCATGAAATTTGTAATTGGTTCCCTGAACTTTTTAATAAATTATAATTAGGTCCCTATATTTTAATCGGGACCTTGAACTTTTAAATAATTTGTAATTAGGTCCATGAACTTTTAAATAATTTGTAATCGAGTCCCTGAATGCAGAGACTTAATTGCAAATTATCTAAAAGTTTAGAGACTTAATTACAATTTATTTAAAAGTTTACGGACCTAATTACAAGTTATTTAAAATGTTTTAATAACATATAGGAATTCAATCACAAAATGTTGAAAAGTTTGGGGACCCAATCACAATTTTTTTAGTTCAGGGACCTACAAAGTAATTAAATTTATATATTATAAGGTGAATGGTGAATAGTTATTTTTAAAATTTTAATTTTAATAATTTTAATTATAGCTCAATTCTTAAATTAAACTTGTTTAATTTTTTAAAAAACAATAATATCTCATAAGTGCTTATATAGTGATGCATCCAAACCCTTCAATTTTGTATAAGCCATTTTCAACATACATATCCGAATGCAAATAGCTTATTAAATTTAAGCACTTGTGACATAAGCTGTAACACTCGCACCTCAAGTAATTGAAAGTACGACAAATTACATTAAAGCACAGGAATTACTAATAATTTACAAATTTGATTACAGTAATCCAAATCATAAATTAAGCTCAAATCATTAATCTAATAAATAGATTACAACTTATACAATACTTGGAATATAAAATTCCCAACGTTATAAAACTAGTCTATGAGTCTCAAGCTTGGAGCTTCGCCTCGTCAGTCATCGGTACCTGAAAAACATAAAAGGAACGGGGTGAGATATAAAATCTTAGTGAGCCCTTCACGGACTCCTCATCATTCTCTCGTCGACTCTTACTAGACTGAAAAGACTTACTTAGACTTTATCTATCGAGCCTTACTTTTCTTCTCTCTCTCAGAAATTAACTTCAAAACATAATACTTAACAGACACCTTAATTTTGAAACCATAGGGTACACTACCTTAAACTTAAACCTTAATTATCCCAGTCCAATATTCATAGTGACAACTTGTGATAAATCTAGACATAAACATATATCGCAAACACACAACATCATATAAACATTCTTTTCTATGTTGCTTTTATTGTAACACACAGGGATTATATTATCACCACTGGCCTTGTTCAGCCACGTGGCTTACCTGCTACGTCACTCATAGGACTTATTGTAAAAGTAGAGACTAAGAGACTATTCACCACTGGACTATTGACCACTGGCCTTATGCCAAGTGGCTACCAGATGGCTACCCGTACTGCCACTCAACATAACTATACATCAAACAAACATTCTTTGCTAGGTTGTCGGATTTGGTCATAGACCCCGCTCAACAAAGCTAAACATCGTATAAATATTCTTTTCTATGTTGTTGGATTTGGTCATATTCTTAATTCCATAGACCCTGCTCAACATAGTTTTCGATATGGTGGTTAGACGTCTTAACCCTCCAAGTGGCGTCCCGCGAGGCTAACCATACTGACCTATCCTCTTATGAGGCAACTTGGTATCTTTTAAGACCCTTGGATATGACTATGCATATGTGCATATTGCAATCAAGTAAAACATCAAAGTAGGATTTGAAATCCTCATACTCTTTTCATAATGCCAAGAGGTTGACATGAAAAATCTAGGGATCAAGCATAACATGCAATTGTATATTTTTGAATTCTAACACATGCATCTTTGATGAACATAAGAACTAGACAACACAAATTCTTATGAGACTCAAACACCACTAAATATATTTCATCATTTAGCTCTTGTTATCTTATAATTATTTGATTCCATCTAATGCATTTTCAATACATATTCATAAGGAAAGAGATCATTCACTTATTCATTCTAGGCAATTAGGCCTCTTAATTTATGAAATCTTTACTTATCTAAACACTCATCAATGGAATTCTATTTAAACCAAGGATTGATGTTAGGCAAGTAAAGCACATTACATACTTTAAATTCACAGAATCATATAAACAAGTCATAACACATATTTATATGCAACTTCACATACCATCTCAAGTCAAGAACTCATTTCAAAACAAGGACATCATCCCATTGAAGCTCTATGGAGCATTCAAGGGTTCAAACATCAAATAATAATTAGGGGGGTTGAGGACAGCATCCAACCCTATTTCAGTCAAATCCCATATAGTTTCATAACAATGACCATAAATTAAATTTAAAATCAAAGGGGTTACAAACCCTAACTTTAAACCCTTTGGGGTTCAAAGACTTCTTTGAGAACATTCCTATATGTGGGTCTTATTGGTTGCCCATCACCTAAGGGATGAAGAACTCACCTCTATTCTTCAAGACATTGAGCTAGAAGGGTTGAACTTAGGCCTCCTTGCTCTTCTTCAAGCTTTTCCCTTTTTGCTCAACTTAGGGTTCTTCAAATACTCTTCAAATTTTGATATACAACCTTCAATCTTCTTCTTTAGTCCAAGGATTCGAGCCATCTTGGAAGGAGCTTGGTCTTCTTCCTCTTCTTCTTCTTCTTCTTCTTCAATTCGTGCTTCTTCTTCTTCCTCTTGGTTAGGGTTTCCTAAATCTTCAAAATACCCAAAAACTCAACCTCACAACTTTGATTCAAGCTAAGATTTGAGGAAATCTAGCAAGAATCCTTCAGTCTCTCATAGGGTTAGAGAAACCCTAGCATTTCTCTCCCTTCTCTCTTCTCCCAATCGCCCCCTTCTCTCTATTTTCCCCAAAAATCGCGTTCTGCTGGTTTCCTGCTGTATTTTATGCTTTTAACAGGGTGTGAATCGATTCACAACAGACTGTGAATCGATTCATCCACTTAAAACTGCACCTGCACTTTCTAAATCGAATCTGTGAATCGATTCACAGACTCCCAATTCGATTCACAGCATCATTTTGTGGTCTGGAACACAGTTGTGAATCGATTCAAGCTTGTGTGAATCGATTCACACTGTACTAAACGTGAGAAATCATCTTTTAACGTCAAATCTTCATCAATTAACTCCTAATTAACACTTCCAATCATCTTAGGATTAAATCCAACTTATTTGTTAACTCCAAATCAACAACTTAGCTATAAAAACTTTGTATAATCTTATTCACTCAATTTAAAACCAAATTAAGCTTGAATGTAATCACACAACTCCCCATAATTTGTTCCCAACTTAACTTAGAGAATTTGGGGTGTTATCTCATACGATAAGCGCTCATGCCATAAGCGTTTAAATAAGTTGTTTCTCGTGATTTTTTAAAGGAGTGACACTAATCTAGATTTTATAATTATTCCTGTAATTTGTAGTTTACAATCTTTATTTTACTATTGAAGTTGAAATTTTATATAAAACCCATTATGTATTTGTTCATTTGTTCAAAAGATTTTATATAGACAATTCTTGAATTACAAAGTAGAAAAATTGTTTGGCTGAAATTTAACATTTATCTGATTTAAGTATGACCATCGGTGACAACCATGTCCATGCATGCCCACACTCCTATAGAGATGCATCTTTCTAACAGCAAGTATGAAGGAAATAAGATATTAGCATAGTACAAGTGTACAACCACTTGGTGATAGGAAGGTATACTACGTGCCCATGTACATTAGAGCACTGTGTCATTCAGATTAATATATTCAAACATAAAATAAAGTAAAATACATACGAGTCATGTTATGTTGCTGCACTGCTCTGTTACTCCACGCCAAGAAGCTATAGATAAGGAACGGTAGCTAAAGCTAAAGACGCCCTTCTGCTTCACAGTCACAGGCCTAAGGTTCAAGTCGTACTTGATCATTTCACCTAGCTTCACTGCAGTTTCAAGCTTGAAGCATCCTGCAACCGTTACTTGTATCACTCAAATTTTAATTATTGGTATAAAAGCAGCAAGAATCAATAATTAGATACGGAGCGCAGGAACTATTTTGGAGAGCTGCCAATAGTCTTCCCATCATGAAAATATTGCATTAAAATAGTGTTAAAAAAGCTGTATTATGATATATTAATAAGATGACTTGTGTGCTCAAAGCTAAGCTGACTAAATATGATGTTAATCTGTAGAATATATATGTTTCAGGTTCAAAAACTATATCATAGAAAAAGAACATCAAAATATTTCAGTGAATATAATGGTGAATTTACCCACCGAAGACTTCCATGAATATAATCAGGCATTAACAAATTCTGCACTTTGAGACCAAATGTCATTTACAAAGTCAATTGTAAGGCCAATTTTCAAAAAAAAAAAAAAAAAAACAAAACAAAAAAAAAGAGAAATCTTCAAGTAAATTAATGATTATAGGTCTCTAGCATCATCTTACTCTAGATTGCAGAAAATATATTACCTCTCCAATCTAACTGTTGGGAAAATCGCACTCAAACTCACAAGAACACACCGAGAAAGAGATAGAGAAAACAACACAAGCATATACGTGGTTCACCCTCAGTGTGAGGATTACGTCCACGGGCAGGAGAAGAGAGAAATTCACTATGAATTCAGATTACAAGAGTATGTTTTTCAATTGCTTATCATCCTCTATATATATAACACATGGAGGAAGCAATTCTGTTATTTCACCAGAACAACAAATAACAGAAAGTAACTGAACAAAACTAATGGACCAGACGCTGAGATCGACGCCCATCAACTAGACTGGTATGCGAGAGGAGAGACCAGGCGGTAGTAGGCGGAAGAGACCAGGCATTTGGTAGAGGTCGATAAACCGTGGTCGAGATGAAGCGATGGTTTAAGCCCAAAACCAACAAATCTCCACCTTGGGGTCAAACCACTATCGTAAACATTTAGCAAATTCTCATCTTCCCTTGAGCGCCATTCAAAACTGTTATTTCCAGCTATCAACATTGAGCATGTCCAAACAATGCATGAACTTGCTCTTGGGAACCGGTTTGGTCATGATATCAGCTGGATTGTCCTTAGTATCAACCTTGAGCACCTTTATTCTGTTTTCAGTCCGAATGAAGTGATACCTAACATCTATGTGTTTGGTTCTCTCATGGTGCACTTGATCTTTTGCCAAACAAATGGCACTTAAGCTGTCACAAAATATGATGGCTTTATCTTGTGGAAAGCCTAAGTCACTGATAAGGCCTTTAAGCCAAATGCCTTCTTTTGCTGCTTCTGTCAGGGCCATGTACTCTGCTTCTGTGGTTGATAATGCTACTGTGGGCTGCAATGTAGCTTTCCAACTTACTAAACACTTGCCAACTGTAAAAGCATAACCAGTAATGGACCTTCTACCATCAAGATCCCCAAAGATAGTCGAACCGAGAAACCAGTAAGAGAACAAGTAGAATCATTCCCATACACAAGACCAACATCACTTGTTCCTTTGAGATATCTGAAAACTCTCTTGACAGCAACCCAGTGTTGCTTCCCAGGCCTGCTCATGTATCTGCTTATGACACTTACAGCTTGTGCAAGATCGGGTCTAGTGCAAACCATGGCATACATGATGCTGCCAACTGCACTAGCATATGGAACTCTCTCCATGTAGTCCCTTTCGACTCGGTGAGTCTCAAACACTTCATCGATTCGATGGTTGCGATGGCGGAGTGGTAACAGGTTTTGCTGTAGTCATGCCAAATCTGTTTAACACTTTCTGAATGTAAGACTTCTGACACAAGAAAAGCTTCTTCTTATCTCTGTCCCTGTAGATTTCCATTCCCAAAATCCTCTCTGCAGCACCAAGGTCTTTCATGTCGAATTCAGAACTGAGAAGAGACTTGAGCCTATTAATATCAGTCATGTTTTGAGATGCAATGAGCATGTCATCAACATAGAGCAATAGGTAGACATAGGAATCATTTTTCAGTTTACTGAGGTACACACATGAATCATAAGGACTTCTTTTGAATCCATGGTGAATCATAAAGCGATCAAATCTCCTATACCATTGCCTTGGAGATTGCTTCAAGCCATACAAAGATTTCTTCAACTTGCAAACTAATTTCTCCTTTCCTTGTTCTACAAAGCCCTCAGTTGCTTCATATAAATGTCTTCCTCTAAATCCCCATGTAGAAAAGCTGTTTTTACATCAAGTTGTTGTAATTCCAAGTCCATATTAGTTACTAAGGCAAGGAGAACCCGAATGGAAGTGTGTCTTACAAGCTGGAGAAAATTTCATTGTAGTCCACACCTTCCTTTTGGCTAAAACCTTTTGCAACTAATCGGCCTTGAATTTGATTCCATCTACTTTGGAGATTCCAGGTTTCTTCTTAAAAATCCACTTGCTTCCCACCACTTTTTCGCCTTGAGCAACTCCACAAGCCGCCATGTATTGTTTTTGTGCAGATCGCATTTCATCATGCATGGTGTGAGCCATTTTTCTGCTTACGAGCAGTAATAGCCTCCTGGAAATTTCTTTGGCTCTTGTGCATCAACATCTTGACAACTTGAAATGCATATGAGAGCATATCTTCATAACCATACCTCTCTGGAGCCTTTCTATTCCTTTGAGACTTTCGATGCACGCATCTGATTCGCTTTCTCACCTGCAGAATTTGCAATGCGGATGATTTTGATTTGTCTGCCTTGACTACCCGATTCGCTTGATCGATTGCCTTTCTCACTGATCATTACGCCCTTCAATTTCTTCAAACTCCACCGCTTATAGGTTTTGTCACGACTTGGTGATTGTGCAATTTGACTTTATTATGCGATGAGACCTTTCATCAAAGTTTACATCTCTACTCAAAATCACCCTTTTCTCAGATTGTGACCAAATCCTATATCCCTTGACACCTCACCATATCCAACAAAAATTCCCTTTCTAGCTCTAGGTTCAAGTTTGCCACTTACTAACATGGTAATAAGCGGACATGACCAAAAACTTTAAGCCTAGAATAATCGGAGAGTTTGGAAGACCATACCTCAATTGGAGTTTTATTGTCAATGGGTGAGGAGGGTGACCTCGTTGACAATGTAGCATGTCAGAGCAACAAATTTTCACGTAAATGTTTCTTGACCCTGAATTGGATAGCATACATCTAGCCTTATCCAATAAGGTCCGGTTCATTCTCTCTGCTATGCCATTCTGTTGAGGTGTGTTCCTCACTGTATATTGCCTAGCAATACCTTCAGCTGTGCAGAATTTATTGAACTCTTCAGAACAAAACTCCAAACCATTATCGGTTCTTAGTCTTTTAATCTTTCTTCCCACTTGATTTTCTATCAAAGTTTTCCAATTCTTGAAACATTGGAAAGCCTCAGACTTGTGTTTCATCATATAAACCCAAGTCATGCGAGAGTAGTCATCAATAATGGAAAGAAAGTACCTAGCTCCACCTAAAGATGGAACCTTTGAAGGACCCCAACAATCTGAGTGTATCTTTGTCCAGTAGCCTTGGTTGTGTGTGAAGCCTTACGAAATTTGGATCTGATGCTTACCAAAAACATAATGTTCACAAAATTCCAATGCTCCTCCTTTCTGACCTTGTAACAGCCCTTGATCGATGAGAACTTTCAGCCCCTTTTCACTCATGTGCCCTAATCTCATGTGCCACAGATGCAAAGATGTCGAGTTTCGTTTTTACGCCCGCGAAGCGATGCTTCTGCATTAACCAGAGTTGTCCCTTGAAGAATGTATAGATTTATGTGTTTTGAGCCCTGTAACACGACAGTCCCTTTCCTGTTTCTAATCTGCATAATCCCTCCTTGAACACTGCATATGAAGCCCTTTGAATCCAAAGCACCAACAGAGATGAGGTTTCTTTTTAATCCAGGAACATGCTTGACATTGGTTAAGGTTCTAATCACATCATCATGCATTTTGATTTGAATAGAACCTATACCAATTGTCTTGCACGGTTCATTGTTTCCCATAAGCACATTTCCTCCAAGCTTCTCATCATAGGTCACAAACCATTCTTTGTGAGGACACATATGATGAGAACATCCTGAGTCTAGCACCCACTGTTCAGACTGAGTTTGATCATCATTAACAGTGAGAGCATACTCAGAATCCGATGAGCAGTCTTCTTGAGCAGTAGCAGCAATAAATTCCTTCTTCTTCTTCTTAGGACAGTCTTTCTTCCAATGTCCAGGTTCTTTGCAATAGTTGCATATATCTTTCGGATTAACCTTTCCTTTGGAATTCTTCCCCTTTCCCTTCTTCTTGCTTTGATTGTTTGCTGAATTTGCTGAGTTCTTGACAAAGCATCTGAGGCGTAATCATCACCTGTTCGGATGCCTTCAATCAAGCTCTCTAGAATACAAGCTTGTCTTGACTTCTTCTAGAGTGATGCTCTCTTTACCAACACTAATAGAACTTACAAAGTTTTCATAAGATGGTGGCAAAGAAGCTAAAGAACCATGGCAATGTCTTCATCCTCCATCTTGACATCAATGTCCCGCAATTCAAGCAGATTGAATTCAATTCATCAAGATGCTCTTTCACTTTGACCGCTTCTTTCATTTGAAGACTGGATAACCTCCTCTTAAGCAACAACTTGTTGCTCAAGGATTTGGTCATGTATAGGTTCTCCAATTTGAGCCATAACTTGGCGTGATATCCTCTTCAAAGAACTTCATAGAGGACTTCATCGGATAGGGATAGGAGAATCAACGAGTGAGCTTTCTCCTCATGTTGTGTTGACGAATCTTTGGCGACCTTTCGGTTTGGCCCGATGTAGGGCCCAAACTCCTTGTTCTTTGAGAAGTGCACGCATCTTAATGCGCCAGAGATTGAAACTGTTCCTCCCATTAAACTTCTCGATCTTGATTGTGTTTGACATCTTTCTTGGATGACGGTGGAGAAACCCCAATCTGGAAAAAGCAGAAAGAAAGAAGCGGGAGTGATGCCTCGCACCGAGAAGCACCCTGGCCCGAACAAACACTGAGTCACAAGATTAACAGAATGCAATGTGGATCTTGAACATCCACCGAGAGCGCAGCGGAAGACGGACTGGGAGGAATGGATCGAGTCTCGCTCTTGATACCAGTTTGTTGGGAAAATCGCACTCAAACTCACAAGAACACACCGAGAAAGAGATAGAGAAAACAACACAAGCATATACGTGGTTCACCCTCAGTGTGAGGATTACGTCCACGGGCAGGAGAAGAGAGAAATTCACTATGAATTCAGATTACAAGAGTATGTTTTTCAATTGCTTATCATCCTCTATATATATAACACATGGAGGAAGCAATTCTGTTATTTCACCAGAACAACAAATAACAGAAAGTAACTGAACAAAACTAATGGACCAGACGCTGAGATCGACGCCCATCAACCAGACGCTGGTATGCAGAGGAGAGACCAGACGCTGGTAGGCCAGAAGAGACCAGACGCTGGTAGACCAGAAGCTGATAAACCAGAAGCTGAGATGAAGCAGTGGTTTAAGCCCAAAACCAACACTAACCACTCAACATCAGTCTTCCTCTCGTCTTAGAAAAAAAATGGCAATACATCAATCAAGTGCTTTCTTCCATTTAATTTGCAAATCTGACCAACAAATCAGATCAAACACATTGTTCTTCCTTTAGGTAGATGTTGAAGTATTTTTTAAAAATCTTAGATTTGAAAAGATAGTTATTAGCATTAGCAGGCATAACACATTGTTCCACCATCTATTTTTGGCTGCCCAGACAACCTCAGGTTGCCATACATTCAGGGCGACATAGGCTTCAGGCTTGTCTACAAAAATATAAATAACAAAATCCTATCAACAGAACACACTAAAGTTGCTAATGCTAATAATAAATGCAGTAGGCCTTTAGCAAAAACAACAGGGAAACCATATAAATCACAATTGGAAGACAATAATTCAACTTGAACCACAACTATTTCTGATCTTTATCAAATTAAACAATTTCTGTTAAACTGAAACCTGTGTAATTTGGTGTATTTACTTCTTGATGATGAAAAAAAAAAAAACTAATTTTCAAATAATGAACCCCATACCTCTTTGCTGTCATTTTCGGTGTAGTACCCTTCTCATGACATTCTCTCTCTGTTCCAATAGCAGTAAAGAATCGCAAACATCTTCATTTGTGTGTTATTGACTCATATAGCCAACACCAAATCAATTTTCATTGCCAACAAACAACAACTTACCACTCTCAAGGCAAATCTCTATCTTGTTTATGTATTAAATAATAAAATCTCTATTTAAAAGAGAATTATAGTTACTTAAAACATTAAAACATTATTGGATCGTTCAAAGGAATATCATATTTCTATATGACAGTAAAGCAAACACACCCAAAAGGATATTGATTGAGGATTTGTTATTTAGATGTTCACACAGTTATTGTATATATGCAAGAGTTAAAAAAGTACAAGTTATGTTCAATGTATGATATACGCTTTTGTGACACGAACTGAAGTATTAACTTAACAGCAATGTATTTCGGTTGAATTTGTGGTTGATTAGTTAGGGGGTCTTTGTCACTTGTCAATTTATCGTATGTAGGGTCGTAGGCTTTGCTTTTGGTCCCAAACCACACGCTACCCAAAATATAACCAATCATTGAAGTTTGAACTACTGCTACTTCTACTACAACAGGTCCCCCATTTTACCATTCGGATATTAACAAGGACAAAAACGGTTCAATTAACCGTAGAAATTGAAGTAAGCTAAACTGAGTAGAGAACGTAAATGAATGATAGTAGTGATAACAGTAACACGATTGAAAAAGAACCGATCTCGATGCGAATTACAATCTCAGATTTCGATCCGATACCTCAATGATGGGAAGAAAAAAAAAAAACAAAAAATAGGACTCCGCAAAAATGGAAACTCTAAAACAAGAAGAAAAAGAAACCAGTTGTTTTATGATTTCGTGTCTCATCTCATGACAGTAATCAACTAGTGGTTGAGGAGTCCTATAATGATTTATCGGTGCGGGTTTAGTCTTGGAAACCGGTTTTGGCCCAAATAGCGTTTCGGACTCTACTGAGATCGCGCCCTTTCAGAGTCCTACCAACACCTTCGTGCACCGAGAAGGAAGTGATCCTCGTTCTGGCAAGAAACTCGTGTGGAGGCACTCTTCCACCTCCGTCGTCGTCGCCGCCATCGTCATCACCATCTTCGTCCTGGTTTCTCCTCCGGCTCTTCCTGTACTCGTCGCCTAGTATCTTGGACCAGTCCGGAACATTAACCGGCACCGATGCCGGAGCTCCGACACGGCCGCCGGAGGAAGATGAGTTACCGTGGAATCGGGAGGAGCGAACGGATTTGTGGAACTCGGGGGAGTTAGCGCGAGCTGAGTTAACGTTGTAGAGTTCGGACTCGTCGAACTCGAAGAGGGAATCGGAGACGGAGTCTCCGTCCATGGCAGGAAGGAAGCGGTATGTTGCTCTACCAATGTGGTGGCCTTTTGTTGCCATGGCCAATGAAGCTTTTCGGTTTCGAATCCCACAATTTCAGACTTCAGAGTTCGTTACTGATAAACTTCCCCTTCCTTTTGCCCTTTTTCTCTTTTCTCTGTGATTTGTTTTGGTTCGTTAAAACCCATTCTGCGTGATGTGCTTTTATAAAGGTTAGCATTAGCAATCGCATTAGCTTGCCTTTTGAATAAACAAAAGGGGTTGGGTCTTGATTTTTGCATAAGCATTTTGAACTGGATAAGAGTAAAACGCTACTGTCGGTCTTCTCTCTCCTCCTGGCTGCTGCAATTTACCGAAAAACCCCTCCGTTTGTGGGGATTAGGTGTACGTGAGGAAGGGCAAATTTGGAAAGAGAATTTGGGTCTTTCTTACGAGGAGATGGGGGGTTGGAGAAAAGAGGACAAAAGTGGTCCTGTTTAGAGGTTCGAGGATGATGACACGTGTGAAGCGGAGGTTTCGAAGGAGGGAGAGGGAAGGTGATGATGGCACATGAAGCAGCCCCCCTCACTCACTCAATCACTTGGATTGGATCGGATTGGATCCAGTGCGCAGTAAGTTCTTCTTTCTTTCTGCCAGCTGAGTCCTAACTGGATATCATTTGTCCTCTCAAACGCGACATGCCAATAATCCCACCTGTCCGTTTTTATCGTTTCAAACTCCGAAAATTATCTTGCGGCTTTTGCCTATTTTTGACGCTACTATACACACAAAAAAAAGGACCCATTTGCATCTTGATTGGTCATTTTTTTTTGTCTTTTTCTAATTTTTTTTTTGACATAACCTTTTTTTTTGACATAGCCTTTTCTAATCTTCTTTTTTCTATTTGTATTCATATTTTTTTTTTACTTTAAGTTTGTTATACACGGATTAGAAAAATAATTATATTATTTTTATATTAAAATTGTTGTTTCATTCTTAATATGTCCTTAATACTCTATATGTTCCTTGATATAGGATTATTTTGTAAAATTTTTATGTCTGTTAATATAAGACTATTTTTAAAGACTAAGATGTATTAATTATTTATTTTATTTTTACAAAATTACCCCTATACCAAGATGTATTAATTCTCTCTCTCTCTCTTAATAGTCTTAGAAGATAAGAAGAGTAACTTGAAAAAATAACATTTTTTTTACTTTAAGATTGTTATACACGGATTAGAAAAATAATTATATCATTTTTATATTATAATTGTTGTTTCATTCTTAATATGTCCTTAATACTCTATCTGTCCCTTAATATAGGACTCTTTTGTAAAATTTTCATGTCTCTTAATATAAGACTATTTTTAAAGACTAAGATGCATTAATTTTTTTTTTTTTACAAAATCACCCCTATACCAAGATGTATTAATTCTCTCTCTCTCTCTTAATAGTCTTAGAAGATAAGAAGAGTAACTTGAAAAAAATAACATTTTTTTTACTTTAAGATTGTTATACACGGATTAGAAAAATAATTATATCATTTTTATATTATAATTGTTGTTTCATTCTTAATATGTCTTTAATACTCTATCTTCTGTCCCTTAATATAGGACCATTTTATAGAATTTTCATGTCCCTTAATATAAGACCATTTTCAAAGACCAAGATGCATTAATGATTTTTTTTACAAAATCACCCCTATATCAAGATGCATTAACTCTCTCTCTCTCTTAATAGTCTTGGAAGATGAGAAGAGTAACCTAGAGAAAATAACACACATTTTGTACAAATTTAATACTAATAACTAATAAAATCTACTTTCTTAAAGGGCGTAAAATGGTAAAAAGGATCCTATATCAGGGGGCGGAGGGAGTGTATTTAAATTATATATCTTCGTTTTTTAAAGAAAATAAAAAACTATAAGTACCTATTTGTTTCTTATAAATAGGACCAAAGTAATATTTTTTAACGGGTGTCGTATCATTTGCCTTCAAATAATTATATGGGTTAAATATATATTTAATCCCTATAATTATCCCGATTTTTGTTTTTAAATCCTTGTACCTACTTTTTAGTTCCTACAAAAATCGGGATAATTATAGGGACTAAAAATATATTCAACCCTTATTATAATTATAATAGATAAAAGATTATGTTAGTCAATGTATCAACAAAAAAGAAATTCCGTTAGTCTATCAAAAATCAAAATTAACCCTAAGAGGTCGGCTAGTGAAGATGTTGCGCATTTAAGTCACTTCCAATTCTTTTGGGTGAGATAAATATAATTTTTTCCATAAGTAATCATCATCCTTGGAGTGTCATTTACTCACCCTAAATTTCCACTATAAAGAAATAAACACAAATCAAAAGTATTAAACTTGCACACAAGAAAGCAGTCTGACGAGCGTCAACGAAACAACGATAGAGCTGTGAGACCTTGAAACGACACCTCTGGGTGTGAGAAGGTCCAAGTTCAAACGTACTTGGAAATTTAGATCATAATGGTGTTGTTCATATGCATAGTAGAGAGCAAGCAATCTCCTCCTAATAATATTTTTTTTCTTCACATTATCACGTGTTTAAAGGACCTAATTCTCTTCCACTCAAACTAATACACGTGACTTAAATATTGTATCTGTTAAAATATACCATACACCAGCACACACAATATAATTGTCTCTATTGTAAAACTAACTAACCAACTGAAGGTTAGTTAGTTATTGTGAGTCAGTGATAGCTTGAGCGGTTACTTTCCTTTCTTCCTTCGTGTATCTTCTTCTCTGAATCCATATAAATGTATGCAAGAGATACTCAAAGTGCAAGCAAGAACATTCAGTTCAATCAATAACAAATTCAGTTACATTATCTCTAAAATAGCTCAGTTAGATTTCTTTCATGGTATCATCGAGTCAAGTCGATCCTATAAACTCCTCGACACTACCGCTGCCGCCTCCTCCACTGCCTCCTTCGCCGCCTCCGCAACCTTCGCTCACTACCATTGCCGCTTCTGAAAAGCAATCTTCGTCGTTTTTTGCGATCTCTGAAAAGCTCGACACTGAGAACTACCTTCTATGATATCAATAGGTAGACCTGTAATCAAAGCTCATAAGCTCTATCATTTCCTGGTTAATCCTACGATTCCGCCTAAATATCTCACAATTAATGATTGTTCCACTGAACGAGTGAATCTTGCGTTTGAAACTTGGGAACAACAAGATCAGTTACTCCTTGTGTGGTTGCAATCCACGATTTCGCGATCAATGCTTACCAGAGTTATTGGTTGTAAGAATTCATGGCAACTTTGGGACAAGATTCATGCCTATTTTCAGGCTCACACAAATGCAAAGTCTCGTTAACTTAGGTTGAAATTGCGCAACACAACGCTTGCCGATTGCTCTGTTTCTGATTTTCTTCTTAAAGTCCAAACCCTAATTGGATCGCTAAATGCGATTGGTGAGCCAATATTCGTTCGTGAGCATCTTGATGTCATTCTGGAAGGACTACCTCCTGAATATGAGTCCGTAATTTCTTTAATTTGTGGGAAATTTGGACTAATCTCCATTGAAGAAGTTGAAACTTTGCTTTTTGGTCATGAGGCGCGTCTTGAACGATTCAAGAAACAAGCAATTGGTCCTAATGCTTCGTTTAATCTTACCACTTCTTTTGTTGCTTCAAATGCAATGTCAACAACACAACCTAACTCTCAAACTGATTCTGCTCAAAATGATGAATCTCAGTCTACTGGTCAAGGTTTGGGTTTCCATGGTGGCCGCGGTGGCCGCGGTAGCCGTAACTCAGTTCAATGCCAAGTTTGTCGCAAGTTTGGACATTATGCATCTATTTGCTTTCATAGGTTCAAACACGATTGTGTTCCTCCTTCTGATGAAGCATCTCCAAACTCAAATTTCACTGCACCATGGTCTGCTCAATCAAGTTATCCTCAGAGGAGTAATTCATTTCAGCAACAAGCACCCTGGTCAGCCATGACTTGTCCTTTGCCGTGGCCATACTCAACTTGGCAATATTATGGTCAATCCAAACCACAATTTCCTCAATCACAGATGTCCTTACATGTCATGCCTTCAGCTTATGGTATGCCTCAGCTACCAATGAATCCTCTCATGGCATCTCTTCCTTCTATTCCAGTACAGGCTCAACCTCGACCTCGAGCCAACATTGCAAATGCTCAGTCCACTCCATCAACAGGCTGGTATCCGGACTCAGGAGCCTCTCACCACGTGACTCCTAGCTCCCAAAACATTTAGCAATTATATCCTTTTGAGGGACCCGATCAGATAGTGATTGGAAATGGCCAATGTTTGTCAGTTGCATCTATTAGTTCTTCCACTTTTTCTTCACCTATTAACTCAAAATATAGTCTTGTTCTGCATAATCTGCTTCATGTCCCTAGCATCACCAAAAACATTTTGAGTGTAAGTCAATTTGCTAAAGATAATTTTGTCTTTTTTGAATTCTGGTCTAATCATTGCTTTGTCAAATGCCAGGCTTCCAATGAGGTCATACTCAAAGGAGACCTTGGTAAGGATGGGTTGTATCAATTCCCTGGTTTGTTGCCTAACTCAGTTTCTGCTAATTCAGTTTCTGCTAAATCTGCTGCTTTACATATTGCTTCTGCTAAGTTTGCTGATTCAAATATTGCTGCTGTTAATTCTCTATTTTTACCCAATGTGAACAATACCATTGTTAATACCAATTCCTACTCTTTGTGGCACTCTAGACTTGGTCATCCAAGTGTTGAAGTGCAGAAACATGTACTCAATCTTTGTAATATTCCATTCTCAAATAAGTGTACTAATGACTTTTGTGCCTCATGTTGTCTTGGTAAATCACATAGACTCCCCTCTAATGCTTCTACCACTATTTTTACACACCCACTAGAATTGATTCATAGTGATTTATGGGGTCCAGCACCCATTACATCCTCCATTGGTTTCTCATATTATATTACATTTGTGGATTCATTCACTAGATTTACATGGATTTATCTTTTAAAGAGAAAATATGATGCTTTGGCAGTTTTCAAGGAATTTAAAACCATGGTAGAAAACCAGTTCCCTTACAAAATTAAAGCTTTACAAACTGATCGGGGGTGGGGAGTTTCGACCTTTCACTGTCTTTATTAAACAATTTGAAATTTTACATAGACTTATTTGTCCACATACTCATCACCAAAATGGTGTAATTGAACGAAAACATCAATAAATTGTTGAAGTAGGCCTTACTCTCTTGTCCAAAGCATCTCTTCGATTCCAATTTTGGGACCATGCTTTCCTTACTGGAGTTTTTCTCATAAATAGGTTTCCTACTTCAGCTCTCAACTTTGAAATCCCATACACCAAACTATTTAACTTGCAGCCTGATTTTTCCTTGCTTAAAGTCTTTGGTTGTGCTTGTTTTCCTTGCTTAAGACCTTACAATCAGCATAAGCTTCAATTTAGGTCACAAGAATGTATCTTTTTAGGATACTCCACTTCTCATAAAGGATATAAGTGTCTTGCTCCCAATGGAAGACTCTATATATCTAAAGATGTCTTGTTCAATGAATATCGATTCCCTTATCCTGATATGTTTCCAGCATCATCTTCTCAGCCTCAACCATTAAATGTTCCATTTTCTATCCCTCTCATCACCCAACAGTTGTCTCCACCTACTGTTGTTCCATCAATTTCTAATTCTTCATCTCCTTTAATACAACAGTCCTATTCTTCTCCCTTGCAGCAACATGTGTCTTCAATTGGTTCTAGCTCTTTTATGTCTACATCTCTAATTTCAAGTAATCCTAGACCCGGTTTTCATGATTCTGCCTCTCCTATTGTAGCAGCTGCTACTGCAGAACCAGCCCCTAATTCTGTTCAACCTACAGAAACAGCTTCTAATTTTGCTCAATCTACAGAAATAGCTCCTAATTTTGTTCAACCAAGTAACACACCTCCAATACAAACAAGGTCTAAATCTGGAATTGTTTGTCCCAAAATTCATCCCACATTGCACCTTGCTCATATAGAACCAAAGACAGCAAAACAGGCCTTGGCTAGTCCTGTATGGTTAGCTGCCATGAAATCTGAATATGATGCACTCATTAGGAACAAAACATGGAGTTTCGTTCCTTTGCCTTCTAACAAGATTCCTATAGGTTGAAAATGGGTTTTTAGAACAAAAGAAAATCTCGATGGCTCTATTAATAAACACAAGGCAAGACTAGTTGCAAAAGGTTTTCATCAAAGGTTTGGAGATGATTACACTGAAACTTTCTCCCTTGACATTAAACCAGTAACTGTTAGAACCATTTTAACCTTGGCAATTTCAAGGGGCTAGCCTTCACAACAACTAGATGTAAATAATGCCTTCTTAAATAACATTCTAGAAGAAGTGTACATGGTACAACCTCCAGGGTTTGAAACTCAAGGTAAAAGACTGGTTTGTAAGTTGCACAAGGCTCTATATGGCCTCAAACAGGCTCCACGGGCCTGGTTTGATAGGTTGAAATCCATTCTGTTGCAGCTTGGTTTTTCAGCTAGTAAATGTGATCCTTCCTTGTTTGTTTACTCAAAACAGTCAATACTCATATATATGCTGGTTTATGTTGATGACATTATAGTCACAGGGAACAATATTCAGTTTATTCAACAATTGGTTTCTCAATTAAGTGTTGCCTTCTCTTTAAAAGAATTGGGAACTTTGGATTACTTTTTGGGCATTGAAGTCAAACCACAGTATGATGGATCTCTATTGCTCACTCAAAGCAAATACATTCAGGATCTCTTGTCTAAATTCAACATGCATGAGGCAAAGCCACTGGCTTCTCCAATGATTCCTAGAGCCAAGCTTTCCAATGCAGGTTCTGATTTGTTTAATGATCTTACTCTGTTTCGGTTTGCTGTAGGTGCCCTGCAGTATGTTACAATCACAAGGTCGGACATCAGTTTTTCAGTGAATAAGGTTTGTCAATTCATGTCTCGACCCTTAGACACTCATTGGGCTGCTGTCAAGCGTATTTTTCGATATCTCAAAGGCACCACTACTTGGGGATTGCATTTAAAACCTGTCACTATATTTCCACTATCATTAACTGCCTATTGTGATGCGGACTGGGGAGCTGATCCTGATGATAGGAGATCTACATCAGGTGCTTGTGTTTTCATTGGACCAAATTTAATTTCTTGGTGGGCCAAGAAGCAACCGGTTGTCTCCCGTTCAAGTACTGCAGCCGAATACAGGAGCATGGCCTTAGCTACTTCAGAATTATTGTGGATTCAATCCCTTCTCACAGAACTTGGGGTTTCTTTTTCTGCTCCAACAGTCCTGTGTGACAATATGAGCACCATAGCTCTTGCTCATAATCCTGTCCTCCATTCAAGAACCAAACATATGGAAATGGATTTGTTCTTTCTTGGAGAAAAAGTTCTTCTCAAACAGCTGTTTGTTTCCCATGTTCCAGGGAAACTCCAGTGTGCTGATGTGATGACCAAGGCACTCCCACCTTCAAAGTTTGAAGAATTTCGTGCCAAGCTCACTATATGCAATTCAGCAAGCTTAATTCCATTCAGTTGAGCTTGCGGGGGAATGTTAAAGTATAGCATACACTAGCACACACAATATAATTGTCTCTATTGTAAAACTAACTAACCAATTGAAGGTTAGTTAGTTATTGTGAGTCAGTGACAGCTGGAGCAGTTACTTTCCTTTCTTCCTTCGTGTATCTTCTTCTCTGAATCCATATAAATGTATGCAAGAGATAGTCAAAGTGCAAGCAAGAACATTCAGTTCAATCAATAACAAATTCAGTTACATTCTCTCTAGAATAGCTCAGTTAGATTTCTTTCATAGCTTGGATCCGTCTCCTAATTTTGATTGTGATTCTTAGGACGTTAATATATAAATTTATAGACGATATGCCAAGCTGTAATACTTTAACCAAAATTTAAAGCATCGTATCCGCTTTAGCATTATAATATTTTTTGTGATTATTTTAGCATTATAATTTTTTGATAATATTTTTTCGCATTATAAATTTTGGGTAGCTCTCAACCAAAGTACACGCATCAATTTTCCTTTTTGTTAATGTTTTATAAAAGGCATATCCACTGCGTTACTTATAGTTACAAGGGACTACTGAGTGGATTAATTAAGATTGTTTTACTTACTGGCTAGCTGGCCTAAAAAAAATGAACTTGCACGGATATAAAAATCAATTAAAGAAACTCGCACATCCCTAAATTTTCCCTTTTAAAATTAAAAATACATCTGTTTTTTGTCTTGGTGAGAGAGTTATTTATCTGTGAAAATGAAATGATTAAATATTAACCATACAATTATGTATGGATAATTAAGATCAAAAGTTTTTAACAATCACATGACAAATTAAAAAAGTGTGACTTTATTACTTTAATCTTAAACTATTCATAGTCTCCTTTATTATAATTTATAATAATCTATTTAATACCAGCTGGATTTTCAATATTAGACATCTCATCTAATTGACACATCATCGATATTAAGGCTACAAATGTCAATTTAGGTACTAACTCAAAAATTGAAAACCCTCTTCTCCCTCTCAGTCTCGACCTGCCTCTTCTTTTTCCTTTTTCCCTCTCTTCATTTCTTCCTCCCTGAGAACCGTCGCACCACCACCACTTGTGGCGAAGAAGCAGAAAGCAAACATCGATTTGAGCCATTCTCTCACTATTCTGACGATCTCCCTCCTTCTGCCACCACCCACTTCCTCCTCCTTCTCCTTCCTCTCACCACTTCCTCCTCGTTCCTCACTGTCACTTATAGATCTCATTTTTTCTCCTTTTTGAGGTTTACGGCAGTTGATTTTGGGGGCTACATTATTGTCTTTTGAGAATTGAGATACACTCCTCTTCTTTTGTTTCATTTTTTTTTTAAAAATAAAATCGATGAGGTTGTTCTGCTTCTGCATCTTCCCCTTAAATCTTTCCTTTTTTCCCCTTTCGATCTTCATCTTTTTCCTTATCTGTTTTTCAGCATTTGCGAACAACACCATTGGAATAACTTCTGAGCAAATTTCTTTTCTCTCCTGAGCTGAAAACTTGAGCTTGGAGTCCAGGTATGGATCGCAACTAATCTTGCTTAAGAATTTTGCTTTGCATTTTCAAAAATATGGTTATCTTAGTAGAGCAACAATGGTTAACCAACTGTCATTTCCTTGCTTGAGAAAAAATTGAGAGAAACAAAACACCTTTTGCCTGAATCACCTGTCATACCTTGCTTTCTTTTGGTTTACAGATTTGTGGGTTTCAACCCATTTATATTGGTCGAAGGTAATATAGTTGGTGTTGCATATTTCTTTTTCTCTGTCACTGCTCATTTCTTCACCTCCATATCATGACTGCTGTCAAAGGTAAGACTTTTTGTATTGTACATTTTTCTATTGGACATCCTCTTATCACAGTAGAGCAAAAATGGTTGACCCAGACATTGATTTTCTGTTTCAGCTTGAAATCCAATGTCTTCTTTCTTGGACATACTCACAGTAAGCATAACCAAATCTACACTAACATTCTTTGGTTTCTCAATCTACTCCTTATCAATGACAGAAAATAGAGGAGAATACTTATGTTTCCTTTGTCTTTCTTCTGCCTAAATTGTGTGCATTTTTTTGAAAACCCATGACTCACAAGTTTAAATGTAATGGTGTTGCATTTTGTGTTAAAGAGAAGTTGTTATAGCTTGAATAGACATAACGATAGTCAAATACTGACTTGACTTGTTTTCTTCACAAAATAAAATTCTCATTTCTAATCCTAGGCAAAGATAAGTTCCTCCCACGTTGTGACTTGATATCTTACTGGAGAAAAAGGAAATGAAATACGGGTCACACAAATAAGTGACCTCACAGTCATTTTTTAATTCCAATAACCAAAATGTAGAGCAAAATAGAAAATTTATGTATATTTATACAAATATAATACAACTCTTCACTCTTATAACTTGCACAACCTTCCAACTCCTCAAGCAAGTAGCAACATCGCTACTGAGCATGTTTGAACATGCTATATGCTTGAGGGAACAAGCTTGAGGTTTCTTTTTTCAAAGCAAGTTCGAGGTAGTAGATACTGCCATTGTTTGCATATTGCAAAGATCCAAGTTTGTGCACATTTTTTGTTGAGATTCAAACAAGATAAATGGAACAAACTTCAATGGCAACCAATAACTAAATAATATCCAGCAATCAATCAATCAACAAAGTGCAATAAAATAAGCAAACAAAGGAGATAGAGAGTAGAGAAGAAAACACCGGTCTTTGGTTACGCAGTTCGGCCCCAAAGAAGATGGCCTACGTCTGCGGGAGAGAGCAGCCCTCCGTTTCACTATCAATGAGTCTTATAAGAGATTACAATTGCTTTGAACCCCCTTTACAATGTCCACAAAGAACAAACCCAAGAGTTCCCAATCCCTCTCTCACTCACTCTATGATAAACTCTCAAGAACAAGAATAGAGAGAGCCTTCAATCCTCACTCTATTCTCTCTTAAGGTCCCAAGGTGTTTAACAGTGTTTCCCAGCCCCTAAAACCTCACAAAGACGCTCAAGAACGGCTGCACACAACCCTAGAAAGACTACACGTCGTACTGACCCGTTTCTGCAGCGTCAGGTTTATAAAATCCGACTGTGAATCGATTCACAGACATAGGTGAATCGATTCACCTAGTTAAAAAAAAACTTCCCCTGCACGAATTAATGAAGTGAATCGATTCCTGCAAGCTTCCCATACACAGAGGCGTACTTCGATTCACAGAGACTCAAACATACTTGAATCGATTCACAGAGCTAGGGAATCGATTCCCAGTGTTCAAGAAACACTTTCAAGCAATTCCATGATCCTCCAAACTGATTTTAAGGCACTCTAAACTCCACAATTCTCCACCTTGACTTCAAATCAGTGGTGATGCTCAACTTTATCCATCAACCACTAGTCGCTCTCTCTCCATTCTTTGGAATTACGTCTCAACGCAAATGATCAAGTCCAAGTGATCCTTGAACCTTGATCTAGGAAGATACTTGGTGAACTTCTCACAACCATGCGTAATCCCCAATTCACCAATCATACTCTTCATTGCGACTCCACCTTGAGTTTTCTTCACATGCTTCAAACCGCATTTCAAAGAGCCATACCTCCTTTTCCGGTTCTTCCCAATATTCGTTCCAAGTGTCCTTTCCACAATGCTGAGATCCTTCATCTCAAATCCAGAAGCTAACTTCCCCTTGAGCATACCAATCTCCTCCTTGCTAGAACTTGCCTTTTGAATATCATTCACACTCTCCAACTCAAGATTGACCTTACACACAAGCCTCTCCTTGTACCTTGGTTCTTCAAACTCCGGAATACCTTCCGTCTTCATGAAGTTCCACTTGCATCCAACTACCCTTGACTTTTCCGGTAGATTCACAAGTTCCCAAGTCCGGTTCTTTTCCAATGAATTCACACCTTCATTCATTGCCTTCAACCGTTTCTGACTCTCCATGCTTCCCATTGCTTCACTGAAGTCCCTTGGTCCCGAGTCTTGAACCTCTTCAGTCACAAACAAAGCATAACAAATAAGATCAGCATACCCGTATCTCTTCGGTGCCACAGTCTCCTCCTCTCCCTATCTCTTGCCACCTGATGGCCAGCACCCACTGTTTGTTGTCTTCCTCTAGAACCTGATGGTAGAGGACTATCCTCATCTTCATCATTCCCGGTCTCACTAGTGGTAGACTCCACCTCAAACTGAGTTTTCTCCACCTCCACTTCTGAGCTACTATTCTCCAGGTCTTTGCACTTCATCCCCATGCGGGTCTCATCGAAAGTGACATCCCTGCTTATGATAACCTTTGACCCTCCAGATTCCAAATTCCACAACTTGTATCCCTTCACACCCTCCGGATATCCGATGAAGACACATTTCACAGCTCTAACATCAAACTTGTCCTGCTTGATATACGCAAAAGCCAAAGCTCCGAAAACCTTCAACTTGGAGTAGTCTGCCGGTCTCCCACTCCAAACCTCCATAGGTGTCTTGA
The DNA here is from genome assembly GCA_037113605.1 of Calophaca sinica. NCBI lineage: Eukaryota > Viridiplantae > Streptophyta > Magnoliopsida > Fabales > Fabaceae > Calophaca > Calophaca sinica. Next base: position 126,507,572 of record CM073732.1, read on the forward strand.
AGTCTAACGCCGTTAATGGACATCTGTTGATCAAATATGCTGTTGTACTCACAGCCTCGCCCCAGAAGCTTTTAGGCAACCCAGCTGCCAAAAGAATACTCCTCACCCGCTCCAAGATGGTCCTATTCATGCATATTGCTAGGGCATTTTGATGCGGTGAGCCTTCCACGGTCCTATGCCTCTTAATTCCCTGTTTCCTGCAAAACTCATTAAACTGCTCTGAAACAAACTCCAGGCCATTGTCAGTCCTTAAAACTTTCAGTTTAGTTCCTATTTGATTTCCTATGAGAGTATGCCATTCTTTGAATTTTTCAAATGTGTCACTTTTATTTTTCAAAATGTGAACCCATACTCTCCTAGAGAAATCATCAATCATTGTGAGAAAATAGGAACCCCCTCCATGAGTTGTCACTCTTGAGGGACCCAAAAGGTCCGAGTGAATATACTCAAAGGGCTTGCTGGAATGATGCATACCACTTCCAAACTTAACCCTATATTGTTTGCCTAGTATGCAATTATCACAAAATTCTAGCTTATCCAATTTATCACTACCTAGCAAACCTTGTTTAGCTAGTTCAACTAAACCTCTTTCACTAACATGCCATAACCTTAAATGCCATAGTTTAGTTTTATCATGCGGAGCTTGACTAGCTAATGATGCATGCCCTATAACAGTACAACCATCTAATATGTATAAGCCACACATTTTAGATCCTTTAGCCATTACTAATGCACCATTCGAAATTTTAATCATGCCATGTTCAATCCTAGTACTATAGCCTAATCCATCAAACATGCTTATAGATAAAAGATTTCGTTTGAGTTCAGGAACATACCTCACATCTTGTAAAAGGAATTCACGGTTGTCAAACATCTTGAGACGAATCGAACCCATACCTTGCACCTTACAAGCTCGGTTGTCACCCAGGCGAACGACTCCACCTTCTTTAAGCTTCAAAGTCTCAAAGTATTCCTTCCTAGGACACATGTGATAAGAACATCCCGAGTCCATGACCCAGTTCTTTTCAGATTCCAAACTTGGCACCACTAGAGCACCCGCACTCTCATAACCATCCTCCATAGCAATTGCAACATCCACAGAATCACCCCTGCCCCCTTTCTCAGGACAGTCCTTCTTAAAGTGACCGGTCTTGTGACAATTGAAGCACTTATACTTCTTATTGTTCCCCTTTGACTTGGATTTCGACCTAGAATTCTTCCCTTTGTTGTGGTTTCCTCTACTCTCACTTCTTCCCCTTGACACACTTAAGCCTTCACCACTATCATCCACTTTCAAGTCTTGGAGCTTGGTTAGCTCCTTGGTCCTAATAGATTGTTGGACCTCCTCCAAAGTAATAGTGGACTCCTTGCCATAGAGGAGTGCATCCTTAAAGTGTTCAAAGGATCTAGGTAGCGAATTCAATAAGAGCAGAGCCTTATCCTCGTCATCGAGCTTCACATCAATGTTCTGCAGGTCATCAATAATTTTGTTGAATTCTGCTAGTTGCTCCACAATAGGTTTGGTCTCTACCATCTTGAATGAGTAGAGATGTTGTTTCAGACATAACCTGTGGGCCAATGACTTTGTCATGTACAACGATTCTAACTTTGCCCACATCTCCACCGCGGTTTTCTCTCTTGCAACTTCCCTCAATGCCTTATCGCCAAGGCATAAGATAATGACACTTCTTGCCTTATCTATCATCTCCTTCTTCTCCGTTTGAGACAGAGTGACCGGCATTCTTGCCTCACCCTTCAAGGCTTCAAAGCACTTCTGTTGAATAAGTATTGCTTCCATCTTCACCTTCCATAGACCGAAGTCGTTGTTACCGAAAAACTTCTCGATGTCCCATTTAGTACCCATGGTGCTCACTTGAATGATTTGTTCCTTCCCCACAGACGGCGCCACTTGTTGAGATTCAAACAAGATAAATGGAACAAACTTCAATGGCAACCAATAACTAAATAATATCCAGCAATCAATCAATCAACAAAGTGCAATAAAATAAGCAAACAAAGGAGATAGAGAGTAGAGAAGAAAACACCGGTCTTTGGTTACGTGATTCGGCCCCAAAGAAGATGGCCTACGTCTTGGAGAGAAGCGACCTCCGTTTCACTATCAATGAGTCTTATAAGAGATTACAATTGCTTTGAACCCCCTTTACAATGTCCACAAAGAACAAACCCAAGAGTTCCCAATCCCTCTCTCACTCACTCTATGATAAACTCTCAAGAACAAGAATAGAGAGAGCCTTCAATCCTCACTCTATTCTCTCTTAAGGTCCCAAGGTGTTTAACAGTGTTTCCCAGCCCCTAAAACCTCACAAAGACGCTCAAGAACGGCTGCACACAACCCTAGAAAGACTGCACGTCAGATCTTGACCCGTTCTGCAGCGTCAGGTTTATAAACCCCGACTGTGAATCGATTCACAGACATAGGTGAATCGATTCACCTAGTTAAAAAAAACTTCCCCTGCACGAATTAATGAAGTGAATCGATTCCTGCAAGCTTCCCATGCGATTCACAGAGGCGTACTTCGATTCACAGAGACTCAAACATGGTTGAATCGATTCACATAGCTAGGGAATCGATTCCCAGTGTTCAAGAAACACTTTCAAGCAATTCCATGATCCTCCAAACTGATTTTAAGGCACTCTAAACTCCACATTTTTCCTCTTCCATTATTTACTTGCCTGGAAACAACTAATTTTTTTTTTTATGTATAGAAATCTCCTGAAAGTAGCAATAGATAGCCAGTTCATATTTAGGTTGTACTTTATATGTTTGCGTTTAGGTTGAGTCATATTCAAAGAACATTCCAAAGTTGAAGTATCTTGAATATCACAAGTATTAGAGGTTAATAAGTATTCATATGCTTTGGTCTTAAAATAGAAACAATTTGTCTTCAGGATTGACATTGTTAGATCTGTAGGTAAAAATTAATATTGTTGGTGTCAAGAATCACATTCTTCATGTGGATTAGAAATAGAATCCAAAATTTGGTTCTTCATATGAAGCTTAGTTCTATAATTTTCCTATAATGGAAGCATGTATGTAAAAGCTAAACCAAGAAATGGTAATGGGTTTTCAGGTAAAAGCCAGATGCAGAAATGGGCAATCATTGAAAAATGAAGCAGAAACTACCCAAGAAAGACGAATAAAGAGGAAGCTTACATATGGGCAAATACCCTAGAGATATGTCAGTGAAAATTAGTTTATCAAGAACATTGTATTGCAATTTTTTTTTTGTGCAAACATGGTATTGCAAATTCAGACTTTTAAAATTCTATATATCCCAAATTCATATGAGGTTGTTTAGTCTCTATGCTGCCAAAATTTTCAACAACACAGATAGACTCACGTAATAAAGCAGGATGTATGTTGATTTCATCACCTTAGATTTCACCATCTAAGTTGAACCTACTGCCATTTGCTGTTCAACTTCTTCATACAATCCCATTGATTTGATGTCGCTATTTTCTCTTAAAATCATTTGGCCATTTAGAGCATTATATATCCTAAAAATGCATAATTAAATAACATTATTGAGAGAGTAAGTAGAAAGGATAGTGGTGATTTCACAACTGAACATACATATGTTTCTCATTCTGACACATATATGTATATTAATGTTTAAATAAGGTGTGAAATTATATCACACGGGATCAAATATTTTATATAAAAACACAAGAAAATCTAAATTATTATGGTATAAATTCTTTTTGGTTCACAAAATGAATTCTTTTAGATTACGCGATAAATATTGAATAATTGCATGGGTCCACACTTTGTGATTGAATAATTGTTATGTCTTTTTGCCAAATAAAATTGTTTATGGAAATTGTTTTGTAGTATCCATGATATCTGTTAATAAAAAGGATTTAACAAGTTTATTATATCAGTGAATTCATTGAGATATTTTTTTATACACACTATGGCGAGTAATTCTTTATTATCCTGGCTGTATTTTCATGCATGAGAGGATTAAGCTTTACTAACTGCAACATAATTTTCAAACTTTCAGCCTTTTGCCAAGGTTGACGTGAACCACTCAATTTCACTGATGTTTTAATGGGATCATTAACTTTTGCTAAGAGATTCTCAACTCATCTTTTGTTTGATGATCTTGCATCCCAAGAATTGACTTCATCAACTCTCTTCAACAAAATTGATAAGCCATCATGTCAAAACAGATTGATAACTCTACAATGCAACTTTTGACTGAAGATCATCAAACAAAAGATGAGTTGATAACTCCAAAATGCAACTTTTGACTGAATCTTCTGTGTGATATATCAGTTGATGCATCTGTTCACTTGATGCGGACTTCAAGATTTTTTGTTCAAACTCATATCTTAAAACTATTCTGTTACTGTAGTGCTAATGCGTACCACCCAAAGCAGCGGCCCGTGCGTATGCACGGGTATACTGCTAGAAAAATTTATCCCATTTATGTTGCTTCTATTATTGTTTAATATTCCTGATTTATCTACTTGAAGCAATATGGATACAAAAGAATTAAAAAAAATATTTTTTTATTGGTATGAAATGCATATAATAACATTATTATTTCTAATTCAATATCTTAACACATTTTCTTACTGTTATTATTCTACTCAGACTTTGGATATTTTTAATCAAATATATTCTTAAATTCGAACTTTAAGATAATAGGTGACACAATCTTCCATAACAATTATACAAACACCGCGTGACCTGTGCGTATGCACGGATATGTTACTAGTTAGATCTAATGATAAAAATTTACTCATCTCGCTTCACATAAATATATATTTATTTGAACTAAAAGGAATTTTACAGAGCCAAACTCTCCATGGAAATGGAGAGTGTACATCCTCATCCTTTCTAGTACTAGAGGGTTCCAATAAGAGAGAGAAAGACACAAGAAAATGAGTGGTGGATTAGTTTTGTTATTATCTAAAATGTTTGTATTTATTTATCTCCTACATATTGGAACCCTCAAGCACTTGAGAGAATCTGAACTCGAAAATTGATAATTTTTTGCTACTCTTTTCCGACAAATATAGGATATATGTTAAACAAAAAAGTTCCCTAAGCCATTATATATTGACCGGGAGATGTTATAATTAAGGTAGCAAACACAAGAATATGAAATTATCACGAATTACCTAGTACAGTTTTTTCTTCAAAATAAATAAAAATAAAAACAAATTAGAAACTAATCATAAAATGATTCTGTGAAATTTCAGGTAAACAACGTTCATAACAATTATCATGTCTCGTATTGGATATAGGGACTAAAGTTTAGATTTATGTGCAAGTGAAATACCTAGCAATCACATATAACTTATGATTAAGGATGTCAAAAAAATAAATATAACTTATGATTAATAGTAATTGAGCTTTTAATTTATCGTAGTAAAAATTCAAGCCTTTCTCTTTTTTTACCATGAAAATTCAAGCTATTCTGTATGTATAAATTGTATGTTCACATCATTTTATTTGTGAGTGCGACTTTTGAAATCAACAAATCTCTGAAAAGGTTAATAATATATTATATTCTTTTGATCAGTGGGTTTTAGCTGGTATCAAGATTACATATTAGAGCTTTATGTATAAAAAAAGCCAAAGGCATCTAAATCTAGATCTCACAAAATAAACATCATTATTATAACCCCAAAACTAATGGGTTCATTCTTTTATGAGATCAGACAAACAAATGGAAGGATTACTAAAAAACACAAGTGGAGGGATTTTGGAGGTTCTTCTAAAATTGAGTATTTTAATTAATAAGCCCTGTTACTATTTTCCTTTTAATCTTTTATGTATATGTATTCCATCGATGTAAAAAAACATGGTAGTAGATTAATAACGTTAATTAACAAATTAATTAAACATTCTTTTTTTTGTGCAATCTAATATTTGTAAAATTATACATTGAATGATAAATAATCCCCAAATCGCCTCCTGAACAAGTAGGAATTCATTCAAACAACGACAAAATAAAATGAAGAAGTTTTTTTTTTTGGGTCCCAAAAATGAAGAAGTTTTGTTAGTATAGTTAATAATTATTAGTTTATTGCAGTTGAATATTTAGTATATATCTAGCATAGTAAATATTTTATTTATAGTTAATAACTTTTTCTTATTTTTAACAATTTTATTCCATTGGTAGAACATGACGAACTTAATTTTTTTTTACGCAATCAAAATCAACTCATATCATTAATAAGAACATGTTCACTACAATTAGGAATGAAATAAAAATCCGTGCGAGGAGCATGGAAGTAGGGGTGGAAATAGGCTGGGCCGAGCTAAGCTTTATAAGGCCCAAGCCTAACATGATCAAAAAATTTAAGGCCCAAACCTGGCTCGTTACCTGTCATAGGCTTTTTTTTATAGGTCTGGCCTGACATTTTTGAAAGCCTAATATGGCCTGTTAGCCTACTTAAAGGCGTATTTGATATTAACATATTTGAATAAGTCATTAGGGCGATCTTTAGATAGACTAACAAACTGATAGACCAATGAGATTAAGTTCTATTTATATTAAACAATAAAAAAAAAGAAAATTAAAATACTGCTACAAAGAGACATGAGATATAGGAGTGGAAATAAATAAGACGAGCTAAGTTTTGTAAGGTTTGATTATGATTTATTCGTATGATATAAATCTTTTTAAAGTCTAACATGACTTTTTAGAGAATCTAACCTTATATGATAGCCTACATAAATTCTATTTTGCAGTAAAGCCTTTAAATATTTCAAAACTTTATGTAAGCCAATATGATTAAATTATCGAAAAAGTCAACAAATATATGATTTAACCCAATGTACAAAATCTAATATAAACATAATGTACAAAATCAAATAGGCCGGCCTGTTTGGCCTAAAAAGCTTTTTGGGTGGCCCGAAGCCTGACCTTTTTAGCTAAATAGGCTTTTCAAAAAGCCTTGGCTTTGTCTATTTAAAAAAAAAGTCTGGCCTGGCCTGGACCTAATGTAGGTTAGGTCGTAAGCCCCTGTCAGGTGGCTTGGCCTATTCCCACCCCTACCTGGAAGATAGATGCCTTTGCAAGATTATGAGCACTATAATTAGCTAATCGCCTAGTAAACACAACTCAAAATTTTGTGTGACAAGATAATAAGGACCTACACTCTTGTATGAGACAGCCATATTCAGAGTTATCATTCTTCCCAGAACTCACAGCATCTGTTACCTGTTTGCAATCCATCTCAAAGACCACTTGGTGCAAACTAGCAGTTATGATCCATTTGATGGCTTGTAATAATGCCCAAGCCTCACCTTCAGCAGCTGTCATGCTAGCGTGGCTCCAGTCCGTCCGTGCCATAACGAACTGGCCCATCTCGTCTTGCACACAAAAGCCAATACCCACATAGCTCTGCTTTTGGAAAATAGAAGCATCAAGGTTGCACTTGACATACCCTGGGCTTGGTGGTGTCCATATCCCTGTGTTCGCCGATCGAATATTCGCTTGCGGCATGTGAAGCTGTCTAGCTTGTTGCCAAGAACGAAGCACCTCTGACCCGTGGTGCACAACACTCTACGTCGTTTCCTGCACCATGTTGCGTCTCGGGTAAGTGCATCTGTAGTCATAAATTGGGATTTTAAGTCCCGGTTGTCGAACCCACAGGGAATAAGGATAAATATTAATCTACTTTAGGCGTCTCAATTATTTAAGCGTCGAATAATTGGTATGAATGCATAATGAAGAAAGAAAGCATAGAAAAGCATTTAGGAGAACAATATAGTTAGAGCCTAGGGTCTTGGTTTCATTTATCCTGTTCGTTTGTTTCTTCATCCTATTCTATCTTATTCCTCCTTTACTCCATGTTATTGACCCCTTTTCTATCTATTAGCCCTGATCCTTAGACAACCAATAATCTTTTCTTCCTAAGACTAATTTCCTGAATTAACATTGGTTGAAAGCATTAAGTCCTACAATAGTCTAGGAGTTTGAATTGGTCAAAAGGTCATATATCTCCCATTTTTGGTTCCGTTATAAGTCCTCAATTCCCTTATAGGTCCATTAAATAACCCTGGATCTTGCGACAGATTAATTAACTAAAATATGCAATCGATTTATCAAAGTTTCGTTTATTGCCCCGTTGTAAAACCTCGGATCTTCTGCAGATAATGCAACGACTCATACATAGATAAATAAATCACAAGCAATCATAATACTAAGGGACTTTAACATGGATGATAAATTCGGAATAGAAATAGAATAAAATAGTCACTAAGACATAGCTAAGGAACTACTATGGTAAACTATGCCAAAGACCCAGAAGAGAGCTTAGCTATTCATGTCACAAAATAGAAAAACAATACCAACAGGATACATATTCAAGAACAATAAAAGAAACCGGGAAGGAATTCTTTATAGTCTCTAGACGTATCTTGACTCATTCTCCAAGGTCCTCTTGACGGCTCCACAGGTCCGAAACTAGGATTTGGCCCTTTTCTCGCTCCAAAAGCGTCTCCCAAAAAAGGATTGAGCCCCTATTTATAGAGTTGAGCAAAATTAGGTCAACATGCCTTCAGATTTTCCTGATTCGTCATAATGTATGGCTGTACTTCCTTAATATGTACGGTTGTACTTCGTGCTGCACCTGGATCTATACTTTTACACATAGGTATGTACGCCCGCACTTAGGCTATGTGCAGCCGTACACTTGAGAGACTTCGGCGTTGGCCCGTACATGTTGCATCGTACGCCATGACTACTCACCAGAGGGGTGTACGGTCGTACATAAAGTATGTGCGGCCATACCTCTTGCTCAAAAGCTCGTAATTTCGCTCATTTTGATCCGTTTTTGCCCTGAATTGCCTACTTTGTTCCAAGAGGGTCCTTTTTCCCTTTTATGCACAATATGAGCAAATATGAGGATTTCTCATATGAAATGGGTTAGAAATATGGGAAAATATGCTTAAAATACCCCTCAAAATATCACAAAACATTTACTCATTACACAACATCCCAAAGCATGGTGTTTATTCTATCCTAAAGGCTCCATAGTGTCATGCCAAATGAAACAAGCTGCTCACTATTGAATTGTTGATAGGCCTTCATAAAGAAATCAACAAAACTCTCCACTCCACTCCACCCATCATCATCTCCAACTCATCCCACTGCGCAATTTTTTGCCAACACTCAACACTAACCGGGCAGTGAAGGAATAGATGCCAGTTATTCTCGATGCCATTGTTGCAACAGACACAAATGGAGGGGCAATCAACATCCTTGCTACGCAGTCGATCCCCATTAAGAAGGCAATCCCTACCCACACACCATAGGAACGTTCGAATTTTGGGAGGAATTGGTGAAGACCAAATGATAGGCCACGCACTTGACACCTTGAGGGCACTGAAATCAGCTACCCGCTCCATCAGAACCCTATACCCACTCTTGACCGTGTATAAACCGCGTTTATCAAAACGCCAAACAAGGGCAAGTGGCGAAGAGAGGCTTAGAAAAGGAATCTTAAGGAATCTTAACACTTAAGTGCATTGTAAAAGTAACTGGTTGTATTTTTTTAATGAAAATAATGATTTTTGTGTCTAAAACATGACGAACTTGACAATTAGAACTTGATATGAGTTTTTCTTTACCGAAACCCCACCCCCTGTAATTCCCCCTCCCCACAACCTCGCTACCCTATCCCCTTCCGTGTAACTCCCTCTCCCCAAAATCCCATTCTCCCTCCCTCCCCGGCCCACCCCTTTTTCCCTTCCCTGAAACTCCCACTCCCCCTAAACCCCAATTTTCCTTCCCTTTCTTGAAACTCCCCATCCCTTCCCCACGATACTCACCCACTCCTGAAAACCCAATGTGCCCCCCACTTCAAGGTTTTTCGAATATATTTTTTTAGCCATTCAAAAATTAGATTTCGGATGTATCCGAAAACTTCTATCGAATAGCTAAAAAATAAATCCTAATTTATTTATTTTTGCTTTTTTTACACGTGCGGAATTTTATTTCCGTACGCGTTCGGAAACTAAATGTTGGACATATAAATGAGTGCATTTTTTATATCTAGTTTTCAGATGCATACAAAATTTAAATTACAGACAATCTAAAGGTGCATAAAAAATTAAGTGTTGTAAGTACGACGAGAAGGTAGGAGGTAGGGGAGAACCAAAAAAGTGGTGACGAAGTTGAGAGATGATAGAGTGGGGTGAAGTTGGGGGGGGGGACATGAAAGTGAGAGGTTGGGGGAAGGTGGTGAGGGGGTTGCAGATGGTCATGGAGTGTAGGGAAAGGAAGGGAGAGATAACTGAGATTGAATAGAAAGGGAGTGTATTTTTGACTTTTACAGGGGGAAGGAGGTGGTAAAATTAAGTAAGGGGGTGCTTTTAACGAAGCCCATATTAATACTCACATATATAAATGGGTTTCTATACTCTTGCCTCAATTTTTTTTCCCCCTGAAACCCTAGTTGTAGGATTCCGTCACAATGCCGCCAAAGTTTGACCCGTCGCAGGTCGTCGACGTATACGTGCGAGTCACCGGCGGCGAGGTGGGCGCGGCAAGTTCACTCGCTCCGAAGATCGGTCCACTCGGTCTGTCCCCGAAAAAAATCGGAGAAGACATTGCGAAGGAGACAGCGAAGGACTGGAAGGGGTTGAGGGTGACAGTGAAGCTTACCGTGCAGAACCGTCAGGCGAAGGTAGCGGTGGTTCCCTCTGCTGCCGCGCTGGTAATCAAGGCCTTGAAGGAACCCGAACGGGACCGTAAGAAGACAAAAAACATCAAGCACAATGGCAACATATCACTCGACGATGTCATCGAGATCGCTAGGGTTATGAAGCCGAGGTCGATTGCCAAGGACCTCTCCGGCACCGTTAAGGAGATCCTTGGCACCTGTGTATCCGTTGGGTGCACCGTCGACGGCAAGGACCCTAAGGACTTGCAACAAGAAATTACCGACGGAGACGTTGAAATCCCTCACGATTAAGGAGGAGGTTTTTCTTCCTTTTTTGACTATTTTTTTTTCTGCATTATTTTTGGGAGCTGTCGAAGGTTTTGCTAATCTCGTTTAGTGTTTCGGGTAATTGAGATTATTTTGAGAGATTATGTCTGCTAGTATTTTTTTTTTTCGACAGAGTCTGCTAGTTAAGGATGCCTGCAACTCTTCAATTATAATATTAATGTTTCTTCTTAATTTTCGTTGTGGTTTTAGAGAGTATAACCCTTTAATTGCCTTGTATTTTGTTACATAAATCGTGAATTAAGTTGCAGAGCTGGATGATTAGCTGTGTTTCTGCTCTGATCGTATCGGATTCATGTGTATTTTTTCCCATTCTTTTAGTGAGGAACACGTAGTACGTTACTTTTTCACTGGAGTAAATCTTAACCAGTGATATTGGACTAACAGACATTTTTCCCGTTGGAGTAGCCTTAACCAGCTTGTCTGCACTGTTAGGTTTCCTTTATCCTATTAGAAATTAGAAAATAATTAATAACATTGAAAGATATACTCCAAGACATTTGCAAGCAATAAAGATGCAGTGAGGATTGATTTGTTTGGCTGATGTTTGATGGTTATGGACACAGGGAGTGTGTCCTCTTGCTTGGACTGTCATTGCATCTAAAAATTAAAATTATGTTTTTCTACTACTACTACAACAACACAATAGAAACGCCAATATCCTCTTGAAGGGGAAAAAATTTCTTCTCCGAATGAAATGCTCTACCATTGGATTTTAGTGTGTTTCACTGATTATGGGGATTTAAGTGGACTGGTAGAGATCTTATAGCATTTTTTCCTTCCAAAGTGGATGTAAGAATTTGTCACAATCAAATCCTTTGTGTGTTACATAACTGCATAACATGACTCATTTTAAAACTGTGGAAGCAGGGGGTTAATTGTTGCACATTGTTGCAGACCCTTGTACTAAGTTTCTGCTTATAAGACATGTTTTATGTGTTTTGTTCTGTTGTAGAAGTTGCTAATTAAAAAAGTGCTTCGTAAGCAGAAAAAATTAGCTAAAATAGTTAGATTTCTATTAGGGTGTGATTGGTTGGGGTTTTTTGAGGGGAGGGGATATTTTAAATTATATTTGTTTGGTTCAATTTTTTTAATTGAAGGGGAAGGGAGGGGAGCGGAGCAAAATCCCTCTTAAGCCAATTTTGGCTCCTCTTCCAAAGTGAGGGGTTTTGGAAGGGAGAGGAGATTAAATTATTTAAAATAAAATTATTGAAATATCTTTATATATAATATAATATAAAACACTATAAGGATATACCAGTAAATTAATCCATTCCTTCCATTAAAATCCCTCTCCTCCCCTCCTGAACCAAACAAGCAAAGGCTTCCCTCTCCTCCCCCCCTCCTCTCAACCAAACACAAAATTAAATTAAATCCCTCCCCTCCCTTCCTTCCCCTTCCCTCCCCTCCCCTCCATTAAAATCCCTCCCCTCTCCTTATTTGAACCAAACAGACCCTTAATGAAGCAACAATGTTATTCCTATACCTTATTTTCTTTACTTTAACTGTTCATTTCCTTTTTGTGGGAAAAAGAATGAGGGGGATTTATTTTTTACACTTCTATTTCACATTAAGAAGTGTGGAACATAGTGAAGAAAATTGGTTACACTTGCTGTGTTTTGAATTATGGTAATCTCGTGATCGTAAATATGAAATGGTGGCCATTAGGTTGCAGCTTGGGTGCAGGAGATACCAATGGTGACCTTGGGTCTAAATTGATTGGCACTTGTTTGATGAGGCCACAGGGCTCTGCGTTTTAAACCTTTCTGGATGTGATTTTATTATTTGTTTCGTGGAAAAGTTATTTCATTTGGTGCCATTTGATGGAAAAAAAATGGCGGTAGGAAAAGAATATAAATGCACATAAATAAATAGAGAATATTGAAATACGCATTGGAGTTTACAAAAATATTTCCCTTCCTTCCCAACGCGAGAGTAAAAGAAAACATTGAGGCTATGCAAATTTTATCACATCATATCCCTTTCTTTCCTATTTTTAGGAATTTCAATCTTCTCGATCCTTTGTTTTCCATCTTAAAAAACCGTATCAAACAAACCCTCTATATTTGATCCTTATTGTTGGTTATGAAGCAATAGCCACCGAATTCTTCTCGTGGTTTGCTCTCTACCTCCACATTGCCTCAAAGTGTTGCATAATTTCCTCTTCTCCTCTGGTTTACAACCGTGGCTCCAACCACTATACGAAGATATATATAGTGCTCTTAATTTCTCATAGCTGATCCATTCAATCAATCAATAGCTTGTCAAATATCTCTCAAAGAAACTTTCAGGTTAGTTTTTCCAGAGCTGCTCTCTTAATTCGGCATTCTCTCTCTGTGTTTCATTCAAGGACAGAGAGAGAGAGATCAAAAATAAAATAATAAAGCTTCCGTATTGCCAAGTCACATTAACGTTTGTTGGATTGTATTCATACAAATAAGCTGCAATGGCAAGAGAACTTAGGCACACGATGAAGCCCTGGATAGAGGTTGTACCTTCGCTTCTGGAGTTCCCTTGGAAGCCCTCCAATACTCCCAAGCTAGAGACCATATTGGAAGACAGAGCTGAAGAATTTGATGGTGAAGAAGATGGTCTTGCCGAATTTTAATTGTTTTCTGATTTCATTTGGGATATCCTTGCAAGCCCAACAAGGCCCAAGGGTAGTGCCCAATATTCATATCTTGCGTCCATATTCTGTAAATGAATAGGGAGACGTCACTTGAGACAATTCTAGCGGCAGATAGGAATTATCAGAGATAGAATGCATTTTATAGATGTCATCGTCTCTGATATGATGTCATTTCGACATACATAGTCGAATTTGTATATACTTATTTTATTCTGTAACAATGAAACCAAGAAAATCAAATTTGGATTTGCTTGGTACTTTGCGGTAAATCTATCTCACATAAGTTAAATCTCTTGTTCTCAATTTCTACTGCTTTATCTAAATTATTGCGATATTCGTTGCACTGATATTTTTCTAGATTGCACAATTCCGCGTGACGACGACTCTAAACAAATGGTTCTTGGAATGTAGTAGTGTTTGTATTCTATTTCGAATGTGGAAATAGAGAAATGAATAGTAAGTCGTGTCCTAGAAGATAATTTGAGTTTGACAATTAAAGTAGTGACACCTCCATTACCAGCAAGATGTATTGTGGGCTGCACAACGGAACTCTTATCTTTTCAGCTTTCTATTTAATTTTCGCAGTCAATTTTCTTTTTCCCAAATTATCAAATTGTCATTAATAAAATCACGACCTGTAAATTTGTTCCACGGTCATTTTTTAAAACTTATCAAGTTGTTGTTAATACGATCATTATCCCTGAATTACGCTCATCTGTGAATAGGGAGCTCATATGGAAGAGATTGTAAAGAAAGCACTTGTAGGCTGATCTTAGAGACTTAAACTAAGTTTCTGGAAAAGAAAAAAAAAAAAAGAGTAGTGTATGATTAAGGATAAAAGCCATCTCCAACCATGGAAATTATAGACTATTGAGGAAGATATTTGGTTCTGAGGTTCTCTAATCAAGTGTGTTTTCGGAACAAGGACAATTTTAATTTTTAAGCTCCGGTTTACTCCCGTGAAATGCGCTTCATTCGTATTTCCTAGACGTGGTTTGCATTACATAACATTTTTTTCGGGTACACTGTATTACATAACATTTTAACAGTCGACCAAATGATGGGAAAAAAAAAGACATTGACATTCGAAGGAGAAGTTAGATGGATTTTTTTCCTTTTTACAAAGTCACAATAATTTAATTAGGAAATATAAAAGATGAATAGAAAATTTGATTCCGTAAAATTTTCAGATGTTTGTATACCTTTTGGCTGTTGTTATCCCCACCCCTTTTTTCTTTTGCCACCATCCCCCCCAAATGACCTAATTATCCCTACCCTAGTCATTCCCATATTCTCGTTCTCTCTCATTTTTCCTCTTAGTCCCGTCTCCCCTAGACTCGTAGCACCCCCTTCCTCTTGGTATGTCCTCTCATTTTCTCCGGTGGCTTATCTGGCATGGAGAGGTGTGAAACACTCCTCCCTTTATTGTATTGTTCAGTTCGTTTTCCTTCATCTCTGGTAAGCACCGCACACCCTTTTTTTTTGCATTTTTGAAAACTAATTTCCAAACGCTCAAATTGTGGTATTCTGAAAATTAGTTTTCAGACGTTATGATATTTGGTTATAAACATATAAAAACTAATTTTCAGATGCACAAATTAGTGTGCTACGGAAATTAGTTTCCATACATTGTTATTTTTATCATATGGAAACTAGTTTTCAGAACACACTAGTTTGTGCGTCTGGAAACCAAATATATCAACGTCCGGAGACTAGTTTCTGAAAGCTAATAAAAATAGCATTCAAAAACTAGTTTTTGGAGGTTAATAAAAAAGGTTTTGAGTGGTAATATTAGTGCAAGTATGACATGCACCAAAGGAGCTCATGACGGCACCAGAGAGGGTCACGTCAAACGTCAAAGGTCGACAACTTCTACACGCAAGGAGCATCAAGCTGCTAATGTGATGCAGTAGAAGCCTACACCAAGGTCCCTCCACCTGACGTCCCTGTACCTGTGGTCCCTCCACCTGCAAAGTCATTCCCGGGAGGCCATGGGGACATCTCAGTCCTCATTACATATGTGAATCACTTTCCCACTCACTTGTAGAGCAGGGAGGAGTTAATGAACCGTCCATTTGAAGATTTTTATTTAATGTTTGAATGAACATAACAAAGCTTTTATGGTTTTAGGATCGCGACGAGCTGAAAGTAGTAAACCACAGAAAGAAACTGCATGGTATGTGACAAGATTCAGGCTATAGTGGATGTATCTGGACTAGTACCGCTCTTGCGCTATACCAGAATGTGGACACGAGACTCCTATCTGCATTTGTTGAGAGGTGGCTCCCAAAAACCTCCAGCTTCCACTTGCCAGTTGGGGAGCTCACTGTGACTCTTGATAATGTTTGGAATATAGTGAATCTACTGATCATTGGTGTCTTTTTCACGCATCGGATCATGGTGCGAGTTTGGTGCAACCGAGGATGATGTATGCCGCTCTCCTTACAACCCTCATAGAGCACACAAACCATTACATCCTATCTCATTGTTTAGGGGCTTCGTTAGGTGCGGTCCTATCATGCACACACATTTTTCGGATAGGGTGTTACAACAGTATGGACATGTGCAGAGCTTTCCCCACTCACCACGCGATTTCAGAGTTCAGTTTATATCCCTGGTTAGGATGGATGTGAGGTGGCAGAATTTCACATATCATTTGGTCATCATTGCCAGCAGAGGTCCTCGGGTCGCGCATCTGACGCATTGCGGTGATGGGTACAAGCAGTGGTTTCAGATATCTCCCACCTGCACCTCAAACCACCGAGTGAGGAAGAGCGACATAGGGCGTCCGCGCAAAATTGCCGAGTCTAGTGGTGCTTTTGGACTCGGAGGTGGTTTCATATTATAAGCCTATGTGTTCCACTTTATAATATGATGATTATATAGAATGTGATTATATGCCTATGTGTTCCTGTAGGCTATAATAGACAGACAAATAGTGATTGAAGGCATCGAAGGCTGGGACATAGCGCAAGAGGCTTTGACCTTGGCACAATATGGTTGTAGGGGGAACAAGTCTCTCAAAGGAGAAAGAGGGGGTCATTGCAGTGAAGTGTTATAGTCTATCAAGGTCCTTGTGTATTGACTTTTTGAGCATTACATGACCTTTTTAATATTGTGTTTTTTTAAGTATTCTTGACTCTTTAGAAATTATGCTTTTTGTATATGCATTTAATCGGTTAATTGTTGACTATATATTTATAACTAGAACGTGACCCGTGCGATGCACGGGTTTTTAGTCTTTTTTGGAGATGTGATTGAAGATACTAATATAATTTTAAAAGAATTTAAAATGATATTTTATCGACCGGAAGTGGTTTTTTTTATATAAAAATGTTGTATTTTATTTTAGAAGTGTGTCACTAATTGATAATAAATATTAGTATAAAATTATTTTGTTAAAGTGTAAATATGATAGATGTGTTGTTTGATTATTTCTTATAAGTAATTATATTTTTAAGATATAAGTTTTTTTTTGAAGTTAAATAAGATGTAAGTTTTTTTCTAAACTACTTTTTTTGTAATATATAAACGGAAGTATATTAAAATTACATGGTTTTGATGATTAGTTGACTTATTTCTTTGAGTTATACCACATAATAATATAATAAAAAGATAAACATATATAAATTATGTTTATGAATAAATAAATAGTTAGTTTGTTGATAAAGGTCAAGTAACTAGTACCAAAAAAAAAAAGAGTCAAGTAGCAATTGAATTAAGAATTTTTTCGTAATATACATTATTGGATAGGAAATTTTTAAATAAATTAAATAGTTACAAAATGAGAATTTAAAAAAAAAACAAAACAAATAATGGTAGTTTAATATTTATTCTAAATGACAAAACATAAATTCAGTACACCAATTATCAAAAATAAATTTAGTATATCAAATTATAAGATACAAAACTATTTTAAATTGGATATTTTAATTTTATAAATTAGAAAAAATAAATTATGATTATTTTATAAATCAATCGCAACAAAGTTGTTAAAAATAAAGTAATAGTGGAATTAACGAATCATTTTAGAAATTCAATGATAATGACAATCATCTAATGAGTAAAATACTTTAGAAAAAGATTCATTGTCATTGCCGTAACCACATCGCGATGGGAGCGGTGAATGATAATCCTCTTGATTATCTAATTTTTATATTCCTTGTGATGTCGGAATCAACATGTAAATTTGACTCAAACTTTGTTTTTGTCTCAACTTAGAGTTATTTACACATAAATGACTATGAATATTCTATTTATATACTTTTGAAAGTTGCTCACAAAAACCACACATAATTTAGAAGTGCATATCCTTTTTTTCAAAGTAGCTATCCTAACAATTTGTTTTAATTAAATTAAACTTTAGAAATTGTTCATGATAATCAAACATGAAAATCCAAAATGGTTATCCTTAATAACCCAATTTTAATTTTAAAATTAAAAAGTGTTTGTAATGACAAAACAAGAAGTAGATCTAAAGTAGTCATTGCTAACAACCAAACTATTTATAATTTTAGAAAAAAATATTTGACTTAGATTAAAAATATTTGACTTTGATTTTAAAAATATCGCAGTTTTTTATTTACATAATCCATTGTTTAAGATGATATTTGATTTTCTATTTACTTAAAAGAAAATAATCTTGATTGAAATAAAAAAACAATTTTGTTTTCTATGATTTTTACTATAAAATAGAATTAACGCGGGACTTATTCTTTCTTTAATTCAATTTTTTTTTCATTTTTTCCTTTCATAAAAAAGTTTTCATTTTTTTGTTAAACTAAACTATAAAAATATAAAAAGTGAATCTTCTCATTTAAAAGATAATCACATACCACTTTACCAAAAAATGATAATCATGTACCAGATGAAACATAACCACAAATGTGATATTACACGTAAATTGTAAGACGATCAAACTTTGTACTTTTACGAAAAAAAGATATTGCAAATCATGTTACAGTATCCATATTTGAATATAAACATAAAAAAATGAATTTCCTTGTTAATAACCATCACAATAGGGACTTGTGCAACTTAATCACACACTCATTCACTCATGGACAAAACTTTGTCTCTTCACCACCTGTGAACAAAAGAACAGTAAAGCGATGTGTATTACATGCCACACAAAAATATACATTATCACAGTATTACAATCAACCAATTCGTGTACCCAAAATAAAGAAAAGAAATTAAAGAATAAATGGAATAACAAATAAGAAAAGGTAAATGATAATTTATGGAACAATACATCACAACTATACAAATGCAATAAGAAACACTAATTGTAATTTTTTATCTCTTTTGGTTTTGGATAGCGTGTCGCAAGACCGGGACAAAACGATACCAAAAAGAAAAGTAACCTTAAATTTGGGTTGTCTGTCATGCTCATGTCTTGGTAATATTGTATTTGGGTCAAGCTTCATGTTTCTTCACAATTCTTTTTCATATTAGGCAAAAAAACTAAGTGGTTTGTTGAAAACTCATCGTAAATGGGCTCTGTGTACTTCTTCATCTATTTATATAATGTAACAGTGGTTTCAATTGAAGTGGCACAGAGAGTCACAAGAAGGGGGTTGAATTGTGACCCTTTTAAAATTTCCAACCTGAAACTTTGAGGACATCCTCTCAAGTTGATACTTGGAGATGAGACAGTTAGCATAAAATAGTTTCAATGAACATCCTTTTAGATGAGCAAATTCCATGTAATATGAGCATTATGCAATGTTGTGCAGAATGAACCTCCTCTAGTGAATATCTTTATGTTGGCTTAAAACAGTTTTAGAAAACATTCTCTGCTTGAGTAGGTTTCACGCAGTGAACTTACTCTAGCTGTGCAGAATGCATGTAAACGTGAGTAGGTTCTGTTTTAAGCATAAATCAATGTGAGGTTTAGTGGATGATGCAGTATGAGCAAAATGTATGTATGCAAGAGATAAGGAAAGCGAGTACCACAAAGAGGATTTTTATAGTGGTTCACCCAACAACCATGAGCTACATCCAATCCTCACCATTAGTGAGATTTTTTCACTATTTCCCAAATAGTACAAGTAGAGTATTCTTTCACACAGCCTTTCCAGGCTGCCTCTGAGTATTATTTCATATAGCCTCTCCAAGCTGCCTCCTAGTAATCTTTTGCATAGCCTCTACAGGCTTTCTCCTTCATCTTCTACCCATTGTTTTCCTCACCAACACTCACCCATCCTAGGTAGCTTGATAGAAAATATCTTCCCAAGACTTTTCTCATCAACACTCACCTACCCTAGGTAGCTTGGTAGAAATACATGGTAAAGAATGTTACAAAGAGGGTTTGGGATTTGTTACAGCTTGAATAACACTTATATAAGTGGATATAAAATAATAAAACAAGCTGAGCACACTCTCTTAGATATCCTAAGATGTTAAGCACATATGAACAAGAGTGTGAAAGAGGAGAATAAAGGAGAACAATGGTTGATGTTGATAAGGCTTGTGTTTATCTCTCTTCCTTTTTGATTCTGATGCATTTCAGCTACTGGACACTCATAGAGTGGATGAACTTTGAATAATGAAGCTGAACACGCTTCTGCAGAAAACTTGCTCACAACTTGAGCAAGTTCGCAGCAGGGAGAGTAAGATGGGGATAGTGCCGAATCTGCTTAAGCTCAGTGTAAACCCATTCTCTCTACTTCTTCCAGCTACATTTTTTGTTTGTTTAAATAGAGGTCCAATGGTAATATAGCCGTTATAGAGCTGCTGAAAATCCTTGGGAAGTATTGGACAGTGTGCTGAGTGTTTTCTGCATAAAGCAGATTTGCTTTTTACCTACTGTCAGTCTTATCCCCTGTCACTTCTGCTTTTAGGACCTTCTCTTGCTAAACTTCCTCATTTGCAGCAGTAGCAGCAACTTCCTCTTGTATTCAGTGAATGTTCTTAATTAAATAACATGGTGTGCAAATTACTGCAATCTTTGATGCATTTAATTTATCCCTCTGTTGCTGAATTTGTTTATGCAGTAAACGAGAGTAAGTTTGAACTTACTCACATAAACATTTACTTTGAATACTGCAGCTTGTATTATTCTATTTTCTTCTCCACTGTGTGACATGTAACCAGCCATATTGCTGTCTTTTGTGTTTAAATAAATGTTCAATGATGATATAGCCGTTGCTACAGTGTTTGGGACTTTTTCCACTTGATTTGACACTTTTCTACTGCATTTTTGTACTTTTCTGCAAGCTGTCATGTCACATTCTGCAGCAGAACTTACTCAAAAACATTCTGCAGTAGAACTTACTCAAAACCTTCTTAGAACCTTTTTATCTCAGCATAACATACTCTTCTCAACAGAACTTACTCTTGTTCAGTAATAGAGAGTAAGTTTGAACTTACTCACCCTGAGTAATGCATTTAATTTGTCTCTTTACTGCAGAATCTGTTTGTGCAGTAAACGAGAGTAAGTTTGAACTTACTCACCCTGAGTAAGTTTACAAACATTTGATTTTAACCATTGCAGCCCATCTTCTCAAGAATGATGTCCAATGCCAATTCACCATTAACAGTTTATCACTTTGTTTAACAGCTTCCTTATCAAGAATTATGTCCAATGTCAATTCACCATTTACACAGAATCTTATGATTGATCTCCGTTATCTTCTTGCTTGACATTGTGAATCCTTTTCTTCTTGATGTGAACCTCTTCATGCGGATTCTTCTTCCATGAACCTTCTCTTTTTGATTGAACCCTTTTATATTTGCTGTGAATCTTCTTCATCTTGCTTGAGCCCTCTATACGTATTATGAACCTTCAGGTGCTGTGATGAACAAAACTTTAGATGATAGTTTTCTCATCATCCTCTTCTCATGGTTCTGTAGTAGCCTTCCCATATCTTCATGAAGCTTGTGATGCTACTGTTGTAATCCTCTGATGCTACTTTATTTCTTCAATGGTTGAGTAGATATGACATGCACTTTGTTGATTTGAGTGGCTTCTAGCTTGTCCACTTCTGAGATACCTATTCTTTCAACAAAACTCAAGTGCAAACATCAGTGGATCATCATTCAGAAAACTTAACACTTAGTTCAGAAGGTTTGTTGTCATTAAAACACATATCAAACGGGTTTTGATCTCAACATTCTCCCCCTTTTTGATGATGACAAACCTTCAGAACAAAACTTAAGTTTTCTGGATGGATATAATAACAAATGCAAGAATGTTTATGGATATACAATTAAACTCCCCCTAAACATATGCAAGAGGTTAATTCTTAACATTCTTCATTAATTATTTCCATCCATATTTCTTTCCTCTATTTCTCTCCCCATTTTAGCATCAATCAAAAAACATGAGGGGAGGATCCTAAGGGCTTAGGAGGATCAGAAATACGTAGTGCAAGTATAAGCACCAAGAGCAAGGCATAATAGGTTTCTATTGATCACACTAGGCAAGCATATAATTGAGAGGTTTATGCACATATCAAACTTAGCAAAGTTTGCATTTAACATTAATATCTCATTGTATGTAAGAAGAACATCAATTATTTCAGTAAATATTGCAATAAAGAAATAAGCAATGATAGCAAAAGCAATACAACCGAATTACATGCAAACATTTCAAGATATTCAGAAATATAACACACTCACTCCATGCTCTCCCCAATATGGAAAATGTGTTTTGACCTCAATTACAATGCAAGTTTTAAGGATAAGAGCATTTTCTAAATCAGAATACTCCCCCTGAGTATATGAGTCATCCTCTTATCAATAGAGGCAATCCTTTCCTTATAGACATGCTCATTCTCATTGTTAGGATTTACTGGAAAGCTTTTATAATTTGGAGGAAAAACTCTTAGAAGACCTACTATATAGAGTTCAACTTAATGCAAAGTTCCTTAACAATCCTCTTATATTTATTAAGATCTTTCTTGGGCATAAATGCGGATCAACAAATTTATCTCAAGCCTTTAGAAGCATTCAATATGAAGTACAATTGATTTATGCATTTTATTCACCTCAAACCTTTGCAAGAAAATACTCACTTAGAAATAACAATTTGAGGATAATCAATTGACCATATTTAGTTATCCAAAATAATTACTGAATTAGTGATCTGATCCTATGCATGTTAGTGACAATACAAAGACAAATTGCAGAAAAAAATTCTGCACAATTTCTGCAAACACACAAGTTTACATTCATGCACATGCTTGAACTTACTTTCAATAAGAAATGTGTGTGAAACCTCTAGGTTGCTGCTATCACTAGTTGCATTATTTGAAATACATTTTAAACACTTTTAATTCATGCATTACAACTGAATTATGCAACAAGTATGACTGATTATGCAGAAAAATGCATTCATAAGCCACATTGTGCTCATATATCCATTTTTGACTTCATACATGCAAGTACAACAAGATAATTGTTAAAACAACACTTTCATGCTAAAGATAAGTCAAATACAAGTTTAGGAACACAATATGTAGACCTTATTCTTTTTAGATCCGATTTGGAATTTATAGCTAATTAAGACATAATCATTCTCATGAAGACCAATCCTATCAACTCTTGTTGAAATCCTTCCAAAAATAAATCTTATGATGGGATATCTATTTAAAACATGTTGAAGAATGATATTTTACATAAGCCATATCAGAATCTCAATTTTTGAAAAGTCATTTCAAACTCCTTCATTGAGGCATCAAGTAAAGTATAGGCTAATCAAGTAATGCAAACCAAGTTGGATTAATCCAAAATTTTGTAATGAGATTCATGCATGTACGTAAGACTTATAGTGATCATATATAGCATAAAAAATGCACAAGTCAGACTTATGCAACGACATCAATCGACCTAGATACAATTACCAAAAACATAAGTTTTTGTCAATTTTCTTGTTTTAAGTCTTAGGCCTATCATGCTTTATACTCAAGAGGATAACTCAAAATTCAAAGGATCTTTTTAACATTAAAAACAGGTTCATTATTCAGCACAAAACGGAGATTGCACAGAAGTACAATTAGAACACATTGGAAGATTGTTAACTTAGCTGTAAGGAGGTGAAACTGCACAAAATGATGTCAATTCATTTAATACTTAACATGATGATCCAGAAGTGAATATTGTGCAATATGAGAGCCAAATTTATGTAAAGAATGACACTTAACAAAACAACCCCTTGTCCATTATTTTAAAGAACACCCATTCACTTTAAAATAAATCTTAACATGTGTTCTTAAAGCTTAAAACATCATGCAACAATTTTAATCATCAAAACAGACTTTCAACCTTGTTTTTGGACAATAAATCAGTATGTGAATGTTTAGAACTAGAGGTTGTGCAAATAGATTTCATTTAAGCATAGAGTTACGCAAAAGCACATTCAAGTCCATGACAAAATAGTGATGCACATAATAAAGATTTAAAGTCATATACTTGCATTAATAATTCTAGCATGCATTCTTAATTTCCAGACCATTCAATCAATCAAATAATATAATTGCATAATAGAATTCAAATTTATCAAGATGCAATTATTATAATATTTGAGTTTACCTCCCTTAATGGCTTTCCTTACTTGAGACTCATATGTTGAGAGCTTGAGAATACTTGATTGATGGTTAAGAATATGAATTTCAGTTTTTTTTTGTTGCATCCTCTTGATGTGGGCATGTGCATCCTCTTGAATGTTCACTTGAGAGGAACATCCTCTCGTAGAGAGGCTTGAGGTGGTAATGATGGAGTGTGAATCATGTTCAGAGCAATTGACTCTTGACTCATCAACATAGTCCGAGCAATTTGGGCTTCAACTTCATTAAGTTTCTTATCAGAGAAATGCAGAAAAATCTATTGGAGGGGAATATGTGTTTGAGCAAGTTGAGCTTCTGGAGTTTCTTAAAAATGCGATCGTGAATGATGCATCTCCAAATAATTTTTTTATACATACATTGTGACCGAATCTCAAATAGCTCAGCTCCACTTGAATTCAACGTGTAAGGCTTTGCAGCTTGTAGTGGGCCATGCAATATTACTCTTGACCCAAAAATTTGATCAACCCTTAAGCTTGAGAAAAAGAAAAATCTCAAGGTTGTAATTCTTTCAAGTCCATGTGCAATTCTTATTTGACCAACACCACTTGAATTTATTGGTGGATTACTTGATGTCCAATTCATGTGCAGCAAATTAATTCGTGTGGAACCATGAATGAAGAATGAGCTAGATCATATATACTCTGTGACTAATCCCAATAAATCAATTCACACCAATAATAGTCAAATCTCATTTCATGAGCATGTGCAGCTTCTAAATTAATTCCCCTTGTGTTGCAAATTAATTCATGAAATGGCTAAAGCCAAATCCAACTAGTATACCTGCATGATCATACACAAACACTTTGGTACCCAAGACTTATTGGGTCCTTCAAGATTAGTATACTTCTTCTCAAGAAATATGTTCATGTAGTGACATTGTAAGGTCTCATAACCAAAATGTTTACAGTATGAACATATAACCTTGGCCTTTTGAGCATCAACATGAAGTCATGAATAATGTTTTACGCATCTAAAAGCTTTCTAAAGATATGTCCAATTTAATATTCCTTTTTGTTCCTATCTTACAGAAAGCACATTTTTATTGAAAATTTTATGCAGAAATTATGAGCATAACAGTAAGGATTCAAGTAAGACACAAACTTTTAAATACTCAACAAGAGACACAAAATTCTCATTTTCAACACAAGTGTGTTCAATATGAGCGAATGTGTGGAGTGCGTGTAGATAAGAAAGGGGAAGTAGCATTATGATTGTTTGACCAGTAATGCAAATTTTTTTATATCCAGATTATTTCAATGTTCAGACTAAGAACAATAAACATAACACGTGTAATATTTATGGCATTTGAACATAGTTATAGCAAGCTTGAGGTGGAATACATAAAAATAAAACAATTTATTAAGCACTTCCCTCAATCACTGTCAAGTAGTCTTTGTAAACACTCAACAACTACCCTGACAGTAGTTGCACCTTTTTGATAAATGTAATCACTGTTCAGCAGGTAGTATGCCAGACTTTCTTTCCTAAGATACACACATTTGTACTTGGCCATTCACAGAGCCTTTTTTTATTTGACAACACTCAGCCTATACTGCACTTCAACTAATTCTTTTAAATTAATTCACTTTGAAGAATTTTTTGAAACATTAACCTTGATATTCCAAAGAAAGAGAAACGTAATTTTTTTTTAATAAAGCCATTAGTTCAGTTTCAACTCTTTATCCACTTGCTTTAAAAAAAACTCTTTATCCGCTTTTATTGGTTCTTGAATTAAATATGAAACAAACCAAAAGAAAATGCATTTCATAACAAAGACCACAACAATTAAAAACTTACCTCGATCATAGTCTGATGCTTGATTTTAATTGCAAATGCACTTTGGGAAGCTTTTTATTGGACCGTGAGTGGAGTTATCAAAATCATGAAGCACACCAATATTTCAAACTTCCAGCCACTTACTTTTAATCCCTTGTTTACTTGTCACATGGTTCCCCTAGTAGCTGATTCTCCATCTTTACTTTCACCGTTTGCACCTTTGGACTTTTCTTCCTTTAAGTACAGTGACCTCAATCGTGCAAACGAAATTTGCCATGACTTGGTGCTGCCTTCAAGTTTTACTTGTTACTTGGTTATTTGGAAATCCAATTCCTTTTTCCATTTGCCATGACTAGTTTACATGGGATGCTATTCTCAAAACGTGAGACAGCCCCATGTGGTCCCCACCTTTTTTTTTTAATCCACAAACAATGCTACAACATGTAGAGGAGTGGAGACACAGTAACAGGGGAGTGGGAACTAACTTGGCAAACAAATAAACACCCACACAATTTTTTTTTTTTTATAAACACCCACACAATTAATAATAGAAAAAAATAAAAGTAACACAAATAGTCACACGCTGACACACATCAAGGGATGGGAGACTAAGTAAACAACTAACCTGTCACATACAGTAATAATAAAGATAAAACATACAAAAGGACATGTAGCACGGAGGAGGTTAGTGATGGTAAAGAAGGAGAGAAAAAAACTTCAAAATTTTTGCTCCTTCTCTCATGAAAACAAAACCACACTGCAGAGTTTTGAAATTCTTTCATTTCCCTCCTCTAACAGGTATAAAACATTAGAGAGTTTGACTTTCAAAAGTGCCTGGTCTTTTTGAAGCTTAATCATCTTAGAAAGCTTAACTTGTAATTTTTTTTGAAAATGATGAGTTGTTTAACAGCTTCCTTCTCAAGAATGATGTCCAATGTCAATTCACCATTTACACAGAATCTTATGATTGATCTCCATTATCTTCTTGCTTAACATCGTGAATCCTTTTCTTCTTGATGTGAACCTCTTCATGCGGATTCTTCTTCCATGAACCTTCTCTTTTTGATTGAACCTTTTTATATTTGCTGTGAATCTTCTTCATCTTGCTTGAGCCTTCTATACTTATTCTGAACCTTCAGGTGCTGTGATGAACAAAACTCTAGATGATAGTTTTCTCATCATCTTCTTCTCATGGTTCTGTAGTAGCCTTCTCATATCTTCATGAAGCTTGTGATGCTACTGTTGTAATCCTCAGATGCTACTTTATTTCTTCAATGGTTGAGTAGATATAACATGCACTTTGTTGATTTGAGTGGCTTCTAGTTTGTCCACTTCTGAGATACCTATTCTTTCAACAAAACTCAAGTGCAAACATCAGTGGATCACCATTCAGAAAACTTAACATTTAGTTCAGAAGGTTTGTTGTCATTAAAACACATATCAAACAGGTTTTGATCTCAACATCAATGTAAGAAAATTAGCAGGAGAGGTCAGTATTCCGATTGACAAGTGATGGAAGAGATGATCATGGGTGAGTTCTGGAAGCTAGCCACTGGTGAGGGATAGTTTGAGTGAGATAGTCTAATGGTTTTTTTTTTGCTGATTCCCCTTTTAGTTTAGTTCTCCATGTTTCCCTTTTTACTGAAAATCTCTCTCTATCTATGTTTTACTCTCATTTCTTCAACTTCTTTGAAATTTGTGATAGTATTTTTCTCATCCTCTTATGCATTATCTTCCTTTTATAACTGAATATTCCAATGCCTTTTTCTTTTCTCACTTCATTAGTTATATTTTGTTTATAAGAGTAATGAATTATAATAATTTACTTTATATATGGTAAAAGTAATTAAATAAAAAATCGTTATATAAGATGAAAGAAATTCAACTACTAATATATTTTTATTTTACCATTTTATTATTTATATGTATTTTATTGTAGACATTGGTGTAATTAACATCTTCAGCCAAAACTTGGACTTCAGTTTTATGTTTAAATATTTTTTTTGACTTACGAATTTGAAATATAAATAAAAAGTAAAAATGTTTTAAAAATTGTTATATTGTTATATTAAACTAAGATAATGTTTAAAAAAATTTAAATTTTTTTTGACATAGCATATAATATAAACATAGATTTTGTAACAAAATATATGTTTTTTTGATGCAACAAAAAATGTAAATAAGCATTAGGTTTATATAATAATATAAATAAATTAACTTTATCATATAAAGTTTTTTTTACACAATCATTTATGATATTTTTCCCTTTAAAATCATTAATTCATAAATTAATTGAAACACTTATTGCATAAATTAGTTTAATAAATTTAATGAAATAAAAACTAATAAAAGACAGTAATTAAAAATTAATCTATTTCTTTTATTCTAAAACTATTAATTTAAATTGTAAGATTACTAATTAACCCCATAAATGGATAAAGAAAATTACTAATGTTACCCTTAGACAACCTTCTTTTATATATATATATATATATATTGATATTGTGCTAGGGTATTTTTCAAATAAAGAACAAATAAAGAATCATGTATATTGACATAAAATGAATAAAAAACTCATGGAACTAAGTATTTTTTAACTTTTAAGTAATTTTTCAAAATTAGTTTCCGGAAGTTTGATTTCTCATGTTTCAGGGACTAAAAATATATTTAACCCTTTTCTTTAAATATATAATTCTTCTTTATATTTAAAGACAAAATAAATGAAATTCATATTTTCCATCTATATTAATATATATTGTTAGCTATATTACAATATATGTTTAAATATTTTAATAATATTTTACATTTTTTTGCTTATTATTATATAATTAAATTATTATATTAATTATATTAATTAAATACATATTATTATATTCTATATGTTATTATATTTTATATAATATAATTATATATGAAATATTAATATTCTTTTTATATATTAATATTCTATAGATATTAATATTCTATAGAAATATTTTTTTCTATATGCTTTCGATATTCTTTAATATTATTTATAGAATACATTATAGCTATATATATTAGAATATAATATATGTAATAATAGTATAATAGAAAATTAGTTTTCAAAACACGCAAGAGTGCTTCTATTGAAGGCAAAAAAAAAATGGGGAGGGTGGGGGTGGTTTGTGTAGGGATAGGGATATTTTGGGGATTTCATTTAATACAAGTGGGGAGGAGTGACAAAAATAAAAAAAGGGTGGAGATAGCAACTGCCTGCTTTTTTCCAAAAGGTGAACTTGATGTTTGCGGACTAACTTATCCGTGGCTAGGCATACATAGCCCATAGGATTTCAAGGAATTTGGACAGGACCCACTGAACATTTATGTGACCAAATTCATATGGGATAACAGTATTTTTGCATGTTCTCTCATTAGACCTTTTTTTCATATTTCATTTCATTTTTCTCTCTATTTCTTTCTTATTTTTTTTTCCTCTATCACATTAACCGTCATATCGAGATATCAAATTGAACTCGATATCAAAAAAACATTACCCGTCATATCCCTTACTTTTCTCTCGTCTTCTTATCCTTCTCCTCCTCAGTGACTAATTTTTTGTGTGGGTAATTCATCCTCAGAGACTATCCTATACACGCCCCAAAAGGTTGGTCAAAGAATCATTATTAATTAATCTGATCAACCATAGGCCTAGCTTAAACACTAATAATTAGAATAAAAGGATAACTTCTGCAAACAAAAATTGCCATCATGGGAGAATTCAGGAAATGATCCGATCAATTATAGATAGCCTTATCTTATATTTACAAAACACTAATTCGAAGACTTGAACAATTACTTTTTCATTAGACAGCAGCAATGACAATTTCAACTGTTACACCAATACTCTCCTTCAAACCCCAATAATTAGAATAGCAAAACAACATAGTCTGTCATTTCATGATAATCTATTGTGTGGAGTGATAGATGACAGGCTGACTAATCCAATGGGACCACAGTAATTAGACATTAATATGTCTTGGTCTTAATTTTCCAACCACTCTCCTGACATGGACAACAAATATGCCACTGAAGCAAATAAGCAATGTTTTTTCCAACAGAATCTTATGTGGGGTGGGGGGATGACGATGAAGACAATTACGATAAGAATTTAGAATTGACATGTATTGCCGCCCACCTAAGTGCATTTTCGGTTTAATCCTATTCTCATATTTCAAATGTCATGTGCATAATTTAAGAGTGAATGAATAGTTTGTCAAATGAATTTTCGATTTTCAAATATAAATCAGAGATGCTATGGCTGAGAAAGCACCACGTGTTGAACACTTGTAGACTAAGTTGATGTTGAATATAACAAATCTTCGTTTGCCTCTGTAAGATGAGTATGACCCTTTTAATGGTCGGCGGCCCCTTTCTTAGTTTTTAATTAGCGCTACAATTTCATTAACTTATCTTTGCGCTTCTGCGGCATTTTCTTGTTGGCTTATTATGAAAGTATGCTTATTGCTCATTCTGATTAAGACTGCCAAAGTTATTGATCATGGACTAAAGGCAGCTTAATCCTGTCATTATCCAATAATTCCTTCAATTTTTTTAACCGAAAATATGAAGAACTTAATAAAGTAGAAAATAAACGGAGTAAATCATCAGCTGAGGAATCACAAATGAAACCAGAGTATTCTCAACCAAGTGTAACCGGATAATGGAAAAGCTATAGATTCTAACTCGCGAGTAATCTCACTGACTGCCCCTACAAACACGTGGAAAGAAAATTATTCTCGTTCATGTGTGTTTTGTATGTGAACTAAAGTAAGTTGATCTTCTACGGGCAATCAATTGAATTTAACCATTTTTTTGTAACAATAACTAAAACAAGGATAAATACAATCAGATTGATTAGACAGTGTAGGAACATTTCTCATCCATGTTATAGAGCCAACTCTAATAGTTAAACTTACCAAATCATGATCAACATTACACACAGATTGACTTGAATGCAAAGGGGCAACAAGCCAATATCTAAATCCTAACTTCCAATCTAACAAAGTCTTCCATACACGGTCAGTGACAGAGAAGAGATGAGATGTCACAGTCTTTAAACTTATCCAATTACAAATCATTTGTTTGGTTTCTTCAAACACAATTTGATTACAGGCGGCCTTGGGTTTGTCCAACTTAACCCCTTGTTTGGACGCCAAATGATATGTGAAGAGGATGTTGAAATTGGTGTCAACCTCATAAGAATGTGCATGTCCTATGTTCTTATATGCCAATCTCAGTTGGGGTTTTTTTATCAAACACCTCAAGTGCAAATTTGGCCTAACTAAAACTGAGGAGCAACCTGACAAAAAAAAAAGAGCCTATAGAGGAACCGACAATAACACACCCAAAATGAAATATTGTACCTATATCTGGTGGTTTTGATAGAGGACGAATGAGGACTAGAATAGGAGGAGGGCGAGCAACTACAGGATGCTTTGGGTTGGGGCTCCTCGGACTTGCGAGACCATTAGTTCCCAACAGAGTATCACTCCATCTGGTGGTAGTGGCTCGTGTGGGGGATGCACCACCAGAGAAGAAGACGTGACGGCAATGAGTGGCTACTCGGGGGGGGGGGGTCTAGTGATTGTGGGAGGTGCGAGGAAAAGGTCTCCAATGACAGAGCCAACCCCCAAAAGGAGACAAAGATCTAGTCGAGGGATTTGAGGAGGCGGAATGGACACCAAATCTGCAACGGTGGGCATGATCTGGGCGTGGTGGAGCTGGAACGGAGACTCGAAGTTCTAGTAGTGGTAGCGGACTCCGGTGGCAGAAGGGAGGAACCTGAGTTGGATGCTGGCGGTGGAGGATTTGAGTGCGAGCCTATGGCGATCTGACATTGGAGGCGAAGAAAGAGAAGAAAGAATCGGCGATCAAGTCCCAATCGATAGGGGAAGAAGCCTCCAACAAGGGAGGGGAGAGTCTTCAAGCAGCTGAAGGGGAAAAACCCTAATGGAACATGACAACTCGTAGGGGGCGAGAAAGTTAGAGATAAGACAAAACCTTTCTCTCTAACTACTTTCTCAAAAAATTAACTGCCTTTTTAAATTTATCTATATATTAACGGTATGAAAATATATTTTAGACATATATCTAATCACATTTTATTATTTTATCACGTTTTAAATTTGTATAAGGTATCGAGAAATGTTTATTTAAAAGATGATCTATAATAATATTTTTTTTAGGTAATGTCTGTTTTACTCATTAACACAGAGAGAGAGAGGTTTGTCTGTAAAGCTTAGCACAACTGACAAGAAATTGTTGATGTTGTCAGGTTGGACATTGGTTAGCTGGGTTCGATCCCAGGATTTCCCATTTGGTGTGCGTATGTGATGAGTGGCACTTGCCACTCCGACTAGGAGAGAGAGAGAAATTTGAAAGTAACATGTACAGTGAACCATTTATAAAGCTGGTTCATCCTTAGAATTTTCAATTTTGCTATATTTTTTAATTTAAAGGTTGATTTTGAAACTCTCTAGCTCTGGCCACGCATCCAAATACTTATATTTCTTTCTTTCTTTGAAATTTTGATTTTTTTTTATAATAAAGTGAGTTATACGGTGCATAAATTCCAAGACAATTCATCAAATAAGACAACAGTAAAATTACAGGAAACTTCGAATATTCATTGTTTTATGTTCTAAGTTTGCTTTTCTTTTTGTTGGAGTTGGAGGATCGAAGTACAAATAGATGCAGAAAATATAATATTGGAATAGTAATCCGAAAATCCGAAAACCCAGCTTAAAGTATTTATTAACTTGTTATGATTTAAACTCTGCATTTCTTAAAAAAATGATTTAAACTTTTCACCAAAAATAAAAAAATGATTTAAACTTTGCATAATTAATTACAAACTGTGGCCTCATGATTTGCAAGGACTAATTAATTTTAAGCTCATTTTGTTCTGATCCTATTTAATTTTAATTTAAGTGTGTCCAGATAAGTTCATCTGGCAAGCTTTTGTCATCCAACAAAAGTGACAACTACTTTTCCTCTTATTTTAATCACATCAACAATTACTACTTAATACTGAAAACAATGATTGATAGCTTTCTTTTTTTGCCAGTATAATATTATTTCCGGTCTTAAATATAAGAGACAAAATCTTAATTCATCAAAACTAAAAAAAACACTCTTTTTTCCAATGAAAAACACTTTTTTATCTCACATATCTCTTATATTTTGAACCCCTAAAAAACACATTTTTATCTCTTATATTGAAGACTGGAGGGAGAATATCTTAGGATATACTTGCAATTTTTTATCCTAATATTTGTCAGCCATGAATTGGGTGCTTAAAAGTTCTACACAGAGTTATTTAAAAAAAAAAAATCTACCAGAGTATAGTCAAATTTAATTTTAGAAACACTAAATATCAAATGAATTAAAGATAAATCCGCATCCTTTTCGACAAAAAAATAAACGCCCACACAGAGACAGAGCCTAAAGAACTCCAATTTTCTGTGTGCCTGTAATTGTTTGAGATTAAAGTTATATCGAATTTGATTTATTTAATGCGATGAAGTTCAATATATATATATATATATATATATATTTATTTATTTATGTAAAAATTAATTTAATGAATTTATCTAAAAATCTTTCCAAAATCGGTGGACAGAGAAGCAAAGGATCAACCGCTGTATTGCTTGCTGCTTAACTTTCGTATCTAATTTTTATTTTATACGCAATTTATTTCAATGTTCTACCCTTGGTCATAGCTACATCTACATGTTAGTGAGTTACATAAACTTTTTTTCCCCACGGGGTCTCTGTCTACGGAAACAATACCAATTGCGTAAACTTCTTCAAGTAGAGATTCGAACGTTGGTACGCAAAGTTACGAGGGACTAACCTCTTTTGCTAGACTCAACCCTCATTAATGAGTTACATAACATTTTTAATGAGTTTTAAAACATTTGACTTATTATTTTCATTAAATAATGTAACAATACATTAGTTTTTTTAAACGAGTCCACACATTATTAAATGTATGTGTAAAATATTTGTGCATGTGAATACAAATTGAATTCTTTTACTATATATAGTCAAATAAATCTAAATATTTTTAGGAACAAATTAATCAAAATCTAAATATAGAAAAGCTAATTAATTGCAGAAAGAACATTGATGAAGGGAATAAGAGTCGTTGGGAGGGAAGGGTAGGGTAGTGGCCGCAGTGTGGGGCCTTGCAAGCGAAATCAGGCTAATAAGGGGCGGCAAAAAATTACATTAATCATGTCATTATTCATACATACGTACAAAAAAAATAGTAATTAATTAATAATTTGATTCGTTTGAATACTCTGTCTTTCTCATTTTCATTCCTTAAATACCATCTTTCTACCCAACCCCTCCATAAAAATACTACAAACACAGCAAGTAGCTAACTACCACACACACACACACCCCCCACATATCCATTCAACACCTCTCTTGCACAAGAAAAAATGGCGAAAGACGTTGAGGTTGCAGAGCAAGCGGAATACTCAGCAAAGGACTACCAAGACCCACCTCCAGCACCATTCTTCGACCCAGCGGAGCTGACAAAGTGGTCTTTGTACAGAGCCGTGATAGCAGAGTTCATCGCAACCCTTCTCTTCCTTTATATCACTGTGTTGACCATTATTGGCTACAGCAGACAGAGTGACACAAATATTGAAGGTAACACCGAATGTGACGGTGTTGGACTTTTGGGTATTGCTTGGGCCTTTGGTGGTATGATCTTCATCCTTGTTTACTGCACCGCCGGTATCTCTGGTACGTATATACACGTCCGTCACGTACTTTTAAGATATGAGTCGAATCCTTGTTGGCGAAACAAAAACTGTTTTGTGTATATTTATGTAATTATGTGGTTGTGTTAATTATTCATTATATTAATTTGGTAATTTTAGGAGGACACATAAACCCGGCGGTGACATTTGGGCTGTTCTTGGGACGCAAGGTGTCGCTTGTAAGGGCGGTACTGTACATGATAGCACAGTGTTTAGGTGCAATCTGTGGTGCTGGACTTGCCAAGGGTTTTCAAACATCATACTACAACAGGTACAAGGGTGGGGTTAACATGGTGTCTGATGGTTACAGTAAAGGAACTGCTTTGGGTGCAGAGATAATTGGAACCTTTGTTTTAGTCTACACCGTCTTCTCTGCCACTGATCCTAAGAGGAGCGCTAGGGATTCCCATGTTCCTGTAAGTACCAACTACTATCTTAATTTTTTAGGTTTTTTGGAAGATCATCACTTAGTTAATTAAGTACTATCTTTGTTACTAATTATGGTTGATTTGGTGGAATTTGAAATAATAAAAAGGTGTTGGCACCACTTCCTATTGGATTTGCTGTATTCATGGTTCACTTGGCTACCATCCCTGTTACCGGTACCGGTATTAACCCGGCCAGGAGTTTCGGTCCCGCTGTTATCTTCAACAACGAAAAAGCCTGGGACGACCAGGTAATTTCACTTTACTAATACAATCTCTTTTTTTTTTTTTTTTTTCATTTTCCTTATTTTTTTCGTATAACAACAAACAAAATGTAAATCTCTAGTTCAGTCCTTAAAATTATAAACATAGTACGATTTTGGTCTATGAAATTAATGATATTTTAAAATGAGTACTAAAATTGAAAATTCTGAGTCGCCGTTAATCTTTTTCGGATCCGTGGATGAATTTGTCTCGGAGAGACTAATGCGATCTAGGGTTTTCAATTTTAAGGATCATTTTAGTATTTGGTTGATTTAAGGAACAAATTGCTTAATCCTACAATTTTATGAATTAAATTGGTGATTGAGAGGGGTTATCATTTTCGTATAAATAAATAAGGTTAGAATTTTGTTGACGTCAATTAATTTTGGTGATTGTTTTTTTGTAGTGGATTTACTGGGTTGGACCATTTATTGGTGCTGCGGTGGCTGCATTCTACCACCAATTCATTCTGAGAGCAGCAGCCGTGAAGGCTCTTGGATCGTTCAGGAGCAACCCTTAAATGAAGCTAGCTAGCTTCAAGCCTCAATTATGACATGTCCTTATTTACTTTGAGGCATGTGGTGTCTCCCGAAAGAATAACAGTGCCATATTGAGTAGTTAAAGTCTGTCGACTGGTCCCTGCTGGAGTTGTTTTGGCTTCTTGCTTTCAAATTTCGTACTCTGCTAGCTGTGTGTGTGTTTGGAGGAAAAAGCCAAATACCATGGGGTCCTCAAATTGTAGATAAGCATGCATGCTTGTGTCTAAGGGTGTATTTGTAGGAGTACTATCCCTTTTATCTTATCTTTTGTCGCTTTTTTATTTTTCTTTTCTTTTTTTACCCAAGGATTTCCCTCGTGTGTTCGCTTTAATTTATTGTGTGATCTTCTGCTGCACTCTCAATCGAATTTGAATTTTCATTTTACTTGTTTTTCAGTAAGTGGTGTGTTTGTTTATATCATCTTCTGCTTTGCTTCCACAAAATGCTTATTACTCTGTGTTTCTGAAAGATTGAATAATTGACCTTTCACACGTAATTTTTGCTTGTCTTTTTGTCTCACGTGATTAAGCTTACTCTGGGAATGACATAGTCAATAAGTAGTCTTTCTCATATTTTTTTCTTTACAAAAGAGAAAAAAAGGAAAAACCAAAACTTTTGATGTTGTGATGATATCGTTGTGCACAATCTAAATCCCTGTTTTGATGTTGTGGTAGACGGGTGTGAATAGAAAGACTACTGTTTCTCCTGTTGCACAGAGTGGACAAAAGCACAAATAATTGATTGTGTTGCTTTTCCTTGAAATTTGGAGTGCTAAAATAGCAGACTTGTAGTTTTGCTTTATTTTAAGAGAGAAATTATTACTTATTTTAAACGGGAAAAAACCCTCTTGATAAGATTTTTTTACTATAAAATCAAATCATTTCATTCTATATATATATATATATAAATTAAGCTTGTTAAATTAAACTTTATTTCCGTTTTTTCTCGTATTTTAGAATTAGTAAATATTCTTTCCGTTTTTTTTATAAGCAAGATCAGATACATACATTTTTCAATGAATATAAAAAATAATTTTTATTTATAAATCATAGCCTTATAAGGACAAAAGTAAGTGGGCTTTCCAATCGGAAAAATTTGTGGTGCCTTCATTATTGAGCAAGCAGTAAATACATACGTAACTATATGGTCTTCTTACCCTCACAATCATGCACATGTCAAAGAATCAAATACAACTCTCTCCCTCCCTCCCCGCTTCATATGCCTTAACTTTTATGGTAGGGGCTGAATCTTGACAACTGTTCTCTAAAAATTTTATAATAAATTTATGTGCTTATCGTAATGGAATAAACTATTGGGGAGAGTACTAATGCAATAGTGAAAGAGCTTAGCATCATAATTAAATTATCATTGTGGCCAAAATCTCCCAATTTATAATATTATCTACGACTTTTGTGGTAGTGGTATATGGACATAGAGATAAAGTCATAGAGTTGTGGATTTTTAAAATTTTGATCGTATATTTGATAGGAAGACAATAATAATATACGGAAGAAAATGCAGAAAAGAAAGAAAGAAATAGTAGCACGTTCGGTAGATGCTTCGGGATTCTTAGTTTTGTGCCCCTCTTCTATAAATAGTACAATATATTGGTGAGTCAATGTTCTTATCTTTACCGTACTCTTGTGTCTCTCTGGTATTTGGTGGCTATCTATTTTGGTGTACGCTATAGTTGTTTTATTTACGGTCACAATTAAGCATCACATTGTAGTGGGGTACTACTGAGTGGTATGGTAGAGACAAAGATTGGGAAGGAGAACTCCTTGTCATAGTACTGTTGGTAATTAAATCTCGAGTATTTATGAAATTTGACATCATCTCATTAGCGTTAATTAGAAATCGTGTGCGTCCGTGTGGCTTTTCCACTCGGGAAATGATTCTTTCATTTTGATTTCTCTCATGTTGCAACATTCTCATCTCAACCTTAAGTGCTTATTTCTCCCATTTTTTATTTTTAAAACCCCCTCCCCACTTTTATCTTTTATTTTTTTATGGCCAAAATTAAGCTGGACACTTCGGTCACCGGGGATCTGGTCCCTTTCCACTCTTCTTTGTTATGCTCTGATTCTCTCTCTCTAAAAAAATTTGGGTATGACAAAGAGCTAAAATTTCAATCCTAGGCTGAAATTAAAAATAAAAATAAAAAACAAGATTTATCATACAATATACTACCAATTGTGGATAACAAGTATCACTGATTTAATTTGAGAGTTGATGGCAGGGGACCAAGGCTGCATTCTGTCCCTCTTTCCTATGCCTCTCAACTTTTTTTCCATGATTTTCTTTTGGAATAACGTGACCTTTAAATATTGTTGGAAACTAACACAAAGAAGTCTCACATCATAATGGGAACAACAATGTATATAAGTGGGGAGAGTTTCGGTCCATTGGTTCAAACTTTTGGACCTTTGCCCTCCCACACTTAAAGCACTAAACAATCCACTATCCTTCTCTTAAAACATCTCAGACGCGACCTCCACGCATATGGGCATATGGTCACTAAAATACATCTGACTCAAACACAAAGGAGTACAAGAAGCTCAACAGTCCAACTCTATTGAGTTCAAGCCCAAACATAAAAAAAAGATAAAAATCCCACGCAATAAAAAAAGTAAAAAAATAAATAAATAAAAAATACCCGATTCAAAATATGAAGCAAGTTATAACTAGGCTTACTAAGAGACTAATCCAGTTGGACTTGAGGGAGAGTGTTGGAAACTAACACAAAGAAGTCCCACATCATACAATATAGTGGGAACAACCATGTATACAAATGGGGAAGTTTAAGTTCATTGGTTCGAACTTTTGGACCTTGACTCCCACACTTAAAGCACTAAATAGCCCACTGTTCTGCACTCCAAACAACTCGAATTGGGCCTCCACACATATGGTCAATAAAATACTATCAATTATG
The DNA here is from genome assembly GCA_037113605.1 of Calophaca sinica. Classification (NCBI taxonomy): domain Eukaryota; kingdom Viridiplantae; phylum Streptophyta; class Magnoliopsida; order Fabales; family Fabaceae; genus Calophaca; species Calophaca sinica. The sequence continues at coordinate 126,546,501 of CM073732.1, forward strand.
TTAAAATAAGAGGCGTGATCTGTCTCAACAATGAAAAATACATTGTCATTAATAATATATGAATCAAGGACAAAACTATAACGTCCATATTAGAAGCTAGCCCCCATAATTACTATGTTACTTCTCCTTGTATTGAATTTTTGACTGCAGGAGAAATGAAGTAAGTTTGCTTTTGCTAAAAAAAGGACAAAACTATAAACTTTTTTGGGTTGGCATTATAAATTAAACCAACAAGTGTGTAACCCAAATAAAAATCAACATGTTGGAAAAGATATATTGGGTAGCAGTAAAATGCAATTCTAATAGTTGATGGAAATTGCAGAAAATGAAGTCTGGCTTCGTTGTCTCAATATTTCTCTAATTAAAGTCAAAAAGATAATTGAAAGACGTGTATAAAAAGATTGAAAAGGAAAATAGACTCAATAGAGCACAATCGAAGCCTATTGTTTGTCACAAATACTCTTATGGGGATTGAGGATTATGAACACACTGGATCATTTAAGACTTGGTTTTTTGGTAGAACAATCATAATCAAATACAACTACATAAGTGTGAAGGCAAAGTACAAATATTACTTAATGGGTGCTACTATTAACACACCCCTTTTTGCTAACACACCCTTGTCTTTTCAAAAGTTTATTTTCTGACGAAAAAAATAGTCCAGAAATTAACTTCAAGAAGGCAAAATGAGTACAAAAAAAAATCCAAAAAAAAACTTTCTAGAAAGGTGGGTGTGTTATCAAAACGAGGTGTTAATAGTTGCATCCTTACTGAATACAGTCCCATAATAATCATATTAAGCCCATGTTAGGAGGTCTACAACAGAGCACATGGGCTTCGGCTTCTTAAATTTCTGGGTCCATATAGTTGTTTTGGCTATAAGCAAATAAAATGTGGGATTGCTATTTGCACCCCTATTTTTTATTTTTTCCAATGCATCCGTTCCGCTCTTTTCTAGTGTTTACCGAAAGTCAACTTTCAAAAGCCGTCTGCACCCTTCCCGAAAGTTAACTTCCGGAACCCCCACTCTCCTTCCCTTCCCTCTTTCACTCACCCACAACCCGTCCCCTAATCATCCCCATCCCAACAGACCCCCACCCCAACTTTTAGTTTAGTAAAGAGCAAAAAAGAAAAGAAAGAAAATACTACATCAAAATGATAGTTACCAAAAGACATTGCCTTTATACATAGGTATACATATACAGATGAATTACAAACATTTTATCTAAGAACCAGCTATGCATTACTCTACCCGAATGCACGGAGACTGGCATGATTTTTAATTAACATCACATCGTAGTGGAGTGAGGGTGGCCGAGTGGCAGAGCAACATATATACTGTATTTGCTATTCTCCTCTTGCATGCGTTTCTTTTGTGTCTTCGCAATAATGTGGCAGGGCAGGCCAACCAAACCTTTGCTTCCCCTCTAAGCTAAGGTTGCCCCATGCTTCAATTGCTTTTGGTTTTCCACGTAGCGAGTAAGCAAAGCATAAACCTCCTCATTAATATAATAGACGTAGACATTAATTAAGCAATTGATGAAATGAAAAACTCTTAACAAAAATTCCATTTGACTACTAACACGTGAATAAGACCGACCACGAGGAGGGGTGAGTTCGTAATAATATACCAACACCCATTGTCCCAGTGCTTTGCAATACGCTAGGCATTTATACATTCAGTGAAGGTTTTAGTTTAAGTGAATGATTAATCTTTTAACTGCGTTGATAAATTATTGAATGATTTCACCAATTTCACCCCCTAGTCCCTAATTACTCGTATTGTACGTATATGCATCGAGTAAGGCACTCGAGTACATGAACCAAACACCCAAAGTCCCTACTTAATCAAGTATGAGCATCATTCTTAGAACCACGTCAAAGACAACCCAAATAATCTGTAAGGTCGTTTTAACAAGAGGCTATATGACATTTATGCCCTAGTTGTTTCAATTTTGCTACCAAATGGATAAAGGATTACCAGCTCAATTAGAAAAACATATTAAGTGGTAGTAGAGACTAGTTGTTAATTGGAATCTAGTAGTAGTTAGAGCCGTTACATCTGTTACACCATCAGAGTTACAACAAGTAGTGTGATTCACGGTGACTCTTTCAAATGGCAAAAAGAAGAAAATGTAAGGTTCATTGATCAGTTGAATAAGAAAATTCATTTGGAGTTCTCTTCTTTTTTTTTACCAACTTATTTAGTATTTACTGAAGTCAGATTGTAATGCTACTGTCTGGAGTAATATATAACTTGTACTAATCTGAACATAATTTACAATTAAACATGGGCAATTTGGGAATTACAAAGAGTTAAATATGTCGGGGTTGGGGTCTGTTGAAAGCAAAACCAATAATTGTGTTCCCCATTTTAGCCTCCCTTTCCCAACACAAAAATTCAGGTCCAAGGATCAATCACATCCTCATTAGTCATGACCACAGCATTATAAAAGCCATTGCAACCCACCCACAAGTTATCATCCCAAGAAGCCACAGCTTCTTCAGCTTCCAAGTGAAAAAACAAAAAGTCAAGTAGACAAAAAAAACACTGAAACAAACATGATCAATATGCCCATTAGTTTCTCCCTCCTCTTCCTCCTTTCTCAAGCACTTGTCTCTATTGTTATAGCACAAGAAAGAGCACCCCATGGACTCGTTTACCAGAACCCTGAAGCCTTTTCACCATCAGCATATGACTTCTTTCATCCCAACAATGCACAAAAGTCTGAGACCAAAGATCCATGTTCTGCATCCAAATGTTCACCCCTGCCTTTAGCAGCTCAAGTAGAAGCTACTCAAATTCATGAAAGCAAAGCCTCGACATCAGAAAAAGGTAGGAAAAAATTGGGAGCTGGTGGTGTAGCGGGCATTATCTTTGGTGTTGCTTTTGTTGTGCTTTTAGCATTGAGTGTTTATCGCATTAGAGTCACTCGCCGAGCCAACATGAGTAGAGGAGCTAAAGCCAATAACACTGTTCAACCAGAAGCTTGATGTGCCTTGTCTTCTACAATTATTTCAAAACCTCAAAGCATATAAATATAATCCCTGCCCCTCTCCACTTTTATTCCTCTAATATCTTACTATTGGTTCCATGTCTTTAACTTCTTTAATTTGTTTTTGGTTAGCCAATGTATCTAGTGTTATGATAGTGATCAATTTCAAATTTGGATCTTGTCTAACAGTAATCAATGTCACGCAACATATGAGTTATGAATAATGCAAGAAAAACTGCATAGGTCTTTAACTAAAAAAATGCTCTGTACCGTGTCATGTGCACAACCGTTTAAGAATTCAGAATGCAGAGGTAAATAAGATCAAGGACTAAGGCCTAAAATGCCATTCAATATTAAATCACAGCTTAAAGGCCATCGCTTTACCGTAAATGTAGCTCAAATATATAAATGAAGTCAAGATGTTCGAATTTTTTGAAATGAGTTTGTTTACGAAGTAAGAGTGTATTCTCTGTTCATTTAATTTAAAGTGTATTGTGATATTCAATTCTTAACCTATGAAATTTAAAAGCGAATATACTTGTTTCCTTTAAAGATTATTCTGTTTTAATAGTAGTTATACTATGGGATCCGCATAAGAATTGGGTATCCAAGATCTATTGGTGGTGTATCCTCTCTAGGCACTCGATAGAGTTTGGCGGGAGTGGGTACCGGCAAAAAACTTGGACACTCAAGTTAGTGAAAATGTTTAATAGATGGTAGTGAGAGGAGCAGTGCTTAAACCCAAGGTTTTAAATCACGGTCATGATGATAGTCGCGTTGCGATCCTTGATATTGCGAACAATCATGGTCAAATGTGGCCTCAACCACGATCGCGTTGCAGTTGCGGAGACATAAAAAACCATGATGTCGCGACCCATATCGCTGTTGCAGACCTTTTTTTAAAACCTTGCCTATACCAAGTAGGGAGGTGTAACACTCCAAAATTCCCTAAGCTTAGTTGATTTAAGTGGTAAGAAGTTGTATGATTGTGTTTAAGCTTAATTTGGATTCAAATTGAGTACATATGATTACACAAATCTTTAATTTGTAAGTTGTTGATTTTGAGTTAAGAAATAAGTTGAATTTAATCCTAAAATGATTGGAAGTATTGATTAGGGGTTAATTGAAGTTGGTTTGGGGAGAAAGTCTCAATATTGAGTGTTAGAATTGAGTTTCTTTGATTTTTATGCAGTGGGAATCGATTTCTACAAAGCTTGAATCAATTCAAGCACTTCCAATCCTCTGGGAATCGAATTGGAGCAGTTAGGAATCGATTCACACACCCTGTGAATCGATTCATGCCAAAAACAAGTATCTGGGAGTCGAATTGGGAGCTGCAGGAATTGATTCACTCACTTAAATATGAGCTGTCACATTTTTGCCTGTGTGAATCAATTCACAGCTGTAAAAATGCTTAAAAACGACTCAGAACGAACAGAACACGAAATGAAGAAAAAAGGAGGAAGAAAAATGAAGAAGGGAGAGATAGAGAGCTAGGGTTTCATGAGAGTAAGAGGGATCTGAGGGAATCATGCTAGATTACTCAAATTCCTAGCTTGAATGAGAATTAGAGAGATGAGATTGAGCTTCAATGGAGGATTTGGAGGAACCCTAGAAGAAGAAGAAGAAGAAGAAGAAGAAGAAGAAGAAGAAGAAGAAGAAGCACGTAAGAGAGAGCTCGATCAAGAGGAGGAAGACGGAAGAGAAGGAACATCAAGACCTAAGGGTGGAAGATTGAAGAAGATGAGATGAAGTTGAAGCTTGATTCAAGCTTCCATGGAGGTTGAGAGCAAGTCAAAGTTTTCATCCCAAAGTATTTGGGAACAAGGTAACATAGATTTCCCCAATTCCAAACCTCTCTTAGGTTGTGCTAGGGTTTTTATTTTTAAATTCCTAAACTTGAATGAATAATGAGTATAATGTATGATATTTTAGTGGGTTTGGTTAAAAGAGGTTGGATGGCTGCCCCCAATCCCCCACAAGTATATGTATGATGTTTGTCCCATGGTGAGTTCCACAAAGCTCCCAACGGAAATGAAGGATTTATGTTTATGTGAGTTTATTCAACTCCAAGTGTGGGCAACCATAAGTCCCTAAATGAGAATGACAATGAGGTCAATTCCCTAAGTAATGCATGCTTGTAGCTAATTGAAGTTGCTTGTTTGTGTCTTTGTCACATTCATGAGTAAGGGTTTCCTTATGTATCTTCATTTGGATTCATGAAAGTTAAGAATGATTGATTTACATCGTTTATTTCTTTCATTATGCGAATGCATTAGAAAATGTCTAAGCAAATGTTTAAATGCATGATAAGTCAACTCCTTGATTGTATTGTTAATCTCTTGGAATAGTTAAATGATGATGAGGATGTAAAATGCTAGTTTGCTACTTTACTTGATTGTAAACATGCATAGAAGCATAAGCATTGTGATATATAAAAATCACTTAAAGGCCATGCAAGACTCCTCAACTTATAAGAGAAGATCGGTATGGTTAGCCTCGTGGGACGCCACTTGGACGATTAAGACGTCTATCCACTGTACCGAAAACGTGTTGATTGAGGTCTATGGACCAAAGCATATGACACAACCCAAACAACACAAAGCAAAGAAGAACAATATGTTCTTATGTTAAAGTTGCATCGCATTCATGTTTCATTCCTTTTTGTGGATGTAGTAAGTTATGAGACGAACTATATATTCTATGCTTAGTAGCCTTGTAAATGTGTTTATGTTTGTATGAGTAAAGTACTTTGGCTTAAATGCCTCAATTATGTTTAATATAATAGTAAGAAATGAAGACAGGGATTTTTTCATACGTAGCACAACACGTATGGCTGGAAAGAACGGTAAATATTTTTAAGTTAAAGTCTATGTTACTGAGTTTTATAAACTCATTATGTTGGGGTGTTGTTTTCAGGTATCTAGCAGTTGGAAAAGTTCATAGCATGAAGTTTTGCTCGGTCTTGCCGCCAAGCGAGATCGTGAATACCGGATCACGTGTCAAGTCTTGTAGAGTCTAAAAGTATTTTCTTGTGTTTATGAGTCTGTACTAGAATTTTATGTCAGATTGTGTAATTCATTTAAAGTGGATTAAGTATGTTTTGGAAATATTTTGAAGGTTGCGAACTCTGGAGATACTTAAGTTTATGGAGTATCATTTTGCGAAAATTTTAATGTATAATTCCAGTTAATATAACAGGTAATGCCCTAATTAGAGCTAGGGTGTTACGGGAGGTGTCTCCTCCTTATGGTGAGTAGTGTGGGGACCAATACTTTTGATGTGGTTGATTCAAGGTTATTTTTGAGAAAACTATTGTATTGATGGCTATATAGGAGACAAGGCCTATGAGATTGTGGACTAGGGGACAACAATTGAATTGCATACTAACATAAGGGAAACACACATGTGATCATGTACGATCCTCTTCCCACGCATACCCTTGGGGTTTTGGATCAATGTGGGTCCTTATAAGAGACGTGTATGGCCCTTTGTGGATTGGTTGTTGCCCTTTTGGGCCCAAAGTGACATGAGTCATTTTGGGTCATGTCAGAACAGTTGCTCACCGCGCACTCACGGGCACACCTGCAGAATTCTACAGAAAATAGATTTTTCAGTTTTCCATCTTTCTAAACTTGATTCCTTCCCATCTTAGACCATTTCCAATGAAATTTGGGCTAAAAATCAAGCATTCCAAACATGGTAAGATCAAGAACAACTCATTCAACACAAAAATCACAAGCTTGAAATAGATTCAATACCATAAAACATATCAAACATGAAAAACATCTTGTAACACATACACATTACCAATCTTCCACAAAACTTAGGGACCCATCAAGAATCATGAAATTTAATCAAGCCATTGACAAGTATAAAACCCTAACACACCCTAAATGAGAGGTTTTTTAGGGGAATCCTAAGTTATCTTAGGGTTTGATGAATTTGGTGATGAAATCCTCAATTTCTAGGGCTTGGCTTCATCCTCCACGATTGTTCCTCGCTTGTCCTCCATTAAAGATTGAGTTCAAGCTTCCACTTTAACTCAATCTTCCCTTTTCTTCTTACATCTTCCTCTTCCTTTCTCTCTTCTCTTTTCTCTTACTCAATCTTCCCTTTTCTTCTTCCGTCTTCCTCTTCCTTTCTCTTTTCTCTTTTCTCTTCTTCCTCTTTCTCTTTTTCCTCTTCTCTCTTACGGCTCCTTCTCTCTCTCTCTCTTCTTTTCTTCTTTTCTTTCTGTCCTCCCACAGGTGTGTGTGAATAAAAGGGAAAAGAGGGAGTACTAGTGTGGATTAAGTGAGAGTGTGATGCATGGTGGTTGAGATGTATTGATTTGGTGAAGTTTGACTAACAAGTCCTTATTTGATCTCATAATTTACTCTTTGGTCATCATTAAAACCTTAGGTAAATTAATCAATTAAAACTACTCATCCTTAGTAAATAAATCCTTTTTTTTACTTAGGGTCTTTAATTACTAAGCTTTAGAGAGTTGGGGTGTTACAAAAATCACACAATTGCAATACCCGGGAGACCAAAAGTGCAATTAAGTCAAAAATTAACTATGTAATTTTTATGGCTTAAATATGTTTTTAGTCCCTGCAAATATAGTGTTTTGATTTTAGTCTTTGTAAAATTTTTTATTTGTTTTTGGTTCTACAAATTATTGCATTCTGATTTTGGTTATTTTGACCAAAATTTATAGTAAATTTCGTAGGAAAATAAAACATTTTCTATGGATTTTACTATGAATTTTGGTTGAAATAATAGTTTTTAGTTATTCGGGTCAAAATTTCTAAGAAATTTGGCAGTAAAATGAAGTGTTTGTACGGATTTTGTTATAAATTTTAGTTAGAAGGTCCAAAATCAAAATAAACTATTTTGTACGGACCAAAAACAAATAAAAAAATTTACAAGGACTAAAATCAAAACACTTTATATTTACAGGGACTAAAAACATATTTAAGCCAATTTTTATTTTTACATCTAACACTGCATACAAGTTAAATTCTTCAAAATATGCCAACAAGTTTCAAACAATAATTTTATTTATTATCTCCTATTTACCACCTTTCCTCAAACAAACATATGGTTACTGTTATAACAACCTAAAGTTAAAGAACTACTAATCAATTAAGAAATAAAAAATATTTATTTAAAAGCCCAATATTAAATATATTGATAACAAAAAATAGGAAAAGTTTTATACTTTTGATAATAATTACGATGGGGCGATTTTAGTTCCTCAATTTCCAATTACGTTGACTGGGTCCTCAACTTTTCTCTTAAATCACACGATCACAATATTTAAAAGAACAAAAGCGTAATTACGTCAATTTTTTTTATAAAAAAAGTGTCATTCCTAATGATGTTGATTTAATTTGGAAGAAGCCTGAGTTGGGAAGGTTGAAATGTAACTCCGATGCTGTCTTATTTGCAGAAGATGGTATTTTTGGTGTTGGTGTTTGTGTTCGGAATGATCAAGGTGCGTTCGTAGTAGCTAAAACTTTGTGGTTCTCTGGATCCCCTACTCCAAAAGAAGCTAAAGCGATAGCACTACTAGAAGCTATCAAATGTGTCAAAGATGCATGTTTCAATAGCATGATATTTGAGCTTGATTTCAAAGGTGTAGTGGAGGACATTACCACTGGGCAGACTTTTAATAATGAACTAGGAACCATCTTACAATCTTGTAGAGAGCACTTAGAGAGTTTACAAAACTATGAGATTAGTTCTATTAAGAGGCAAATAAATTTCGTTGCTCATAGCCTTGCTAGAGCATCTAAGTTTTATGCTAGCTTCTATTTGTGTAATTCTACTCTTTTGTGTATTTCTAAATTATTATTAAATGAAATAAAGTGAGTTTGTTGCTTTCAAAAAAAAAAAGTGTCATCATATGGTTTGAAAATCCACAACCGATGGATTTTAGACACGTTACCACTAGACCAACTATCCCATTATTGTATGTACATATACTTTTATATATATATATATATATATATATATATATATATATATATATAAAAGTCCGAGAAACAATTGATGATTAGATTATATAAGCTAATCTAGTAATATACTTTTTAATATATGTTTCTTTTTTTTTGGGTACATAATATATATATTTCTTTTATTAATATATGTTTCTATACATTAATATTAAAAAATAATGAAATAAATATATAAGAAAATCCAAAATTTATTTTCATATAACAATAATAAAAATAAAATCTAGCAAAAATATAATATTATTTTATATAGTAGTTAGGAATCACTAATGAATCTCACTTTCGGTAACACTTATGTGCACAAACCGCTAGCAAACGTGGAACCTAAAGTAACTATTAGTGTTAAAAATGCTAAGCTAGGTGCTATATACTTTTGGAAAACACTAGATATCGTAGCAGTTTTTTCTTTGGAATCGCTAGTGAGTTTTCTTTTTTATAATTTTCTGCATATGCCTCTTACAACCAATAGAACACAACCATCGCTCACAATTCACAAATGAGTATTATGCATAATTCAACGAGAAACTTTACATTACTTGAACATACAAGTTCTTATACAAGTACGCTATATAATTGAATACAAAACTATAATATATTACGACAGATAGAAATTATGTGAAATGCACAATTGATTGACAAAAATGATCTAAGTTTTATGCACCTCGATAATTGACACATAATACAAGTATATCCTCAAATTAGTTAAGAAAAATGATCTCCTCACATCGTCAAAGCTACAAAAACAAGTTTACAAATTATAAGTTATATGTACAACACAATAAATTAAACAAATCCAAATACAACATGCCTAACCAATATTTTTTTTGGATAAATTAAAGTATATTATTTCAAGGGAGTACAAGGGGTACTCCAACCCATTACACAAAATTAAAACACATGTCTTATACAATATATAGGCATGTCAACGGACTAGAACACCAATCGGAATACTGTAATCCGGTTCTCCTCCCTTCCCTAGCTATAAACTAGCCCCATGACAGTATTTTAATTTGAGCAACAATTGCATTACAGTCCGCAATAGCCCCTTTAAACAAAATGCTATTCTTTAACAACCATAGCGACCAAGTGATCACCGCTAACCAAATGATATGCCTCACTCTTTTACATCCCTTTCCTTTTATCAAAACACCATGTTGTAGGAAATGTGAAATATCATTCACAGGATACACCCCACAGAGTCCCAACCATGCATAAATTTAAACCCACACGTTATAAGCAAATGAGCAACTGAAAAACATGTGTTCGCATGATTCACCTTCAGCAAAACAGAATACAAACGACAGTTCATGATTCGAAGAAATGATGCCTCTAGCTTTTGAAGCATCCCTTGTTGGTAATCTCTTCTGAAAGAGTTTGCACGCAAACACCAAAATTTTAGATGGTACCGCACATTTCCATAAACTTTGTAATGCTTTTTCATGCTCTGGTCCAAGAATGGAATCATAATAAAAGCCCAACAACAGTGAGTAACAAGATTTCCACAACTCCTAACAATCATCTGCAGCAAGGGACGGATCTACATGTAATGAATTGGGGGCATTTGACCCCACTAACTTATTTATTTTTTTTACTAATTATTGAATAATTTTATTTTTGCCTCCACTAAAAATTAAGTGTTGACCCCACTAAATAGCAAAAAGATAGAAATTGAGATACCATGTTTTAAGTGTTGTCCCGCGTCTACTCTCTTTTTAAGATAAAGTAGAAATTTTTTTACTCTCTTTTATCTTTTTATCTCTATTTCTGCTTCTCAAAATCCATCAACCCAAATATTCTGCAAGAGCTCTAACTCAACCCTTTTTTACTCTCATCTCTCATTGTCTCTCAATTTCTGCCTTCTCACTCATTATTCAACAATCCCTCTCCATACTCAACTTCATATTTTGTTACAGGTACCTTTCATTTCATATGTTCTTCATTTCATCTGTAATCTTTTATTTCTTTTGGTTCTATTTATGACTCCTTCGTTGCTTGAGTAAGTTTCTTTTACACCATGTTTCATATATGTGCATCATGTGTTTGGTCATTTGCCCAAGTGGGTTAATAGGGGGTTACTCGCTAAAGTCAGCTTTGATTTTTTCTGTGGCAACTACAACGGTTGAAAGGAATTTATGTGCAATGAATGTTGTGAAGAATTAAATGTGCAATCTTATGGGAGATGAATTGTTAAATAATTATTTGGTCACATACATAGATATAGATTTTTTTTATAGTGTTGAAAATGAAAAAATCATACAACAATTTTAAAATATGAAGACACGTAAAAAACAATTGTAATTCGTAGATGTTGAGTGTCTTCAATTTTTTGAGTATATAATGTTATAATTTTTGTAATCTCCAATTTTTTGTTTAATAATAATAGTGTTATTATTTTATCGCTTATGCGTTAATGTATTTTTTATATAAACATTTATAATATATGATTTTGCCCCCACTTATCGAATTTTCTGAATCCGTCCCTGTCTGCAGCTCGCCAAAAATTAATTGGAAAAAAGGAAAAAAGAGAAACAAAGCATTGATAGAATGAAATTTCCCCATATATATATATATATATATATATATATATCAATTCTTTAAATTTTTTTCCTATGAATACATAATGTAGTATTAGGGTCTCCCTAATATGGACCCTATTAAAAGGGGTCCAAAAGAGGACCTGGTAAGATTACCGGATATATTATTTTATTATTTTTTTTCAGCCAAATTTATATTCTTTTATTCTTTTTTTCAGCCAAATTAATAATTTTATTATTGTATTGGGAAAGTGTATGGACTGTCGGGTCTCCACCAGAAATGTTTCTACTGCGAAGAGTCATCGCGGGCAATCTTCTCCAACGTGACAGCGTCGTGTCCAAACATGGAGCTGGATCACATGGAGAAGTTTGAAACACCCGAGTTTATCTTTGTGTACCATATTAGGTTCTATGGTTTTGACAAAAAGTTATTAATCTTCATCCAAAATTCTCCCAAACTCAAATCACATTGACGACTATATTTGCCACCTATATTCCTGTTATCTGTCAAATTCTTTCCAACCACCTGCTTGTTAATTGCCACAAGGATGAACAAAATCTAAGAGAAAAACAGAGCAACCCCTCTCAACCCTAATGAGCCTCTCTTGAAAAAGTCCTCCCCGTTCGACCATCATAGGATCTCGACGGTGTCGCAACCGGTTCCCGGTACTGACGAATCCGGCTTCACGTCTATCTTCACTGCTAAATCATTAGAAGCTTCACATCTCTAATTGGTTTTCTATGACACTCTTTCGGATTCAATGTTTCAGATTATGTAAAATCTGTATGTACGATATTGGTAAAAAAAAAAAAAAAAAAAACAGCTCTCTAGTTTGACAACCCCTTATAGCCTGTATTTTCAAGAGGTCCACTTTTGGACCCATTTAATTGGGTCTATAGGGAGACCCGTAGTATTAACCCATAAATTATATATTGTTATTCTTTTATTGTCATCAATTTAATAAAATATTTTTTATCTAATTCAATTCTGTGATATGTACTATTAGATTGTTTGTGTCGTAGCAACTCAATTAATATTAGTTTGTTTATATATCGTATGTTAGGTTTCTTATAACATCACTAAAAATTAATAATTATTATCATAATATTTATTATATTTAGTTTTTGAAACAAAATATTTTTTGAAACCCATTTATAAAAATGTTTACGTGCATGTCACAGGTTACATACTAGTTATCAATAGACCACCTCCATTCATCATCCACTCTAGGCTCTAAGTATATATCCCTCAAAATTAGCTTCAGCTCCCTGACACACTCCTCCTCCCATGTGAAAAGAACCCGCCTCCACTGCCATTGCCAGTTCACATCATAATCGGTTCTCAGCCCCAAGTCACTTATTGTCGTGTCTTTGTTCTCTACGAGCTGATACAGTCTTGGAAATTTATCTTTCAATGGGCCTACATCTACCCATTTCTCTTCCCAAAATCTTGTATTATTCCCTGACCCAATCTTCAGCCTTACAGCATCTGAGAACCATGGCAATCTACCAAAACTTCCTGCATCCAGCAGCATTAAACCACGCCACCAAATAGAATGTTTTTTATCCACTGCATAATTAAATTGTTGACGACACCATTTATCGAGTTGACCATATTTATAGGTCAGTAAATTATACCATACAGCTGATTTGTCCACTAAGCACCTCCACTTCCATTTTGCTAACAACGAAAGATTAAACAACTCCAAATTTTTATCTCCTGGACTCCCATATTTTTTCGGAAGACATACTTTTTCCCAACACACCCAATTTATTTTATTGTTTTTCACACTACCACCCCACAAAAATCTCCTTTGTATTCCAACTAAAGTTTCTACAACCTTCTTTGGCATCCTATAGAAAGACATAAAATACAAAGGGAGAGCAGTAAGGACAGAATTTATTAGAGTGAGCTTACCTCCCATAACAAATATATATTAGAACCACTTAGCCACACATTACCTTAGGTATTATCCTCGCATGTAGGAGATGAACATTACCATTATATTGTATCGTGACGTGTTATAGTACGCCAGAAAATAGTTAATCGTGCCAAGCAACATGACCCCCATAGTGACGTTTTCTTTCTTATGACCATCATATACATCCACACTCGTTTTTCATAGTTTCTTCAAATCTTCAATTAAAGGTGTCAATTCTATCTAAATCTAAAATAATCAGACCCAATCCAATACGGGCTTTCCCTCAGACTTCGTGGCCTCTCATGTTTGGACCCAACAGGCCCACTTGGCCCAACACTCTCCTGTGAATCATCCTGGGACTTCAGCAGAGTAAAAAAGATACTGGTAAATACAAATATCTGAAGTTATCAAGGTGTTCAATATTTCAATATTTTAACTTAATCCTTCATGTGTTAAATAATAATAAGGAAGATGGTAGAACAATTTGCTACTAGGATATGGCTAAATACGTTGCACATAACTAGCTAAATGGCATGATACAAAATAGAAGAACCATTTTACCCTTACGGCATAAAGGTTTCGGCATGTGGCTTTTTTTCTCTGTACGGTAGTTTTTTTTTTTAATTACCGATCTACCATACTTTTTCTTTTAAGTACGAGATTACCATACTTTTTTCCCTGTTGAGAAATCGGTCCTGGAGGACCCGATTTCTCAACACAGTTTTTTTTTTTTTTTTTAAATGTAAGTATGGAAATCGGTCCCTCTGGACCCGATTTCCCTACGTGTTTTTATTTTTTTTTTAAAACATTTTAGTATGGAAATCGGTCCCTCTAGACCCAATTTCACTCGTATTTTTTTTTTTTTTGGTTTTGTAGTTGAGAAATCGGTCCCTCTGGACCCGATTTCTCAACATGTTTTCTGTTTTTTATTTTTTACTCAGCGTGGTTTTAATTTGTTTTTCTGTTTTATTTATTTTAATTGGGTGGTGGTTTAGGGTTTTATGTGATGGTTTAGGGTTTTGGTGGAAGATTTTGGTTAATTATTGTAATGGTTAAATATTTAAGTTAGTTAATTAACTAATATAGTTAACTTAAAAATAACATTGGCCTAAATAATTCTTTTAATTATTTAATTTAGTTAATTAATTAAATATTAAAATAACTAAAAATATAATTGGAAGATAATTAACTCAAACTGATTAAAAATTAAAAATACCAACACGAAAGGGTACAAATACAGATATAAAAAGGGTACAAATAAAAACACAAACGAGGCAATTTTTTTATTCTTGCTCAGGAGTTCTAGAACGGTTTGGACACTTATTCTTGTTATGTCCCTCATTTCGACACAATCCACATCTCTTGGGGTGACGACTCTTTTCCCTTTGATCCATCTCGGTACGAATACGTGTGGATTGTGGACGACCTTTTAGATCTCTCCGCATGGCTGGATTGTGACACAATTCAACTCCATTGTACTTTGGCCAGTATGATTCGTGTGGCACTGGTTGGAACTCTTCACGATAAACGTTGAAAACATATTGTAACGCGATGTCTTTGGGGAGGCACATATGTCATGTAGTCGTGATGAACATGGGAACAAGCACGATGGCGTGTGAACATGGGTAGTGTAGTGCACGGAATTCGCCCACGTCACACCACTGTTTTCCCAGCATCTACTTTGAATGTCCCCTGTTGGTCGGCCTGATGGGGGGCGTCTCAACTCCTTAACTGTGAAAATACTTTGCTCTCGGTTGAAAATTTGAACTTGGTGAGAGTTGGACATTCCCCGCTCTATCTCAAGTTTTTTGATGACTATGTCTGTGTAAATCCTGCCGGATGTCATCATTGCTTGGGCCTGTCTCCCCCTTTCAACGAATTTTGCATTCAACCTGTGATAGGTTGATCGGACTAACGAAGTGATTGGTAGATTGCGCGTCCCCTTTAATACATTATTGATGCATTTGGCAAGGTTAGTCGTCATGTGCCCCCAACGCCGCCCTTCATCCCATGCCTGGAGCCATTGTTCCTTTGGGATGTTGTCAACCCACCTGACGGCTTCTTCACTCCATTCACTGATTTCACTCTTGTAGTATGCGGCTCCCGGTTGAGTCATTGAGTATCCTAAAGAGTTTGAAGGAACAAAAGTCAAGGTTGGTAACGATAGAATACAAAGGAATGGATAAGCATCAATGTATATGAAAGGTATTGATTATACAATACAAACTTATAAATGTGTATGTATTTTACTAGATGGAGTCTCGGGGGAATGAGTTATATCGGAACACCTCGTGGTGACATTACCGGTTACAGATCACGTATAGATCACATGCAAAGCCATCAGGTTAAAAATGTCATTGTTCAATATATTCACTTATACACTGTGCAACCAATTACCTTTTCATATTACTAACGTAGCTTAATTTTGTAGTTTCTATGGATGCCCTACAGAGATCTTCTTGGCTACCTACCAGAAGCAGCATTCAGGGGTTCTGAAATATGGATCGCCAACACCGCATTAATATGTTTTCGAATGTAGAATGGCATCAAGCAGGCAGTCAAGCTCAGTTTGGTCTTTTCCAGGAAATACCAAACGAGCCTGTAAATATGGATGCACAACACAATGTGGACATGCGAGGCAATCAATCTGAAAACTGGAAACACGTACATGTTGAGTGGATCCAACTTTGGAAGGAACGCAGACGTCGGGTGCTTACGGGACAACCAATTCATGGTCATGTGTTGCCCACTAACGAGTATATGGTGTGGTTGAGGTCTAACTCCAACCTATACCTATCAATTCAGCCACAATTGCGAGACCCACGGGGTAATGTTCAAGAAGAGTCAGATGTTGGGCCCAGCATGCCCCCTCAACTAACCCAACCCAAGGCCGACATAGTAGGCGCCGAGGGCCCGCCCCCAAAGACCTCAAAGACCCATAGAAGATGAAGACCAAGAGGGCCCCGACCCTCCTTTTCTTTCACCCCGTAACCGCCACGCCATTCATTTGCCTTCACACCAACCCAACAAGATGCTCCTCGGCATTACGACGCTCATCGACACTCTATTGCTTCCAAATGATGTCGATTTTGTGAGCAACTTGTTTGGTGTCGAGGATGAATCGCCTTGACATCGGCTCGATATATGAACAATTTGTACTCATTCGGTGTTCGACTTTTCCTAACCTAGCGGGTGCTAGTTCTTCATGAATCCAACAAGCGCCGATCTCAATGAGGCGTTGCATCAAGAAGAGCAACTCACCATTGTTGAGGAAGAACAACCTCTGAACCACCTCGACGGAAAAACCCTGCACGTAACCGGAAACCTCGACGGTGTGGGACTGGGCATCATTTTCGAGAATAATTTAATTTAATTTAATATTTACTCGTTTGTGTTTCTATTTGTACCCCTTTTATATCTGTATTTGTACCCCTTCGTGTCGGTATTTTTAATTTTTAATCAGTTTGAGTTAATTATCTTTTTACATATATTTTTAGTTATTTTAATATTTAGTTAATTAAATTAAAAAATACAAACACCAATTTAATTAAAATTATTAATATTACTTAACTGGAAAAAAAAACAGAAAACGCGTTGAGAAATCGGGTCCAGAGGGACTGATTTCTCAACTACAAAACCGGAAAAAAAAAACACAAATTAGGAGTGAAATCGGGTCCAGAGGGACCGATTTCACTACGAAATTTTAAAAAAAAAAAAAAAAACAAGAAGGGAAATCGGGTCCAGAGGGACCGATTTCCATACTAAAATTAAAAAAAAAAAAAAACTGTGTTGAGAAATCGGGTCCTCCAAGACCGATTTCTCAACAGGAAAAAAAGTATGGTAATCTCGTACTTAAAAAAAAAAGTATAGTAGATCGGTAAATAAAAAAAAACTATATTACAGAGGAAAAAAAGCCTTCGGCATGTGACAACCCTGCCAATGGCCAATTGACCACTGCAAACCCTTCTTCTCATGTGACCTTTCTCTTCTGCTCAAAAAATTTCACTAAACGGTCCCCACAAATACCTCCAGTCAGCATCATGCAGCAGACAACCCCACTGAAACCAGTAGTACCACGGTCCTTTTTTATTCGGATCAAGAATGTTTCTCTCGTGTCCATATCCTCTTACCTCAATCAATTCTTCTTGCGCTTTTTCACATTGACAGATCATTCTAACTATCAACAATACAACATGTTAACACGTACTCCCATATTTTTACTGAACACACCACCGTTTGATTGATTCTCAACTTACAAACAAAAATGAATGCAGAAAAAAAAAATCCGACTAATTATCAATTTCATTAGTTGAAACTTGATATAAAAATTACGATAGTTTACAATCCTAATCCTATGTCCTGACAAACACATATATTCCTTTCCATGGACACGTGAAACAAGATAGAAATTCAAACGTATCATTTTCAACTAATCATGAATCACGATGGATATAATGATTAAGCTAAAAAAAAATAAAAACATTTCCCTTCCAGCAAGTGTGAATGGGATTGTTTGCAACCCTTTGTAGTGGCTGCTATCTGGAAAGTGGGAACACTTTTCCACCAATGCATTGTAACTCGAAAAGTTAAAAAATATTTGAAAAGAAAAAAGAAAAGTTATTTGGTCTTCAGCGACATTAGAAGAGCATGAACTGTACTGATGTATAGATTCTCTCTCTGCCTGTCTGTCCCCTCCTCTCACTGTTTTTGTTATGCCATGTAGTATAATACTTGCCATCAAGGTTTCAAATCGCGGTCGTGGTCATGGTCGCGTCGCGATCTTTGATATTGCAGATAATCGCTGTCAAATACGCTTGATGCAGCCTCAATCCTAGTCGCATTGCGGTCATAGAGGCATAAAAAATCATGATGTCGCGGCACAGATTGCGTTCGCGAACTTTTTTTAAAACCTTGCTTGCCATAAGTTCTGTAAATGATGACTTTTTTCTTCTGGAATTATATCTACCAAAGCAGTTCAAAACACAACATGATCAATTATCAACATAATTCTCACTTTTTTTTTTTTTTTTGGTAAATCATAATTCTCACTTTCTAGTTGAACTGGCTTCAGCCTCAAATCTTTAGAGATCTCAATTCTAAAATTTCCACGGCTTATCCTGACAAGGATTGTGTTTTTGGATTTTGTAGTGTACCTCTTTACCTTACGGAGAATCATCTCTTTTTTTTATTTTTTTTTCCTTTTATCATGGTCCACTTATCATGATCTGCTCTCATTGCACTTTGCAGGACAACAATGCTGCAATGTGAAAAATCCTGGCTTTGTTTTATAAAAACTTTAGATGTTTATGTTTTGCTGAATCTATTTACAATTCCTTGCAGGTAATTGAGGATGAACCTCTGGAAAGCAATTCAGAAAGCCAGTGGGACAGACAGATAGACAGACAGGTAATGAGGTATGGGTAGTCTGAACTTTGAATAGATTTTCTTTTGTTTCATCAGTGCTTGGAAAATGGAATTCACTTGGCTCTCAGTCTCAGCTGGTTTATATTCAGGCTGGCATTTCATTTGGAAATCCAGGTTTAGAGATTCTTTGGGAATATTTTGGGATTTGGAATTCCATTTCCTTGCTGGGAAAATTTTGTGGGCTAACAAAGTTCAAAAGACAACCTGTCCATTTCAATGAAGACAACCTGTTTAAAGCCTTTTCCAGCTTTTCTTAGCTGGATATATGTATTTATTGTCAACTTAGTCTACTGTTTGAATTTTCAGAACTCTAATTCTAGAGTAGAGTCTTAACTCTAACCTTCCCTTCTAATCACTTTTATCTCTTATAATTCCTTCTCTTACTTCTACTACTACTACCAAGGTTTTTAAAAATAGTCTGCAACCGTAATCTGGACCGCAACATCATGGATATTTATGTCTTTGACTAGGATTAAGGCAACATTTGACCGCGATTCTCTGTAATATCAATGATCGCGACACGATCGTGGACGCGATAACGATTTAAAACCTTGAATACTACTACTTACATCTCCTTTGTGAATGTAACTTACTCAAGAAGCATGCAAAGCATGAGTTAAGTTCGTTCTCAATTGTCACCTTTATATAAAGCAGTTTATGTCTTCTTAGTAAGTTCACACACAAATATGGTCCCCTTTGCTATTTGTCGCTAACAAATTGACTTACATTGTCACTTCAGGATCTTTGTTTGTGGTCTCTCCATTATTGTATTATAAACTAGTAGTTGTTTTTCTGTGAAGTTTGACTGATTTTTATTTATGTTTCAGATATTCTCCCCTTGAATAAATGCATACTTAAGTATGTCTTTCAAAAATGCATACTTTTCAAACTGTAGGTACGGATCAGGAACATTTTCTAGAGGCAAGTTTGCCTTTATTCAAAAAGCAACAAGCAGAAACAGAAACTGAAACTGAGAATTCATGAGGTGATGCGCGTTGACAATGCGATTGCTATGGGAGCTAAGGCTGCTCCTACTCATACTGATTCAACTTTCGTGCCCCAACAAATCAACCTGCATATTATCCTGTAAGCTTTTGTTAACTTTTTTTTCCTATTAATCATATTCATGACCAAGTTTTCCATGCCAAGAGGTATATGGGAACTTCAGTAAAAAGAGGAGTGAATTTGCCTTGAATCTCTGTGTTCATTTCCTTCAAGTCCATGTGCTGCTTGCTTTGTATTTCCATTTGCAAGCCATAAATTAACCAGACATTGTCTAGATTGATTTGAGTAGCGGGCTCTAATTAGATCACTTAAATAATAAATTTTAATCAATGTTTCCATTTGTTGAGTATGGCTCATATGATGCAGTATCAAAAAGGCTGGGGGGCGGGGGAGCTGAGCTGAGGGTACGGTTCCGGGGTATTGTTGTAATTTGTTGCGTAATATTATATATACTGCTTGTAACACTGAACCCTAATCTTCACTGAGAAATAAAATGGAACTACAGCTGCTCTGTAGTCACTGACGTAGGCAACCATTGGCCGAACAGCGTGACCAAATATCGTGTCCTTTTTGCGTTTTTCGTTTCCTTATTTCTTCTATACTGTTGCTGCTCTAACACCATTTTCTCATGGAAGTACACATTGGTCTTCAAGTTAGATATCATTAGCTGAGGATATTGATCATTATGTCCATATTTGTGTGAAAAAATAAAAATGATATACACAAATAGTAATTTGCTATCCAAATTTCTATATCAGTTTTGTAACTCAAGGTTTGGAATGTCACGCATCCATGTCCTTTATTGACTCAGTAATTAAAATTTCCACTTTCCACTTGAAATCATTTGATTGAAAAATCTCAATCATATGAAAAGTTCTCTACTTGAGAAACAGGTGGAATAACAGCAAAGATAGAAGGAAATAATGACACTCCAAAGCTTACACCTGTTCAAGAAGCTCAAGTTAACAAATCTGGTGGAAGAAGGACTGCTGCTATAGTTGGTGGTGGTGTTGCTGCTTTAATTGTCATTGTCATTGTGGTGATTATCTATATCTGCTTGAGGCGTTGTAAAAGATTTGTAAGGCAAACATCTGATACTGCGTCTTCTACGCCATCTCCAGCTGGTAAGTTAATTTGAGTGTATGTAAATTGTAATTAAATATTCAGAGAGTGTTTTCACTTCTGATTATTCATTTAATTGTGATTGTTATGGTGTTCTTTTTGGACAGTTGAGATGGGAAGAGTCAACAGCTCGCAGCATGTAAATGCTTTCTCTCCACATTATATGCAGAACACAAGGCAGTTAACAATTTTGGAACTAGAACAAGCTACACAAAATTTCAGTCAAAGTAACATTATAGGTGAAGGTGGATTTGGTATTGTTTACAAGGGTTTGCTTCAAGATGGATCCATTGTGAATATAAAAAGGCGCCTATTTGATCTGACAAGGGATTTCATCCCTGAGGTAAACATGTAATGAAATTCTCTCTTGTTAGTTTTAGTATGCATGCCAACTAGCATTCTTGGCTCCAATATTGTATAGGTAGCATATCAATCTTATTCTCTTTGAGAGGAATGTTAAAACACATTTTTTTAATATACTCATTTCATAAAATATCACTTCGGCTAAATACTGTTTTTAGTCCCCGTAATTTGAGTGAAATCCAGTTTTAGTCCTTGTAAAATTTTTTGTTTAGATTCTATCCCTGTAATTTAAGATTCTTCCACTTTTAGTCCATGTTGCCAAATCTCTGTTCCCTGTAATTTTAAGATTCTTCCATTTTTAGTCCCTCCCATCACACCTCTCTATTAGCAACGTCAGCGTTTTTTAACAGAGATTTGACGACAGGGACTAAAAGTGGAAGAATTTTAAATTTCACGGACAAAATCTAAACAAAAAATTTTACAGAGACTAAAACCGGATTTCGCTCAAATTACGGGGCCTAAAAGCAGTATTTACCCTATCACTTTTTTAAAAATTTGTCTGGCTTTTTATAACATGAGTCAGTTATAATGAATGTGTTCAATAGTGTGTCAGAAAAAGGTTTATTATTATTATTTGGTTCCATCATTTTAATGCAATCAAAATGTACCACTTTTTTTTTTTTTTTTTAATCTTTTGTGCTGAAATCCTAACTGTGGGTTTAGAAAAGCTTATACCAAGTATTGTGATCTCTTGCATCTGGTGACAGGTGAAGCAGATAGCTCACATCCACCACATTCATCTTGCGAAGCTTATAGGCTATTATGAAGATAGCTATCAACAATTACTTGTGTATGAATATTTCCCTAATGGCAATTTAGGGAATCACCTATATGGTACTCTTACCCTCTTATCTTCCTGCGAAGTTTGTTTCACCACACTTCATATCATTAAGCTGAATGCATGTTATGCAGACAATGAAGGTTCACCTATTGGAAGATTAGACTTGCGGCGAAGAGTATCCATTGCCTTAGGCGCATCCAAAGGTAAATCCATCTTAGCCATGATTTTTATTATCCTTTTTTTTTTCTTTTGGAATTCAAAACAGTTAATTCAGTTTCTCTACTTTGCAACAGGACTGGAACATCTTCACAGTTTAGTCCCTCCTTTGGTTCACACAAATTTTAGAACTAGCAATGTTCTGTTAGATGAAAATTATACTGCCAAGGTTTCTGATTTTGGATTCTGCAAATTGCAAACAAATGTTGATCATGCTGGTTCATCTTCGAACGTTGACTGCTTTCTTGACCCAGAGTATGCTACAACTTATTCTTTAAAGCCGCCCCCCCCCCCTCTTCCCAATTTTGGATTCTCCTTGTTCACTAGCTGAGACAACCCGTGCTCAGAGCACAAGTGACAAAGAAAAATGAACTTATAGTGTAGTTAAGTTTTTGGAGTATAGTTAAGTTTTTTGTGAAAAAATAGTTTTTGACGGGAATACGGATAACATGTGTAAGTTAAGTTTCTTATACAGATAATATATGTGAGTTACTTAAACCTTTTTTTTTCTTTTTCCCCAAAGGTTGAGTTTATCACAAAACTATTCAGAGCAAAGTGATGTATACAGTTTTGGGGTGTTCTTACTAGAGTTGATTAGTGGCTGTGAAGTTTATAACAGAAACATGTCAAACCCAAATGAAAATCTAGTATTTCAGGTAACTTCCAAAGTTGACTAGATCTTGAATTTCCTCAGTTTAATTCGTCTCTTGATGCTTACACATCTTGTCTTTGTTTTGAAGGCAAAAAATAGCACTGGCTTGGACAAGTTTATTGACATAACGCTGGGAGACCAAGAAAAGCATGCTGCTAGAAGAATGATGAGGTTGGCGTTGCTATGTGTGGATGTGACTTATAGAAGACCATCAATGGCGCATATTGTGCAAGAACTGGAGCGGATTCAAAGAGATATTGCTCCTTTATATTCTCAAGTTGATGAGGAGATTGGTGTGGTGACTCTTGGGAGTGAGCTCTTCCAATAAGCCTTATGATTTGTCATGTCAGTGATATCACTATTGCAACATTTTGAATTTGGCTCCTCTAAAGTGCACAATTTAACTCCCTTTTTTGGTGCACAATTGTTGTTACTATGGTTATTGATGGTATGTTTGTCTCATTTTGTAATTATTACATTCTTCAAAAAATGTAAAATACTGAAAATATGTTGAACAGTAGAAGTAGATTGAATATTATAAATGTGTGCAAAAGAGGTATATTTTCAAATTTATCTCATATTATGAGTCCATCAAAGTAAAAGTGGTATTGATTGAGATTTGAGAGGAGAACTTCTGTTTATACAAGATACAATCTGACTGAATAAGGAAAGGAACTGAAAGGAAAGATTTGGAGGGAATTTAGTTACAAACTAACTAATTTCTTCTGTTGTCATCACACACATTAAGCAAAAGTTATTATCATAAAACATTTTTAAAAAATGATCAGTTTATTTATGACAGAAGTATTTTAACTTTTAAAAAAATAATCAATAATCAATTATAGAGATTAAAGATTAAGGTTTCATTCAATCTTCAACGCCAACATTTTGAATACATCTTCAGTCTTCTCCCTATGAATTGTTGTTTTTGCTTATCCTTCCCCCCCACTTATCGCCCCACATTTTCCATTGAAGTTGTCGATATTTTTCCTCATTGTGGTTGTTTTTGCTTTCATGAAAGTACTAGACACAGCTTTCAGTTGAAAAGTGAATGAAGATAAATATTTTGGGTGATTCTCTTTTCCCTTACTCTTTTAGTTACACGCATATAATTTCTTTATACTAACCGGAGATTGAATCTCAAAAAGATTTCATCAGTATTTACAAAACGTTTTAAATCGTAAGGCGCTGAATTAATCTTGTGTTTGGTTAGTTCAAGTGCGTCTGCACTTGCGTAAAGCTTGCTATAACGCTTTTGCGCATGACCCCAAGATTGTTTTTGATGAAGGCTTTTGCGAAAATTGCCCTAATTTTTGCATTTGTGAAATCAACTAAATACCTCTACCTAAATAGAAAAATTGCCCTACTTTCTTTCTTCTTTTTTTTTTGGTCAAGGGCCCTAATTTCTTTCCTTTTAAGTTTTTTATACTATTAGGCTGCTCGTCATCTTCATCTGCTTTGAATCTTCTGACCACTGATTCCCTCTCTCCTCTCACTGTCTTAGTATCGCCACCACCGCTGATAATGTTTTGTTCTGCTGTTTTCGTTTCAATCACTGTTTCGTTATCGTTTCGGTCTCTAATCTCATTCAGCAACCGTCACATGTTACAGTATTATGTTGTAGCATTTCTTTAAGCCTTAGTTTTATCTTCTATTTTTTACTTTAAGTATTAGTTTTACTTTATGTCATTTTACCCATTTAGCCTTTGATAGTTGTATTTAGCAAGGCCTTGTGCCTCATTTGGAATCAATCAACATTTTCACAAAATATCTCTTCTCTCTACTCTCAACTCTGAATATTAGTTGTACAATTATTTACTCATTTTGCACCAGAATTCATTCAATCCATTGAGTTCTCTGCTTGTGAGTGTTGGATTTTTCGAATTTTCTCCCTACGATCCAAATTCCGTCACAATTGGTATCAAAGCATCGACCTGGTACTTATGCATGGAGGAGGTGTTGTGCAATCACACAAGGAACTCTAATATAGGGTTTCCCAAGTTCAATGGGTTTCGAGTTCATGAATGGCTACACAACTGTGAGCAATTTTTCTTTCTGAACAATACTCCCCCTGAATCTAAGGTGCAATTAGTTTCCCTTCACTTTGAGGGACTTGCCTTACAATGGCATCTGCACTACATGAATTTGAGGTACGACATCTATCCCTATTGATACAAATATGTCACTGCTGTTGTTTGACGCTTTGGGAATGCAAATGAAGATCCACGTTATTTTTCGGCTCAAAAGAATCAAACAAGGAGTGTGCATGATTACAGAAGCGAATTTGGGGTGACTTCGACCCAGACTAAGGTTGACATAATCTGCAAAACCTGTGATCCATTTGCAATCCTGCGTGGATCGTCCATCAAAATCAAGGGTTCACCGACAAACCTTCATGACGTGCGGTGAGAGGATGAATATTTTTTGAGCTCTGATTCAGAATCGCAGAGCATTGCTCTCGAGGAACAAGACGAATCGCCTAAAGAGGACATGCCAGAAGCAATGGCGGCCGCTACCGAAGAAGATCTCATCGGCAAGACCGAGTGCCATCAAACCCTCAATGATGATTCCATTGCCCATCCTGCCCCTCAAATCGTTGTCGAATAGAGGGAATTGGTTACACCAAATTTCATCTTCCTCGTTCCAGATACAGTTCTTGCTTCACGTTACGAGTTCATGCCACCCTTGTCCAACTCTGTTACTTCTGCAGAAAGAGATGGGTCTTCAAGAAATCAGTTGTTCTAGCCTCGGAGTAGCATGAACGAGCACCCACCGCCACCAGAACCACCAGACAAAAGTGTCGTTCTGGCTCCATCACTCAAACCATCTCTATTAGTGGCTACCACAAGGGGTCTCGCTAAAAGTTTATACTCAGTTGTTTATTCCCATTCAACGTGGCTAACTGCCTTCCAAGTGTTTGAACAAATGTTGAAGTACCACGTGACTGTATGGACTGGCATCATTACTGGATGCAAGGATATTGAGCAAGAAGATGTTCTTTTCAGTTGTTCAAAGAAGTGCCTAGAATCGATATTGGACATGGTAATTACACCTTTACCAGCAATTTGAGTTTGGACTCTTTGGGGCTTTTGAATTATGGAAGACATGTCCATTTCTTGGTAAATTCTCTTATCACTGTGTCTTCTGCTGAGAATAATGTGATGAAGACTATGAATCCTTGCTCTGGGAATGTGAGTGAGACTTAGGATATTTTCAAAAAAATAAAAGAAAGGAATTTTGTTTCATGGAACATAATGATTTCAAGGTTTGTTCAAAAGAGTATTAATGAGGAACCAACCTTTATCTATTTGAAAATGAGGATGGTGGGAATTGAACTTGATGAGTTTCCTCATAGAAGTCAGCGAGTTGCCTTGGGCTCAATACAACTAGTAGGGATAATCCACACCCTTCTGTGCAAAAATGGCTTTATGAATGTTGAAGTTTTGAATGCATGGGTTGCTTCACACTATAGACATGGAAAGATACACTGTGCCTTTCAAATACTCACTGATCTTCCATATAATAATTTGATATCCTGGGTTAGTCTCATACCCATATTCTTGATAAATGGATGCCCACTGCAAGTGTTAGAGAAATTTCCTGCATTACGTAAGACATATCTCAAGCCAAAGGCTTATTCCCTCAGTCTTGTTAGTCTTGTTTTGAGCATTTGTTTTACCACTTCAGCCAGGAGTGATGGGAAACAGGTTCATGGTTACTTGCTAAGACATGGCTGTTAATGCAATGTGGAAAAGAGATTCCATCTCTTGGAATGCTCTCATATCTGCTTATTCGCAACCTGGAAAAGGCAAAGAGGTCGTGAGCTGTTTTGAGGTAATGAAACTCGTCACTAGAATCAAACCCAACCAGGCTACCTTTACCACGATCCTTTCAGCTTACAAGCATACTGGTTTAGTCAACGATGCTACTTTTATTTTTGATATGAGGGTGAAAAATTATGGATTTGTGTCTAGTGTGGATCATTTCTCTTGCATAATTAATATACTGGACTGTAGTGGATATATGGCTGAGGTAGAAAGACAATTCAAGGTGGAAATTTTGGAGCACATTCGAATATTTGCTGGTCATTGTTTAATGCTTGTGAATCTCATGGAAATTTAAGGCTCGAAAGAATGGTTGCTATTCTTATCTTGGAAAGTGAATATAACAACCTATCGGTTTATGTGCTATTACTGAATATCTGTGCAGCAGCAAATCTGTGGGAAGAAGTTAGCTTGGCTAATGGAAAAAGCATGTTGATTGTTGCTTATAATCTTCTGGTTTGGAAGCTATGCACAATGACTCTTCATGCCACTTCCCACCCTTTAACTAAGGGATCTCTACTAATATTTCAACACGTTGAATTTGTGGTTGTTTTGCATAGGAAGATGATCAACAGGGGAAGTGTTAATGTTCCTAAAGTTTTGGTCAAATGGAAGGATTTGCCGCATAAGCATGGCACTTGGAAGTCTTACTATGATCTTTTCAAGAAGTTTCTTAATTTCATCCTTGAGGATAAGGATGTTTTGAAGGGGAGGGTATTGTTACAGTATTATGCTGTAGCATTTCTTTAAGCCTTAGTTTTATCTTATATTTTTATTTTATTTTAAGTATTAGTTTTACTTTATGTCATTTTACCCATTTAGCCTTTGATGATTGTATTTAGCAAGGCCTTGTGCCTCATTTGGAATCAATCAATATTTTCACAAAAAATACCTTCTCTCTACTCTCAACTCTGAATATTAGCTCTACAATTATTTACTCATTTTGCACCAGAATCCATTCAATCCATTGAGTTCTCTACTTGTGAGTATTTGATTTTTCGGATTTTCTCCCTAAGATCCAAATTTCGTCACATCCCACTGCCATGCATTTCTGTTCTCGTTTTGACAATCGTCTCTTTGCGCTGCATTTCTTGTTCCAATCATCGTTCTCGTTCTTCTTCCTGGAGGTGGTTTTGCTCTTTTTTTCTCTCATTTACAGTTTCATATTGCTGGAGATCATGGTTGTCCGTACTCACTCGCTAGATATTTTTTGTGTTCTATAAAATTTTCGGAACAAGATTGGAGCCCTGTTCCAAAGATTTGGGGCTATTTGATCACACTTTTTAAAAACAATTTTCTATTTTTAAAAATTTAAGAAGAATAAAAATTATTATTTTGTTAAATCTTATAAAACAGAAAATAGTTTTTTAAAAACGAAACTGAAGTTTTCACTTTTTAAGTTTTTTTTTTGTATTAATTATTTTTGATGTATGCCTTCTTAGCTTCTAGATCTTCGGTATTATTTTGAGTTTGCTTGGGGTTTTTTTTTTTTTTTTTGGGTGGTCAGTTTGCTTGGGTTGTGTCATTGCTTTGTGTTTTATAATTAGAGGAGGTGTCATGTCGAAGACCATAGGAATAATGTGATTGACGAAAAATCGGCATAAATGGATAAAGCAATAGTTATATGACAAAGCAATAGTTACTGAAACTAGACACTGCACCCGCGTGATACGTGGGTTATCCGAGAATACAATTTAAAAAGAATTTTATATGTAAAACTGTAAAAAATGTAATTTATATTGGAATACTATTAGAAATATAAGCTATAAGGCAAGAAAGTATCTCAAAAACATCATATAGGTAGTTCAAGCATATTTTTTTGTAATTACAAAATACTCCTTCATCAACCATTCTTTCAAGCATATTGTTTCTTCAAACCACTTCTTGATTTCGCAAGTGTAGCACGTTGAAAATCTGTAAAGAAAGTAAGAACTTGTTTTTCTATGATTCAGATTATAAATTTAACATGTAAAGAAAATATTGATCCTTGATGAAAATATGAATTGTTCTATGAAATATACCTGTGTTATAAATTGCGAAATACTTCTTTGTAGACAACGTTCGAAGTGATGTTTGTATCTTGACATTCACTATCAGTGAGTAATATCTTCAATCCATTTCTTGATGTGACTCTTGATATGGCAACATACAATTGCCCATGTGAAAATACAGATCGAGGAAGATACACGGGTAGGTTATATGAGAGTACTATTACATAGGAAAGTTTAATGGAAACCTATTATGAAGGAAATGCAAATGGGAGTATTATTAAATAGGAAAGTTAAATAGGAAATTTATTAAGTAGCACACTTATGTGGGAGACCCATTAAAAAAAGGCAACTTATGTTAGAGAATTGTAATATACACACAAATCAATATGGAAAAGACATAAAGAGAGAGAACAACAAAGAGTTTATATTGATAAGCAATAACGTTGCATCAGAAGCATAACAAAACAAAAAGGAGCCAAACCCGCAGGCTCCAAAATTAATGGAACTGTACAAAACACCATAATTTCTCCTAAAGCCAAAATTAACTATAAATAAAGTAAAGCTAGTTCACCATCTGTTAACAGTCTTTTTCCAAATCCACAATTCATCATGATTCCACATCCCAAAGTCCCAAAATTTTCTGTATTCATATTCATATTTTATCATTTCCCTTTTGTAATCATATTTCTACTTGGTGCTTCATTACATTTATGAAAAAAATTACAATGTGAATGAAATAGACACAAAATAAAATGAAATAAAAGTTGTCCAATATAGAAATTCAACTCCATACTCGTGCACCACGCAGTCAGCCTTAGCGTTGGTTGCTATGAATGTTTCTAAAGCATCTATTTGCATTAACTAAAACTAAATATTAATTTCTGTGTCTTTTGACCTAGAAAATATTTTAATTCAGTGATCTCTGTACTAATATTAATTGTATAATTATATATAATAACAACCATAAAACAATATTATAATATAGTGATTCCTATACCAATAGATATATATAGTAACAGTCATAAAACATTTTTTTTGGAGAGGAAACAGTCATAAAACATTAGGAATAGATAAATTAAATACTTTCATAAACAACCTCACTTGGAAAAAAACTAACATCATGGTTGTGTTAAATATTCATCATTAATGCTCCTTGGAAGGGACCCAAAACAGCTCAGGGAGACATTACTTGGAGTATAATTTCATATTGTTTTAGAATAATAATTTTTAAAATTATAAGATAATCAAAATTTATTGGAAATTCTTCAAAATCATCTATACAATTTATTTGTCTATACAATGCATTTGCAAATTATTTGTGGAGAGTAATATTTCTTTACTCTTTTGCTAGATAATTTATTTATATTTAAAACATAGAAATAATAACATATTACAAAATTGCTGAAAATTTGTTATTTCTATTTTAATCGAAACAGATAATATAAACCATTTCAATACCTGAAACCCCTTCTAAACCCCCTACAAACCAAAGACCAAAATATTCAAAACAATTGCTCTTCCATTCTCGATCCTTATACTGTGTTTCTAAATATCAGAATTGAAACTACTATGGCTACAACACCTTTAGCATTCTCAAGTACCTATATGAGCCAACTCCTGGGGACTAATCATTAAGCATCAACTTGCAACAGTATAAGACTCCTTCTTTTTTAATGCAAAAAAAGATCTCAGCAACAGGGTCAACACCCTAAATAATAGAACAAATATAAATTGCATAATATATATATTGATAGATTTCAGGAAGTGAACTCAAAACAGAACTCACAGTTAGAGTTGGACACCAAATACTAAACTACTCAGCATCAAGGAAGCTAGAGCAAGAGAGTTTTCTACATGCTTATTGAAAATAGATTCTCAGCTTGAGTATTAGCAAAAATGTTTGATATGGATTATCAACTTACTGGATTCAAAATGCAAAGAAAATACATTAATATTAACTTAAAGACAGAAAATAAGAATGAGTATATTTAAAATCATAAAAAATTAACACTAATCTAAAGGCATTAGCATTATTAATAATCCCTGAATTCATATTCTCATATTGTTGCTTTCTTTAACAGAAATATTGCTTCCTTTATAAACCTCGTGAGCTTTTCCCTCTTCTCCCTTAGCCAAGATGACTGCATAAGCTTGGACCACCAATAGACAGCACCTCATTATAAGCTATGTAATGGCTGCTCATTCCCATGAAGTGTTGTGGCCTATGGGCACTAATCCTTTCACTACAATCATCATATAATTCAAATCAACAAAATTATAATGCGAAGGCTTTAGGACAATCTGAATAACTTAAAAGAGGAAAATATTATAACAAAGCAAGAGGAATATCATTATATCACAAAAGAAAAGAGAAATATCAATTCTAATTTTTAATTCTAATTTGTCAAGGAAAAAAAGATCATATTAGATATCTATATACTCAATACATATGATGCATGGGTTGTAGATAAGTTTTCAGCTATAGCTACATCTGTATGCTACCATTGAGGAATAAAATTAATCAAAACCCCTCCCCTCCTTTTCATATTCTGTTAGTCAAGTACTTTTTGCCAATTCGTTTTTATTCAGCAATAGGCAACAAAACAAATGCACGATCATTGCACAACATTAAATTTAAAAAAATTATGCATTAAACCATAAACAGTCAAATGCAATACCTTCTCTTTAGATTTGGACAAAGAATCATCGTAACTATTTTCCTTATTTTTTTAAATTTTTTTTTTGTAGCTGCACTTCCTTCTTTAGCTTCTCAGCAACCTCATCTATTTTCTGCTTCTTTGCACTCATTTATTGACTTCACTGTTAACCTGTCAGACTCTTTCCTACATCAAAATCAAATTAAACCACAACATGATCAGAAATTTTACCCACCTAGACTGAGCTCCAGAGAATAAAAACACAGAAGGATGAAGACTAAACCACAACATATTTTTACTCAATTTCAAACAGATTTTTAATCAGAAAATTGTGCACACAAAGACTGATTCTGAAACCATACCTCTATTAAAAAAGGATTCTAATACTGGGCACGCAAAGAATTGAAAAGCACATTGCCAGCTTGGTGAAGAGCTTTACACAAAATGAAAACATTGAACATCAAAGACTGATAAACACAAAAGACTAAAGTAACTCATAAACCAAAGCTAATAAGAGAAAAGGCAAATGGGAAGTTATACATATTTTAATCCAAAAAAATAAATGCGTGTATTAGGGAAGTAAAATAAAAAATTCAGCAATCCAAATGGAAAACAAAATCCATGATTAGAAGGCCACAACTTAAAGAAAACGAAGCAGAAGTGAATAGTAGCAAAAAAAACCCAATAGAATACATGGAAGAAGAATCTCAGTGAGGGAAAAAAAAACAATCGAATGCCCCAAAACCAAATGTAACCCAATGCAGAACTCTAGCAAATGTTCCAATATTGCCAACATTTCTGAACTCTAGCAATCCACTATAGTCTTGTAAGTTTGCAATCCATTGCAGACCTTCCAACAAATCTCCCATAACATGCTTGGAAACATGTCGAAACACAGAAAAAGAAAATCAAAAAGCAGCAAAAAATAAAAAAAATAAAGAAGATAATAGAAGTGAAAAAGAAGAAAGTAAGAAAAAAAAAGAAGGAAGAGGAAGGAGAAAGAAGGTGAAGGTCAGAAACAAGGAAAAAATAAAAGGAGGCCGGATACCCCGTTGTTGTGTCGGCGGCTCCCGTTCCCTGCTGCTGAGACATGCCGCAAGTTATGGATTTCCCCTCACCCCCTATTTGCAGTTCGCGGCCTTCAAACGCTGTCGAGGGTAGTCCTTACCCTCCGTTGATGGCCGCACACCTCCATTGCAGATTTTATCCACAAACAAACGTGTCTCCTCTACTGCTGTCGTCGCCACCACGAACACATCTCCGCCGCTACGAAGCACTCTACAGAAACCAATCACCGAGGGAGAAAGCGAGTTCGGGAGGTGGTGGTCACGGGAATAGAGAAGTCGGAGGTGGAGAAAGACACATCCGGTTTGGGTAAAGAGAGAAGCCGGTGGTGGTCGCGAGAAGAAGAGTAGCCGGTGGTGGAGGGGAACAGATCTGGTGCTGGAGGATAAGGGTTTTCTATAGTGAGAGAGGGGTTTCTGAATTGTTTTTTGAGAGAGAGAGAGAGGTTTTTCTCAAGGAGCTCTCCAATTCTCGAGGCCACCGAATTAATGACCAATGCATGCTCTATTGTATGTGGTTTGGTTGGTCATTTTGAGATTTTCATTGGATAGGATTTAGATTAGGTTGGGAGGGAAGGAGTGGTGATTGGTCACCCAATGAGTAAAAATTGCATGTGGTTTGGTTGGTCCTTTTGAGATTTTGATTGGATAAGATTTAGATTAGGTTGGGAGGGAAATTTGGGAGGGAAGTGGGGTGGGAGACACTCCTCGCTTTAAAGATATAAAGATTTTTAAAGAATAAATA
This sequence comes from Calophaca sinica, assembly GCA_037113605.1. NCBI lineage: Eukaryota > Viridiplantae > Streptophyta > Magnoliopsida > Fabales > Fabaceae > Calophaca > Calophaca sinica. The sequence goes on from CM073732.1 coordinate 126,579,799, forward strand.
CTTAGCATTGCAATCAAAATTATTTCACCTTCACACTATGGCTCTTGCCTCACCTTTTGCACCGATAATGATTCCATCGAGAAAGAAAGCATGATCTTCAATTTTTTGGTTTGAGCTCACTTCTGATATGTGCCTTTTTTTAATGCACTCAATTTTTTCTTCAATAACTTTCTAATTGTCACATGTAGTGGTAGATTCCGTGAAGAAAGCCCACAAGAAAAATCTACGGCTATTCTTTCATGACCATTTCAAGGAGACATTTTTTTGCTACAATTTCAAGGGGACATATCGGACCGGTGATGGACTTGGTTATTTTGAAACGTTCGAAAATGGAAAAGTATCATTTTCAAAGTTTTTTTTTTAATAAACTTGATTGCATAAATATTACAGTGGTGTGTTTTAATTAATTTGACTTTCTAAAAATGTATATATCCTTTTTTTTTACTCAAAAAATCTATATATCTTTTAAATGTATATATTACACAAAATATCTATAAAAATTTTCATAAATCTATAATCATTTGAAATGTCATTGAGATGCATTAAGATTAACGTCGTTCCCTAATAAAAAACTTAACGTCGTTTAATAAAAGTGCATAAGACGATAATCTTGATGCGTCTCAATAACATATCAAATGATTATAGATTTATGAATTTTTTTATAAATATGATCTACGTGATAGTATCTTTCAATACAACAGTGAGTTTTGTAATACCTGTACTTGGTACAAAGTTATTGGATAGTGTAACAGTACTCAAGTATTACATTAGTGTAATTTAATCCTCTCTTTATAAAAATACTCATTGTTTATAATCTTCTTTAAATGATGCAATTATTTGTTTTGATTAAAAATTAAATACGTTTTTTTTGTTTCAAAGAGTCTAGCGGCGAGACTCACACACACTGAGCGTGGAGAAGAGGGGTACCGCGGGTTTGAACCCGCACTCCGAAACATCAAATGTTCCGCAACTTTTTACCATCTTAGCTGCACTTACGGAACAAAAATATGTTTTTATAAATACAAGGTTCCATGATTGGAGCCAATTATAACTACAATTATTACAATGACTTTAATTATAATTGCGACTTCAATTATAAGAATTTTACCATCAATGTTGTTAAGTAGATTATTGTCATTCCAAATTTAAATTTTTGGAAAAATTTAGAGGAGATTGGAAAAAAGTGTTATGAATTGATTAATGTCTATATGAATTAAAATAATTTTAGAATATCATTTAAACACCTTCACGTTAAAAGTTCTCCAGTTTTTAAGGAACTTCTGCTAGGCAATCAAATGTTCGACTTTTGGTTCGGGTTCTGCGTAAATGGATAGTCACAAATCCTAAGGACGAGAAAAAGGTCTTTGCCTTAGAGTTAGTCCTTATGGATAACAAGGTTAGTTATTTTAGATGTTTGTATGTTCATCACTATTTTCGTTTTTTATCAAATATATAATTATGTTTTATTTTTACATGTAGGGTGATCGAATTGGGGTTTTTATTCGTGAACCACTTAATTAAATTTTTGAATCAAAGCTTGAAGAGGGGCAGGTTTATCTTATATACAAATTCAATGTAATTTCAAATCTAGGAGATTACAAAACAACTAAACACCCTTACAAGTTGAGTTTTTAAAAAAATAGTCAAGTGGTCAAACAACCGGTGAAGTGTGTACCACAAATGATTTTTAAATTCACACCTCCTGAGGAAATCTTTTCTGATCAATTTGACTATGTTTGCTTGGTGAGTATTACAACAACGTCAAAATTCTTTTAACAAATACTATATAATGTTATATTATTGGGAAAACGACAACATGGATTTGACAAAATACTGCATCAAACATAGATATAATGGGAGTCCTTACAGGAGTTGATAATAAACGTGAGTACGTAAAGAAGCAAGGGAAGTCCAAGCTCATTGTCATTGAGCTTGAAAATGAAGGGTAACGACAACACACATTTTTAATGTAAATATTATGCATGTCCATATAATGCGTAAATTAACAATATTATCTTTTTTCACAACTCAACATGTATTGTTTCAAAGTCAGGTTGTTTGTTGAATTTGTTGATGAGTTGAACACATTGATATCAAGTGGTGAAGCATCTAATGCATTGTTTGCTAAAGTGAAGACATGAAATTGTAATTAACCATATCTTATGCATCAACTTTTACTAAAAATATATTATTTTTTTATCAAAATAATTAATCTATCATATTTTGTTTACACGTAGATATTAAGAATATTAGCACCACCTATGGATCGAAAGTAATGTTTTTTTTTGATAATAAGTGGAATTTGGATTACCGAACAATCCGAGGTGTAGAACCACCTCTTACATCATTAAGTAACAAAAGACTAAGCGGAGGAAAAATGGCGTCAAGCACCACTCCATCAAACGAGGACGAGTGCCCCTTATTAGCCAATAAATCTGCACATTGATTAGTTTCACGGTAGGTGTAAATAACTGATGTTCTCCAATCCGGATGGTAGTTTCACATTGATCGAAAGTAATGTTTAATCCTACAATACCTGATGCTTTGGCTTTTAAGCAAAGGATGGGTAGCCTAATTGAAACCCCTAATAAGGGGTTGACCCAATTGCAATATGCTGTAAAGATTAGTGAAGAATATGACTTTCTAAAATTTACTCAGAGTGCTACACTATAAGCTATGAAGACAGCATACCAACCATCTGACAAAAACACGTCTACTGAGGTTGATCTAATTTATTTTGTGTCATAATATATAGAGTTGTTAAATTTACATTTTTATTGATACTAATTTTTACCGGATTTTTTACTTTTAAAATATTAATCTATATTATTATTGTAGGAATTATCTTTTGTCGTCTTGGCTACTGTTGCTTCTTTTGAAGATGATTTGAAATGGTACTACCTTGCATGTAACAATTGTACAAAAAATGTGACACCATATTTTGATATGTACTATTGTGGGAAATGCAAAAAAAACATGTCATAGATGTCACACCCAAGTAATTGTAATATTGATTAAAATTATCTTATCATTGGATTGTTAACAAATTATGTCAGCAACCAACATATATGGCTAGGAATTTGTTTCACACATATTAACTAACAATAAAAAATACATATATATAAAAAAGGCTGTGTTAAGAACAAATTTTTAAACTCACTAACTTATATATTATTCATTTATCAACTAAAGAACAATTATTAAAACATAGGTACCGCATCAAATTTAGAACCAGTTATTGAAATATTAACCACAATTGAGTAAACACTAGATTGCTAAGTAATTATATTAGTAACCAAACCATATTAATAGTTTAAAAAAACACTGGATTTGCTCAACAAGACTAATTAAAGAATCATAGGCATCACAACAATGAATATTTAACACAAGCATTGAGATATTTACCACAAATGTTAACGCAGAATGGTTAATAAATAATGTCAACAAGCAACAAATATAGCTATCAAATTGTCTCACACATTGTTTTGTCAACAAAAAAAAAATTGTCTCATACATTCCTTAGTTCTAAAAGATTATGCTATGACTACAACAAAGATCAAGCTTAGTAGACAACATAAATACTTTAGATAAAAATGACATGGTATGTGAATCAATTTACACAAAATATATGAGAAGGATTGTCAATAACAACTAAATAATCGAATCTGATATAAACGAATGCTTAGGCTTAAGAACAAGAACAAGAACTTTAATAGAACAATTATTTCAGGAATTAAATATAATGTCATCACTACAACTACTACTACTGGGCCTTTACAACCCATAAGAAGGCCAAACAAGTCAAAATCTTAAAGCATAGTTCCAACCACTATCACAAATAGTGCAAAATTATTAGGAACATTGTTGTTAATTAGAATCCAATACAAGAAGTGATGAGGGATATTTTTTCACATACCCGTAAAAGACACCGTAGATGAATTGCAATTTTGTCCTCTACATAGGAACTTCAGCGATTTCGTGCCACCTTTCTTAACCCTTACAAAAGTCATTCGTAATCAGACACAGTAGACGAATGGTAACTTTGTTTTTTTTAAAAAAATTTCCATAAGCAACTATTAATATTAGGCCTTTGATTCACACAAAATTAACTAAAAATAAAAATAAAGTAACTCTAAAAATCACGCATTTGGTAAAAAAATCAAGTAGTAAAAAAATCAAGTAGTAACCTAACTTAGTTCCTAATATTTAATTAAACAACTAACGAATTTTAAATTACACACATGACTCTTATAAGATCTTAGATTAGTTCTGGACCATTAAAACGGGACTAACTACCGTTTGTTAAAATACGAAAATCAAATTTAGGTTTGTTAATATTCATCCAAGGAGTAGTAACTGAGATGACAAAGGAATATATCAAATACAAAGAGTAGTATAAGAGATTTACAAGGGTGGGGTGGGTGGCTCAGCTGGTTTGAGCCAAGGGTTATAAGGAGTAGGAGAAAAAGGAGTAAGAGGTACAGGGTTCAAACTCTGCCTAACACATAACAACTAATTACTAACAATTTACCATTCAAAAAAAAAGTATAAGAGATTTACAAGAGGACTAAGTTGGAAGAACAAGGAAGACGAACCACTGAGAGATGTCATATGTTGTTCGAATGCGCCGTTCCATGAGTGTCATGACTGATACAAGTTCTATTTATATTTTTCATATTAAATAATAAATTTTCAATAGGACTGAACGAATATTTAACTCATATCGCTGAGGTAAAAAAAAAATATAACTCATATCTATTTGGTATTAATAATTGATAATAAATTCACATAATCAAATCAAATCTCTTCTCTATTACTACAACAATAAAAAATCTCTTCTCTATTATATTCTAAAATTCCTCTTGATACTTATTTTAAGTTTATCCTTTTTTAAATTAAATAAATTAAGATTTGTTCCTTTTTTAATTATAGTATTTGTTATATATTGATTTTATTTTTGAGTTAATAAAATTTCCCAACTTAATACAAACCTATATCCATGAAGTTACATAATTTGATTTTATAACAAAAAAAAAGAGTGTAATTTATATTTTGATTCACATAATTTGTTTTCAAAAAAATAAAATAAATTGTTTATTAACAAATTTTATAATGTAGATAAGTTATTTGTTTAATGATGTATATATAAATATAGTCTCTTTACACTAAATTATACTTCTTATACATTTGTTATTTCTACATTCATATGTATTTAAATATATAAATTATTATATATATATATATATATATATATATATATATATAACTTTATATACATACATATATAATATAATTGTGAACCATTTGATTATATCATATCTTTTTATTTATTTTTCAATATATAATATAACGTTAACTCAAAAATGACATATATTTTCCTATTTAATCTTAAATAATAAAATATATTATTATTCATCTAATTCTAATAGGTTGTTTACAGTATCATATTTTGTTTCTGTCTTATGAACCATTTCATATATCATATCTTTTTATTTATTTTTTGCTTAAGCCATATATAAAAATGTTCCCGTGCATGGCACGGGTTACATGCTAGTTAATTACATATAAAAAGATATCTACTATCACCTTCATATTTATCTATTTTCTCGCTTAAAATAAAAATTAATTTTTAATTATTATTATTTTAAGATAGTCATTATTATATTAACCCAATTAATTGTCATTAATAATCAGAAACATATTTTCTTAAATGACTTACTTATTTTAAATTACACATCACTCATCTTTATCAATCATTTTTTTTTTACGATAATCAAACTTCATTCAATAATTAGAAAAAGAATTCATACATCCAGATTGAACAGAATGTGTTGAGGCATTCCCCACCCACAATAGAAATTTAACATGAATATCTAAATTACCCAAGTACACGATAACAAAACACTTAATCAGAATAGAAACTAATATGACATTATCAAATCATCTTAATCCTAACAGCCAAAACAAAAGCTTCAAAGTACAGCGGTCAATGGCTAAAGAGAAGTGAAAAGCCACAGTCTTTAATTTCATCCAATCTCGGGTCATTACTATACTCTGTGCAGACTCAAATCGACTATAGATGATCTCGGAGATGACCAATTGAACCACATGCTCAAGAGCCATTTGTAGGGGGAAAGGATGATGAGGTTGACGATGACCACCATTAGCACTCCGGATCTGTAACGTTGACGCCCGCGTGTTGATTGACTTTGTAATGGAACGAAGCTCATTTGCTAATCAGAACCAAACGAACCCTGCAACAAGCCGAAAAACCAAACAACGCCGCACTAGATTTAGAAGTAATGATGAAATAATTATTAACTTGTCTTACAAAGTTAATAATTATTATATATTGTATGATAACGATTATTTTTCTTGTATTATCGCTTAATTTAATTAATTAGTACCCGTGTCTTGCACGTGTAATTTCACTAGTATTACATGTAAAAAGATATATCGGATAAATTATCGATTTATTAAATTATTTTTTCAAATATTTTTGTCTCAATGTGACTAATAATTGACACTATCTTGAGGTGATCTTGATACATAATATTTTAATGAAGCGTATAAAATATTTATATTTAATAATTGACATTCAATAATAAATAATAAATTTGAAAATATATTTTCTAAAATATGATTAACAACTAGTATTGTGGTACATCCGTCAAGAATATTTATTCTCCTAGATTGTGTAAGGCATTTCCGGTACATAAGAATAAACTTGAATCATAATAAATACTAACATTAAACATTTTCATTATGTGCTTAAAAAATTCTATATTTGAAAATATTCAACTTAAATAAAATATATCAATATTATCATTAATGTCTCTCAAATATCGATGTGAACTAACTATATATATATATATATATATATATATATATATACACACACACACACACACACATTTAGATATATAAATCACGTTTAGTTCCTCTCAAATATAATATTTAACAGTATTAAATATACATATATACATACATTTTACAATTATATTCAATAAGTATACCATTTAATACTATTATGAAATCAATTTTACTACATATTTTGTAATTATATTTTTCAAAGGACATTTACAATTAATAAAATATCACATCAGATAGTATTTTTAAGTCGGTTTTATTGTAATAAAAGGCAAATGCATGATTGGTAACATTTTGTGTTTTAAGTAATGCTTTAATTCTAAATATTCTCAAATTATGAAATAATCTATAATAAATAATTAAAATTGATTAAAAGGAAGAAGACTAAACGGAATTATATTTTTATATTAAAAGGAAGATATGATAATCATTAATAGGGTAGTTCAATATATGATATGACAATTTCCGTCAACAAAAATATATGATATGATAATCATTATATGCATTCAATATAGCATTCAAGTGAATTTATTTTAGTACATTATATAAATTTATTTATATTTTATATCAACACTATTTATAAAAAAATTAAGCATGTCTAAAAAAATCACATTTATAATTTCAAATAATATGTACATCGAGACTTAAAATTTAAAATATGAATGAATAAGATTGTTTATCTTTATCTTTAAGTTTAATCTATATTGATATTTATTAATTTAATTTCTTTAAGATAATTGAGATTAATTTAGAGAATTTTTTTTAGCTATTTCTAATTTTTTGTTTTCAGTCATGTATAATTATATGTTATACTTTAAATATTATCTTATGAAGAAGAATAACTGCATAAAGTATTATTTATTTTGTTAATATGAGACAATTTTAAATCTTTATAAGCTATAAAGAATCAACTAATTTTATGGTAGAAATATAACATTAGTTGAATAATTTAATCGAAAACTATTATAAATATTTGTAATTAAAATATAAAACTTATTTAATTATATAGATATTTTATATTTAAAATTTAACAAATTATAACTTTCAGTCAAAAATAAAACAAATTATAACTTAAATTGTTTATAATATTTAATATAGTATATTTTATAAATAAAGCATTTGGTAGTATAAAGCTCAAGTCTACTTTACAATCTAAAACTAATACAATTATATTAGAATATTTTGTCTTTAAAGTTTAACAAATTATATTTTATATTGTTTATAATATTTAATAAGTTGAGTAAAAAAATAATTTTTAATATGCTATAAAGAATCAACTAAATTTATAGTAGAAATAATATAGCATTCAATAGTTTTAAATATAGAATTTAATGTTAAACCTTGAGTCTACTTTACAATTTAAAAATAATATAATTATATAGGAATATTTCATATTTTAAATATAGGAAACTATAATTATATTATTTATAATATTTAATATATTATATTTCATAAATATAGCATTTAGTATCATCCAGTCAAAAAAAGCATTTAGTATTATTAAATATAGAATTTAATACACATATACATGCAACAATCTATGTTTTATTATTTTATTGTTATATTTATTTATTGATATATAATTTATCTAATATTTTATTAATATATAGATTTATATGTTACTTTATAAATTTATTTTTTAATAGATTGTTAAAATAATAAATTTGATAATAATGTGTAGTATAAAATATTATATAATTGACAATAATCAAATTATTATTATAGATATATTATTATATATTATAGTTTATGTAAAATGAATTTTGCAAATATAATTTTAAAAAGCTTTATAACTTAATGATACATGGTCCATCCAAATCTCTTTGGTTTTTCATTTTTACTGTTTTAGTCAAGTCATTATTGTTTTACGTTACCAAAATTAAAATAGGTCAATGGAATTGAGGAAAAAACCGAAAACGGATTAAATGTAAGAAATCAGTAAAACGGCGTCGCACAGAGAAGTTCCTCTCGCACTTGAATTGAAAGTATATTAAAGTCAACCGAGTCTCATATCACACACTCACAGTCATATCAACACAGATCTCTCTGTTTCTCTCTTCGTTTCTGTAATCTTAATCTGAATCGCAATGCGAATTTTCATTGTGCTTTCGCTCGCAACCCTTCTCCTCTTCTCCTCCTTCTCTCGCGTTCTCTGCGAAGAAGAAGATGAAGATCTCAGCTTCCTCGACGAACCCGAAGATGTAGACACCTCCGCCGATCATCACCACCACCACGACGGCGAATCCCCCGAAGACGCCGATCTCGATGACTTCTCGGGCTTAGAGGACACGGAGGCTTACAAAGTTCCCGAGGTTGACGAGAAGGACGTTGTCGTTTTGAAGGAGAATAATTTCAGCGACGTGGTGAAGAACAACCGGTACGTGCTGGTGGAATTCTACGCACCGTGGTGCGGTCACTGCCAGGCCCTTGCGCCGGAGTATGCCGCCGCCGCCACCGAGTTGAAGGAAGAGAATATCATTTTGGCGAAGGTGGATGCGACGGAGGAGAATGAGTTGGCTCAGGAGTATGATATTCAGGGTTTACCCACTCTCTATTTCTTCGTTGATGGAGTTAAAAAAGTTTATAATGGCCAGAGGACCAAGTAACCATCTCTCTTCTTCCACTTTCATTACAACTCAATTTCAAGTTCAGCATTTCAATTTCAATTTGAACTTTCCTTCAATTTTATTGGATCTGACTCTTTTTTTTTTTTTGTTTGATTGCAATTACAGAGAAGCTATAGTAACCTGGATTAAGAAGAAGACAGGACCTGGTATACACAACATAACTACATTGGATGATGCTCAACGCATATTGACCTCCGATAGTAAACTTGTTCTGGGCTTCCTCAACTCTTTAGTTGTAAGTATTTAGAATTCTGGTTCACCATTCTGGATTCATCTACTAGGACCAGTTATCAAAAGCAAGTGGATTATTATTATTATTATTCCTTGAATTAGATGTTTATTTTAAATGGTTTGTTAAGATTCATGTTTACATTATGATAAGTTGGTTGTAGTAAGATACGTTGCTTTATTTCCTGATCAATCAGCAAATTTCTCCTGGATGAAGCTGACAATATTTGAATATAAAGGCCATTTGTTATTGTTGATTTGATGCTATGGTTGATGCTATGGAATAAATGATAGTTGATTGTTGTGCTTCATTTGTCTTATAATGCACAATTTGCAGGGTCCTGACAGTGAGGAGCTTGCTGCGGCGTCACGACTTGAGGATGAAGTCAATTTTTATCAGACTGTGGATCCTGATGTGGCAAAGCTTTTCAATATTGACCCTAATGTTAAACGCCCGGCTTTGGTCCTGACCAAGAAAGAGGAGGAAAAACTGACTCATTTTGGTTTGTTTAATTTCTCATTTTTATCTCTCTTGCCCAAAAAAGGGTCCCCCGCCGTTCCCTTTTTTTTACTTGCAAATTTGAAGTATTTTCACCATGTCTCTGCAGATGGTGAATTCGTTAAGTCCGCAATAGCAGATTTTGTCTCCTCCAACAGGCTCCCTTTGGTGACAATTTTTACAAGAGAAAGTGCCCCGACAGTCTTTGAAAATCCAATCAAGAAACAGGTAGTTATTTATAACATGTGTCTCATTATATTGTAATCTCTCAAGAAAAAAGTTCTTGACAAATGACATCATAGCGTTCTTCTAAGATTGTTGTGTTTGAAACTTCTTTTTTAGTTGTTGCTGTTTGCGACTTCAAATGATTCAGAGAAATTCATCCCAGTATTTCAGGAAGCAGCAAAATCTTTCAAGGGAAAGGTATATTTTCATACAAGCCACTAATTATTACTTTCTTCGTGTCAGTTTTAGGGTCTAGACAAATTTGTATATGTCAATCAGTGCAAATAAGATAGAATTCCTTGCTTTCCAAAAGAATTCAGGTGCAGGGTATTGCTTAGTGGGTCGAGGATAGGGCTGTTGAAATTTAATATTAAGATGGCACGGAATTGAGTTATTGAATGGTGGATACTGGATGTAGTTTTCTGTGGTGTTGTTTACCAAACTCGATAATTGGTACAAATTAGATTTTTAAAATCTTACATGTTTTGAAAAGCAAGTTCTTATTTTATTAGATTTAGGTCAAAATGAATACAGAAAAAAGTTCAGCATACAATTGTTGTTTAAGCCAGTAACTTTTTATCTTAATCATTCCCCATTTTCTTGCATGATATCTATATCTCTATCCACTTGTTTCATTATACTTATTTGATATTTTGAAAATGGATTCACTAATATTTAGCCAACAATATGTCATGTAATGTTTGTTCAAAACCAATTTTTAAACAAAGCATAATTTGAAACCTGTTCAAATTTATATAGATTGCAAAATTAATTTAAACTTGATCAATTATGAACTTTTTAAAATTTTGCAAATAATCCATAGGTGTGTACCTCACTAAAAGTAATGATTCTGCCCCTATTTGTAAAATCATCAGAGTTGAGCTTTTGACTTGTGCTGAGTGGTGATATCTGAAATATGTTCTTTCTGGTTTTGTTAGTTGCTACATTTTACTGATAACAATCTCATATCATTCATCCAGCTCTTCCCCCAAAAGGGTACTTGAATTTTCGAGAATGTAGGATTTAATTGAATGCAATTATCTGTTGCAGTTGATCTTTGTATTTGTGGAATTGGATAATGAAGATTTTGGAAAGCCTGTTGCAGATTACTTTGGCGTTAGTGGGAGTGCTCCAAAAGTAATTGTTTCTTATCTCCTTTTTAATTTTATTAAGTGATAAGTCATGAAATTCATGACATTAACATGTTACTCCTTTAAATCACTTGGATGTATATTTAAGTAACCAGTGGAATTTCCAATGCAGGTAGTTGCGTTCACTGGAAATGAGGATGGGAAAAAATTCATGCTTGATGGAGAGGTGACTAGTGACAGAATTAAGGTACTCTGTCCTCTCTTGCCCCGGGCTCTGTTAATTTTGCTACCATGTTGTAAAATGTGCATGAATGCTTTTTTCTTTCATTCATTGAGGTTTGAAAGTAATATTTTGACTGAAAATTTCAAATCTTCATTTTATCTCAGGCATTTGCGGAAGATTTCCTTGAAGACAAGCTAAAACCTTTTTTCAAGTCAGACCCAGTTCCTGAAAGTGTAAGTTAACGTATTTTGCAGCCATCAATTATGTTTTATTAACTTGGTTTTTCGTGTCTAACATGTTTGCTAACTTGGTGACAGAATGATGGTGACGTGAAAATAGTTGTTGGGAATAATTTTGATGAAATTGTCTTGGATGAATCAAAGGATGTTCTCCTTGAGGTACAATTTTAACACTCTAAATTATGAGATATATTTGCATCTAAAGTTCTGCACCTTGCTCATGTTAATTTAATGGTTGTTGGAATATCAGATATATGCTCCCTGGTGTGGCCATTGCCAATCTCTGGAGCCAATATACAACAAGCTTGCAAAACATCTTCGTGGTATTGAATCTCTTGTAATAGCCAAGATGGATGGAACAACAAATGAGCATGCCAGGGCAAAGGTAAACCCAAATTCAAACTAGAAGTTGCAAGCATATACTTTATATGCTATTGCTATTATCAATTAAATGGTATTTGGTCCAACTCAAGCCAGGTTTTGAATTTTCAATCCTGAATCAAATGCAGATGTAAATTTTTTTTTGATCAATCTTGATTTATATTCACTTTGCAGGCTGATGGATTCCCCACCCTTCTCTTCTTCCCAGCTGGAAACAAAAGTTTTGATCCGGTATGTGAATATTAAGCAACAGTACATATTCTATCAATTCAGTTATCCTGAATATGAATATGCTCGTGTGTGTACGAGAGAGATCTGCATATGCTTTATCATTGGGCGATCGAAATATATAATTGGTTTATTGTGTTTGCAGATTACTGTTGATGCTGATCGTACAGTGGTAGCCTTTTACAAGTTCTTGAAGAAAAATGCATCAATCCCATTCAAGCTCCAGAAACCAACCTCAACTCCTAATCCTAAACCCGAGGGCTCTGATTCCAGCGGGAGCACTGATGCCAAGGAGAGCTCTGATGCTAAAGAGAACCAAAGTAGCTATAGCGATGTGAAGGATGAATTATGAGGAGCTAAGTGATATATTTCTATTTATACCGCTATGATTCAGACAGATACTGACATAGTGACCAAGAGAGAACACCCACTAATTCTTGTCACCCCTAGAAAATAGGTGGGGGGAGGAGGAGGTGGACACATGCGAGACAACATATGTATTACTATTAAACTCTGGGTATTTAGAATTTTGGGCTGTGGCTTTAATAAAAAAAAGTCCCCATTTATTTGAGTATTTAGTTTATTCCTCCTCGCATATAATAGTACTATTATCGTTTTGATAGTTTAAGATAATATTGATTATTATTTTGTTCAATTTAATAACTACGAATGTTTTACATATACATTTAATCATATTTTATTATTTAATTATAATGTGAAGTTTTAAAAAGTAATTATGATATAACAAGATAGTGAAATATATATGAACGAATGTGTAATACCTATTTAAATTGTTGATAAATAATGATTAAATTCTTATTTCATTAATTTTAACTTTATCTTTATTAAATAAGTAGAAAACTTAGATGCATACTTTTCACCACTGAAATTGTGAAATAACTGTTGCAAACTATTTTTCAAGGGGTACATGTGTTGAAACCGTTTCAGTAACTTTGGGTCTGTTTTTAGGGCGGAACAGTACAAACTAGGAAAAGTATAAGTTTTATTTTTTAAATTACATTGTTGATAAATAATGATTAAATTCTTATTTCATTAATTTTAACTTTATCTTTATTTTTGCTCAACTTTATCTTTATTTAAATAAGTAGAAAACTTAGATACATGCTTTTCACCACTTAAATTGTGAAATAACTGTTGCATACTATTTTTCAAGGGTACATGTGTTGAAGCCGTTTCAGTAACTTTGGGTCCGTTTTTAGGACAGAACAGTACAAACTAGGAAATGTATAAGTTTTATCTTTTAAATAAGGGAAAGTATGTTGTTAAAGAAAAAAAATCAGAAAATATGACAATACTTTTAATATAAATAAAGGCATCGATCTTATTTTTTAATTAACGTGTTAAAATATTAAATGACATTTTTTTGACCAAATCTAAAATGACATTTAAAAAGGAATTAAGAGAATAATGTTAAAAGGATAAACGGTAGATGTACACAAAGGAATCTCACATCTCACCTATCTTGCATGATATTTACGAGTTTTCAACTACTTGAGATTTCCCTCACATCTCACATAATTTGCATGAAAGAAAAATGCATGAAAATTTTAGGTTTTTTCAACTACTTGAGATTCTCATATAATATATATCTATCATTTCTCAAGCTGAAGTGAAATTTGTATGTGCTGGGAAAAATTGTATGTGTTAAGAAACTTCTACGTGTGTTGAAGATAAAGAATACACACAAAACACATTACAAAGAAAGTACTAAATCACAAATTTATGTGATTCTACACTTCTTGTATAACATGCACCATCTCAAAGACAGTGCATCGGTGGACATATCACAATCATTAGATATTCACATCTTTTAAATCAATGGTCTAGATTTAATGATAGTTAAAAGGGTAAATTGGTCAACTTACATTAAAAGAGAGCCCTTAGCCCCTCTCACTCCAATCACTCTTTGCTATTTTTGTTGTACCAATCACAGGCTTGGAGTTGTATGTTTATTTACAAAACCCCTTAGAGCATCCACAATTGGGGATGTTGGTGAGCATCTATCCTATGTGGATTGAGTATCTAAAATTTTTATCATTGGAGAGTCTAGTTGGCAAGTAGAGTATCTAAAATTTTAGCTTCAGCATCCATCTATAGCTCCTGTGTGTTATTGATAAAAAATCATTGTTTCTCTCTCTTCACCATCGTTGATCAACACTGAATCGACCCATGAACAACAGAAACCAACAAACCACAAAACCAACAGAAACCAACAAACCAACAGAACCTCAAGAAACCCAACAATGGTGGAGGTCCGGATGATGAGGGTGAGACGAGAGAGATGAGGAAGGAGAAGGAGATGGTGGTGCAGTGGCGGCGCGTGAGGGGATGGGGATGGTGGAGGTCCGCATGATGAGGCCGAGGGAGATGAGAAAGGAGAAGGAGATGAGAGGAACGAAAGAAGGCTCTGGAGATGGTGGATTTTGGGAATTTAGGGATTTGATTTAGAAAGGGATCATTGGTTACTAATTTTATTTTTATTTGACCAATGTTACCGTTTATAAAAGGAACCCGTTTCAGCATTTTTTTATTTTTGATTGAAATAAAAGGAACCCGTTTCAACATGTTTTTGTTTTTTTGACAGGGTTTCAACCTGTTGAATATTAATAAAAAAAATTCTACATTTTTTAAATATTTAATAATTTTATGCATATTAATTAAAATAATTGATTTAATATTTAAATTTAAATCAAAATTAGGTTCAAATAAAATAATATAAATATGTGGGGTCCATTGTGGGACCTAACAAAAAAAAATAAAATACCATAATTGGAGTAAAAATTAGATGAATGTCTTATGAGTGTCTTATATTTTACGTGGTATTTTAGGCCCACAAAATAGTAACAAGATACTCAATTTTAGACACTTTCATTATGGATGCTCTTATATAAAGGAAGGAATGTGGCCAGAGATGGATTCAGAGAGGGATATACATGGGCCGGTGTACATGTAAATTACGTTGTCTTTCTACTTTTAGCATTATTAACCAGCAGTATGGAATGAAAATCTATAATTGCAGAAGCATGAAATGCAAAAATAAAGAAAGCGCCCAGTCTCAGCAAACAAAAAAAATCTATGTTCAAATTTTTTTTCCAAGAAGTATATATTAAATGTCTCACCTTTTCGAGGATATTGGACACCTTTCAAAGTCATTGAAAATTATCACTCCTTTGAAAGACGAATATAAACTTTTCAAAAGCCAAAAAACAAAATATTGAATCGGTTTTTCTAACGTATACAACATTGCATAGGTTAGACTCACAGCAAAAGTGAAGGAACTGTTTAAAGAACATGAGGATTTAATCTTTGGATTTAACATTTTCTTCCCAAAGCGATGACAAATCATATTTCCTTTGGAGGATACAGATGAACATTCTCCACGAAAACATTTTAAATTTAGAGAAACAGCTGAGAATTTTGTGGCCAAGGTTAAGACCTGTTTTCAAGGGAATGATCGTGGTATCTACTTGTCTTTTCTAGAGAATCTGAGTATGTATAGTTACAAAACAAACTCTATCACTGAGCTTTATCAGAAAGTTGCTGGCCTTTTCAAGGACCATGCAGATCTTTGGGAGGAGTTTGGCACTTTTCTTCCTAATCATATCTCGAGAACCGAATCTACTCCTAATATGGATTTTGGGCGTAACTCATCCTTACAAAACCGGCTTGTAAGGTGAGGGGTGCCTTTTATTTATAAACTCTTTTGTAGTCTTACCTTTAGTCTACGTGAGACTTAGGTTTTTCCCAATATTAATAATCATCAATTATCTACTTTTTTTCCTTTTTAAATAATCACTTTTCTATTTAGTGGAAATAGAGAGATTATATAAATAAAATAAATAGAAAAGTCGATAACTCAAAAAATAAGAAAAAAAAAGGAAATTCAGAATTCTTAAATTATAAGGTTGTACACGTTCGAAAAACCAATATTGAATTTCACTTATATAACAATTTAGTATGTATTAGATCCACTCACTTGAACCAATATTCTAAATTTGAATTATTTTTCTCAACAATTTTTCTCTCAGTTTAAATGTTTAAATTGCTAAGACATCCAAAATTTTACTTTCTTTTCCATCTTTCTAACCGTTTGTCCTTCTTAAAACTTGCCTTTTAAATAGCGAATCTTTTACTCGTTCTCCCCTTGTATATCTTATACCTAGGGGTGGCAAAGTGGGCCTGGCCCGTTGGGCCGGCCCGCCAACCCACCAAAATGGGGCAGGTTGGGTTGGGGTATTGAACCCGCCAACCCACATAACCCGCCCCGCTTGGACCATCAACCCAGGGCGAGGCGGGCGGCGGGCGACCACTTGACCGTTTTTATTATTTATCTATTACAATTTACAAGAAGTTCCACACGGCCCATATAACTCCTGATCTGGAAAAAAAAGGCCCATAATCTCATCAAACAAACAAAAACCGTCCCACTTCCACTAACTAAGCCCGAGAAAATAGAGTACATATGCTATTCAAATAAAAAATAGCTCAACAAATTAAATCACTCTAAAAAAAAATGGTACAAAAAATTATTAGGCTGAAGGATTATATGTTGAGTATTGGGCTTTAATCAAAGGAAAAAACGATTTTTACATATTGAATTTTTATACCCGGCAACAAAAAGGCCAAAATGTAATTTTTTTATGTTGGGTGCATCGGTTGGCCACCCGCCATTAGGCGGGGTGGGCCAAAAAGTTGAACCCGCCACCCATGGCGGGCCAGCCCGCCCCGCCCCGCTTTTTGGCAGGCTAAAATGGGTTGGGGCGGGTTGGCCCGCTTTGCCTTCCCTACTTATACCCCCACTTTGAACCCACAACTTCGACCCTTATGCCTACATATCTCCCAAAAGACGATAATGATTGCGACAAAATGCACAAATCTCAAGTTATGGAAAGTTTGAGTTGCACCATTTGGAGCTTCATTATCACATTCCCAACGCTTTCAACTTTCATTTTGTTACCAATTCCTAACATGAAATAACCAAAGTCTCCAATAGTTATCAAGATGTTAAGCTGTTAGGATAGGGAGAAAGTATGTTTTGCGAAATTGAATTTCATTTCTCATTGATACACACTTATATGGATTACAAACAGCTAAGAGTCTTATTAACCAACTAACCAATTATTAACAAACTCTCAACTAACTCTTAACAGTAAGCTACAATGGACTATTTACAGAATGGCCCAACAGCTGGCCCAAATGCTATTAACACCTCCTATGTAAACAGACACACCAAACATAAGCATCCCTTAATCTTAACAAATATGCATTAACAAACCAAAACCCATCACCTACTCTCACTTACAACCTCGTTAATCATTGATAAGTATGTGTCATCATCTTTAATGCTCTTGACTATCACGTGCATGGAGGGCACTGCGACAAGAGGCGATCGAGAGATGGAATAAAATTGATGAAATTAAGAATTGCCATCGGTTTTTATTTAAAAAAAAACTAGTGCGTATACCTGTGTGATGCACGACGCGCAAATGATAGTCTATGACGGTCACAATTCATCAGCTAAATTCAAAGGAAATATTGTGATTTACAACCCAAAATCTTTTTGTAAAAGTTGAATGAATGTAATGTTAAAAAAGAAAATTTAGTTAACATTGTTGCTGCTCATTCACTTTTATCACTATATATATGAGAGCGGCAAATGACACATCATTTCATGGTCCGCCAAGCCTTCAAGTCTATAAAGTGACGATAATTTGTAACTAATTAGCACGACTGGAGAATCCTTTGGCAATATATGTCGTTACAGCAGCTACCCCTAACGTTGCCTTAACCCTTTTGCAATGCTGAAAGGAAAAATAATCAAAAGAAAATTCCATTAAATAAAAACAGAAACAACAACTTGAAAAGCTCTTTATGTGGCTACTAATGCAACACATGAAGCTGAAATACACATGAAGGTGATTCAAATTCATGAACATCTAAATAGCCAAACCAAACTTATAGAAGAATACAAAAAGTGAGATATCTTTGAGGTGTCCCTGAATAAAAGAAACGATCAAAGTAATAATTATTAGCAGTCCTTTAAAAAAGTTTGAAGATGCAGATTTAGCATCATAGAAATATCGATAATTAAATCCTTATTATAGTATATTAATGTATTTAATATAACACAAACAATTGTAGATTTATAGCACAAATCTTTCATCCATGCAAAGAAAATTGAATTTTCAAGTAATTGTAACTTCAGCAACAGCTATTTATAAAGTAACAGTTATTTCAACTTTACCATATAAACATGAGACAGAACACTGAAATTCAGTGCAGTGATGCTATATGTGAAAGGACTTGCCCTATATATCTCACTTCAACATTACGTTTATAAAACATGATAATTTCGTGCCGATATCCAAATAGCAAGTTAGTGCACAATATAAGACAAATTGCATCATTAAGAAAGGATATTAAGAAGTGACATAATATAACACATAAGATGTAACTTACCTATTTTAAATTCTAGAATATTTTTTTGTAAACAACATTTGAAGTTATATTAGTGTCATCACCTTCATCATCAATGATAAAAATCTTTAAACCACTATGTGAGATGACTCTGGAAATAGCTACATATAGCTATCCATGTGTAAAAACAGATTGTGGAAGGTAGATATCAACATGTTTAAGAGATTGTCCTTCACTTTTATTTATCATCATGGCAAAAGAAAGAGTAATTGGAAACTGTTTGTGTTGAAATTTAAAAAGAATTCTGATATCAGAGGGAGTTAGTGACAACCTCGGAATGAAAACCTTTTGGCCAATATTGCTTCCCGAAAATTGTTATTTATATATGTTTACATAGTTTTTACCGTGAGATTATTATCCTCTGCAGATTTTTTAGTTATCCGCACAGTCTCATCATCATTGCTAGAAGCCTATAGATCACAAAATAGATACTTTAAATTTCTATCGTTAATTTCATTTAAGTTTTTAGGATTATAACTAACGGTATCTTGTCAGATTTATTGAAATGGGAATTGAAAAGAATGACCTTTATGTTGTCTGCAAATTCAGGTGAATCAACATTCTGCATATCTGTGTCCTCATCGTCCTGTTAGTAATTAAATACATAAAGAAACCATTATACAATGAGCACGTTAAATTTAACGTCATGTCTTAGTTAAATGAAAAAAAAAATAGTCTTGATATCTTACTTTGATATCATGTTGTTTTTTGAATTCCGTAAACAAAATCACATCAGACGATGCTCTTTTCGCTGTATAAGTTTGCCAATTGTTGTTAATGTTCTTCTTAGTTATGTCAATCTTGAACAATATATCTTTATCCAATAACTTATCAAAGTCTTTCGGCCATGAAAACAAATCACTTCCTTGTAGAAGACAAAATATAAGTAAATACTTGATTGGAGTTTATATGACGATTAAGCATTATCTCAAAATAAAAACACAATATTTTAAAAACCTTATCAGTAGACTTCAGAAGTTTGGAAATAGAATCAACCAAATATTGGGTAGCTTGTCGTTCGAACAAAGTAAAATAAGTAGATCTAGTTAAGTCAATCACTTGAGTATGAATTTTGTAGCTGTAAAAAAAATCGCCACAATTAAGTTCTAGTAAATGCAACTTACATGAAAGTAAGCACAAAAAATAGAAAAATATACCACCGAGCTGATGGAACCATTTTTTCACATTTGCCATAGTGGTACAATATTCCCACAAGCTTGGTAACCCTTGTTGAACATGTGATAGACGCTTCATAGTACCAGCCCTTGGCCATGTCAAAATCCATTATTTTAGCAATCACAATAGAAACACCAACCTACAGCGTACACAAATATATGTGTAAATTTAAATATTTACTGATGCTATATTTTAAAACCCAAGTAACCAATTTCCATACCTTATTCGTGTTAATGACATCTAAAATAGTCATTCTCTTTGTTTGAAGAAACTCATCACCCATACACATAGAGGTTTGACCAGACACATAACTTACTACTTGTATGAGAGAAGTATCTCCAGTCTCCAACCTGTAGTTGGAGACAAAGAACGAAACATTCATTTCATAAACTATAGACTATCAATATATGAACCTATACATAATGTGAGAAAAGAATACACTTACTGCTCTTAATTTGTATTGCGTAAATTCGTTGAAACTTTCATTTATGAAAACCTTTGTAGCATCAAAAGCATTTGAAATCCCAATCTTTCCTGAACCCATAGATTTCAGAACAATAAAAGTATTTGTGTTAGTAAAATTTGAATGAATTTGAAAGACTATTCAACATAACAACATACCACTGAAGATTTTTATTTTGCATAATTGCAAAATGACAATAACCAAACCATTAGGATCATGATCCATAAGATATTTGTCGAAATCTTTTGCATAATTTCCCCACAGAGTACAATCTAACATATTCCCCCTGCAATTTTATTTAAAATAATATGTTAAAATAATGTATACATGGAACATTACACTCAATGATTCAATATAAAATTTAGAATTTATAACAGGCTGCATACTGTAAATCCTGAATCACAATGTCCATAAATATGCTCTTGATCCCATTTTTTTCATTCTCCTTCAAATCATATTTTTCAACATGTCCAATAACATCTGCCATAATATTTTTTTTTCATAACTATGGTTAAAAGCCAATTTATTCTATTTAATTTGTAAACTAAATACCTCATGAAATGAAATGCCTCTAAATTTTAAATAAATTGACCTATTAGGTAAGTTTCATTTAGGCCAATGCTGATTTCAGGAAATGAAACAAACTTTAAATATTTTCTGGGATGGCCCCAGCATCGATCTTCATACACATTGTGGTTCTCATGAACATAAGATTCCATTTATGATCAGTAACTTTGAACATAGGATCATTTTGGGCAACCAACAAATTCTAGATAACATAGCAGGGCCCTTCTTGCAGATTGCTTTTAAATGTGTCAAAGAGATTTGGTTTTACTGAAGC
The DNA here is from genome assembly GCA_037113605.1 of Calophaca sinica. NCBI lineage: Eukaryota > Viridiplantae > Streptophyta > Magnoliopsida > Fabales > Fabaceae > Calophaca > Calophaca sinica. The sequence continues at coordinate 126,601,388 of CM073732.1, forward strand.
TTGAATCTTAGAAGACTACCAAAGATCATATCGTACAATGTAAGGTTCATATGAGATCTGAGCATTGAAAAATACAACAAAAAAAATCATTTTTTTATCAAGGAAGACAATTTCCAACGATCTGATGATATTGGAATTAAATCTGTCAGTAACTTTCCACAGTTAGAAAATATATTTGATTAGTAATGATTAGTAAATATTAATTTGATTAGAAAATATAGAAGTAAACTTAGTTCGGATTTGATTAGAAAATATAGAAGTATATTTAAAGACTTATAATTGTACTTCTATATTTCGTCAAACAAAATTTAATAAAAAAAGGAAAAATTGTATAAAAAATCGTATCCAATGTTCTAATCCAAAAAATAATCATAACTTATTTTTTCTAATCTCTTCTTTCTTTACTTTCTTTTTTTCTTTCTTTCTTTCTCGTATCCAATGATCTAATCCATAAAATTATCTCTTTCTTTCTTTAAAAATCTTCTTAAAATATATTTTTTCCTACCTTATTTTTTGAAAGATATGTCTTTTTTTAGAGAATAAAATTTTCTCTCTTTCTTTATCACAATTCTGGTCTTCATCTTCCTACAGATATATTTTTTCTTACCATATTTTTTGAAAGATATAAGTCTTCTTTTATAGAGAATAAAAGTTTTTATAAAAAAACCGTAGGAGGGAATAATTGTGGATCAATTTCCGATTGACTTAACTGGATCTACTTATTTTTGGCGGACCAATCGTGGATTAGATCTGATTATATAATTTGAGGTTAAAATTCAAAAATTCTATAGAATCATGGACTCTTACACTATATAATAACAATTAACAACTACCTTTTGTAAAGTGTAAGAGGGAAAAGATGAACCCACCGAATAGTTGGTATTTTAATAGATTGTTACGTGATATTTTCAGAATTTATAATCTTATCTATAAAATAGATAAATTTATAATATAGATCACTTGGATATCATAAAATTAATTATATGTATATTTATTTGCAGAAATTATTACTTGACATATTTCGATTGATTGGATATTAAATTAAATTAATTTTTTCTGAATATTATTATGTTTTGGTGGACTAATGGTGTTTAAGTGGGAAAATTTGGAGGGAAAACTACCCCATAATTTACCAACTTTATATATAAGATAATTGAAAAAACTTATTTATTTCAAAAATTGGTCCTTAAAAAGATTTGGGTTTAGGAGTCTAATTATATATAGAGAATGGAGAAAACTTAATTGTAATTTAGCTCTAATACACCAATGTAAAAATGGTTACCTTTAGCTAATTGTGTAAACTAATAATAAACTTTAAAATGTTTATTTTACCTCTTAAAATTAAATAAAGTAAAAAAAAAGATGGATTAAAATGAATACAATTATTTATGAAGAGAATAAAATTATTATTTTTTTGAAGAATTATTTTCACTTGAGAGAAATTAATCTTGCTCCTATACATATCTTTTGGTACAACTAGAATTCAAAGTTACATAGTTCTGATTTGATAAAGCATTTTTATTTTTTAAAATTAATATAATAGTTAAAGAGTTAGGATTAATATGATTTTACGACTCAAGTATCCTAAAAGGGGAGGGATCAAGTTATTCAAAGAGTAACTATTGTCTGAGTTACTCTGGTTAATATCTCTGTGTAGACACCAAGTTCCATCAATTGAACTGTTGAATATCGTCATATTATGTTAATGATCATGCATACCAAATTTTAGATAAATTGGACATCCGTAACTATGCAATCATATGGTCAACATTTTACTTGTAAATTAGAATGCATAATATACGTTGAATTAAAGTGATTTAATGAAGTATCAAATATTTTTAAAATTAGTATCAATTTGACTGAATAAGAACTTTTAATTTCATTGTCTGATTGATGGAATTTGATGTCTATAGAGAGATATTGACCGGAGTAACTCAGACAAGAGTTACTTCTGGAGTAACTTAATCCCTCCCCATCCTAAAAAATGATATTAACAATCTGTCGCAGGCTCGCAACTATAAATTAATATAATAGAATTAGAGATTATTGGACCACCGAATTATCACTACTCAGATGTCCTAAATAAATTATGGAATTAAGAAGCTATCATGACTAAATTAATTTCCTTTTAGATAAAATAAATTTATTTTTCTATTTATAAATTTTTTAAATTAATATAATCATATAATTAAATAACTATTTTTATGCAAAAAATTGGTAGCTATAGAAAAGACACTGCCAAAACTATCAGACATGACAGTAATATTAACCATAACACAACGTCTTTGCATTGATATAACATATGATTTATTGATTTGGTGTGCCAACTTTGTTTGAAACAAATATTGTCTTATCATGGGATTTTGACTTAAAATCAAAACGAGGAACCTCAACACGATGAGTCTCAAAATGAGGAACCTCAGCATTCAGAGGTCCCTACTGCTGCACCAGGAGCAGGGAAACCATTTCCTGGAGGACCTTATGATAGGTCGCTCCTTAGATCATTTGAGCACCAGGTTGCCTATCAGTTATGGCATGGCCAAGTAATAAATTGTTTGTTGTTTGAATTTGATTCATTGTTTACCTTTTTACTATTTAATAATGATCATGACAAAGTTTATATGTGTGTAGGATCATGTTCCCCTTAAGATGGATGCTCATGGTAAAAAATTGAAGGATTGGCTGAAGCATCGTGTGCCGCTACCTCCTGTAGTACAAGCAGTGGTTACTAGATGTGGCCTTACATCTTTGATGTATTGTAGCTATACAATGGTGGATAGGTCATTGTTGACTGCGTTTGCTGAGAGGTGGCATCAGGAGACGTGCTCCTTCCACATGCCCTTTGGAGAGGTGATCATCACGCTGGATGATGTCTCGTGCATACTGGGCATACCTATCACAGGTGCCTTCTACATACCCCCGGTGATGGATGTCGACATTGCGATATCTTATATGCAGTCATTATTGGGGGTATCATAAGCAAAGGCATCCGCGGAGGTCAACGCTCAGAGAGACGCTCATATGAGCATGAGGTGGAACACCCATCATACTATATTACGCTAGCTCACTGGCACAAGGTAAGCCATGTGTGGTTCTAATTTTGCAACCACAAGAAGATTTATCAGTACCTACATTGTTCACTATGCTGTATTCATTAGCAATATATTGTAGTGCAGACTTTGATACAAATCCCTACAATCTGATAAACATATGAGTGTTGTGTCTATGCTCCAGTACGTTTATGCTTCTCTCATATGATATCTTATGCAATCTGATATCTTATATGCAGTCATTGCTGGGGGTATCATAAGCGAAGGCATCCGCAGAGGTCAACGCTCAGAGAGGCGCTCATATGAGCATGAGATGGAACACCCATCATACTATATTGTGCCAGCTCACTGGCACAAGGTAAGCCATGTGTGGTTCTAATTTTGCAACGGCAAGAAGATTTATCAGTACCTACATTATTCACTCTGTTGTACTCATTAGCAATATATTGTAGTGCGGACCTTGATACGAATCCTTGCAATCTGATAAACATATGAGTATTGTGTCTGTGCTCCAGTACGTTTATGCTTCTCTCATATGATGCCTTTATCTCATTGTGTTGTAGTGTAAGCATATTGTTCATGGCCTTCCAACAACTACACATGTCACCCCTGCTGTCTTGCAACAACTTCTTCAATCTCCATTGTTGAGACTCAACCCTATTAAAAAACAAAAAATAATCACATCAGATTTAATGCCATATTATATTTTCATTAAAGCAAGTATACAAATTAGTTTGAGCATACCTATTTGTTGTTGTATTCCCTAAGTGCATCAGTTGGACAACCCATGTCGTAACAAACTTTTCCTTGTGAGGATTCAACCATGTATTCTTCACATACTTGATAAAAATAGGAAATTATGAACATACACATTCAAAAACCCTCAACTGCTGCTCATACTCAACCTCGTCACTAGAATGAACAACACCATTCCATGCATCCGACACTGCCTCATGTTTGTCGTTACGAAAAACCAACTTCTTGCATTTTGCATACACATTTTTAGCTATGTGAAATTGACACCAAAAATTAGATGAGGTTGGAAAAACATTTGCAACCACATTCATCAAAGCAAGATCTCTGTCGGTTAGAATAACTTGAGGCATTGATTCGTCACTCACAATCAGCCCTCTTAACTTCTGTAGTGCCCAAGCAAAGTTATCCTCCATCTCAGAATCCAGATAGGCAAATGCCACTGAGTATGTAAGTTCTGTTGAAGTCACACCAACAATTTCAAGTAGTGGCAGCCGATATCTATTGGTCTTGTAGGTGCTGTCAATGACCAAGACAATGTGAAATGTATTCAACAAATTGATGGCATCTGGATGTGTCCAATAAATATCTCTCACAATGTCGGAATCTTGATGTCTTCTATACCAGAACACATATTGATCACGTTGTATTAAGTTTATCAAATGTTGCATTTATGTCCTGTGACCTTTCTGAGATGATCGATACCTTTGCCGCTCATAATAAACTTGGCTGATGGTAATTAAATTTTCATTATTCCACTTTTTTAAAGTGAGTAGAATGTTTGTCGGCTTCACATTGTGTAGAAGTATAGAGTATCTGTTAGTTTATACCGTTAGGTAGTTATGAGTGAGTTTGTTATGTGTGAATTTGTTGTGAGTTAGTTATATGTTAGTTATTTCAGTTACAGTCTTGCAGTTCTCTTGAGGTAGAGGCTTGTATGTATATATAGGAAGCTTCACCCTTGTAGCAATTCAATTCAATTCAATACATGAAAGAAGTTATTCAGTATTATTCAATTTTACATGGTATCTAGAGCTGAAATCCTGGAGAAAATCGTGTTTCCGTGAAGATGGTGAATTCTGAAAAAGTTGTTTCTGAAAAATCTGCAGCATCAAGTGCAACATCAAGTGGCAGTGATATTGATGAACCTACAAAGGATTCATCGAAGGGTTCATCCAACCAGATTGATGTTCCATCACCCTTATACCTTCATCCCTCTGATCATCCGGGCCAAGTTTTTGTCAGCAAGCCTTTGAATGATGCAAATTATGGAGAGTGGGTTATTGCCATGAGTAATGCACTTTGTGCCAAAAACAAGATTGGGTTCGTGGATGGATCCATTACCATTCCTAAGCCTGATTCTTCAAATCTTGCTCACTGGATGAGGTGTAATGCAATGGTGAAAGGGTGGCTCAAGAGTGGAATGAACAAAGAGACTCAAACCAGTGTGAGATATGCAAATACTGCTTAAGAAATGTGGAATGATATTGCAAAAAGATTTGCCAAGGTTAGTTCCCCTCGTGCATATGAATTAAAGCGCGCCATAGCACTTCTTAGCCAAGAAAAACTTTTTGTTGCTACATATTTCACCAAATTGAAAACGCTATGGGATAAAGTTCACTCAATTTCTCCCTGGCCCAAATGTACGTGTGGCACATGTGAATGCAACATTCAGAAAGAATTGTCCCAGGTAAGCGAAAAAGAGTAACTCTATGATTTCCTCATGGGTCTTATTGATGTATTCAACACTATCAAGACACAGATTCTTAGCATGGCCTCCACTTTTAGCCTTGGCCAAGCCTATCATCTTGTTGTAGAGGATGAACGACAAAGAATTGTTTCGGCTCTGCATAAACCAACTGTGGAAAACACAACTTTTCAAACCCAAAACGCTCGTTACTCTGAAGAAAATCGCAAAAATGATAAGAGGCCAAAGTGTAACCGTTGTGGCAAATTGGGACATGTTCAAGAAGGATGTTGGGAGATCATTGGCTACCCATAGGATTGGAGAAAGCTAAACAAAGATAATTGGAAAGATAAGAAAGACAAGGCTTCTTGGAACAATAAGAGGCCAGAATTCAAAGCTGCTCAGGCTAATGTTGGAAGCAAAGATAGTCCCATTCCAGGCTTGAATATGCAGCAGTTTGAGAAGTTGATGCAGCATTTGAAATCTGCTCAAGAAGGTGCATCAGGAACAAATCAAGGCAAGGCTACTGCAAACATGGCAGGTAACTCTAATTTTGGTAAACCTTGGATTGTAGATTCTGGATCTAGTGAACACATTGCTTGTGATGCTGATTTGCTTGAAGAGATAGTCATATCTCATCAGTAATCAATGCATATACTCGATGGCACAAAGGTGCCAGTAAAGGGTCTAGGCAAATCAAAGTTACCAAATGGCATACAACTTGATAATGTTCTGTATGTCCCTGATTTCAAATGAAATTTAATTTCAGTTGGTAAACTAACTAGAGAGCACAATTGCTCTGTGACCTTCACTGCTGACTCCTGTATTGTGCAGGACTCACATTTGAGGACTCGGATTGGGAGGTATAAGCACCAAGAGGGCATATACCTTATTGATAATTTTTATAAAGATATTGTCAAACTTACTGCCATGGTAGTTAGTAGTTCTAAAAGCCATTTGTGGCATGCTAGATTGGGACATGCTTCTGATGATAAAATTGTAAGCATAGGATTAGACATTGACAGCAAAATAAAATTGCCATGTTGTGATTCTTGTATGAAGGCAAAGCAAACTAGACTTCCTTTTCCTTCAAGTTCAATAAAAACAGAATCTTGCTTTGATCTCATACATTGTGATATATGGGGCCCATATAAAACTAGCTCATTAACTGGAGCACAACTATAGTAGATGATTATAGTAGAGGTATTGGGTATATCTAATGAAATATAAATCTAAAGTTGATCATCTTTTACCTATGTTTATTTGTATGATTGAAACTCAGTTTGGGAAAAGAATTAAAAATGTTAGATCCGACAATGGATTAGAGTTTACTTATAAGCATATGCAGAAATTTTATATTGATAAGGGCATCTTGATGGAACTAAGTTGCACTTACATACCACATCAGAATGGTGTGGTGGAACGCAGACACAGACACATACTTGAGACTGCTCAAGCTTTGAGGCTCCATGCTGGCCTACCTCTGCAGTTTTTTGGGGGGGGGGGGAATGTGTCCTCACTGCAGTTCACATCATAAACAAGCTGCCTTCAAAGGTTATTAAAGGTAAGACTCCCTATGAAATGATATATAACAAGAAACCTGATTACACTCATTTGAAGGTATTTGGATGTTCTGCCTATGCCTCGAAACATAAAAGGGAAGGTAAATTTGATGAAAGGGGGAGTCCTTGTATTTTTATAGGGTATCTTTCAAAACAAAAAGGATACAAAGTCTATGATATTGCCTCCAAAGAGACTTATGTTTCCAGAGATGTTGTGTTTCTTAAGGAAGAATTCCCATATAAGAAAATTGAGAATAAGGTTAATCAAAAGGCTCAATTGACTCACTGGGATACTTCACAAGAAACTGAAATTGAGTGCCTCACTGATTTTACTATTGAGGCAGCAGCTCCTAATGAGTGCCTCACTGAAATCACCACTGATGCAGAAGTCCAAAATGGTGAGAACAGAGATAACTTAGGCAATAATGATGGAAATGACTTGATTAATACCAGTCTTGCAGAATCCAGGAGCACCAGAATTAGACAATTGCCTAATTACTTAAAGGATTATGAAGTGGAATTGCCACCTTCTATAGATCCAGATTATGCTTTAGCTAATTCTGAACTTTATCCTTTGTCAAATTATATTGCTTATAATAAGTTTTCATCTGCTCACATGACTTTCTTATCGGCCATCTCATCACAAGATGAGCCAAGAACTTTCTCACAAGCAGTGAAGCATAAACATTAGGGAGATGCTATGCAAAGTGAGATACAGGCTTTGGAAGATAATGAAACTTGGACCATAGTAGATCTACCTCAAGGCAGACAAGCAGTGGACTCAAAATGGATTTACAAAATCAAATACCAACCAAATGGCAAGGTGGAAAGATACAAATCCAGGCTTATGGCTCGAGGGTTTACACAAGTTGAAGGTGAAGATTTTCATGAGACTTTTGCACCAGTTGCAAAACTGGTTACTGTCAGAACTTTACTCACCATTGCAGCAGCTAGATGATGGATTGTTCATCAATTAGATGTGAACAATGCCTTCCTTCATGGAGATTTGAAGGAAGAAATTTACATGAAGATACCTCAAGGATTTTCAAAGAAAGGAGATCAAAGAGTGTGCAAACTGAAGAAATCCCTCTATGGATTGAAACAAGCCTCAAGGAATTGGTATAAGAAATTCACTCAAGCTTTACGGGAAATGGGATTCAAACAATCAAGGCAGACCACTCACTCTTCATTTTTAATCAGAGAGGAATGTTTCTAGCTGCCCTCATATATGTTGATGATGTGATCTTAACTAGAGACAATCCAAGTCTTATGCAGCGAGTAAAGAAAAACTTGGATAATCGGTTCAGCATCAAAGACTTAGGAACATTGAAATACTTTATAGGAATTGAAGTGGCAAGGTCATCCAAAGGGATCATGCTTAATCAGAGGAAGTATGCTATTGACATCCTAAGTGAAACCAAAATGCAGAATTGCAAACCATGCAATTTTCCCATGGAACAGAATTGCAAGCTCAAACCAAACAGCAGTGAACTTGATGTGGATGCTACTTGATACAGAAGGATTCTGGGGCGCTTATTGTACCTTACAGTAACCAGACCAGACATTACATATGTTGTCAACACTCTTTGTCAGTATATGACAGCGCCAAAGCAAGCTCATATGGATGCTCTTAAAAGAGTGTTAAGATACATCAAGGCAACACTGGGTCAAGGAACACTTCTGCCAAGGGAAAATAACTAGCAGTTAGAAGGATATTGTGATGCTGACTGGGGAGGATGTCCTCTCACTAGAAGATCTTGTACAGGATATCTAATCACACTTGGAGGAGCTCCTATTTAGTGGAAAACTAAAAGGCAACCTGTTATAGCCAAGTCTTCTGCAGAAGCAGAATATAGATCGATGGCAGCGACTATCAGTGAAGTTATTTGGCTTAGATGGCTATTAAAGGAACTGATAATCACTCAAGAAGGGCATACTCGCATGTTCTGTGACAATCAAGTAATTCTTCACATAGCTGCAAATCTGGTTTTCCATGAAAGAACGAAACATGTTGAGATGGATTGTTGTTTTGTTCGAGAAAGAGTTCAAACAACTGAAATTAAACCTCTCAAAATTGACAGTAAAGATCAAATTGCGGATATGCTCACTAAACCATTGGGCAAGGACAGATTGAATCTTCTTTTGGGCAAGTTGGCCATTGTAAATCTACACTTGCCAACTTGAGGGGGAGTGTAGAAGTATAGAGTATCTGTTAGTTTATACCGTTAGGTAGTTATTTCAGTTACAGTCTTGCAGTTCTCTTAAGGTAGAGGCTTGTATATATATAGCAAGCTTCACCCTTGTATCAATTCAATTCAATAATGAAAGAAGTTATTCGGTATTATTCAATTCTACACATTGTTGGTTATCATATCATGAACAAGTTCTTTCTCATTTTCCCTTAAACAACCAACATATGAATGCCCAACCAATGTTTCGGCTAACTGATGGTTGTGAATTCCACATTTCACTATAAGTATCCATCCTTCACCAGTTGACAAAGTTCTTCCTATAAGCGTGAACAGACACTCACACTTTCAAGAAACATAATTTAATTCCCTTCAGATGATACCAGCCCGATGCGAACACGAAACAGCCACCGGACCCATCTAATCACCCTTTTTTCCAGGTGAGGGATGTGTGATTTAAACTAAAATTATTAGGCAAAATTACTCTCGCGGTCCTTTAAGTTAATTAAAAATTTTGATTTCGTCCTTTATGTTTTTTCCCCCACTGAGGTCCTTTAAGTTTTGATTTCATGGTTAATACACTAGATTTTAGGGTTCATATGAATATGGAGAAGGCGATTTCGATGAAGGAAAAGAAAAAGCTGTAGCGAAGGAAAATTAGGGTTCTTCTTGTTGCGAGGTAAGTTCGTTCTCTTCTGCGATTGGTTTCTGGAAATTTGTGGTGTGGATTGTTTTGTGTGTTGTCTTTATTTGGGATTTATTTGTAATTGGTATTCCCTTTTTTTGGATGCATGTGGGTTTAATCGGTTTCAATGTGTAGTTTTCTGTTTTCTTTTCTGTATTTTATTGTGTTTTTTGGAGTTTCTGCAATTATGTGTTGATATGTGGGGTATAGGGTTGTGGTCCACACTTATTTTACTGTTTTTGCGATTTCCATGTGGGGTTTAGGGTTTTTTAATGTTTATTGATGTTATTTTAAAGTTTGTGGCTGATGCAACTTCATTGTAACAGAACTGGACGAATTTTATGTTGACATCCATCATTGTGGGCACTTTGTGGACCAAAGTATGACCACCTATAAAGGGGAAGTGTCAAATTGGAAGTGTGATGCTGATAGGTGGTCTTATTTTGAGATTTTTGACATTGTGAAGGAAATGGGCTACCCTGAAGTTGTTAGCATTTGGTATAAGGTTAATGGGGTGATGAAGTTATTGGAAAATGACAAAGGGGCTATGGAAATGGTTTCCTGGGCAAAGTCTAATGGGAATGTGCATATGTATCTGGTCCAGCCAGTGTCCCAACCCGAAGAGATTGTACCTTTATGTGATGGAGTGGTTGCTGAGGACCAAACTGTGGGTGGGGCCCAAGATAATCAGGCCCAATTTGGGATTGAGGCCCAAGTTGAAGGTGAGGCCCAAAATAATGAGGCCCAAACTGATTTGGATGCTGAACATGGTGAGGCCCAAGTTGATGCTGATGCCCAAACTGATTTTGAGGCCCAAGTTGATGGTGCCTAAGATGGGAGTGAAAGTGAGGATAGTGCTCTGAATGTTAGATTTGGAGACTCAGATGACGAAGTTGATATGAATGATGGTTTTGGTGATGTACAACAAGAGGGTGTTGGAAAGGGTGATGAGCAATCGGGGGGTGTGGCTGTTCAGACAAAAAAGAGAAGTAGAAAGAGGAAGCATACAAAGAAGAAGAAAGCATCAACTAGTAAAAAGAAGAAAGCATTAAGTAAAAAGAGAGGGAGGCCTAAAAAAACAATTCAGGATAATAACACAAATCCAATGAATTTGGAGGAGTATAAGTCAAGTGATCCAGACTCGCTTAATGTTGGGAATAAGAGCAACAAGAAGGGGACTATAGACTGGGGACTTTCTGATGAAGATTACAATACAGAAGAGTTGGAGACTAATGATTCTGAACAATCAAGTGATGAAGAGGGCACTAAAGATAAGTTTCCATCATTTTTGATGCCTAAGAAGATGGATGATTTCAAGTGTGTCTTGGGTTCCCTGTTCTCAACCAGTCAGAAATTTAAAGATGCTATCACAACTTATGCGATTCATAATGGCAAAGATCTTAGGTTCATCAAGAATGACAAAACAAGAGTAAGAGTTGGATGCAAGAAAGGATGTGATTGGGTTGCTCTTTGTGTCAAGCTGCCTAATAAAGATACATGGCAGTTGAGAAAGTTGATTGACACACACTCATGTAATAGAGAGTATAGAGTAAAGTTTATGAGTTCAAGTTAGCTACGGAAGAAATTGTTCTCCACTGTAAGGGAGAATCCTAAGATTAAACTTACAGATATTTGTAGTAAGGCTCATGAGAAATGGAATACTGGAGTAAGTAAGAGGAAAGCATATAGGGCTAGAAGGTCTACAATTGATCTAGTTGATGGATCATTCAAATAGAAATATAGAAGGTTGTATGATTACTGTCATGAAGTCATTAGATCAAATCCAAACAGCACTGTTAAGTTAACTGTGCAAGCTACTGAGATTTTGGAAAACAGTGTGGAGGAACAGTATGTTCATAGGCCATTGTTACCAACTTTCCAGAGACTTTATATGTGTCTTGATGGATGTAGACAAAGTTTTTTAAAATGTAGACCAATCATTGGATGGGTGTTTTCTGAAGGGTTATTATGGGGGTCAGATTCTTGCAGCAGTGGGTAGAGACCTCAATGATCAAATGCTGCCAATAGCTTTGGTCGTGGTTGAAGGGGAGACTAGGGACTCATGGTCTTGGTTTCTTCAATTGTTGGTGAATGACCTTGGTGGTCAGCAAGCCTGCAAATCTTACACTTTCATGTCTGATCAACAAAAGGTTAGTTTTACAACTTGTTTAAGCATTTTAGTATGTTTCACTTTGGTCCTTTATGTTTTTAGTATGTTTTATTTTGGTCCTCTATATTTTTAGTATGTTTCAATTTGGTCCTTTAAGTTATAATAATTGTTCTTCTTTGACCTGATAGGGACTGTTACCTGCTATGGATGAACTTCTTCCTGGGGTTGAACAGAGGTTTTGTGTAAGACACCTCTACAACAACTTCAGGAAAAAACATCCAGGAAAAATGTTAAAGAAGATGATGTGGAAGGCTGCCAAATCAAGATATCCCCAAGCATGGGAGAGAGAGATGAGGGAAATGAGGAAAGTAAATGAACAGGCCTATAAGGACCTGATGAAGATTCCACCAAGATACTGGAGCAAGTCAAGATTCACATTTAACTCCAAATGTGATGTCTTGGTCAACAACATGTCAAAGACATTCAATAGTGTGATCGTTGGACCGAGACAAAAGCCTATCGTGACAATGCTTGAGGAAATCCGAGGGTATTTAATGGATAGATGGGCAACAAATAGAAAGAAGATAGAAACTTACAATGGATCTGTTTTGCCCAAGATTAAGAAAAGGTTGGAGAAGGAGCAGGAAATGTTAAAGTTTTGGTTGTGTAGGTAAGCAATTTAGTTACTTTAAGACTTCCATTTTTTTAGGTTTGCATTATAGTAACTAACTTGCCATGTTTGTGTTCAAACAAGGTTTACTGGGGATCAAATATTTGAGGTGAGGCACATCAATCAAGCTAGAGAGAAATTTGTTCTAAATCTGGTCCAGAAGGAGTGTTCATGTAGGAGATGGATGCTCACTGAAATTTCATGTTGTCGTGGTGTTACATGCTGCAACAGCTTGAACCAAGATCCTGAAGAAATCATTCCTGCATACTATAGAAGAGAGGCATATGAAGCTTGTTATCAGCCTATAAGTTATCCCACAAATGGACAAAACCTATGTCCAGAAACCCCCTACCCTGATATCCTACCCCCTCCACTAAGAAGGCCTCTAGGGAGACCAAGGAGATCAAGGAAGATGGATGCAAATGAAAAGAAAAAAGACTCAACACTGGTTAGCAGAAAGGGGCTGCCAAATAGGGGCAGCAAATGCAAACAATCGGGCCATAATAAGGCCTCCTGCAAGGGCCCACCCCAATCTACCCCATCCCAAGCTGTTTCATCAAATGCTACAACATCCCAAGCTGCAACATCTCAGCCTGCCCCATCACAACAACTTCCATCTTAACCGGTTCAGTCTCAACCGATTCCATCTCAGCCAATTTTGTCTGCATCACAGAAATTTGCATCACAAAATGCTGCCACACAGAAGTCTGCATCACAGAAGGGTAAACCACAGAAGGCTGCTGCATCACAGAAGGGTAAATCACAGAAGAATGCATCACAGAAAGTTGCATCCCAAATTTCTGCATCACAGAAGTCTGCACCACAGAAGGCTCAATCAAGCAACACATTTAGGCCAAAGTTGACAACAAGGAGGACAACATCTTAAGCCATTTCTGTTTAGATTTATATTTTGCTTAGGCCACCAGTTTAGGCCATTTATTTTGTTTTGCTTAGGCCAGCAGCTTGTATATGCTTAGGCCATTTTTTGTGAATGGCATGCTTAGGCCATTTCTGTTGACAGATTCATGGAATGTATAACTTTATTGACAATGTTACATTTGGAATGAATCAAATGACCTGTTCAGTGTTTAATTTGTGGCTGTTGAATGTTTACATTTCTGTTCAATGATTTGGAATGAAAGAATTTGGTTTGGAATCATTCCACAAACTTGCACAAAGTTGAAATGTTACAAAATTAAAATGAGTAAATGACAATTCCACAAACTTGCACAAAGTTGCAAAATTACAAAAAGAGTAAATGACAATTCCACAAAGTTGCATTAAAATGAGTACATTACATTCCACAAACTTCTGATACAATCCCTAAACTTGGATTACATTCCACAAACCTAAACATAAACTTCGATTACATTCCACAAACCTAAGCATGGTCCATCAGTTGAAGCACCTTTTGACAGCTTGTCCTTCATACTTTTGTGGTTTAAACAAAATGAACATTAACATCACACAAGTTACAGCCAATAAAAAACAAGTAATGATCAACATCTTCATCAAATTCTTTGTTGATTTGTCATCTCCATGCATTTTCAATATTTGTCTCCTCAATATCATTAGCTCCATATCTTTTTGACCACATTCTACCCATTCTAACTTAGGCTCAACAGACACATAATCTGAATAGAAATCAAAAAATTTATACCCACAATTAATGTCAGCACCCTACAAAAAAACCCCATGATCAATAAAAGTTAGAAACTACAAAACACCATGACAGTCCGAAAAACAACAAATGTCAACTTTCTTACCACAAAATTCCTACATCCCCAAAACTTTCTTCCTCTATTGGGCCCTAATTTGGTCACTGTACGCACCACAGCTTTCAGACCACATCGACATTCTGGAGCCCATTGATCTTGCCTTCCACTGGAGAAGAACAAACTCGTGTTGCAACTGCGTGAATTTGAGGCGTTGCTGCGAGAAGCCATATGGGGCTGCGAGATGCGATGGATGCTGGAAATTTTCTCTGCTTTTAGGGTTTATGTGAGGATGAAGATGAATATTAGATAAAGGGTTAGCTGTACATGGCCCCCAACGGTCAAACACGAAGTGTTTTAATCCACCTCAGCCTCGTTTTGTACACTTGTGCACTGTACATGGCCACGTAGGCCGTTCTTCAACAGGACGTCACGGAAACTGTTAACAGGGTCAACGGTGCAACCGTTTTAAAACTTAAAGGACCTAAGTGGGAAAAAAAATAAAGGACGAAATCAAAACTTTGAATTAACTTAAAGGACCACGAGAGTAATTTTGCCAAATTATTATTATTATTATTATTATTATTATTATTTTAATAAAACGGGGGATCGGTAGTACAGCGCACTAGCGCAGGGATTCTGCTCGCTACACTGAAATGTTTCATAATATAATCATTTTTCTTTCCTCTCTTTTAATTTTGCGGGTTTTGGGGTCCGATCATCATATGGCTTTACGAGGGGTTTGGCAACTTCAAAAGCTGATTGTTAGCCATTGCTATTGGGGCGGAAGTAGTAGAGCTATAAGGTACAACAAATACATTCCCGTTACATTACACGCCTCCATTTAATCTGTTATATTCATATTCATCGATTTATGTTTTTGTCAACAAAATAGTTTTGTTTTGTTTCGTCTTATTTTATTTTATTTTATTAACAAGGTTTCAATCAGACTTGTGCCTTTTGGAATAGATATTGTTTTGGAATATGTTTCTCCTTATTTTTTTTCTCTTTGAATTTGAATACCAGTAAAATTTTAGATTTTGCATTGTTGCCTGCCTTCACTTTTTGCTTGTTTCTAATTCTAAAAGTCTAGATTACAACACAGCTTAATAACCCAACTTTATGTGGAACTTCAACTTTTCTCTTCAGACTAGGAAAATTTCATGAATTAGAAATTGCTGCTTCCCCTTGCTTTTATGGTGTTTTTACTGATATCCAAGTATTTTTTTTCTTCTTTTGCCCGATTGGCTGTGACTTCATGTCATGTCAAATCACAACCTTTTAACTATCAAGTTAGAGAGAATTTTTAAATTTATTGTACTTCATAACAACCACAACGCTCCTTCTGCTTTGTGTTTGCATTGTACCTGGTATTGGACACTAAAGCTGTAAAAATCACATAGTCAAGTAGTTAGTTAGTTTGGACGGAACAAACCTACTTGTATATAAAGTTAGTTGTATCATTCAGTTTTGCAATGAATCATTTTCATTCTTTAGAGCTAATCCTAGACCCGTTGCTCGCTCATCACTATTGTGCATACACCAAACCCAGCAGTTCTTAGCATGAACGAGTGTATTGGAGAAAAGCTCAAGTCCTACAACGACTAAAGATATGGATAGAGCTTATAAAACTTGGGGGGCCCTCACCTTACAAACCAGTTTTGTTAGATTGAGTTAGGCCCAAAATCTAAAATGGTACCAGAGGCTCTTAATCCCTTTCATTTTCTAGGTTTCTTGCCGAGCTGGGAATATTGAATAACCAACTCTCTGGCTTGTTGGGGAGTGGCCAGAGCCGGCCCAACAACAATTGAGGCCTAAAGCGAACTCTCTAAGCGAGGTCTGTAGAATAAGAAGTCAGTTGTCCTGTGAAATAATAAACAACAAAATATTAAAAAATTACAACAAAAGTATCCATAAAGGGGCTTGAACCCACAACCCACAGATTAAAACAACTGTGTTTACCATTTCAACTAGATAGATTTGTGGTACTCACTAGTTATTCAGTTAATTATATTAGTAGAACAAAAAAATCTGAGGCATTTTTTTTGTCAAAAATTTTTTAGGCCTAAAGCTTTGGGCTCGGGCCGGCCGTGGGAGTGGCTATTGGACACTAAAACTGTAAAAACTGCTTAGTCAAATAGTTAGTTGAAGTTATTTAGTTTGGACGAAATAACCTACTTGTATATAAAGTTAGCTATATCATTCAGCTGTGCACTGAATCATTTTTCATTCCTATTCCATTCAGTAATACCTAGACTAAAGGCTTGGAATGATAATGCGATGAACAAGTAATTTTTTTCTTCATATTTTCTCCTGGTTTGAACAGGGGATTCTTACTTTAGTTTTAAATATTTGATTGATAGGGCATTTATGGCGTCGCATGTGCCAGCGTTTAAGGAGACGAATCCTCAATTAGAGTTGGTCAGTGAACTGATTCGTGGTCAGCATCCACATCTGAAGGGTTTTTACAGTAAGATTATTGTTTTCACTCCAAACTACATAACTAAATGTTTTTCTAGTTGATAATTCTCCTGTGAAAAGCAGAGAACAAGAACCAGCGAATGATGTGTGTTAAGAATATGGATCCGGAAGACATACTTCTTCATGCAACCAGGATAAGGAATGCACTGGGAAGGAAAGTAGTGTAGTGGCAGATGTATGTATTAGATGATGGGGGCAATTGCCACCATAAATAATTATTTTTAACTTGAATATATTTGATACTTTTATATTTTGCCCCCATAAAAAAATAGATGTTAACCCCATAGTACAATTTTTTTTAAAGTAAAAGCTTAAAACACTAGTGCAGAAATAGGAAAAAAAACAGGGCTTTAAAATAGGTTATAAATAGAACCGATTTAAAAGATAAATGCGATGGCAATTTTGTAAATAAATGTCTAGACGAACACTTTTTAAATCAGTTATTTCAACAAACGATTTGAAAGTCTTAGAAAACAGTGTGAAAAAATGACATAAACTCTTTTAAATCGGTCAAAAAAACCACCGATTTAAAAGACACATTTAAAATGATCTAATACTATTTTCTCTCTTCTCTCTAAAACCCGTCCCTCTCGAGCTCTGGTATTCTGCTCTAATATTATTCTCTTCTTCAAGCTCTGGGTTGAGAACCTCTCCTTCCTCGCCGCCGTGCCTCCATCCTCGCCGCCATGCCTTCATCTTCACGCTCGGGTTCACATAGGTCTCTGCTCGCGTCGCCGTGCCTCCATCTCTGCTTGCGTCGCCGTGCCTCCATCTCCTTTTGTAAGCGAGCTCCGTTTTTGCTCGTTCGAGGTCGCCGTTCTCGTTTAAGTCGCCGCCACCGTTCTCCTTCAAGCCATTCTCTGCTCGCGTCGCCGTTCGCTTAGGTAAGTTTGCAGATACCTCCAATTGGCCATACTGTGTTTTCAATCTAGGGTTTCTTCTTTTTTTGGATGGTAAATTTCCCTGATATAATCATTTTTTTGGAATGTTCTTAACTGAGACATTATATTGCTAATATAATATCCCCGAGACATGCCAACTTTCTGATGTTCTAGATTTGGCTTTCAATTATCTTAGAATCTGATTTTAGCAATGCAAAAGGGAAAGGAAAAAAAAGCTAGTTCACATGCAACTTTGTTTGGTTGGCTTTAGATTTTGGTTTTCAATTCCTAGTATGTGCCACTTTTCTTGCTACAGAGCTAGACCACAGATCATTCCTTTGATGGTTTCTTATGCACCTTCCAAAACCTAGTTGTAAGGCAATGTTTTGTGGTATTATTTGTTGTGGCTAGTAGCTGTATTTACATGATAAAGAAATATTCATAATTTAATGTTCAGGACTTCAAATAAACAAAGTAATGTATCATTTGTCAACATAACTTCATAAAAACCAACAGGATACAAAAATTGTTGGTTAATTTACAGTAACCAAAATCTGTTAAGCATGAATTCTCTATGAAGACTATTGGTTGAACAAAGTCCTATACAATTGAGAGAAATTATTATCTGTTTTTCCTTTCTAAACATTGATTATGTTGTTACACTGAATCATCTGAATCATCTGGTAAAGGAAAAAAGTAAGCAGCTCTTGCAAGTTCCCTTGGACTTTTAACATGGGAAAAGCCCTTATATTCTGAGTTTCAACAATTGGCAAGGTATATGTCCGCCTTAAAATATTTATTTGAGGAAGGTCTCTGCACTCTTACAGCAACTGTTTTACTTATGGTTTATTGATACTTGATACACAGGGAAAGTGAGTATGTTACCTGGACACTAGTCAATGGCCATGTTAAAACGGTTTTGATGGGCCTAACGGAAAAGAACACTGTTGTGTTCTTTTATGGCCTTCTCAGACTAAAATATGTGATTTTGTATGTTTTAACTTTGAAATGTTGTGTTATTAGGATTCACGTATTCCTTTTTTCTTTCTTGATTTGTGTATTTAGGTTATCCTCATTTTTCTTCTTCTATTTTTGTTGGCAGGGAGCAGAATACGGTGGTGGAGGCACACACGGCAATGGCTACAGTGGTGTTGGGAGGATTTTATCGATCTATTGTTTGCATTTCAAAAATTCCTTTAAGTTCTGATTTGGTGCTGTTATTGTTGTTATTGGTTTGGGTTGATTTTTTTGGATATAGATTTTCTCATTTACCTTTTGATTTATTTCATTTTGACTTCAGAAACTTGGTGAGTTTACACTTTCTGACAACAATATTTGCTACTTTAACTGGATAGAGAAAGCTCATTGAAATATTGTAACTGGCTTTAATGTCAGTGTTTGAGGTCTGCATGTCTATTTTAGTGATTTAATTTTGCTGTTGGAATGGTTTCTACTACTAGAATGTTGTTATCATGTTTTTATTCCTCTTTTTGTTTAGAAAAACTAGGTGAATAGCGAATGATTTTATGAGAAGAGTGGGAAGCAAGTCCTTGAATCAGACACTGTGTATCATCCAATTGGAGAGCCAGTCATGAAATGTGGAGCTGCACTACAAGCTTCAGGTTCTTTTAGCATCATGTTTTGAATTAAGGTACTAAGACAACTTCCTTTACTTTGCATTTTCATTGACATTTCAAAGTAGTCAAATTAAAATTTTATCCATATTTTGCATCTTGAAGCAACATATTTTAATTATAAGAATCCTTTTGAGTTTTATGATTAAAATTTCAGACTGGTCTGAACAAAACAACATTATTTTCTTTCTTACTTTTGTTGTTCATGGTGCAGCTACTATCCTGTTTGCACTATTTTGCTTCTGCCACAATATTAGCATTGATGCCCTTAAAATTTATAATGTGAAGCAAGCAACTCTACCTTACATGTTTTTCCCATTTGGGAATTAACTGAATTCTTAAATCTTGCATATCTTATCCAGCTAAAAATTAGTGGATTTGCAGCATCTGATGATGGAAGACGTATAGAGGTATAGATGTGTGTGTTGATGGAGGTAAACAATGGATGAAAGCCTTAAAATTTCAAAAAAGAAGCATTCCAATATAGGAAATGTGTTTGGACTATTTTTTGAAGATTCCATACTCTTTTTTCTGCGTTGAAAATTTTATGAAGATTAAGGTTTTTATTCATATTTTACCTCTCCAATGTTTATCAGGCATTTATAATTGGATATTCTTCTTCACTTTTTGAGATTACACAACTCGCTGTAGGAAGCTCGCTTTGAGCACAACTCTTTGCAGAATGAGGAGGAGGAGAAAAATCTGCACAACTCGCTGAAGGAAACTCACTTTGCATAACGTAACTCAACACCAGAATCTACACAACTCCTTCCTTCTCATGCTTCACTTTCGTTTAGGTACTCCTTTGTTAGTATAAGTAGACATTGGTTTGAAAATCATCATCTTTTAGTATCTTCCAATTATGAAGTTTCTAAATAAAAAACATAAACCAAGCAGTCAAAATGACACATTGCTTGGCTATTAAGTACGAGTAATGTTGAAAAGTGAGATGGTTTTAGGAATGATAAGATGATTTTTAAATATTTGTTACAATCAAAGTCAAATAATTTCACAAAAGATTGGAGAATGTAGTTAGTTCCTGCTGAAAATCATGTTGTCATTGGGAGTGGATGCTTTGATGCTCTCTATATCTCTGTGGGACATCAAATAGCCAAAGACAGGGTCCTGAACATGAGCAGAATGAAACAACAAACTCATGATGCATTTTTATTCTTCTTATCTTTCATGTTCTATTTTTTTATAAGATTTCTATATCTTGATAGGATTTCCATCAAATATGTGCTTAAAACTTTGTTGTTTTCATCTCCATTTTAGTTTTTTAGAAGTCGTGTAGAACGTAGGTGGATGATATCTAATATCTAATGGCTGAACAGTTTAGTTGATATACTTTTTTAATTTGGTGCAGGGGATGTTTACAGTTGCTTCTCTAGATGTAGATTTTTTTTTGCACATGCATTTTGTTTTTATTAAAATAAAACTGTATTTTTTACACTTATGTAATATAATTTCTATTCTCTGCTACAATGCTCTAACATATGGCTGTTCAGAAGCAGTGGAACTTGGAAATCTGGATCTTAAGGTTTGTATAAAATTGAGTTCTGTTAAAGCTGGTATGGAATTGATTATTTGTATTCTTGGTATTTCCTTAGATGCTTATAACATGTAATATTTCATCCAGGGGCCTATGCTGGATTTTTTTGGTGTCCCAGTGAAAGCAAACGATTTACTTAACCGTGTTTCGTGTTTTATCATATCTCAAACCTTCAAACTGGTCGAAAGGTTGTGGGTGGAATCAAAAGCATTTGTATTTCGTGTTTCGTGTTTTTTATAAGAATTTATTCAGAGCAAAAGCATTCCTTAGATAACAAATTAATGACTCAAGTGTAGTTGGAAACTAGTTTGTGTGTTTTATCATTTTTTTGTTTAAATTAATGTATGTTAACTTGGTGATTTGTTGAACTATATATAATATGTAAAGTGATGGTATTTTGATGTTAGTTTTGTGAGCTAGTTGAATGATTCTTTGCTGAATGGCTGTCTGTTGAATGGTATTTAAGCTGTCTCGAATGGTTCTGTAGATTGGCAACTGTGAAAAACAAAAAAATGAAATAAAAATAAAAGATCTTTTAAATCAGTTATTCTCAAAACCGATTTAGAAGACAGTCTTTTAAATCGGTTTTGAGAATAACCGATTTAAAAAATCTTTTTTCAGAAAGAAAAGCGTTCAAAAAAAGTCTTTTAAATCGGTTAAAATGACATTTTAAATCAGTTTTTTAACCGATTTAAAAAACTTTTATATCGGTTCAAAATCCGATTTAAAAAATGCCCACATATTATCACGGCATTATAGAAATCGGTTTCATAACCGATTTAAAAGGGTCATTTTAACCGATTTAAAAGACCTTTTCTGCACTAGTGAAATGGTTCTTGACAAAAAAACACGAAAACTTATTTGGTCTCCCAAAAATAAAAATTACCAATTTAGTCTTCTAAAATATCAAATGTCGGTCAAATTAGTCCTTAGGAGGACCAAAATATTCCTAAAATTATCCTAAAATGGAGTAATATGTCTGACATTTGAGTTTTTTGAGAACTGAATTGGAACTTTTCATTTTCCAGAGAGTAAATTGATCTCTGCATTTTTTGTATTAATTTGGTATTTACTCTTTTTTTAAAAATGAGCATTGAAAGTTATAAGAGATAAAATTTTGCCCCCACTAAAGAAATTTTCTGGATCTGCCATGAGTGAAATTGAGGACAAGACACGCAACTAAACACCCTAGTGTGCAGGGATAAAAATCACCTGTCTCATTTTTCTGTCACACTCTCTGTCCCTCACCAATGACAATTTTTCATATAATAAAATAAAATTATAACTTATTTATACGTAGCATATCTCTAGTCTTTGATTGGTGGGAGACAGAAAGATACCATTTTTTGGAACGACATATGTTTGTTCAGTGTGCAGGGTACATGGACAACGGCTGTGAAATACTTGGATGACAAAAACCAGGTGCATGAGAAAGTGTCCCTTTTTTTTGGGTTTTGTTGTTTGCTTCACCAGTACAAAGTTAATGAGAAAAATTGTAATCAAAACCATGAGAAAACTCTGATTATTGGTTCCATTTAAATGAATAAATCTTCAGTAAGTTGAAAGTTCATAGCTTAGCCTTTTAAGGGACTGTTTGATTAACTATGAAGGCCTGATTGTGGCAAAGAAACTTTGAGTTTGTAGAGCACTTGCACCGTTTGGCTAAAATGTTGAGTTTTTAAAAGATACTCAATGCATGGTGCATAAAATTGAGTTTGAATAAGTGAAGATCTGATTGGTAATAATATCAATCAGATTCATAGTGAATATCTGAGATTCTTTTGCCATTGTAATAAATATTTTTTAATATATATTTTTTAATATTTAATATAATCGATAAGCCTAATTTTCCCTTTTTGCTGTGGTTGTAAATGAAATGACTAGCTTACTTCCACGAAAGGAGCTTTAAATATTTGAAATTGAAGCCCATAACCATAAGTGTTTGGAATTGGAATATGACAAAGTATATAGTAGTAATCTCGTTCCATTCCATCATTGCCATCGACAGCTTTACATTATTTAAACCAACATGACGTTTGGGAAATGAGAATCGACGAGGTTTAAATTTTGTCTTATTACATTTAAACCCATAGAAAATGTAAAGTTCATCCTTGAATTGCATGAAAAGCAAATTTTGCGATCTCTTTAAAAACGTTTCTGCTGCGTGTCCAAATGTATAAAAATCCCTTTCCCTTTCCCTTTCTCTACGCATGTACACAACCCACCCAATACCACGATCAATAAACAATGAGCATCAAATACAATTGTAGATCAACTAAGCTAGTACTACTTTATTTGCATTTCACATGCATTTTCCTTCCTTATTACATCTTCAACTCCTTTCCTTCATTTTCCATTCGACAATCGAGTGAATCGCGCCGTCTTTCCATTTTCTTTACACTGCCACGTGTCGTATTCCCGTGTCCTTTCCATCGGCGATTCCTTGAATATAGACCCTCGATCTGATTTTCCCGTATATCGAGTTCTAATTCACTCCTTAACCGCTTTATCTGTCGTGCTGCGACTTCTCACAGAATCAGATCTACCGGTTTCCTTTCCGTTTCGTTCAAACGGTTTCCACTCTTTCTCTTCGCAGCCACATTTCAGATCCACTTTCTTTCTTCCATTTTCCATTTTTTCTCTTTTTTGAACGAATGGCAAATGCAAGATTCTCCTTTCTTTCTCTCTTGCTTCTCTCTCTTTCACTTCATGTCACTGTCTCCGCCGATTCGCCGCCATTGCCGTCTCCGTCGCTGTCGCCGTCACCATCTCCGCAGTCACCGACTGACTCTCCTCCGTCTCCTTCGGTATCCGCTCCGAACCCTGCCCCGGCCAGCTCACCCCTAGGATCGTCTCCGCCGGCGCCGTCTCCGCTGAATCAGAGTCCTCGTTCTTCTCCGGCTCCTTCTCCGGTGGATGATACCTCAATCAGCCGCCCTGGCATGGATGATAGAGCAGACGATTCGTCGGGAGGAGGAATGAGCGGAAGCAAGAAGGCAGGGATAGCGATCGGAGTAATCGTGGCGGCGAGCGTGCTTCTGTTGGCAGGGATGGTGTACAAGAAACGGCAACAGAATCTCCGGCGAGCTCAGCATAGTTACGCCGTTAGGAGAGACATTCTGTAAAAGCCTTGTATACGCAAACTACCTTTATATCTCTCTCTCTTGGCAGTTATCGAGGTTACAAACACTGTTCGTCACGTCCATATATATAGGTTTCTTTTTCTCCTATTATTATTGGCGGTAATTGGATACTGATTCCATTTCATTCTAGATTCTTTTTGTTCTTGTTGATCTGTGATGAATGATTGTACTAGTAGATTTCTCGAGTTCTAAACTATTACTATCATACTCATCATTTTTCAGATTTCCTTAATTCGCTGCGAGTTGTAATAAAGACTCTCAATTAATTTTTTTTATATTGTCCTATATGGTCTCCTATTTGTATTATTTCTTTGATTTCTTTCGGTTGCATGGAAAATCCTGAAATGATGACACTTTCTTATTTTTCCGTCTAATTTTTGCGCTCATTTTTTTTGTCATATCTCTTATTTCATTCCTTAATTGTTCTTATTTTTCTGTTTCTCTTTTCCTACGCTTCTCACACTCGATTTAGAGTCTTAGAAAATCCTTTTCCATTGCCTTTCTCAAGGGGATGTGCTAACAGGCAGTAGTTAACTCAATCTCAAACGAGAATTAGGTTACTGTAGTAATTAAGAAGTTGTGCTCCATATTATTTTAGTGCAGGAGCTTGCGTGTTTCCGCATTATAGTGTTATTATAGCTAATAAATTAGGGGCAATGAACTCTTTTTAACGATCATTTTATAAAGAGACAACATATTAAATAATAATTTTGGGTTAATAATAACGAGTGATTTAAAAGCACTAGTTAAGAAATTTAAAATTAATTTTTAAAATTATTAATGTATTAAATTAAATTAAATGTCATCATTTGTTTGTAATAAATAATTTTGAATTTTAATTTCATTAATGAAAACTGGTTAGTAAAACCTATAATTTTAATATAAATGGGTACATTATTTATATTTATTGATGCATTTTCAATAATATTAAATAACATAAAAATAAATGGAAAAGTATAAAATAATAATCTTAAAATTTGGGAAACATCTTTTTCAAATTTCCTCAGTGCCAACGAGGATTCGACGGAAACTCATTTTTTCATGCCATTGACAAAACCCGGGGGGGGGGGGGGGGTGGATTTTCTTTTCTGTCTTAAACGAGTCATTTGTTTCCATATTAAGTTATTAACACACGACACTCCCACAGCAACCAAATGGTAGACAACAGACATTCATAGGACACACTGCAAACATCACATTCTGAAATTCGAATAAAGAGCAGCTTGGTTGACATAAAATGAATCCGAGTATATCGCATAACTGGCGTTGCTCCAACAATTTCTCTATAATATTGTCATCATTATTGATAGGGGTAAAGCAATACATTGTTATTGTACACATGATGCAGCTGAAAATTTCCCCGCTGTATGTTTAATTAGGACCTTTGTTGTTAAAAAGAAAATTTCGGCATTTTCCAACTATCTCCAAAGTAAAAATTTCTAACGCAACATAAAATATACAATAGGATACGCCACTGATCATCCTAGAGGCTCTACCCAACGTCCCTTGTGTTAGGGATCCCGTTGGCCAATCAGAACATTGAGCTGTAGCTTTTACTCCTCTGCAGGAGGGTCTACCCAACGTCCATGCTCTTTTATTAGATCAATCAAGGCATCAGTTGCATGCTCCATTGCAATTCCACGCTTCACCACAGTCTGCAATTGCAATAATCCCATTGAACTTACTGTCAAACTTCATTCAGCATAAAAAAAAATTGAAAAACAAGCTGAATTTTCTATATCAGGTTGTTAAGTAATTTAGGCATAAAGAATATGTCACCTTCCCAACATAGAGGTCAATCTTCCCAGGAGCACCTCCAACGTACCCAAAGTCCGCATCAGCCATCTCTCCCGGACCATTCACAATGCATCCCATGATTGCAATCTGATAAGGCACAGCAGGAGAAAAAATTATTATAAGACAAAGGACTTCCTCATCGTGAAGATGCAATTTACGGGTACAATGAGAAATGCTAGCAACACTCTCTTTATTATTAGGAGAAATTCATGCATGTCCCACTGCTTTGGAAATGGGTTCCGTTAAATGGAGAATGAGACCCACATAATTTAGTTGCACTCACGTGAATTTGACCTAACAATGTGTCAAAAGGAGTGTATTGCTAGCATTGTTTCGATTACAAATGAGTGAGGAGCATGTTCTATGGAAAGGATTTGGTGATTACCGAAACGCCGGGAAGGTGGGACGTCTTCTCCCGAATTTGCGCACTTATTTCTTGAAGATCAAACAAGGTTCTGCCACAGGATGGGCATGAGACATACTCCTGCAAGAGATGTACGGCAATATCAATAAAGATCATGACTATTTCTTTCTTTCTTTTTTTTTCAATTAAACCTTTGTCTTGTCTGTGCTCGAACTACATACTGTCTTTGTATTTCTCATTCGGCAGCCTTGCAGCAAATTGAAAGATGTATCTCTAAGGAAGTCAAAATCCTGGTCCAGGGCTTCCAAAAGAACACCATCTCCGAGCCCGTCAACAAGAAGGGCTCCAGCATTAGAGCCAGCACCAATCACCAAGTCATCCCTGTAAGAGGAACTGACTAGGTTTCACAAGGACTATAAATTTATTTATTCATCTCAACCATAACTCAAAAATTACCTGTGAATCCCATTTGGAAACTGAATGTGGTGAATGACAGGGAAGTCTAGAGAATTGTCTGATAGGTACTCAAATAACCTGATGGCAATAAGATATCAGGATTAGAAGGATTCTATTTCTATGAACCAGTAAAGATTAATTTTACAGAATCATATATACAAGCAGTTCATATCAGTGTAGACTTCTTGTCACTCGTTAATAATGTTTTACTTTTTACTGTTTAGAGCCCAACAGTGAAGTTCAGAATGTAAGGTCAACAAGAGATACTGATTGGATTCATGTTGCCAGATTGATACAACAAATAATTAGTCGTGTGCAATATTCTCACCGCCTTGCTGCATGCACTCTACTAACTCTTTCTTCTGTATAAGGCAGGTCGTGGAGAACCATAGTAGCATCAACACCTTTGAGAATTTCCAGTTCTTCATAAGGCTCATCACCTCGTACTGACACAACCAAGCGGGTGCCTAATAGATCACCAATTGATATAAGATCACACATGAACTTTGGAGTGGAGAGGAAAAGCTGTTATCAGAGTTAGTTACATGTTAAAAAAAATCCATGGACCTTCCTGACTTTAAATTTTAACCGACACAGATCCCCCTTTAGCTTATGTTGAAATTCAAAGTAAGGGAGCTATACGTAATTTTCACAAGAAGGTTCGTATAATGTCATTAAATCAAAGGGAGGCCCATGTAATTTATTAAGAATCTAAAAACAGAAAAGAAAAATTGGAATGAGTAGCACCTTGTGGCAAAAGCTTATAAGCTCCAGTAGATAGTTCCTTAAGGTTTACCAGAACCATGGCATTGGGTAATGGCTTTGTTAGCTGCTCCGACAAAGGAGTTATAACCCCCATACTAATATCTATCAGTCTTTTGAGAGCTAGCCGCTGATCATAGTACCCAAAATGGGAGAGAGGAAGAGAAAATTACTCCAACAGTCCCAATAGATTGACAACGCAGAAATAGTTTGGTGGATAACAAAGCAGAACAAGTAAATGCTTCTATTTAGACAGTTTACAAAGCGAAGGTTCTTAGTTCTTACAGAATCATCATCATTTACTGGAGGAAGTTCCCGCAATAAGATTGAATCTACTGTTGCCAGATCCTGAATATACAGGGCATACTACGTAAATAACTTCTTGTTTAAATCCACAGGACATTCATACAATAATATAGAGTAACAAAAACCTTAAATGGCATGCCAACAATGAGTTTAGCAGCAAGTGACTTGTAGAGGAGCGCCGGCATCTGTAAAAGTCAGGGAATGTAAAATTTTCATTTGGTCAGACAAAAAAAAGAGAGAACAAGGGGAGGGCTGTCCAAATGCTACCTTTAACTGATCCAAGGAGACTGACATGAGAACAGAACCGTCCCGGTGCAGGGAACCTCTATAATCCACTTCCTCACCCTGTATTAAGATGATAAGTTATGTACTAAATGCATGGGCAGTGCCATAAGATGTAAAATGTGGAAACAATTTCAAGGTTTGTGTGTGTGTGTGTGTGTGTGCAAGGTGTAAATTTGGTTAAATTTTTCTACACAATTTTTATTTTTAACCTCTTTCTGCACTGGCAATTGACCAGAACGTCGCTGAAAGTCAAAATAATGTCTGTGCTTTTCTTCAAAAGGTGCCTGATGGAAGCAGTGTCATGATAAGTTAGTAAAATTTTAAGATGTCAGACTCTAGAAAGTTTAGGCATGTCAAACTGGAGCATTGTTTTGAACCATACCACCCCTTTCTGGAGTTCAGCTGCTCTCATTCCAAGGTTTGCCAACCTTCTGCAAGGATCTATCTCCTCCTCTGGTGCTTCTGTGAGAGAAACTCTAATTGTATCGCCCAATCCATCCTGATGAACAGCATATCGTCAACACACATGTAAGTCTGTAATGAATACTAAACAGATGAATGAATATTTCCATTTTTCATGAAAACTGAATAAATTCCATTCAAAATGCAATCAATTCACATGCATACCTGAAGAAGAGTTCCAATGCCAATTGCAGATTTCATCCTGCCATCCTCACCTTCTCCAGCTTCAGTAACTCCCAAGTGTAATGGATAATCCCAGCCATGGACATACATTTCAGCAACAAGTAAGCGGTATGCCTGAACCATGACAACAGGGTTGCTTGCTTTCATAGAAAATACAAAATTGTGATAGTCCAACTTTCGGCATATCCTTGCAAATTCAAAAGCAGATTCCACCTGTCCAATCATTTATTAGTAAGATGGACAAATATCTGGAGGAAGCACACCAATACACAAAAGATGCATTGCAGAATAAGAGGGGAAATGACTGACCATTCCCCTAGGAGAATCTCCATAGTAGCTCATTATACGATCAGAAAGACTGCCGTGGTTTGTCCCAATGCGCATTGCTCTCCCATATTTCTTACACTTTTCAACTAATGGCGTGAAAACCTGGAATTTTATAAATCTTAAAATTGGTCAATAAGTATATTTCAGTTGCAGTATTATTGATTCTAACAGGAATTGGAAAGAAGAAATAAACTTTCCAAGCGCCAAGAATAATGTTTTGTTCAGACATTTGTTCATCTTGGCGAAAAACATACTCAATTCTTTCCCCAGAAAACAATTAAGGTGTTAGGATTGCTTGTGAAAAGCTTGCCCGATAAAATCACAGAATCAGCAAGAACACCAATGTAACAGTAACAAAACAGAGAAGGGATCAAAGAAGAAACACACAGCATGTAACGTGGTTCACTCACAGATTGTGAGCTACATCCACGGGCAGAGGAGAAACAGAAATTCACTATGTGTTTGCAAGATTACAGGGAATAGGCTCACTTTGATCTCTCAGTGATTCACACAGTTTCAGAATGTGAATTCACTCTACACAAGCTACTCTACATCGAGCCTTATATAAGTGTACAAGTAGTGAGGCTGTTAACCAACTAATAACCAACTAACAGCCTTGAGATACATGTGAGAATTAATCATGAGCTAAGGCCCAACACTCTTGCAAAGGCCCAACCCGAGAGCCCAACAAATGTCAGAGGAAGGATGCAAGCCAATATCAACAAATCTCCACCTTGGCTTCAGTCCTTTCTCTTTGAGATTCAGCTTTAGTTTCTCCCTTCTACTGCCATATTACCAGGGTTATTTCCAAGTATCAACATTTAGCAAATCCAAGCAATGCATGAATTTGCTTTTCTGAACCGGTTTGGTGAACATGTCTGCAGGATTGTCTTTAGTGTCAATCTTCTGAATGTTGATTCTTTTCTCAGTTCTAATGAAATGATATCCAACATCTATGTATTTTGTTCTATCATGATGCACCTGGTCTTTAGCTAGACAGATAGCACTTAAGCTAACACAGTAGATAACAGTTTTATCTTGTGGAAATCCAAGGTCATTGATGAGTCCTTTAAGCCAAATGCCTTCCTTAGCTGCTTCAGTAAGAGCCATGTACTTGGCCTCTGTAGTGGATAATACAACAGTAGGTTGAAGTGTTGCCTTCCAACTAACTAAGCATCCTCCAATGGTAAATGCATACCCTGTGATTGATCTCCTAGCATCAATGTCAGCTGCATAATTTGAGTCAGAAAAACTAGTTAAAATGCAGGAGGTGTTGTTTCCATAGACAAGGCCAATGTCAATGGTACCTTTGAGGTACCTGAGAATTCTCTTCACTGCTTGCCAGTGATCTTTCCCAGGTCTTCCCATGTATCTGCTAACAACACTGACTGCCTGAGCCAAATCGGGCCTGGAGCAAACCATGGCATACATCAAACTTCCCACTGTATTTGCATATGGAACTTTGGACATGTATTCCTTTTCTGCCTCAGATTGATTTACAGCTTCTGAAATTCGAATATTAGAGGCCAAAGGTGTGCTCACAGACTTGGCATTAGTCATACCAAATCTGTTTAAGACCTTCAGAATGTAGCCTTTCTGACATAGAAACAATTTCTTGTGCAATATGTCTCTATATATCTCAATGCCTAGGATCCTCTTAGCTGCCCCTAGGTCTTTCATATCAAATTCAGAATTTAGAGTAGTCTTTAATTCCTGAATTCCTGTCAAGCTTTTGGAAGCTATCAACATATCATCTACATAGAGAAGTACATAGATATAGGAACCATCCTCCACCTTGCTATGGTAAACACAGGAATCATAAAGGCTCGTTTTATAGCCATTTGAAATCATGAATTGGTCAAATCTTCTATACCATTGCCGTGGGGATTGTTTCAATCCACAGAGAGACTTTATCAATTTGCATACAAGTTCTTCTTTACCTTGTTCTTCAAATCCCTTGGGTTGAGACATATAGATGTCTTCTTCAAGATCTCCATGGAGGAAAGCTGTCTTGACATCTAATTGTTCAAGCTCCATATCTAGATTTGTCACAAGAGCAAGTAGAACTCTAATAGAAGTGTGTCTTACCACAGGTGAGAATATCTCAGTGTAGTCTACACCCTCCCTTTGACTGAATCCTCTTGCCACAAGCCGAGCCTTGTACTTGATGGCATCCCCTTCTGAAATTCCAGGCTTCTTCTTGTATAACCACTTGCAATTGACTACCTTTCTTCCCTTTGGTAAATTGACCAACTGCCATGTTTTTTTTTTATGCAGTGACTCCATTTCTTCATTCATGGCAATGATCCATTGGCTTGATTCAGGACAAGTAATGGCTTCACAATAGCTGGCAGGTTCCACAGAGTCAACTTCTTCAGCTGCTTGAAAAGCATACGAGTTCATGTCCTCAAATCCATACCTGACAGGAGGCTTAGAATTCCTTTGAGATTTTTTGGTTTCTGCTTCAGCTTAAACTGTTGGTTCAATCTCAATGGAAGTTGGTTCTGTGGTGTCTTCATTATCAGAGTTTGCAGCAGCTCCTTCTGTTTCATAGATTGTAGGAAGTTCAGTTTCCAATAGGTTCTGAGATTCCAAGACCTTTCCTGACTCAGAATGCTTGGCACCATGATTTAATGGAGATTTCTCATCAAAAGTGACATCTCTACTAACAATCACTTTATTTTCTGATGGAGACCAAATTCTGAACCCCTTTACTCCCTCACCATACCCTACAAAAGTACCTTTCTTGGCTCTAGGCTCTAGCTTGCCCTCAGAGACATGATAGAAGGCAGGGCAGCCAAAGATTCTTAGCTTGGTGTAATCTGCTGGTTTGCTTGTCCAAACCTCAATAGGAGTTTTGTAATCAAGAAGAGTAGATGGAGACATATTAGCAAGGTAGCAAGCAGTGCTAATAGCCTCTGCCCAGAAGGACTTGCTCAGGCCAGAATTAGAGAGAAGGCACCTAGCCTTTTCAAGCAAAGTCCTATTCATTCTCTCGGCTACCCCATTCTGCTGTGGGGTATTCCTGACAGTGTAGTGCCTTGCAATTCCCTCATCTGCACAAAATTTCTTGAATTCTTCTGAACATAATTCCAATCCATTATCTGTCCTTAGCTGTTTCACTTTCCTTCCAGCTTGGTTTTCAACTAGAATCTTCCATTGCTTGAATTTGGTGAAAGCATCTGACTTGTGTTTCATAAAGAAAATCCAAGTCATTCTAGAATAGTCATCTATAATGGATAGAAAATACCTTGCTCCACCCAAAGATGGGACTTTAGAAGGGCCCCAACAGTCAACATGAAAGTAATCAAGAGTGTCTTTGGTGGTGTGCTTGGCTTTAGGGAATTTGAGCATGTGTTGTTTATCATAAACACAATGCTCACAGAAATTTAGAGACTCCAGCTTCTGATTGCCAATGAGACCCTGGCTGTGAAGAATTCTCATTCCCTTCTCACTCATGTGGCCCAATCTCATGTGCCATAGAGTAATATCTTCTGATGTCTTGTCCTTTGAACAGATTTCAGCAGCAGCAGCAGATCCTGTGACAGTAGAACCTTGTAGAATGAACAAATTCTTCTCTTTTGTCCCTTGTATAACAACCAGATCATGCTTCCCTTTTATCTTCATCTCCACCTTCAACAGAACAGGTGTAGCCTTTAGAATCCAAAGCACCAACTGAAATGAGGTTTCTTTTCAGCTCGGGTACATGCCTCACATTTGTCAAAGTTCTAACTACTCCATCATGCATCTTGATGAGTATAGAACCTGTGCCAACAGTTTTACGTGATGCATTGTTCCCCATGAGAACAATTCCCACAGACTTCACCTCATAAGTAGCAAACCAGTCCCTATTAGGACTCATATGATGAGAACAGCCAGAATCAAGGACCCACTGATCGGGTTGATGCAGATTTTCAGCAACAGCAAGAGCAAGATCAAATTCTGAAGAAGATTCACACTGGACAGTGGCTGCTATTGAATCTTTCTTCTTCTTCTTTGGACAATCTTTCTTCCAATGTCCAGGTTCCTTACAATAGTTGCAAATATCTTTCGGGTTAACCTTGGAATTGTTCTTCTTCTTATCCTTCCCTTTCCCCTTTTGCTTATTCTGGGGTTTAGGGCCATTAGAGACCACTAAGCCAGAGGGATTATTATCCTCAGGGGGCAGGGAAGCCTGCATTCTCGATTCTCTTGAGAATAGACTTGACTTGACTTCTTCGAATGTGATGGTTTCTCTTCCAACACTTATGGAACTCACAAAATTTTCATAAGATGGTGGCAAAGAGGTTAACAGAATAAAGGCAACATCTTCGTCATCCATCTTTACATCAGTGTCACGAAGTTCAAGTAAGATTGAATTTAATTCATCAAGATGGTGTTTCAACTTAGTACCTTCTTTCATTCGGAGGCCAAATAGTAGTTTCTTGAGAAGCAATTTGTTGGACAAAGACTTTGTCATGTATAGGTTTTCCAACTTCAACCATAAACCCGCAGCTATGCTTTCATCAGCTACCTCATAGAGAACTTCATCAGATAGGGAGAGTAGAATCAAGGAATGTGCCTTTTCTTCATGTTGCGAGGCACTTTCCTTTGCAGCCTTTCCGGTCACACCAGAAAGAGGAGTCCACACCCCTTGATCCTTGAGTAAGGCACGCATCTTGATGCGCCAAAGATTGAAGCTATTCCAACCATTGAATTTTTCAATCTTGATGGAACTTGTCATCTTCTTGAATCGAATCGGGCGACAAACAGAAAGACAGAACAGAGCGATAGTTCAAGAACCACCGTGAGCGAAATGCGGAGCAAAAAGTCACCAGAGGCTGAGGCGGAAGCCGCGGTTGATCTGACTGAGCTCTAGATACCACTTCTTAGGATTGCTTGTGAAAAGCTTGCCCGATAAAATCACAGAATCAGCAAGAACACCAATGTAACAGTAACAAAACAGAGAAGGGATCAAAGAAGAAACACACAGCATGTAACGTGGTTCACTCACAGATTGTGAGCTACATCCACGGGCAGAGGAGAAACAGAAATTCACTATGTGTTTGCAAGATTACAGGGAATAGGCTCACTTCGAACTCTCAGTGATTCACACAGTTTCAGAATGTAAATTCACTCTACACAAACTACTCTACATCGAGCCTTATATAAGTGTACAAGTAGTGAGGCTGTTAACCAACTAATAACCAACTAACAGCCTTGAGATACATGTGAGAATTAATCATGAGCTAAGGCCCAACACTCTTGCAAAGGCCCAACCCGAGAGCCCAACAAATGTCAGAGGAAGGATGCAAGCCAGTATCAACATAAGGATAAGGAAATAATCTCGTAAACAGAATGATACAGCATCCCACATTCATTTCCTAAATATTCCTTAATAATTTTTCAAGCATCATTTATGTAATACACAATTTGTTCCCACATCCTCAGTGAGGACTAAGGATGCATGTATGAGAGATGAGAGACCCTAAGTGAAGTGCTCATAAATTAGCATATGCATACCATTCACCAAAATTTGAGCTATAAAACAACAAACGGGTGGTTTGACCTGTTCAATATGCTCAAGCTCTTTCTGATAGTCGTCTTCTGTGTACTCTAATTGCTCAAATTGAGCTCGTCTGTCAGCTGTGAAAGACCACCATCTTGGATTCAGAATGCTAGACAATACTTACAAATGAAAAAAAGACATAAAGGAAATAGAGAATAAAAGAAGACTAATGAATTGATAAAGATATGCATACCAAAATTTCCAGGGTTGACACGAATCTTATCAAAGCATTCAGCTACTCGCAAAGCAACTGAGGGAGCAAAATGAATGTCAGCCACCAACGGTATGTTGTAGCTGGACATAGGTAAACAAGGATGCAGATGAATACATAAACAATATGGGTTTTACATCATCAGCCATTTCCAATATAGCTCACTATAATTTACGCTTACTTTTTCTGCACAAGGGAGTTTTTAATCTCAAAACACGCATCAGCTTCTTTCTTCCCTTGAACTGTTATGCGTACAATATCGGCTCCTTCATCTGCTATTCTCATCACCTGCCAATAGTCAGAAGATAAATAAACATAACTGCTAAATACAACAGTCAATTGTGTTTTTTTATATAAAAAAATAGACAGATAGATTGGCATAATAACAGTGTAAATTGGCTAGAGGCTTGTGCTATTAGTGCAAAGCAGAAGAACAGTTGTGTAACCTGTTCAACCGTTCCAGCAACATCCTTAGTATCAGTCGTAGTCATGGTCTGAATTCTTATAGGATGCTCACTACCAAGAGCCACGTTACCAACCATCACTGTCCTTGTTTTCCTCCTGACAGTTTTGTGCAGTGATTCACAATACTTTTGCCTAGGAACTACATTCAAAATATGGATCAGGCTAAACTAAAACAAGCAAATAACCACTATAACAAAAACGCCTAAAAAATCATTAGAGTTGCCATTAGGATTAAGAATGAAAATTGATGGACAAACAAAACAATTGAAGCTTTAAATTCCACTCTACTAAAAGCAAAAAAAAAAAAAAAAAAAAAAACCTAAAAAACAGAAAGCCCATGAAACAATTAAGTATTAACAGATTTGAAGCTAAAAAATCATGCAAACCTAAAAGTTGACTTCCTTCGGATGCAGGTTGAATTTCAGCAATATCCTGGCCAGGATTTGAATTCCTGATGATTGACACCTTTGACCTTGCAGAATGCTTTCTTTTCAGATCAGAAACTCTTACAAAATCCACACTTTTCCCAAACCCCAAACCGGAATCGCATGTCCTGAGACTAGAAAACGAAGCTGGCACAGTTCCCGCAGCCATTTTTTGAAGCACAATCACACCTTACTTAATTCACAGGTTGGAAAATCAAATAAGCTAAATTGATAATTTGTAACACACCATAGCAATAATAAAGTTTCAGAATTTAATTAAAAACAATTAGTCCAACAAAACTGTGCTTCAGATTTCAACTCCACAGATTATTAATTTTTTTAATTGAAAAGAGAGAGGGGGGGGGGGGAGAAAAAGCTCCAGCTACCAACTTTTCCATTCTATCTGAAATCCTGGGAATTGAATGAAAAAAAATAAATAAAATGATTGAGAAAGGTGGGGTCTTGGAAAGGGGTTGTTGAGTTGAGTTGAGTTGAAGTGGGTTGGTTTACCTGGTGGAGATGAGAGGAAGGGAAAAAGGGTGTTGTAGAGTAGAGGGGAGGGGAGAAGGCAACAAGATTCACAAGCTTCTACCTAATTCTCTTTCTCTTTCAATCAAGCTGACTGAAATACATACAAACATGACAGAAACATGTTTTCCTCAGCATCAAAACCACTATTATCCTTGCTCACTAGCTGCCATTCATGCATATGTGGTCTCTCTTTTTGTGAATTGAACCCTCCCTTTTTCATTATTTCCTTTTCTTACCCAATTTCCTTTTCTGCTCTTTTTGGGGCAGGATTCCTGCCATCTAAAGACTGATTTTTATTTTTTTTTCTATTTTATAATCATTTTTTAACATTACCCTCATTTTTCTATTTTTCTATTATTTTAAATTTTTCTGGGGTCAAAAAAATTTAATAATAAATACTACATAAACTTTAATTCACAATAGTTAAATAATATATAATTATACATATAATAATATGTAATATATAGATACGATAATATAATATTATTATGTTTAATATATATATATATATTTGTGAAGGGAGGTTTATATTCACACTAAAAGTGATTATATTTTATTATTTAAATAAAAATAAATTCTTAAAGTCACATTAAAATATCATGTTCAAATATAATTCAGTTCTTTTAAATATTAAAATATAAGCAATAAATTTTTTTCAAAATATGCTTTAATGTATTTTTTGCTGTTGGTTTAATTTTTGAATAGTCAATTTATTCACCTCCCAATAAATCACTTTTAATTTGTCAAAAAATAAATAAATCACTTTTATTATTTTTTTAAAATTGACTGATAATAAAAAAAATAGTGCAAATGAGAATATTGTCAAGAGAACAATATTTAAAAGGATTCATAAATATTCATAAATTTTAAAAAGATTCTATCTATTTAATATTTAAAAAGAAAAAAGAAAAACCAAATATACAAAAATCTTACATGAATAGATCAATTTTCATGTTACTAGTTCTATTAAAAATATTGTTTATGATTATTATTTTGAATCAACTTTATGAGAATTAAATTTTACGAATGCTCAATAACTAATTAAGTTTATGTCATAAAAATAACTATTCAATTAAGCCACTAGAAAAACTAATAGTGAAAGATTAATTGAATAATTTATATCAGACTTTATATTTATATCACATTATTACCGTACCGTAAAAAATTGTGATACAATTTAAAAAGTCACGGTTGATGATACCACATAACTAAATAAATTTATGTTCACCCACTTGTTTTTTTTACAAAAAGAAACTTATGACGTATCATTAATAATCTAAACGGTAATACAATTGGTATCTTTATCATAAATTTGAAGGCTGGTCATATATATATTCACCCCCTATTAAGGTATGCGTAACTACATTAATTTTCTCTTAAAAAACTCTACCAAACAGTTGATAAAATGTGAAAATAATATATTCCTACAATTTAAGATATTAGTTTTATATTCAGCTCGGCTTTCCTGATTATTTTTTATGTTTTCCATGCCATACTTTGATTTCAACCTAAGATCCCCTTGGTTGAAACAAACTCAATAGGCCAGTTAATAATATATAGGAGGTCTAGAGCTTCCTCTTCATAAATCTGGAGTCCGAGAGAGAAACTGTAAGGTTTTTCTATGAAAAAAAGTCTTTTTTTCATCATATAAAACGAGACCAATATCAAAACCCAGTTTACTTAGGCTTCGTGTAACTTGCAAACAAAACTCGTATTGCTAATATTTGTCCTGTATTTTAATTGCGTTAACTAAAATTTCAAAAACATTGGAGAAAAAAGGAAAAAATGTTTGGAAACAATAGCAAAATTAATAATATTCATTAATGCACAAAGTATGTACTATCGCCCAAGCGTGAAGAAGACACACGCCCAAGGCAAACGACTCGTGAATAGGGAGAGTGAGGGGCTGTGACTGCAAATTGAGGAAAAATAGTTCAAAATTTGATATTTCGAAGGAGTTTTTTTTTTTTTTTTTTTTTGGGGTACAACGAAGGAGTTGTTTTTTAAGTACTTCATTCAGACTGTTGGGAATCTACCGAATATCAATATTTGGAATATTCCGCCATTCTCACAACCGTTACCGAACTTAACGAAGTCGACTATAAAGAATAAAATTGCAATATTATTTTTGTTCAAAGGTAAAAGTAAAAGTCCTGACAAAATTTAGTTTTCTATTGTTTGAACTTTGAAATGATCTAATAAAAATAAAAAATATTAAATAAAGCAAGCATCTACTGTCACATTTAATACCCAAAAAAATATAGATACAATTAACTCGTTTGAATTCATTTATCCTTTTGGTAATTTCTGGAAAGAACTTTAGAAAATAATTATTTTTTCAAAAACAGTGTAAACATGCACTTAATGTATTTTTTTTGCTAAGCATGCGTTTAATGTCTTAATTAATTAATCAGTCAAACTTGGTGGACTTGATGTTTGCACGAGATTCACGATCATGGCCGAAGGTAAGTACGCGTGTACATATTACATAATCAAAGACAGATAGAATTATTTTTTTACGAAAATAATAAAAGGGGCTTTACAACAGGATGAAGGCTAATAGAGAAGTAGATCAAAGCATCAACAACTAACAACTCCTTAACCAGATAAAGGGAATGCTCAAAAGGCGTCATATTATCTCGAAGCTCACACCCCAACCTAGCTAACTCATCAGCAACCATATTTACCTCTCGATAAACATGTGTGATTTTTTTTTGAATGACAAATGTTAGTTATTAATTATTATGTTAGTGGGATAGGCACGGATAGAACCCTGGACCTCTTACTTCTTAAACTTCTTGGTTTCCCTTGGCTCACTACTTGAGTTAGATAAACCTGGGTGATTTGTACACGTCAATCAGACGCAATAAGC
Organism: Calophaca sinica; assembly: GCA_037113605.1. Lineage (NCBI taxonomy): Eukaryota > Viridiplantae > Streptophyta > Magnoliopsida > Fabales > Fabaceae > Calophaca > Calophaca sinica. The sequence continues at coordinate 126,640,494 of CM073732.1, forward strand.
CTACAGATACGCATCACCGAGCTCCACCCCTAGGTACTATCCACTGGATCCCCCTTGAAGACACTGAACATCTATTATGGAGTCAATTTGAAGCTCCACAATAGAGCAGTCTTTCTCCTTAGCCATTTGCAAACCTTTTGGGGCACCCAAAAATTCAGTAATGTAGGCACTTGCTAAACCAATAGACTTCGCGAACCCACACACTCAACTGTCATCCTAAGACCGAATCACACCCCCACAACATGCGACCCCATTAATTCCGCGAGCCACGCCATCTGTGTTAAGGCACAACCACCCCCTCAATAGGAGGTCGCCACCGAACTAGAATCTCGTTGAAACCTTTAGTCTTCTTCAGATTAATGTTGTGTTTTCCCCAAGGTTCTAAAAAATGGTCGCGGTCGCGGTCGCGTTAAGGATTTCGCGATTTTGGCTGTTGCGGATGCTGCGTTACGAATCGCGGTCGTCGCGGTGTGAATTAATCACAATATTGCACAAATTATTTTAAAATTATTTTTATTATCATATACTATATAATAAGTTAAACTAATGTTTTTTTCATTATTATAAGATATCTAAAATAGAATAAAATAAAAAAGTAAAATTAAAATGTGACTAATTTAGTAGCTACTAATATATTTAACAAAATTTATATATATTTGATAGATTCAACATAAATAAACTAATAATTACTAATATCCTTAAACAAACTTCATGATAAATTAGTTATCTCAAGTTCTCATCACAAAAAACTACTAATACATGCGGGGAAAAAGTGTAGTAAAAATTTATTACATCACTAGTCACCACATGGTAGAATGACGTGCAGGATCATAACTTCCACTATCAGCTTGATCATCATTATATCCACTTCCTCCAAAGACATAATCAAACAATCCAGAGCTTCTTGATGGTTCTATTTGTTGGTGGTCATGTGAAGAATTTGCTGATGAATCATGGTAATTCATAGAAGGTTGGTAATATGGTTGGTTTGGGTTTGGCATATATGGATAATAACCATGTGACATGTAAGAAGGATGTTGGTAACATGGTGAATAATTACCCTGACTACCTTCAATTGGTGCAGCAATACCAAAATCCCCAAATGATTGTGCTACACTAGACGAGGAAGAATCATCCATTGGAGTAGCTTCGTGCCTTTTACCTTTACCACGTCTAGCCCGGCCTCTACTACTATCACCAGTCATGTCATCAAAAGAATCTTCATCTATCCTACGAGGCAATAGATTTTGATCACGTCTAACATATGGTTCTTCTTGAAAAGAATGGAATGACCCTTCCCCTCCTCCATGACTTTGTTCTTGATTTCCATCACCATTACCACCACTGTTGTTATTACTGGGTGGACTTAAACCACCATCACCACCACCTTGACTAGGTGTCTGACTTGAATCTGAGCCATCTGCACGGCTATTTCTTCTTCAACCTCATCATCGAATCAATAGGAGCCATTACGCATTTTGTGTGCCATCCAACAATGGTCCCTCTCTCCTCAATCCATGGAGATAAAGGATCTTCTTCCTGAAATATATGATCAAGGTTGATTGGATTGAAGCTGTTTTCAATGTCTTCCTGACTTCTTCTCTTCTCATGCCTCATTTTTAGCTTCATATTGTAAAATGTAAAGACAAGTTTTTGTAGCTTTTGATACTTCAGTCTGTTTCTTGTCTTTGTATGTATGTAGCTAAACGTACTCCAATTACGCTCACAATTTGAAGCTGAAGTTGTTTGACTAAGAACTTTTACAGCTATACGTTGAAGTTCAGGAGCACAAGATCCATATATCATCCACCATTCAGCTGAATAAAAAAATAGTAAATTATTTATGTATATACCAATGTAACAAAAAATAAAAGTTAGCAATATTCTCATACTTGCATATCAATAAGTATAAATTATAATTTATAAACATTACCAGGGTCCATTTGAGACCAAGCTTTTTGCGCTAGTACAGTTCCAAACGTCTCTCCCTTACCTCGAAAAAGTAACAACTACAAGAACCAATATACCATATAAGTCTTAAATGAATAATTTATCCATAAAAATTACTACAATATTATAAATATATAGCATTAACAAATTTCTCACCTGATTAATAGCTCTTATTTGATTATCAACATGTGGTTCTAATTTGCTTATTACTTTTGTGGTTCCATCCATGGTTTCCTTGGCTACATGACTACCATGCACGACTCCAAATTGAAATTGGGGATTGAGAAGATAACCTTAAGATTAAAGGAATAATTAGTATTTCTATTTCAAAATTAAATACAAATATTTAAAAAATTGAATATATAGATATGTACCTGCTGCATGCAAATCAGAATGCATGAAGATCCATCTATTGTCAATGATTTTATTATAGTAGGTGTGGTAACGACAATCTTTTTCAATAGCTTGCTTAGCTCTATCAATTGCTTCATAAAGAAAGCCCATTGTTGGTTTCGTCACCATCCACCAACTTCAAACTCTTGACAATTGGTTCAATTACCTTTATTATATCACTTGCCTTATTCCAGAATTCTTTATTCGTAACAATCTTTTTGGCTTCATATGCAGGTCCTTATTTCTCCTTCCCCCATTTGGAATTCTTGTATTCCTCAGAATCAAACATATTTTTCAAACCCTGTTTCTCTTTCACAATAGATTCAAGTTGCAAAAATTGTGTGGCAAAGCGATGTGATCATTTGGGCGAATAATTTCCCTACCACCAAGAAACTTCTTCATGTAATTGTGGTCCAAATATAATTGTATATGAACAAAGTTACCTTTTTGCTTCATCTAGCACTTTTGGACATTTGACTTTTTCCAATATCTTCTAGACATAAATCCAAACAATGAAATTTGCACATGCGGACCAATAAAGACTTGGTCTTTTTCCATCGATTTCAAACCAGTGACTTTTAATCTTTGCCTCATTATCGATGACCACTTGGACAACATGCTCTTCCCCACCTCTTCCACAATTTTGTCAAGCAACTTAAAGTAATAGTCGGTGTTTCTACTAGGAACATTAGAAGCATCAATAGACTTCAAGAACCTTTGTTCTGTCGGACAATATACTAAAAAATTCATGATATGCATGTGATTTATACCATTTGTCTGCCATCACACATTATAGTCACCCTCTTTCTTTCCATATTGGTTTTATTTCCTTCTCTATATAATTTTGCATGTCCTTATATTCATTGTTCAAGTATATCTACGAAATCTCATAAGGAGAAGGACATTTAATACCTGGTCCCGACCTTGCGGCTTGACTAACAACATGTGTAGCCAAGGAGAAGTGCTCAAGTTCATAGGTAGACGCTCATATATTATCAATTTAGATACCGCCGCTGCTAACTTGTTTCTCAAGGATTTGATCGTTCCTCTACCAATTTTTGTTTGCTTCATACTCTTACTTCTTTCTAGATCAACATCTACAACTCTCAATCTTTGTTGAAGATCACCTTGTTGATATTGACAAGAAGCTCCACTACTACCAGTGCCACTAGTACTAATGCCACTTGCACGAAATCTTTGTCTATCTTGCCATTGTCTATGTGACATCAATCTTTCTTGTGTAGCTTGTCTCATAGATGCATCTTCATCCATAAAACCTTCGACGTCATCATCTTCACGCCCTCTTATGCGTGCGATAAGTTCTTCCTTTCTTTTTCGCGAATCATTTTTTTTTGATTTACTGTCTAATAGAAGCTTCATCATGTTTTCTCTAACAAAAGTTGTGACTCTAGCACAACCTTTAATTTCTCGTGGCATGTGTGCAAGATGTTCCTTCAACCGAGTAATCCCACCAGTTATTACTCTTTCACAAAGTGTACATTTTATATTGCTTCTATTTTTACCAGACGGGTTCTCCATAGTGCCAACCAATGTCATCACTTGGAGCTGAAATGCTCTACATTTGGGAATTCTTGTCTTGCAGGCATTGTTTAACTAATCTACAAATAAATAATGTAATTTTAAATTAAAAAAATCAAATATAAATTATAAACGCCATAAGACAATTAATAATAATGAATCATTTTAATTGATTAGTTAAATGATAACAATTAAATTTTTACTAATTAATTAATGAATTTGGTCCACATGAAACAAGTGACTAACTAACAAACAAAATTAAAATGATAATAACCACAATCATTTAGCCCAGAATCATTTTTATTAACACAAAAAACTGAAAAAAAAACTAAAAAAAAAGAGGCTAAAATTTAGCCCAGAATCATTTTTAGCCCAGAAAAAAAAAACGAAAGAAATAAAAGGTTGGTTTTTTTTAGGGTACCAGACGCGGCGCAGAAGAAAGGAAAGGAAAGGGGAGAGCAGCTCAGCTCCTCCTCCTCGCCTCGGCCTCCATCTTCCACCTCCCTCCCTCTAAAATTTATGTTTTCCTCTCCCTCTCCATGAATCACATCACCGTCACTCACCCCTCTCAATCCCTTCCCATGTTTCAGTTTGTGAGTTGTGACGATGAACAGAGATGAGAAGGACTCAGAAGAGATCGAAGCCGCCGTGAACGGGAACCAGAAGCAGCAGGAGGCGCGGCCGGCAGCGACTGTGAGAGAGCCCGCGATGCAAGACGGCGCGAGAGGCAGAGCAACAGAGAGAGATCACGAGAGAGCAACAGAGAGGCAAGGAGAAACGAGGTTAGGGTTTTTAGATGAGATTCAGAAATGATTTTGCCTTTTTATACCTCTTTTTTGGGCTGAAAATGGAATTCTGGAGTGCAATATTTGTCTGTTTATGTTTATGTTCGTGAACGGCGTTTTGTCACGGCCGTCGCGGCCGCAACGCCGTTTAAATCGCGTCCGTTGCGTGTAATTTCAATCGCCGTGATTTCGTCGCGTAATGGTTTGGAGCGCGATTCTAGTTTGTCACGGCCGTTTTTTGTAAAACGGACCGTTTTTTAAAACCTTCGTTTTCCCTACAAATAAGATTCGACATAAGAGCTTACAACCCGTGAAGGGTAGGTAGGAAGGGTGAAGAAAGTGTCATGCATACTTTTATTTCTCCACCTCGACAAGTAATAGCAAGTAGTGGTCCAAATATTCCTCCATACCAATCAGCTCCCTTATATGATCCACATGCGGGTTAAAGCTAACCCACTCATTAATGTCACCAGTAAAGAAATGGATTTTGTTCTCCACTAGGAGCAAATGAGACAACAAAAGTACTGCAAAAGGGGCAATCTCTTAGAACATGTGACATAGTCTCGTCCACACCTGGGCAGTTATTGCAATAAAGTTCACCAATACCCCATCTATGACATGCTTTATTAGTGGGAGGGAAGCCTACCATGCAAGACTTGCCAAGCAAGCAGCGAACCCTTTCTAGGCACCTCAAGCTTCCAAATACACTTCCATATCTCATTGTTGTGCATTGACTCACGGCCCCTGAGTAACTTATAAGCATTGGAGACAGAAAATTGGCCCAAACGATCCCCCAACCGCACCCTTTTGTCTGCGCCATTTGCTTCACAAGGGGTTGGCACCACTAAAACAGGTGGAATTATTTAGAAAAAGTTTACATTTCCTCTCCACTTATGTCTGTTTGGATTAAAATTTGAACGTTTGATTCAACCTCATTTTGTAAACGAACATTTGTTTAAAAATGAGTTTACTGTAACATGATTTCTGTGAGGATAATTTTTTCCGCAGACGCACGTTTGACAAAATGAAATATGTTTAGATTATATTAATCAAGAGTATTTTTGAATGTGTAATTACTAAAAAGGGTATGAGTTTTATAGTAAATTAATATATATTTTTTTTCCTTTCAAAAGACTTTTCTTTTATAATATTAATAGGATGAGTTTTTTAGTATATTTTATAATATTAATATTTTTTTCACTTTTTAATGTGTATTTACACTTATTCTTTACTTACCAGTAGACTTCTCTATTAGGATGATGTTAGCCAACCAAGTTACATATTCGTTTTTACCTTGCTTGATGTATGCCAATGTGTGAGAAGTGTTTGGTAACTCTTTTATTAGTGATAAAGTGGTGCAACCATGTCATCCAAAATACTAATTAAGTGGGTAGATAATGACTAAAACCATTTTAGGATCAAGGGAAAAATGCATTAGATGACAACATTCGAGGCTCTAGTGAACAACCTAATAAAAACGTGTTAGAAAATCTCTTAAAGTTTGTGTTTACCTTGCTTGATATATGACAATGTGGGAGAAGTGTTTGGTAACTCTTTATTAGTGATAAAGCTGTGCAACCAGGTCATCCAAATTATTGATTAAGTGGGTAGATAGTGACTAAAACCATTAAAGAGATAATTTTTTTTTAGGGTCAGGGGAAAATGCGTAAGATGACAACATCTGAGGCTCTAGTGAACAACATCGAGTTGTAGTATATGTCAAGGTGTTCTTTCAGTGTCAACGAGTGAACAACATCTGAGGCATGCCCTGTCTTGTGCCTGAACCTAGGGTAATTATAAGGAACAATGTGTGCACCTAGGAGAATGCTCCACAGTGACGTGAAGTGTGTCCATTTAAAGTTTTCTATCAACCTAGCTCACCTCAATGGATCTTGAATAAATTGACCCAATTGAGAGTGGTGCAAGTTAGACGACCATTTTGGACCAGGTTGAGTGCTTTGCTTATTTTTTAAGTATAAATGGAGAAAGTAACTTCCCCATATCATAATGCACCATCCAGGGACTGTGTTTAAATCCTACCGGGACAGTTTATATGGCCTAAGTGCCTCTTATTTCCCATGTTAATAAAAAATCTCCTCCCCTGCCCTTTAAAAAAAAAAAAAGCATCATAATCCACCAGGTTTATGTATCAGCTGTTCCACCTATTGCAAAGTCAACTAAAGTGGTCCCATTTTCTGGTTTATATCAGGTTCATCCATTAGATATTAATTATGATTTATCTTCATTGTTATAGCATCTCAGGTTCGTTGCCTGACAACATAATTGTGGAATAAAATACTAAACCACGAGATGCATACCACTGAACAACTAAGTACAACACATCCAATGCGAAGTATTTGGTCCCACGTGGCACTGCATATGAATCATCGCTCATTTGGGTGGCCATTGCTTTCAACTTCACCTAAAGAATTATTTTCCAAGATGGCAATGGTCTTTTCCTTCGCACTGCAAATACCACGCGAACAAGAAAGGAAGTCGATGCACGCTGTAGTTTACTTCTTTGGTATTAGCATCTGACATGGCAAAGGAAAGAACAAAATAATTCCATAGCAAGCCATAGTCCCAAGTTACTCCCTATTGCTGCAACATATGCTGTACAATGTAGTATCGTGTACACGATGCTATTAAGTAGTAAAATTCTACGAGAGCTTAATCGCCTCTGCAATCGCAATTAATAATATGAAAGAAGTCATACAGACTTCAATTCAGCTATGATTTGAGTTCTGTTGATTTTACACTGCAGCGGTTTGAATATGGTTGGGAAGGCCTGAATGTGGGGTAATTACACCTTGAGGATATAGTCATTCTTGTGTCATCACTTCAGAACCATGCCGCTGCACTTCTAAAGCCTGGAATCTTCTTCTCCATCTGAATAACTCCGAAAGAATTGAACTTCCACTCATCATTACACCAAATCCAGCAAATGATGCAAGAAGGATTGCCAGAACTGCTTGCTTACCAACCTGCAGTTGACCAAGGTAATCAAGTGAAGTTAGTATGTCTCTGATTTTTCATGTAGGGGTTTGGTACATGTCATGCATCCATAACCAACTAATCAGGCTACCAAAAAACATGGACCGCAATTATTTAAATTTATCATGGAGACCTCTGCCTTTAGCAATTAGGTACGCATGAAACTGGCCTGTGAAATATGGACATCAATAAACTATAACTTCGCTAGAATCAGGTTGGAAAATATATAATTCCATTACATCTCCTAAGAATCTGTTAACTACTATAAAAACTTGGGAGCACAGAATTTTATATGTACCAAATCTCTTACATGCACTTTTAGTACTAATGACAAACTCAGTGTGACTATTTTCTTTTTGGTAATACAATGTTTAGGGTGAAGGGGAGGTTGCCACGTTCCAAGACAAGGAAAAGTCACAAGCCCGAAGGCTTATAGAGGTAAGCAGGATTTGAACACAACTTTTTTGTCTCGGCAGTTGCATTTTACCAATTGAACCAACTCTGGCTGGTCCTCTTGGCTATTAACTTCCCAAAATAATATTACTAGTATTGGTTTCAAGTGAAAAATTTGAGGTGATAAGAACTTGGCTTGTATCAAAATCTATTACCAAGGCGTAAAATATATGTGCGAAGAGAACCACCAAAGCAAATTGGACAGATGCATAAATCCAGATGAACCTGCTCTTCACTGGACAAAAGAAGTAAAAAGAAAAAAGTTAGTGTTTGCTTCTGTTAGTGAAACTCAACCAAGCATTGACAGAATTAGCCAAAAACAAAATGTATTATATAACTCTATAAAAGAATGATCTCATAAATCAATCAGCAATTGTTACGTCTATTTTATACCATACAAGCTTCTATCAATGATGTTTACAGATATATCACAAATGCCAACTGCCAAGGTATCAGTCTATTGCACAAATTGACCAAATGACCTTTTTTTATGCACCATTTTAGATTTATAAACAAACTTACTGAACTAATATGAGTTCCTCATAAAAGTATATTGACCATATTTATCAAGGATATTTTGTGAACGTACCCATGGTTGATGATGTCATGGAGGAGACTAGACCCAGTACACAAGAAAATGGAAGAGATATGAAAATTGCTTTGGTTTTCATTTTTTTAACCTGCAGAGAGTTGAATAACTGAGGCTATACAGAATTGTAACTTTGATAGATCTGAGAGGACTTCTATTCTTACCAAAAGCTGCTCAAGGAAACAGAAATAAGCAAGCATGCTGACAATGACCAGCACTGGAAGTTCCTGCCAAACCCTGTTAAATGGAGTAGAAAAATTGAAGTATTTCTGTGTGGCGATAATTTATAGTACAAGAAAGACACAACGAAAACATTTTAATAAAGTTGTACAACAGTACACTTGTATTGGCCGCAGAACACCAGGGAAAATATTGACTGTGTAATAATATTCTAAAGACTATTTGAAGCATGAAAGTTTGAAGAGTAAAGCCTTCAACTAGAGATTGCAAGGAATAATCCTACAACTTCAACACAAGCAAGTCAGAGATCTGATCTTCGCAAGCATATCACTGGATGTCCAAAACCTATGATAAATCCAGAGATAGCATTTAAGTTTATTACTTCAGTCAGATGCATGCAGTAAACTGGTTGGCCCCATATTCTAGATAGTGCCATAACCATTATGGCATATATTAAGAGGCAGTGGCAACTAGGGAAATGGCTCATGATTATAACCATATTTAGTATGATTCTACTAACAAGTTGGCCATAAGATCCCACATATCCATTTAGCTTCCAATCGAAGTGTATTGTCATAATTCATTCAACACATACCAGTAAACAAAAATAAGTACACATGCCTGTAGTCATCTTCCTGCTGAGACCTTGCTCCTCCAGTATTTTGAGTTTGAACGTTTTGGATCCGTAAGAGAGTGACAGGGAGGTTCCGAACCTCCTCCTTGCACACATCACAGGTCTTGTTACCTCTGATACTAAACCACTTAATAGCACATTCTTGGTGAGCCAAGGCTAGTTCACCTTTGCAACTGCATTCCATCTTCAATGTCTCACCTCCTTCACATAGCTCAACCAGACAAATCCTACACACAGCTTCCTCTTCAGCTATATCTTCACCATCGTCACCATCATTTTCTGAACCAAGAAGTCAAGTACTCAAGTTAATGACAGCATGTAGGATTGGATTGGAAACAATCTGTTTTAGTCTTGTTAGATTTATAAATCAAACTAAGATGTCTTGAAAGAAAGTCTGAAAATTTTAAAAAGGAAAAACACTTTTAGCTATTTTTAAGTGCCAAGAAGAAAGCAGAAGACATCGTTCCATAAAGTAATTTTAGCTATTTTCCATGATTACTTATTCAAGTGCTTATAATATGATACCGGTATCCTTTGCCGTGGACGTTTTTAACCATTCATTCACTTCCTTTACTCGAGGGGTGGAAGGAATAATGCGGAAAAACCTATCCATTCTCCTAATGTTTTTTTCTTGGTCATCTACAGGTTCTGAACGAGAGCGAGCTATCGTCGTCCCATGGCTTCTCTGCAAAAGGACCAAATTGGTTAAAGCAAAGGGTAAACAGTTTTATGAAGCAAGATTTAGCAACAATTGAATACAAGAATTGACACTAGAAAAATGAAAGAGAGCATTGAACTAAAAAAAAAATGCAAGAAATATAGGATTTTTTTTAAACTGCTTGTTCGTTGAATTCTGTTTACATGTATAATAGGAAGTAGTAGCTTTCAATGTAAACATTTTTTTTCCTGCTTCTTCTAAAGGCTTCATGAAACAATAATTTCGGTGGAACAAATTCAGCAAAGCAAATATTTTAAATCCTTGTTATGTTCAAATTATTTGTTAATGAAAAGACAAGATGGCCATTGAATACATAAACAAGAGTCGTTTAAAATTTTTATTACTAGTACTAATCGGTTGAAGGCTTACATATGGAGAACCACCAAGACATCCAGCTAAAGCAAATTCTGTGTTTGCACGCCCAATTTCTTCAACTGGTAATGATGACGTTCTATTAATCTTAGGAGCAAATATCTTACTCAGGGACACTGATCCTGAGATTGAAGACTTCTCCTGAGGGCCTCCTAAAAAGGAACCACCTTCTGGAGCTGCAGTTATAGCCTTTTCAATATCTGATGATGATGTCCGATGCCTGAAGTTCAATTTTGGCAAGATGCTTCTTGTGGATGATTTGCCCTTTGCTGCAGAAGGCCCAGGGTTACTACTAATTGGAGCATCAACGGAACGAGAAGTCACAAGAAAATTAACCTTCTTGTGAGTTGGAGGTGGACTCGGTGTCAGTGGCATCCTAATTCCAACAAAATCCTGAGAAGAAGAACAACAACAAGACTGATCTTCTGATGTTTTGGTTGGTATTTCCAGAAGAAGATTCTGTTGCTTCCAATGAAGAACAATAGAACATGAGAAAGTTTCATCAGTTACCATATAGTATAATATACAATATGAATATTCATAGATAAATGTTGTTTTGTTTGCTATTTATTCCTATTAAATTATAATTAATTCAACATGTCATCAGAAGGGATTCAATCTCCCACTCCAAGTATGAGCTTGAATTTCACCAAACTACTACTATACAATTGGATTAATTTAAATATTGTAAACTGGGCTGAGAGAATAAAAAAAAATCTTTGGTTCAGAATATAAAACTCCAAACAAAATCAAGGGTTGATTGAAGCCAAAACAGAAAGACGAAAAAAAAAAAAAAGCAGAAAGAAAGTAAAGTACCTTGGGAACCGGAAGAGAAACCGTTCGTTTGCAAGAAGCTTCATCATGCTTTTCCTCAGCACTCATTTTCTGGTGACAAAGCAAAACTTGGAAGCAACCGCAAAAGCAAATGAGTTACAGTGGTTGCAACCAAACCAACACTAGTTTGTTACTAGTATTGCTTGGTGGTGCATCAGTTTTAGGCACCTTGTGAGGGGGTGTGAAATGTGAGTTGTGAATGGGAAATATATAAGCTTAGATTGGGTAATTTGAGATAAAGTTGAGCATTTATGAAAACAGGGTGTGGAGCCTCTTCTGCTCTCCCTCCCACCTACACACATTTCCTTTTTCCAGTGAGCGCGGACTTTACGCTTTTTACCATTTAATAGTATTTATACACCAAATAATATGCGCACTATCCCATGATCAGCGCGTAAATATATTAATAATTCATGTTTGTTTACCCCCTTTATTATTTTTTTGGTTGTGCTAGTATTGGTTTACCCCTTATGTATTTTGTTTACACGGAAACACGTGTTTTCAAATCAAATGAAATTTGTATGCGTAAATGAGTAAGAAACCAAAGTTGTTCTTTCTTGGTCCTAATTATAAGAAATAATATCAATTTTTTAAATATATTAAATGTTTAACTTTTATTTATATTATTATTCATAGTGAGACAATATATTAATGAGATAACATATTTCTTATGCAAGTGAGTTGGTTTATTAAAGAGGTATTTTTGAAAAAATAAATAAATCTTTAAGGGTCCGTTTGGTTGGGGTTTTGGAGGGGAGGAAAGGGAGCAAAATCTCTCGTAACCCAATTTTTGCTTCCCTCCCAAAATGAGGGGTTTTGAAGGGGAGAAAAAATGGACAATTAAAATTTTAAATACATTGACTAAATTATCCCTACTTATACATTAAAATCCAAATTTATCCTAATTACAAATCTCTTTCATACTTCACGTCGCTTTGTTTTTTTATCCTTTAGGTACTTTTTTTTGTGAAACTTCAGGTACATTTGCTTCTACTCGTAAAGAAAAAAAAAAAGAGATACGCCTGCTTTCAATTGCTTTGCTCAGTCGTTGCTTTGCTTTCAATTGCATGTTATTTTTTTTTTGAACCATTCAAAAGTTCTACGGTATTTCAATTGCTTTTTTTTTTATCCCTACATTTGTTTTGCTTTGCTTTGCTTTGCTTTCAATTGATTTCAATTACATGTTATATTTTTTTCAAACCATTCAAAATTTCTATGGTATTTTAATTTTATAATATTTTTTTTGCCTTAGATGGATAATCAAGATTGGAAAATTATCGTCAATAAATGGTTTGACTTGCGTCGAAGAGCTATAGCTCAACTCATGTGTGCTATTATTTATTGTTTTGTTATTCGGATATCTCGTAAGAGAAAATTGAGTTATAGTATGAGCTTCGAGAGAGAAAGAGTGTGTGAAGAAATAATGGATCAAATTAGTTTTATTCTTTGTTTAATTCAATATTAATAGAAGTTTATATTGTTTTGATTTTATTTATAAAAAGTTACAAGGATAAAATAGTAAATTGGTTTTAAAATCTCTCCCCTCCTCTCCTGAACCAAACATATATTTAATTAAAAACCCTCCCCTCCCTTGAACCAAACATATATTTAATTAAAATTTCTTCCCTCTCCTCCCCTCCCCTCCCTTCCATTAAAATACCTCCTCTCCCCTTATTTCCCCTCGTTTGAGCCAAACAGACCCTAAGAGTACTAATATTAATTAGAAAAAATTATTTTCAACACATTTCTTTGGTCTGTGTAAATTAATGTTTTGTTCTTTATAATAAAAATGAGATGAGTAAAATTTATGAAAATTTATTTTATATAATATTTTCACGACATGATTCTTCTAAAGTACTAGTAATTTAAAAGGAAAAGTAAAAGGCCAATGATAAAAAAATCATTTAATGATATTACATGTCATAGATGAATTAAAATACAGAGAGAATGCTAACAAGTATCTTTAGGGCATTGGTTAATGAATCAAAAGAGGTAAGTTTGTATAGAAAAATATTATATTTATCACATCGAAAAATGTTTAACTTGTATTCTCAAAACAAATATTTTTTTATTGATTCCTTATCCAATGCTTTTAGGACATTCATTGTTAATACAGTAGAATGCGATTTTTTTTTTTTTTTTGACTAGTGTAGAATGAGAGTTCACTTTGGAAAAGTGAGACCCTTATTTGATTTATATATAAGATTAAATTAAATCGATCCTTAAAAGATGACGCTTCATGTGACATTTATGATTTTACTACCAACAGAAACACTTTTTTGGCTTGAATGCACATGCCAATCACTCACGCAAGAAAGTGAAAAACAAAGGGAAGCTTTCGACAACATTCACACCTAGCTCCGACTCGTGTGAGTCGACGATGAATGCATCATGTAGTGACGCACTAATCCGTATTTCTAGCCTGTTTTTGAGATTTATGTCTTAGTAGTAAATGTTTGGAAAATGAAAACCCATTGCACACCGTATGTTCGTACGGTACAGACATATACATATCGTATGGATTTTGTACGGAATTTTTTTCAGATTTTTTTAAGTACTGGTTAACGCAGTTCTTATAAGTGGTTAACACAGTCCACTAACTGGTTAACACAAACACATATTTTTTTTAACTGATTAACACAGTTCATGTAAGTGTTTAACGCAGTTCATATAAGTGGTTAACGCAGTCCACTAACTGGTTAATACAGACATAGATTTTTTTAACTGGTTAATACTGTTCATCTAAGTGGTTAGCACAGTTCATATAAGTGGTTAACGTAGTCCATTAACTGATTAATACAGACACAGATTTTTTTAACTGGTTAACGCATTTCATGTAAGTGGTTAACGCAGTTCATGTAAGTGGTTAACGCAGTCTGCTATCTGGTTAATAGACACAGAGTAATCGTTAACCAGTTAGTGAATTGGATTAACCACTTATTTGTACTGCGCTAACCACTTTTATAATAATTTTTTTTTGGAAAAAAAAGTATTTTTCTGAAGAATTTATTTTTTAAAAAATATATATTTTTTTGAAGAAAAAAATATCTGTACCTGTACGGACATACGGTGTCGCGTAAGGTGTCACCCAAAGTGGTGTGCAAATAGCGCGACCGTAAATGTTTATAAGTACATGGATTAAAAGAAATATCGGCTCTGTTAGACTGTTTATAGCGGATAGCTTGGGGATAAGTTTATGGGACCAAAATAGATGTATTTGGTAACCACTAGCTTATAGTATTTTTTGCTATGTCATAACGTTTTTCAGACGTTACTGAAAGTATCGTTTGAACTTGTAGCCTATTTTCTCTTTCACTTTTATCCTTATTATTTTAATTGAAACATTTTCACCACTCTCTCTCTATCACTTTTTTATTGTTACTTATATTTTTATGAAACATGAAAAAATAAATAAAAATAATATTTTTAGCTAACACAAATTATTTTAATGATAATAAATAAGTAAATTAATTATATAATTAAAATATAAATTTTCAAAATTTTAACTTCTAAATAACTTAAACATTAATATAATTAACATAAATTTATTTCGATAATAATTTTTAAATATTTTATCATGTTTAATATTGATTGAAGTAATTTAAGCATTAATTAAAATATTCTTTTATGTCGTTTTATATTTAGTAGTTAGTTCAACCACTAATTTTACCAAACACCTCCAAATCAAATTGTTATTTTATCTGCTATCAACTATTCGCTATAATCTCACACGCTATCAACTAATTTATTCGTTATCAGCTAGTTTATCCATTATATGCTACTTTTTACCAATCATTTGGTAATTAAAATTATAAGATACAAAAAAAAGAAGTTAAGGTAATGAGATAAAAAAAGAAAAGGAGTTGAAATTCAAATCCTTGCAATGTACCCCCTATTCTTTTTCGTGTCCCTTGATGATGATGGATTAGTGGCATGTTGGAACTGCGGTGAGAAGACAAATTCTCGCATCCCAGTGCGAGTTAACACAAAAACTACGCGAGTGTTTGGAACAGCGGCTAAATTTCCACGACGACGTAAACTCGCAGCCAAATTTCCACGGTGACGTGAAAGCTACTCCTGGTAGCTTTTGGTTTTTACAGTAGGAAAAGGCCTTCGACAAGAGTTTGTTGTTCCAAACGTGGAACCAAACAGAGGCTACAACTATCCACTTCAGATCCACTATACCTTGAGATAAATAAAAAAGCATAATTTTCACGTATATTTAAATTTTTTTATTGTGAAAAAAATTATTTTAAGAAAATTTTAAAAAAATTTGTTTCTTGAATAATTAAGCAATCCAAACGTGGATATTTTTTAATGATTTCAACTGTAATATTGAGTGTGTGAACTTTGTAGCATTTTGTTTGTTAAAAAGATTTAAAACTAAAAATCGTCTTATGCAAATAAAAAAAAAGTGAGCACTGCAGTACCCGGTAAAACTGTTGAGTACGGTACTCAAGTGAACTTGTATCCACTTATCATGGCATTAAATTCACTTTAATTACGTTGAATTAGTCATTTAACTTTTTTAAATTGTAGATGCACTCTTTTTAAACTAAATAATATTTTTTTATCAAAAATTTCTCTACGGTGTTTCTTTGTATTCTCTCTTCTTCATCCTTATATCCACTTCACGATTCTTCTTCTGCCGAAATATATTTGATTTCTCTTCTTCTTCTTCTTCCGATGTAACCTAGATATCGAAAACAAGATAACATCGGTATATGTTTACTGCTATTTGATTATTCACTTTTTTCTAATATAATGGACATTCTAAACGTCCAAGAGAAAAGAGAATGATCAACATATTAGCAAATTTATAAAATATTTTTTGGGCACCAAAATAATTATTCATAACTCACTGCTTACTTTTCAAAATAATAAAAAATATATGTCGTAACAGTTATATAAAAAATATTAAATAAGTGAACTGTTTTTATTAGAACAGTTAATATGAGTACGATATCCGACTAATTTAAAAGGTACCTAAAAATTTACCTTAAAAAAATATAGTGGGTATTTTTGGATGCTTTAGACTGAAGTATAAAATTTAGTATTAAAAATTAAAGATCAGATTATGCGGAGAAATAGAAAACATAAAATACACAAATAATTTTGGATGATTTTGACTGAAATACCAATGGTTTCGAATAACAAGTTGGAAGAAAAAAAATACCCTATAAAATATGGAATTTGAGAAACAAAAATAAAATGGAAGAAGTGTATTATATTAATCAGTTTTTATAAAATTCAATTTTATGTAAAATACTAAAATATAACACTTTCTTCCATGATTTTAATTTTATTTTTTAACACACTCTTGTAATTTATTCATACTAAATAGTGCATTAAAGTAGAATTACACTTTTGATTCTAATTTATATTTAATTGTAGTATTTAAAATTAAAAAAAGAGTAAATTACACCCCTTCTCCTAAGAAATGTTTTAATTACACCCTCCTACCCTCTTATATTTAAATTTACATTATTCTCTTCCGATATAAAAATAAAAATGTATTATATTCCAATCTATTTTAACATTGAAACATCTTTAAATGACGAAGAATAATTTCCAACAATACTTCCAGTAAAAAGTTTTCTTTCTTTGTTATGTTCATTGATGACTAATTTTGAGCATATTATTGTTAATTGTATAACTTTAGGAGATAAAATAAAGTTTTAAATACCAACCTTATTTTTGTTACGGAAAATACCAACTTTATTAACTTTATAATTTTACCAAAAATCTTTATTTTATTTTTATTATTTCATAATTGATAGCAATGATTTATACTATATGTTAATAATATTGAGAATCACTACAAAAAAAGGGTCAAATAGGGGCGATTTTTTTGTGGGGGTTTTTAAAACCCCTCCAAATTAATTTAAAAAAGTACACTTTTGTGCCTGGTTGTGTTAAAAACTCGATTAAATTGACTAATTAAACATCTCCCTCTCCTTTTTTTTCCTTTATTTTTTCGACGGTCCCGCTCCTTCTCCCGTTTCCCCGTTTGATGGAAAACCTATTTTGATGGACAACGTAAATTGAACATCCGTCGTTTTACAGCGTGCCACTGCCGTCCCTCGTTATACAGCGTTCTTCGCCTTCCTCGCCGCCTCTGTCGTCATCTGTGTTCCTCGCCGCCTCTGTCGTCGTCCGCGTTCCTCTTCAGCGTTCCTCGCCGTCTCTGCCGTTCCCGTTTCTTTCTCTACTGTTGACGTCTCTGCCTTCGCCGTGCACCTCGCCGTCTCTGCCCTCACCTCTTCCCTCGCGTCTCTACCCTCAAATCAAGATGTTGCAGTCAAGGATTTTCAATTGAAGGAGTTTCTGAGAGAGGTATGAATTCCATATGAAGGAGTTTCTGCTCATGATTTATTGTGATTATTAGCAATTCTTTGGTACTTTTGTTGTTGAAAGTTTCATTCTTTTGTTAGAAGTGAACTGATTGGATCGTTCCTCGCCGTCTCTGCCGTCCCCGTTTCTTTCTCTTCCGTCGACGTCTCTGCCTTCGCCGTGCACCTCTGCACCTCTGTGCACCTCGTCGTGTCTGCCTCACCTCTTCCCTCGCGTCTCTGCCCTCAAATCAAGATGTTGCAGTCAAGGATTTTCAATTGAAGGAGTTTCTGAGACTAATTGTGTTCTGAGACTAATTGTCTTCCCTCGTGTCTGCCTCACCTCTGCCCTCGCGTCGCCACTTCCAAATGCTTTTCTGCAAATAATTGTGTTCTGAATTTTTGGACATCTATACATGATGATTTAAGTGGAGTAAAAGCATGAATATAATGTTGTGTGTCTTGAGATCACTGTTAAAGTTTGGTTAAATTTGGAGTTGATTTGATTGGTAATGTGATGCAAGAACTCTATGTTGTCCAAATTGCATGTTTCTGAAAGTTTTCTGGGCATTGCTTGTGTTTTGATTTTAATTTTTGTCAGGCAATCTGCTCCTCTTGAACATGCCTACTTTCTCTTTGTTGCACTGAATTTGTTTCTGCCACTGCTGTTGTGGCTGCTTGATTAATAGAGTTAAATCCATGAAAGTATGTTTGGAAATAAGGTTGGAGCTTCTTTTAATAACAATTTGCAACCAAGTAATTTAATGTATTTTTTTGCAGCCAACAAGTTGGCAAAAAGATATACTACAACATGTGTATTGGAATTGGAAGCCAACCACAAAGCAGCTTGCTCGGCTTGGGGCCTTTAGCGGAACTCTTCACTAGACAGTAGACCCCTTTCAAGTTCCATTTTTTTGCCACTAATTGTTCAATTGTGGAATTTTTATTTGTTGGTTTTTTTTTGCCTCTTCAATGAATGACTGTTAGTTTTATATTTTATATGACCTCACAAGATTAGTTTTCAAAGTTTCACATGTTAATGGAGTTGAAGGTTGTGGGATCACTTGACTTTTTTGTCAACACTCATATACTGCTTTTTATTTCTTTTTATTATAGGTATTTCTGTTCTGCTCATGTTATTATTCCTCATGCTATAAGAATTTTTCAGGTGGAATAGAGTCAAGCTTTGTTGTTGTAATGGTGCCTCATTTTCATGCATGGAGTAAAATTTCCACCCTTTTGCATCACAATAGTTCTGGTGCTGTCTTATAATTTTTTTTAAAATGTTTACTGAAATGTGTTTATATTATTTGTTCTGTGTGTCTCCTTCTTGGCTATTGTTTTTCTTCTCTTTGTTGTAGATGTAAGCACTGTGGAGGCTGATTTGGAAATACAAGTCAGTGATTTGGTTTTTAGGATTTTTTGTGCCTGTAAGATGAATTTTGGCATGGTTCTCTTATTTAGTTTTCACACTAACTCTTTGCTTCTCAATATGCTATTGCTATTATGCAGTGAATAGGATCAGCAGAGCTATTTGCACGAATTGTCAATTTTCAATATTAGGTAAATTATTATTTGTCTTCTTAATTGTTGGTGGATGTTATTGGCCAGATGTTGGCCAGATGGTGCATGATTTCATTTGCTTGTCATATGTTTCCACTGAAACCAGAATTGTGATTTAAAGTTTTGTAATGAATGGCCAAGGAACAACGATGATGCTAATTCACTTTAGTAATAATATTAAGCTAGGAAGAGTGATCACTTTAGGTTTTTTTCCCTTTAGGCACCTTCATGGGCATTATTTCTTAATAGGGTAATATTTTTGCTCAATAGTTGGATGCAAGGAAGAGTGATCACTTCAAGATTTTTTCCAACGTGATAAGGAACTGGCATGCCCTTAAAATAGGCAGTCATGAATACATTCTTAGCGAGGTAATTGCTTCAAATTTTAATGAACTAATTCTGAAAACACATTGCCAGAAAAAGAAGAACATTGCATCCATGATCTTTGTTGTTTACTGCTCATGCTTGTAACATCATTTTGAATATTTTAATAGTAATTTTAAGTATTTTAACTAAGTTTTTTTTTTTGTTATTTCAGCCAACAGATGCTGCAAGCGAACCTAATTCGCCTTTGGATGTAAGAGGATCATCTGGTACTAGCAATGCTTGAAGATATTTAAGTTCTTTTAGTATTAGACTTCTTATGGAGTTCTATATATATAAGACTTCTTTTAGGTTCCTTTAGTATTATTTTTTGGTGTATTATCACATTTGATGTTTGAACAACAAATATTTGGAGTACAATATATTATGGATTATATTTGGAGTGCAATTATGGTTATATATTTTGAATAGATTTTGTGAGTACTATTATAAAATTTATTTTATGTTTTGCAATTACAACAAATTATTTCTTTTTTGTTGGAATATAGAGCATTAGAAAATAGATATAATTTGTAACAAATTAATAGCAAGATATATAATAATGGGAAGCAAATAATAAAATCACCAATCAATTCAAAAATTTGATTACAAATGAAAATATTGATGGGGAGTTTTAGAACTCATGACTGGCAATTAGAGGAGGTTAAAAACCCCCACAAAATAACTACATAAAGTCAGTAGTCGTTACACATTTTGCGGAGGTTTTGACCGCAATAAAACCGCCGAATATATGCTGCAGTGATTCAAAAACCTCCGCAAATAGATTGCGGCGAACGTAACTGCGACGGTTTTCAAAACCCCCGCAAATCATTTAGCGGATGTCGAAAACCCCCTCAAAATGAAAAAAAAAACCGCCGCAAATTAGCGCATTTTTTGTAGTGAATCAAAACCAGAGAAAATGTGCATAAGAAACTTGATTATATTAAAATAACTTATAATGTAATATGTAATATTTTTTAGAGTAAATTTCTATTTTCGTCCTTAAATTGTCACTATTTCTCTTACTTAGTCTCAAAAGTATATGAAACTATAAATAGCCTATAACGTTTTCCCCCATTTGTCCCTTTAGTCTCTACGGTTAGTCAGGGACCAAAATTGGCTAATCGCAGAACTAATGGGACAAATGGAAGAAAACGTTAGAGAGTATTTAATAGTTTCATATACTTTAAGGACTAAGTAAGAGATAATGATTGCTTAGAGACGAAATAGTTTACTCCAAAATTTAAGAACCAAGAAAGAATATATTACAGGAACGAAAACAAATTTAAACTATTTTTTGGCACCAAATGTGATGGGATGCATAGTTATGAATTTATGATTAGCATGGGCACTGTCAAGCTTAGCCAAAGATGACATCTAGATTCTTTGTTTACCCTGTATTCAAAGGGTGCATTATTATTATAAAAAAATGACATATATTTCCCTTGTTCATGTTAATGTTCATAATTTGTTTGATATTTTAATGCATTTTATAAAGATTTGAGGGAAAAATCATGGATCTACCCATTATTATTAGGATAAAATTTAAATACAATTTCTTCTGACGCAAGTCGTGACTCAGACACTCGAGAGATGGTTTTATTATGATAAAGCTTAAATACAGTTTCTTTTAACGCAAGTCGTGACTCAAACACTCGAGAGATGGTTTCAGGCGGTGCACCGCTTGAGACATGCTTGAAGGAAGTTTGCGATAACTGTGTTATATTTTCGGTGAAAAACAACCGAAACAGTACCTAAATTTTGTCCTTATTATTATCCTTTGATTGCTCCCACATAGCATTGAATTAAAATATCCAAAAGGGGACTCGACATAGGTATTTTGAGTAGATGGCCATATGATTGTTTAGAAATATTAATCAATTCATTTGCTTTTGCTTTTGCTTTTCGCATGAACATATACTTATCAGACTTGTGGCCCGGTTGCAACGAAAATCAAAGAAGAATTGAAGACACTCTCTTTCAGGAAAAGGCCACTCAAGTTTAACCAAACAACCACTTTGACTACGTGTATGAGACGACACATCACACATGGCATTCAAATTAAAGGGTGCACTATTACTAAAAATGACATCTATTTCCCTCGTTCATGTTCATAATTTGTTTGATATTTAGCGTCCCCGAATGTTCCATGTCATTTTTATTCTAGATGGACAAGCAAAACGGAGCGTAGGATATGAGCCACTGCCACCGACTAAATTCATTTACATGACAAGGAAAGAGCAAAGACCCGTTGAGATCTGGTTTGCGCAATAAATGCTTTTTAAATATCATCGATTCATTTCTTTTCCCAAATACAGATGGCCACATCTTTAATTTCCTTCTTGATTCGTTTCTGCAACATTAAACCATAGTATGTAACATATTATCATTACTATCACAAATGGCAATTGGTTGCTTCTGCGATGCTAGAAAGAAAGTGAGGGAATTTTGTATTGTATGAGATATTGGCCACTCCTATCAGTTAATCCACACGATAAATTAAATCGATACTTGATCAGGATATAGAAGCAAAATAATGTGACGGAAGAATGAAAATTTAGAAAAGAATAAATCGCCAAATTTAATCCTTTAAGAATTGTAAGGTATTGACAAATTAGTTACTAAAATTGAATTTTTTTAAAAATACCTATGAAATTAGAAACCGTCACATCTTAGTCCAGACATTAGCACTAGTTAGCAAATGTTACCGAAAACTACTAATGGGACATGTTAAGTACTTGTGTATCACCACATGCTCATGAAATTGTAACACTAACTTTCTCCCTCTTTCCCTTCGGTTCAAAATGTCACTACAAACCTTAAGGGCCAATTTGATGGTCAGAATAGAATAGGAAATAATAGGATAAGAGGGTTAGAGGATATGATAGAGACATGATAAGTTATTATCCTGTCATGTGTTTGATGCGCACTTGACAACAAATTAGATAACATTATATTATCATATTACGTGTTTGATATATGAACCAAATAATAGTATAACATGATATAAACTATATAAAATGACAAAATTACCCATGTGACAAGTTAAATTGTTTTTTATTAATTTGATAATTTTTAATTTAAATATTTCAATATTTTATTAGATTCTATTTTTTGTAATTTCTAATTTTTTTATAACTTTTATTGTTTATATCATATTTAATGACAAAATTAGCCTTATGACAAAATTACATATAATATTTTAAAATTAGTTTTAACATTTTAAAATAATTTTTAACTTAAATTAATTACTTTTATAGTTTTTAATATTTATTTTAATATTTTTCATTTGATTAGAAATTATATTTTTTATTTTATAAAAATAATATAAAATGACAAAGTTACCCTTGTGGCAAATTGCACATGTTTTTTAAAATTAATTAGTTGTTTTTTTATTAATTTAATTGTTTTTTATACTTTTACTTTGAATTTATTATTTTTAATTTAAATATTATTTATTTTTTAAAAATTAAATTTATTTTTTATTTATTTAATATATACTATTAATGTTTTTAATTTTTTAGTTTTTTCTTTTAAATATTTTATATTTTATTAGATTTTAAATTATGTTTTGAAGGGTAAATGAGGAAAAAAATTCCTTATCCTATCCTGTTGGTTTCTAACCCAGCCCTCACCTCAGGATAAGAATTACATTAGAGAGACATAATAAGATAGAGTGACATGATTGACTTATCCTATCCTGCTGGCTCATCAAACGTTAGATTAAGACAAGATATGATAGTTTATCCTATCCTATCTCCCTTATCCTATCCATCAAATGGGCCCTAAAAGTCTGTTTACTTTTCGTGTATTATGTTTCCATTTTATTTCCAAATAAATATTAGAGAATGTATTCTGGAAATTTTTGAAAATTCATTTTTGAAAATGGATCTAGTATTTCTGAAAATTCTGAAAATATCAAAAAATTGTCTTCAATATTTCTGAAAACTACTTTCATCTCTTCTCAGTGACAATTATTCACCGCAATAATCTTTATCTTCCCAAATGAAAATTAAAAATGTTTCTAGAAAGCAAATGAGCCCTAAAATACTGAAACAGAGATTGAAGAGAAGAGAAAACGATGATAGGAAGTAGAGGGCCATGTTGACAGTCAAGATAGAACAAAAATCCACATGTGCAAGTAACTGTAAATGTCAACTGTCTAATTAAACCACGTGATCGATGATGACGTGGACATGAGTTAGTTAGAGCATTAGTTTTTCTGTTGATTAGGAGATGAGACAGTTATTGGTAGTTAATCTATTTTCTCTACATCTCACGACTTGTATATATAGAGTGGATGCCATGTACCCGAAAAAAAAGAGTGGATGCCACATTGAATAGAGTTAGTTGTATCATTTCTATCATGAATGAAATCTGAGCTTGTTATGCTCTTCTTCATTTCTCTCTCAAGTTTCACTTTCTACATGGTATTAAAACCTATCGTAGATATATTGTTGGTCATCCGTTATCGGACCACTCGGGTCACGCTCCAGATGTCCAGTCCTAGGTGCGAGAGGGTGTGTTGGAAATCCCACGTAAAAGAATGAGATGACATGATTAGTAGTTATAAGTGCGGGACAACTCTTACTCCACAAACTAATTTTTTGGATTGAGTTAGACTCAAACCTAAATTCTAATATCGTTGAGTAACCTTGTGTCCTATCTGCAGAAGCAAACATTAGTACAGAGATGATGGGCGATGGTGGAGGGCCATTTCAAGCTGAAGAATAAGAAAAAGGGATATTATTAGGCCACGATGATGATCGCAACACAACAATGCATGGCTTTTGCATTTTTGTTCTCTTTATATAGTGTGTTTCCCGTGCAGTCAGTTCCAAATCAGAATTAGATAGGTTGATTTGATGAGAAAAATAGAGAGTGAAATTGACCACCTTACGTCTTGCTTGTGACAGGATTGATTAAGAAATCAGCATTTTAATGACTTAATCGAAGGGGTTTAACTAATAAAATTGCAAAAAGGATTCATACCATTGCATTGCTGATTTTATTCTTCTTTCAAAAACTCTTCAGCTGTCAACCATATTATTAAGTTTTCAACTCATAGGAATCTTGCTTCAAAAAAAAAAAAAACACTCATAGGAATCTTCATTAAACCTATCAATTTTACTATACAATAATGCATAATGTACAGATAACAAGGAGAATGATCATCCAAAGCTAATACCAAATACCATCATTCAGGAAATCAAATTAATTAGCACTAGTGCGAAATACACTTAAAAAATAGATTTATAACGCCGGTTTTGGAGATAACCGGCGTAACATATAACGCAGTGGCATTTTTTAAATTAATGCGTAAATTTTTATGCCGGTTTTTTTAAAAACCGGCGTTATAAGTTAAAAAGTAAATCCGACCAAAAGGGGAGGCAAGTTACGACGCCGGTTTTTTGAAAAACTGCGATTAAATGCTGAACCTATGGCGCCGGTTTTATGACAAAACCGCGGTTAAAAGATATGACGCCGATTTTTGAGAAAAGCGCGGTTAGATCTTAAAAAAATAAGTGAAAAGTTAAATCCGGCCAAAAGATACAACGCCGGTTTTTAAACTAAACCGCGGTTAAATGTTAAACCTATGGCGCCGGTTTTATTATAAAACCGCGGTTATAAGATACGGCGCCGATTTTTGAAGAAAATCGCGGTTAAAAGTCATTTTAAAAAATATCCAAAGACCCTTCCCTCGTTCTGTTCTCTTCCTCGTTCTCATTTTCCCTCCTTCTCGTTCTGTTCCCTCGTGTCGTCCTCGCCCTTTCCCTCCCTCACTCGACGTCCTCGCCCTCGCTCACTCATTTTTGGTTCCCTCCTTCCTCTCCCCCGCGTCGTCATCGTCTCTCATTTTTGGTTGCCTCCTTCCTTCCCTCGCGCCGTTTTTCACTCTCCACCGCGACACTCCCCCCTCGCGCCGTATTCTCCCCTCGCGCCGTCGCTCACTCTCCACCGCGACACTCCTCCCTCTCTTCCTTCCTCCTCGTTCGGCACCGTGAGCACCTTCCTCGTTCTGTGTGCATTGAGTTTCAGGTGGCCAGGTCGCGCGGGTGTGACACTGTAAAGGGCTCAAAGCCGCCGCCTTCTTCATTGCAATGTCTTCTTCTTCAAAAGGTAGCTTTAAGTTTCAAGATCTTCTTCTTCATGAGTTCATAAACTATGTTTTCAATGTTTTGGGTTTAGGACTTCTGTGTTGGGTGCTATCTCAGGATGTTGTGCTTTTATTTTGTGTTGTCTTGTCAATTCGAATCTGTCAAAGTTTGGTTATGTTTATTTGGTTTGATTTAACAATTTTTGTTGTTTTTTTTTCCTTAATTTGGTTTCATAGGTCTCAGAGCCTCTTTATTTGCTTGACAACTAAAGTTGGGTACCGTAGCAATTGTTGCTCTTGAATGAATTTGGTTAGGAAGCAAGTGAAGACGTTGGTAGGTTGAGAGGGGGAGGAACTGATAACACCAATATTGCATAATTTTTATAAGGATATTAGAATGTGATTTGAATAATTATTGAATATTATCAATTGAAATTCACTCTCTTTTAATCTAAATTGTGCAAAAATAAAAAATTAGGCAATATGGTGGTCAAATACAAATTTGGGCTTGAAATAGGCCCAGAATGCTAAACACGGCCTTCGCATAATATAATGAAGCATGTTCATGCTTACCTGAAGCAGCAATTAGCCACGAGCGGGCCTCACGCGCGCTCCCCGGATAGCTGGTTGGTATTTTAATCATATCTGGAGTTGTAGTTATCGGATTAAGGCGTTCTTGGTGGTGTTGGAAAGCTAAGAGAATTTCCTACAACTTTGTCGCAAATTGGATGGAGCACGGCCTCTTCATAATTGAGCACGGCCGTGCTCATCTAAAAATATCAGAAATCATGTCGGCAAGGTCGGTGACGCGTAAACAGACTGTAAAGGGAGCAGGCCGTGCTGGTGCCGTGCTGAACCCAAATTTTTGCCTATAAAAAGAACGCTCAGTAGAGCATTTGAAAACCCCCCAGGATTAATTCTCTCCCAATTCTCTTCTTCTCTTGTAATCTTCTAGTCTTATTTTGTTTGATTTCTTATATTATGTTGTGTAACTAATCTCGTTACTGAGGTGATGGGGGATCTTTTACTTTATCTGTGGTATCTTTATGATTTATAATATGAGTGTTTAAATCCTTTTGATTAAATTATTCCTGGTGATATTTCTTTAATAAAAGAATTAGCTACTCTTTACACAGTTAATTAAGTGTGTGGCGATCATACCTTCAATTAGTTAACGGAACTCTAGAGATAATTGAATCTGCATGCTGTACCGGATCAAGGATTGCGTGTTCATTTTCAGTCAATCATTGAATTGATAAATCTATTGATGCTTTATGCTCTTTCTATTTACTTACTTTGAATGATCAAACAAAGTAATAAATTAGGAGAAAGACTGTTAACATTGCATGATCATTGGGTGTTAATAGCTTTTGAATAGATGATTAGTAATCAGTAAGAATTGTTATAAATTAATCAAATACACAGATATAAGTATTAGTGAACCCATTACCTTAGTGTTTTTATTATCTAATTCCTTTCTTAAATATTTTATAATTTCTTTTCTACTTATTTTTATGCACTCTTTGTTTAAATTCACTCGAACTATTTGTCTAAATAACAAATTGATCTAAGTAGAGCAGTAATAATTTTAATTCCCTGTGGAGACGATAATCTTTTATACTATAACTTGACAAGATCGTATACTTGCGAATTTGACGCAACAAGTTTTTGGCGCCATTGCCGGGGAATTGTTAATGATATTGATCGAAATGATTAATTGTTAATTTAGACGCTTTTTGTAATTATTTTTCTTTTCCTTTTTCTTATTTTATTTTATTTTTATCTTTTATTTTTTTTCTTTCTTGTCATTTTAATTTTTTTTTATCACCTCCTACATGGATGGTTTTACCTCCTATATGGACAGTTAGCTTTTATTTTTATATTTTGTCTCCTGGTTGGAAGACTAGATTTTATTTTGTGTAGCGTCTCCTGGTTGGAAGACTAGATTTTCTTACTATTTTATTACTTAAACTTATTATTTAGCGTCTCCTGGTTGGAAGACTATGTTATTTTTTTTCTTTCTTTTAATTTTTCTTTTCTTCTCTTTAAAAAAAATAATAAATGAAATAAATAAATAAATAAAAATAGTATGAATTCTCTTTTCATTTGTGAGTGTTGTGGTATTTTAACAAATACTACAGATGCAAGTCACAAATCCTTAGAGAATAAAATATCAGTTTTGGCTCAATTGATAAACCAAAGAGAAAGAGAGACCACCTTGCTTAATCAACCAGAGCCTAAAGATGAAATCATCATTTATGAGGATGATGAGAAGTTAATTGAAGGTACTAAGTCCGACACTTGGTCTCAGATAGAGTCTGACATTCAGGCCATGCTTGACATTTGGCCTGAGAATGAGTCTGACACTTGGCCTAAGATTGAATCTGACACTTGGTCTGAGACTGAGTCTGACATTTGGCCTGACACCGAGTCTGATACTTGGCCTGAGACTCACTCTGAAACTTGGTCTAAGCCAGGGTTGAACCTGAGCATGACTCGCAACCATCCTTAGAAAAGATCAAAGTTCTCGCAGAAGAGAATGATTCTAAGGAAAGCGAGAGAAACCTCCCAGTACTTAATGAAGAGCAAGAGATGGAAGCCATTAAGGTTCACAAAGGAAAGGTAACTATTAAATCTGGTAAGGAAGAGGATATTTCACAATCTTTGAATTCTAACCCCTCTCCTTCAATTTCTAGTTACTATATTGACGATGTGGTTGCTGTTAACAATCCTCCTTTAATTTCTTTTGATTTTATTAATAATGTGGATGTTTTTGTTAACAAGTTTGCTGGTTTAAGAATGCAGGATCCTTTGAAATACATTACTAACTTGCAGGATCCTAATATGTGGGTGGGGGATGTTAAAATAAAAATTGCATCACTCCATGATAAACCTCCACCTCCGCAAAGAAAGAGGTCAAGCAACTTCAACCACATAGTCAAGAAATGGCGAAGAGGGAATGCGCTAAATGCAAAACTCACTCTTGGGGAACCCACTGGTTGACTACTTCTAAAGCAATCTGTCAAGCTCAGGACGTTAAATAAAGCGCTTCGCAAGAGGCAACCTGTGTTTATATTATTTCATTTTATTTTATGTTTACCCTTTTATTTTGTCGACAGTTCTCTTTTTTACTTACTTCATCTTGACAAAACTGTCGTTTTGGGAAGAAATTTTCCTACTGCACCCCCTCTAGAATATGCTCGTGAAATTTTCTACAGGGGAGTCTCTTCCACTCTTTACTTTTAGCTCTTGATTCTAATGTTATATCTTTATGTGCTTATGCTATGATTACTAGCATTGAGGACAATGCTGGAAATAAGTGTTGGGGGGGGAGTTAACCACTTGATTTTTGGTTATTACTGTTTTGAAACGAATTGAAGCCACTAATTTTGGGGCAAAAAACTTGAACTTTTTTTAAGACAGCTTTCAATGTTTATTGAGATGATATAAATTTCTGAAAGCTGAAAATTAGAGATGAGCCATTAATTGAAAATTTTTCCATGAAATAGCTTCTAAAAGTGAGGATTTGAGCCTGGTTTGGGTTTGCGCATTGTTGCAAGATTATCATAACCCTATTCTTCATGAGAGTTGTTTTCATTCAACATTGTGTTCTAGAACTTCACATGTGACCATTCAAAGCGAAACTAATTTATAGAATTTTTGGAAAATGATTGGGGCATTTAGGATTTGTTTCTAGCCTGCTGATCCGCTGTCGCGCACGGGTCAAAATAAATAAAATAAGAATGTAGTAACAAGGCAGTTAACCTTGGTCGTCTCACAGGGATCTCTAATTAACAATAACCAATAACAAGAACACGCAAAGAAATAAAGTTGGGGGGGATTTCGATTCAAGAAACAGGTTATAAAAGATGCAAATATCAATATATAAAAACGACTAATCCACTGGTTCAAGGTAATTAATACTTGGATCTATCACGGGTTTCAAATGATTATTCTATTTCGTGATTCTATTCTTGTTTAACCATAAAATTAACCAATCAAGCGTAAATTAATTCTATAAGAATTCCTACTAGATTAAGCATCAGAGAATTCAATTAATCATGAACAAGGAATAAGCGTCACAAGAACACAATTAATTTAATAAACGAATTCAATCAAACCTACAACTAAGCGTTATAGATCCTAATAATCTCTATTCGAATTAAACTAAAGCAAGCGTTCAATTTAATTCAAATAATCTCAAATCAGAGAGCAAAAAATGAAGTTGATATGATTAAGCATCAATACCCAAAACGAATTTGCAAACAAAAATCAAAGAGAAGATCAAAAGGAAAAGAAATAGAAACACAAAAATCGAAATTAACAATAATAATCAAACCTCAAGATCCTTATAAAAACTCCCTAACCAATGAATTAATCTAAGGTCTTAGCCTTCCATAGAAGGATTTGACAAAAATGAAATTAAGAAGGGGAGAAGGAGAAAAGATTGCTAAAACTCAAAAAGGGCAAAATATTCAAAAGTAATCAAAAGGTGCATCCTAAGACTCTAAAAATCCTATTTATAATGTCTCCTTAGGTTAACCTAGGTAACCTGAAGTTTATGACCAAAGAGAATGGCCCAAAAGAGATTAATTAGCCCAATAACAACTAATCACATGAGTAATTGATCCAAAACTCGCAGTGAACCTCGCCTGCAGCAGTAAAGTGGATTTTCGACCATCAAAACGGAAGAACTGGGCTTCGGTGCCAACATAAGAATTGTAGCTCTGCTTCTTAGCTTTCCAACGCCACAAAGAGCACTGAAATCGGACAAGTATAGCCCAAGTTATGGCCTGTAGAAGCAACATGGGTCAGGATGTAACAAAATCTGAAAATTAGCAAATAATTCCACTAAAGCCCAATCAAGACCCAAAGATATAAAACCATGTTAAAAAGTAGTTGTTGGGCAAAACACACAATTAAGAACACCAAGTGCAAAGCTATAAAAGATGCATTAAAATGCATTGATCAAATTCCCCCACACTTAAGCTTTTGCACTCCGAGCAAAACTCATGCTAAAAAACATAGCAAAGATGCATTTCCAATGAATCCCAATGATGCATAGTGGCAAGCAAAATGCTCATTCAAGGTTTCAATGACTCATGGCAATCATGAACAACATCTTATTACTTTCAAAGCAAACAAGAGGATAGAATAACCAAGAAATGCATCAAAAGTGATAGAATCATCACAGAAAAATATTTCTCTCAAACTCTCAAGTGTCTAGGCTAATGTTTACACTCAAATCACATCATGAAAGCTAGCACTACCATAGGCTTGACAAGACTCTAACATCCACACTTGAAACACATGCACACAAAGATCAAAAGGTCTTTATTAAGGTTAGAATGGGGCTAAGGTCAAGGTGGGATAATTGAAAGGGTAACTAGGCTATAAAATCAAAGAGGATAGAGGAGTAATGGAAAACACTTGCCAAATTATCATGGGGGGCAATTCAATCAAATTTCAATCCATTTTTCCATTTTCACACTTTTTTTTTAAACCAAATGTTGTGCCCCACTATTTTATTTTATTTTATTTTTATCTTTTTTTATTTTTTATTTTTTATTTTTTTGCACTTGCCAAATTTCCAATAGAGCACAACATTAGATATTATAACACAATCACATTTTTGAGCACCCCCACACTTATGCAATATTTATTATCATATATTTTTTTTTAAAGCAAAGCTCCTTTATCCCCTAAGATTGGGTCATATCATGGTTTTTCACTTTTGGGCTTTTAATGAGCTATATAACAAAGAATGGGATAAACAGGCTCAAAAAGGCTAAACAAAGAGATAATTACAAGGTAGACTTATTTGGCTAGTGGCTAAAAAGAACAAAAATTGCCTAGATCATTTCAATGCATGCATGTGAACAAGAGTTTCAACAAGAGTCAAGTCAAGTTCTAGAGTAACCAACAATCATGAGTGAAATCACACAAGAAAGAAAGAGAATGACAAAGTGTATTCCATCCATTATAAGGCCCAAATCTCACCAAGGAAAATGATCTATCACAAAAAATGCACAATTTAATATTCCAATCCAACTTATCACACTAAGAATGCAAGAAAGTCATCCATACCATGCCACAAGACCTATAGTCCTAGAATAGTGAAATCACTCCCCGCTCATATAAACCAAGAAATCCAATGAAAATGCATGCAAATTTTTTTTATAATAACAAAAAACTCAAAACAAAAAAAAAACAAAACTACGCTAAAAGATCCCCCCCACACTTAAATCACACATTGTCCTCAATGTAAGCAACAAGTATAAAATAAGAGTAAGGAGTAAGGAAAGAAAACTCCCTCTTCAAGGTGGCTTTTTCAAGTGGAGCTCTTCTACAGTCTCCTCTTCAAGTACGGGACTCTCATGGAAAAGCTTGAAGCGGTGTCCATTGTCTTTGAAGACTTTACAGGTGGCTTCACTTTTTATTCCCTTTGCATCATAAGGAAAAGTGCTAGTTGCAACAAAAGGGCCAATCCACTTGGATCGAAGCTTACCCGCCATGATTTTAAGGCGAGAATGGAAAACATGGAAGTGTTTGATTTTCTTCTTCTTCACAACATTCTTCTTCTGCTCAATGGAGGGAAGTATCTTGGTGGATGGAGTTACATCAGAAGCTTGCAGTGTAGCAACATCATTTGTAACATTAACAGGCACAACCATGCAATTTGTAACATTAGAATGAGTATCTTGAACTAAGTCAGCAAGTATTTCTAGTTGAAAAAGAGAAGGCTCTTCCATGGGATGCTTCATAGTAGCATTAAAGATGTCAAATTTAACTATGCTATCCCCAAATTCCATGGAGAGTGTTCCAGCATGGACATCAATCTTGGTTCTTGCTGTTCTTAGGAATGGTCTGCCTAGGATGATAGGTGCCCTGCTGGATTGTGTCTCTCCCTCCATGTCCAGAATGTAAAAATCTGCAGGAAAAATCAAGTCATTAACCTTAACAAGTACGTCCTCCACAAGTCCAGTAGGGTGAGCATTGCTCCTGTTTGCCAACTGAATAACAATACCTGTATTTTGCAAAGGTCCAAGAGCCAGAGAGTTAAAAATAGATGTAGGCATCACATTAATGGAAGCACCCAAATCCAGCATGGCATTTTCAAATTTACTCTCGCCTATGGTACATGGAATAGTAAAAGTTCCTGGATCCTTGCACTTTTGGGGCATCATGGGTTGTATGAGTGCAGAAACATTGTGACTCATGTTGACCTTTTCATTTCCCTTTAGCCTCCTCCTCCTTTTGTGTGTGCACAGCTCTTTGAGGAACTTAGCATATCTTGGAATCTGCTTAATCGCTTCAAGGAGAGGAATATTCACTTCAACCTTCCTAAATGTGTCCAAGATTTCCCTGTCCTTATCTGCCTCATCCATCTTCTTAGTTAGCACAACCCTTTGAGGAAAGGGAAGTGGTACAGGTTGTGCATCATCATCTTCATCAAGAGGAGAAGTAGGTGCAGAAATTGGCTTATCATTTTTTCTGCTGCTGCCACTTGCATTTTCTGCTGGAGGAGGTTCTGGAGTGTTAACAGCTTTTCCAGATCTGAGAGTGATTGCACTGACATTTGCACTGACATTTGGATTCACTACTAGTTGAGCAGGCAAATTGCCCGACCCCTGAGACTGCATCTGATTAATGGAAGTTGCTAGCTGTCCAATTTTTGTCTCTAAATTCTGAATGGTTGAATCGGTTCTCTGCTGAAATTGGAGATTTTGGACTGCCATTTGCTTAACAAGGTCTTCCAATGAAGGTTCAGATTTTTGCTGGGCTGGTAGTGGGGCAGGTTTTGACCTAGGCTGCTGTGTAGAGGCATCTCCCCATCTCAGGTTTGGATGGTTTCTCCAACTGGGGTTGTACCTGTTGGAAGACAGATCATAGTTGGGCTGGGGCCTGTCATTGAATATATTTACTGCATAGGTCTGAGGAGTATTAGCATTGTCACTCTCCTGCAATGTAGGACATGCATCTGTAGGGTGCTCTGCAGAGGTGCAAATACCACAAACTCTCACTGCTTGAGTTTTAGTTACAGCTAACTTTTCCACCAATGAAACAAGTTTATCAAGCCTGGTCTCTAAGTTCTTGTGTTCAGCAGCCTGTATCTCATTGACTCTTTTTGTTAGCACCACTGAATTGTTTCTGGTAGTGAACTGCTGAGAATTAATGGACATGTTCTCAATCAGGCTTCTTGCATCTGCTGGGATTTTATCCACAAGTGCTCCTCTGCTAGCAGCATCCATGATGTTTCGGTCCATAGGCAGCAAGCCTTCATAAAAATACTGGATGAGCAGCTGTTCAGAAATCTGATGGTGAGGGCAGCTTGCACACAACTTTTTGAATCTCTCCCAGTATTCATGCAAAGATTCATTCGCAATCTGCCTGATGCCACATATTTCCTTTCTGATTGAAGCAGCTCTAGAGGCAGGGAAGAATTTCTCCAGAAACAACTTCTTCAATTCATTCCAGCTTGTCACAGAACCTGGTTGAAGGTAGTACAACCAGTCCTTGGCAGTGTCTTGCAATGAGAATGGGAAAGCCCTCAGCTTGATGTGGTCTTCTGGGACACCTTGAGGTTTCATGGTGGAGCATACAATATGGAACTCCTTAAGATGTTTGTGGGGATCTTCACCTGCAAGACCATGAAACTTAGGAAGCAAATGTATTAAGCCAGATTTAAGCTCAAAAGGCACCTCAACATCAGGGTATTCAATGCATAAATCATTATAAGTGATATCAGGTGCAGCAAGTTTCCTTAATGTTCTAGCAGCCATTGTATCAGAATCAAAATCAGAATCAAAATTAAAATCAAAGAGAGTATGACTAAATAAGCTATAACTATCACTATCACTATCACTATCACCTATATGATCACTACCTATGTTATTACTAGTCATGCATCATAAACTAACAAATCAGAAAATATCAACAATGTCCTAATTGCTAAAACACTAAAGAAATCGAGAAACCTTATCAAATAAAATCTAAAAAATCTAAAAACAGCACCAAAAATCTCTAAAAATCAAATAAAGATTACACTAATTTTTTTGGATTTTTTTGAAAAAACGAAAAAAAAAAAATGGTCTAAACGATGGAATATCAGATTTTTAGCCTCTACTCCCTATATCAGTTTCTGATATGGGACTTTGGATCCTTGATTTTTTTCGGATTTTTTGGCAAAATTTCGGAGCAATCCGAGTAACTTGATCGAAAACCGATTTTTTTATTAATCAATGTCAAACCCGATGTTAAGACCTGAAACACAACCAAAAACACAAAACCAATTATTAGAGACGTTAGTAGGGTCCTTGAATTGGCAACTATTGATCAGAGATCCCTGGCAACGGCGCCAATTTGATCCGCTGTCGCGCACGGGTCAAAATAAATAAAATAAGAATGTAGTAACAAGGCAGTTAACCTTGGTCGTCTCACAGGGATCTCTAATTAACAATAACCAATAACAAGAACACGCAAAGAAATAAAGTTGGGGGGATTTCGATTCAAGAAACAGGTTATAAAAGATGCAAATATCAATATATAAAAACGACTAATCCACTGGTTCAAGGTAATTAATACTTGGATCTATCACGGGTTTCAAATGATTATTCTATTTCGTGATTCTATTCTTGTTTGACCATAAAATTAACCAATCAAGCGTCAATTAATTCTATAAGAATTTCTACTGGATTAAACATCAGAGAATTCAATTAATCATGAACAAGGAATAAGCGTTACAAGAACACAATTAATCTAATAACCGAATTCAATCAAACCTACAACTAAGCGTTATAGATCCTAATAATCTCTATTCGAATTAAACTAAAGCAAGCGTTCAATTTAATTCAAATAATCTCAAATCAGAGAGCAAAAAATGAAGTTGATATGATTAAGCATCAATACCCAAAACGAATTTGCAAACAAAAATCAAAGAGAATATCAAAAGTAAAAGAAATAGAAACACAAAAATCGAAATTAACAATAATAATCAAACCTCAAGATCCTTATAAAAACTCCCTAACCAGTGAATTAATCTAAGGTCTTAGCCTTCCATAGAAGGATTTGACAAAAACGAAATTAAGAAGGGGAGAAGGAGAAAAGATTGCTAAAACTCAAAAACGGTAAAATATTCAAAAGTAATCAAAAGGTGCATCCTAAGACTCTAAAAATCCTATTTATAATGTCTCCTTAGGTTAACCTAGGTAACCTGAAGTTTATGACCAAAGAGAAGGGACCAAAAGAGATTAATTAGCTCAATAACAACTAATCACATGAGTAATTGATCCAAAACTCGCAGTGAACCTCGCCTGCAGCAGTAAAGTGGATTTTCGACCTTCAAAACGGAAGAACTGGGCTTTGGTACCAACATAAGAATTGTAGCTCTGCTTCTTAGCTTTCCAACGCCACAAAGAGCACTGAAATCGGACAAGTATAGCCCAAGTTATGGCCTGTAGAAGCGACATGGGTCAGGATGTAACAAAACCCGAAAATTAGCAAATAATTCCACTAAAGCCCAATCAAGACCCAAAGATATAAAACCATGTTAAAAAGTAGTTGTTGGGCAAAACACACAATTGAGAACACCAAGTGCAAAGCTATAAAAGATGCATTAAAATGCATTGATCACCTGCTACACTTTGCGATTAAATTTCACCACTTAATTGACTACTTTGAGCTTTAAAAAG
Organism: Calophaca sinica; assembly: GCA_037113605.1. Lineage (NCBI taxonomy): Eukaryota > Viridiplantae > Streptophyta > Magnoliopsida > Fabales > Fabaceae > Calophaca > Calophaca sinica. The sequence continues at coordinate 126,676,981 of CM073732.1, forward strand.
AAGTTTTATTCTATACCCTCTGATTTGATTGGAAAAAATAGATTCGGGTACCGTTTTTTATTAAAATGGAGTAACTTGGTTTTGGTGACAGATATATATTCAATGGAAATGTGATAAGGCAGAGACTTATTCCTAAAAAAAAAAGAGAGAGAGAGAGATAGTTGTAATGAGGAACTCTGATAAAACAAGAAAAATGTGAAAAAAGAAAAGTTTGGTGCTCTGTTTAAAAGTGAACATATATCTGAAGCTCCAATTTGATTCAAAAGGATAGTTGCTTGAAATTGATTATTTACTATAGCTCTTGAAATATCCTTTCTTTGAATTTTCATACCTTAAATTTTCACCCCTGACGTCATTACAACCTTATAAAATTCCTCTTGATTTCAAAATTGTCTATAAATCGTTAGTCGAGTCTTGGTCTATCGTCAAGCTTATGGTAATGCTTTGTCTATGAAAAATTTGTCTGAATTCTCCTTACCCATTGATACACTTGAGAGATTGAAAGGAAGTGACACATTCTTGGTTGATTTGATTTCAAATGTGCTTATTTTTCTAATTATCCAATCAAGTGAAAAATATTTCACTCAAAGAGATAAAAAGCTGTCTTTCAAAAAAATATGTGCTCTGTCCCATTAATTGGTCAGCTATCATTGATAAAAAAAAATTAAAAGTTTTGTGGGATGCAACCCGTATTTATAAAAGTTTTGTTATTTGTAGTTCTGTTTAAAAAAAATTGAAAATCAAAAACCAATTACTTTGCTTGAGGGCAAACAAAGCTTAAGTGTGGGGGAATTGATAACACCAATATTGCATCATTTTTATAAGGATATTAGAATGTGATTTGAATAATTATTGAATATTATCAATTGAAATTCACTCTCTTTTAATCTAAATTGTACAGAAATGAAAAATTAGACAATATGGTGGTCAAATACAAATTTGGGCTTGAAATAGGCCCAGAATGCTAAGCACGACATTCACATAATATAATGAAGCATGTCCATGCTTACCTGAAGCAGCAATTAGCCACGAACGGGCCTCACGCGCATCCACGCGCTCCCCGGATAGCTGGTTGGTATTTTAATCATATCTGGAGTTGTAGTTATCGGATTAAGGCGTTCTTGGTGGCGTTGGAAAGCTAAGAGAATTTCCTACAACTTTGTTGCAAATTGGATGGAGCAAGGCCTCTTCATAATTGAGCACGGCCGTGCTCATCTAAAAATATTAGAAAATCATGTCGGCAAGGTCGGTGAGCGTAAACAGGCTGTAAAGGGAGCACGACCGTGTTGGTGCCGTGCTAAACCCAAATTTTTGCCTATAAAAGGAACGCTCAGCAGAACATTTGAAAACCCCCGGGATTGATTCTCTCCCAATTCTCTTCTTCTCTTGTAATCTTCTAGTCTTATTTTGTTTGTTTTCTTATATTATGTTGTGTAACTAATCCCGTCACTAAGGTGATGGGGGATCTTTTACTTTATCTGTGGTATCTTTATGATTTATAATATGAGTGTTTAAATCCTTTTGATTAAATTATTCCTGGTGATATTTCTTTAATAAAAGAATTAGCTACTCTTTACACAGTTAATTAAGTGTGTGGCGATCGTACCTTCAATTAGTTAACGGAACTCTAGGGATAATTGAATCTGCATGCTCTGCCGGATCAAGGATTGCTTGTTCATTTTCAGTTAGTCATTGAATTGATAAATCTATTGATGCTCTGTGCTCTTTCTATTTACTTGCTTTGAATGATCAAACAAAGTAATACATTAGGAGGAAGACTGTTAACATTGCATGATCATTGGGTGTTAATAGCTTTTAAATAGATGATTGGTAATCAGTAAGAATTGTTACTCATTTTATAAATTAATCAAATACACAGATATAAGTATTAGTGAACCCCTTACCTTAGTGCTTTTATTATCTAATTCATTTCTTAAATATTTTATAATTTCTTTTCTACTTATTTTTATGCACTCTTTGTTTAAATTCACTCGAACCATTTGTCTAAATAACAAATTGATCTAAGTAGAGCAGTAATCATTTCAATTCCCTGTGGAGACGATAATATTTTATACTATAACTTGACAAGATCGTATACTTGCGATTTTGAAGCAACAGGAACTCGGCCAAAATCAAAAGAGGAAGAGGGAGTCACCAAGTCTTCATTTTCTAGCTTCAATTAAGTGAGTTCCCAAACCCTTGATGATTTGGTGTTAGGATTCTGTGTATATGATGTTTGGATAATGTTTTGTGACTTTGCATGTGTTTATATTGGAACCTTGCTTGCTGAAATAGTATGAATTTAGGTGTGTATGTTGATTTTGTGAGTAATTGATTTTTTGTGTGTTTAGATATTGATATAAAGTGAGCTGGTTGCTGTTAACTTTTGGAAATAGCATACGTTTTCCTCTTTGTGCTTCTAGGCTAAATTACAAAATTGGTCCTCTAAGTTTATTTTAGGTTTCAATTTGGTCATCTACGTTTTATTTGTTTCGTTTTGGTCCTCTACGTTTTATTTTAGTTTTTAATTTGGTCCTTTCCGTCACTAAAAGTCAATTGTCCGTAGCTAGAATTTGGCTTTTAGCTACGGACAATTGGCTTTTAGTGACGGAAAGGACCAACCTGTTGTAACTTTTAAAACGTAAGGGACCAAAACGAAACAAAAAAAATATAGATGACCAAATTGAAACCTAAAATAAACATAGAGGACCAATTTTGTAATTTAGCCGTGCTTCTAATACACCATTATTGTTGTTACCTAGTAATCATTGACAATTGATTGTCATTTATCCTAAGCATAATCTCATAGTCTCGATATGCTCACTTCATCAAAGGTCAAACTTACAGATTAAGCGTGTACTTGAGGGATAAACTTTTAATTTATTTGCCATACTTGTGATGACATATATGTATTTATCTTATATCTATAACTTATATTATTTTATCAGAGCAATGGTGAACTATAATAGTGAGAAAGTTCTGGGAGAAGGAAAGAAGTCTAATTGGAACATACTCGCGGTAAGTAGTTTGTCTTTATATGATATTTACATATTCAAAGCCGTATTAGTTATGTGTATATATAATTTGTACTAATTTATATTGTCATTTATAGGGGCCTTACCAAGACAACTCATGGGCGTGTGGCTACTATGTTATGAAGACCATATTGTCCATTGTCACGATGAGGATTACCTCTAGATGGGATTTGGTAATAAAATATTTCATAACTTGTTAATCGATCTTTTTGATACCTTACAATATTTGTAGTTAGTTAATTAGTTATGTTTTGAATTGAACTTGTAGTTATTCGATGGTCGTAGCACAAACCCATACAGTCATGAAGAAATTGTCGATATTCGAAAAACTTGGGCACGCTTTTTTGTGACTAAGATTGAGAAGAAAAATCTAAACCCATAACCACCAAGACGCTGAGCAAGAAAAGCAACACAACAAAAATGACATGGTTTCTTTTCATTGCATTGTTGGCTCTAATTGCCTTCAACTTTTCTTGGATGTCATGACTTTTGGTGGTTCTTTTTGATTAATTATGTTATTTACAGAATGAATAGGTTGTTGTGGGATTATTAGGGTGTTTGTGGTGGTTTATATATTTTGTCTGGCAGTGGAGTTTTGAGAATGAAATTTTGTGGGGGTGTTATATATTCTGTGTTTTTGTGGTGATTTTATATATTCTGTATGGCAGTGATATTTGTGGTGTTCTGATATTGTTTATCTGTTGTTTGATATTTTTTGTCTGCTGGAAACAGAATTTTTTAAAAAATATTAAAAAAAATACTTATCACACCGGTTTTCATTAAAACTGGCGTTAAAACGGGTAATAGAATTTTAAAAAAAAGTATTTAAAACTTATCTATGGTGCCGGTTTTATATAAAACCGCGGTTAAAAGTAGTCTATGCGCCGATTTTTGACAAAACCGCGGTTAAAAGTTACTTATGGCGCCGGTTTTCACAAAACCACGGTTAAATGTCACATATGGCGCCGGTTTTCACAAAACCGCGGTTAATTTTTTTTTTCATTTTTCAATTTTTTTTTTTGTTCCTTTACGTCGGGATGTAACACCGGTTTTGTTACAAACCGCGATTAAAAGTGACTTTTAATCACAGTTTATAAACCGGCGTTAAATGTTCACGCTTACAACGTCGAAAGAAAGCACGCCGGATTGAAAACCGGCGTTAAAAGTCCAAAAAAACCGCAATTAAATGTGGGTTTTGCATTAGTGTGGGGAAAAAATTATCATAATTTTATTCTCCTAAGTCTGATAGATAAGTTAGTTTAAACCAGTAGCAATCTACTCCAAACTCCAATTTACACTAAAAACTAGAAGCATGCATAAAATAAGTAGCATCTAACTCCAATTTGCAGAAAAATACTAGTAGAATACATTTGACTAGTATCACCTACAACCAATACTATCTAAAACCAAATTGATGTAAAACCAGTATCAAATCTAAAATGAGATAAACTTTGAAATATTGTGGGTTAAAATATGCATCTTAGCTTTTTATGGAATTAGCTCTTGCACCAAACAGATATGCATGTGTCAACTTGTGCCGGAAAGAATGTTGTAGAACTTGGATCATAGGGTGCATTTAATATGGACCCTTGAAAAAGAGGTCCCAAAGGTGAATCCCTCGTCCTAACCTGATATTGCCGCTTCCCCATTGCAACGCCCTTGTTTAGTCAATTTTTTAAGGGAACTATTAATACACTCCCCAGTTTTGGTAGCATATACCAGAGATCCAAAAATATATTTCTAGAAGTGTTGGAAATATATTTCTGGATCCCCGTTGTATGCTAGTAAAACTAGGGTGTATTTAATAATTTCCAATTTTTAATATTACATAGCTGAGTAGCAAACTCCAAGATCCCAGATGTTTTAAAGGCTTAGACGACCAAAGAATTTAGACGATATAAAGGCTCAAACTATCAAAGAGCCCAAACACTCTAAGGCTTAGGTGATCCAAGAGCCTTACAAGGCTCAGACAATCCAAAGTAGGCATTTGTTAAACGCGCCTCCCCTCTTAATTTTCCCACCTCCCCTCCCCATTTAACTGACAATTTTACCCATAATTAAATTAATATATCACGTCACCTTGTTGACGAATTTGCACGTCAACAAGGTGACGACAGTGTTTTTTACGACAACGCGTGCAGTGATGATTTCAGATTTAAAATTAACACAGACATCAACTTATTGACGCACAAATTCGTCAACAAGTTGATGTGCATGTTAATGTTAACACTCGCATCAACTTATTGATGCACAAAGTCGTCAACAAGTTGACGCCTGTGTTAATTTTAACACTCGCGTCAACTTTGTTGGAATCAAGTGGATTCAGAAACAATGACCCTTAATTGTTTTGATGATATCAAATGATTAAGAGAACAATTTATTCTCTGATGTGTTTATTAGTGTGTAGAAATCACTATTCATCAGAAGAAGATATCTCAGAAGACTTAGTGAAATCTTGAATTTCACACATCTAAGTCTGGCATTGATCCTCTGTTTTAATGCTGACATGATGTGAAAGCCTTGCTCTGAAGTTGGTAAACTTTGTTGGTGGTCAACGCTCTGGTGAGACCATACATGACTTAGTCAACTCTATTTGACCAGTCAACTCTGTTGGTAAACCAAGCTCTGGCAAGACTAGCTCTTGACTTGGTCAACTCTGTTTGGTCAGTCAACGCTCTGGTAGACAACACTCTATTGAGACCACATTCTGTTTGGTCAACGCTCTGGTCTTCTGTCAATGCATACAACAGACTTTGGTTAGACCACTCTGTGGAAGCCTTCATGTAATTCTACAAGACTCTCTGTTATATGAAAGGCAAATGAATTCTACGCTGAAGAAGTTGCCTCTGTTTCAAGCTCACTCTGATGAACAGTGTAGCTCTGATAGGAAACAGACTGAAGCTTATTTAAGGCTACTTCACGTATTTAAGAGACCTCATTGATGAAGCATTTTAATGTACGAGGTCTCAAGGCCAAAGAGAATGTCAACGAATATAATCATCAGGAAACTTGCTCTTGAAGGGTCTAATATTCAAAAAGTGTTAAACTAAATCGCAAGTGTACGATTTCGTCGTCAAGTAGTAAAAAGATCGAATCCACAGGGATTGTGATCGATTAGTTAACTTAACAAACTTTGTAATAATTTGAACTATTGAAACAATATGATGTGTTTGAAATATTTGCGAATTTTATCAAGAGACGAAAACAATAAACAACTAAACAAGTATTTGGATTTTAAGGAGAAATAAGAACGACTAGGGATCGAATCCTCTTGTTTCCACTCTTATGCATTTAATTTACAACCAGCGCAAGTTATTCCATACAAATTGAAGTTCGAAACAACGAAATTAGTTTACGGACAATTCCTTGCCTAATAAACCCTTTACTCTAACTAAAACCCCATAATCCCTTACGTGAATTAAAGTTAGATTAAGCAACAAGAATAATGATTCATAAGAACACATGTTCATAAGGTTATATTCCTATATTCCTCCTAAACATGACCAACAATTCAGTTCAAGTTCATAACCCCAATTTCCCAATTGTGAGCATAACCCAAATTCAATTTGATAGTGATCAATTACCAAAAAAGCATTAAGAATAGAATTGAACGGTCAATGATAACTGAAATAAACTTGCATTGAAATAAGTAAATTAACTACATAAGAGTTTCCACAAGGTTCATCTTCCCTAGCCTAAGAAATTTAGCTACTCACAGAGAACAAAGTAGAAAAACAGAAAAATAGACAAAAGGAAGAAGAATACTCCATAGAAGATTCAAAACCTTGTTCCCAAGCTTGAATCCTCTTGGGAGAATGATGAAAAATTGATCCTCTACCTCCTACGGCGTTTTTAGGTCTGAAAAACGTGTTCAGCCTCATCCAAAATCGAGAAAACGCAGAATTTAAACAAAACTGCGCAGGTGCTGTGCGTCGCGCGCTACGCTCGGGCAGTCCGCGGGCAAGAAAACAGAGAGACACAACAAACAGCGCTTCATCTGCGCTCCAAGCTCGCGTACGCGTCAGAAACAATAAAGATCAACGCGCAGGCTACGCGCGACGTGGGATTCGCGCGCTAAGACACAGCATCAGCTCCAGGATGACGCGCAGGATGCGCTCCACGCGGTCTTTGCACGCAGAACATCAGTTTTTGGCATTTTCTTGATGAATTGGGAAGAGATTTGCCCTTTTGGTCCTTGCTCCTTGACTTCCTTCCTCTTAGCACTTACGCTCAACGATCGCTGCTCTAATCCCTGTGCAAATAAAGATAAAAACCCGGCATAACACTGCACAATATAGATTCGGGAACCAACAAAGTGAACCAACGAATTTATCAATTTAAGCACATAAATGACTTCAAAAGTTCTTCATTCATCATGCAAAACTCAGCTTTAGCTGTATAAATATTCATGTGATGAAGATTTATCAAAAAGCTCACAAGAGACAAACACTCTGATTTTGTCTGCTGTGTCAGTATGCTTTGAGTAGAGTGGAAAATAACGTGACTTGCTAAAGCCACAAAAAGGGGATCTGAAGTCTTTTGACCTAGGTGAAAAGAGCTGTTAGGTCACAATGGCACTATTTACAACCCTAGCTATATATATATACATTACTTCATCTACTGAAGTAGGTTAATGCTGTGATACAAAGTAAGTAATCAAGAATCATTCCAAGTATCTGAGATCACATTGAACAAAGCACTTAATCGTTTTTATTCTTTCAGTTTGAAAGTTATTCATTGTGCTTAAGTTCTTCATTGTATATCCTCTCTATGAGAGTTATTTGATATTGCTTCAAAACATTTTTGAACATTGTATTTAGTCCAGTAGTGGCTGCATTCCTTAGAGGCTTGACTGTACTAAGTCGTTCTAAGAAGTTGAGAATATAGCTAGTTTGGCAGTATTATACTCACAAGTGTAATCAGGTTGATTATAGTGGAGAAATCCTTCAAGTGTGTGAAGGGACTAGACGTAGCTATCAGGTGATATTGAACTAGTATAAATCACTGTGTCACTCTCTTCTCTCTTTTCTTTACTTACGTACTGCCTTATTTTATTAACGAGTTGTTTTGAAAAGGTTTTCATAAAAACACAAGTTTTCTAAAACCTAATTCAAACCCCCCTTTCTTGTATTTTTGCCACGTTCAATTGGTATCAGAGCTCGGCCTCTTGGTTGAGCACTTAACAGTGTAAGAGGAAAAGATCTTATTCTTTATTCATGGCAAGCAACGAAGCCGGTGGTCACGTTAACCGTCCTCCTTTGTTCACTGGAACAAACTTCGACTACTGGAAAGATAAAGTTAAATCCTTCTTCGAGTCTCAACAACTCGAACTCTGGGATATGGTTCAAAAACAATACACCGAACCAGTTGATTCCAAAGAAAATCTCATTCCTAGGGATAAATGGACAGAAGAGCATAAGAAAGCTTATCAACTACATCAGAAAGCAAGATATTTCCTTATCTGTGCTATCTCTGAGAAGGAATACGAGAAATGCAGAAAGAATGATACTGCCAAGGAGATTTGGGACTCATTGGCCTTGGCCTATGAGGGTACTTCCCAAGTACAACCAACCAAAGCTAATATCTTGGTTAGACAATATGAACTCTTCAAAATAGAAGAGGGTGAAAGCATTGAAACTATGTTTGGAAGATTCCAAACACTAGTTCATGGTCTAAAGGTTCTTAAGAAAAACTATACCATTGCTGATCAAGTTAAGAAAATCGTAAGAAGCCTGCCAAAGAAGTGGAGACCTAAGGTCACTACTATTCAGGAAGCAAAGGACCTGAATGCCTTGCGATTTGAAGATCTTCTGAGTTCCTTGAGAGCTCATGAGCTTGAGCTAGATGAAGAAGAACCTCCCAAGAAATCAAAGTTTATTGCTTTGAAATCTATAAACAAAGCATCTTCCTCCAAAGCTCTACAAGCTAAACTTGAAATAGACGAAGCATCGTCTGATGAGAGCGATGGAGACACAGATGAAGAAATTTCCTTAATATCAAGGAAAATTCAACGTATGTGGAAAAACAAAGGAAGGTTCAGAAAGCAGTTCCACAAGAAGGACTCAAGGGAAAGTCAAGACTCAAGGGATAAGAAGGATTACAAGGACAAAAGCCAAGTTGCTTGCTACGAGTGCAAAAAGCCAGGACATCAAGTCTGAATGTCCACAACTTGAGAAACCAAGGAAAGGTGGTTTTAAAAGCAAGAAGAAGAAAGGTCTCATGGCAACATGGGATGATTCTTATTCATCTTCATCTGATGATGATGAAGAACACGCAAACATGGCTCTAATAGTTACCATAGGGTCAGACAGTGAAGAAGAAGAAGATGAAGAGGTAGATTCTAATCCATCTTCTGATATTGAAATAGCTTTTGATGAACTATTAGATGAGTCTTCTAAACTCAACACTGAGTATAAAGCTTTGAAAAAGAAATTCTCAAAACTTTGAAAAGAATTTCAAATACTCAATGCGGATAATGAGAAGCTCAAAGCTGAAAATCACCGTTTGGTGAATGACAGCTCTAAGACTGAGGAAAAGGTTAAATGTAACTCTTCAAAATATGAAAAGGGATTTCAAAGATTCCTTGTTGAATGTGTTACGCGAAGCAAACAAGCATCTATGATTTGGGATGTAAGCCAAAATGGTAAAAAGGGTCTTGGTTACAAACCAGAGGAACCCACTTTTCAAAACACAAATTTGAAAACCAAAGATACCAACAATCATAGTGACTGTCTGTTTTGTACCTTTTGCAATAAGAAAGGACACATTAAAAGTACTTGTTATGAATTGAAAAATAAGAAGGACAAGTTTCCTTCTAGAACTAACAAAAGAGGACCCAAAAAGATTTGGGTACCTACGGACAAAAATGTATATGTTGCAGATCTGCTTAGCAACAGAGTTACAACACCAGTCCTGGTACTTGGACAGTGGATGCTCACGTCACATGACGGGAGAAAGGCGTATGTTCCAAGAACTCCAACTTAAAGAAAGTGGAACAGTAGGTTTCGGAGGAAACTAAACAGGTAAAATCATTGGAAGTGGAAAAGTTGGTGAGAAATTCCTACCTTCTATTGATAATGTCTTATTGGTTGATGGCCTGAAGCATAACCTACTAAGTGTAAGTAAATTATGCAATAGTGGTTATGATGTTGGCTTTAGTGATAATGTGTGTATAGTCAAAAGGAAAAAGGATGGATCCATTTTCTTTAAAGCAAAGAGAAAGAACAATATTTATAAAATAAAACTTTCTGAGTTGACAAATCAAAATGTAAAATGCTTTTTGTCAGTTGATGAAGAGCAATGGACTTGGCATAAAAGATTGGGGCATGCCAGCTTGAGGTTAATCTCAAAGCTTAACAAGAAAGAACTTGTTAAAGGCCTACCAAATCTTAGGTATCAATCTGATACTCTTTGTGAAGCATGCCAAAAGGGAAACAAACAAAATCTTCTTTTGAATCCAAAAATATTGTTTCCACCTCAAGGCCACTTGAGCTTTTGCATTTAGATTTATTTGGTCCAACCAGAACAGCATCTTTGTCTGGAAAGAAATACGGGCTTGTTATTGTTGATGATTATACTAGATGGACATGGGTAAAATTCCTAGCTCACAAGGATGAGTCATTTGCAATATTTTCTGTGTTCTGCAAACGAGTGCAAAATGAAAAAGGTTTTTGTATTACAACTATTAGAAGTGATCATGGTGGAGAATTTGAAAGTGAATCATTTCAAAACTTTTGTGAAGAGCATGACATTTCTCACAATTTTTCATCCCCTAGAACACCACAGTAAAATGGTGTTGTAAAAAGGAAAAATAGATTTTTACAAGAAATGGCCAGAACCGTGATTCAGGAAACTAATATTGCAAAGCACTTTTGGGCAGAAGCAGTAAACACTGCATGTTATATTCAAAATAGAATCTATATCAGACCTATCTTGAATAAGACTCTTTATGAATTGTGGAAAGGAAGAAAACCCAACATTTCATACTTTCACAAATTTGGATGTGACTGCTTTGTTCTTAATACAAAGGACAGTCTTGGAAAATTTGATTCAAAATCACACAAAGCTATCTTTTCAGGATATTCTGAACGCTCTAAAGTTTACAGAGTATTCAACAAAGAAACATTAATTATTGATGAATCTATGCATGTGAGATTTGATGACAAGAAGCCTGACAATGAAATGTCAGAGCTAGATGAAGTCTTTGTAGATTTACAGATAAGCAAAGAAACAGATAAAGGTGTCACAGTCTTGACTCGATTACGTATGCAGTTACGCATCTGGGGACAAGACCCAAGAAGAACCAATAACAGACTGGAAGTTCAAACCTCATCACCTAAAGGACCAGATTATTGGCAAACCAAGTGATAGAGTTAGAACAAGATCATCTCTCAGGGAACACTCTGACTCTGCATTGTTGTCAGAAATAGAACCCAAAACAATTGATGAAGCACTAATAGACGATGGATGGATACTTGCTATGCAAAAGCTTGTGCCTCCTCCAGAGGATAAGCAAGCCATTGGAACGAAGTGGGTTTTCAGAAACAAACTTGATGAAGATGACAAAGTGGTAAGAAACAAGGCAAGACTTGTTGCTTAAGGGTACTCACAAGAGGAAGGTATTGATTATACTAAAACCTTTGCTCCTATAGCTAAACTTGAAGCAATTGGAATCTTATTATCATTTGTTGTACATCATGGCATTACTTTATATCAAATGGATGTTAAGAGTGCATTTTTAAATGGTTTTATAAGTGAGGAAGTGTTTGTAAAACAATCACCTGGATTTGAAGACATTGCCTATCTAGAACATGTTTTCAAACTTAAAAAGGCTCTTTATGGTCTTAAACAAGCTCCAAGAGCTTGGTATGACAGATTAAGTTTCTTTTTAATGTTAAACGGTTTTGAAAGAGGACAAGTGGACACTACACTCTTTAGAAAATCATCTAAAAAGCATTTTATTATAGTTCAAATATATGTTTATGATATTGTCTTTGGTGCTACTAATGAATCTCTTTGTGAGGAATTCTCTAAGCTTATACAGAATGAGTTTGAAATGAGTATGATGGGAGAATTAAAATTCTTCCTTAGTATTCAAATCAAACAATGTCAAGATGAAACCTATATCCATCAGACTAAATATGTGAGAGAACTCCTAAAGAAGTTCAAGCTTGAGGAAACCAAACCTATGGGCATATCAATGCATCCAACATGTGCTCTCGGCAAAGATGAATCTAGTAAAAAGGTAGACCAAAAGGTATATAGAGGTATGATCGGTTCACTTCTTTATCTTATTGCCTCAAGGTGTGATATTATGTTTAGTGTCTGCTTATGTGCAAGATTCCAATCTGATCCTAGAGAATCTCACTTAACTGTTGTTAAGAGAATCTTTAGGTATCGTAAAGGAACTACTAGCCTTGGTTTGCTTTATAAGAACTCAGAAAATTACAAGCTAGTAGGTTTCTGTGATGCTGACTTTGCTGGAGATAGAATTGAAAGAAAGAGCACAAGTGGTGGCTGCCAATTTCTTGGAGCAAACCTTATCTCTTGGCCCAGCAAAAGGCAAAGCACAATTGCACTATCAACTGCAGAAGCTGAGTATATATCTGCTGTAAGCAGTAGCTCATAACTACTATGGATGAAATATCAGCTTAAGGACTATCAGATTAAAGAGAGTAACATTCCTATATACTGTGATAATAACTCTGCAATATGTTTGACTAAAAATCCTATTTTCCATTCACGTGCTAAACATATTGAAATTAAACATCACTTCATTAGAGACTATGTTCAGAAAGGGATACTTGAAATTAAATTTATTGATACTAACCATCAATGGGCAGATATCTTTACAAAACCTCTTGCTAAAGATAGATTCAACTTTATAAGAAAGAATTTGAATTTTCATCTTATAAAGGATTAAATGTTTAATTTGAATATGGTTGCCTTTGTTTTGTGTGCCTCTAAAATGTCTGCGTCTGATAGCTTATTTGCCTCTGTTTTGTTGCTGCCTCTGCTGTTGCACACATGCCTCTGTTGGTCACACGTGTCTCTATTGGTCACACGTGCCTCTGTTTGCATATATGAGTCTGTCTGATATGTGTCTCTGTTTATATGTTAGCTCTGATTATTGCTTAATTATTAATCATTTGTTCATAGTTTATTATCTTATTTTTATTTAATTTTTGTATCATCTGTTTTGATGAATGTTCATATGAGTCTGTTGTATTTATCACAAAGGTGCCTCTGGGAATCTTTGTGTACACGTGTCTCTATGAGACTGGTTGATGCGTTAGTGGCTGAGAGTTACTCTCACTGGGTCATTATTATCTTTTGCCACCCGAGGACAGTTTTACTGTGCCTCGTTTACTCAGTGTATGGCACGTTTCAGTTTTGAAACGACACATTATTTATTTCATTTATTTTGAACATTGAAAAAGGCGGTTTGCCTTCTTCAACACGTTTTATTACCACTCACTCACTCACTACACCCACTACTCACACTATCTCTCTGAGAAGCCTCACTGTTTGTAACCCTAAACCCTTTTCGTCTTCTATATTCTCTCTCTGCAATTCTCTGTACCTGCATTGGCCGCTCCACAACTGTTTGCTTATAGTCTTGAGGAAGAACCTCAACCTACCTTGGTGAACGATGAGCAACACCAACTGAAGGTGATGGTGGATCACCAAGTTAACTTCCAAGACTTAGTTGATAAAGGGTACCCCTCCCGAACTGATTTCATTGATATAGGTATAATGGATTTCTTTTGTATGGAAAACTATCCAGTATATGAGGAACTGGTAAACGAATTTTGGATGTATGCTCGGTACAAGGACAACACCATTCAAAGCTACGTTCAGAAGAGGAATATTCTGATCACTTGGGACATCATTGTCGATGTTATCAAATGCCCTAATTCTGGAGCTGTTATCAAAGAAGGCTGGGAAAAGGATTTTGGTGGTTGGGAAACAATCAACGACTCCATCTATGAGAAACCTAGTAGTTCTAAGGCTGTGGACATGAAGAACAGGTTCAGAGTGCTCTTCAAGATCATAATGCATTGCATTGTTTTGAAGTTTGGATTCGTGGACACTGTGAGTAGTGACCACAAGTTCATTATGTGGAACTATGAGACCAAGGCCAATCTCAAAATGCCAAGCCTCATTTTTGATCATCTGCACAGAAACATTATGTTCTCCAGAAAAGGAAAAAACTTGAACATCCCTTATGGAAAGATGCTCTCTGCTATAATGGAAACTCAAGGCTTGATTCGGCATCTTCAAGAGCTTCACATTGAAGAAGCTGGAGTTGCACTCAAAACCATGAGTGTACCAACCTTCTCCAGTGAGAACTTGAGGAGAATGAAGCTTCTATCTGAAGAGGTTATTACTGAGATGAAAAAAGAAGCAGAGGGTGTGAGAAAACCTGTAAGGAAGGGAAAGAGGAAGATAAGTGATGTTACTGCTGAGCCCAATCACTTGGTTCAACCAGTGAGACCTGCATTCATGCCCTCAATGATGCCAGAAGAAATTGAGGAGAAGAAATTGAGGTTGATGAGATGATAGCCAAATGCAAGGAAGACAGCTATCAATATTACCTACACCTCAAAGAAGAAAGGCTAAAGGGACAAGCCTCTGTTACAGATGCTGCTCCTTCCTCCACTGCTCCTGTTGTTTCCTCCGGCACTACTGCCACTGCAACAACCGCTTTTGCTCCTGCAACCATCAACACTGTTGTTCCTGGTATTATTGCTGCACCTGCTACTTCAAAGTTGAAGCGGATAACCAAGTTGGGTGATCTCCCAGCAGCAAAGAAAACCAAGGTACTAGATGATGCAGTACGCTTGTATGATTCTGTTTATGGTTCTGCATCTATTGGGTCTGAACATTCTACACAACCTGTTGTGTCTAAACCAATCCCTCCTCCACAATCCTCTAAACCTATTCCCCCATCAAAACCTTCCCAACCCAAGCCTTCTAAGAAACCCTCTCCTCCTAAAAAGCCTTTGCCTTCTTTACCCTCTGACTCATCTTCATCTGATGAAGAGGAAGCTGATTATGTCCCTCTGAGATAGAGACCTCAATCCCAAGTTCAATTTCCTTATATTGATCCCATCTATGCTATTCACCCTTCAACCTCTACTTCTGCATCACCTTCACCACAAACCACTCACATTCCATCATCTCAACCACAAATAATCAAAACACCTTCACCACAACCTAAACCTACTACTCCTCCACTTAGCCCCAAATCACCACCTAGACCTCCCTCACCTCTTTTAATTCAACCTGATCTCAACATACCTTCACAATCTGAACCTGTTACTGAAACAGAGTCTGAGCCTCTTGTCCAGGAAACCTTAATCTCTTTACCTGGCTCTGATACTGTTTGTGAAGCACTATCCCTCACCATACTTCAACCCGTGCCTGACCTGACATTTAGACTCCCTATTGTTGTCCCTTTCCTACCTCAATCCATTTCTCCACCCCATTCACCCATATTGGTAGTACCTGTATCTAATGCAGAACCTTTGGAATCTGATGATGATGTTACCATCATTGATCCTCCAACTCTGGCTCTTCCTGCAACCCCTGGTCCAGATGCTCAGAGTGAGTGTG
This sequence comes from Calophaca sinica, assembly GCA_037113605.1. Lineage (NCBI taxonomy): Eukaryota > Viridiplantae > Streptophyta > Magnoliopsida > Fabales > Fabaceae > Calophaca > Calophaca sinica. The sequence goes on from CM073732.1 coordinate 126,692,634, forward strand.
AACCCTCACCAAAAGCTGTGCCTGAATGCTATCCCCATTTGATTGCCAGTTAAGGATGAGAGATACCGAGAGTCTCGCTTCTGGAAATTCCTTGGAGAAGGGAGACTTGATGAAGTTCTTTCTGAACTAGCTCAAGAGGACCGCTATGAAAATTGGGTAATTGTGCGTAACTGGTTTGATAAGCACAAACTAGATCAACTTGAAAGAAATAGGAGATCGCACGCTGCTCTTAAATGGAAAGTTTCTCCAAAGGACACAACTCCTGTTGTTTGGGAACCTGAACCTGCTCCAATTTTTCTACCTCCTCCTCCTCCTCGTGTGCCGCCACCTCAACAAGAACCTATTACACCTTCTCTTGCCTTTACTGCATTGGTTGCTCAACCATCCTCTTCAGGGACAGCTTCTACCTCTGCTATAGAAAGTCATTCTGTGGTGGTTCCTCAGGATGTTTTCGATAAACTTGTTGAAGAAAACAAGAAGCTCACTAAGTTCATGGAAGCAACTGAGAAGCATTTTGAAGAATCTGACAGAAGGCAGGACCAGATATCTGAGTTACTGCAAGCTATTCTAGCCCGATTGGATAAGCCACAGAAAACCTTAGGCCTTTTTCCATTTTTTTGGTTTCAGACTCATTTTTTTTTTTTACATCTTTTGTACTTTGACTTTATATTATAATGAAATCAATTTTTGGTACTTACAGTTTTCACTTTATCTTTCTTAAACTGTTTTGACTGTGATGCTCTTTATTTCTGTCTTAACCTTTTTGTCTGATGACAAAAGGGGGAGAAGAAAATATAGATAGAGTGATTGATGAACCTAATGTATCAACCAAATGTTATCATGCATTGCATTTCTTGCACTATTAACTCTGATACATTAACTTGGAATCAAGTTATGTGCTTTGAAAGTTGCATATATTTGTTTGGCAAGTTCTGATACTGCATCAAATGCTTTGATACTGTATTGAATGTGATATGATATTTACACTTGGAAAATATTTATATATGCTTAATTTCGGGGGAGCCTCTGAAATTATTTGAAATAAATATTTTTCTAAAGATAAATTGTTCATCAATATATGTATTTGTCATCATAAAAAAGGGGAGATTGTTGGAATCAAGTGGATTCAGAAATAATGACCCTTAATTGTTTTGATGATAACAAATGATTAAGAGAACAATTTATTCTCTGATGTGTTTGTTAGTGTGCAGAAATCTGTTGGTGTAAGCCCTAGAGGCCAATGTTTTTCCTTTGGACTTATATTTTGTATCATGTCATTTATTTATTATATGAGGCATTTTCAGTTATTATGTTTGTTTCAACGTAATAAAGTCCTTGAGTAAAAGTTTGTTTTCAATAGAACATCGAGTAGACGACTCGGTTGTGAGATACTAAAGAACTTACTCTAAATATCCGTAGTCGAGTATTATTATTATTAAGGACAATAATAATGCATCAAGACTATTATGTGGGTGGACTAATAACCTCATCTCACAGGTTATAGATATGAGATATCAAGTCACCACATAGGTACACGTTAGGGTAATTGTGTACTGGATTGACCCGCTATGAGAATACTACATAGTGTGTTATGTAAGTGTCATGAGTTATTCTCATAGTGATAGTGGTGTATGCCACCCTCAGACCTGAAACCACTATGGTCCCTACATGAGGAGTTGGGTGTTTTATTGCCGTCAAACATTGTGCAGAACAGACAATTATAAAGTCGGTTAGCTGGCACTCAACGAGTCATGCAAAGAGACATGAGTGACCTAGATGGGATTTGCCCTCCTACATAACAGGAGTAATATCTGTGGGCCCTTGATAGAGTATGATCAGAAATGCATGGCTATGTCGAAATAAGTCAATATGAGATATTGATCTTATTTGTTGTTACTAAGTCTACTCGGGCATCAAGGAATATAATATTGAACTATACAAGGGTGACACATACTATGCCTTGTGTTCAATATAGATATAAGGGCAAAAGGGTAATTATACACATGATCATTATCACGGAAAGGCTACGTCACAACACTGACATTCTCGTTACTTGGGTAGCAGTGATGTGTTGCTAGACACCGCCATCGCTTATAATATTAAATAGTGATTTAATATTATTGCCAACGTTACGGGAACCTCTGGTCACACACATGAGAACAAAGCTAATGGGAGATTAAATAAATGAGTGAGACTCATTTTATTCGGTGGTGCATTCTTACGATGCACCAGTAGCGAGTCAAGAAAGACGCAGAACACGATAAGTTACGGTGCGGCCGAGAGCACGGTAAGCTTACGGTGTGCTAGGTCAGTCTTAAGTGAAGTCTATAAATAGACTCGTTAAGATGAAGTCAAAACACTAATTAAAACCCTAGCCGTTTCAAAGATCGTGACTTGCATCGTGGATCGGTTCCAGACGTCAGCTAGCACTGTGACGGAGACCGCTCCCATTCGAAGGCTGTTCGTGTGGACTACGTAGAGGCGTTGTTTTCTGTGCGACGCTCGTGCTCGATTCCAATTTTTCGTCTGCAAACGATCTGCGCTACAAGAGGTAATTCATATAACCCTGAGTCATGACCATTCGCAAGGATCCATGGAAGGGCTAATGGAAATTTCTGCTGCGTTTTTAATCTCCGTTATTGCGCTGTTTCCCTACAGCGGTATCAGAGCACGAGCGTCGCACAGAAAACAACGCCTCTACGTAGTCCACGAGCGACCTTGAATGGGGCGGTCTCCGTCCGCAGTGCTAGCCGACGTCACGGAACCGATCCACGATGCAAGTCACGATCTTTGAAACGGCTAGGGTTTTAATTCCGTGTTTTGACTTCAGTCTTAACGAGTCTATTTATATACTTCACTTAAGACTGACCTAGCGCACCGTAGCTTACCGTGTGCTCTCAGCGCACCGTAACTTATCGTGTTCTGTGTAACACCTGAGGACGAGATCACGAGATCGACCTCGTATTAGGACGTCGTATCGAGACCTCGCGTCGAGACCTCGTGTCGAGACCTCGTACCAAGACCTTGTGTCGAGATCCCGTGCCAAGATCGCGTGCCGAGGTCATTTGCCGAGCTGAGGAGACCGCGTGCACTAGCCGGCCGAAATGAGGAGATCGCGCGTGCATTAATCGCCGAGATCGCGCACCGAGTGATGAGGTCGCTGCATCGAAATGAGGAGGTCGCATGTCGAACTGAGGAGGCCGCGTGCACGAACTCGTGTTAGATCCTTGTGCGCTTGCACGAGCACCCTAGTCGACATCGTGTCGAGACGGTAACTCGTATTCTTACGAACGTTATTCAGCGTTATTATTATATTGTTTGTAATAATTATATTGTCGGCTTGCCGTTCTCGTCGCTGTGTTGTAGATCTGAACCTATAGAGTAGAGGGTAATCATGAGAGAGTAGCGATTAGATGGGTAGATTGACTGATGGGATTGGCATCTCATAACTGTAGTTACGATAATGCCCCTTCTCTCACCAGCTGTATATCGATCAGCCTCTCACAAACACTCACTTTCTCTTTTCTTCTTTCTTCTTCCTTTCTTCTCTGAGTTTCCTTTTTCCTCTCCAAACCTCCATCGAAGAACCTTGAGTTCCATCGAGCTTCTGCATAAACTTTCTTCATCAATCTTGTTCCTCATCATCCTCTCGACATATCTCACCTTCTCGACCACCATCTGAGGTATGGAAAAACAGATTTTCTCTTCATGCTACTGTTTAGCGCCATTTCTTCTCTCCATTTTAGCCAGTTTTATGCTTCCAAATCATGTCTAATTGATGGGTTTTCTTCTTCATGGTATTACCTACCTTTCTAACCATTTATTTGAGCTTGAAGGACAAATTATTTCCTGTGTTTTCTGCAGTAGGCAGCGCCTAAAAACCCTTTCTTTTTGGTTTGTTCCGATTTCTTGTTTTAGTTTGTCGTTCGTTGCTTCTGGTTGATGTTGTTGTCGATTTATCTGTTGTAGCATCAGATAACCTTTTTCATGAACTTTTGATCGAAAACCCTAACTTTGTGGTTAAGCTTGGGATGAGAGCTAAATGTTATTAGAACCCATAGATGGGACTGAGTTGTGCTTGTTTTAGGAAGTCTGATTCCCGAGATCGTGTGATTTCCGAATCGAGGTGTACGGGAGAGCGAATCCGAGGACGTGGAAGCAGTGGGATCCAGATCGAGAAGTGTACGTGTCGAGGTCGATTGAGGACGGTACGTGTCGAGATCGAGTAAGAGAAGTCGTTGTCGAGCTCGTTTGAAGACAGCCGTGTCGAGGTCGTTGTCGAGCAGCATTAACTTGGAGTTCGGTAAGGGCACTTCATATTCTACGTGTTTATGTTTTGTGCGTAAGGGCAACTTTTAGACATTATTAAGACTTTATTTTATATGTTATTGTGTATGAATTCCTTGATTTGTGTCGAGCTTGAAATGTTGTGATATGATTGGGTTTTTGCATGTATTTAATATGTGATTGAATATATGTTGTGAGTTGTGTATTGCATGTTGAATTGCGTTTCTTCATGTCGAGCTGCTCTTTTTATTTGACATGCGGTTGAATATCTTGTGTTTAACTCTTTGAATATCGTATGCGGCGAATTGTTCATCGAGTGAGCGAGCTAGGTGAGTCGTATGACGTTTTTGAGCCGTGACCCGGATAACTAAGGGTGCTAGGTCCCCTTTTGTTTACGGGAGATTGACTAGACGTCGCCACGCTATGGGACCCGAGTTGACTGTCCTAGGGAGAGCGAAGATCCCAAGGCTTCGGCTGGACCTTCCGACATACGGTACGGCGTGTGCATTCCGGAAAAAATTGTCGAGTCGAGAGAAAATGGATTGCGAGTTGAGTCGAGTTAGAGTGAGATGGTCGAGTCACGTTGGTGAATGTTATACATTGTCGTTTGGCTTATTTCTTTATGTCGTGTTTATCTTGAATTGTTGAGAAGTTGACCCTTTCCCGTGGTGCCTTCAATCCATGACGGTTACCCAGGCGATGTCGAGGGTGCAGGGAACTCGACAGCAGATGATGCCGAGGAGGAGCTCGACGAGGACCCGAGCGACGACCTCTACTTGTCGTGATTTGCTTTGTTTTTCTTTTGTGTTCAGAGGTCGTGACCAGTTGGGCCGGTTATGTTTTGTTGTTCTGAGGTAGGCGGCGGTTTACTTTTGGAGCACCTGCGTGGTGTCCGCTTAAGTACCCCCAGGGTATGATTGCTCTCTCGAAGTCGTCATACCTTAGGTGTATTTTCTTTGTACATTTACTACCCTGTACTTTGTATACATTATTATTTCGAGTGGTATATATGCATGTATGTTTTATTGGAATTTATGTCTTGTGTCTTAGTTGCACCATGTTTTCGAAAAGCTGTAATTACTCTGATGTGCACGAGCTGGTTTTAAAAAAAAAATATAGACCGTACTTTTAAAAGGCACAAGAGTTTCATTTTAAAACGCGTCGCATACAGGTTTAGTTGAGCTCGGTGTGTTGAGCTCGGTAACTCGAGCTCGGTATGTTGAGCTCGGTAGCGGTCCGGAAACGGGTCGTTACATTTGTTGGTATCAGAGCTTGATTCGGTTCGGCCGAAAGTGTGCATAGGAATTTGGACTGGTCACTGTGTCGGGATATATTTATATGTGTTGGGTACCTAGTTGTAATATGTTGGTTGCTGTTTGATTAAGTGAAGCACTTATTGCTTGATAAATTGTTTAAACTGTTTCTTGATTGAAGCAGTGTGTTTTAACACATCCTTGTTGTGAGATTCTGACAGGGTTTTGAACCTTGTGGAATCTAATGCCACCTCGTCGGGAGGCAGCATACCGCAACCGAGAACGTCGACATGGAACGAGCAATTCAAGCTATGGCCGAGATGGCGGCAGCCATGGCTCAAAGAATCACCGCCAGAACTCAACAGTTAACGCGATGGCTCAACAGACGGCAGGCGTTAACCCAAATAGAACTTGCAAAGAATAAGAACGAGCGAGCTTAAATGTCAAGCTAGAGGATTGGCAGACTTTAGGAAGCATGATCCACCGAATTTCTATGGTGAGCCAAATCCAGATAAGGCTGATCTTTGGATGCAAGAGATCGAGAAGATCTTCGAGGCACTTCATTGCCCGAACAACGTGAAGGTCGACTATGCCACCTACTTACTGCTAGGAGACGCAGAGTATTGGTGGAGGGGAGTGAAGCAAACATTTATAGCGGAACGTCGCGAGATGACCTGGGAGCTTTTTCGTGAAAGGTTCTTGGACAAGTACTTCCCAGATACTGCACGAGCCGAGAAGGAGCAAGAGTTTCTTCAATTGCAGCAAGGCAGCTCGACAGTGTCCGAGTATGCGGCCAAGTTCGAGTCATTATCGAGGTATTTCAGTCCATTTCGTGATCGAGCTGACCAAAGATGGTTAAGTGAGAGATTCCAACGAGGATTAAGATTTGACATTCAGAAGTCGGTGGTGTCATTGAGGATTCGAAACCTCCAAGAGCTGATTGATCGCTGTGTCGAGGTAGAAGGAGTAAGAAGCCACAAGAAGAAAACTGTTGTAGGCGGACCGGTGAGACCCCAGAGTGCGGGGCAGAGGTTTACACAGAAAGGGAAACAACTGCAGAAGAAGCCTTACAACCGACCTCAGGGGAACGACAACAGGGGACAGTATCGTCCGATGACCCAGGTACCGAGAAGCGGAGGACAGACCGGTGTCGAGGTGACTTGCTATCGTTGTGGAAAGACGGGACATTACGCCAATAACTGTACTCAGAAGGAGGAGGTGTGTTTCAACTGTAAGAAGCCAGGGCATTTTGCCAAGGATTGTCCCACACCTAAAGCTGAACCGGCAATGCTTGCGGCAAAGGCCAAAGGAAAGCGTCAGGTAGCTAAAGGCAGAGTTTTCTGCATGAGTGGCGAGGAAGCAGAGCGAGCTGAAGATCTTATTCAAGGTGAATGTGAGATTGAGGGTAAATCCTTATCCGTTCTCTTTGATTCGGGTGCAACCCATTCCTTTATTTCTTCTGATTGTGTGAACCATTTGAACTTGACTGTGATCGCTACTGCTCAAATTGGTAGTTACAACCCCTGCTGCTAAAACCTTAGTCACAAACACTGCATGTCTTAATTGTGTAGTGGTTATTCAGAGTAGAAAGTTTGTGGTCAATTTGGTTTGTTTGCCTCTTAAGGGCCTAGATGTCATCCTCGGGATGGATTGGTTGTCACACCACCATGTCCTCTTGGTGTGCCCGTAAAGCGTAATTTTCCCGGACCTTGGAGTCTCCAATTATCTTTCACTGAACGATCGGAGTTTCTTTGAAAGAAGGAACTAGGGAATACATGTATCCGCTAGTTCGAAAGTTTTCCAGCCAGATCGACGTGAAGAATGTACCGGTGGTGTGTGACTTTGAGGACGTTTTCAAGACGTGCCAGGGTTACCACCAATACGAGAGGTCGAGTTCTCCATCGACCTGATTCCAGGGACAGGACCGATCTCCAAAGCGCCATACAGGATGTCTCCTGCCGAGATGAAAGAACTGAAGTCCCAGATCGAACACTTGGAGTCGAAGCAATTCATACGACCGAGCGTGTCACCGTGGGGAGCTCCAGTGTTGTTGGTTAAGAAGAAGGATGGACGATCAAGGCTGTGCGTGGACTACCGCGAGCTCAACAAGGTTACTGTGAAGAACCGTTATCCGTTACCTCGTATTGACGACTTGATGGATCAACTTCGTGGAGCGGCGATCTTTTCCAAGATAGACTTGAAGTCGGGCTACCACCAGATTCGCGTGAAGGAGGAAGATGTCCCCAAAACAGCTTTCAGGACTAGGTATGGTCACTACGAGTACTTGGTGATGCCGTTTGGAGTGACGAATGCGCCAGCTGTGTTTATGGACTACATGAACAGGATTTTCCATTCGTTCTTGGATCAGTTTGTTGTAGTGTTCATCGACGACATCCTGATATACTCGAGGAACCGAGAAGAGCACGAAGAACACTTACGTCGAGTACTGCAGATATTACGAGATAAGCAACTCTATGCCAACCTGTCGAAGTGTGAATTTTGGCTTGAAGAGGTGAATTTTCTTGGCCATGTGATTTCCAAAGAAGGGATAGCTGTGGATCCAACTAAGATTGAAGCTGTGCTAGCGTGGGAACAGCCGAAGACGGTTACCGAGGTCAGAAGTTTTGTTGGCTTAGCAGGCTATTATCGAAGATTCATTGAAAGTTTCTCGAAGATTGTCGCGCCTCTTACACGACTTAGTTGAGCTCGGTGTGTTGAGCTCGGTAACTCGAGCTCGGTATGTTGAGCTCGGTAGCGGTCCGGAAACGGGTCGTTACATTCTACGTCTTTCTTGACTCGCGCTGGTGCATCGTAAGAATGCACCACCGAATAAAATGAGTCTCACTCATTTATTTAATCTCCCATTAGCCTGTTCTCATGTGTGTGACCCTGTAGGTTCCCGTAACGTTGGTAATAATATTAAATCACTATTTAATATTATAAACAGTGAGCGGTGTCTAGCAACACATCACTGCTACTCAAGTAACGAGAATGTCAGTGTTGTGACGTAGCCTTTCCGTGATAATGATCATGTGTATAATTACCCTTTTGCCCTTATATCTATATTGAACACAAGGCATAGTATGTGTCACCCTTGTATAGTTCAATATTATATTCCTTGATGCCCGAGTAGACTTAGTAACAACAAATAAGATCAATATCTCATATTGACTTATTTCAGCATGGCCATGCATTTTACAGTCATACTCTATCAAGGGGCCCACATATATTACTCCTGTTATGTAGGAGGGGCAAATCCCATCTAGGTCACTCATGTCTCTTTGCATGACTCGTTGAGTGCCCAGTTAACCGACTTTATAATTGTCCTGTTACAAACAATGTTTGACGGCAATAAAACACCCAACTCCTCATGTAGGGACCATAGTGGTTTCAGGTCTGAGGGTGGCATACACCACTATCACTATGAGAATAACTCATGACACTTACATAACACACTATGTAGTATTCTCATGATGGGTCAATCCAAAGACACAATTACCCTAATGTGTACCTATGTGGTGACTTGATATCTCATATCTATAACCTGTGAGATGAGGTTATCAGTCCACCCACATAATAGTCTTGATGCATTATTATTGTCCTTAATAATAATAATACTTGACTACGGATATTTAGAGTAAGTTCTTTAGTATCTCACAACCGAGTCGTCTACTCGATGTTCTATTGAAAACAAACTTTTACTCAAGGACTTTATTACGTTGAAACAAACATAATAACTGAAAATGCCTCATATAATAAATAAATGACATGATACAAAATATAAGTCCAAAGGAAAAACATTGGCCTCTAGGGCTTACACCAACATAGCTTTCTAGATTTGATGGCTCTGCCAATTCCAGTTCTAGGTGTCACTCTCAAAAAAACATGGTCTCCTTCCTGGAATTCTAAAGGTCTCCTCCTTTTGTCGCTATAACTCTTCTACCTATCCTGTGATGCTTTCATCTTCTCTCTAATCTTCCTAACTTGTTCTGTGGTTTGCTATACCAACTCTGATCCTAATACTTGTGCATCTCCTATCTCAAACCAACATAAAGGGGTCCTACACTTCCTTCCATACAGTGCCTCAAAAGGCGCCATACCTATACTTGAGTGAAAACTGTTGTTATAGGTAAACTCTACTAATGGCAAGAATTCATCCAAACTTCCCACGTGCTCCAACACACAAGCTCTCAACAAATCTTCTAGGGATTGGATTATTCGTTCCGACTGACTATCCGTTTGAGGATGATAAGCTGAACTCAATCTTAATTTGGTTCCTAAAGCTCGTTGCAACTCATTCCAGAACCTTGAGGTAAATCTAAGATCTCTATCACTGATGATGCTTGAAGGAACCCCATGCAATCTCACAACCTCCTTAATGTATATCTGAGCCAATATCTCCAAAGGGTACTTCTCTCCGATCGGAATAAAATGAGCACTCTTGGTCAACCGATCAATAATTACCCAAATTGCATCAAACTTCTTAGGCGTCCTTGGTAATCCTACTACGAAATCCATTGCTATTCCATCCCACTTCCACACGGGAATATCCAATGATTGCAACAATCCTGCCGACATCCTATGTTCTGGAAAGAACTTCTCCAGAAAACTCTCTTTAAACAACTCCCAGTTTACTACACTTCCCTGCTCTTCCAACAACCTTTTCTTACCCCTCCACCAAGACTCAGCATTGCCAATCAACATAAAAGAATAAAAGGATACCTTTCTCTCCTCTCGGGTGTTCATAGCCACGCAGATCTTCTCAATCTCCTGAATCCACTTCTCAGCTCTTTCGGGGTTAAACTCCTCGTTAAATTTTGGAGGATTTGCCTTCAGAAAAATTGTCATCCCATTGTCATCACTCCTCTCTTCCCACCTAGTCTGAGCAGCCTGCAGAAAATGGGCATTCTGCTGTGTCTGCTGAAGCATGGCAGTGGCCAACTCCCTAACAGATCGCAGGGTCTCATCAGAGGCATGACCTCCTCCAACTCCTGAGGTCTCTCCATTTCTTGCTTCGTTCACTCTCTCACGCGTACCTCTGCCACGACAAGCCATGAAGTCCTGAAAAAGAAATCATTAGCTCGAGGCCTATAAGATATAAAGAATCATAGAAATATATGTTGTATATCTTATGAATTGATAACTGGTCACCTTTATTTAAGGTAATAAAGATAACGCAGACACTTTACCAAACTTCTAAAGATAGTCGTATTCGGTGGGAATACGACTAGACTCAGCCAGAATTAACATCCTAAATGACCTCACAGTCCGGTTAGGGTCGAACTGCTCTGATACCACAAATGTAACACCCCAAAGTCCTATTCATATTTTATTCTAATAATTAGCCTAACTCGCGTAATTAACGGGTATAAAAAAATACGGAGGAATAAAAATCGCAACACAAATAAGACTACGACGCGCTACAGTGAAATAATACTAAGTGTCTAACATGCAGGTATATAAATGAGTATATACTATCAGAGTCCAAAGTGCGTAGTGTAGATAGTAATGATATAGTTATCCCAAAAAGAAGTAAACCTGTGAGGCTAACCTGCTGCCTCAACTAAACAAAACAGTAAAACATAGACATAACATAGTATCAAAACTCCTGGCCAACAAATAACCAAACACCTCAGCGAGGGGAAAACTGAGAGCTCCCACTCTGAGAACCCGCCCGCCTAGGAAACAAGCGCCGATAGTCATGAGCTGTCGGGTGGCGAGAAGGACCAGATGTCGCTCCTCTCCCACGCCTCTGTCGTCCACGGTGGCTAGACTCGCTGTGATGGCTAACAGGTCGCACCGGCATCGGCTGAGGAGGCATCGGAGGATAACCTCCATAACCAAAGCCAGGTGAAAACCCTGGAGCCTACCATATCTGCTGAAATGCTAGTCTCTGACATATCCGAAAGTCTCCTGAAAAGCTGGTTATAGGAAAACCTGGAATCCTAAAATAGATGGAGATGGTTCCCGTGTAGATCACTGCCTGACGCACATGGTCAATCTCCCACCCTATGCCGTCAAAATCATGATACTGAATCTCAAAATCACCCCATACGGGGATCCGTGGGGGAAGTAGCATCAACGGGTGCATCAGTGTAAACTGCTCCATCGGGTGCTGCTGCGGTTGCATCCTCCTCCTCAACAAAGTCTAACATACAATAATACATATACACACAAGCATACAAAGATAGGGAGGTAAGAATAACACAATCATCAAAAAGCGAAAAATGCATAGGTAGAATGAATGATTGACAAACCAGACAAACTAGCACATATAAACAAATATGACCTAGCTACCCACTTCCACTTACTCTCATGTCTCTCAATGAATAAATGAGTTGTGCGCTTCGGCATCTTTTCTTTCTATTGTCACTGTACTCCCTATTTCTGTTAGGAATACTTATTGGTGATCCCCCTTTCCGTTAGGCTGCCGTCCCCCATTTCCGTTAGGGACTCCCGTCTCCTTTTTCCGATAGAGCACGGGGCGACACTTGCCTAGTCCACGAGGTATTCCTCTTTTCCGTTAGGAATCCTCCTCCCCCTTTCCGATAGGGACGTCCGTTTCCCCCTTTTCCGATAGGGAACGGAGTGGATCAAACCTACTAGGTGAGATATCCCCCATTTCCGTTAGGGATTCTCTCCACATCACATTCCCATCAAGAATGGAGTGGTTACTAATGCAATATCATGTGCATGCATCTCAATACCTCATAATCATATGTCTCACATCAGATTATGCACACATTTCCAAATATACCCTTTTTATCATATTAATGCATATTAGAAACCATACTCAGGCATATAGCATGCTAAGGCAACGTACAATACATATTTCACATAATACACATTTAATCATGTCACCCTAAGCATGTCACTATTCACATAGAGCACATATGTCACATCTCACAGTTTTAGCATATTATCAGACAACCACGTTTAATAATAAAATAATCTTAAGTTAGTTGATGGGTCTACCACGCCTATCCTTAGATGTGGCATACCGTAAACCCTATCCTTAGGTGTTACTGACATCAACCCCTAGTAGGGTTTAGGTCACCCTACACATGCCAAACAGTCATATCTACAATACAGAATCCAATAAAAGTGCATTCTTTCCCCCCACCTGGTAATAGAAGCACTTGGAAGAAAACTGAACACCGGGACGTAACCACGAACTCACCAACAAGCACACCAACACTCCCGCACTATGATCCGGTTCAGCCAATAACAAGAAGCAAGTTCAGAGTTACCAACAATGTTACCAAACAGTCCACAGTTAACCGGAAACACACAAACGCACTCGGATTAGAATTAGGGAAACTAATAAACTAATTAAAACACCAAGAAAGACCACAGCCAGGGGCTGGTCTTCCAGTTCTAGAACCATAACTTACCCAAAAATAACTCCAGACAGGCTTCCACAGTCAACCGGTACCCGTACTATCGCCAAAACCCTAAAATACGAAGAACAGGTAATGAGGGACCATTCAAACCAACAAGTCTACCATGAAAATAGAGCTGGGACATGAAGAACAGAGACTCCTATCTCTGTTTCATGACCCATGGAATCTCCTCTGGAAATTCTGGCAAAACCCTAGCTCGTTCGGTACCCCCACGGTCAAACCGGGGTCCAAAACACAGTCTGATTAGGGTTAAGAACAAGAATCAATCTAAGATTAAGAATTTGTAAACTGAAACAGAGGTGATCGGAGGATGGGATTAGAGTTTACCTCAACGAAACGACGATCGGAGATAAGCCCTAACAAGCTCGAACGGTAACAGACGAGTTAACACCGCCGGATTGAAGAACGGATGATCAAACTAACTTTGGATGAGTTCACAAAGCTTTGAAATGTTAAAAATGGAGGAAAACAGGGAAGATGGGTGCTCTGGTCGTAAAAGATGAGGAAGGAGGTGAAAAATTGGATCAGAGGGGTTAATCCCATTAAATAGGCAAAATTCCTTACACAGGGCACGCACCACACGCAACCCATAGTGTATCGGGCGCGCGCCATGCGCATCGTTGCAAACAGCTTCTGTCTCCATGCGAGCTTGAGCACGTGCCACGCACCGCTCTGAGGGAAACTTCGTCCAGAAGTTTGCTGCTGCATGCGTGCCACGTGTCATGCTAACTCATCCTGCTGGTCCACCATACATCAGTGCGCGTCACGCGCGTTCCTAGGCATAGCAGGCGCGCATCACGCGCTCCTGCACATACTTGTCCGTTTTCGCGCGATTTCTTCGATTCCGACTTCCGTGCGATCCTTAACTCGATACCCTAACACTTAAACATGATTCCTAACACAAGAGGACATCAAATGGACTTAAGAACAAAGGTTTTAAGCCTCATATACTCGTCCGAAAACTCTCACTCGCTCAAAGGTACGAACACCTAAAAGCCCTAATCTCAACTCCGATCGTTCTCAAACTTAACCAAGCTTCCATGACTCAAACCAAAACCTCATAACGCACTATACCAAACTCAAATAACATATCAAACCTCCAAACATGCTTTCACACAAAACAGAAAGCGAGCACACCGCCAAAAGGCCAAACATGCAATCAAAACACACCAATCCCTACCTAGGGCACACAAATACGCTTAGTCACACATAAACACACATTAAGCAAGATTAGAAAAATGAGGATTGTACATCACTCTCTTATCTCTTTTTTTTACTTACGTACTGCCTTATTTTATTAACGAGTTGTTTTGAAAAGGTTTTCATAAACACACAAGCTTTAAGAAAAGTTTTCTAAAACCCAATTCAAACCCCCTTTCTTGTGTTTTTGCCACGTTCAAACTTGTTGACGATTTTTTGCATCAACAAGTTGACATGCGTTCAAATTTTTTAATTTATGCGAACATCATCATCATCCCCAATCTGCCATCTCCATTTTCCTCCTTCTCTTCCAATAGAAAATCAAAAGCTCAGAGAAGTGGAGGACATCATCTTCCTCTCTTCGGCGTGCGGTGGGGCACGCAGCCCCCTCCTCCTTCCTTCCCCTTCACCGTTGGACCCCCTTCATCCTCCCTTCTTCCTCTTCTTTTCTCTTTTTTTTTTTCTGTTTCTCTTCTTTCCTCTGCTTCTGCATGTTTCTGCAATCCTCACCAGCGAGTCTTTCATCGCGAGTCTGAGCATGGGCGTTGTTGTTGTTGTTGCTGTCCAGATTTGGGAGAAGAAGATTTGGAAGAAGCAGATTTTGAAGCTCGAAGAAGAAGCATCAGATTTGGGGGAGATGAGGGAAGGAAGGGGGAGAGGGGAAGGAAATTCGTAGGGGTAAAAATGACTTTTCAAAGGGGAGGGGAGGTGGGGAAATTAAATGGGGGAGGTGGGAATAACAAAGGCCTCCAAAGTATGGTGATTGCATGGGAGACAACCTATGCATCATATACTATGTAAGCCCATTAGACGTAATGCATCTACAAAAATTACATGTCATATAGACCACGTGTTTCCCTCAAACGATACTAATGATACCCATCCTCCAAATGATTCACATTCTCCAATAGATGAAACACGTTGTGTAGACGACAAGGGACTAAATATATCAATTTAAGCATACAATGGAAGATGGGACAAATGGAGGTTAAGGTACCAAATGATTGTAACAAATGCTTAGAGGTTGAAGGTATAAAACTATTGAGACGACATTTTGTCCCGTTCAAAGTTAGTAGAAGTTGCAAGTCATAGATCCCAGACAACAAAGTTAGCAAATCTCAACATCCGTACCAAATTAAGGCGTTACTCTTTTGGCCGAGTCCAAAAGGGTGGTCCAATCCGCACCACATTCAAGTGAACTGGATTGTCCGAGATCCACCTTGAGCCTAGGTCAGCTTAATGGCGTCAAAGCTTCACACACATCGCGTCATTTTGAAACATTCTCTTAGAGGCACACATTACTAAGCTTCTAGAACCATCTAATACATGCATCATCACCCTTTATCGCTAGGAGACCATCTTAGACATTCATGTTTTAGGATCAATAATGTTCCTAACCAGCCATCCAACACTCCACTACATCTTGCGGGTAGTGTATGAGCTTGGCCTACAATGACTCAATTGTCATTTATTTGCGTATGGCATCTATGTGAAGTGGAGTTACATACTTTTCGTTACGGTTACTCTGTCGAAACTTACGTTGACTTGAGTGTTGAAGTGCTATGTATGTACGCACCATATTCAAGGAAAGAATTCACTGGATCAATTACTCAAGCAGTGTCGAAGACTAGGAAGAAAAAAAAAGTAATAGCAAAGTGTAAACACCCTTCAATATATACTCCTTTGATGTTTCCTTCGCATTCTCTTTATACACAGAATAAAAAAAATAATCCTATAAAATTATTAGGCCGTTGGCTGATTCCCTTTTGACCTATTGTTTTGTATTTCATCCTCCACCTGAGAGTAGATGCATAAATCATTTTTTATAGCAAAAGATTCCAAATCACTTGGTGAAAACAGTAATATTCACCAGCTTATTCTTCTTTTTCCAAAAAAAAAAAAAAAATCGAGGGTAGCCAGCCGAGTAGGCTTTGCTAAGAAATTTAGGGTGAAAAGAATTTCAAGTCCTTTATAATAAAATTCAGATTCCATTCTCAATCATCAAAATGAATCGCATTCTCTAATTTGCTGCTGTCATACTTTATGATGGAAAATATAAATAAAGAAAAAAAAATGATACTTGCACCACCTGGATTAGTCCCCCACTTGAAGGGTATGAAAAATATTTCATGACAAGTAATAAAATTCAAAATGTCATCTAATGACTAAATTAGAAACTAGTGAGTAAAATGCAAGTGCAATAACCATTACTAAATAAATAAAGTGAGCCTTAATTCATGATTCACGCAAACACGTTTGTTGGTTGGCGAGAAAAGAGGTTCAACCACCTATTCATCTCAACATCAAACTGATGAGAAGTGGAAAAGATATACTAAGAACTGTGAGACATTAAATAGTGGGTTGCAAATGCAGTGGACAAGTAAATCTAATAGGGTAATGAAGAATGGTCCCAAGTAATCACCCTGATTAAAAGAGAAGAAATCATCATTTTTAGGTATATTGTAGATAAAGTGCATAAAACACAAAAATAGGAAGAGGAAAACTAGGCCTTAATCCAGGAAGTACATCTGGATGGATGGACAAGGTACCCAAAAACATTATAGACCTGAGGGGACCTCGTTTACAAAAACATCAAAAGATAACGGATCCAGATCGCCCACAGTAAAAAATGGCGCAATTGCACGCTGTAGGCGGTCTCAGGCGTCCGTTTTCAATCCGACGGTCGGCAACAGATCTCGATTAAATATACTGTAATCAATCTCGGCCGTCCGTTTTTAATCCGACGGTGCACAGCAGTAACTGCGTGCATGGAATCCAATTCCAAAGATAACACGTAGAAAGCGATTTCTTAAAAGTTGGTAACTTTGTTTTCACCTATGCTTGCAATCTAACATTCAAATTTTAAGCCAAATGTGGTGATAGATTGGTGAGCAAATATGAGAAGCAGTCTCCATCATTTGACTTAACTGAGAACATCAGCTACAACACACACACACACATACACTAAAATCTCTAAGCATGAATAATGGAAATAAATTTTGACAAATATACTACACACTGCAGGACAGAAGCAGTAAACAACCAGAATTAAACAATGAAAACTCATTGATTTATTGGTTTACATAGTTGGCTGAGAAAAAGAAAACAGAACATTTCTGTGTAAGCCTACATAGTAATCTCAAAAGCAAATTAAAATTATGGACCATGAAAGTGAGAAATACATCCAAATAAACCATGTTAAAACGATGAGACCAAATTCTCAGCTAGGGAAAGCTTATCCCAGCAACGATTAACTCAGTAAATGAGGTGGCTGAACATGGAAGCACCCTTCAAGACTAAGTCAGATTGTAGATACCAGCATTTTCTGTTGAGTCAATCTAAAATTATTTCAGATTCTCAACAGCCCATAACAGCACAATTATACACAAACACCCCAACATGCTCCTTCACACCAAGTACCTTCCAATCTATGGTGCCATTCCTGACCCCAGACTTGGGACACCATGAATTCAGCACTATAGCTTCACCTTCTGGACCCTTTTGTCCACCCACAACCAAAAGTTTCTCTCCACAAGCCTTGAAAGCAAGGCCCCAGCCATTAGAAGAATCAGCCCGTACCGGAAGCCTTCCTAATTCAATCCAGGTGTTCCTTTCCTTGTCATACTTCTTCACCATGTTAGTTAGATGCTCAACCGCATACAACTGATTATCCACAACAGCCACAAGCGGAGGTGCTTGAGCACCCACATTAACATATGGATACATACCCTCTATTTTCCGCCAATTTCTTGTCTTAGGATCATATTCCTCCCCACAAGTTAATGAAACAGTTGTACTTGACATTCCACCAATCACGTAGAATTTGCCATCCATAAAAAAACCAGAGCACAATCTACGCGGTGTGTGCATGTTTGGTAAAAGTTCCCATGTACCTGATGAAGAGTCATACAACTCAGCAGACTTTAAAACATTTCCACACTTATCACTTCCACCAGCTACAATAGCAATCGAACCGAGACTACTAGATCCAAACAAACAGCGAGGTTGGTTCATCTCTTGACACTTCACCCAACCACGGCAAATCAAGCTATACTTCCAAATGGCGATCTCCGTCAATTCGCGGCCAAAAACCAACAGTTCACAGCCCACAGCCAAGGACTCCTTGTCTGCATGGTTAAAACACTCATCACAAGGTATCTTAGGCAATGTCATCCATCGATTTACCCTAGGGTCAAATGCCACCCATCCTCTTGGATCGCAAACCAAATAAACCAAATGCTCCACAATTCCCAACTCTTTCCTCAACCCATATAGACACCCACTATTAATCAGCCTATTGTACCTTTTATTAATACACGACAGGGAAGCATAATCAGATCCACTAACCCAGGCAAGACAATTCAGTGCAACATCATCAATCAAACCAGGGAGAAGCGAATCATTTGGTCCAGGTCTAGAAGGACCATCATTCACTCTCTTCCTCCTATCCATTTTCAGAAAGTTATTCACTTTCTTTTCATCCTCCTGCAAAAAACAATCCAAACTCAATTTCTTTACCATCTCAAGAAATCATCAGTGCATCCCAACCAACAAAACCATATCATATAGAAAAAACAACCTTGAAAGAAACAAGCAAAAACCTTATTATTCCATTAATTTCCACATGCACAACCTCTACCCATAAAATAAATTCATTCCAGTATCCGCATGCAACCAATCTCTACCTATTTATTCTTTCAATCAATTAGTTAGAATCTGCAATTGCCTTATGCTCAAAAATCACCCTTTTAAGGAAGAAATTTCTCCCAATTTTATACATAAACCAGAAAACCATAATTTCTGGCGAAAAGAGAAAGAAAGAAAGGAACAAGAGTGAAATACCAAATGAATCACCGACAAGAATTGAAACTCTCCCAGAAAACTTGCTTATCTGGTTTCCGGCTCCACGGAGAGAGAACCATCTGCAAATTCACGAGAATAATAAATGAAACTACTTTGCTTGAAACGGTTAAAAGTATATTATTTTTTTTTATAAAAAATCAAATAAAATAAAATCTGGGCAAAAGGGCATGCGCTGACCCAATTCAAGGAGCAGCAACTGGATTCGGATCCAAATCAGATCAATTTTTTCTTACTAAAAAGGAAAAAAGAAAAAATGAATGATTGATTTGAGAAGTGGGGATGAGTGAGAATAAAAATGTGAGGAAGAGGGGTACCTGGAAGTGGAGAGAAGGGGGAAGATCTGAGAAATGGAGGGGAATTGATGTGGTGAGAGTGTCAAAGCATGTTGCCGGAAAGAAGAGAAGAGAGAGAGAGCACAAAGTAGGCTTTGATAGCTTGCAAGTTTGGACACCAAATAGACTGTGGTACTTTACGTGATTTGTGAGTACACAGATATATAATAACTCATACAAATATTTTACTTTGCTGTTGTGTCCCTCCTTTTTGGTGTAATCTCATTTTGTTCTATTTTTTATTTTATTTTTTCCCCTGTTTTTGTCGTGTAGTTGAGAGGTATGATGACTAATTGACAAGAGTCCGTTTTAAGTAAAACTATGTCTTTTTTCATGACACCTCATAGTGGTTTTAAAGAAAAGAAGAAAATATAAATCCATTTTTATATATAGTAATAATGCTTTTATTTAGGTAGCTACTTCTATTGCGTTATAATATCGCTTTACCATCATAAAAAATATAAAAAAAAAACTTAATATTTGAGTGTTTTTGCTTGTTTTAAATTTATCAAATGAACATATAAAATTAAAAAGTGAGAAAATGTTATTTAAACATTTGCATTTACTATCTATGTTTAATTTATAAAACTAGAGGATTCTTTTATAAACTTAAAAAATCATGCTTATTTATTTTAAGTTAAGGAGGGGGTTGTATATGGTACCAATAAGAAAAAAGTAGAAGAGTTGTACAACGAATTTAAAACAATTTAGTTGTGTAAAACAGAATTTATTTTATAAAATTGCATAAATATGTGGTGCTTCACTACACGAATGATTATTTTTTTAGAATCTACACCAAGAATATGGTTGCTAAAAATAACTAATAATTTAATTGAAAGCTGAAAAGTTAATTTCAGCTAGAAGTTGTTAGTAGAAAACTAATAACTGTTAAGCCAGTTTATTGAATTAGAAATATTTAATAAAATAAGTTGTCGAATTATTTGATAAATAGAGAATGACATAAAACAATATGTTTATATAATTTCGATCAGTTATCCATTTTTATTTAGAGATCAAATATTTTCATTATTTAAAAATTAAAATAAATAGTGTAAATAGGGTGATAATTAAAATAAATAGTGTAATACTAAAAAAGTAATAACAGAAAAAATAATAAGTTATTAACTATAATTAAGAGTAAAGAGAAATTTTATCAAAATAGCATGGTAAGAGTAAAAGTGATTACAATAAATTATATTATATGATATAAACTCAACACTACTTCAAATAGAGCTTAAAATTGTTATAAATTAGAAAGATAAACTTGTCTATTAAATATCTCTATTTTAGTTAATGATGGTTGGTCCAGATGATAAGGATACAACTTGGTCTTAAGAATGTGAGTTTATATCTTGTTACTGTTATGCTTCCATATTGGGAGTCTGACCTAACAAATGGGGTTTATAAGCTTTGGGATTCTTCCATCTAATAAACTAGTCTTTTGGGATGAACTTTTCCTCTGGGCCTATGCTTGTAACATTGCTACTTTCATTGAAAGGCTGACTTCTTGGAAAGGGCTACTCAAAAAGGGTTGATTGAAGTGTCGCTGGGTGAAGTGTCGTGGAGTGAAAACCATCGAGGATATCGGCTCTCAAACGGTGGTGCATTGTTATGCTCCCACACCGAGGAGCCTCACCTAATAAGTGAGGTTTATAAACTTAAGGGTTCTCCCACTTAATAGACAAGTCATTTCAGATGGGCTCTCCCTTTGACCTTATGCTTGTAACAGCTATCGATGTGAGAATATCGTCGGTGGTAATATATAAGTAACTCTATAAGCATCTTTGAACTGTGAGACCTTCCTAACCCTGATGAGTTATCGAAAACCAACTCATCTAAACTTTATTTCATCAAATATCTCTATTTTAGTCGAACAAACATATAAATTAGTCAAATAAACTTTAAATTAACATTTTTTATTGGAATATAAAAAAATATAAATTAACTCAAATTACTGACCGAATATACAGTAAATGAATAATTTTGAAGTGGAAATCACAGTGATAGGAGGACATGATTGCCTCCACAGTAAATGAATAATTTGAATACATGCATGGTGTACCACATTGGATCAATATTTAACCGTTATAAGTTATAAAAAAAATATATTTAACTGTTATAACTATCACAAAAAAGAAAACAACGTATAAAAAAAAACATTATAAGTTCCTTCAAAAATAATTTATAAGTCAAGATCGATTGCTTTTCAGATTTGCAAAATAATTTTCGAAGGGTTGATCTAATACCTATTGAGGCCTAAAGCGAACTCTGAGACGAGGCTTATGATATAATAAGTCCACCATCCTTAATGTCAGATCCAATACATATTTAATTCTGTTTTCCTTGGATTTCAATGAAAGAAATTGTTTGGCATCATAATAGCAACATGTCGCGGACAAAAAATTGAATCCCCCATCAAAAACACTATTTAAGTAGCTTAAATAAATAATAAGACAAGTCATTTGGTTATTCTAAAGTTAACATATATATATATATATATATATATATATATATATATATATATATATATATATATATATATATATATTTGACTCTCAGAAGACAAAACAAACTAGTCAATGGACCATCATCTCTAAGCAACCTTTTTTTTTATTGGGCTTCCATTGTTTTCTTAGACCGTCACTTACCTACAACATAATGGTAAAAAAAATTAAACAAAATCGCCCACCGTGGGGCTCGAACCCACGACCACAAGGTTAAGAGCCTTGCGCTCTACCAACTGAGCTAGACGGGCCTGTTATGTAAAAAAATTAGTTAATGATATTAAGTAAAATACAAAATTGAGGCCCAAAGCCCTTATCTTAGTGGCTTGAGCCTTGGTCCAGCCTAGAGATAATCATATTTGAGACATTGTTGGACACTAAATGTAAGCACTTCTCCCAATGATGGGATTCGAACCTTGGTTCAACACGTTTAAGAGACTATCCCCTTCTATTAGACCCAACTCTATTGGTTGATATGCTAAATAAATTTGTACTAACAAAGAATATACTCTATAAAATTTAATGTATTTAAAGTTTTTGTATTTAGAGTTTTAAACCTACGTTACATATATTTAATTAACTTTATCAATTAAGATTGAAGCGGACATTCCACTACCGGTTTGAGAATTAGTCTCATAATGAATCTAAATGACCTAAACTAGTGGAGTACTTTGAGACACCCACTAGATCGAGAACCAATTGCCCTAATTACGGTGAATTACACATTGTTTGGAAGAGCCGAATAGGGCAAGAAAATAAAAGGGAGAATAGAAAACACGTTTTTCAAAATATTTTCCATCCTTTGGATCACAATTAATTAGGAAAAAAAGCCAAAAAAAAATCGCGGGTCCCACCATGAAAACATTTCTTTCCGATTTGGGAAGAAACCAAGGGAAAGTAGGGATGGCAAAATGGGCGCCCCGCCCAACCCGGCCCAACCTGTCGTGAGCCCGCGTAAAAACGTGCTAGCCCAACCTGACCCGCCAAGAGATTATGGGTTGAGATGTTGAGCCCGGCCCAATTTATGACGGGTTGGGCGGGCTTGGGCTGGCCCGTCAAAAAATAAAAATAACAAAAATAAATTAAAAAATAAATAAAAATCTAAAATTTAGACTAAAATCGGCCAAAATCGCCCAACTTGTCAGGCCGGCCCTCAAGAGTCTGCCCAAAATGGACCACAATAGTGGGTTGGTTGGCTAGCCCGCCCGAAAATGTAAAAAAAGAAAGAAAAAATTGTTAAAAAATAGGGAAAAAATATAAAATTATATATATTGGCCCGATGGGTTGGCCCAACCCGACCCGCTTGTGGCCCGCAGGATTGGCGAACTAGATGGGTTGGGCTAAATGGGTTTGTGGGTTGATGAACCCCAACCCAACCCAGACCATTTTATGCGCTCGATGGGCCGGCCCGATGGACCAAACCCGTTTTGCCACCCCTAAGGGAAACATGAACAAAATAAACAAAATGACATTATTGTCCTCTACTAAAATTCCAATAACGTGCTGCAGCCAACACTATTTCATTTCGTTTTGTTAAAATGTCAGTAACATGCAACTTCATTTCTTTTTTTCGTTTTGACGAGACTTCATTTCTATTATTACATTTTTGTTTTAATGATAACAATTTTTTTATTTCTTAGTTTTTTGTAGTATAATTATTTTTAGTTTCTAATTAAATAAAAATATTTTTCATTTTCACATATTTTATTTTATTGAAAAAATAAATATTTTTTACTGCATTATATTTTTTAATTTATCTTTGTATTCTGATTAAATACTTTGATTTTAATAAAATATTGTTTTTATATTTTTATTCTTTTTATCATATTTTATTTTTGTTTGGGGATATTTATGTCATTTTATAAATATACTCCTTTTTTTCCCCCCTCTCTCCTTTCATTTTCCTCAAACCAAATCACTAAACAATCATCTCATTTTCTATTCATTTTCTCTTCTTCTCCCTTCCTTTCCTTTCTCTTGCTTTCCTTTATTTTTCTTTCCTAAACCAAACAAACCCTTAGCGACAAACAAAATTGAAGCGGTTGTTTGGTCTATGGATTTTGTAGATTTTGACTATTTATTGACCCGGTTAACTTTGTGATGAAGTTTCAAATTTTGACCCGTCATTGGTTTAAGCTGTCTATTTAGTGGGTTTGATTTATACTATTTTTTTCACAACTTGTGTCTTTAATGAATAACATGAAATCCGCCGGTCAGTGGTCGTAGTGGTTGAAATTTAATTTTGGATTTTACTAACCTTAGTCCTTTCACTACATTTCGGGTAGTAATTGTTTGGACAACCTATCAGTAAACCAATTAATGCCCTGATAATGTCACCCACATCCAGTATTGTTAGGGTAGTTATCAAATTACAGCTATCAATATTAGCTATCATCAGTTTTTAACAATATTGCGTAAAAAAAACAGTATAGACAATATAAATAGGATGGAAAAAGATCAAATTACCTACCAAGAATTTACGATTTTGTTTGTATGATCGGTGCTAGAATTCAAGTGTGAGTGGTTAGTCCCACATTTGCTAGGATTAGAATAAGAGAAAGATATATAAGAGATGTGACCCATATACCCAATGCCTTAAGGTTTTGGGTGGAGATGTGGTATCCGGGTCTCTTAGTGGTCCTCATTCTTAGCCCATTGTTGCTCTCAGGTGGTTCGGCCTGATGGGGGAGCGAGATGTGGTGTTTGGGTCTCTTAGCTAGGATTGGACTAAGTGAAGAATATATAAGAGAGGTGACATATATACCAAATGCCTTAAGGTTTTGGGTGGAGATGTGATATTTGGGTCTCTTAGTGGTCCTGGTCCTTAGCCCGTTGTTGCTCTCAGTCTCAGGTGCTCCCCAGATTCCCCAACAATCAGATTTAGTGCTCCCTGAATTCCCCAACAATCAGATTTAGTTCATGACAGATTTATAAAATAAAATAGATCCAAACATTCTTAAAAACTTATTTAAGTAGTCAATTTAAAAAAAAAAGGTCTAACAAGTCAGCTATTTTTTTGTGTGTAAACCGGGTACCCTCCGCTCGCAATTGTGGAGACTAATCCCTCGAGCCGGGTCGGACTTCATGGGCGGCAAAGCTCTCCCTCAAGAGTTTTAACGATGCTGCATTCCCAAGGCTGGATTCGAACCCAGGACCTCTGGTTAAAGTGGAAGAGACCATAACCATCTCATTCAAGCGCCCTTGGGTAAAAGTCAGCTAATTTAAGTAAATATAAATAATATATTAGTCTATCAATAAAATTAAAGATAGGTTAATAAATAGGTTTTCAAGATAAATAATTTTAAAAATGTTAGAGCATATCTTGGAAAAAAGTATATATCAACCAAATAGGTTAGATTCTATCAATAAATAAATGTTTAATTACTCTGGAAATCCTTGAACTATTTGGGGATTTTAAAATAGGTCTTTGAACTATTTTCTTTTCAATTGGATCCCTAAACTATTTTTTTTCATTTTTAATTAGGTATTTCCATTAAGTTGCTGTTAATGAGACGTTAATTTATTTTTAATTAGGTCTCTGAACTATTGGTTTTTTTAAATAGGTCCCTGAGACAAAAAAAAAAGAAAAAGAAAAAGAAATGAATATAAACATAATTGGTAGAGGAGGCTTTAAATACGTCCCTGAACTATTTTTTTATTAGGTCCCTGAATTTTTTTAAAAAAAAGATGTATGCTAAATTTCTTTAATGGATTGTATAACAAGTATCATTTTTGTTTATATCTTGAATTTTTATATTAATATAATGATATTTGCTCTTGTATGATATTTAGATTGCATACATCTTTTAAAAAAATAATTCAGGGACTTATTTAAAAAAAAATAGTTCAGGACGTATTTAAAGGCTCATCTACCAACTATATTTATATTAGTTTCTTTTTCTTTTTCTTGTCTCAGGGACCTATTTAAAAAAACCAATAGTTCAGGTACCTAATTAAAAATAAGTTAACGTCCCACTAACAGCAGCTTAACGAAAGGACCTAATTAAAAATGAAAAAATAGTTTAGGGACCCAATTGAAAAGAAAAATAGTTCAGGGACCTATTTCAAAATCCTCAAATAGTTCAAGGACTTGCAGATTAATTAAACCTTAAATAAATAAATAAATAAATAAATAGGTCAGAATTAAATATTAACTTTCAAATATAAATTAGACTCGTGTCTTAAAAAACTTAGTTCAAGGACTGGGTGTGAAATTTGTACCAGTTCACAAAGTATGTGTGCCATTCATTAACACATGTACGAAGACGATCTGATAAGTTCCTCAAGTGTTGGTTAAGAGCTGTTAGTGGACTGCAATACACCTACGCATGCAAATGTTGAAATTGGTTAAGAGGAGTTAGTGAAATTGCGATACACCTCAGATATTTTGTCTATAGGTATGTACCTATTGCCTAAACCATCCAGGAAAGTTTGCATGTATATCCGCAGAAGATCCTTGTTCTGCTAAGAATGCCCTGATGAAATTGGATAATAAATAAACAAGGTAGGGTATCTGGATAAAAAATAATACATGATATACGTACTCTATATAGGGTTTCACTTTGGTGCAATTAATCAGTACATGAACATGTGCTGATTTGAACTCTTCATCCGTTAACCAATGAACCGATTCTCTCCCAGCATGATGAGCGTGCAGGTAAAAGACTGATAAGGCTAACAGATGTCTTTCACATTCAGCAACGACTTCATTCCTTCTATTCCGTGGGGATAACATTGATATGTTGAAATAATATGAACAAAAATAGGTTGTTTCGCGATGTAAGTAAGACGAACAGATTGATCCTTCAACCCAAGCCTTATTTTTCACCGATCGTTTAGAATCACCCATGAACCTACATAGCAAGGTTAACAAATTTGGTATCTTTGGCGAAAATGGAAGTATAGATTTCATATTTATATAGGAAACATGTTGCAAATATACCTTTCAAATGGATACATCCACCTATATTGAACAGGTCCACCAAGTCTAGCTTCATATGCAAGATGCACTGGGAGATGCTCCATAGAATCAAAGAAACCAGGGGGGATATCCTCTCCAACTTGCATAGAATTAATGAAATGTTTTGCTCCATCTTAATAAGATCGTCCTTTCCCAGGGTTGCAGAACACAACTTTTTAAAAAATCGACAAATTTCAATTAGTGGGTTCAAAACATGTGCTGACAACTTACTAAAGGTAATAGGCAGTAAACACTCCATGAATACATGACAATCATGACTCTTCATTCCTTGCATCTCCCACTATTCACATTGGCACATCTTGCTAAATTGGAAGAAAAACCATCTGGCATTTTGAGCTATATAATCCACTGATAAACTGATTTCGTATCCTCAGGTGATAATGTGTAATTGGCCATCGGTTTTAAGGTCTTCCCAGTAGTCTGATTATCTACCAACGATAAGTCCTTTCGCTTGCAGTAAATAGCCAAGTCCCTCCGGGCTTTGTCATTGTCTTTGGTTTTGCCTTTCACGTTCATCACAGTGTTAAATATGTTGTCAAAAAAATTCTTCTCAATGTGCATAACATCAGGATTGTGTCTCAATAAATTGTCTTTCCAATACGGGAGATCCCAAAAAATACTTTTTTGTCCAATTATGCCACAAGCCATAATTTCCCGGTCGTTGAATAACATCACCTATAACTTGTACTTTTGGCACATCCTTGACTCTATTCCATATCTCTTCCGATGTTAGCCTATGGGATGGGATCAAATTTTCAGCTACACCCCTTACGAAGGCATTTTTATCTCTCCTAAATGGATGATCGTTCGGTAAGAACCTGTGGTGCGAATCAATCCAAAAAGTCTTCCCTCCGTGGTGCAAGGTAAATGCCTTCGTGTCCTCCATGCAAATCGGACATGCCAATTTACCATGAGTCCCCCATCCTGATAACATGCCATAAGCAGGGAAATCATTAATGGTCCACATCAAGACTGCTCTCATCATAAAATTTTGCTTTCTGGCAATATCATACGTCAAAACACCATTCCACAACCTCTTCAAATCATCGATCAAAGGCTGTAAATAGATATCAATACCAGCAATTGGTGAATTAGGCCCCGGGATTACACATGATAAGAACATGTAAGGTTTAAACATACACATATCAGGAGGAAGATTGTACGGGGTGACAATAACTGACCAACAAGAATAAGCTTTATCCGTTGACTGGATATATGGCGTAAACCCATCAGAGCATAACCCAAGTCGTACATTGCGTGGATCCATGGCAAAATCAGGATGTACCCGATCAAAGTGCTTCCACGCCTCACCGTCAGACGAGTGGCGCAACTCACTTGAACTTTTTCTATTTTTATAGTGCCACGTCATTTTACTTGTAGTTTGCATTGATGCAAACATTCTCTGTAGCCTTGATACGATAGGCAAATAAAACATTGCCTTCCTTGGAACTGGTTTACTCCGACTTGTACCTGTTTTGCGAAGATGATACCTTGGCTCTTTACAAAATTTACATTCAGTCAAAGCATCGTCATTTATGCCAAACTCATTATCGTAATACAACATGCTGTCGGTGTAAACCCTAGAGGCCAATGTTTTTCCTTTGGACTTATATTTTGTATCATGTCGTTTATTTATTATATGAGGCATTTTCAGTTATTATGTTTGTTTCAACGTAATAAAGTCCTTGAGTAAAAGTTCGTTTTCAATAGAACATCGAGTAGACGACTCGGTTGTGAGATACTAAAGAACTTACTCTAAATATCCGTAGTCGAGTATTATTATTATTAAGGACAATAATAATGCATCAAGACTATTATGTGGGTGGACTGATAACCTCATCTCACAGGTTATAGATATGAGATATCAAGTCACCACATAGGTACACGTTAGGGTAATTGTGTACTGGATTGACCCGCCATGAGAATACTACATAGTGTGTTATGTAAGTGTCATGAGTTATTCTCATAGTGATAGTGGTGTATGCCACCCTCAGACCTGAAACCACTATGGTCCCTACATGAGGAGTTGAGTGTTTTATTGCCGTCAAACATTGTCTGTAACAGGACAATTATAAAGTCTGCTAATCGGGCACTCAACGAGTCATGCAAAGAGACATGAGTGACCTAGATGGGATTTGCCCTCCTACATAACAGAGTAATATCTGTGGGCCCCTTGATAGAGTATGACTGAAAAATGCATGGCCATGCTGAAATAAGTCAATATGAGATATTGATCTTATTTGTTGTTACTAAGTCTACTCGGGCATCAAGGAATATAATATTGAACTATACAAGGGTGACACATACTATGCCTTGTGTTCAATATAGATATAAGGGCAAAAGGGTAATTATACACATGATCATTATCACGGAAAGGTTACGTCACAACACTGACATTCTCAAGTTACTTGGGTAGCGATGATGTGTTGCTAGACACCGCCATCGCTTATAATATTAAATAGTGATTTAATATTATTGCCAACGTTAGGAACCTGCTGGTCACACACATGAGAACAGGCTAATGGGAGATTAAATAAATGAGTGAGACTCATTTTATTCGGTGGTGCATTCTTACGATGCACCAGCGCGAGTCAAGAAAGACGCAGAACACGGTAAGCTACGGTGCGCTAGGTCAGTCTTAAGTGAAGTCTATAAATAGACTCGTTAAGACTGAAGTCTGTACACGGAATTAAAACCCTAGCCGTTCCAAAGATCGTGACTTGCATCGTGACTGGTTCCGTACGTCAGCTAGCACTGTGACGGAGACCGCTCCCATTCGAAGGCTGTTCGTGTGGACTACGTAGAGGCGTTGTTTTCTGTGCGACGCTCGTGCTCGATTCCAATTTTCGTCTGCAAACGATCTGCACTACAAGAGGTAATTCATATAACCCTGAGTCATGACCATTCGCAAGGATCCATGGAAGGGAAAGTTTAAATTTCCGCTGCGTTTTTAAACTCTGTTATTGCGCTATTTCCCTACACATGCAACCTTTCACACAACAATCGATCCTCTTAACATCTAATCTCAGCTTCGACACTAACCTTTTAGCATCATAATAACTTTGTGCCAAACCTGCTCTAATAGGTGTTGCATCGAACATAATTCTGGTTATATAATCCATGCACTGCTCGGGAACATTAAAGGTTGACTTGAGACCTAAAAGCCTCACACACATTGATAATTTAGAGTCTTCAGACCCTTCATACAATGGCTTATTTGTCTCCATCAAAAGAGTATAAAATCTTTGTGCTACCTCATTCGGAAGTTCATCAGTCTCATCATGTTGTTGCTCTTCGAACGGCACATTCACTCCAAGAGCATCTGAAATCATCCCCTGCATCGCATCAAACTGCTCATAATATTGATCTCCCATATCCGGTGGGCCATTGCTTGAAGCACCTGTACAATTCTCTTCAACCCATAAATTAACACGGGGAACAACTTCACCATGAGCAGTCCAAATCCAATAATTAGGCTTGAACCCCCACATATACAAGTCATACTTGACTTCACTTCCAGTCTTAACACTTTGACACTTGCATACCTCGCACGGACATCGAATCCTCCCTTCAATACGGTAACTATCCTGGCTTTTTGCGTGACAGACAAACTGTTTAACCCCTTTTACAAAAGCTCGTTTCAAACCACTTCTTCAAGGATGAAGCCTATCATACATCAAACTACGATCCATTTTTTGCATATTACATAGACGCTAATTATACAATGCTATCAATTATAACAATAAAAAATGTTGTTATAATTAAGTGATCTAACATTATAACTTAATATACATTTCCCCTGATATTGTATTAACTTACCATCATAAACCCTAAAAATTAACAATTGACATATCAAAAACCTAATTTAATCCCTAATCCTAAATGTATTATCTAAAATTAACACATATATATTAAATACAAATAACCTATATTTTCCCTAACATAAATCTAACTTACCATAATCCTAATAACAATTAACAATTACCAATTAACATATATAAGAAAAAACTAATTTAATCTCTAATCCTAAATGTGTTATCTAAAATTAACACATTTTTATTAAATACAAATAACCTACATATAATACTAAAAATAATATAATACAACTTAAAATTAACGTAAATTAATTAAAAAACAAATATATAAACAATTAAAAACATATATAACATTATCCTAAAGTATATTTCTCTATAACTAAATTAACAAAATTTATTTAATAAAAAAACCGGTATATAAAAAAAGTATTCTACATATATTAATATATTACTAAAAACGTATAAATATATTAATAGCAAAACAAATTTTCAGAATATTATATATTAACAAAAATAATATATTTTTTCCTTTTAAAAAATATATTAATAGTGAATAAATATATTTATATAATTAATAAATTACTAAATAAATATATAATAAATATTCTGTTAAAAAATCAAATAATACCAACCTGTGAGTAAATGATTCCGGTGGTGGTGAGTCCGGTGACGGTGAGTCCGATGAGGTTGTTCCGGATTTACTAACAAAAAAGAAATATAGATGAGTGTAGATAATTTTTTTATAAAATAGAGATAAATACTGAAAGAGATAAATAAACTTACTGTTAGGAGTGAAATGGAGAAGAGAGGGAGAAGGAATGGAGGAGAAATAGTCGCTGCAGCTCGAGGGAGAAGGAATGAAGAAGAGGCAATTTTTGTTTTTTGAAAATGAAGAGGAGGGATGAAAGAAGGGTTGGATCGGGAAGAAGGAGAAGGACAGCACTGATCAGGCGGACTGCATGATGTGCTTTTTTTACCCGCGGCCTTGCTAATACCGTGGGCTATGGCCCATGTTAATTTTGGGTGTTAAATTTACCGTGGGAAGGGCCCACGATATCTAGTCAAACTGCCAGAATCAAACGCAGACTCGTTTTACCGTGGGAGATACTCAGTACCGTGGGCTAGGGCCCACAATAATTACCTACTATCTTGCCCCACGAAAAAATGCCGTAGGTAATAACGTTTATTCTTGTAGTGACTGTTTTTGATAATCAATATATAAATTTGACTTATAAAAAAATAAGACACTAATTATTTTGTTCGCACTGGGTACTTGAAATGTCAGTGATGCCCCGTAGTCATCATATTAAAAAGGGACCTATTCGATAAATAATAATACTGTAAAAAGCTAAATAAATAGGGCTAAGATAATGTACCAAGAAAAAAAAATAGGGCTAAGATAAGGCCGTATCAGTGAGGAAGAAAAAAAGGATTAAGATTGAAAATTGAAAAATTCAATCCAATCCGATCAGCACTAAAGTTTTGACTGTTCTACGTACACCTATCGCTTTCCCTCTTTCTTTTGGATAATAAATCGAGGCTCAATTCCTCTCTGCCACCCTAATCTATATCCAAAGAGTCTTTCTCTAAACCTCATTTCCTTTTCGAGTAATGGAAAGCCTAATGTGTTAATTAAAGGTCTTCGTAAAATCAACCCCAAGTTGCCACGTTTTTGTAGCAATTGGCTAATTAATAAAGGCGACTACGTATCTAATCTAATCTAATGTATTGCCATAAATTTGAATATAGTTTTGTTAATGTCATCGGGAAGTTTTTTTTCTCTTCTTCTTTTTCTTCTTCTCATTTGCATCAATCAACAGAAGATGGATGACATGAAGATTATATACTAATGATAAACCGAACTTTTTTTTTTCATAATGTGATGATATTTCTGCCAATACCAAGTTATAATTAAAGGGATCAGGAATCGGTAAAACTAAAAGCAACATGAGAAGTTGGATGAGAATCTGATACGTTTTCTTTATTCCAACATGTGAATGTGAAAATCTCACCCACCCCAAAAGAAAAAATTCAAATAGGAAGCAGTCTTCGTTGTGCCATTTGTCGACCCTCAAAAGCCTTGCAGCTGTTTTTTGCAATGCTACTACTACCCGTTACTGAAAATGCAATATAGCAAATCAATGAAATCAAATTCTATACCTTCTGGAAGTATTTACGTCGACCCCTCTCGTTTTCAAAGGACAAAGAACCATTTATTTCATTGGCATATATATATATATATATATATATATATATATATATATATATATATATATAGTTGATAAAACACAATCTGAGCTGGACCCTGCTTTTATATATATATATATATATATATATAAAAGCAGGGTCCAGCTCAGATTGTGTTTCATCAACTCAACGGCCTATTTGAGTATTAGCTTTTATTTTTTTAACTACAAGAATATCAATTTTTTTTTATTTTGAAGTATTTATATAGGAGACAGTATAATTAATTAACATTTTGTTATGTTTACATTTCTTGTATAAATTTTAAAATAAAAAAATGATATTTTTATAATTGAAAGTGAAAAATAAAAAAGTATGGTTTATTAAAAAACTAGGTCAAAGTATTTTTTTTTTGATAAGCAAAAAAGATGTATTAAAAAATGGAGTACAAGGGGTACTCCGAATCCATATTTACAAATGGTCTAGGGAGGAAGGGTCTCATTAAAACCCCTGACGGCCAAAACCCATTGGGAAAAAGACCGAAAGGGGAAAAAGAGTACAACAACCAACCCTAGCAAGGCCAAACAACGTGTACTATTACATAAACGCACGACAACTACAGGGAGGAAATGCAAATTCAACCCTTGTAAGTCCCAGCTACACCAAGCAAGATCAGCCAAAATGTAAATAATGCCTCCAAATGACCATGATAAATGACCCACAAAGAAGAAGAAAGACATGATGCAACACCTAACAGTAGCATCATCAAAGTTTAAGACATTGAATAGGATTCATACACCAATTAGAAAAAATAAAGTTCCTCTTACGGCCTTCCCTAAAGATAAACCACCCCCATGAACTATGTTTGATTTGAGCCAGTAAATTGCTAGAATCCTTACCCTCATCTCTAAAAATGACCGCATTTCGAAGGTTCCAGATATTCCAAACAACAGCCAACCAAATCAGATATCTCACTTTGCCAAGTTTCTTACCCCGGACAAAGTTCCCAAATTGTATAAAATGCTCCAGACAATTACCTGACAAAGCTCCATCAACCCCTAACCAATTCAAGACTGCACTCCAAATACCAAGTGAAAAAGTGCAAGAGAAGAACAAGTGATCTCTATCCTCATTATGCAAAGAGCAAAAAACGCACATCCCAGCTTGAGTACCAAGATCAAAACCCCTCCGTTGTAATTGATCGCAAGTGGGTAACCTATTGAGAAATAACCTCCAAGCCATGAACAAAATCTTAGAAGGCACAGAAGTATTCCATACCTTTTTTAAAATGCTGTCCAACTCAGAGTTGCGTTCTCCACTGAAAGGCACCTGTAACAAATTGTTGTATCACGCATTTGACCGTAAACCGGCGACCTTCCTCAAGTTTCCAAAGCCATTCATCATTCGTGTCTTGCTTTGGAGATACCCTGTTCAGGATATCGTTTAATGCTTGAACTTGAACTTCTTCCCAACCGAATATCCTCCGGCGCCAAGCGACACTCCACTGCCAACGATCATCAACCTAAGCCCCCAAGTCAGAGACAGAAGCCTCCTTATTTGTCGCAAATTAATAAAGACGCGAAATAGATCCATTAACTTTCCTTCGTTTGACCAATCAACACCCAAAAACAAAATTCGAGCCGTTACCAAGTTTTGGCCGCACTAAGTCAAGAAACCAGGCCGAGTCATGAGTCACGAGATCCCTCCACCATAACGAAGATGCTCGGGCCAAAGATACGTGCCTAATCCATTACCGTGATGTTACCATATTTATGCGATAGCGACTCATACCAAATTGCCACTTTATCATTTAAAAACCTCCACTTCCATTTAGCCAAAGAAACTTCTATTGAATAACCTGTGTTCTTAATCCCCAGACCACCCTGATCTTTCGGAAGACAAATTTGCTCCCACGCTACCCAACTAATCTTTTTGGACTCTGCACTACCTCCCCACATAAACTTCCTTTGCAAAGCAACTAGAACCTTGAGGACTTTTTTTGGCACTTTGTAAAAGGAAAAGAAGTATAACGGTAAGCTAGATAACACTGAATTAATCAAAGTAACTCTACCTCCAAAAGATAATTGTCGACTCTTCCAGGTAGATAGTCTTCGCTTAAAGGAGGAAATCACTGGCCTCCAGGTAGCTTCTTTCCTCGGATCCACCCCAATTGGGATACCCAGAAACTTGAACGAATTATTTCCTATTGCACATCCAAGGAATGTCGAAGCAGCTAACAGGAAGCTCTCCTCGACATTTACGCCAATGAGGTTACTCTTGGAGAAGTTTATACTTAAACCAGATACCAACTCAAATCCTCTCAAAAGAGTCTTCATACACCAAACATTGTCCCAAGAATCCTCCCCAACAAGAATTGTGTCATCTGCATATTGAAGAATCGGATATGAAGTTTGCTCACTCACCTTATACTCTTTGAACCACCCAATATCCACTGCCTGTTTCACAAGACCAGCGAGCCCCTCAGCTGCTATGAGGAAAAGAAACCGTGCCAAAGGGTCACCTTGTTTTAAACCCTTTTGCATAAGAAATTCATCCGTCGGGCTTCCGTTCACCAAAACTGAGACTGAGTTCGATGAAACGCATGACATCATCCACCTTCTCCATTGTTGGTTAAATCCCAATCTTGTCATCATGTAGTCCAAGTAACTCCAAGATACCGAGTCGTAAGCCTTTCTAAAATCAACCTTCAGCATCAAGCACTTTTGTTTTCTTCTCTTCACCAAATCCAATACTTCATTTATCGTTACCACGCCATCCAGAATTTGTCTACCAGGTAAGAAAGCCATTTGACACTTAGAAATAACCTTGTCCAACA
The DNA here is from genome assembly GCA_037113605.1 of Calophaca sinica. Classification (NCBI taxonomy): domain Eukaryota; kingdom Viridiplantae; phylum Streptophyta; class Magnoliopsida; order Fabales; family Fabaceae; genus Calophaca; species Calophaca sinica. The sequence continues at coordinate 126,728,292 of CM073732.1, forward strand.
CCTTCTTCAATCTTGCAGCCAACAGCTTAGACAGAATCTTGTAGATGCTTCCTATAAGAGAAATTGGACGAAAATCGTTAAGTCCTTATGGGCTATCTTTCTTAGGGATTAAAACTATGAAGGAAGCGACCATAGCTTTGGGGAGATGAGCTGAACTGTAAAATTCCTGCATAAAAGAGCAAACGTTAGATTTAATAGTCTCCCAGCAAGTTTTAAAGAAGTTGAAGTTGAAGCCATCCGGGCCTGGGCTCTTGTTTCCATCACAACTCCAAACCGCCTCTTTGATTTCTAAATCCGAGAATGGCGCCAAAAGAAAATCATTATCTTCAGCAGAGATTTGTGGGAAATTAATGCCATCCAACACCGGACGCTTCCACGAAACCTCAGAAAAGCTATCCTTAAAATGTCGCTTCACTTCCTGTTTTACCTCCGCCACCTCCTCAATCCATTCATCCCCAATATTCAAAGCTGATATCCCGTTTCTCCTTCTCCATGTTTTGATACAATTATGAAAATATTTTGAGTTACAATCACCTTCAAGAACCCACTTTGCCCTTGATTTTTGAGCAAGGAGGCTTTCCTTCATATGCACCTTTTGCCAAAACTCCGTAGAGACGAGCCTTCTTCTTTCTGCATCCGCCACACCCCCACCCGCTACCACCTCATCTAGATGATTCAACTCATCCACCACCCTATCAATTGATAACTCCATGATACCAAACACTTCTTTGTTCCACTTCTTTAACTTCTCCTTAAGAAACTTCATTTTCTCTTTCAAGATAAACCCCTGCCTCCCCTCAATAAAATGTTCCAGCCAGCTCTCCTTGATAAATGACAAGAATTCCTTATGCTCAATCCAACAATTGTTGAATTTGAAAGGTTTTGGCCCCCAATTTTTATTTGCAGTCTTCAGCCATACCGGACAATGGTCGGAAATGTCTCTCTTGCCAATCCACTGAGCCTCTATCTTCCATTCAGAAATTAAATCGTCATTAATCAAAAAACGATCAATTCTACTCATAGAACACCCATCCCTGCTGAACCATGTGAATTCCTTACCCAAGTGTGGACAATCTATCACCTCCATTTTATCAATGAACTCACGAAATTCCTCCATCTCCCTCGAATTCACTGTGACCCCATTCTTCCCTCTCCTCTCGCTACTTGACAATACTGCATTAAAATCACCTGCAAGGCACCATTTACCTTCCATGAAACCATATTTTGACATCAGCAATTCACTCCACATCTGCCTCTTCCCCTCCATACTACAAGGAGCATATATATTGACTACATACACAACAGAATTATCCTCTTGTTCAATGCACAGCCCAATAAAACCAGTACCAGAAAAATGAAATTTAACAATAAAGAGCCCTTCTTTCCAAATGGTGAGCAAACCCCCTGATAATCCAGCAGATGGTTTAGCTATCCAAGAGACATCAGACCCACCCCACAAATTTTGTACCAACAGGTTATTAATCAACTCCATTTTTGTTTCTTGGAAAAGACAACAAGAAAAATTACCTGACCTTACTAGGCCTCGTATCCTTCTCTGTTTTGCCTTATCTCTCAGCCCTCTAATGTTAAGTGTAAGAATCATTAAACCTGTACTTTGTTGTTCTCCTTCTTGTTTTTTGCATCTAAAAGAGCGTTTTCCATCTCCTTAATTTGCTCAATATATACTGCATCAGATTCTTCCCCTCCAATCCCCAATTTCTGCGCCCCACTCCAAACCTGAGTAGCCTTCTTCATGGCTTGTCTATCCCAAAAAATATTGTTGCAATTTCTGAAATTGGAAGATGAAAGGGAGTCGCAACACAAGATGGAGCCGCCAGAAAAGTGTGATGAATGGGTAGAGGAAGTTGGTTCTGGTTCGACAACGTCGAGCGACTCAGGCTGTCGAGTTGGTTCTCGTTCGACAACGTCGAGCGACTCAGGCTGTCGAGTTTTTTGTTTCTTTCTCAGCGTGATGTTAGAGAGGCTGATCAATGCAGTGGGTTGATGGCTTGCTCCAAGAGTATTATCAACCGGCCCATTCTGTACGTCCATCCCAATACCTGAGGATTGGGCCTCTTCAGAGTTATGTGATGCACGCATATCCGGAATTGCAGCGATTTCATTGAACCGAGGCGGTGCCACCTCGGGCGTGCCTTCATGATTAACTAAGTGACACCCTATATCCTTGCAAGCTGCCCCTTCCGCAACGCCAGCTGGCTCGTGGACATTCCGATTCTGCATGACATTGAATGTGCCATTAGAATTTTGATTTGTACTCGGATAATTCCAACCCTCATGATTTACCCTATCATCAGTTTCCTTATTATTAGCAGCCCCATTATTGATACCATCAATTGCATTGAATGCTGCTGTCTCGGCAATAATGGTAGCCATCCTCTCCCCAACTCCATCGTCCTCCTCATCTACCGCCTGGGCATGGCCGCCGCCGTCGTCGTTAAACAAATCATCGCCGGAAATATCAGAATCGGATTCAAAACCCTCATTGCTTTTGACCATTATTTGAAGGGGGCCATACCAATCTTCAAGGATCTTGATCGAGAACAACTCTCCATTTATGGTTGCCGTCACCACCCGGTTCACCACATCATGGATCTTTGTTCTGTATAGCACTCTGGCCACATCAATAGAGCGTTTTTTCATTGTGTTGTCATCGGTGCAAATGAACTGTCCAAACGGCGACACAAGTTTTTCGAAGAGATGAGAGAGAGTAGTAAGGAGTGATTAGTTATATTTATAAACATATCTTATAATATATATGCACTTATAATATATATGCACTTATAATTAGTTATATTTATAAACATATCTTATAATATATATGTGTGTGTGTGTGTAAATTTTATTTAGCTTATTTCAATAAATGTTTCAGAATCGTTTATAAGTTTGTGTTTAATTAAAATACTTAAAATACTGATAGATTAAATATTTAATTAATTAATTTATCCAAAAATGTCATAAGTAGACTAAAAGATAATTGAGGAGTGATTATATTCCCAAGCTTCAAATTTTTACTCCATCTCTCAGACCTTTTTTTAATGTTAAAAAGGGGAGAGGGAAATTCAAATACTCTGTCTCCTCTTCTATTATCTATTACTAATATCTATCTATCTATCTATTACTAATAATAAAACATAGTTTTTGAGAGACACGTGTTAGTCCCTCAAAAACTTTAGTATTTTATTATTTTTATTGTTTTATTTTATATTTTTATATTTTTTAATTTTTATTTTGTCTTTTTTACTTTATATTTTTATCTTTTATCTTTTTTTATTTCCTTTTTATTTTTCCTATTTTTTCTTACTTTTTAGTTTTTAATTTTTACTCTTATTTTTATGTATTTTTTCCTGATGTTGTTTTATCTTTTTATTTTTTTAGTTTGTAGTTTTTAATTTGAATTTTATCTCAACTTTCTTTGTATTTTTTAATATTTTTCTTTTTTTTAATTTTCTTTATTTGTTTCATTTTTTATTATTTTAAAATATTTTTAATTTATTTTTTATATGAGCAAAAATGTCTTTATTATTTATAAATGATTATTTTTCTTTTTAATCCCTACGAGAAATATTACATGTTGTGTTGTAATTTTATCGTCTTTTAACTCATCAACTTTATAAATGTTTTTATTATTTATAAATGTTTATTTTGTTTTTCAATTTTACGGGGAAACATTACACGTTGTTGTTGTAATTTTATCGTCTTTTAACAAATATCAAATTTATAAATGTCTTTATTATTTATAAATGATTATTTTGTTTTTTAGTCCCTACGGGAAAACATTAAATGTTGTCGTTGTAATTTTTTTCGTCTTTTAACACATATCAAATTTATAAATGCTGATTTTGCTTATTAATCCCTACGAGAAAACATTACATGTTGTCATTGTAATTTTATCATCTTTTAACACATCAAATTTATAAATGTGTTTATTATTTATAAATGGTGATTTTGCTTAGTAGTCCCTATGAGAAAACATTTTCATGTTGTCTTTATAATTTTATCATCTTTTTTTTATCCAGCGGTCTTTTGTAACGGCCCGTACTACTTTCAGGATTGCCGACTGTCCCTACAAACCAACACAGGTCTTTTTAGCGTGTTTTGTCCTCATTCACACGCTTTCTGGAAAACTTCCCAAGAGGTCACCCATCCCAATAGTACTCTAAGTCAAGCACGCTTAATTGTAGAGTTCTTATGTTCTGGGCTCCCGAAAAAGATGCATCTTGTTGGTATATGTAGTACTAATCAATTCCTTTAAGCCTTCCTTCATCCTCCCTCGTCGGCCTCAGGATCCCTCTCATTCCGGTGTAAATTTGGTTTATTCACGTGTCCCCTAGCCTAAAAGCTGCTAGGAGCCGCTCTTTGTCCATGCTCAATGCATCGGCGATCACTCCCTACCCTCGTCGGCCTCAGGCGTCACATGCCCACCAGCTTCCACATGGTTCATCCCTGAATCACACTGTACTGGGAGAGGTCCGCTTTGATACCATTTGTAACGGCCCGGACTACTTTCAGGATTGCCGACTGTCCCCACAAACTAACACAGGTCTTTTCAGCATGTTTGTCCTCACTCACACGCTTTATGGAAAACTTTCCAAAAGGTCACCCATCGCAAGAGTGCTCAAAGTCAAGCACACTTAACTTTGGAGTTCTTATGTTCTGGGCTCCCGAAAAGAAGATGCATCGCGTTGGTATAGGTAATACCAATTAATTCTTTTAAGTCATCCTTCAACCGTGCAGTCCCATACTTGCACAGCCTCAAGATCCTTCTCATTCCGGTGTAAATTCGGTTCATTCACGTGTCCCCTAACCTAGAAGCTGCCATGAGCCACACTTTGTCCGTGCTCAATGCATCGGCGATCACTCCCCGATCTTGTCGGCCTCAGGCGTCACATCTTTGAACCCGCTCCGGTATCCAGGGGAAAGAAGTCCCAACTAATTCGGAGTTTGGCAGGGAGGTAAGTAAAGTCTGGCCCCCAAGTTGTTCTATCGCCAAGGATCGAACCCAGGTACTAGCCGGCTCATCCCTTTAGATGGAGTGCGTTAGCCACTCGCACCCAACTTTCGAGTTATGTAATTTTATCGTCTTTTAACACATATCAAATTTATAAATATCTTTATTATTTATAAATGATTATTTTGTTTTTTAGTCCCTATGGGGAAACATTACATGTTGTGGGTATAATTTTATCGTCTTTTAATACATATCAAATTTATAAATGTATTTATTATTTATAAATGGTGATTTTACTTTTTAGACCCTATGGGGAAACATTACATGTTGTGGGTATAATTTTATCGTCTTTTAATACATATCAAATTTATAAATGTATTTATTATTTATAAATGGTGATTTTACTTTTTAGTCCCTATGGGAAAACATTACATGTTGTCGTCATAATTTTATCGTCTTTTAACATATATAAAATTTATAAATGTTTTTATCATTTATAAATGATTATTTTGTTTTTTATTTCTTAGGGGGAAATATTACAAGTTGTGGGTATAATTTTATCATCTTTGAACATATATCAAATTTATAAATGTCTTTATAATTTATAAATAATTATTTTTCTTTTTAGTCTCTTACATGTTGTCAGTGTAATTTTATCGCCTTTGAACACATATCAATTTTATAAATATGTTTATTATTTATAAAAGGTAATTTTGCTTTTTAGTCTATTTGGAGAAACGTTACATGTTATCAGTGTAATTTTATCGTCTTTGAACACATATCAATTTTATGAATATCTTTATTATTTATAAAAGATAATTTTGCTTTTTAATCCCTACAGATAAACATTAAGTGTTGTCGGTATAATTTTATCGTCTTTGAGCACACATAAATTTTTTGAATATCTTTATTATTTATAAAAGATAATTTTGCTTTTTAGTCCCTACGGGGAAACATTACATGTTGTCGTCGTAATTTTATCGTCTTTTAACACATATTAAATTTACAAATGTCTTTATCATTTATAAATGATTATTTTGTTTTTTTAGTTTCTACGGGAAAACATTCAAGTTGGGGTTATAATTTTATTGTCTTTGAACATATATTAAATTTATAAATATCTTTATAATTTATAAATAATTATTTTTCTTTTTAGTCCCATACATGTTGTCAATGTAATTTTATCGTCTTTGAACACATATCAATTTTGTAAATATGTTTATTATATATAAAAGATAATTTTACTTTTTAGTCCCTTTGGAGAAACGCTATATGTTGTCGGTGTAATTTTATCGTCTTCGAACACATATCAATTTTATGAATATCTTTATTATTTATAAAAGATAATTTTACTTTTTAATCCATATGGAGAAACATTATATATTGTCGGTGTAATTTTATCGTCTTTGAACACATATCAATTTTATGAATATCTTTATTATTTTTGAAATATAATTTTGCTTTTTAGTTCATACGGAGAAACAATATTATATGTTGTCGGTGTAATTTTATCGTCTTTGAACATATCAATTTTATGCATCTATTTATTATGCTCAAGCTTATTTGAATTTAACAGAACATGGATATAGTATAAACAAGCTTTTAAATATATAGTAAACCGTTTAAGAATAAGTTGTTTTCACACATGCATAAAAAGAAATAAGACCCGTATGCACGCACGAGTAACTTGTTAGTTCTACCATAAAGAGAAGTGCTAGTGGTAGTGTAAAAATTTAGAAGTGTCAAATGATCAATTCACAAAAGATAATGAGCTCATTTTGGATCAAAATTATTATGTTTTGTTACATATTATCTTGTAATGAGTCGAATGGTGTGTTACTATAAGTACCATATAATTCTTTTTTTGAAGGAAAGTACCATATAATAGAGATAGCCTTACAAGGAAATACTTGCTCTGAAGGATGTAGAATTAAGAGGAAAATTAAAATACAATAAGATGGAACATTTTACTTTTATTTATCAATTAGAGATGTTTTCGTCAAACAAAAAAAAACCAATTAGAGATGATGACAAGTGTACTTAATCCATTATTCTTTTGGGATCATCATGGGCTATTGGGCTGTTTGTCAAATGGGTGATTAATTTAAGTAACTAGTGTAATTTGACCAACAAATTACGTATTTAGGGTAATTTAATTTTTATTTATGTAATATAAATCGAGACTACTAGTCACGATTTACCCTTTTTTTTATGAGTCGTGGTTGGTGACCACGATTTATTATTATTTTTTGTTTAAATATAAGTCGTGAATATCATTCACCATACCCATTTTTTAATTTTTTTTTAAATTTTTTGGCAAGTCGTGAATGGAAATCACGACCTTGCCTTTTATTTTTATTTTTTTAAAAATTATATTTTAATTAAAAAAAACCTTATTTTCATAATTTAGGTTTTTTTTTATTTCTTTAAAAAAATTAGGACAAAGTCATGGACGACCAAAGGATCAAAAATATAAATTTTGAGAACTTTTTGATAAAATTTGGGTCAAAAAGACAATCCAATTAGTACTGTCGGGTGCAGAATGCTTTCTGAAATTCGGTAAAATTTTAAATCCAAATTTTAACCGTAGCCTATTATGATATAATAGGTTTGATCTATTAATTTACTTTTATGAAATTCACTCGCTTGATCATAGATTAAAAATGGTTGATTAAATTTCACTCACTTAATTTACTTTTGTGAAATTCAATCAACCATTTTTAATCTATGATCAAGTGAGTAAATTTCATAAAAGTAAATTAATAGATCAAACCTATTATATCATAATAGGCTACGGTTAAAATTTGGATTTAAAATTTCACCGGATTTCGGACAATGTTATGCACCCAGTAGTACAATCTTGATCATCTTTTGAACCCAATGGTTATCAAAAAATTCTCAAAATTCATATTTTAGATCCTATGATCGTTTAGGACTTTGTCCTAATTTTAAAAAAAAAATAAAAAAACCTAAGTCATGAAAATAAGATTTTTTTAATTAAACCCTAAACTCTCAAAAAAAAAAAATCTACTCCCGTTCACATCTTTATTACTCATCTCATTCACTTTAAAAAAAACTAATTATATCTTATGATAGTTTCTATTTAATTTCATTATTTTTCATCATTATTTATCAATTTGTGGTGGATTTAATCCACTAGAAGCACATTCTCTTTGGCACATTTTTTATTGTTTGATGAAATTCATATAGTATCAATTAAACTATGTCAGTGTGTGAGACCCCACCTATTATCGTCAAATGCATATGAATTTCACTCAATTAAGATGAAAGAAGTATATTCGAGAGTGTGTTGTTATTATTTCTTTTATTATTTTTTCTTTTCATTTTTCTTAGTGAGACAAAAATTTGTTTTCACTTTTTTTCCCTCTATTTTTAATCCAAAATAATACTATATGAAATTTACTTATTTTTATTTTCTCTCTGTTTTTCTTTTCCTATCCTCTCACTTTTCTCCGAAACGAAGTTTATCTACTACAACATCCTTTATCTCATGTCAAGTACTGCTTCTTATATATTACCTCGTGTCCTAATTATAAAAGAATTTTTAGAAGATTTTTTACCCTAATTATAAGAAAAATATACTTATTTCTAGATGTATTAATTGTAAAAATACCTTTTATATCTCTATTAAATAGGGTATATTTAATAACATTAAATATGAGGTATATTTAATAGGAGTATATTTGGAATGAGACCCAAATTTTATAACATTAAATATGTCTTCTTGGTCTTCGTGTTTTTTGTAATTTATTCTTATAATTAGGACCAGGGGTTGTATGATCTAAGATAAATATGAAAATCTTATTACTACTCTCTCCGTCTCATAATATATGTCATATTGGGCAAATCACACAGTTTAAGAAAAAACAATAAATAAAAGAGAGAATAACTATTTTATCATATGATATCCCCCAATGCAATAAATGAAAGAGAGAGAGAGAACAACCATTCTAAAAATATAATTAAGGGTAAAATTGGTAGCAAATATATAATGAGTATGTTAAAAATAGAGCGTGATATATATTTTGAGACAATTTTTTTTTAAATGTGATATATATATATATATATATATATATATATATATATATTGTAATAATCTAATTAGAACGTTTACTGGCCACATGTCTCATATTCCGTCCATTTTGTTCAAACTTCAAGTTGCATTGTCAACATCACTTCCGTCCAGCATGAAACAACTTTATTCTTTCCAATAAACAAATCTGATTTAAACTAGCGATTCTTCCTCTGCTGCTGCACTGAATGTCCTACGTCAGTCTATGCTGCAGCTGTTAGAGATGGCATGCACTTGCAGCTGCAAATCTGTAATGATAACCTTTGTTTACTAAAAATTTAGTTACTTACATAAAAAAATACAAAAGGAGAAAACAAAGGGAATAAACATGTTTTTGGGGACTCAAATTTCCCTTTCGGTTCCGAAGTGAGATGCTACAAAGACTCCAAGATTTGACACAACCTTGGTAGTGTTATTACTCGTCGTTGATCGATAACCTTGGTAGTGTTATTAGAATTTGGATTTGTAGCTAACTGAACCCAAAAACTAGTTCAATAGGGTTATTTTGCACTTATAATTATTATTAATGTCATATTATTATCCAATATGAGACTTCAATACACTTTCTCACGCTCAGGACTGGACATCTGGAGCGTAAAGTTCGCAAGACAAAACATCTGCGGGTGGCCCAACGAATTTCAATGCTCTGCATACATACAAGTGACTCTTACAATTGTATTTTAGAAGATTACTAACTAAACTAACATGAATTCTAACTTGAATATTTTGTTTTATAGCAATATCATCACAAACATAATAAAATTAACAAATTGGTGAGTAAGAGACAAATTATACCTAATCCATCCCTAAATTTTGGCCGGATCCATTCTTTACGCTCTAACTCATCTCTATATTCGAACAAATCTAAGACTCTACAAATCAAATAAGACAAAAACGAGACGAGCCTTTAAATTGAGTTGACTCATGTTCACCCCGGTGGTAACCCCGTTGTAAGTGATAATTTTCCAAAAGGTTTAATTTTTTTAAAATTTTATTAGATTTTAAATGGCTATTTTAAATTTGATATCAATATCCAGAGAATGTTGATTTGGATAACACAGGTCTCGTCAGTCAGTCAGTCACTATGTTGACATGGTTTTTATTTTTTATTATCCTTTCTTGGTGTACTTTCACCTTATCTCGACAACATCATATACATTATTTCTGATTTTTCTTATTCTTCCCCCAATACGAACGGCTTATATTTAGCCTTTGATCAGTAGACTAAAAAAAAAAATGTGAAAAGAGAAGTTGCGAAGAAGGAGTATAAAAAGAGAAAAAAAGATGAGAAAAATATGAAAAATAGGGTAAATTTGAGTATTGATTGAAATAAGTGAAAAAGAAAAAAAAAAAGAGAAATATTGATTATTTTTTAAAAGACAAAAATGTCCTTAACTAAAATTTAATTTAATTTATTTTATTTAATTTATTTAATTTGTATTGATTAATTAATGGATTAATTCTCGTAAAAAAAATTAGCGGATTAATTTAATTTATTATAATTTATTTAATTTTGTATTTGTTTTTAATTTAATTGATTAATACTTCAATTTAATTAGGGACATTGCGGAGAGCACAATAAGTTGAGTACAGCTGGTTTCTCCCAGACATTCCAAATCCTGCACCGCTCTCTCCATCTTCATCCCACTCTCAGCAGCCATCGATGGCCACTGTGAGACCCCGAGTTATCCTCTCTCCACCAAATCCTGCACCCCTTCGCTGCCATCGCTTCTGATTTCAATCAAGCCAAAAATTGATGGATCTACCACCAAAATTGGAGAAATCGAATGCAGCTTTGTCCCTGTCAATAGATCTGGAAATTTAATTTCCAAGACCTTCAAACAAAGTAACAATGGAGGTTCCTCTATCAGCTTCCTTCAGCCTCCCCATCTCGTAAGCCTCTTCCCTTCCCAAATTCGATGTTGGTTCGTCCCATTTTGGGTTTTAGATTTATTGTGATTTTGTGATTTTGCATTTTCAGAAATCCTGAACGTGTTTCTCCTGGGCAGGAACACAAGTCACAACACAAGGAGGGTAACATAGTCAAAACCTCTCCGCATCCAATTTCTCCGCGTTTTCTTTGCACATCAGCGAAGAAATTGAAAACACGTGGGACCCACTATTTTATTTTTTCTCTTTTTATTTTCTCACCAAACCAATCAGGCAACTTTTCTAATTTCTCTTCGTTTTCGCTCTTGAAATTCTCTCTCTTCTCGTTTTCTCACCAAACAATTAGGCCGTTAATTCTATTCTATCATTTCTTTATTCCTTACACTTTTTTACAAAAACAAATGAAAGGGTGATCAAACTATCAAAGAGTTGCATATAATAGTAGATACTACTTAATAATTTGATTCTATTCTGTCATTTCTTTATTCCTTATACATTTTTTATTTCATAATAAAAACAACCAAACCATCAAAGACCTACATATAATAGTAGATACTACTTATTAATAATAATATTTTGAAGTGAAGTTTGCCACTTGTTGTGGATACGGTTGACAGTGTTGGTGCCGTATGAAACTTAATAAACAACAAAATGGAGAGAAGGAAAATCTCTTGGTATTTGCATTTGTTTGAGGAACCTTTCACTTTCCCCAAAACGTACGTTTTGCTTTTTCCTCATGCACCGTCTTCGTCTTGTGCTGGCTACTAGCTAGATAGAAAGAGAGCCGTGGAGAATTGGGATTTGTTAGTTACAGTCGAGGAGTATGAAGCTGCATGTCAAATGGTAAAATCCCAAAATATAAAAAAAAAAAAAAAACTATGGTGATGAGTGATGACGATAACAAAGCCAAAAACTGCCTCTACTTTTGTCTGTTTCCGCGGATGAACAAGACTTTTTCTTTTGAGAGTACAACGCGTATACGACAATCAGAACCAAACCGATGCAACGAATAAGAACTTTATCCCATTATAATACTGCTTGCAATAGCTTTTTGAGTTGGAACTCCTCACTTCCAATCTCTAAGTTTTTCGGCCAAGCAGATTTAAAGTAAGTACAGTGCTCCAATTCAAAATTGAAAAAGTAGTTTGTACTCATTGCCAGGCTTAGTTGTTAATATTATCTTTATTTACAAAGTAAAAGAATAAGAAGGAACACATCTGGTATGCGAGAAATGGGTGAAGCAGCACTTGGATCCGCGGAGGTTTGGCAAGAATGCACTGTATGAAAAAGACCTTAGGAGATTTATGAATTTGATAATCAAAACGGAAGTTCAAGCTTCATGTGGACAGTTATATTACCAAATTTTGCATGGTTGTTTTTTCTTTTTGATGCGGCCCCAACACACGCTTACCCAAAAAAAAAAAAAAAAAGACGCAGGCTACCACGCACAACTTGATTAAGTTGCGTATCCTGCCCAAGATAAAAATTTTGGAAAAAAGAGTGACACAAATTTTAAAATTATAAAATATTCGTTGGATCGCTAAATTAAAAATGAATAGTCAAAAATAATAAAGAACACAATACTCCTATCGACAAACTTATGGATAAAGTCCGAAATATAAATTTTGGGTGCAAAAAATAATCCAATTTGTACTGCTAGTGCAAAACACTGTCCAGAATCCGGTGGAATTTTAAACCCAAATTTTTACCATAGCCTGTTATGATATAATAGGTTTGATCTATTAATTTACTTTTGTGAAATTCACTCACTTGATCATAGATTAAAAATTCAGTTAACTGTTAAATTTGTCCTATTAACACACGGTTAACTGTATTTTTAATCTATGATAAAATGAGTGAATTTCACGAAAGTAAATTAATAGATCAAACTTATTATATCATAACAGGCTATGGTAAAAAATTGGGTTTAAAATTCTACCGGATTTTGGACAGTGTTTTGCAGTAACAGTACAATTTGGATCATTTTTTGCACCCAAAATTTATACTTCGAACCTCATTCACAAGTTTGTCAGTAGGAGTATGGTGTTTTTATTTTTATTTTTGACTATTCATTTTTAATTTAGCGATCCAACGAGTATTTATAATTTAGAAGTTTGAGCCATCGTTTTATTTCGATTTGCGACCACTTGTGTAGCTTGTGTATTGTAGCCTGCGCCAGATACACAAACGCGTATGACAAAACACTCGAGAAATGAATTAGATGCAATCACACAATCTAGAATCTAGACCATTCGATTTGATCAGACGGCCTACATTTTAATTGTGTTTTAGATCTATTTTTTAAAGACTGTCTGATCTTAAACTTGATCGTACAACTGTGATCGTATGACTGCATGGTTTCTACGACTGCAGAGAATCCAGGTCCTCTAGCGGATATGCTTAAAAAAAAGTATAAATTTAACAAAAATGATATATGAATACCATATTTGGTGACACCCATATGTCTATACGATACGGACATATATAGATACTTTTTTTTTGCGAATTTTTGTAAGTGGTTAACGCAGTTCATGTAAGTGGTTAACACAGCCTACTAACTGGTTAATACAAATACAGATTTTTTTAACTGATTAATGCATTTCATGTAAGTGGTTAACGCAATTCACTAACTGGTTAACGATTACTATGTGTCTATTAACCAGATAGTGCATTGCGTTAACCACTTTCATGAACTGCGTTAACCACTAACAAAAATCTGCAAAAAAAAATAAAATATGTATCCGTACGAATATCCGTACGGTTCCGTACATGTCCCTACCGTACGAACATACGGTGTCCTACGAGGTGTCACTAAACGTAGTGTTCATATATCATTACTCTAAATTTAACACAACTCAGCACATGCTTGAGCAAAAGCACATTCTATTCAACCAGAGGCGTATACAAGACCTCTCTATGTCCCTAAATACCAAAATTCCAAATGCTTCACTACCAAAAAAACAAAAAGAGGATATTTACCCCAAAAAAAAAAGGAGGAGAAAAAGGAAAAAGACTTGGCTAATTATCGTCGACAACATCAATCTTATTTTCTTAAATTCCAATCCAAGGATTCTTTCAAGACTCTATAATTAATTATAACATACCAACGTGGGGTCAAAAGGGATAAAACAAAAAAAAAATATTACTGGGCTTTACCACTGTACATAAACAAATCCAACTTAAAACCATTTTAGTCAGTGTGGGTCAAGCAAGCACATTGTTCTCGTCAAAGTCTTCACTCTCCATGCTCCTGCGTTTGCACAAACACAAGTACTCAGAAATTGGCCCATCATTTCCAATGACCCAGACATGCTCCGCAACTTCGGCCAGCGTCATCCTTAATCTTGGGTCTGCACAAAACAAAAATCAATTGAGAACCATAAAATGATGGGCCGCCCAAAAAAAATAAATCAGGATAGTAAGGAAGTTTGTCTAGAAAGATGAAGAGCTGAACAAAGGGAATAACTAAAGACACTCCTAATTTTTTTGCTAGCATACCCTGCTCCTCTGGACACCATAAATTGTCCAGAAATAAATTTCCGGACGGCAAAATGATACACTTCCGAAAATAAACTTCCAAATGGTGGGTACATACTAGCAAAAGTAGGGGGTGTCTTTAGTTATTCCCCCCTGACCAAATGCAAATTTGCATGGAAAGATGAAGTTTGTCTAGAAAGATGAAGAGCTGAACAAAGGGAATAACTAAAGACACTCCTAATTTTTTTGCTAGCATACCCTGCTCCTCTGGACACCATAAATTGTCCAGAAATAAATTTCCGGACGGCAAAATGATACACTTCCAAAAATAAACTTCCAAATGGTGGGTAGATACTAGCAAAAGTAGGGGGTGTCTTTAGTTATTCCCCCCTGACCAAATGCAAATTTGCATGGAATATATAGTTTTGCTATGCCCCATTTAACAGTAGTCAACAGAAAAGTTGAATGTCATGTACCTTTGCAAAGCAATCCTTCTATTAAGTTCTTTAACTGCGGGTTAATGTCATCTGGGAACGCTAAAGGATTATTGACTATCTGAATAAGGAAGAAAACAACATGCTCAAATTTCTGCAGTACAGGCTGAAAACATGTAACATGAAGTTTACGTCATAATATAATTATAGGGTAATAAGCATGTTTCTTACTCTGTCATATGTATCTTGAAGCGTGTCTCCAAGAAATGGATATTCACCCAATATCATACAGTACAAAGTAACTCCTACTGCCCACGTGTCTGAAGCTTTGCCATGGTAAGTAAGGCCTAAATAACATCAACAAACAAAACTGCAATAAGAATATGTACTTTCATATATTCCACAAGGCAGGGGATCTTGCAAGCTTGAAAAGAGAATTGTTAACCTAAACAACATTCTGGTGCAGTGAAAACAGGAGTGCCAGGTGATCGACGAAGTTCATCATTACCATCCTGCAAATGAATGAAATCACGGTTTCTAAATTAGTTGCTAAGATATATCTCGGTACCCATGTAATGTCGATAAAATATCTAAGGAAAAATGTAGAAGGGTGCATGAATGTGCTTGGGGATGTAGAAAAAATTTATGAGGCCAAAATATATATTCTGATTGAGGAAAAATCACAACTTCCTGGGTCCTACCCCTACCCTCAGATTAGCTGAATTGTTCTATTATAACTTCTAATATCAGTGTAATTAAAAATTAACAACACAAGATGCCAATATAAATTATGTAATCGGCATATTACTGAATTTCAAGTTTGAAGTGAAATGTTCATCAGCTTTCATATCTTTCAACCAACCATAACTCAAGTTCACATAGAAAAAAGTTAATGTGGGTCCCAACTCCCATGCTGTACAATTCAAGTTTCATACATATAATGTCAAAGACTAAGAGTAAACTTATCAGCTTTCATATCTTTCAAGGATCATCTAGTTCAGTATTACCTCAAAAGCCTGGCTGACACTGAAATCCCCTATCTTTACTGTCCCATTGTGAGTAATCAACAGATTATCAGGTTTTATATCTCCATGCACTATATTCTGCAATTCAAACGATAAAAAATCACCATAGGAACATGGTCAAATTGTTTCAAAGCATGTAATATGAATGTGCCTGAGCATCTACATATAAATGATATGTTGGATAAGAAGTTTTTCAAGCACGCATATCTAATATCAAGTATTTCCATTTGGATACAAAAAATGTACTTACAGACAACTTTAGACTTGAATATTAAAATTTACAGCTTCACACAGACAAAAAAAAACTAACTTGAAATGAAGGATAATGTGCATCAACCTATAAGCTATCCAACTAAAAAAATTGCAACAGTATCTAGTTCTGTTATCCAATTCATAAAAATGTTTTTTACAAAAAAAAAAAAAAATCATTAAAATGCATACATAAACTAAACAAGCTCAGATTGTGAAAACTACAAGTGTAGCATTAGTGTGTATCGGGGAGAAAAGGGGGGGGGGGAGGGAGGGAGAGAGAGGGGGGGGAGAGAGAGAGATAACTGAGTCAACATTAACCCACAAAATGATTGGTTGAGAGATAATACATGAGCATGGAGATATGTTAATCCCGAGACTATATCACGCAAGTATTTCCTAGCAGTCTCTTCACCTAAGGCACATTGACGACCTGAACCCTCACAAACCCATTTGCCTTCCACATATTCAAGTACTGTACAAGTAAACATTAACAGTTAAGCACAGAACTTAAAAAAGGATTGTAATTCAAACTTGAGGCTCAAATGTATATGTAGAAATTTCAGGAGAATAAACCAATCACTAAAAAGCAAAACCCATAAGAAACTAATCATGAGTACCCATGTAGAAGTCATCTGACTCTGGGTCATCAATCACCTCAATGAGATTGACTATATTAGGATGTTCCAGCATTTTCATGATGAGTACCTGAAAATAAAGTATGTGTGCCTTTTAAACTACTGCAGGGACAATAAAGAATGTCTAAAATAATTGAGTTAGCAAAGGCAATCGTAATTCATAAGATGCACAAACTAGGAAGCTAATAAATCATAAAACCTCAGCAAAAAACTGTTAAAATGGAATATAAAATACTGGCAGAAGTAGTTATAAACTGCCAAATGAAGCAGTAGCCACTAGGTAATAAGCAATTTGTTGATCAGATTTGATATATTCGCACTTAAAAAACATTTCTAGCATAAATTATGATTACAATATTAATAAGAAGCCAGTGCCCTGATCATGCAATGGGGAACCTCCATTGTTCACCAAAGAAAGATACTAGAAGAAATATACCTCACGTAGAACATCAGTCATGGCAGTCTCAGATGGAGCAACTCGAAGCTTCCGTAAATGAGACTTATGAAAGGACTGCAGTTCAAAAGATTTAACTTCAATAAATCACCAGCAATGCCCTTATCTTGTCTTGATAATAACATTACAGACATGCATGTTGCAGTGAGACTTTGATTGGTTTATGTGTTATTTTCAATCTCCTAATATAATAGAGTCCACTAATGCTCAGTCACACTAGCTAGTACAACAATCTGCCTAAGTCACATTCCCTGTTATCAGGAACAGTGGCTTCTGCCATGTTAAAAAAACTTTCCGATCATGAAGTGATCTGCCTGCTCACACTAAAAAGTGTCCTTACCTTAATTGCATAATGCTTTCCATCAACACTACTTCGATAAAGAGTCTGCAATGCATATCAGGGAAGAGGCTCAGGAAAGCAAGCTCATTAAAAAAGAGAAAGCATAATTCCACAAACACTTCACTTACCACTTTGCCATAGCTACCAGAACCAATCTTATATTCTCGAATATACTCATTTATCATCTTGCTCCCATTTTCATCCTAAAAAAAGTGACAGAATTTAAATAAAGGTTGTAACAGAAAAGATGCCCAATACAATAGAGAAGTTCTGCCTCAATACAAATAACCATTCAGATAGGTTTAGACACACACGCATGCAACTCAACAGCAAGACTAAAATACAGGATATAAACCACTGGAAATGTATAGCTACAAGTGAAGAAACATGGAACAAAGCCACGACTAAGAAGAAAGCAATTACCCCAAAACATTTCAAAGTCCAACCTTAACATGATGTCAAGTCACCAAAATTCGTAAAAATAGTGTCCAAAAACTAAACCCAATCTCACTTTGACATGTAGCACTCATTAAAGACTGATAAATTTTTCTTCTGAACTTATATCAAATAAATTTAACAAAATTCAGGTAAGGATCTGAAAACCTTAAATTAATCAAAACACAATGGGAACTGCGTTCACCAATATTGAACTCAAAATCATTCACGCATCTAAACTAGTCAACCTAGTCTTGATGTTTCATCATACAGTGAAAGCACTTTTAACAGTTACCTCTGAACGAACAAGTTTGTTAGTCTCTTTAACAGGAAATGGCCTACAAATCAAGCCATTCTCTGCTCTAAAGTTCAAAATCTCCTCCGAACGATTGGATAAATTTTGCACCTCATTATCATCTCCACTGGTGGTGTTACTAGTAATGTCACCACTATATGAGACCTCATCACCCTCAGTTTCTCCATCCGTCAATAGCCCTTGGGAGAGAAAATTGTTGATGACACGCTTAGTACGCCTGCGTCTCGGTTTTTTCATCAACCCGAAGCAACTCCAGCAGCCAATCATTTTGGCAAATGAAAAACTCCTATAATCTCCCATCACAGCATCAATCTCATTCACCCCAAACGGCCAAAGCAAATATCCTAACAACTAAGTTCTCTGCTGACCCTGCACAGCAAGAATCTCTCATCAAAAGGGTGACAGCCAAATTGGCGTATCAGAGTTATGCACAAAAATATGATTAATGATGATTACCTGATATGAGAGGAAGGGAAGGGCCTTAAGCCCTGTTTAGCATTGCTATTCTAAAGGATGCCATTCAGCTAGGTGGAGAAAACCGCTAGAGAAATTGAACCCACTACGATTCACACCCAACATTGCGATAACTCCAGTTTCTAACAATGGTTGCAGGCTCAGCCCACAACTCACCACCAATAATTCGTTGACCTTTTTTCCATGAACAGGAACAGGAAACAAAATTATATATTAGTTTTAAAAAAGAAAAAGATAAAGAAAAGTCGCCTATTATTAAAATAACATCAAAAGAGACAAAATTGCACAAATAAAAGAATCTTCAGATGCTATCAAAGAGAAACGTCAATGACAGAGGATATCATAATAAAAAGGATCAGCAATTGACCTCTTTACTCTTTTTTTTTTTTTTGGGAGAAAATGACAAAATGGAAGAACCTTTGTCCCTGCAGCTCCAAAAGCCTGAAATTCCAAAGCCTTTGGAGTAAAACGCGGAACCCTAACTCCAAAATTCAATCGAGAAAGGTGCAGTTATTGTTGCAATTGAAATTGTGAATGAGGAGGAGAAAGGGTTGGAAGGAGCGAAACCCTACGTGGAAGAAATCAATTGGGAAAGAGAAGAGAGAGGAGGATGGAAAGTTGAGGGTGATGAGGGGTGTAAGTGAAGAAAAATATGAAAGGTTAAATACAGCGAAATGTGAAAATGCGAAGCTAGAGGGATACAATAGCAATTTAAAATATTGATCCTACTATCTAAATTAGTTCAATTTTAAGGAGGAAAAAAAGTAGTAATAGCAATGGAATGGAACAACAGGAATAGGTTGGCCACGTTTGGATCCCTCGTTATCAGAGACTATAAATACATTTTTTTAACTGTTGCTTGCGCGGGACAGGATCTCCCATGTTATCTCATTATTATCACACTACTACAAACGCATTTTTCAGTGACAAAGAAATAAATATTTTTGTTCTTAAGATGATTAACAACCTTTTTACTCCTTTCGTTACTTTTTATAAGTCTTTTTAGACAAAAAACGCATATTAAAAAAAATAGTTAGCATAATTAAATTGTCTATAATGTATATGTTTTTCCAAATTTAGCCTTCAATCATACTTTTAATTAATTAATGCATGTCTTGAATTTTTAAATACTATGCAATTAATTAGGGGTACTTTTAGAAAAAAATAATTAATGTATCTTGTAAGTTGAAAATGAGCTTATAATTAGTTAACCAAATTTTTTAAAAAGAGGTTTATAAAAAGTAACATAGAGAGTATAATATATCAAATTTTAGAAACTAATAAGAGTACATACTCAAATTTTGAGACGTTACTTAAATTCCTAATTATTTGGACCAACGGACGTTGGTATTTGGTATATATATAGTATATTTTTTGTGATTGGAAATTATTTTTATTTAATAATATGTGAAAGTTTCACCGTTCTAATGTTGGGAGAGTTGGTAATGTGATTATCTTCTAGAAAAAAGAACCCAAGTTCTATTCTTGGAGTTACTCAGTTGGGAAGAAGTTTGATCTCATGGTGAAAAACCTGGACTTCCTACTACCGACTCGAACATTAGTCTCACAGCAGACACAAAACGCTTAAGTCATAAGGATATTTAATACTTATGTTAAATTTCAACACGAGAGGATCTAAATCCGGAGATGACCTTGGGTACCTATGAGAGGTCAAAGACTCAAATTACAGCAGTTAGAAAGAAAAAACAAGTGAAAGCTTCAATTAATTGTTTGTTAGTTTGTTTCAAATTAATGAGATTTGAATGTAATGAATCTATCTTCCTCTCTGCCTTCAACAATATGCCATTAGCAATTTTTATGCCTTAATCATAATCAAAACTTAAAATTCTAGTAGAGTAATGGCATCTCAAAATTGACCATTTGGGAAAGGGTTCTCTTCATTCTCAAGTTTTTTTTTTCCAATCACTTTACTAATGAGGGACTTGCTTAGTAGTCAATATTGATGTATATACCAAAATAAATAATAACAAAGAACACATATTATTTGATTGGTTCTAATATGGACTACCACTGCATATGGTTCAATTATGTCCATTTGTAACTAATCCATAATAAATTCATAACTAATCAGCTATAAATTATTTACCTACATATTTTTTTTTGACGGAATTATTTACCTACATATCAATATAGGATTTTAGTTATTAGTTATATATAAACTACAAATTATATTATGATACATAATAAATTTGTTGTTGATTAGTTATAAAATTTCATGGTCCATCATAAACATGAAATTTCATGAACGAATTGTTGACACGCTGTACATAGATTTATACTTTGTATTGTATTTTTTATCCAAGACATATCAGGGCCTACTTTAAGGTTTCCCATGACAGCCATTTTCTTGGATCTTATAGTGGCCACGTGTGCTAAAGCTTTTATTTTATTTTATTTTTCCTTTTCTTGAACCTCCATAACTTGCACGTATTCCTCAATAACGGAGGGTTCAACTTGTCTGAAAATAGCACTTAAGAGACACGTTGGGCTGGTTCCTATTAACCAAAATTAATTGATTCCAAATACATCCTTTTCCAATTAAGTAAAGTTTTCCCATACAATTACGTCAATCCAACTTATCTAGGAGGGAATTTCAACATTTCACTGTCCAGTTTCCTCACACTGACGCATGAGTGCAACTTGTCTTGCAAGTATGGGTCCATCACCATCCTTTTCACTAAAACACAAAAATAATTCACCATTTTATCACGTATCTTGCATCAGCCTAGACCTAACTTTTCTCTCTTTTATTGCGATTTGCAAATGATGCTAGATTATTTTAATTGACAATTTTTACCCCTAGAATACAATTCTAATTTGGCTTAGCAGGAAGCATCTTCAGCAAAGAGTTGAAGACAATTGGAAAGTGCTCTTGAAGCAAACATGTCTATCTATGCACAGGTAGCTTCAACAGCTAAACTTTTTTTCATTCCTCTACAAGGGTCTCCAAATGTATCAACTGATACTCCAACACTACAACTGCTTGATCCAATGCATGCCTGTTAAAAAACAATTTGAGTCAATCTGAATTCTGAACCAGAGTGAAACATATCAAATTAACAAGGGAAGAGGAAACTAGATAACACCTTCTGTACAATGGACAAAGCCTTATTGCTGCTGCAGCGTCCGCGGTAGAAGTTTCCACAGGTCCCAAGGGGTGTTCCATAGCTTGCAAATTTGATGGAAGAGATGACCTGATTAGGATGAGGACACTTGAGCAATACTACAGGCCCTACTTTTCTTCCTGATTCTGTATCTGAGTTCCACAAGTCTACTGGAGGTGGGTGAGATTCAGATACATGTGCACACAAACTTTCTATCTGTTTTGTAGCAAAAGATATTTGTGTTGCATCACCCCCACTTTCCTCAAACAACACAAGAGTGTTGCCACTTGGTTTCAACCACGATCGCGGTACATGGTATCTGCGGGATCGGTGATTCAGTGATATCATAGATCAAGATTGTTTTCATGTTTAAACTGAAATCATTTAGAATTTTCTAAGACTTACAATGTCTGTGATGGTTTTCCACAATTCTTGCGACATTTGGATGAACTATAAGGTCCTCTATAATTGCACGAGTCTGTGCAACCAGCATTTGAAGAGACATATGTAGGCCAGTATCGCCCAATGCTTTGTCCATTTACCCAAGCCTCACCTTTTCCCATCCCGGTGAAGTCAATTGCAACTGGATTACTGCCGGATGGAGCGTCAAAGTTTGTCTAGTTCAACACGTACTACAATGGTTAGTAGCAGAAACATTTTTTCATATGGTAGCATTCCCTTAATTTTAATTGCATTATGCCACATAAGTTAAAGATAACGGTTTTAGACACTGCAGAGTAAAACTATCAAGAGTTTGAGTCATAAAAGAAGGGGCCAGGTGAACGAGGAGCAGTTAATTGTCTGTAAGCATGGGATGAGTATAATTCCAAATTCCCTAACTTAAACCTTATAACCAGTGAAACAAGAAAACGAAAATAAGATTACCTTGTACCACGTCAATGGTTGCTTCTTAGGGAAGGTAGACTTTGAATTCCACCGTCCATAACTTCCACTAGACAGACCTAATTCTTCACCTTTGAGGCCAACCTGTATCAAGAAAATTAGGTGCACATTCTGTGACTTCAACCAAAAAGGAATAATGGAATTCAATTGACTTCAGTTCCATCTCTTCAGGTTCATGAAATAAACAATTCCACTTGGTTTTTTCTTGCATACAAACTGAATTGACGTATAAAAATCATAGCATGAAATGAGAAACTCAAGTTTTACTAGTAAACTTTTTGGATAGATTTTACTATTGCCCATCACAAGGGAGTTAGACATATGGACCTGTTAAAGGACCGGTTAAGCAAAAGATTCAACTACAAACCTTCCAAAGATTTTAATTTAAAATCAATAAATTAAGAATAGTCTTGCAAAGTTGTCTTTTGATTTTGCAAGAACATCACTAATGTTTACTTGAAGAAGTCAAGAAACGAGGAAGAAAAGAATAGTCTTCAACCAAAATCTAAGACTGACCTGATATGTCCACTTCGAAGAGGAGAGATCAAGAGTTTTGCCATTCTTCAAACCTTTCAATATCACTGGACCAGTGATCCCTGCTCCCCATGTGTCAAAAAAAGCTCCATAGTTCTGATGTGTATAAGGCTCATGTTAGCTTATGTAGTAATGAAAGAAATCATTAGATGAGCAAGCCAAATCACGCGCAATGGAAACTAATGAGCCAAAGCATAATTGCATAATATAAACCATAATCTCCTCTCGAGTAAATGCTTATATACAATATAATCGGAAAAGCTGAACCTGAAGTCCCACGGTTAAACTCAGGAGATCAATTTTGTTCTTTCCGGCAACTAGTGTGATGGGGATGTCCACATTAAGCCTAGCTTTGCCACTGTTGCCTGCTTGACTCCCTGAGAAGTTTTCAACAATATCATATATGATTCCTTCTAAATAATTCAAGAAGAACTTAATTGAAACAATTAACTCTGAACATTTTTGGAAGGAACATCCATGAGCAACTGATATTCTTATTTCAAATCAACCTTGATTTTATTTCAGTTTTCAATTAAAACCTGCAATGTTGAGCAGTAAAAAGCAACAAGAAAGCAAATTTAGTATCGCGGATATGAGAATGTTATGATGGCTGAGTAATTACACAAGACAATATAGGATTAGAAATACGGTCATTAGAAAGAAAATTGGGGGCAGCCCCACATAGTAAAGAAAATTGTAGAATCTTGTCTTAGGTGGTTCAGGCATGTATGGAGAAGACATGTAGGTGGAGAATAGTCCAATAGTTAGAGGTAGAGGAAGATCAAGAAAAACTATAGGTCAAACCATTAAAAGAGATTTAAAAAAATGGTCTATCTTTGGACCTAACACAAGGCAGGACTTTGTGGCATCCGTTGATCTATGTTGCCAATCCCACCTAGTGGGAAAAAGCTTAGTAGTTGTTATTGTTGTTGACTTCTTGTTGACATCTCTAAAGCAGTCCTAATTTTGCATGACAAGTGCCCCAAATTGCGATCATGTTAAAACTCAATGTTTCCTCTTTTACACATTTAATGAATCTAGAGTTTGGTAACATATTTTCAATTGTTTTTGATAAAACGGACTACGTGTTCCAGGTAATTTGTGATTTGATCTCGATCTTGGTAATATACATTGAGGCATGTAAGGTTATGTGATTGGGTGAAAATTGAAGTCTTGTGTTTTGTTGACAGCCATGAGCCCATGAATTTTAATTATGCATGCTTTCAGGTTTCTGATCTATGGCCAGACCTAGCAGAAGGATAGACACCAAACACCTTTGTTATTTCACTTCTGACTACTTTATATTTTCCTACCAGAGCTGGTAGCTGCTTCAGAGAGCAAACGTGGTTTAGACACATCACAATGCCACACAAAACTCCTTCAAACTTGCATCATTATAGCGAAAGGCAAGAGTAGACCGCGGTTGCTTTACACCTCTCAAAAAATCTCACTTCATTTGGCAACATGTTCAAGAGCTTTGTAAAGAAGATGGGAGGGGGGACAAAAATTTTTTGTGCCTGCAGGCCTTAAAATGATACCATGGTCTACATGACCAGTGACCAAAGAGAAATCTCAAAACACATTAATTAGAGAGAAGAATACATAGGAACATCCCAAATATATAAAACATAAAAACCTAATGAATATTGACGAAGAATTTGTGGAGACGCAGGGTTATCCATATATATCATCAGTTGTCATTGCTTTAACTTTTATTTACCTGCAAGCTTGCCATTGATGAAAGCATGAAGGGCATGGCCAAGTGATTCAATATGAAGGACAGTTTGAGTACCAGGATCATCCTTAAGATCAATGCTTCAAAAAAAAAAAAAAATACAAGAAAAGTGTTACCAAGGAGCACAAAAGCACAAGTCAGAGGAAATATCTTTCAACCTTAGAGGCTTGTCTACCTTAATGAGTACCACAAGTAGTCACTTCTATCAGCAGTTGTATTTATTTGCTCCACTAATCCAATTCTAGAGATTGAATCAGCCTTCGAAATACCCAATGGTTCACTTATCCAACTCCATTTTGAACTAGAAGCTTCTAAAGAGCCAATATCTTCTTTTGTAGATTCAGTTGTGAAGCTTGAAATCGCAGATGCAGAATTAATCTGCCACACAAAATGTTATTTTTACTACATGCTGCTCACTTGTTGGACTAGCAAACAAGAGAAAACATCTCCACTATAGATAGATTAATCACAAATGAATATTAATTACACTTCCTAAGTAACCCCAGTCAATTAAACTATCTATTATGATTGGGAAAATCAGCTGTCATCCCCATTTATTTTAGAGAACCATCCATTATTGAAGCAACACGAACACGAAAATGAAGATGAGGCCAACCTTTGCAGTATTAAGCACTACATTCTTGCAGTCTGGTAAGATGCTCACAGACCATGCAGGCAAGTGATATGAATTGCCACTGAAATTTACTGTTGCATCAGATGTAGTGCCCATGTTGGCGAGGAAGGCAGCACATACAGACCCTGTCTTGTAAACTGCAGCCTGGGGTTTAAATAGTAAAAAAACTGTTAGGACCCCATCCAGTTAGTTGGGAATTGTTAGAGAGGTGGGTCATGATGTTTATAAATAACAAGAACGGTTGATAGTGAGAGAATCTTGTCATTTGTAAGAAAGAACAGAATAAGTTCATCATTAAATTCTATCCTAAGACATGGAGTAAGATGTTTTAAAGAAGACCAAAATTTCAATACAGACCATTTATACCTCTAGGTTTGGACCAAGAGATGTAATTGTCGGATCAGTAGCTATTAATGCTTTTTCACAAAGCTTTATGGCCTTGTGCACATCTTTAAGGTGGCCCCACTTAGGCTGTCTAATAATTCCTGCAGCATACAATAAATATATTTTAAAAAATAACACAAAATTGACAAGTGTGATATCTCTTCTACATATAAGAAATAAACTATACATGTAATACTGTTTATGTTGTTATAATGGTACAAATTGGTTGGGCCTCTTTGCTTCTCTGTTGGTCTCAGTTGCTTCGACCCATATGAAGCAAGGTTCAGCCCATTGAGTTCTCTACCAGCTCTGTTGGCTTTATTGGTCAGCGTCACCCTTAGGATTCAATGGGCTTAACATCCCAACCCATGGCGCCTATAATGGGCGCAGCCCCTTAAGCTTGATGCGGTTCTGAGTATCCTTAAAGAAATAAAGTTGCGCCCTTGCTAACAGCTATAGCTTTTGGCCTAGTGGTAAGCGCTTGATCCAACAAGCTCTGCTTACAACTTTAGCTATCTAAGTTTGTTAAGTTAGGTATTTTTTTTATTTTTTTTTTCTGTTGTAACCTCTTTGTAACCGAAATCAGTTAGAGGGGGTTGGGTTGTAGTTAGTGTTGTTAAAAACTCTTTCTACTAGGTGTGTGAAGATCGATCATTCATTGTGAGAGATTCATTGTAACAGAAACAAAAGAGCTGAGAGAGAAAAACAGTGAGAGTTGTGAAGAAAAGATTGAATACACAGAGGGAAATTCTTCTGGGAACTAGGTGATTGAAGATCAAAGTTCTTGCAAGAACTCAAAAGGTGTAATCAATTTTTCATAGTGGATTTCATTGCTCGGATCCAGTCCCGCAGATGTAGGAGCAAAGCTCTGAACTGCGTCAACAAATTCTGGTGTTTTCTCTCCTTTATTTCTTGCTATCATTCGTTTACTTGCTTCTGATTTAGTTTCTGATTGTTGACATTTTAATCATTACTGTTCATATCATAAGTTTGCTTTTACATTCATTTGCATAATTCTTGTGCTAGAACTTGTTACTGGGAGAAATTCTTTTGAATTTCAGGCTTGATTGATCTTCAATCTTGGTGTTCAATTACAACAGTTTATTAATCTTCTTTGATGCATATGGAAGCTAGGCTGCATTCAACTAACAACTTGTGATACATTTGTGATGTCTACAAGATCGACAATAGATATGCAATACAAAGGATGAAATAAGAGCATACCATATTCATCGATTGGTGCATCATAATCATAACTTGTAGCAATGAAAGGTCCACCAGAAGTTCGGTCAAAGTTGGTCCCTCCATGATACTGTTTTAGAGCAAGCAATCAAAAATGATTTGGTATCAGGTAATTTCCTCTTAGTTAGGGCTAATTTTTTTCTTCTTGAAGTATCATATAAAATGAACTTAAGCTACATTTCAGGTACCATATAGTAATTCTGAAATGTTCCACCTCGCTGGAAAAAGCGTGCCACAGCAAATGCAAGATCTTCCACAGGTCTGTAAGGGACAGCACCACCAAATGAAAGAAACCTAGCATTCCAAAGAATTCAAAAATTTGAAAAAAAAAAAAAGGTAGAAAGAGAAAGGAAATACGCAATAGATCAGATCACATTTCAAGGAATATATTTCATTGAAATAACAAAATGATTTATAGAAAAAAGGACGCTAACCATCCACTCCAATTCTCAGTCCACATTTTTGGCTTTGTATTAGAGTTTGGTGTGAATTGATCGCAGTAAAATCCATTGCATGTATTAATCTGTAAGTGGTTAAAATAACAATCAAGTTAGATGAATATAGACAGCATACTAGGATTGCCCATTTCAGAAAGACAGACAAACTAGTAAACCCTAAACCACAAACACTTGATGTTGACATGTTAAAGGAGAAAAACTTACAATTGGATCAGGAGCATCTCCTTGCTGGCACATAACCCAAGGAACACCTGTATCAAGAGATGTAGCCATTGATGCTGCCCACTTGATGTAGGATTTACCAGCAGAACCATAGGCTGAGTCAATGTTCCCATACTCATTTTCAATCTGGCATTAGAAAGGAAAAATATTCTTATATTAATCACTATAAGCTTTTGCCAAATCTGGATGCTAATTACTATTTCTTTTAAAGATAAAAGAAAAAACACAAAAAATTTATGGTGTATCAAATACAAGACCATGTATTTAGTAATAGAAAAAACCTGAGATAAAATTATAGGTCCTCCCTGTGAAGCATATAGTTTCTCTTGCTTCATGAGATCCACTATCTTAGCAGTGAATCGCTTCATTTCTGCCTGAAGAGTGAAGACAAAGTCATTTTGGCGAG
The DNA here is from genome assembly GCA_037113605.1 of Calophaca sinica. Classification (NCBI taxonomy): domain Eukaryota; kingdom Viridiplantae; phylum Streptophyta; class Magnoliopsida; order Fabales; family Fabaceae; genus Calophaca; species Calophaca sinica. The sequence continues at coordinate 126,756,729 of CM073732.1, forward strand.
TGAACTCGGATTCAAAGACAATAGCATGAAGCTGCAGCAGGGAGAAACTTACCTTGAATGGTTCATTGTCAGTTCTAAACTTAATCCCTGGAATGAAGTGCAGCCAAAGAGGGAAACCACTGTTAAGAAGAAGTTAAAGCCCTCAATTAGACAAGGACACCACACCCCAGAAAAATAAAACAAAGAAAGGAGCAAACTTTACCCATAGTTCCATTCAGCACAGGCGTATGGACCAATCCGGAGATGCAAATATAGACCCGCCGCAGCCACTGCCCTCACAAATTTCACCAAATCCTTCCTCCCTTCAAAATCATACTGCCAAAACAAAATCCATTTGATGTCATGTCACTAATTAATTATAGTCTTTCTTTTTGAGGTTAATCTATTCTATGCTTTTTCTTAAGTGTTGAGCATTTCATACTTTCAAGTTTCAACAAGTAGCAATTCATGCAGCTTAACACGGACACTTGTTTTTCTTTCACAATTCAGAAATGCAATGCAATGCTGAAAGCGAGAGGAATATGAAAGTAAATGGTAACAAAACATAGTGTGAGAAGAGAACAAAGAGAACAGAACAGAACCTGGCCTCGAAGTGGTTCGTGTAAGTTCCAGAAAACATAGGTCTCAATCACATCAAGTCCTCCATCTTTGGATTTCTGAATAAGGTCTGGCCACATCTACAATACAACAACAAATGCAGAAATTCACAAATGCAATGCATACAGAGAGAGAGAGAGAGAAAGAGAGAAAGACCTCAGGAGTACTGCGAGGGTAGTGAATAGAACCAGAGATCAAGACCCTGCGTTTTCCGTCGATGACCAATGCTCTGTGATCGTACTCAACATTGGCACAAAATATCGTGTCCAGGAACCAAAACAGAACCAACACAATCTGGGTCGCTCTCATTGCCTTTCTTTTTTTAGAGAACGAACCAAAACCCAAAATGGAAGTAAGGAAGACACTTTTTTTCTGAATCAAAATGGCAAAAAAATATAATATGGGGTTGCAATATGAAATAATCTTGCTTTGCTTTATCTGTCACTTACACATACGTCTGTGTTGTCACGTGCGTGTGAAATGTAAGCGATGTTGCTTTGTGAAGTGGAAATAAAAGTACTGTAGTAGTTGTGGAGGGAAGGGAAGGGAAGGGAATCAAATGGGAGAAGGAGAAGAAGAGGAAGAGTGAAGGGAAGAGATAAGCTGCATTATATTTGTAGGTAATGTGCACTCTGTGAGTGAGGAGAGGAGAAGGGCACGCCAGCTGTCAGCTGTGTATCAATATTATGTTGACAAAGGAAAAGGTTGTCGGTGGCATCGTCGTCTTATTTTGCTACTTGTCGTGTCTTCTTTAGTTCACTCAGTCTATGATTTTTCGGTGCATTTTATTTAGTACTTAGTACTAGTATTTTTTTTTTATTTGGTGCTAAAGAGGACTAGTACTAGTATTTTGTTCTGGAGCGAAGAGAAAATAAAATGGGGTCATTTTCAATTTTTTTGAGCAATGCCACTATAAGCTAGTAGGGCGGTGAATAATAATGGAAAGTGAGAAGTGAAGTGAGAGTGGGATATGGGTATGGCGTACGGAGAAGCAGTCATTGATAGAAGGTGGAGGATGCACTAGTAGCTTTGAAAAATAATGTGATCCCAGATTTGCCACAAAAGTTCAGGTTAGAGAAGCAAGGAGGGCATAATGGGTAAGTAAGGACTAGGAGACACAAACACGGTAAGTGTAACCTAAACCTGTTGCAGACAATGTAAATACTACTAGGAGATAATGCTTCTTTAGCGTTCAATTTTATCATAAACTTTTCAACAAATAAAAAATAAAAAATTGACCTTGTAGGCTTCTGCAGACATATTTATGGAACTAAAGTGGCAGTGGAGAGTTCAAGTGAGCGGGCCAACTACCTCACCGGTATCACTACCAAGAATTATTTACTACTAATACTAATACCATAATTATTGCATTGTTGGAGCATTTTTACAGGACCGTGACATTTCGTTGGACTAGTAGCAGAATTCAACGGTTGATTACTTGCTTCAATTCCATCCATTCATTTGCACCCCGCACATCTTTCGCACCTTTTTTTTATAAATATCTTTCACACCTAAATATGACAAAGGAGTGCTTCATTTATTTTTTCCTTTTTATTTATTCCCTTTTTCTAAGCAAACTGGCTTTGTTTGTTGGTACTTATTGGCTGTTACTCCAATTTCGATAATCATAACCTGAAAGGCACGATTTATTTATATAATGATATGATATATATAAGAGTAGTTAACTTGCAGAAATGAAGTACACTAAATGTTTATATAATATAAATAAAAAGGTAATAAATTAAGAAAAAAAATGATATTTTTTGGGCTTGGTAGCCCATTCATGTCAGGAATTGTGATGGTTGAGTCATTTAACAACCCAAATTCCACTTTAGGTTGGTACGGGCATTGTTCAAAATCTTGGTGACCGAAAGGCTTTTTTTTTTTTTTCGGATTTAGACACTCTGGTATATGTTTGATAATATATTAGTTAAGCTTTTATTTATCTTAAAGGTAGTTTAGTCTTTTGTCTATTGCATATATGTACTTACTCTATTGCCTTGTATCACGAAGACTTATAGATTGCAATTATATTTGGAATCCTAGTCTCCTCTTCTCATTTTCTCTTCTCTTCTCTATACATTTATATTGTTAACATGGTATCAAAGCCAAATTTATAGGCATGTTGTGGGAATTTGACTTAGCCCACACTGCGCGTGAGGGTGGGTATTGAAGTTACATTTGAGTCTCACATTGCCAAGGTTCTCGGGCTGTACAATGTATATATATGGTTGGACCCCCTCATCCTACAAGCTAACTTTTGGGAGTGAGACCAAGCCAATTTAACACTAGCCTACATTGCGCATGAGGGTGGGTATTGAAGTTGCATTTGAGTCCTACATTGCCAAGGTTCCCGGGCTGTGCAGTGTGTGTGTGTGTGTGTGTGTGTGTGTGTGTGTGTGCGTGCGTGTGTGTGTGTGCGTGTGTGTGTGTGTGTGTGCGCGTGTGTGTGTGAGACCAAGTCAATTTAATAGTATAAAGGGCTAAAACTCTCGTAGCGTCTATTTTTTTTCGTTTAAAAGACTCAAATGCAAAACTTTGCAAAAGAGAACCAAATTCCTTGCCACTTGGACCAACAGACTTTGATCGATGCACAACCTTCTTTGATTTATTGAAAGAGAAGATGTTCTTTTTTTTACCTCGCCCTGTCGGCACTGCTCCTCTGAATTTGTCGACAAAGAATGTCGATGATGATGACATAGATTCTCCATGGACCAACTAGCAAATAACTTTTATAAGGCCAACCATATGTACTACTACATAGTTGCCCTTTCAATATATCAATCGTTGAATTTTTAATATTATATCTACGTTACATGAACATTTTTCCATGGTGTGCATTTTTTTTTTTGGTCCAGAAAGTCATTTCCATTAACATCATCAAAGTTGTCACACTGTGTGACTATTAGTAGTAGCATTTGGTAGCACTTGAATAATTTTTATTGTATGGTTTTATTTCTTTTGCCTAAATAGGAAATGTCTAGATTGAGAATTGTGGTTAGGCTGGCACATGCTTCTGTCATGACTTCGTTGAGGTGTCCTTTTGATGTTAGAATATTCCTCTGGTGTGAACATCTGTAACTAATTTCCACTATATGAGCTATGTGGCCATTGAATGAATTATCACATTTCAATCATAATTAATCTTCTCCTTTTCTCTGAAATTTCTCTGCAGCAATTCCTTCTCAGCTCCTTGCATCGAGTGCTATTCTATCATTAGTACTCCTGTTTTGAGCTAGGTGTATTCTCGGTTACATCCCTGAATATCCAAACGGTCCCAATTGGTATCAAAGACTCAGGTATTCTTTGATCCATGGCTTCAACACGCAGTCAATCAACCATGGCGGAACTGGAAAAGAAATAAGAAGAAATTCATGCTCGCTTGGAACAAATCAGCACCAGCTTAGCTCGATTTGAGCACTTAGACGCTGGAATGGAGGAAATTTGTGCCCTACTTCGCGATCAAACTCTACGTCACCAGAGTGAGGTGCACTCATCTAACAACAATGGTGGTCCTCGTTCTGATTCCCGACTTCACACTCCAAATTCGTACTCCACACGTATCTCTAAGGTGGAATTTCCATGATTTGATGGCACCAAAATGAAAGAATGGCTCTACAAGTGTACCCAATTTTTCTTTCTTGATGGTACCCCTGACGATTCTAGGGTTCGTTTGGTTTCTATTCATCTCGACGGCATCACATTACAATGGCACTTGAACTATATGCGCACTAAGTTCGAAATCTACCCACCGTGGTCCCAGTACATCGCCGATGTGACTCAAACGAGTGGATCTTTGCTTCTTCTATCTCCTTAGATTCCTTGGAAGATACTTTCCCTCGAATACTCTTTGGAAATTCATCCAAAACAGCACCCCATACTACCGTTGATGGTTTCGTGACTTCTTCGTTAGCCAACTAACTTATAAAAATACGATTGTCACCTTGAAATAACTAATACATACCTTGAAAAATTTCCATTCACGAGGTTCACTCTTATGTTACCAATGGAAATCCTTTCCTCAAAGACTTTTTTCGCAACTTAGAGCATTGTTACTCGTCTCTCTTACCTCTACCCTAAGTCTAGGAAAAAAAATTAAACTCTAGGGTTGCTCAACTCCTGGGAGGTGTCCGTTGGTTAGACTGACTTGATTTTCACCAGATGATTACAAACCTTGCCTCACACGAGGTCTAAGCCCCACTTGGTTGGAGACTCAGCTTATAAATGGCTAGTTGGAATCACATCAGACCCAACCCAGTGAATTTACTTGCAGTAACTTATAATCTGAGATGTCCACCGATTAACTCGTGTCCATAACGTTTCACTCTGAGTTGGACTTTCCTACTACTCTCTCTTAACTTGATCTACCTTTCATACTCACTCTAAATCATTGGAAACTCCGAAAGGAATTAATCTTTACAGAGGAACTAACTGTCCAGAGAATTATGTGATTTCATTACCCGATCACAGACTAAATCTTATTCCAAACAAGGTTCTTATTTGTTTAAGACAAAGTTTATGATTGGTCAAACGAATTCACCTCACGCACTGGCCGATTGGATCGAATGCAAGCATTAATAACCTCGATTTTTTGCCGAATCAACCTTTGCTTATAACTCCTATAGTTCAAGGACCATAGTCAAATTCTCCTTCTAGGCTAGCTACTCAACTAGGGTCAATATATCTAGAAGACTTAGGGTTTCTTTCTGCTCCTCTTGGGCTTGCTCTCCCTCGAGGTTCCTTACTACCATTTAGGCATTGAAGTGAATGGCTTGCCTTCAACTTACTTCCTATCCTTGTTACTAATCACTTAGAACACTATGGATCACTTGGGTATTATCATAGGATCTCAATCAATCTTGGATCCATTCATAATAGATTAGGCTAAACAACTTGATAAATTAACCAGTGTTGGAACCCCAACTGATTACAAACGCCCATCCTAAGTCGATTGAAATCTTACAATTAAAACCCTTACTTACGCGTTGTTTCTCATTACTTGCAGAGCGTCTTGGTTAACGGCACTTGTAACACACGATTCTTCCAGCCGATCTTTCACCTTTGTGGTTTCGACCACTCTTAAAATATTCCTTAATTCTTGGTTCCAGAAAGGTGGGAACTTGTTTCCCTCTATCCGTATCCTCCTAAGACTCTCAATCTTTTGGGAGCTCTTGCATTCGTTCCTTCTTTTCTGCATCACTCTTATCCATTAAACTTTCTCAGAGTTCGTGCTCCTATTCGGTCCTCTCCCTCATCTGCCAACTCCATCTACTCTATTCTTCGTGCACGGTATGGAGTATTAAGTTGATCGGGCTTAATATTTCATACTAAGCATAAGAATATAGAGGGAAGTTCCCGAACAAAGGAAAAATTCCGCCTAACTAACTACAGTCCTATAAGGACTAAACTGACACTTCCTAAACTGAGTCACTACTAAACTCGTGACTCACAATCCGATAAGATCGAACTGCTCTGATATCATCATGTAACACCCATACCTCAATATACATTGAAAGTACGACAATTACATTAAAGTACAGAAATTACTACTAAATTTAGAAACTTGATTACAGTAATCCAAGTCATAAATTAAAACTTAAATCCTTGATCTAATACATAGATTACAACGTATACAATACTCGGAATGACAAATTCCATTATAACATAAGACTAGTCTATGAGTCCCAAGCCTGGAGCTCTGCCTCATCAATCTTCGGTACCTGTTTATCTGAAAAATAAATAAAAGGAACAGGGTGAGATTATAAATCTTAGTGAGCCCTTCACGGACTCCTCACCATTCTCTCCTCGGAACATTCTAGCCTGAAAAGACTAACTTAGGCATTTCAAACCTAGACATACTCTCCCTATGTACCATAAGTATTTGACTTGAAACATCTTGATATCCCTAAGCTAAGACGCCTTAGAAAGCGCTAGCTTGAACTAAAAACTTAGTATATTATAAAATAGGGTAATCCTAGGTCCAATATACCATTTATCAACTTGTGTTTAAACTAAACATATAAATGTATAGCAACCCTACATTAATCTTACAGACATCCATTCTTTAACCTATGCTTAGCATGGCTAACCTCAATCAGCCTAGCTTGCTTATCCTTTAGGTGATCTTGTCACAGCTCTGTTTACTTCTATGCATTGTTACTATAGTAGTCTAGCAATTAAGGAATTACAAACCTTAATATCCTTTGCTTAACTAATCCAATTCCAATGATATACATAAGGAATTCTTCACATTCGTAAAACTTTGACTTTACTTCACATATTATACCACTCTCAAAAAGATAGATAATATGAGGCTATGCAATGCATCTTTTTAACTAAGGACATTTAGTCCTTCTTTGCTTTGTGTCATTGGGTAGTTGTCATATGCTTTGGTCAATAGACTCCAATGACATGCTTTCAGTAGGGTGGTTAGACGTCTTAACCGTCCAAGTGGCATCCCACGAGGCTAACCAAACCGATCTTCTCCTTTAAATAGAGGAGTCTTGCCATGGACTTTACTTAAATCTTTCATTCTTTGATGCATGTTTGAAAATGCAGACTTAACTAGCTAGGATTATCAATCATTATCCTCATTCAACAATTCAAGGGAATTCACAATCAATTCATTGATTCTAGTTTAACAACAACTTACATACATTATAAACTACTTACTCACTTAGAGATTAAAACATACTATATTCATAATATTAATAAGACTCATACCAAATCATGAATATCTACTTCAAACATTCACTTATCACATATTTTCCTAGGGTCCTTTCTTTGACACCATTGGCCTACACTTAGGGCTCATTAACAAGCCTCACAATTGACCAAATTAATGGATAACACATACATTAAACACATCCCTTGAAACTCTATGGAGTTTACAAGAGAGCAAACATCAAACATACAATCAAGTGTGGGGGGTTGGGGGGCAGCCATCCAACCTCTTTCAGACAAACCCACTATTAAATCATAATAATAGTACTAATAGACTCTACTTCATATAGATATTCAAAATCCCTAACTTAAAACTAGGGTTCACATAATACTTAAGGAAATAAAATTCCTATATGTGGAACTTATTGGTTGCCCATCACCTAAGGGTTGAAGAACTCACCTTGATTCTTCATGACCTTGAGCTTGAATAGTTGAACTTTGGCTTCCTTGCTCTTCTTCAAATTTCCCCTCTTTGCTCAACTTAGGGCTTCTTCAAATCTTCCCAATCTTGAGCTACAACCTTCAATCTTCTCCTTCAAATCCAAGAACTTGAGCCATTTTGGAAGGAGCTTGGTCTTCTTCCTCTTCTTCTTCTCTAATTTCGGTTTTTCCCCTTTCTTACTACTAGGGTTCATCCAATACATCCATTAGAGCTCAACTTCAACTCTCTAAACTCTCATTCAAGCTAGGGATTGAATAATCCTAGCAAGAATCTCACAAACTCCCTCTAATTTTTCCAATCCAAACCCTAACATATTCCCCTTTTCTACCATGAAGAACATAACACAAAATAAGAGGAAGAGGGAAGATGAGAAAGTTGCAAACCAAAAAGGAAAGAAGAATAAATGAGGAGCTCAAACTAGCATGGTTGTATCCTTTTTCTTCTCCTCAAAATCGCCCCATTCCTTTCCCTTTTTCTTCCTTTTCCCCCTTCTGCGTTCTGCTCGAAAATCTGTTGTTTTTAAGCATTTTTGAACCTGTGAATCGGTTCACTACTTAGTGTGAATCGATTCACACAGTCAGAAATGTGTCTGCTCGAATTTAAGTGAGTGAATCGATTCCCTGCAGCTCATAATTCGACTCCCAGTGACTTGTTTTCGTGTGAATCGATTCATAGGGTGTGTGAATCGATTAACAGCTGATCAAATTCGATTCCTAGAGGGATTTAAGTGTCTGAATCGATTTAAGAGGTGTGAGAATCGATTCCCACTGCATAGAAATCAAAGAAACTCAATTCTAACACCAAATTAACACTTCCAATCATCTTACGATTAAATCCAACTCATTTCTTAACTAAAAATCAATAACTTACCCCTTAAAAATTTGTGTAATCATATTTACTCAATTTGAAACCAAATTAAGCTTAAATACAATTACACAACTCCTCATACTTATTCTCAACTTAGCTTAGAGAATTTGGGGCGTTACAACCTTCTCTATTGGTGATTATGTGTACTTGAAGCTTCAGTCATACAGGCAATTTTCCATGCGCAACTCGGCTTTCCACAAGCTGCAACCAAAATTCTATGGACCATTTAAAGTGATTGATCGTATTGGACAGGTTGCATACTAATTGGAGCTACCCGCTTCTGCTGAGATTCATAATGTTTTTCACGTTTCACAGTTGAAGCTATGTCCTGCCCCTGCACAGAGCCCTGTCCATCCTCTGCCAGATATTCGGTTCACAGCACCTGATAAGAGAGAGCCGAAGGCTATTCTTGATAGGAAGATGGTGAAACGTCGTCGTGTAGCTGCTACCAAGGTACTGGTCAAGTGGAAGCAGCATCCTCCTGATCAAGCTACATGGGAATTCTATTATGATCTCCTCCAAAAGTATCCAAACTTTCACCCTTGAGGTCAAGGGGTTTCTTCAAGGGGCGGGTATTGTCACAGTGTGTGACTATTAGTAGTAGCATTTGATAGCACTTGAATAATTTTTATTTTGTGGTTTTATTTCTTTTGCCTAAGTAGGAAATGTCTAGAGAGAATTGTGGTTAGGCTGGCACATGCTTCTGTCATGACTTTGCTGAGGTGTCCTTATGCTGTTAGAATATTCCTCTGGTGTGAACATCTGTAACTAATTTCCACTATATGAGCCATGTGGCCATTAAATGAATTATCACATTTCAATCATAATTAATCTTCCCCTTTTCTCTGAAATTTCTCTGCAGCAATTCCTTCTCAGCTTCTTGCATCGAGTGCTATTCTCTCATTAGTACTCCTGTTTTCTCTCATTAGTACTCCTGTTTTGACCTAGGTGTATTCTCGGTTACATCCCTGGATATCCAAACGATCCCAGATTGATCATCTATCAAGCATAGGCAGAGATTCGCAATGTCTCAACCACATATGCAATTACATTAAAGACATGCCTCTCCTTCAACAGATTCAAGACTAATTGCATAACCAATAACCTAAAACTAAAAAGAAAATCAAGAACTAAGATATTCTGACCACAAAAACATTAGTGACACTCTAAAAAACTCAAACTTCACTATTATCAACATGGGTCTGACCTATTAGGATTATAAGGAAAACCCCAATGCAGAAAGATCAAAATACACTGATATGCTTCTTCACCGTTTGACCGAACACATGATTGACTGAGATTTTTTAATGGCCATGCTCTGCATGCAACCACCAATTCTGGGCAAGAAAGTTTGATTATGTGGTTTTCTTGCATCATTAGCACCACCAATTTCCTCCATTGTCTGAAAAATCCCTTTCTCAGTATTCATAGTCAAACATGAAGTACCACCAACCACAGCCCAAATCATTTTCAGCTCAAACAATCCATCAAGCTTAAAGGGTGGATAGGTTACCTCGAATTCCTCCTGTTAAGGTGGCGGCAACATTCAAGCACAAATTCATGTTCCCTCTTTTTTTTGGTTATCGCATGCCTTTTCTTTCCCTTGTAGTAAGTCATTACACATGGTAAAAGCCACCATTTTAATATTGGTTGTTCAAAGCTTTCAGCCCATTTAACCTCGGCCTCATTGATTTATGGACTGATGAGTGATGGCCATGTACATACCATTACCAACTGCCTGCAGCCCCATGATTTGTGATTTTGACCCTCTAAGTGTGCCAAAATATTGACCAGAAAAAAATTGTGCTAAAATACCTATGACCGATCATATGATTCAATAAAAGAAACACTTAAAGTGAGATTTGAACAAAAGGGGTTAAAAAAGCATTGGACAATTACTATTAGCACTTTCTTCTTTGTAGATACAAGGCAATGAGAAAATTAAGGACAATGGTATTCTAAATCCTCGTTCTTGCCTAAACAAAAATCAACAGAGGTGACCCATTGACATTAAACATTAACAGGATTGATCTGGTGAAATTGATTCTTTGTGGTGTGGGGTTTATCATTATCATAAAACTTTCTCAAACTGGCAAAAATAATAATAAAAAATTATGGGACTTGTTTCTTAAGATAGCAGCAAACACTTGATTCTTTTACCTATTTCAGAACAATTTCAACTTACAAGTGAATGCTACGCAATCATGTTATCTTGTTTTGCCCACACAAACAACCACTTGAGATAGATCCCACTGTTTTTCCTGCCTTTCCAAGCAAAATCCAAGTGGCTACTACAGCACTAGTATCTCATATCTCTCACTTGACACACCACCTTTCAATAATGTATGTCCAAGCAAATATCTATGCTAATTAACATAACAACTAAGGTTTGCTAACTAAACATTCCACCTAATTTAAAGATAACCCCTTCCAATTCTCAATAAATTTCACTCCTTCCCTCACTCCCACATCAAGGACCATTGCTCCATTCTCTCCTCCATTCAACAAACACAAAAGATGGTGATGATGAAGCATCCTCTCTTCTCTCTTTCACTTGTTCTAATGGTCCTCTTCTATGCAACCACAACTTCAGCTCAATCCCCAGCTCCATCACCTTCATCAGCCCCAACAGACGTCATCAGAATCCTCAAAAAAGCTGGAGGATTCACCACACTAATCCGTCTTCTAACAACCACCCAAGTGGCCACTCAGATAAATGCACAACTCCTAAACTCAAACAATGGACTAACATTGTTTGCACCAAACGACAATGCCTTCTCAAGCCTCAAACCTGGCTTCCTCAATTCCCTTAATGATCAACAAAAGAATGAGCTCATCCAATTCCATGAGCTACCCACATTTGTTTCCATCTCAAATTTTGATACTTTAAGCAACCCAGTTAGAACACAGGCTGGTGATGATCCTGAAAGGTTGGCATTGAACATAACAAATTCAGGGAACCAAGTTAACTTGACAACTGGTGTTGTTAACACCACAGTTGGTGGTAGTGTTTACTCTGATCATCAGCTTGCAATTTATCAAGTGGATAAGGTGCTTCTTCCTAGGGACTTCTTTATTCCTAAGCCTCCCCCACCAGCTCCTTCACCTGAAAAGGCTAAGGATTCTAAGAAGAAATCTGCTGAAGGTCCTGCTTCTCCAGCAGATAATGACTCTGCTGCTATGAGTTTGAAACAGAAAAATGGAATGTGGGTAGGTGTTGCAGTTGCTACAGTTACAGCAGCAGCAGCTGCATTTTCATTGTGACAGTGTTGTTTGCTTTATTAATTTCACATGCAGCGTTGGGTTTGGTTGGTTGGATTTGAAGGGGAATCATGAACGCTTTTGTAGCACTTTCTAATGATTTTGTTTCTTTATTTCTTTCTCTCTTTCTTATGAATCAAGTCAGTTTGTGGTGAAAATTGTATTCGATTTTGAAGGCTCTCTTTATTTTTCTTCTTTATTAGTTGCCCTTCCATCAAAAAGGAAAAAGGTCATAGCTTGTGTTATATTGAAAATTTTGTGTACTATTATTGTAAGTTGCAACCGATGAACTTTCAAATAGAAAAATGCGGCAGAATTTTGTCTCTCTTTTTTTCGTCCTTTTTTGACAGAATGTTGTTTAATTTTGTTTCAATGTTTTAAAATTTGGAGTAAGTTAGTAAATAGACACTTACAATTCATTAGTCCAATTAGAGTGACAGAAGAGATAAATCTTATCCATTAAATTTAATTATTAATGGTGAAGATTACAAAGTTGTCACTTTTTTATAATAATTACTCAAGTACGAAAATCACAAAAAATACAACGTGTTTTATAGTGTCAACTTTTTTAGACCACGGTTATTAGAGTCTTTGACTTCCTAGTGACACCACGAGGCATTTTTACAAGATTTGGCTCTTTAAACCGCTTATAGGACTAATCCTCAATTTGATCAATGGAGCGAGAGAATTTTATAATGTCAAACTTTTGATGACAATGATATCAATTTTGAATCATCTTTATCTTTTAATTTAATTATATTGTTATTTTTTAATGTTATAATTACAAGTGGAATACACCTACCTCCTCCGAGAAGTAAATTCATAATTTTGTTATATGTCTCAAAATTCTATAAATTAGTGTGCATATAAAATAACTCTTGAAGGAAAATGTCATCCAAATTCAAACAGTTTTGCTTATCCAAAATACCCAATTAATTGTGTACCAAGGGTAACTGAGCTAGCTAGATACGAACGGTAGATTGAGTTTAAAAAAAAAAAATTGCCTAAATTTAATTTTAGTCTAACCTAGTTTGAAAACTAGTTGGCACATAATCAGGGATGTCAATTTCCACTCGTATGTGGGGATTTCGGGACTGTCCCGTTTGGGGCTCTGAAGACAGGTAATTTTCCCTGCGGAGATGGAGGAAGAAAATCCCCCAAGGAACTTCGGTGATGGGGACGAAGATCATACTTCCCGTCCCGCGATAAATTACAATAAAATCTTTATAATACATTTATATCTTACAATAAAACTCCTTATATATATATATATATATATATTATTAAATTTAACAATTATCAAAATACTTCTTCATCTATTTCAACACTATAGAATTCCAACTTCCTAACACTAAGCATAATTTTTTTATGCTTTAACTTTAAATTTAAGACTTTTTTAGTTTTATATAAACTTTTTCAATTTTATTAGATTTTACTTTATAACATGCTAAACTTTTTATGGATTACGGGGTCCATAAGGGGAATCGTGTGGATCTACGGGCATGGGAGAAAAAAAAACTTCTCATGACGCAGATCTGGGATGAGGACATAGGGTAATATGGGGGATGGGGACAAGGATAGAGAGGGAGTACTCCCTGTTCTTGTGTTGCCCCCATTGACATTCCTACTCATAATTGGCTTTTTTCTTTTTTGTATATTTTTGAAATTATTTGCACTTAAAATGTTAAATTTAAAGTCCCAAAAGTAAACATTATCCAATAAGAATTAAAAGAATGAACTCGTCATTAAAAATAAAACAAAACCTATACAAACTACAAGGAGTTTATAACTGCGCTTTTTGTAGTATTAAATAACTCACTTTGAATTCTTATCTCACTATTACGTGGTCTCTGTTATGTCACATTATTTTTAAGCAATTCACTCATTTTTTACTCAAATTGTGAAACTCTTAAAAACTCAAAATAGGTCTCATTAATAATTAATTACGCTACATCATCCCAACTTGTTGAGATCTGAAAACTTAAATTCATTTTTTTATTGTTAAGCAATAGGTTCTTATACAGACAACTGTCCTTAAATTTAAGCAACCATGGCTACCACCTATGAATGCTCCAATGGTAAAATCTTAGACTATGTTTGGGAGTTTGGAGGGAATGAAAATGGAATGGAAGACTTATTATTAATAATTTAGTAGTAATATGGAGAAAAATTATGCTCCAAAGTCCTCTCTTAATTCATTTTTTTAGTTCTCCCAGATAAGTGAGTTTTGGTCAAATGGTGAAAAATAAAACTACATGCAAGGTTTGAGAGCTATCATTCCTTCCCCTTCCATTTTTTTTTTTGTGAAAATCTATTTTCTTTCCCTTTCTCCCTCCCTTTTCCCTCCAATCCCTTCCATCCCTTCTCTTCTCAACCCCAAACATAGTCTTAAGGAATGGTTGCTTAAACTTTAGTAACCCATTGAGCAACTAGCGTTGGAGTTTTCTAGTGTTGGTTGCAACATTTAACACATTGAAAAATTGAAGTGCAGGTTTTATATTTTTACATGTCTTGCCACGATAGTACCTTTACGCTTGGCACACTGTTCATGTCTAGAACTCTGGTCTCATATAATTGATGAATTTAAGAAAATAATTTCTTGCATGCAAGTGTCAATTTTTTGTAAAAAATTGAAGTGGAATTAAAATAGTATAATGGGCTAACATGCTGGATTTTTGGTCCATAAAGAGGTTACACAAACAGCTTATCGGCCCATCACAAAATTAGTTTAGCCTAACCCAGTCCAAACTTATATGACCAAAAGTATTGAAGTGTCCAAAAGTATTTCTGTTGCTATTAGGGGCGATAATGGGTAATGTATCATACGGACACTCACAACGGATACGATAATTACTTGCTCAATAAATACGGGCATGGGTATCGGTAAATTATCCACAAAATTTAATGGGTCTGGTACGAGTACCTTGCTACTCAACTCTCCCATACCTGCACTTTATTTATTTATTTACTTATTTACATAATTATATATTTAATATTAAATTACTTACTCCGTTATTTTTTATAAGCCACTTTTAAAAAAAAATTATAACTAATTATAAGCCCCTTTTTAAATTACAAGATACATTAATTATTTTTTTTCCAAAAGTACCCCTAATTAATTGCATAGTGTTTAAAAATCCAAGACATGCATTATGTAACACCCCAAATTTCTAAGCTAAGTTGAGAAGAAGTTATGAGGAGAATGATGTGATTGTATCCAAGCTTAATTTGATTTCAAGGTGAGTGGATATAATTACACAAAGTTTTGATAAGAAAGTTAATGGGTTTGAGTTGAGGAATAAGTGTGGATTTAATCCTAAGATGGTTAAAAGTGTCGATTTGTAGCTATGGAAGTTGATTTGAGAAGAAAGTCTCAAGGTTTGGTGTTAGAACTAAGATTTCCTGGTTTTTCTGCAGTGTGAATCGATTCATATAGCTTAGGAATCGATTCACAGCATTAAAACTCCATTGGCATCGAATTCTAGTAGTGGGAATCGATTCACAGAAGCCAGGAATCGATTCACATAAAACAGGTTGCTGGGACTCGCAGGCAGGAATCGATTCACTCATTAAATTTGCGATTCAGGCACTTTTGCCTTTGTGTGAATCGATTCACACTATCTTGTGAATCGATTCACACCGCAGAATTGTTTAAAACGCAGCTCATGAGCGTAACGCAGAAATAGAGAAAGAGGGAAGGAAAAGAAGAGAAAGGGAAAGGAGAAAGAGGAAGGGAGAGCTAGGGTTTCATCCTTTAAGAAGGATTGAAGAGATTCATGTTGGATTTCTTCAATCACTTGCCTAAATGGAGAGTTTGAGAGTGGAGATTTGAGTATTTGGAAGATTTGGGTTTGAACCCTAGAGAGGAGAAGAAGAAGTACGAATTGGAGAAGAAGAAGGGGGAGAAGACCAAGCTCCAGCAAGGATGGTTCAAGTTCTTGGATGGAGAAGGAAGATTGAAGGCTGAAGATCAAGATTGGAGAAGTAATTTGAGAAGCCCTAAGTTGAGCAAAGAGGGAAAAGCTTGAAGAGGAGCAGAGAGTCCAAAGTTCAACCTTCCTAGCTCAATGTCTTGAAGAATAGAAGTGAGTTCTTCAACCCTTAGGTGATGGGCACCCATAAGTCCCACATATAGGAATTTCTCTTCCTTTAGTAGCATATGAACCTTAGGTTCAAGTTAGGTCTTAAATACCTATAAGAGATTGAGTTATGATTGTTATGAAATTATATAGGGTTTGACTGAAATAGGGTTGGATGCTGTCCCCAACCCCCCTAACTATTATGTGATGCTTGAATCCTTGAATGCTCCAAAGAGCTTCAATGAGATTATGTATGCTTGATGTTTTCTCTCTTGAGAACTCCATAGAGTTTCAAGGGATTAGTTAATGTATGTGTTGTCCATTAATTTGGCAAATTGTGAGGCTTATCTAATAGCCATAAGCTTAAGTCTTAGAGGTCAAAGAAAGGACCCTATAAAAGTATGTGATAGGTGAATGATGGAAGTAGATATTCATAATTTAGTGTAAGTCTTATTATGAGTATAGCAAGTGTAAGTCTCTAAGTGAGTAGTTAGCTAGAAATGGATGCTATTAATGTAAGCTTGATTCATTGAAATGATTGTAGTTTCCTTGAATAGTTAAGTAATGATGATGAATGTATTTATATGAATATGCATACAAGCATAAGCATAATCATAAGCATAAGCATAAGCTAAAGTCCATGGCAAGTCTCCTCTATTTATAGGAGTAGATCGGTTTGGTTAGCCAAGTGGGACGCCCTTGGAGGGTTATGACGTCTAACCACCATTCCGAAAGTGTGTAATTGGGGTCTAGGGACCTAAGCCTACGACACTACCCAATAACACAAAGTGCATTACATGCAAAGCATCATATTATATATCTCCTATGAATGGTATAATATGTGAAGTGATGTTAAGTTTATGAATGTTAATGAATTCCTTGTTTATATATATATATATACATATATATATATATTCGAAATTAGTTTAGTTAAGTATATGAAATCTTGGATAGCACATCCCTAGTTGCTTAATTATTGTATAGTAATGAGCATTGTGATTAGATCACTTAAAGGATAAGCAAGCTAGGTTGATTGGGATTGTGGTATAGAACACAAGGAAAAGCCCAATAGCATAAGAAAAAGCAAAGATGAGTTAAGTACAAAGTGAGTAAGTAAGAATAATACGTTCTTAGATAATAAGGTTGCAATTTACATTGTATTAAGGTTAGTCGAGCTAAACAAAGGTTAAAGAATGGATATTTATAAGGTTGATGTGGGATTGCTATACATTTATGTGTTTAGTTCAATCACAAGTTGATAAGTGGCATAGTGGCCCTAGGATTACCCTATTTGATAATGTACTAAGTTTTTAACTTAAGCTAGCGCCTTCTAAAGCGTCTTAGCTTAGGGATATCGAGAAGTTGCAAGTCAAGTCCTTATGGTACATAGGGAGAGTAAGCCTAGGTTTGAAATGTCTAAGTTAGTCTTCTCAGCCTAGAATGTCCCGATGAGAGAGTGGTGAGGAGTCCGTGAAGGGCTCACTGAGATTTTATAATCTCACCCTTTTCCTTTTTGTTGTTTTTAGATAAGGTGCATCAAGACTATGAGCCAAAGCTTCAAACTCGGGACACATAAGCTAGTTGTAGATTGTAATGGGAATTTTATATCCCAAGTTATGTATAATTTGTAATCTATTCATTAGATTTATGAGTTAAGTTTAATTTACGACTTGGATTATTGTAATCAAGTTTATAAATGTTTTGTAATTCCTGTGCCTTAATGTAATTTGTCGTACTTTCAATTATGTTGAGGTGCGGGTGTTACACATTATTAATTAAAAGTATGAATGAATGATAAATTTCGAAAAACATACATATTATTGACAAATTTAATTATGCTAACTACTTTTCTTAATATGTATTTTTTTGTCTAAAGGAGTTTATAAAAAGTAACGGAAGGAGTAGATATTAATATAGACTTGCAAAACATAATATCATAAGTTATATTTAATTAATTTATTATATGTATTTTAACTTAGTTAAAGAGTTTTGTTCATAATGTTTTATATGTGACTAGGTTTAAAATATTTTTTATAGCTTTATACTTGAGTTACGATTATATATTTAATCAATATTATTATTTTAATTTTTTAACTTTTGATACTTAATTAAAGTGTGGGTAACGGATACCTAAGTACCCAATGAGTAAGGGTACGGGTATTAAACTTGCTACCCACACGGGTATGGGTATGAACAAAGACATAGCTGCCTTGGTGTTTAAAGGGGCTCGACCCCTGGTGACTTTTCAACATTAAGAAATTTATTTGTAATTAAACAAAGGCAATCACTAACTATTGTCATTTTCTAGCTTTATTTTATTATGCATAAAATGACTATGTTTAATTAGATGATTAAAATCTCCCAACCTTTACGATTCCACCCTTAGATATTTAGTTTAGTTATTAAATTATTGTCTTGATGGATTTAAAACATGATTCCTTTCCAGTCTTCAAAATATTTTTCTAAAAATTTCTTGATGAATCAATTTATTCCATACTAATTACATGCAGTTCACGATATATGCTTTTTAACACTTTAATATCCGTAAAAAGCTTACTTGGCCCCTCCTAAAGTAAAATTATGTCTCCGTTCCTGGGTATGAATACGAGTACTTTTTCAAAATGTTGGTATAGTAATACTCTACAAAGACCCTACCCATTACGATCCATACCACTGTTGATATTGGTGTCCAAAGTATTATTTTATATTAATCTAGCAATAGTAGTGAATTACAGTAGCATGGAAAAAAAACAATTGGAATTCGCCCCCTGCTCCTCTAAGTAGTGCCATTCTAATTCTACGAATTGGAAGTGATCAGCAATGCCAGAGGAAGGATTTCCAATTGAATTACAGCATTGTTACTTCCAATATAAACCAATTGCACAAGTTGATTTGTATAACCTCCATCTTTGTTTCCTTATCCAGCCACATTGTTTGTTTGCATATAAATTTCAAAAACAATAATGTTAATCTGTCCATTTGCAGCTCACCACATCTGAACTTGATATTTTATCCTGAGTTATTATTATGTATTGTAAAATTAAAGCATCACTCAAGGCTTGGCATAGATGCCAACAATAATAATAAGATAACAGATCCTTAATCTCAAACCACAATTATAACAACATTCCACCTTATCATCATTTCCTGTGCCTCTATATAATCCCTCTCTTCGTCACCTCCCAAACATAAAACATAGCATACTTCAAGAAGCATCAAAGTCAAAGCCATTTACTCACAACCTCCAATTACCAAGGCAAAGATGAAGCAAACTCTCTTTTACTTCTCACTCTTCCTACTCATGTTTTCCTCTTTATGTTCTCCCAACACAGCAGCATCAGCACCAGCAGCATCCCCAAAAGCCCAACCAAAAGTTGCCACGTCACCAAAGGCAGCAGCACCAACATCAAAACCATTAGTCCCCACATTACCTCAATCACCAGACTCCTCTGATTCAACCCCTGACGACATCACCAAAATCCTCAAAAAGGCCAAAACATTCACCGTCCTAACCCGTCTCCTTAAAACAACAGAAATAATGAACAACGTAAACTCACAGCTCATAACAGCAAAGAGTGGTGGCTTAACCATCTTTGCACCAGACGACGCAGCCTTCTCAAAACTCAAAGCAGGGTTCCTCAATTCCCTAAACGAAGGCAAAAAGATAGAGCTCTTGCAATTCCACATACTTCCTGAGTATGTTGCCAGCAATAACTTCGATTCTCTTAGCAACCCTGTTCAGACTGTGGCTGGTAAAGACCCTGTGAGGCTTCCGTTGAACGTGGAGTCATCATATGGCAGCAGTGTGAATATTTCAACGGGTGTGGTTAATGCTACCGTCACTGGCGTTGTTTACTCTGATAACAAACTCGCTATATATCGTTTGGATAAGGTTCTGCTTCCTCTTGATTTCTTTGTGACCAAGGCTCCTGCTTCTGCTCCTGTTGTGGCGAAAGCTCCTAAAGCTGATAAGGAGAAGTCATCTGCAGAAGATGAGGATGAGACAACACAGGATCAGAAAAATTCTGGAACAGTGAGTTTGATTACTATTCAAGGGACAACATTGATGTCTATTGGAGTAGCTTTCCTTGCAGCAATAGCAACCTTGTGGAGTTGAAGATCATCAATTTGGCAGCTAGCTGCATATCAAGTTATGAAACAACCACGTTTCTTTTCTTTTTTACCTCTCTATCTTTTATTTTAATTTTACTTTAAACTTTGTTCAGTCTTACTATTGTTGTAATTCTTATGCCTTGGGGTTATGATGTTGGTGTGAATCCTTGTGTGATTACCTAATTTCTTTCTCCTTGTAAAATTGTTGGATTTTCTCTGAGTAAATTGATTTAATTTTTATGCATCAAATTAAAACTACCTGTATGGATACTCTTCTCTTTTGTACCCAAAAAAAAAAAAAAAACTGTATGGATGATCAAGCGAAAACATAGAGAGAGAGAGAGAATTTGTGCTAGCACCTATAAATGAATTTCTTTATTACTTGGAAGGCTTTCATACTTTGAGTGGGATCTGAGAGTTTGGACATTTGGGAAAAATTCATATTACCGGATGTAAAATATAACTATAAGTTAGTTATAGTTAGTTATTTAACTAACATAATTAGTTAGTCGTTAGCTGAAGTTAACGGTGGTAGGTTTGCTTAGTTAGATTGTATATAAACTTGCTTTTCTCTATTCTGTAATCAGTTTTTACAATTCATTCAACGAAGATGAAATTCTCTTCTAAATTCTTCGATACCAAGATGGTATCAGAGCTCATTCTTTGAGCTAGAATGAGCTCTCATTCCTAGCTAGAGTTCATCTCTTTGATTCAATTTCTTCAATTCTTTGATCTAATTCTATTCTTCTTCAATCGATTTCATAATTCTTTTTCCCCTCGGAAATTCGATGTTATTCAGAGAAGATGAACCAGAGCTTTCAATCGTATGCAAGTTACGCTACAATTCTCTCAAATTCCTATTATCTTCACCCAAGTGAAACACCTACGGTTGTTCTAGTTTCCCTGAAACACCTGTGGATTGCAGCTTGATTGTCACATATAAGCTTTGTGGCATGAAGGTCTCCCAATTTTAGCTCTAGAAGTAGATTTCTAAGCCACCCAAGCTCATTTGAAGCTGCTGCCATAGCACGGTATTCAGCTTTCACACTGGATAAGGCAACTGTGTTTTATTTCTTGCTTCTCCATGAGATCATATTTCCTTCAATGAGAACACAATATCCAGAAGTGAATCTCCTATCTGATAGTGATCCTGCCCAATCAGCATCTGAATAACAAGTGATTTTGGCATTGCCTTTATCTTCATATAATAGTCCTCTCCCTGGTGCATTCTTTATGTATCGAAGAATACGGACGACTGCATTCCAATGGCTATCACAAGGAGCATTCAGAAACTGGCTTACAATACTTACTGCAAATGTGATATCAGGTCTGGTGACTGTGAGATAATTGAATCGGCCCACAAGACGTCGATATCTTTCCGGGTCTTTCAATGGCCCCCCAGACCCGGAAGAAGCTTGGCATTGGGTTCCATAGGGGCATCAACAGGGCGACAATCAACATACCAGTTTCATTAAGAATATCCAGAGTATACTTACGTTGGTTAATTGCAATGCCTGAAGAGGGCTGAGCAAACTCAATGCCCAAGAAGTATCTGAGTGGACCCAAGTCTTTCGTCTGAAAGTTTTTGAAAAGATGGGCTTTGAGCTGCTGGATACAATCTGGTTCGTTGCCAGTAATGACAATGTCATCAACGTATACAACAAGGAAGATACGGCGACCGGTGGAGGAATGAATGAAGAAAACAGAGTGATCCGCTTCACATCTAGTCATACCAAACTGTATTAACGCAGAGCTAAATCGGCCAAACCAAGCACGTGGGGACTGTTTCAACCCATAGAGAGAACGGCGGAGCCGACAGACAAGACGAGAATTACCAGGAACAGTGAAACCTAGAGGCTGGTCCATATAAACTTCCACCTGTAACTCTCCATGTAAAAAGGCATTTTTAATGTCGAGCTGGTGAAATGGCCAATGATGAATGGCAGCCATAGCAAGAAAGAGACGAACATAACTGATTTTGGCTACTGGGGAGAACGTGTCACCATAATCGAGACCAAATATCTGTGTGTAACCCTTAGCTACCAAACGGGCTTTGAAACGATCAATCAGACCATCTGGCCCAACTTTCACTGTTTAAACCCATCGACAGCCCACCATAGTCTTATCAGGAGGTAGGGAAACAATGCCCCAAGTATGATTTGAATGTAATGCGGCCATCTCTTCCACCATCACCTGACGCCAATTGGGATCAGTCATGGCTTCACCTGTAGACTTAGGGATAGACACATAATCCAAAGCAGAAACAAAGGAAACATAGGAAGTAGACAAGCGGTCATAATTTAAAACACAAACATATTTAGGATTAGGATTGCGAGACCGAATACCTTTTCGTAATGCTATTGGAAGTTCGGGTGCAGGCGACGCAACTGGAGAGGCAGTTGGAGCAGGATATGATGTTGGAGGATCAGTGGAAGAAGGTACCGCTAGAGGATGTGTCCGTTGCTGGTAGACACGCAAGGGTGGAGTAGGAGTAGGGGCTACAATGGGTGCTGGGACGGCAGGTGGGATATCCCGAACATCCATAGTGAAATTATCCTCAAGTGTCACAGAAGCGGAAAAGAATGGGCAAGTTTCAAAGAACGTGACATCCGCGGAAACAATGTACCGTTGAAGTTGGGGACAAAAACAATGATACCCTTTCCGTACATGTGAGTAGCCTAGAAAAACACATTTGAGAGATTTAGCTGAGAGTTTGTTTTTACCTGGAGTGAAGTCATGAACAAAGCATGTGTAACCAAAGACACGAAGAGGAATGGGATAGAGATCCTACTGTGGATACAAGATAGAGTATGGAACCTGATCTTGAAGAACAGAGGAAGGCATGCGGTTGATAAGATGACAAGCCGTGAGAAGTGCATCACCCCAAAAATAAAAGGGGATATTATGGTGAAGCAGAATGGTCCGTGCGGTTTCAACTAAATGGCGGTTCTTCTGTTTAGCTACACCATTCTGTTGCGGTGTGTAGGCATATGATGATTGGTGAAGAATCCCCTGTGAAGTTAAAAAGGATTGAAACGAGGATGACAAATATTCACGAGTATTATCAGTGCGTAAAGTTTTAATGGAAGTATCAAACTGATTTTGAATTTTCGCAAAAAATTCTTTAAATATATTCAAAACTTCTGAACGATTTTTTATTAGAAATAACCAAGTACATCGCAAGAAATCGTCAATGAAAGTTACAAAATAATAGTAACCCAAAGTTGACCTGAAACGACTTGGACGCCAAATATCTAAATGAACTAGAGCAAAAGGTGACACAACACTTTTATTGACTCGTTGACTATAAGTGTGACGAGTATGTTTACCGAATTGACACGACTGACACTCAAATGACGAAAGCTTAGAAAAACTAGGAACCATAAGATACATTTTATTAAGGCTAGGGTGACCCAAACGCTGATGTGTAAGAGTCTGAGAGGCAACAGAGACACATGCCATCGGCGGTGAGAGATGATATAATCCTCCAGACTCATGTCCTGCTCCAATCATCCGTCCCGTACGTCGTTCCTGGACATAAACAGAATTATCAACAAAGTGGACTGAATAATCAAGGGTACGAGTGAGTTTGTTAACAGATATTAAGTTGAAAGGACAACCAGGAATATAAAGCACAGAATCTAAAGAAAGGTTTGGAAGTGGGTGTGCCTGACCAAGGCCTTGAACTTTGATTTTAGAGCCATCCGCCACGGTGACAGAGGGCAAAGAATCAGAGTAAGACAAGTTAGATAAAAGAGACTTATTACCCGTCATATAATCAAAAGCACCAGAGTCAAGTACCCAAGGTCCAAGGGAGGAGGACGTAGAGACAAAGGCTACAGGATTACCAGACTGAGCAATGGCAGCAGATGATGATGGCTGATGGGCTACTTTGAACTGAAGGAACTCATTATAATCAGCGGTCGGAATAGTAACATCTCTGGCAATGGAAGGATGAGCAACATTGGCAACCTTGGGCTGTTGTTATTGTTCTCTCGCTTTGGTGCGACATTCAGCTTCAATATGGCCATAGCGATTACAATAGTTGCAGCGAGGACCTCGGCGTGGGCCACCACGCCCTCCGTTCCGTCCACCACGACCAGGGTAGTGGGAAGCGAGAGCAGAGGAATCAGCAGGAGTGGTGACTTGACCAAAAGCATGAGGTGTGGCAAGACGCAACAATTGTTCACTAATCGTATCATATGAAGGAACAGTGGATCCCGATAGAATCTGGTTTCATACGAAATCAAGCTCTGGTGGTAGGCCGACAAGTGCCATTATCATGAAAAACTTGCTACGTTGGTCGGCATGAGTTGTTGCATCACTAGTAAAAGGCATTAGGGATTGAAAATCATCCATTAAATGATCAAGTTTACTAAGATAAGTCTGCACGTCCATATTTTCAAGCTTCAGAGATGTGAGACTAAGAACTACACTATAGAGGCGATGGATATCGTTGGAGTAGACCTTCTTAGCCTTTTCCCAGACATCATAACAGGTGGTGAATGCTTGGTATTGCGGCTGGAGTTTGGGCGCAATGAAAAACCATAGGACAGTGCATAAGGATGCGTCAACTTGCTTCCATTTGGTTCAGTGAACATGACGGTGTCGGTGTCGGAGTCATCACCCATGATGAATGTAGGTGAGAAGTGACTGGAACAGGGCTCTGGGTAGTGAGGAGGGCGACAGAAGGCGCGTCGGACGATAGGTGGCGTCAAAAACTGCAGAAAAACGCAGATCTGGAGCGCGCGTAGGCGTCACGTGCCGAGTAAGGAGGCAAGCGTGTGGGCGCGTGCAACGGCGGTTGGCGGCGAGCTTCCGGTGGCCGAGTCGACTCGGCGAGGCGGTTCATGCTGTGGTGTTGGATCGGAGATCGGACCCGCAGTTGCAGAGAAAAAGGCCACGAAGTGCTTCCGGTTACTATTCACCTTGAGGGAAAACAGAAGAAAAAAAAAAAGGGAAAAAAAGGCACTGTGGCAGGGGGAAAAAAGGCGGAAAGAAGAACCTAGCTTTGATACCATGTTGTGTTTGTAATGTTGTGTGTCTAATGTGACCACACAGTGTATATTTATAATCAAGAGAGATGTACAAATAAGGAAATAATGAAACATAATGAATCCTAATAATAATTACAATATCGATAAGAATCCCTAATTAACCATATATTTAACAAAGACTAATGTAAATTTTTTATTAATTAGTCCAATATAAATCGTTGCTAGCTAGTGAGCTAGCTAAGATGTTTCACGCAATTCATCCCAAATGCAACCATGATAACTTGGGCGTATGAGTTTTACAACAAAAAAAAAAAAAGACAAAAAAAAAGAATGATACAATAACACCATAATATCATTTAGAAAATGGGATAAATTCTCCAAGAATAACTGGACTTTACACCAATTCAAAAATAATGTGAAAAAGCGATATAACACCTGAATAATATTTTTCATGAAGAGAAAAAAATGGAGAAAACTTATGATATGCGTAAAATAGAAATTTAATAGTATTCTAATAAGATGACCTGAAGCCGTCACCATACTTTTTCATAATAGTCCACAACTGTGCTTGTTTCTCTTATAAAAATTGATATAAAAAAACAAAAATATTAAATCATGGGAGTTCTTGTAATTTTAATTAAGAAATAAAAATGGTGGATTCTACAATAATTTATAAATAAAAGCAACACATGCATGCATTTATCCAACTCCTCCTATCAAATTGAGCTCTCACTCTGTTATCCCCACATTCTCAAGCAAAAATAAATAAATAAAATTGCTTCACGGATTCAATCTTCAATGACTAGCCATCTTAGTTCTCCTTGTTGCCGGATAATGAGATATGTACTCTCCAAACGCATTGCACCCATCCAATTCTGCTCACATCTCATGGAGCCCTGCACCTCACTCTGCTTAACCAATCCCTTCAAATCAAGCCAAATATCAATTTTTCCATCTCCAAAACATCTCCCAATTCTCAATCACATATCCATTTTAATTGACGCAACACCTAAATCTCCCAACCATATAACAATATGTACGCTCACAAATCACAATTACCCAAACCATTCACCTTCCACTCATTGTCCAATAACCTCAATAAAACCCCTTAGCCCCATCTCTCCAATTCATCCTTCAAACACTCACTGCAAGTACAATTCCCATAATTTGAATCCACTCCCAAAATAGTAGTACAAAAAATGATGAGGAAGCAAAAACAATCTCTCTTACTCTTACCCATCTCATTAACACTACTACTATTTTCCCTCTTGTGTTCCACAACATTAGCAGCACTATCTCCTGCCACGTCACCAGTTCAATCTACTCCACCCACCACAGCCCCTACAAGTACAACACCCACATTACCCCAATCACCAAGTGACAACACACCCGACACTTCAACTTCAAGCGCCATTGACATCGTTGGAATCCTAAGAAAAGCGAACTCTTTCAACATCTTCATCCGTCTCATGAAAACAACCCAACTGATCAACCAACTCAACTCACAACTCATAACCATAAAATCCGGCGGCTTAACCATCCTCGCACCCGATGACGCCGCCTTCTCAGAACTCAAACCGGGGTTCCTCAACTCTCTCTCCGATGGTCAAAAGCTCGAACTCCTTCAATTCCACGTTATTCCTGATTTTGTCTCTAGCTCCAACTTCGATACTTTGACTAACCCAGTGCGAACGCTTGCCGGGAACAAACCTGGGAAGGTGGAACTTAACGTGATTAGTTATGGTGGTAGTGTGAACATTTCGACGGGACAGGTTAATACTACGGTTAATGGAATCATATATACGGATAAGCATCTTGCTATTTATAAGGTTGGTAAGGTTCTTCTTCCTTCGGAATTCTTTCCTTCCAAGACTATTGCGGCGGCGCCCTCTCTGGCACCGGCACCGGCTACTGATGCTGCCAAGGCGCCCAAACCCGATAAGGAGAAGCCGTCATCCTCGGAAGATTCCTCAGAATCGTCGCAGGTTGTTCCTACTGAGACCTCTGGTGCTATGAGGATCAGCATGTGCGGAACGTGGGTGGCCTTCGTTGTTGGAGTTGTCTTCGTGGCAGTTTTTACAGCGTAAACTACGATAGGGTACATCTTCTATATATGAAGTATGAACTAGTACTAGCTACTATGATATATGGATATTCGATGTTTTATGATTGGGCATGGAATGTAGAAAAGGAGGGAATATTTGTCTGAGTGAATTATGAGAGCATTATTACGCGTTGTATCTTTCTATGAATTCATTCTAATAAACAAGTCTTATGTTACGTTTCCTTCTAATGCATGCTTGGGTCTGCACCAAACATTATACCAGAACTATATAATAGCCTCTACCTAAGCAAATTGAAAACAGAACCGTAAATAACAGAGTTGATATACTCGAATGTTGTTGATGCTTGTAAAACATTTGAAGTGTTAGAAATAATAATTAGAAAATAATGGTAGAAAGTTAAAGACTTTTAGCATTGTGTAAGTTTTTTGTGTTAGTGGACATTTAATCTCTTAATTTGTCATTAAGTTGTGAGTGGAGCACAAAGCATTGAGTATGACACTAAATTGTTTTTTTTTTTTTTTGTTGATAGGCAAATGTTAGTTATTAGTAATTGTTAGAAATGTTAGTTTAGGGTTTGCCAACCCTGACCTCCAAATTAAACTCCTGGCGCCCTACCACCAACCGAAAGTGAGTGGAGCAATTATGAGAAATAGGCAAATGGTCACTCTAGCTCTAATATAAATAAAAGACCATACTCTTGTATTTTGTGTGCCAAAGTAATATAGTAGTAATCATCTCTTTTATATATCTTCCTCTACCACTAGGTTGAGTTGGTTTCAATTCTCTCATCTTACCAAATGGAATTAAGATGATTGGTGTCGTTGTATGAAAGCCTTGCTAAGTTCTCAAAATGTTTGGGATATTGTAGAGAAAGGTCATACCCAACCTCAAAATGAGGCTACTTTGTCACCATCTGAGAAGGAGATTACTTTTTAGTAAGAAAGAAAGTGAAAATAGCCAAAGCCTGTTTGAAAGAAAATAAGGAGAAAGAAGTCAAAAGGGACGTGGACGTGGAAGAGGACGTGATCGTGCTCGTGGCCAAGGAAGATGAGGAAGAGGAGATCGTGATAATGAAAAGGGAGAAACTCTCAACCCACTAGAGGTTGTGGAAGAGGAAGAGGAAGAGGTAGAGATAATTATGATAGATCATATGAAAAGAGGTATGATAAATCTAATGTTGAATGTTTTAATTGTCACAAATATGGTCATTACTCTTGGGTTTGTAGAATTAATGTTGAAGGGAAGACCAATTTTATTGATGATGAAGTTGAAGAGCCAGCATTATTGCTAGCACTTAATAATGATGAAAAGAATAACAATTGTTTATGGTATCTTGACAATCGAGCAAGCACCAAGGACGTGGAATAGTCACATTGACAAGTACTTCCAAGATGATGTGGATTTATTCGTTGCCAAAATGAGTTTGCTCTTTAAGTTAAAACTTATGATAATGGTGATGTTTTGCTTGTTTGTCTTTATTAGGTGGACGACCTTGTCTTTACCGGAAACAAACCCAATTTTGTTTGAAGACTTCAAGAATGTCATTTCTTGTGAATTTGAGATGACAGATATAAGACCATGTCATAATACTTGGGCATAGAAGCGAAGCAAATGGAGAGCAGCATTTTCATTTCTATGTGCACATAAAGTTTAGGATCGTGGTTAACGGGTCCTGTCCCACTAGTCGAATAACTGTTATTTAATCATTAAAGTTGTTAGCCACTAGTATCGTATAGTTATTTGCTTAAAAACATGACAGATACTGATATAGTATCTAACTTTTTCTATAAATACCAATTATACAGATTGTATTAAACACATATATATAACTCGTCTTTACATGTATATTGCATTGCCTTTATCACAATTATGTATTTTACTTTATTCACGCTTCTAAGTTATAGTTTTCTCAAGTATCACCTAGCTTAACGCTCTTTGAAGTAGTTAGCGAATCCATAGCTGAGGATAGGGCCGACCCGACACATGCATAGACCTAAAGCAAACTTTTAGTTGAGGCTTTTTAATCTAATGGTTTTGAGATACATATATCTAAGGTTTTTGCCTCTTGTTTTCAAGTTTAGGTTTTGATGTAGTGACTGTTACTTTTTTTGCAACATAGAGGGTCTTGGATCGATTCCTATAGCAAGCATTTTTGCATTTTAAAAGCCTTCTTGTTGCACATCACAAGGCGCTATCGCTACATAGGCCTCCATTTTGCAAAAAAAAAAAAAATGTTTCTAGTAGATTTTTAATGTTTGAATTTTTTTAATACTCTCTCCGTCCCTTAATATATGAATCCTTTAATTAATTCACTCTCATCAAGAATCAAGAACTGATTAATTTAGCTAGTGACATTAAATTTGTACACAATTTGTATTATTTTTCCCGAAATTACCCTTGAATTTAGTGGGACTCATAATATCACTTTTTCCACTTAATTAATTACTCATTTCATCTTTCCAATTCTCACAATGGAGAGAAAATGTTTATCTTGGTAATTCACCCCATTTATTGTTTTTTGACTAAAAAAATGTAAATTAATTAACGACATGTTGGTGAAAAAAATTAATACAAATTTTTCAAAAAGTTCTTATATTAAGGGACGAAATGAGTAATTAATAAAGACGACACTTATGGGCTCAGTTGAAGTGTACCTAGACGAGTCTAGTGCATGTGAGAGGCCTTCTTTTTACACTATATAGTGGGCTTCCTCAGTATCACATAGTAAGTAATTTTTTATTGAGAGACTAAAGCAAGGGCTTCACTTGCTTTAAGCTTGGGCCGACCCTGACCGAGAAAAAAAAAAAATTCCTTGGCATAATCGGCCGATTCAAAATGGAATCATTGTCGATAAGTTGGTCGGTTTTTTTGGCTAATATACACCCGCGTCAAACAATAGTAGTAAATTAAACTAATCAACAAGGAGTAAGCATTTAGCTATTCATAGTAGTAGTTTTTTTTTCCGGGCGGGGGGACACCCGGCCTCCATAGGTGAAAGGTCACTAAAAACAAATGAAGTAGGTCATATATAGCCACCATGTCTGTTTCGACGTTGAAACGTGGGCTAACTAAGTTAATGAAGAAATTTGCCAGAATAGTTCTTCTGCTTCTATGACATGCATGAAGGAGGAAAGCGCGTTTTTTGTTTCAACTTCTATATATGCCCTACATTATTATAATTAACAACGAGAAGAGATAATTAATTAACAAAAGTTGGCAATTAATTTATAACTTAACAGTATATGAGAAGTATATATATAAATAATAAGAAAAGGAGAGAGTACTGTATATTGTCTCTTCCAAAATGCATTGGCAATGGCCCCCACCCTCCCTCACGGGATGTCTCTAGCTATGATATTGTTATCATCACGTGATATCTCACTGTGCATGCCTCCGAATCCGAGTCGACTCGATCTCTTGCCATCTCGTTCGTTCTAACTCGTTCGTTGTCAGGCCCCTAATCTCATTCTCTTACCACGTGTATTGTATTAATTATCTGCTGCAGCTGCTGATAGCTAGCTATGTATGTATCTTACAGTTACAACTTCCCTGGTTTCTAGTCTAGCTAGCTACTTGATATTGCAACTCGATCATCATCATCAGTAGTGCTCACCGAACTGGTTTTGCAGGTTCATGATTGGTCCTATAGGATTGAACTTTGCAAATCTGTTTAGTGAGTGTGAGTCATCTCCTCCAACACCCAGGAAGTCTCTTGTTAAGCTCAGTTGGTCTCCATTCTTCGAACTTGAATGTAGTTGCTTGTCCATAACTGTCTGTTGTTGTGGACTTTGCCACTCTCTAACATTGCTACTGCTGGTTGCTTGGGAGGAATTCACTAACATATCATTGAAGTTTCCAGCTTCATTTGCTTGCTTAAACAGTTTCTTAATCTCAACAATATTACTCGGGTTATTGCAAGATGTGCTTGAGAAATTCGAGGGTAGAAAGCCAAAGACATTGTTGGAGGTGTTGTTGAAGGCTGCATTATCGTTGACCCTTGTAGATTCCATAGACATGTGATTATTACTGGCGTACAAAGAGCTTACGCTATGCGACAACAAATCCACTTTGTTTTCTTCTTGCTCTACCTTCAGTACTCCTTGTGGCGCCATAGATATAGCCCCACTGGTAAACGATGCTTCTGGTACTTGATGGTATCGGCAATTCACCCACTGTCCCTGTCCCTGTGGTGATGACCCAAACGTGTTTGTTGTTAGGCCTATATCAGGTAATATTGTGCAAGAGGAGTTTGCTCCTGATGATGAAAATACATTAAGCTGAGGATTATTATTGGCCTGCATGTGGTCTAGCCATAGTGGGAGCCTCATC
This sequence comes from Calophaca sinica, assembly GCA_037113605.1. Lineage (NCBI taxonomy): Eukaryota > Viridiplantae > Streptophyta > Magnoliopsida > Fabales > Fabaceae > Calophaca > Calophaca sinica. Next base: position 126,788,203 of record CM073732.1, read on the forward strand.
ATTAGCTTATTGTGGCCATGGTCTGTTGCATCAGCAAAATTTCCCATTGATGGTTCTGGACATGGCCCACCAAATTCTTGATTAAACCCAAGCAAACTTTGCGGGATCCTCGGTGCTTGTTGAGTGTTCATCAAAAGATTGTTTCCGAAGTTAGATAAAACTGATGGAATTGAAGCTATTCTTGCACTTCTTTCCGCCAAGGCGTCACAAAAGGCTCTATGCGTTAAGAAGCTGTCCTTCCTGATTCGTCAATTGTCACACAAAGGAATATAAATAAATATATATATATATACACACGCAGAAAGCAATCAATAAAACATTCTCAATTATTTCTAAACATTCTCAATTTCCCAAATTAAAACATTACTAATTTATCCAGTTCAATTCTGTCCAGCTCCAGCATGCATTAAATTCACGTTAAGTTTTTGGACAAATTAATTTGATTAATCTTGACATTGTTGCAATAATGGCAAGAATTAAAGCAACAAACTTAATAATTATAAAATGTCTATATAAATATTATATAATGTCTATATAAATCCCAAGCCATTGAAATGAGATTTGGTTCAGGTGAAATCACCTATCTTGACTTGTATTTTTTTCTCTATTTTTTTGGACAATTCTAATAGTGGTAGCTAGAGTGGCCGACTGAAGTGACTGCAACAGCTAATCTAGGTCCATTGATATGAGAGGAAAATTGAACGAAATAGATTATAAAATGTAAAGTTTGTGAATATTATTAAACTTGTGTTGAAGAACAAGCCCTCCAAAACAAAAATGAATGACTCCAAGTTGAAATGTTATTAAAGGGAGCAGTGTGTGTGTACCTGGAGAATAGTGTACCACAGTCACATCTGTACTCTCTAGTCCCACAAATCTTGCTATGGGCCTTCCAGTCAGATTGAACTGCATATTTCTTGGAACACTTTTCACACTTCCACTTTTTCTCACCGTGCTTTCTGCTAAAGTGCTTTTTTATCCCCGTGAGGTCTCCAAGGGCTCTGCAAGGGTCGTGGTGCACGCAGCTCTTTTCTGGACACACGTACACCTTCTTCTTCACCACCTCTTGGCTATTTCTCTGCTTAAGCTTCCACGGCAGGTTGTGCCCTCGCCTATGCAGCTGTAGGTTTTGGTCTCTCTGGAAACCCTTGTTGCACACTTCGCACATGAAACGGTTCGTTGCCATCAGTGACTTTGGCGACAGAGCGATCACTTCTGAATCCGGATCTGCATCCTCATTAATTTATTAATCAGGAATTAATTAGTGTTTAAATACTTTTGAATTAAAAAACAAGATGTAGAAGAGATATTGAGAGAGAGGAAGTTAAACTTGCCTGGTGTCCCGGGTAGACTTCTTTTTCTCTTAGAATTAGGGTTAGGATTAGGGTTTGAGTTTGAGGTGCCTTTGAGACTGGAAGGAACTGAAACTGCTTCTTCAGACATCATCTTTGGAACCGAAGAAAAATCCCGAAAAGTATTGTCTCAAAAGCTTTGAAGCGGACAATGGAGGCTATGCTAAAACAAAATAACATTCAGTGGAATTAAAAAATAATTAATAGTATATATTTTTCATTTTTCTAACTTGAGACAAGAAAGTGTATATATTATATATATATATATTAGAAGAAAATTGAAATTGGTGTTACATGTGAATCGCGCTGACAGCATGCAGAAGCCTTGAGTTTGAGAAGTGAATAATTGAGAATTGAGCAAAGAGAGAAATGTGAAGAGAGAATAATATACTACTATAAAAGTTGTTGCCCGCTGGATCTTTCTTCTTAATTTCTCTCCTTATCAACACGGCTGCTGTGGGTGTCAGTCAGCCATAGACTAAGATGGATGGACCACCCTCTCTTTCTCTCTCTGTCTCTCGCTTTCTCGCTCCATATATACCAATAGTGCTAGTATATAGCTAGCTAAGCAAGTAACAGTGGTATTATACCAAGTCTATCAAATGAGCTGCTAAGACTCTTGTTTGAGTTAGACTCGGCACATGCATTGGTTATTTCCAAGTTCCAAATTTCATGTATATATGTATCTTTTAAGTTAGATTGATGGAGCCATTGCTTCCCCTTGCCACTTCCTAGTACCAAAGTTCTTTGGAAGAGATTATGTTGTTGTATGAATTTCATATATATTAAGTCAATTTATAAAATATCACCGACCATGTTTGAGGTTTGGTGTAGCGTATCATAGGTCTAGTCTTCCACGACATGACGAACTAATTAAGGTTCGAATCCCTATTGGGAGAGGTGTTCACATTTAATGTCCGACAGTGCCTCGAACATGATTACATTTGATAGGGGGAATATGTGAGAAACACAAAAAAAGTCAATAGAATATCAATAATCATTAATAAATATTTTTGAATGAACATTATGTTCATTGCTATATAAATAAGAATACAATATGCACTAACACGGTAAAAAAGTTTCATCCAGACAACTATTAATTTGTGCATATAGTTTAGAAAATAATTAACATTACATGGTACGATAGTGAGATATGATCGAATGTCTTTTTACACTATACATGCATATTTTTTAAACTATATAAATAACCCTTAAATTTGTCATCCTTATGAATTTAATTACAATGCACTAATAATATAAAATTTTTCTTATACAGATATTCTATCATATTTCACAATGTAAATATTTGTGTAAGAATTTTAAGAAATAAATAATATTACAATGTAACATCAATATAGGATACGATTCGATGTTTGTAGAAAAAAAAAAATACGGTGTCGGTCATTGCATAATTACTAGACTCTTCAAATATTTTTGTGTTATTATCCCATTAATTTTAAAAAAAAATTCTTATCAAATAATTCATTATATGTCATCAGTTTGTTCTTTCATAAAAGCTAACATAATAAAGTTTTATATCTTTGAATAAATAATTAATTTGATAGTAAAAATATTAAAAGATATATACCATTATAAATTTTTGCTTAATATAATTTACAAGATTAGTTTTATATATAAATATAAACGATGTACGAGTATTTATGAACTTATAATATGAGCAGTACTCTAAAACTTATTTTTAGCCCAACTTTGACCCAAAAACAAAACATTATTAAATGGTGAGAAAGTAGTGTTTAAATAAAAAATGAAAAAGGGAATAATTAAAAGTTGATGGACTTTTTTATTTTATTAAAAAATATATCCCTCCTAATGAAAGCGTCACACATAGGCGTTAGGGGGCTTTTACAGCCAATTATGAAAAATGATTAAGCCATAATTGTATTATTAATGGCACAGTCTCAAGAAAAAGATGAGTAGAGAGAGGGGGTGGGGTTGATGCCGTCCGTGACCGTGAGGCAATACTGGTTTGGAGTGAGGAGCCCACAAAACGAATATTGTCAGAGAGAGAAATTCGTATTACTTCACATTTCTCCAGAAATTCGTCCCCGTGGCCCCCATATTTCATCTCGTCTCCTTCCTTTTTCTTTGCTTTTTTTCTTCTTCCTTCAATGTCTCTACTTTTCAATGTAGGAGTCTGACTAATCTAAAATTTGGTCGAGAAATAAATAAAATCTAATTCCAAATTGTTTTTTTTTTTGATAAGCCTAATTCCAAATTGTTTAATAACCAAGAATCTAAGATAGCAAAATTGAATCAAAAGAAAATGAAAAATGTTAATTTTTATTTAATCGTCAAAAAATATAGAAGGAAAATATAGTAAAATTCATAAAAACTTGTTTTCATATATTTTTATGAAAACTAAAAGAAAAGATGATTTTGCATGCTATTTTGATTTAAAAAAAATATAGATTGTACTTTAGTACAAATGTAAAAAAAATGTAGTTTTTTATTACTTAAACTCTGTTTATAAGACACTAATTAAATATTTTTTTAATGAGCGTGTAAATGACTCATTATAAAAAAGCTTATTAATTACTAGATCTTCTTACATTCCTAATTTTTTACTCCCTTCTTCTCATTTTATTTATCCTCTTTGGTTATGCATACCTCTTAAAAAATAATTGATTTTACTAATTTTTATGATAAAAGAACATTTTTGACTGAAATACCCCTAATTAATTGGAATAATGGAGTAGTTAAGTAGAAAAACTCATTAATATAATTGGTTAAGATGCAAATTGTATTTTTGGAAAAAGAGTAATTAACACTTCTTGATTTTCTAAAAGAAAAATTTTGATTGCACTTTTAAGGTGTGATTGGTTCACGAGCGAAATTGTGAAGAGAGAAAATGTGAAGAGAGAGTATGAAAAGAGAGAAAAATGTGAGAAATTAGGTAGATTTTGGGTATTGATTGGAATAAGAGAAAGATAAGAAAAAAAGAGAAGAGAGAAGTGTTGATTATTTTTTAAAAGACATCTATGTTCTTGACTAAAAATTTAAATAATTTGAGATATAAGGAGAGAATAGGGGTAGAAATTGGAAAATGCAAAAAAATATTGCGCGTGGCCCGTTTTCTTCGCAGTTTATCCAAGAAAATAAAAGGACATGGAACCCACCATTTTTTTCTCTCTCGCGCACTGTTGAAGAGAACCAATCAGGCAAAATTTCTATTTTCTCGCCATTCTCTCTCCACCTATTCTCTCTCACTTCATTTTCTTGGCATTTTCAGTTTGCCAATCAGACGCTTAGTCTTTTAAATTTAGTGTTGGACAATTTTGATTTCCTAGTTTTGATTGCTCAAATCGAATCTACACATTTTTCAAACTAAGTAATTCATTCTAAAATAACAACGATTTTTTTTAACTCTACAATTCTTCCAACCCTAATCTATGTGAAAATCATATCACCAATCACCATCAGCGAAATAATCATGTCATTACATTAAATATCATGTTAGCATATGATGTTAATCAGTACAAGAAACACGAGATTACCGACGGCTTTTTTCCGACGGTCATAGCCCATCGCCAAAAACTCGCCATTTCCGACAGATTTAGCCGTCGGTAAGCCTCATTCGGTTATTTTTCAGTTACCGATGACTTTTTCCGTCGGTACTGTCGACGGTCAATTTCTGTTAAGATTGCTGACAGCTCTAAGACCGTCGGTATTTGAATATAGCCGTTGGTAAGCCCGAGACAGATGGCCAACGGGTTTTAGCCGTCGGTAGGTTTAATGAGGTCGTCGGTAAACTCTCGTTTACATCAGAAGCGAGCCCTTCTCCTCCCCTAGTTTTCATTCTCTCTGCTCTTTGTACTCTCTCTACTCTCCATCGCGAAACTCCACTGCTCCGGCGTCGCCAAACCCTCCTCCTCTTTCTCCCCGGCAACATTCCACCGCTTCTTCTCGGCCACGCTCCTCCCGGGCCGTCGCCAAACCCCTCTCCTCCACCGCAGCCACCCCTCTCCTGTCTTCTTCTGATCCTAAACCCAATATGTTGTCGTTCCGATCGCTAAGAACAAGAACAACCATTGTGCAGTTTGCTACTCTCCCACCATTACGTGGTGCAAAGCGGTTCACTACTGGTACGTTCAGATAACAGTTGGTTGTTCCTTTTTACAGATTAATGGCTATTGTTAGTGGAAATAATAATAATTATGTTGTAAATTTTCATATGTTCATAGAACTGTGGTTGAAGACTTTTTTTTTGTTTCATATAGAATCCCTGTCAAAGATAAAGGCTTCTTTATAAATTTTCTTTTCAAGATTGGAGAATGTAAGATGATAGCTGAAATTTTGTATTTGTGGCCCCTTTTTTTATAGGTCCTCTTTTAGTGCTAGGAGTTTGTGTTCTTGCATAATTTGTTGAATAATTTTAACTGGCAGTGACGTTCCAAACTTCCAATCCATATTACTAAGATGCCAAATTTTCTATCTTTGTATGCCCTTATTGCCTATCTATTTTCTTGTACAAGTTCTTTTTTTTTCCTCCTGATTTTGCGTTTTTTAAATTTTTATTTATTTATTTTGTTATGGTTGCATGATTTCTGGATCTGGTGACATTATTTTTTTGTTTATTTCATTTGATTGTGCCTGTTTATTTTATTTTTTTGCATACTTGTTGAAACCCATTTACAGAATACTTGCTGAAACCCATTTTTTTGCACACAGCTCCGCCGCACACACTGCTCCGTCGCGCACAGCTCTGCCGCCTCATCTTCCTATATTTCGGGTTCTCTTTATATGTTATATGACATTTCAATTTAAGGTTTTTGAATCTCTTGTGTTTTGTGAATTTAACTGTGTTTTTTCCTTTTGTGAATTTTTAGATTCTGTTTAGTCCACCACTCTGCCACGCCACCACAGCCGCCACCACCACTCGTGCCTCTACCACTACTCTGCGATCAAGGTATGTACTCTAACGAAATGTCGGTTGACTCATTGGGTGGAAAATAGTTTTCTGTTGACCCCTACACCGACATTTTTTATTTGATTTTCTTCATAGTTCTCTCCACAGAGGGAATTTTGAAGTGATGTATGTTATAAGATTATTTTGTTGTTAGTGATTTCGTGTTTTAAATAGTATTATTGAATATATTTTTATCATGATTTGATGCTTGAAATGTCGGTTCTTTTTGGGTGGGAAAGGGTTGGCTGTTGACCCCCTACACCGACATATTTCTTTGTGCTATACAATGTATTAATTTATCGCGTAAATGAATATTTGGCATCACAAACTATTAATATTAGCGTATAGGTAGGCTTCCATCTCAAGTACTTAATTATTTACAAAGATTGAAGGAAGAGGAAAAAAAGAGAAACTGGGAGGTTAACATCATTTCCCTTGGCATCCTACAAAAGAAATAAAAAATAAGTAAACAATTACACTAAATATAGAGGCACAGCTTCATTGTAAAAGAATTCAGAAAAAGATAAATCAAATTACATTAAAGTATCTCTCAATTTTTCCTCTGCATATTTTCTCTCATTTTTTCACCTTTTCTCACATTTTCCTACTGAATACAAATTCTAATATTTAGAAACAAAGAAACTGAAGTTGAAGAGGAACGAATGTACCTTTTGTAAAGCATGATCAAAATCCTCCAACTTGCCAAACTCAATCTCAAAGCGTAGCCATGAGTTGCAAATGTCCTGAATGAATCTGTTTTTTAGGAAGGGAAGGTATCATCCAATCCAAACAGTATTGAAAAACAACTAAAATGTAACCCGTAGTATTGTCTACACACGACAACCACAATCTTCGTATCATTCTCTCGAGGAGAAATTAGAAAATGAATAAAAAAAAACCATGTCTATGATTTCACAGCTTCACATGTTGGCAAAGTGACCAAGGGAGAAACACACATAACACTCACAAGACCCCAACAGCCTAGTGCACAGAGAATCCATTTTTATCTAGCTTTCTCTATGACTTTCAATAACTGTTTTTTCAGCAGTAGTGTGAATCAAAGAATTCAGACTTTTGACGGGATAAAATCAATATAAGTAAAAATCATTTAAAAAGTTTGGTCGAGGAAAATTCAGATGCTGAGAAACTATCAAGTTGTCTTATGCAAACAAGGTTCAACTCTGTCTCTATTTTCTTTATATGATTAAGTCCTTCAAAGCAGGTGGGAATACTGACTAAACAAATTGATAAACTTTGTTTATATATTATTTAATGACGGATTTATTATGGAATATTGCGGCTTGATTGATTATAATCAGAAGATTTTATTAATTATGGTAAGTAGATTTACACTAAATATCCTTTTTTCCTTCAAAATCAGAGTTTTGGCTTGGAAAATAAATATCCTAGTTTATTAATCATTTCCCTATGCATGCTACAGTTTCATCGATGCACATTATTAAACCTTAAAAGAAGAATGTGAGACTTCTACAGCGTGATTCAACATATATATGAACTGACGTACAATACTTTAGACTATACTAAAAGAATAATGCTATTTTATTGTAATTGGTTTGATCCGTCAAGTAGATGCACAAGAGTGGATCGAAAATATAATACTGTTGACATATGCATGAGCAGAAGATACCAAATATTTGGTCCGTTTATCATAGCACAACATGTAAGACAAGTGTATTATGTCCCTTATCCATCAACTCGAAAGGACAAACAAAGTTGGTGTGTTGCAATAAAAATAAAACCAAGGGGTCGCATTGAAGCAGATGATCCACAGGAAGAAGTGGCTTATCAAGTGGATGAGATGTCTCATGTCAACGTAGTAAATGAAGTGGAACCCATTTCTCGACTACGTGACGATTCAATCACATATGAAGATGTAGATCGAGATGAGGAATTAAATGAAGAAGTGGCAGAACCATCAAGATCTGAAGACGATGCCGAAGCAGAGTGGGCAGAATAGGCAGAATAAAATTATTTAACTTTTTACAATTAGAGAAATTAATGTCTAACAATATATTTTAAATTGTCAGTTATTTTCATATAACTTTTTTTTATGGAATTCATTTTTAATATTGTTATGTTTAAATATAATATTTCATCACTATTATTGTTGAATTGCTCTATAGACATATATGACATCAAGAGGTCCAGGATCCGACCCCCCAGACCACCCACTGGTGGTAAACAAGGGGGGAAGGGCATCGCCATCGACCCCCTCGTCGTCGGAGGCCGAACATTATTAGGATTGACGATGTTGGCTATGCGACGTTGTCATCTACACAACGTCCGCATACATCTATGCCTATACAGGCTCCAGCGCGTTCGGCCCCTACACAGCCTCCAGTGCGTTCGGCACATACACATCATCCAGCACCTTCTGCACCGATACCCGATTTGCCTCCCATTTACATGGTCCCCACCCCGGGGTTTCAGCAGACACTTGGCGCTTCTTCCTCCCATTTTGTGCCTGAGACGGTGCCCGATACTCATCTGTCCGATCATGAGTATAGTACAGGCCATACACCTGATCAGACCGGGGTTGAGCAGAACGAGGTTCAGCAGCAGGAGGTTGACCAGGAGGTCGTTGAGGATATTCAGATGCTGCATGATGGCCGAGTTGCTATCAGACCGGCTGGTAAAGAGTAAGTATTTATATTTTTTTTCGAGTTACTAATAATTTATATGTGTGTGTATATATATATATATATATATTATTTTTTTAATTTGTTTGACATCTTGTTATTGTTCAGGTTCTTTCGCTCAAAGCCAACTGCGACGGCTATCACAGTAGTAATTGAGGATAATTACCACACGTTTTGGCCCACCTGAGGAAGTTGAAGGAGGAGGAGCGGAATCATATGTTCAAATCTTTCAAAGTAAGTTGTAATTTTTATTTTGTTGCATATTATTTTTTTATTTCATAAAATTCAATTATGTTTAATAATGTATTATATTCATACAGAAGTGGGTTTCTTAGAAGGAAGAGGATGAGGAGCGGATCGAGAAGAACTTCCATATGAAGGCCTCCCACCGCCTCTCTGATATGCTTAGAGATGCTCGCTTCAATGGACAGCCCCACTGGATAGGGGATCAGCTCTGGGAGTAGCTGCAAGCGCCCTGGAACTCCCCTGAGTTCAAGGCGGTAAGCGAGAAGGCGAAGAAGAATAGAGCCTCTGAGAAGGGTGGGAGCTTGCACACCGGAGTGGTCAAGGCGGACCCAGGTAATTAAAAAATATAATGAATAGTTTTTTAATAATGTTTATATTATTTTATTACAAAAAAAAATTGACTTATTTGTTTATGTTTGACAGGAGGAGTTTGAGGCGAGGATGTCTCAGATGATGTCTCAGACATCATCACGTTCTCCCTCTCAGAGCCTTGATGATCCATCTGCACCGCTCAGGGTATGGGCAGATGTTGTTGGCGACAAGAAGAAGGGTCGTTTATACGGTGTTGGCGACCTTGCCAACAACTACAAGAAAGGGACCCGCCACATCCACATTAGAGAGTCGTCGAGTAGTGGTGCTACCACTGGTCGCTCTGCCGCGGATGAGCAGGAGATAGCCGAGCTGAAGCGGGTCGTGGCCGAGCAGCAGGAGGAGTCTCGTCGAACGAGTGCCATTTTGGCTCAGGTGCCGGCGCGACAGGAGCAGATGTACCAGTTGCTAGTTGGCCAGCAGCCTCCTCCACCGCCTCCACCTCCGCCTCCTAGTACTGATGATCATGCCGATGATGCAGATGGTGTAGAGCATCTCGATCATGATCAGGACTACCAGGACTATTAGTTCTGTTTGTACTTATATTTTTTCATATTTCTGGATATCTTTTTAGTTATTGATCTTTGTTCGTTGGATTTTTTTATTTATTTATTACGTTTCTTTTTTTAATTTGTTTTTTAGTTTACATTATCACATTTTTAAATATGGGAATAAATTAATAATTAAAAGTAATCAATTAAATTAAATTAAATTAAATTAAATTAAATTACTAGTCATAGTTAATTAAATTAATAAATAAACATTTTTTAATATGGGGATAAATTATTTTTAATAATTAAAAAAATAGATAAATAAATAAATTATTTTAATAGTTATTAATTTAATTAATTAATTTAATAAATTAAATTGATTTAAATTAATTTAAAAATAATTAAATTAATTAATTAAGTTATTTACAGAAATTAATTAATTAAAATTAAATATAAAAAGTAATCAATTAATTTAATTATTTAAAAAAATAAATTCAGGAGTTTACTGAAGCAGTGACCATCGGAAAAAATTTGCGACTTCTGAAGCGGGCATGGCCGTCAGAACTCTACCAAAGGGTCTAACCCGTCGGAATCTACCGACGGATCTGCACCGACGGTTACGCTCGTCGGTAATACCGACGGTAAAAAAAACTCGTCGGTAAACATTTGCGACCCCCGTTTTACCGACGGGCTTTTGGCCATCGGTAATCCGTTGGAAAAATCGCATTACCAACGGCTTTTTGAGGTTACCGACGGCTTCTGGCCATCGGTAATCCCGAGTTTTCTTGTAGTGTAACTAGTATGTAACTCGTGCCATGCATGAGAACATTTTTATATTTTGTTCAAATAATATTTGGTTTAAAAAATTAACTATAATAAATATTATGATAATAATTATTAACTTTTTGTAATGTTATAATGAACCTAAGATACGATATATAAACAAACTAATATTAATTGTGTTGCATACGACACAAATAATCTGATGGTGCATACAGCAAAATTGAATTAGATAAAGAATATTTTATTAAATTTATGAAAATAAAAGAATAAAAATATGTAATTTATGGGTTAATACTACATTATATATTCATAAAAAAATTAAAGAATTGATAGAATGAAATGGTTCATAATTTATATATATATATTAATGTATTTGGAATATATATTTAAATAAATATTTAATATATATGAAGTATATATTATTGGAAAGTAACAATATCTGATATTATTATATAATATTAGGTAAAAAATGATAGAACTAAAAAAATATAAGCAAAATATCTATTTTAGAAAATGTTAAATAGACAACTTAATTATTTATTTAAAATCAAATTTTGTGAAACAAAATCTAAGATCCACTTATGTTTTTTTGGTTATAAGACCCACTTTTGTTACTTAATGGATAGAGATTTATAGTAAATTGGATAAAACACAAAAGTAAAATCAATATATATTTTCTAAGAAAGTAATCAAAAATCAAACAATTCAACATTGAAAAGTTGATATTTCGACTATAATCAAATATATATGGTTTACTAAATACATATAAATAGTTAAATTGTTATTTATTTTATTTTAAAAAAAAACATATTTATACAAAATAAATAACATTTGATAAAGTGAATAATAGTTGCTACATACATATAAACCAAAAGTTGATAATGATTACCACAAATATTCAAAAAATTTTATAAAGTATAGTAGAAAATTCATTATGAAGTAGTGATGGCTCGTGGTCCGCATGGTATACAATAAATACATAATGATTATATATTAAATATTTGAACAATTTTTATGCATAATAATACTAATAACAATAGTAAAATTTAAAAATATTATAGAATAATTATAATAGTAGTAATAATAATATTAATAACTTGTAATGAAAAAATATTATTTTTTGTGCTATGACAGTTTTACAAAACTTATAAAAAATAATTTTCTACATTGTATCAAAAACTTGTTGAAACACATTTATTCAATGGCATTAATAAATTATTAAAAAATTTGCCTAATTTATGACTACATAAATTGTTATGGTTAAATTATCTTTTCATATACTCTCTCCGGTCTCGAATATAAGTAACAAAAAAAATCCAACTTTGATGGTCCAAAATATAATTTTTTTTAACTAACTTCACCCTATTTAATGATATGTTACAAAAAATACCCTTCAATTAGTTCAGATTTTATTTTTCAATAACCTCTTTTATTCTTGTGACACAAGTTCCCATAAAACTTTCTTTCTATTAGCAATGACAGTTTAGCGAATACAATTACATTTTTTGTTACATCAAGAAAATTAAATAAAATTAACTAATATTCTTAATTCGCGTGAGTTAGTTTTTTTCCACTTATATTCGAAACCAGAGTAGTATTGATTATGTAGAATATTAGTTACATTGTTATTTAATTTATTTTTAATAGATATATTTATACACAATAGATAAAATTTGATAAATAGATAATATTATTTGCTACATACGTATACACAAAAAAGTTGATAGTGGTATTTTTTTGTCTAGAAAAGTTGATAGTGATTGCCACGTAAATGTAAATTTTTTTAAGAACTATTGTGAAAAATAAAATAAGAAATATTGATTGCTTGTACTCCACACAGTATACAATAAATATATAAAAATTATATATTAGAAATTTAGAAAATTTGAATTTTTCTGTAAAACAATATTGAAGAAAAAATAAACAAAGAATATTAATTAATAACAAAACAAAGTTGTTGCTTATTTTAATTTGTGAGAAATATTTATATAAAATAAATAACATTTAAAAAGTAGATAATAGTTGCTACGTATATATATACTAAAAAGTTAATAATGGTTGTCACTCACATGTAAATTTTTCTTAAACAATACTGAAGAAAATTCACCTTATAAAGTAGTGATGGCCCATGCTTCACACGATATACAAAAAATACATAAAAATTTTTTATTAAAATATTTGAACTTAGTATTTATATATAATAATAATAATAATAATAATAATAATAAAATTGTAATTAAAACATTTAATTTTTTGTTAACCAAGTTTTATAGGTGGCTTTTAGGGTGAACTTTCTCACTATGTGGTTCACTGGTGAACCACTTATAATATACCGTTGGATTTAATCAATGGTTCAGATAGCTTGGAAAAAAATGAGTAACACCTACATCTTCCCCCACCCAATCTCTTTCAATAAATGCTGGAATCTATCTTCATAATTGCTAAAAAATAAATTGAGTTAAAAAATATTATCAGATATAAATAACGTACGTTTCTCTCACCCCACCCCTTAAAAAAACAAAGTTTTTTTATGGATTACAAAAAACTAAAGACCCATTTGTTACAGATTAAAAAGAGTGATTTTAATCTAAAATAATTTAGAGATTATTTTTTGGGATATTTTTAAGAAAAGCAAAAGCTAAGAGCCCTTTGTTACAGTTTTTTAATAAAAAAATCACTTTTTGTAATTTAAAATTCATTTTTATTGTTATTAATTGTGTTTGTTTCAGCTTTTCAATGAAATCATTTTTATGGGTAAAATGAAAAGCTATTCTTGTTAGCGTTTTATGGGCGATTCATCGAGTTGTTCCAAAGAATCAAAACGGTCAGTTATTAATGGAATTCCTTGTCGGCTTTCTGTAAAATACTCGTTTGGGCGGGGGCTTCCAAATATATCGTAAGCTAAACCCGTGCTGACAAATAACCAACATCCTGTATGTCCTAGGTGGCAGAGTGTTGATCCACATCCGCCCGTAAGGGCACTCTTTCGACCAACAGCCAGAAGGTTGCAGATTGCAAATTCCTAGTCTGTAGGTCATCAAGCATTTGATGCAGTCTACCCAAGGACTCCTCGCCAGTGGCGGTACGCGGATTGTCCAGGGCCCGTGCCCCCCGTCCCATCCAATCGCCACTTGGATGCAGGCCCGTCATCTTTCGGATTATATCCACCTGACCTCGAATAGGTTTTCGGCTTGAATCCGAGCCATTTTCGTTTGTTACAGTTTTTTATTATGAAAAAATCACTTTTTTAATGTTAAAAATCATTTTTTGTGCTATTAATTGTGTTTGTTACAGCTTTTCAAATAAATCATTTTAAAAAAATCATTTTTATGGGTAAAATGAAAAGCTATTCTCATTATGGGTAAGAATCAGTTTTTTAAAAAAAGTGATTTTTACGATAGTAAACAAACGTAAAATAGATTATGCTTTTCTTAAAAATCTCTAAAACAAAATCTCTAAATTCTTGAATGTTAAAATCACTTTTTTCTTAGTCCATAACAAACGGCCCTAACTTTTTTTAAAAATGATTTTTATGGTTTTCACAAAACCCTAAACACAAAACCCTAACTTTAAACCCTAAACACAAAATATATTCTGGTTTTCATAAAAATCTCTAAAACATAATCTCTAAACTTTTGAATATCAAAATCACTTCTTTCTTAATCTGTAACAAACAAGTCCTAAATTGTGTTTGTTTACAACTATAAAAATCACTTTTTTTAAAAATGATTTTTATCTTGTTAGGATAAAACTACTTCTCAGTGGTTGTACCCAAACAAAATAAATATTTTTTTTAAAAAGTGATTTTTGTGGTCGTAAACAAACACAATTTATCTTTTATTTTTCTTAAAAATTTCAAAAAATAATAATGCTTAAATTATTTTTGATCAAAATCACTTTTTTTTAATCCGTAACAAACCACCCTTATCCATAAAAAACCTTTAATTTTTTAACTAGTCAATTTTTTTTGTAGTTATAATGACAGATTCCAGCATTTATTGAAAGAGATTGGGTGGGAGAAGACGTAAGTGTTACTTAGTTTTTTTTCTAAGTCATCTGAGTCATTAATTAAATCTAACAGTATATTATAAGTGGTTCACCGATAAACCACATGGTGAGAAAATTCGATGCCACCTATAACTTTCTCTTCACGATGATAAATCAAATCGTAGAGTCGTACAGAATTGGAACTGAGCAGAGCAAGAAAGCAATTTTGTTGAATACTAATACTAAATTTAATTTCCAAATATCACTTCGATCTCAATAATTTTTCTAAGGGCGCTTCCCCACTTGAGGGTCAATTCAATCCCTTGGAATTTTCTCGGGTGAAGATAATGGCTGCTCAGCTCTGCCCTCCTTCTCCTTTTTCTTTTTCTCTCTAATTATGCATGGCATGTATTCCTTTTTGTTTGTGATATTTCTAAAATAAGGTAATGAACTAATGACGTCCAATTTAGGAAAATATTCTATCTATATGCTCATGCGCTCTTCGGGTTATTCCACCCACCCCGATAATTACTTCCCACCTCCTCTTCCCTTTTTTATCCTTAATATATCCCACAGGGGAAACTTTTCTTTAATACGTGGGATGTAATAAACTATGCTAATTGAGTCCGTATTAATCATTTTTGAAGTGTCATTGGATCCCACTGGACCCACTCAAGTCCCTCCCCCCCTCCCCCGGGTGAAATCCCGTCTAAATTTGGAATCACGGTTTTTTTTTAATTAGAAAAAAAGGCATGAAAAAGGACAAGTAAAAAAGATAAGTGATTTCCGTCCATTAAAAAAAGGCACTAAATTTAGACTTACGAGAGCGAAAATAACTCCTCCCTCTTTTACTTAATATAAGCAAAAAATTCTTGTATTTAGTCTAAATTAAACCAGATACATATTTTTTTTTATTCTATTAGATAACTGATGGAGTACTAAGATTGAACCTAAAGATTAGATGTGGATCCAGTTCCGGTGGGTCTTACGAAATTGGGCCTTACATTACTTTTCGTCACCATGACTTTTTACTAGTTTGGGGAGTTTGCATTTGGGTTAGAGGTTATAGTCCAAAAAAGAAAACGGGCAACAAGTTTAAAAACTCACGGGGTTTGCTAAGGGCACACTACATTTTGCTAAGGGCACCCTGTATTTAGGGGTTTTGACCAAAATACTCTCATGTAAAAATATCAAAATATCTTTTTTTTTTCATTCGTCTCACTCGCAAATCTGCTATTTGCGAGTGTACAATTTTTTTTGCTCACTCTTTTGCGAGTATTTTTTTTTACTCGCAAATAGCATATTTGCGAGTAAAAAAAAATACTCGCAAATATGCTATTTGCGCGTATTTTTTTCCCTTTATGTTAAAAAATATCAACGGCCGAGATGCGACAGACACACTTTTAACGGTATTGCATCAAGAATTCTATAAACCCTAAATCAATTTCATCATCCCTTAGCCCGCTCGGGAGCCATGTCACTCACTCAGTCAACCCAGTTCTCGAAGGATTCGAGCCTTGCCGTTGTCTATCACGGTGGCAGAATCACAACAAGTGCTGATAGCGTGGTTTTTGAATGTGATGTCCCAAAAATATTTTGGATCAAGACATCCATCACCATTGAAGAACTGAAGCAAAAGATACGGCGAAAGCTTGGAGCTGGATCACGTATAGTGGCAGATCTCTACTATCAATGCCCTGTTTCGGTAGTGGGCGTGTTCAGTATATGAATATGACACTTCTAAACGACGACGACATACAACGCATGTGGGAAGCACTCAATGATCATTCTAGCCATGGCCCAATAGAGTTGTATGTTGTGCTTGGTAGATCGATCGACGAGATCATTGCAGAATGCCGTGCACCAAGAACAGTTGATGAGATCCTTGCAGCATGTTGTCAACCATAGCCAAGGATTAGAACTTGTGACTAGGTTATGTAATGTGGAACGAGCTAGTCTCTGCGTGCCACCTCTCAGAAAACGCATTCAGCAGCGAGTTGTCAATCATCATGTAGCTGCAATACATTAGACGAGAGAGACCAGCTCGATCAACATGCTCCTGTATTGCAGGTGGTAGTGGCTGACGAACGCCAAACCACTTCTGCCGCTTTTTGCCGTGGGCAAAAACCCTAAGAGGTTCCTCCTGGTCCTACACACATAAAAATAAAAGCCTTGTCATGAATTACACAATAAAAAAGAAAACCCTTAAATGTTTTAAAACAGTAAACAATAATTACCTCTCCGCTCCACAAGTGGTAAGCGATATGGTCCCTGAATGAAGTCAGCAGCGATGTATCGGAAGGTTCTCAAGGAAATGTTCCCTTCTCTGCATGTGCATCTATATGCATCTCAACTGGTTCCTCGTAAGGAACCTCGTGCTGATATCCATCATCCTGATGTCCCTCGTCCTGATGTTCCTCGTACTGAGGTTACTGTCTATGTCGTCCCTGTCTACTCGGGTCAGGTTGTCTACCGTCAACAAGTCTCCAACGGTGTGACGCAGTCATGGCCTCCCGATGCTCTCGACGCTGTCATTGAGCCTCTCTTGCACGCTCAACCTCCTGAGCAGTAGCCTCCATCTCAGCCTCCCTACCAGCCGTCCAGCCTGCTCCTCCCATGTGTGGCATAACTGAAACAAAAAAAACAAATATGGTATTTGCGAGTGAAAAAATTTCTGAAATTTCTTCCCTCGCAAATACCATATTTGCGAAATCCTCCAGCCACTAGCAAATATGGTATTTGCGAGTGGCAATGGGACTCGCAATTACCTTAATTGCGAGTGTGACTGATATTTGCAAAAAAAATCCTCCAAATTTGCGAGTGGACAAAGAAAAAATCAACTCTCTGAAATTAGAAAATTGCGAGGGAAAGAATGAAGGGGATTTTTTTTTTTTCACTTTTGATATTTTTACGTGGGGATATTTTGGTCAAAACCTCATTTTGCAGGGTGCCTTTAGCAAAATATAGGGTGCCCTTAGCAAACCCCAAACTCACAAGGACGTTAGGCACATGAGATACATCCTTGACCAACAAAAAAAAAAGGCACATGAGATCCATCTATCATATTATTTGACTATATTTAAAATCTATTCTATTTAATATTTAAGAAACTTAACTACAGTAGATGTCACGTGATATTTTGTTAACCTACCCCCACTCCCATTTCTCTTAGGGTGTGATAGGTTCACAAGAAAAATTGTGAAGAGAGAAAATGTAAAGAGAGAGTATGAAAAGAGAGAAAAATGTGAAAAATTGAGTAGATTTTTTGTATTGATTAGAATAAGTGAAAGAGAAGGCTAAAAGAGAATAAGTGAAAGAGAAAAATGTGAAAAATTGGGTAGATTTTTGGTATTGGGTAAATAATGTCTTACATAAAAAAATGCCATATCGTCATTACTTAGAATGAACAAACTAGTTAACCAATAATGAGGTACTTGTATAATTTTTTGGAAGGCTGTATGTTTGAACCCGCTTATTAAAAAAATGATATTTATCATCTTAACCGAAATAAAATTGACTTTTTAATTTATTTATTGAAATTAGATAAACAAAAAAGAGATATTACAAAAATAATGTACCAATATTTATTTTAAAATTAAGAGTGAGTTGATAATTAAAGATATCAAATTTTTCTAATTTCTAATTTACTCAAATTAAATAAGCATTCTCCTTGTACCAAAATAAAATAAAATAAAATAAGCATTCTCCTCTTGAAAAAGTAGTGATTGAGACTTGGAAATTGGAACAAAACGATCATTTTACAATTTAGGCAAGGATATAATTAAGAATTTTTTTAACGGGCAAATGTTAGTTATTATACTAGTATACTACTATTATGTTATGAGGAGTGCTATCGTCAAACGCTCAGACACACTCTCTTATCCACACTCTTTTTAATAGTATACTACTATTATGTTATGAGGAGTGCTATCGTCAAACGCTCAGACACACTCTCTTATCCACACTCTTTTTAATTAGGTCATGTCATCCACTTTTTGACCCTTTTTATTTGGCTATCGGTTACTCGCGTTAACCATTTTATTTTTACTAGCGGCAGGACGGGCACTACCGTGCCCGTCTTTCCGCATTTCTATTACGCTACAGTATGAAATACTTTATCGCATTTTATTGTTTAATGTTGGTTTTAAGAAATTTGATTAAGCATTCCTTGTACTTTATTACATTAATTTTGAAAATGACATATTATTATTAATTAACAGTATTTAACGCCTATTGATATGTACACATATATGTTACTTTCTTTTAATAAAAAGAATTTGGATTTGGATTTACTTTTTAGAAATTGATTTAAGATATTTGATTTCACTATGAATTTACGTGTGTATATGTTAACCGCTATCAGGGAGAAGAAGTGCATTAGTTAAAAACGGTTGATATACATAAAAGTAAGGAGAAGTTAATTTATGGATAAGCATAGATAAAAGAGAAATAAAGGGTAAAATTAGAAGGAAAAAAGTCTACACCAAAAAGGGATATCCCCTTTATATATAGGTATAGATTTTTCTAATTTTGGGGTTTCATAGTGTTGTCTTTGTCTTTTATGAAGCACCGTCATGAGAAATCAGTAGCAATTTGAAGGGGTCTTCCCCGTGTAACCACTCTTGCGACCTGTTATTTGCATCCAGAACAACACTATTTTCACACACCATTTCATTCAACAACACCCAACAAGTAACCACCATCTCCATCCACCTAAAACCACCATCAACAAAGCTCAATTTTGTTGTCAATCTCCCCTTAATGAAACACCAGAACCCAACCCTTGCTTCACAATAAACCTTCTCATCCACCACATACATTCAATATACCAGTTCCGTCAACTACCAGCACCACGATGCCCACCACAACCAAACGCCGCAACGCCGCCATGGCGCTATCCTTTCATTCTCGTTGCGGCATGCGATTGACCCACTGCGCACTGCCTTGCACGACCCATCACTGCCCATGAACGTCACCCATGTACCTACCCCCTCACCGACATCGTTGTATCAGTGTCGTGGCCCCGGAACGTCATCACACCTCCGTATTTGTCGCGAACCACCGTATCCAGGTATCCAGTGACCCAACATCACAACCGCCTCCATCATGGAAGGCTACCATTGAATCGGTGCCGAAAGGGAAAGACATCGTCAGTGGCGGTAGAGATAACGTGAGCGGTGCACTGGTACAGAAACAGAAACCACGCTATCTTGGTGGTTTAGCGTAGTCTGCGTGTGACCAATAATCATAATAAAATAAAATATAAATGAAAAATACACTAACTTGTTAAAACGGTTAACAAGTAAGAGGTTGAAAAAAAAAAATTGACGACGTGGCATCATTTACGAGCGTGTGTTAAGAGGCGTGTGATTGAGCGGTTGTGTTTAGCATTTTTCATTATGTTATAGTGGGGGAATTTGAACTCTTAAACTCCTTATCACTCCAACCTTTTGTAATTTTCCTCACTTCTCTATAATTAAGAAGATTATTTATTATTTTATGATGTATTAGTTGCCAATGAATAGAAGACACAAAGACAGTCAGTAGTCTTAAGACTGTGAAAGTATTTACTTGGGCGGAGTTGAGTTATCTTTCAACATTTTTAGAGTGCGTAGTAAGTATTTGGTAATAAAGACAAAAAAAAAGAGGACACAAAGACATGGATCCCCAGGAAAAAGAGAGGTGGAGATCGAGAAAAAAAGTTAGGAATCTTCTTTTTTGGGCCACACATGATAATAAATGAGTTCAGAGAAAGC
Organism: Calophaca sinica; assembly: GCA_037113605.1. Taxonomy (NCBI): domain Eukaryota; kingdom Viridiplantae; phylum Streptophyta; class Magnoliopsida; order Fabales; family Fabaceae; genus Calophaca; species Calophaca sinica. The sequence continues at coordinate 126,808,774 of CM073732.1, forward strand.
GATATTTAAAATTGGAAACATAGGAACATCAAATTCCGTCTTCTGAGTTAGGCTTTTTTTTTTTTTTTTTTGTCTTGTATAGAAGCGGCTGTCTGTAACAGGCGAAAAGGGGTGTAGCGAGTTGAGCCTGCAGCAGCGTCACGGCGGCAAATCTTTCTTGGGTTGTCTTTAGCCTTCTGTTCTGAGTTAGGCTTTGGTATTGACCTAAGTTAACGCATTCCAAAATACAATTGTTGAAGGAACATGAATAAAATTAATTTGATCATTACACCCTCCGTACCAAAACTTTGGATTTTTTATTTTCTATTTTTGTCCTAAAATTTTAGTTGTTTTAGAAATGCAAAACATAATTCAGTATTTTTTTCATTATACCATTAAATTAATAGCATATATTATTTATTTTTACTAGGTAGATTTAATGTAGTGTTAATAAATCTCAATAATTTTTGCATTGAAAAGTTACACATTTATTAAGAGAATTTTAGTCAAATTTTATCTAAATTAATTATTTTTTAGTCTATGTACCAAAACATTAAACAGTCAAAGTTTTGAGACGGAGTTGAGTAACTGTCAATACATAAATGAATACTATTATCATTTTCATAGACAACATATACTCCTTATAAAGGTGAGTTGTTTCCAACAACTTGTTGGTTTTATGGATTAATTTAATTTATCAAACATTTCACAAGTTACCATACATCTTGAACTACGAATCCATATTTATTTTGTCGAGAAAAGACAATGTACCATGAAGCTAGATTTGGAGGACATCACTGGAATGAAATCCGTCCCAAATTATAAAAGTCTTTTGGTAAAATCTTTTCCACTAAAAAATGTAATTAATATAGTTAAAAAATAATAAATTTGTCAACAATTTTTATTATTTTACCTAAATTACCCTTGATTTTATTGGGAAGATAAATTACATTACACTTTATTTAACTTATTGATTAAAACAAAGGTAAATTAAATAAATGTAATAGGGGAAAAAAATAATTAATGTCAGAGACAAACTTCAAAAGGGATTATAAAATGAGACAAAAAAAAGCCAAAAAACTCTTATAATTTGAGACGAATGGAGTAAATGCTTAATTCGCGACTAGATAAGCTTATGGATGGACGCATGAATTCCCCTTAGGATTCGATCGAGTTCCTAATGGTCGAAAGATGACAACCTAATTAATCGATTGAAACTAAGTTTTTCCTGTCAACGGGAACCTGTCTGGTTGATGGATTATTTGCGACTTTTGCAAGGTAATTAGTCCCAATCTAAAGCTGCTTTCATTGCTCAAGAACAAACTCGAAACCTGGGTTTCATCGGTTTGTTTATGACCAAAATGTTGGTGCAAAGGTTAAAAGGTATAACTCTTTCCCCCCTTTTGCTTTTTCTTAATTAGCTCTATTTTTGTCAGCGAGATATTCCAGTTCAGCGCGACTATATATTTGTTAACACTTGGATGATGATGATAATAATAATAATAATAATAATAATAATAAAATGTCACAAACTCATGTAACGTGTAGTGTAGTACCCTCGTAACGTGGGATTTGGATCCTCTCCCACACAACCTTCGTTCTCCATCACTCTGCAACAATAAATCACAGCCGCCAGAATAATCTAATGGCTGGGAAATTAAAGATGAAAAAAAAAGTTGAAGCCCGAAAGCCAAAAAATCTCGTCGCATACATACGGTGTGATGGAGCCACCCGGTGGCCGCCACAGCGGCGACGTCGGCTGTGTGGCCTACAACGACGTGCCGCATCACCTATCCACCCACTGCCAAATGCTGTGTAAGCCAACACTAGCAGTGAACCTCCCTCCCCTGTTCCAGTATTGCATCTTTAACTTTTCTTCTTTATTGTTGTGTAACATTAGCTTCTTGTTTTTTAGGTGGAATACTCGGGTGTTAGAGTATGAGGGGCAAAGGAGTTATTCTGTTAGTTGTCATTTTGGCTTAGATATTGTTCCGGATACACCAAAAAGTCCCACATTGCTTGGGAATCAAGGCCAATGAGAGTTTATAAACACCCACATGCCTTAACCCACCGAGGCGCCTTTTAAGGACAAAACCATGAGGACCCACATCACATGTGGCCCAAAGTGGATAATACATCGGAAAACGATGTTGCGGACTTGAGGTCGGAACATTGGCGCTAGAAGGAGGGCCTAAGCCACGCACGAGGGTTGACGGCCCTTTAGCTCCTTGGCCTTGACTGGGGGGCTACTGTTCCAGATACACCAAAAAGTCCCACATTGCTTGGGAATCAAGGCCAATGAGAGTTTATAAACACCCACATGCCTTAACCCACCGAGGCGTCTTTTAAGGACAAAACCATGAGGACCCACATCACATGTGGCCCAAAGTGGATAATACCTGGAAAAATAATCATTACCTCGACCGTTTGACGCGGCCTCTTTAAATATGAGTTGACTGCATTCTGAGTAATGCCCGTGAAACCCGGGAGTCGGCAGTTAATTCTTTTAATGCTGAGAACCGTTGGGTCGGCCGCGTCGATGTGGTCTCGAGGGAAGGTGGAGCGACATGGACAGAACTTCAGATTGGGCTTCGAAGGTGGATCTTCGGATTGGGCCTCGGCCCAGTCCGGAACAGATATTGAAAATTTATGGAGGAGCATCTTGCAATGGGAAAGAGAGTGATCCCTCTATGTTGTACCGCTCTGAGTGTGTTCTCTTTTTTTTTTTCTCTAATTCACTGAAACCCTCCTCTCTGTTATTAATTTGTGTTCCCCTAATAACTGCTATTGCTAACTAATCAATCTTGATGTGAAATTTTTTCAAAACCTCTGGTGCTGATTTAACAAAGGAAGAGACGAGTATGATTCCTACCAGAAAGGCACTGCAAAACGACCGTTCAAATAAGTTTTTAATTTGCTCACAAAATCTGATTTGGGAGAGAGAATGTGGCTTTTTTTTATTTTTTATTATATTTTTTGCCTTTATTTTTCCAACCGTTAGATTAACGTAGCGGCTGTGATTCATTGCTGCAGAGTGATGGAGAAAGAAGATCGTGGGAGAGGATCCAAATCCCGCAACGTGGAGTTTATGGGTAGTTTGGGAGCTCTACGGTGATGTTTCATGACAGGGGAAGAGACAAGGAGCGAGGACAAAAAACATGTTCAAATAAGGAAGTTTCAAAGCAGTGGCAACATTTGTGTAACATTTTAAGAATCAAGGAGTACGTCTTTGTAATAAGACAACTCGCATAGTTCTCCAAGAACACGGGCTCAGCGCAGAAACCTATGTCCTAAGAGTGATCACAAAGCTCTTGAAATAATATTTTGACGCGGATCTTAGTTATGACATGGAGGAGCCCGGCTCCCCTGAGTTTTTAAAAAACTAATAGGAAAATATAGATTTAGCATCCATATTTTGGATATATAACGATTGTTGTTGTGGCTGGGTACATTTTGGCAATTAATAGGTCGCGAGCTCGATTCCCTAGTTACCCGTTTTTAGAATGCTTTTTCATATCACGATGCATATGATCAGGATGGGAGAATAGCGACAGAAAGCCTTATCATATTTTTTTCACATTTTTTACGTTACTTTTATGCTATGGGCTTAGTTGTTTTTAAGACCATGAATAATAACCAAGGAATGGGAGCTTTACGTTACTTTTATATACTATTCATTATGCTTATTATTTTTTATTTCTCTATTCATATACGTAATACAATGGGAATGAGGCAATCATATAGTAATAAAATAATAAAATTTTATGTACAACTATACTTATATAAATTATCATATCATTATAAATCAATTTCAAAAAACTAATTTATGAATAAATGCTGAATAATTTTTTTAAAAATAATTTCAGCATTTAAAATTAAAATCAATTAATCTATGATTACTTTTTAAGAGCAACTAAAATCAATTAATCTATGATTACTTTTTAAGAGCCGTTAGCGCGGGCGGCTATATTTACGGCTTCTGCTCAAGTCTTTGATGATATTCCTACTTGTATTGCAAACATTATTTATAGTGAAATGACATAACTTTCCTTTTGTCAAAAAATAAAAAAAGAGCAACGTGATTTTGAGTTCTTCATTGAATCTTTATTGTCAAATCAAAATTATTTTTTCAATAATTTAGTTTTGCTCTTAAATAATTTTTTAATTTAAATTTACTTGTTTTATTTTTATTTTATAGTATATTACTTGACTATTTTGGCTCCCCCAATAAATTCCATCAAGCTACGCCACTATACACAACTTTCACAACAATTTTCTAAATGGTTAATGCAGTTCAAATATGTGGTTAATTATGTTCAATAAATGGTTAATGAATATATCAGTTGTTGAAACTCATTAATCATCAAGTAACATCATTAACCACGAATTTGAATGTGATTAACCACGATTTATAAGTGTTCAACTACATGTAGATTTGAACACCTGAAAATCGTGGTTAATCACATTCAAATTCGTGGTTAATGAGTTTCGACACCTGTTATACTTGTTAACCATTCACTAAACGTAATTAACCACGTATTTGAATTGTATTAACCATTCAGAAAGTTGTCGTGAAAATTGTCCAATTTTTTGTTGTCAAAATATCATTCCTCCTCTTGGAAAGCATATCTTTAATTCCCATGAGAATATTGTGCTATTATATGAAGGAAAAAACAATCACTAGTCCCTCTATCTCATATTAAGTGTCATGTTTACAATATTCTTTTTTTTTCAAATTATTTGTCACTGTAGAATACCAAAACAATATTTATTATTTTTTCTAATACAGCGATGCTATATATCACGAGACAAATCGGTCGCGAATGTCGTGAATTATGTTGATAGTTTTTTTAAAAAAAACTATTATTTTTTTACTGTAAAAAAACTATTATTTTTTTACTGGTAATTTTTTGCTGCTCACTCGTTCATCAAAAGCACCGAAAAACTTTATACCTTCCCTATAGCTTCCACACATGGTGTCCAGTTCATCAAAAGTCCTTCCAATAAACAAGATGCAGATGAGACCAAAATTGTGATTATGATTTATGAAGAACAAAAGAATTTTCTGGATTTCACCAACCACACCATAGATTAGAGAGGGGATTCCCTCACCACTACAGGTTCCTGCTCTTGGAAAGCATATCTTTAATTCCCATGAGAATGTTGTGCTATTATATGAAGGAAAAAAAAACATTACTTGTCCCTCTATCTCATATTAAGTGTCATGTTTACAATATTCTTTTGTCTCAAATTATTTGTCATTGTAGAATACCAAAACAATATTTATTATTTTTTCTAATACAACAATGCTATATATCACAAGACAAATCGGTCGCGAATGTCGTGAATTACGTTGATAGTTTTTTTTTTTAAAAAAACTATTATTTTTTTACTGGTTAAAAAACTATTATTTTTTTACTGGTAATTTTTTCTGCTCACTCGTTCATCAAAAGCACAGGAAAACTTTATACCTTCCCTATAGCTTCCACACATGGTGTCCAGTTCATCAAAAGTCCTTCCAATAAACAAGATGTAAATGAGACTAAAACTGTGATTATGATTTATAAAGAACAAAAGAATTTTCTGGATTTCACCAATCACACCATAGAAGAGAGAGGGGATTCCCTCACCACTACATGTTCCTGCTCTTGGAAAGCGTATCTTTAATTCCCATGAGAATGTTGTGCTATTATATGAAGGTAAAAAAAACATTACTAGTCCCTCTATCTCATATTAAGTCATGTTTACAATATTATTTTGTCTCAAATTATTTGTAACTGTAGAATACCAAAACAATATTTATTATTTTTTCTAATACAGCGATGCTATATATCACAAGACAAATCAGTCGTGAATGTCGCGAATTACGTTGATAGTTTTTTAAAAAAAACTATTATTTTTTTACTGGTTAAAAAACTATTATTTTTTTACTGGTAATTTTTTGCTGCTCACTCGTTCATCAAAAGCACCAGAAAACTTTATACCTTCCCTATAGCTTCCACACATGGTATCCAGTTCATCAAAAGTCCATCCAATAAACAAGATGCAGATAAGACCAAAATTGTGATTATGATTTATGAAGAACAAAAGAATTTTCTGGATTTCACCGACCACACCATAGAAGAGAGGGGATTCCCTCACCACTACAGGTTCCTGCTCTTGGAAAGCATATCTTTAATTCCCATGAGAATGTTGTGCTATTATATGAAGGAAAAAAAAACATTACTAGTCCTTCTATCTCATATTAAATGTCATATTTACAATATTCTTTTGTCTCAAATTATTTGTCACTGTAGAATACCAAAACAATATTTATTATTTTTCTAATACAGCGATGCTATATATCACAAGACAAACCGTCATAATGTCGTGGAATTACGTTGATAGTTTTTTATTTAAAAGCTATTATTTTTTTACTGGTTAAAAACTATTATTTTTTATCGTAATTTTTTCTACTCACTCGCTCATCAAAAGCACTAAAACTTTATACCTTCCCTATAGCTTCCACACATGGTCTCCAGTTCATCAAAAGTCCTGTTAGCGAGATATTAGGAGATTCTGGTTTGACTATGTTATTATAGGAATAGTTTGATTATTGGAGATTATTGTTTCCATATTTTCCTTTGCTCACCTGTATATAACATATTGTATCCTTGTACAAATTACATTACAGAAAATCAAACTATTCCTATAGTAACATAGTCAAACCAGAATATCCTAATATCTCGCTAACAAGTCCTTCCAATAAACAAGATGCAGATGAGACCAAAATTGTGATTATGATTTATGAAGAACAAAAGAATTTTCTGGATTTCACCAATCACACCATAGAAGAGAGAGGGGATTCCCTCACCACTACAGGTTCCTGCTCTTGGAAAGCATATCTTTAATTCCCATGAGAATGTTGTGCTATTATATGAAGGAAAAAAAAACATTACTAGTCCTTCTATCTCATATTAAATGTCATATTTACAATATTCTTTTGTCTCAAATTATTTGTCACTGTAGAATACCAAAACAATATTTATTATTTTTTCTAATACAGCGATGCTATATATCACAAGACAAACCGGTCGCGAATGTCGTGAATTACGTTGATAGTTTTTTTTTTTAAAAGCTATTATTTTTTTACTGGTTAAAAAACTATTATTTTTTTACTGGTAATTTTTTCTACTCACTCGTTCATCAAAAGCACCAGAAAACTTTATACCTTCCCTATAGCTTCCACACATGGTCTCCAGTTCATCAAAAGTCCTGTTAGCGAGATATTAGGAGATTCTGGTTTGACTATGTTATTATAGGAATAGTTTGATTATTGGAGATTATTGTTTCCATATTTTCCTTTGCTCACCTGTATATAACATATTGTATCCTTGTACAAATTACATTACAGAAAATCAAACTATTCCTATAATAACATAGTCAAACCAGAATCTCCTAATATCTCGCTAACAAGTCCTTCCAATAAACAAGATGCAGATGAGACCAAAATTGTGATTATGATTTATGAAGAACAAAAGAATTTTCTGGATTTCACCAATCACACCATAGAAGAGAGAGGGGATTCCCTCACCACTACAGGTTCCTGCTCTTGGAAAGCATATCTTTAATTCCCATGAGAATGTTGTGCTATTATATGAAGGAAAAAAAAACATTACTAGTCCTTCTATCTCATATTAAATGTCATATTTACAATATTCTTTTGTCTCAAATTATTTGTCACTGTAGAATACCAAAACAATATTTATTATTTTTTCTAATACAGCGATGCTATATATCACAAGACAAACCGGTCGCGAATGTCGTGAATTACGTTGATAGTTTTTTTTATTTAAAAGCTATTATTTTTTTACTGGTTAAAAAACTATTATTTTTTTACTGGTAATTTTTTCTACTCACTCGTTCATCAAAAGCACCAGAAAACTTTATACCTTCCCTATAGCTTCCACACATGGTCTCCAGTTCATCAAAAGTCCTGTTAGCGAGATATTAGGAGATTCTGGTTTGACTATGTTATTATAGGAATAGTTTGATTATTGGAGATTATTGTTTCCATATTTTCCTTTGCTCACCTGTATATAACATATTGTATCCTTGTACAAATTACATTACAGAAAATCAAACTATTCCTATAATAACATAGTCAAACCAGAATCTCCTAATATCTCGCTAACAAGTCCTTCCAATAAACAAGATGCAGATGAGACCAAAATTGTGATTATGATTTATGAAGAACAAAAGAATTTTCTGGATTTCACCAATCACACCATAGAAGAGAGAGGGGATTCCCTCACCACTACAGGTTCCTGCGAGCAACCACATAGCTCTTTCCATCAACCATCCTAATCTCAGTCACACATAACTCCACCATGAACACCCTAATGGCCTAACTCACTGTAATTCCTCCACCACCATTCACAACATCCATCATTTTCTTATCCTATAATTAAATAGATAAATAGAATACAGCAACACAGAAAGAAGAGAAAGAGGTTTCCGGTCCCTCAAAATTCTTTAAGTCGCTTCCCACAACATCTCAATCCTTCCTACATCCAGAAAATATCACCTTTATTCTTCCTTCACCACGAAACTCACCATTTTACCCATCCTCCACCATAGTTAGTGAGCTCCCTCACTCTATCACCAACTCACGCAGAGAGAAGTGAGAGAGCGAAAGACCGCTCGGAAGCAAAAACCCAAAGCCGCCATTTACCACCATTTTCAACACCCCCTCACCACCGTGTATAGGCTCTCAACCACTGTTTCAGCACCACTGCTCACTAGGAAAACACCAAAACAACCACTCTCTCTTGGGTATGCTAACAGCTGCTACAACTCCACCACAAGTAGCAACGTCTCTGTCAAGTGGTTGTGGAACGAGACTTGTTTGCTTTGGGGAAGGTAGGAGGCCAGATCTTTTCGAATCTATCGTTCGATTAGAGAGAGGAAATGAAACGAAAATACTGCACGTAATGCCACGTCATTCGTGATGTCTCGTGATTTTTATTGTCGTGATATTAAGCATTTCCCTTTCTAATAATACTCTCATTTAAGTTGATCATAAATAGGAGTATACAAATTTTTTTTTTTTTGAGATTAAACAGGGCTAAAAGCCCAAAAGAAAATTACACGGAAATAAAACGAGGAGTAGAGACTCCCATAACATCAGCAAGAAGCAACGGGACAACCCGATGGGGCGGAGACTCGAAAATCAAGTCGCCAGAACCTAGATCACAACCCATGTTTGCTAGCTCATCAGCAACTCTGTTGGCTTCTCTATAGACATGTTTAATGCGAACCTGCCAATTGGAGTCAAAAAGCGCACGAATACGTTGGACCAAGGAACAACCATGCACACTACCCAAGGACTCGCTGCTCAAACACCGGACAATAGCGGAGAATCAACATTGAGCTCAACCCTAGTGTAACTGTGAGCCCTGGCTAGTTTTAAACCCTCCAACACACCCCAAAGCTCTGCAAGATAAGCATTGGTGTTCCCCAAGAATTTAGCAAAACCACCACACCCATTCCCTTCGGCATCCGGATCACACCGCCAAGTGACCGCCAAAGAAGCTCTCCTAGCAACCCCATCACTGTTAATAGCAACCCCCCCTCTCTCAGGCGGAACCCAGCTGACAAACAACAGCTCACGGGCTCTAAAACCAGCAGCAACATTTGGAGCTGTACTGCGATGCTGGTAAGCCTGCACAAAACGGGTGATATATGTAGAAGGAAAAATGGGACGCACAAAGGTAGAGTCATGCACCATTTTGTCGCGCCATCGCCACAAGAAATAGCAAGGTGACCCAAATGTTCTTCCAATTCAAATTCCCAAGAACACTCCAATTGGCACGCAAATTAAGCTCCACCCATTCTTCAAAATCCACCACAAAAAAAACCAGCTCTCTCCTCAACCGGAACTAAATGATTCCAAAGAAAAGTTGCTAGAGGGCAATCCCGCATAACATGGAGAATAGATTCAACAACACTAGAACAATGATGACAATGAGCACTGCCATGTCCCCATTGGCTACACACAAGATTGGTGGGCAACCTTCCATGCAAAATCTGCCAAGCAAAGCAACGAACGCGTTCCGGGACTTCAAGTTTCCAAACTAACCGCCACAAGCCATGACTTTCCAGCTCCTTAAAGCCGCTAATCAAATGGTAAGCACTAGCAATTGAGAAATGGCCTAACTTATTCCCAGGCCAGACTCGCCTATCCTGTCCCCACTCAGCATTAGGCACCGGGATTGCATGCAACCGATCCAACAAAGAAGTAGGAAGAATATCCCTAAGCCACGATACCTTCCAACCACCCGAATGCTGATCTACCAGGTTAATCACACGAAGATCTTCCAAACTGTCAGGAATATGCTGCACCGCATCCACCAAACGCAGCCCCTCACCAAGCCAACAGTCCTTCCAAGGATTGATCGTGGCACCATCTCTAACAATCCACATTTCATGCTTGGTAATATCATCCCAAGCACTCACAACACCCTTCCAAATAAAAGAGTCAAGATTTTAGCAACTACATGCCCATCTTCAAGAGTGCCCCTACCATACTTCCTCTAAGCACACTACACCACAACTTATCTCCGCTTCACGAAGGTTCCAACTCATCTTCATGAGACAAGCCTTATTCATGTTATGAAGATTTACCGCCAGGCCTCCAAGGTTTTTAGGAAGGGTCATAGTACTCCAATTCACAAGGTGCGACGCTTTTATTATCATCTTCCCCCAAATAAAATTCACTGAAGCTTGTGAATTTCAGCCAAGCAACTTTTGGGAATTGGAATAGTCATCATCGAATAAATAGGAATAGCCTGAATCACAGATTTAGCAAGAGTGACTCTCCCTGCAAAGGACAGATGAGTTGCCTTCCAGCCTGACAACCTGCTCTGAACCTTATCCACCAAATACTGAAAATCTTGCCGCTTCGGAGCTCTACCAATTAGGGGAACACCCAAATACTTCCCCAAACAATAAGTCTCGTTAAAACCAGAAGACCGCAACAAAGCATTTCTAGTTTGCCTGTCAACATTTTTAGAGAATAAAACAGAAGTCTTTTCTAGACTCACTTGTTGCCCAGACACAGCACAAAACTTAGCAAGAGTAGAGGTTAGACATCTCATTTGTCTCTCAGTAGCTTTACCAAACAAAAGAAGATCATCTGCAAACATCAAGTGAGAGATTGCAGGCCCAGCTCTACCTGCTTTAAGAGGGATCCACTCACCCTTCTCTACCTCTTCAACAATGAGATGAGTGAGCTTATCCATGCACAAAACAAATAAATAAGGGGAGATAGGATCACCCTGCCTGATGCCCCTCTCAGGAGCAAACATCTCAGACCGGCTTCCATTCCAAAGAACATTAGTCCGGACACTTGTGATACAATACATGATGCAATGGATCAAGTCTGGAGGAAGCCCAACCTCATTCAAAACTTCCAAAATAAAAGACCAACGCAGCCTATCATAAGCCTTAGCTAAATCAACTTTAACAGCAAAAAAACCAGATTTACCTCGCATTTTATTCATGCTGTGAACCATCTCTTGGGCAACCACAATGTTCTCATGAATGCTTCTGGTAGGAACAAAACCTGTCTGATACGGAGACACAATGGCCGGCATCAGAGGCTTCAGACGGTTGACAATAATCTTGGTAAGAACCTTGTAACTAACATTGCACAAGGAGATGGGCCTAAATTGATTCACAAATTCTGGTTTATCAATTTTGGGTATGAGGCAAATATCAGTAGCATTAATTTGGCCAATCTCTTGAGGATGAAGCCAAAGTTGAGAGACAAATTGACAAAATGAGTGCTCAATAATCTTCCAGTTTGCTTGATAGAAACCCGCCGGGAAACCATCTGGCCCGGGAGCTTTCCAAGGCTCCATATTAAACAAAGCCTGCTTAATCTCCTCCTTGCTCACACCTCTACCAAGACTAGTAGCTACATCAGATTCCAGGGGAACAAAAGTGTACGTAGTAGTTAGCTTCAAATGTGGATCATCAGTTTCCTTGAATAGAACTTTAAAGAAGTCATTGACTAACCTCTTCAAGTCCGGTTCCTCCTCAATCCAAACACCCTCATTATCACGAAGCATCATGATCTTATTCTTCCTCTTGCGATTTGTAGCCTTAATATGGTAGTACCTAGTATTGCGGTCTCCATCATGCAACCATTTAGTACGAGACCTTTGGAACCAGAGGAGCTCCTCTTGATATAAGACTGCCTAACTCCTTTGAAGCTCCTCCTCTAACTTAGTGAGGAAAGTGTTATTCCGCCCACCATGGAGCCTCCTTTGAATACCTCCTAACCGGGCTAGGATCTTTTTTTTTCTTCCACCAACACTTCCAAAAGTATTTATTTTCCAGCTCTTGATACAATCTTCCACGTGCAAAAGGTTATCTGTTAACACATTATCTCTAACCCACCAACTCTGCAGCGCTTCTGAGAAAGAACCATGAGTCAACCATGCACTCTCGAAACGAAACGGTTTAGCACCCCCCACAAAATTCGAGCCATGCAAACAGATAAGCAAGGGGTGGTGGTCCGAAAATTTGATTCTAGGAAGCACTTTGACAATAGCATTGGGAAAGGCTAAACGCCACTCGTCATTACACAACACACGATCAAGCCTCTCAAAGGATCTGTCATACCTTGCCGTCAGCGCCTTCCACGTGAACTTAGACCCCACCGCCCCTGCATCTAAGAGATTACAAGAATTGATCCTGTCACGAAACAGGGAGCATCTCCTAGGATTGATTGGCGCACCTCCTTTCTTTTCATTAGGTCCAAGAATATCATTAAAGTCTCCCGCCAACATCCACTGACCCTGAATGGTCTGTGAATAATGAGCCAAATCGTTCCACAAAGCACCTCTAATGTCATCATTCGGACTAGCATAAACTGAAGTGAAAAACCAATGCCAACCTTGCCTCATAGTAACATGGAGGTGAATGTATTGGAAGGTAGTCTTAACTTCCATTAACTCCACAAGATTAGTTTTCCAGGCTGAGATAATCCCCCCGGAGAAGCCACTTCCAACTGAACACTCAAAACCATCAAAACCCAAAAGCTCAAAAGTTCTTCTCAATTTCAAAGGATTTATTCTGGTTTCCATAATAACTAAAACTTCAGGATGATGAATATCCAAGTATTGCTTGCAATTCCTATAGAATTCCTTGCTAGCTGCACCGCGGCAATTCCAAACCATAATTTTGTTTAACATTAAACGAATTAAGATGAGGAAAAGACTTCCTAAAAAAATTACCCATGGTTGATACCAGGGGTCTCCACCACCACCTCCATATCAGACTCTTGAATGTGCCCACTGACCGCTTCTCTCTCCCCATGACTACCATTCACATCCTGTGGAAAATTAGAATGCATGTTGGTATCATGCTGGTTAGAGGGTTGGTGCATTTGTTGTCCCATTTGAAGATCAGGAGGCTGCGTTGGCTTGGGTATATCAGGTCCCAAAGGGCCCAAATTTACCTTTCCATTATGTGGCCCAAGAGAAAGGCATTGTTGCTAACTGGGTTGGCAGGCCCAGAGATAACTTGTCTCTCGTTTGGCTTGGCGTTAATCACGTGGTCCTTATCTTTCTTAGCCTCCTTATCCCTCTTCTTGAAAGCGTTAGTAATATACTCTTCCATCCTGCTTGGGTCCAATATCTCAGCTATTGTCTCGGCTGTATTCCTCTTAAAAGCACCCACAATAATGTCCTTTTTTGCCCCACGTGCATGCGATTTACTAGCGCCAGTGCCTTTCACATGAGTACCAGGTTTTTTTGTGATAGTCAAACTAGGTTTTCCAAGCCCCACAGCTGCCTTCCCCTTCTTCTGGATTGCAGCCGCCGTCTTTCCCTTTTTGGAAGCATCTAATTTTGAATCATTCTCCACGTGCCTCTCACCCTTCCCGTTCTCCACTGATTGACCCACCTCCTCATCAGCATTGATGATTATTTGATCTGATTGATGCACATTAATCCCACCTTCCTTCTCCGTTACAACTTCATTCAAAATTTCATATCTAGATCCCGTAACAGTCGTCGCTGCATTGATTGCTGCGGACATGCCCGGTTCCGGCGGCATCACGCCGTCTCTCGGCCCTCCCTGCTGATGCAGAACCAGATCCTTATTCTTCCGGGGTCGCCGTTGTTTCTGCACCACCGTCCATAGGCTAGGGTCCCTACTCACAAGTTCGCCTCCTGTGCTACTCTCTCCCTGCCTCTCACCATTCACTTCACCGGCAGGCTTATCTGGGCAGCCCTCACGATAATGCCCAAACTTTCCGCAGTTGAGACAAAGAAGATGTAGCCCTTCGTACTCCAGTCGATAGTACCCGTCTTTGAACTCGCAAATGGCTAGGAGTGGCTTTGTTAAATCCACTTCCACACAGATCCTGGCATACTTCCCTCGATCATGATACACAGTATTCTTATCAATCTTAACTGTCTTCCCTATCTGATTACCCACAAAATGCAAGATTTTAGGATCATAGTATTCGAATGGTAATCCTGATAGTCGCACCCAAACTGCTGCTCGCTCAATGGCGTTGCTAGAAGGCTTGAAGTTCGGGCTCCACTCCCGGACTATTAGATAGTGATCATAAATCAACCATGGCCCCTCCATTAGAGCAAACTGCTGATCTTCCTTGCTGGAGAATTTCACAAGAAAATAATCGTTGCCTAGGTCTATTATATTAAGGATGCCACTCTTGACCCACATTTGTTTCAACCTGGTCTCCAACGCCTTGAAACCAATCTTCCTTCCCAACAGTTTCACTATAACTCCATTCTTCCATGGTGCATGGATTCGCTTCTCCTCCTTTGCAGAGAGAACAAACTTAGGGCACTCATATTTCCCCAACATTTGTTCCACAACCTGCAATCCTTCAAACTCTTCTTTCTCCTCTTCTCCACCCTCCTCTTCCGAGACCTCTTCCTCCACCTCCGAATCTGCACTCCCCTTCCCCAACACAGACTCCTTATAGCTTTTCCCATGAGTCTCTATCACACCATCATAAACCCTAGGCACCGAAGACGTGCCAGTATAAGGTTGATCACCCTCTTTCACTTTTTTGGAACTCCTGGCCTTCAGGTCCTCCTCCTCCTTGGATGGAGGAGATTGCTTTTTTTGGATAAACCCTAGCAGAGGGTTAACGGCAGCGGAGATTGCTTTGTTATTATTTAATAATGTCATTTTTCCTCTGAAAGACATTATACAAATATTTTAGTCCAACACATTATTTTACCAAAAAAATTGGCATAACTAATCATTTTCTTAAAAAATATGAATTGTCTTTAACGACGCTTATAATGAGATGGTGGGAGTAGAAACTTTCACGGATATAGCTTTCACGAGCAATCTAAGTATCATGTATTAATCAATTAATGAACATTATGATCAAACTAAATTTAGATCTAAATTTGATTTAAGAAAATGTTCTTATTTAATAGTTGATCCCCAAGAACAAAGAATAATGAGTTCTTCACGCGTTATTTTTTATTTTCTATTTTAAAATTTTAAATTTTTTTTCTTACTTTTTAATTACTTATAGATTTTTTTACTTTCCGTATTTTTATTTTTAAATTTTTATATTTCCGATGTTTTTTAAATTTTAATTTTTATAAAATTGTTTTTTTTAAGTTTTCCTATTTTGCTTATATTTATATTTTTAATTTTCTTTTCATTTTTTCTTAATGTTTTAATTTCTTTGGTTTTCAAATTTTTTACTTTTTTAAGTTTGTTAATTTTTTTTACTTTTTTATTAATATTTTTAAATGATTACTTTTTCTTTTACATCTCGACAAGAAAACATTAGATGTTGTCGAAATAATTTTATTGTCTTTGAGCACATATCGATTTTATAGATGTCTTTATTATTTATAAAGACATTATTTTTATTTTAGGTCTTGACAGGGAAACATTACATATTGCCGCTATAATTTCATCATGTATCAAATTTTATTCATTTTTTTAGTTGTTCATTTTTTTTATTTTGTTCTTATAAATGCCTTTATTATTTATAAAGATAAATGATTATTTTATTTTTAAGTCCCAACGGGGACATATTGTGGTATAATTTTATTGTCTTTGAGCAAGTATTAGAGTTTACAAATGTTTTTATTATTTATAAATGATTATTTTACTTTTGAATCTCGACGGGAAACATTGCATGTTGTCGGTATAAATTATTATTTTTCTTTTGCGCCACAATGGGAATAATTTTATTACCTTTGAGCACATATCAATTTTATAAATGTCTTTATTATTTATAAAATATTATTTTGCTTTTAAGTCTCAATGGAAAAATATTACATATTGTCGATATAATTTCATCACATATCAAATTTTATTAATTTCTTAGCTGTTTTACTTTTTTATTTTTTTATTTTGTCGTTACGAATTATTATTTATTAACGATAAATAATTATTTTGCTTTTAAGTTCTAACGGGAAGCATTATATGTTGTCGGTATGGTTTCATTATCTTTAAGCACATATCAAAGTTTATAAATGTCTTTATTATTTATAAATGATTATTTTACTTTTGAATCTCAACGACAAAATGAGGAAACATTACATGTTGTCAGTATTAATGATTACTTTTCTTTTACATCTTGACGAGAAAATATTAGATGTTGTCGGAATAGTTTTATTGTCTTTAAGAACATATAAATTTTATAAATGTCTTTATTATTTATAAATGATTATTTTACTTTTGGATCTCGACCTGGAAACGGGAAAACATTAAATGTTTCCGTCCTGACGGGAAAATAATATATGTTATCAGTATAATTTTATTGTCTTTGAGCACATATCAATTTTATAAGTGTCTTTCTTATTTATAAATGATTATTTTGCTTTTGAGTTCCGACGGGAAAACATTACATGTTATCGGTATAATTTCATTGTCTTTTATTACATTACAATTTTATAAATCTCCTTATTATTTATAAATAATTATTTAATTTATTTTATTGAGTCATAACAGAAAAACATTACGTATTGTTTATTCTCACTCTTTCTACATATTTAGAGAACTAAAATAACTAATTATATTTGTCACAATGTAAAACTTTCAGTTTATAAACAAGAGTATTTCAAAAATACGTAAAAACGGAGTGACCCATGCATACGTACGCATAGTTTGATTTAAGAAAATGTTCTTATTTAATAGTTGATCCCCAAAAACAAAGCATAATGAGTTTTTCACGCGTCATTTTTTATATCACATTTATACCTATGTCAATATGAGTATGATAGGAATAAAAAAGAAATAAAAAAAACTGCGAAGTGTGAGAAAAACTATAGGGACCGTGAAACAATAATTGGATTCATAAACAAACTCATTTGAACGCCACTAAATTTGAATGGTGCTAGTGGAATGATAATAGTATCATTTCCGCCTTTGTGGCTGATCGTTCTATCTTGGATAATGTCCTGGTGGCCATTGAAACCATTCACCACATGAATTGTAAGGTCAATGGAAAAACGGGTGAGGTGGCTTTGAAGATTGATATTAGCAAAGCATATGATAAGGTGGACTGGAATTTTCTGAAAGGAATGTTGTTGAAGATGAGTTTTGATGAAAAGTGGGTGAGATGGATTTCCCTATGTCTTGAAACTGTGAATTACTCTGTGCAACTCAATGGGGAGAGTGTGCGACATGTTACTCCAGGGAGAGGACTTAGACAAGGGGACCCACTATCCCCTTACCTTTTTATTATGTGTGCTGAGGGTCTTACAACTCTCATTAAAAGAGCGAAAGCGAGAGGAGATATACATGGAATCAAAGTGTGTGGGGGAGCTCCTATCCTCACACACTTACTTTTTGCTGACGATTGTTTCTTGTTTTGCAGGGCAAATGTGCAGGTACATGAAGGAGATCCTTGAGACTTATGAACGAGCATCTGGGCAAGCTATCAATATGCAAAAGTCAGAAATCTATTTCAGTAAGAATACTTCTTAGGAGGTCAGACATGAGATTTCAAGCTTGCTAGAGGTCACAGAGTGCCTGAAAACTGGTAAATACCTTGGACTCCCGTCCATGGTTGGCAGAAAGAAGAAAGCAGTGTTCAGCTTCTTGAGAGACCGGCTTTGGAAGCGGATACAACATTGGTCAGGAAGGTACCTTTCAAAAGATGGACGAGAGGTTATGGTTAAGTCAGTGGCTCAAGCAATCCCCACTTATTGCATGAGTGTCTTTCTAATTCCTTTGGGGGAGGAGCTGGAGCGGATGATTAATTCATTCTGGTGGGGGTCGAATAGAGCAGGGGGTAAGGGGATCAATTGGATGAGCTGGGACAGGTTGTCAGTGAGGAAGGAGTATGGAGGGATGGGCTTCTGTCACCTTTATGGCTTTAATTTAGCTATGCTGGGGAAGCAAGGTTGGAGAATTGCTACCAATCAAGACAACATTGTTTCGAAAGTCTTCAAAGCAAAATATTTCCCAAAAGGGGATTTTCTGGGGGCCCAGTTGGGTCACAACCCGAGTTATGTATGGCGTGGTATCTACACTTCCCAGGTAGTAGTTAAATCAAGCACAAGGTGGCAAATCGGTGATGGCAAAAATATAAGAGTTTGGCGGGATCCGTGGCTGAAGAATTGTGATGACCCTTATATAAAGAGCCCCATAATTAGTGGCATGGAGGAGATTCGAGTGGAGGACCTCATAGATCATCAAACAAGAACCTGGAAGCATGATATGCTCTTGGCATTATTTCAACATCAGGAAGCCAATGTTATTCGCAGCATTCCTATTATGCATGCAGGAAATGAAGATAAATTGACATGGATCCACAGTAAGGCAGGGACTTATACAGTGCGGTCCGGTTATCACACCCTGATGGAAGAGGTCGTGGACAACTCGCACCTGAGGATAGCTGGGCCATGGAAGAGACTTTGGCAAGCGAAAGTTCCACAAAAGTATAAAATTCTCTTATGGAGGGTAATGCGCAATGTGCTTCCTACGCGCCAAAACCTGAACAGGAAGGGAGTTCAGTGTCCTACACTATGTCCACACTGTGAAGTAGTAGAGGAGAATACTTGGCATGCATTGTATGATTGCCTGAAAGCAAAGGAATGCTGGGAAGCTGGTGGTTTGTGGGACGCGATGAGTGATACTATCCATGTTGGGAAGGTTTCTATGAGGCATCATGTGAATTCTTAGCAAAAATGATAGCACTTGAATTGAAGGATTTCTTTTGCTTAATCTAGTGCATTTGGCGTAGGAGAAATGACAAGGTGTGGCGAAGTGTGGAGCTCAACGCTAGGTCTACTGTTGACATGTCTCGCGAGCTACTGCATAATTGGTGCAAGGTTTGGGCCAATCATGAAGGAAATACTTGGCATATATCCAATAATGTGGACTTGATTTGGCAAAAACCAAAGGCGGGTGTGCTCAAGTGCAACATAGACGTGACCCTGTTTTCTGAAGAGGGAGCTTTTGGTGTTGGCTTGTGTGTTCGCGATAGTAAAGGCTCTTTTCTCTTGGCCAAAACGATGTGGTTCCCAGGATCACCCACACCCAAAGAAGCGGAGGCTATAGCGTTATTGGAGGCTACTAAATGGATCTATGAGGAAGGATTCACACACATGATTTTTGAGCTTGATTGTAAAGCAGTGGTGGATGACATCCTCGGCTCACAAGTCTACAATAATGAGGTTAGGGCCACTTTAGATAGGTGTAGAGATTATTTGAAGTTATGACAAAACTATGAGGTTAGTTATGTTAGGAGGCAAGCAAACTTTGTTGCTCATAGCCTTGCTAGAGCATCTAGGCTTTATTCTAGCTACCAAGTTTTTAATTCAACTCCCTCTTGTATTGATGCTTTGATTATGAATGAAATGGCTTAGTTGTGTTGTTTTCAAAAAACAAAATAGTATCATTTCCCGTCAAAAAAAGTTGTTCATAATTGAGAGTACGTTATACCTTGACAAACAATAAGAAAAACTGAAGCAAAGGCACCATAAGCTAAATTTTGTTCATTACTTTGTTTTAGCTGACTATTATTAATAGAGAGTCAGTATCAGAGGCTATTAAATTGCTCTATGTATTGTGTAATCCAATTGTTTACTAGAATTTTTGGTCTGACGTGGAATTGTCTGACAAACCCAAAACGAAACAAATGATTTTTTTCAGACGATGTAAGTTCTACAAGTTAACATGGTAATCTCGTCAAATAAGGGGTTTTGCGCTGGAAATAAGTATTTTGTCAAGAAATTAGCTTTGCGGGATGAGGCCAAAGATTTTTCCAGAATCACTGTGTGGCTCAACTCAATAGTTATGCCAAGGCCTCCCGTCGAAGTGACGGTTATGAGAATTGAGAGGGAAAACGGTTTTAATGGAAGAGAGATGGAACACGAAGCTGAAAATGAGGAGAATAGAATGTGATTGTTTTTAGATTTTGGGTGTTTTGAAAGACTAAAGGTAAAGGAAAATGCGAGTAAAATTGGACAGAAAGTAAACTGCATGAAAAGTAAAGAAAGTTGAAAAGAAAAGTGCGAAAAGTTTAAATGTGAGTAAAATTAAAGAGCAGGAAAAGTAAAGTGCCGGAAGATAAATTTGTAGGAATGTAAATGGCTGGAATGTAAACTTACATTGAATGAAAAAGGTGGAAGGTGTACTTGATCTCAGTTCTGTGAGTCTGTTGTGTGTTGAGACGTTAAGAATTCAATCAAGTATCCAACCCATAATACATCGTTCGACTTCCTATTTATAGAAGAATGTAAAAATAACTGACACCTTATCTGCTTGACATGTGTACAATAGAGATGTTTGCATCTTGCAGTTACATTATACTAACTAGATTTGACATATCCTAAATTAGATAACTAACTACTGCTAACAAGCAATGGGCTAGTCTTGACAAGTCTTCACTGGCTTCGACAGTGCTTCATTCACCAAGGCAGGTCAGTTCAACCGTATTTGACGCTTCATCAAAATTTTACTAAGTCTTCAAAGCTTGGTAGATACTTCGACCATTCTCATCTTGTGTGCTTAGGCAAAGCCTGTCAATCTTCGACACTTCATGCGTATCGTCGAAACATCATCAAATCTTCTAGACTCAGCTTGTTTTATTTTCTTCTGGAATTATGCTTCTTGCTCGTCGAATCCCTGGTACATCGTTGAGAATCCAAATTAGAAATTTGGCACCCAACAAATTCCCCCCAATTTTTGGTTTTCGAAGGCCAGGAGAAAGATCGAAACTTAGTGGTTTCCGAATTTTTCGCATAACTGACACCCATTATCTCCATCACTTCTGTCTCATCACCACATTTTCCAACATAGCGTGTTCATGATGGTCTAAGTGGGTTATGTCAAATCAATGCCTTTATATAGCCCTTACCACCAAAATTTCTTCTTTCTCTTTTCTCTGCATTTTCTCCTGCAAACACTTACGCTTAAACAACCATTGTTCAAGCTTTCTTCAGCAAAAATGCAGATCTGGGGAACACGTTTGACAGAGCTTTCTTTGCTCAATCTTCCTTGGGAATCCTGGTTTGGCAACTTACCCCTTTCGCCCAAAAGTCTTTGTCTTGACGGTGGCGCCATCTCTGGGTTTTGGTAATTTGCCTAAGTTCTGTCAATGAGTTTTGGTAAGTTGCCTAATGTGACTTATCAAACTCATTGAACTGTGCGAGAAAGGGAAAAGCCTGGGTCAGTCTATTTTTCTTTAGTTATCTCGTGTTCAAAGTTTCAAGTGAGGGTTCGCAAAATTTTAGAAACTAGAGAGACTGTGGTGTGTCTAGGCCTATTGCCAAGCGGCATTTAGGCATTCACGACCACCACTTTTTTTTTATTCAAGGTCCTTTCATTTCTGGACCAGTATCTGACACCCCTCCTCCTCGTCTTCAAGGTCAATAACTTCGATCCCCTGTCGAGGAGGGTGTCTGCTTTGAAGCATCTCATTCAACTTGACGTATCATCACCACGTTTCACCCAATGCATTTCATCAGGGAGAATGCTTCTGCTTTTGATGCTTTTCACTCAGTAAATTTAGAACCTGACTGTCGAGACAATTTTGCTTATTTTCTTTTATTCATTTGTAACAGCCTAGCATTAAGGGTAACTTAGTCATTTTTACGCTTCCAGGCTGATAGCTAATTCGACAATGTATTTGTAACTTGCCAAGTGGCTTATGAATAAAGAATTCTTTTTATTTTATGTTTGGATTTTGACTTCGCACATTGTCGGCCTATATGGCTTCAAATACTTGCCATTAATGGACTTAATCCTCAAATCAGAATTTACATCGACAAGTGTATAAGCATTACCAGAATAAACATTCCCATTTAGGAGACCATTTGCCCCAATTCTCGACAAGCTTTATCCATGGGCAGAATGACTTTCCAAACCAAATCATTGACATTAAAGGATTTGTACTTCACTTTATTGACATTAAAAATTTGTCTCACCAATTTTTCCAATGCAATTAATCTATTATCATGTAATTCGTTTAATTCGTCGAACATTGAATTCCAATATTGTTCAATAGGCAGGTCATCTTGCCTTAATATACGAATTGACTCAAGGTTAATTTCAACAGGCAGCATTGCATCATGTCCATATACTAACTTATATGGTGTAGTGTCTGTTGATTCTCTTGGTGAATTTATGCATGCCCATAAGATTTGCTCAAGTGTGTTATGCCAACTTCTAGGGTACCTTCCAATATGCCTTTTTTATTAAACCAATTATGATCTTGTTCATGGCCTCTACTTGGCCATTTGCTTGAGCATAATATGGAGTAGATGTTAACATTTTGATCCCCCTAGACTCAGCATAATCTGACACTCTTCGTCCAATAAATATTGACCCTTGGTCAGTTGTTAGTGTTTGAGGTATGCCAAATCGACAAACTATGTGCCTTTCGACGAAGTCAATAACATCCTGTTAAGTGACTTCTTTCAAAGCAACAACCTCAACCCACTTAGTGAAATAATCAACACCAAGATGTACTTATTGCCCTTTGATGAAGCGGGGTGAATTTGACCAATGATGTCTAATGCCCAACCTCTAAATGGCCAATGTTTGACAATAGAATGTAATTTACTGGCAGGAACATTTTGTATATGGCCATGTCTTTGACATTCTTCACAAGACTTGGCAAACATGATACAATCCCTCACCAAAGTTGGCCAATAATATCTTTTACGTCTTAAGATCCACTTCATTTTATCACCTGCCTGATGAGCTCCATAAATCCCTTCATGGATTTCAGACAAAGCCAAATAAGCTTCTTCTTGGCTTAGACAATTTTTCAGATTGCCATCAACTGATTTTCTATATAGTGCTCCAGCCAATAATACAAATTTTGACGCTTGGTATCTGAGTTTCCTATCAACATTTTGACTAGGATCCTCAAAGTATTGTATTATTGGCTTTCTCCAATCATTTTGTGTTGATTGATTAATCTGCAAAACATCAATTTCTTTTAAAAGATAAAGGAGTTCTCTAATTTCTACCAAATCATTCAAGACTTCTGGCGAAATTTTATAATCAGAGGCTATTTGAGCCAAGTCATTTGCCTCTTGATTCAACTCCCTTGGGATGTGTTCGACAATCACATCGTCGAACTTCTTTAATAACTTGGTCGCCACTGCGCAATATTCGACCAAACTATGACTAACACATTTATATACTTGGGTTAATTATCGATTCACAAGTAGCGAATCCCCAAATATATGAATGTTACGTGCCTTTAATTCCAACAGTATTTCTAAGCCCACAATCAAGGCCTCATATTCAGCCTCGTTATTTGAACAAGCATACTTAAGCTCAAACATGAACTTAGTTGGAATTTCCTGCGGGGATACTATCAAGATCCTAACTCCAGCACCATTTTGATGCCTTGAACCATCAAAGTAGAAGCATCAGGATTTGAGTTCGACGAACTCCACAGGATCGACCACATCCAAAGATGGGTGATCTGCTAAGAAATCTGCTATTGCTTAGCCCTTAACAGCTTTCATTGGAACATATTGTAATGAAAATTCAGACAAAGCAAGTGCCCATTTTTCTATTCGTCCATTGAGAACAGGCTTAGACAACATATATTTTATTACATTTGTCTTGGACATAACCATTACATTACAAGGTATCATATAATACTTGAGTTTTGTACATGAAAAATACAGTGCTAAACATAACTTCTCTATGGCACTATATCTCCTTTTAGCATCATTAAGAACTTTACTAAGATAGTAAATGGCTCTTTCAACATTGTTTTCATCTTCCTGAGCCAGTAAACTACCTATAGTATCTTCTGACACCGAAATGTACAACTTTAACGGTCTACCAGACACTGGTCATGACCGGTGGATTTATCAAGTATTGCTTGATTTGGTCAAAGGCTTTTTTATGACAAGGTTCCCAGACAAACTCTTGTTCTGCCTTCAACTTGACCAGAGGATAAAACACCCTAGTCCTACCTGACAAGTTGGAAATAAACCTTCTCAGGAAATTCACTTTCCCTAAGAAAGATTGGAGCTTTTTCTTGTTGGTTAGTGGTGAAGCTTCCAGGACTGCCTTGGCTTTATTCTTGTCGACCTCAATTGCCTTCTTGTGAACCAAGAATCCTAGGAACTTAGCAGCTGACACACCAAATCTACATTTTTCTGGATTCATCTTCAAACTATGCCTCCTCATTCTGTCGAAGGCCTGTCTTAAGTGATCTAAGTGCTCCTCTTTATTTCTTGACTTGACAATCACATCATCAATATACACTTCCATGAATTTGCCAATTACATCATGAAATATGGTATTCATGGCGCGTTGGTAAATGGTTCCAGCATTCTTCAACCCAAAAGGCATGACTACCAATTCATATGTCCCAATTGAGCCAGGACACCTGAAGGCAATTTTAGACACATCCTCTTCAACTATGAAAAATCTGGTTATAGCCAGCATGACCATCCATAAAACTTAACAATTCATGCCCTGATGCAGCATCAACAAGCATGTATGCCATTGGCATGGGGGTACTTGTCCTTTAGGGTTGCCTCATTTAGATTTCTGAAATCTATGCAAACCCTCATCTTCCCATTTTTCTTCAATACAAGGACCTATATTACACAACAATTGCACATATCTGGTTGTTCTAATGAATCCTGCCTTGGGCAAACGTTCCATTTCTTCTTTGATCTTTAGTACCACCTCTGGAGCAAACCTCCTATTCACTTGCTTGACAGGCTTGCTTCCTTCTTTTAAAGGTAGCCTATGTTCGACCAAGTCCCTGCTCAAACCAGGCATTTCATGATACTCTCAAGCAAAACAATCTCTGTATTCTTTGACAAGCTCTATTATTTGATTTCTGAATTCCTTTGGCAGAAATGAAATTATGTAGATTGGTCTCTTTTTGGATCCATCTCCCAAGTCAATTTCTTCCAAAGGGTCTTCAACTTCGACACTAATCTTGTCATCTGGTCCCTTTTCAAAACCTAAAGGGCCATTATCCAACACACAATCTGCTAATACGCCTTTGAAAGCATATTCTTCACTGTCGGCCTCATTGGCCGACATGCCTTGTTGCTTAGGGCTAAACATCTCCACTTGGCCGTGATTTGGCCTTGGCTATGATTCTCACTCCAAATTGCTCCATAAGTGCATTGTTTAATGCTTCTCTGTCAACTATCCCATTCACCATTGTGATAGGCTTCACCTGTGGAGCATACAACATTGAAATCTACATGCATCTGTTGCAAGTAGCATGGGCTATCATCAACATCAATTATTTCCACTTCTCCCTGTGCATTCCAAGTGATCATTTTCTGATGCACAGTAGAAGGAATGGCTCCAACTGCATGAATCCAATATCTTCCAAGTAAGACATTGTAACTTGACTTTGTTGGAATAACCACAAACAAGGTTGGTCTGGTAACTGACCCCACTTGAATGTTAATGATAGCTATCCCATCAGAAGCAGAGGTTTTGCCACTAAAGTCAGACACCACCATGTCTGTCGAAATAAGATCAGTTTCATTCTTGTCTAGTTTTTTGAACATAGCACGAGACATGATGCCGATATATGCTCCACCATCGACCAATACTCTGTCAGTTAGCCTTCCTTCTAACACAGCCTTTATGTGAAGCGGTGAAGGTGTGACTTCTCTTCTTTGGATGGTTGCTCAAAACATGCATAGTTGTCAAAGATGGTAACATGGTTTTCCTCCCAGTTTACCCAATCGTCAGAAAGACCATCCAAATCTTCCTCATTTTCGACTAGAATAAGACACTCATAGTATCCTTCAAATTCTCCTGGCAAAATTGAGACAAAGTTCACATATATCCTGGTGCTTTTTTTTCATTCCCCTTCATCCTCATCTTAGTAGCCAGGTTCTAGCTTTGAATATTCTTTGTCAATCAATGCATCTCCAGATCCTGCTTCTCCATGGCCATGACAATATCGTCTAAATCAACTTCTAGATCGACATTGTCTTTAAAAGCATCATCAAGTCCTATGGGATTATCTGGGTCATCAAGAGCTGCAATAACTTCATCAACTGATAAGTCTGTGTTAACTTGACAATTGGCCATAAAGTCCATTTGATCAAGCTCAGTATCAATATCATTGAGGATGATGTTGAGAGTCTTGTCTGATGCAGTTTCCACATTCATCTTGTCTATTGGCCCTTGATTAGCTGAACTTTCTTGCTTCTTTGCCATTCTTTTAGCAGCTACCAAACCAATAGGCCATGGCTTCTTTGGTCGAATGTTGCTGGCTCCTCTAGCTGGAGACTTAGCCTGCTCAACATTGCCATAGTATCTTGCATCTCATTTGACAACCTGACTCTGAACCTTAGGCTTTGCTTTGTTGTTGTCCGTGTTTTTGACAACGATACTTTTCAACTTGCGGTCAACTGGACCTTGACTCGACCGTGTCCGAGCTTCTTCTATCTTCTTCCTTTGAATCTACCTTTGCCTTTGACATCTTCGTTTCTGACTCTTCGACAAAAGTGATTGTCCAGTGGTTTTAGACGGGTTTGATTGGCTCACTGTGACCTTGTCAACCACCTTGCCCCTTTTGTAATCTTCATCCCAGAATGGCTGTTTGGTTCTTGCAGTACTCTTCTTGGCCTTATCTCTTATGTCAGAGTTTCTGGCCATTGCAAATTTTTTAAGCCATTTGTCAATAGCAACATTAGCAGGAGGTTTTCTGGTCTTAGGCATTTGGCTTCTACCAATTGACTCTTTGACAGGCTTAGGTGTTCATTCTCTCATGTTCATTCTAGCACTGCTGCTTGAGGCAGATATTGATGGGGAGAATGGTGCTCGTCAAACAGCTTCCCTGTACTTACCAGGAATCTTGCTGTCAACCTTCTTTTGTTGTTGTCTTTGTTTTGCAGCCTTCTTGGCAGCTGCATCATCAAAGTGCATTTCACAGCATGGGCAAAGCTTGAGTTGCCCCCCCACGGTCTTTTCTTCTTGCAAATTCAGTAAAGGTCTCATTAGGCTTTGGGTAGATGTCGAATGGGTCTTCAACATTTACTTCACATTTTTGACTTGTCTTGATGCTCACCTTTATGTCTGCTTTTAGCTTGTCAGCAAACTTCAGTCTGTCGTTCTTCAAAGCTTTATGTATTAAGTCCCTGAAATGAGCACAATCATTAGTGAAATGGCCTGTCGAATTATGATACTTGCAATATTTTTGGCCATTTAACTCATCAGGCCTTTTGAACCTAGGATCACTTGATAATTTCAATTGTTTATCCTTCAAAAGGATATCAAATATTTTGTCAGCTTTGGTTACGTCAAATGAATATGCCTTTTTGCTAACATATTCCATTTTTTCCTTTGCTCTAGCAGGCATGAGTGTCTGACAGGCATAAGGTGGCCTTCCTTTAATTCTGCCAAGTATATCTCGAGCTCTTCTGTGCTTGAGTCATCACTGTCAGATTCTTTAGTGTCGACTAGATTGATTCTCTCTCCTTCACGAACTTCTTTTGCTGCTTATGATTCTTCTCAGCCTTTAGTTGTTCAATCTGTCAAACTTTTTCGCCTAGTTGTGCCAAATCAACCAAGTGTTGATTGACTAACTTCTTCCTGACATAGTAGTCTAGACCATTGGCAGCAATCTTGACAGTTTCTGCTTCTGGAATAGGCGTGAAGCACCTACTCTTCATTTGTCTAAATCGTGCCAAGTAGTCATCTATTGACTTGTTATATGTCCTTTTGACATTGAACAAGTCAGTTAGGTTGCCTTTTATGTCTCCTCTGAAAAACTGATCATGAAAGCTCCTCTCCAATTGTGCCCAAGAGTGGACAGAATTGGGTCTAAGTGTCGAGAACCAAGAGAAAGCATTCTTGGTGAGTCAACTTGGAAAGAACCTCATCTTAAGGCTTTCCATAGTGGCCAACTCTCCCATTTCAATGGTGTACCGTGTGATATATTCGACGGTTGATTCGTCACTTTCACCAGAAAACTTAGAAAGTTTGGGAATCTTCACTCCCCTAGGCAACTCTGCTTGTTGCACCCAATCAGGAAATGCTGACACAAAATATAGCTGATTAGCATAGCCAATATTGAACCCAAACCTATTTAGAACTTGTTCAACCACCTGGTTGACATTTTGTACCACTTGGTTTCCCATTATGTTATGTCTTAATGCCACTAAACTTGGGTGAACTTGACCCCCATGGTCTTCATTTCTATTCAGTATTTGAACTTGGTCGTAATGCAAATTTTGTTGGCCTTGCTCCTGAACCCCATTGACTGGGCCTTGTTCTTCATCAGGCACTGCTTTTTGAATTACTGCTTGACCACCAAGATTGGGTTGCGCAGGTATTGCCTGTTGCTCTTGTCGAACATCATTTTCAAGCGCTGCAATGCCTAAAGCTTGGTCTATCCTAGCCATCTGTTCGGCCAGTGCATTACACGCATTGTTAGTATTCGTCATAAGTGGAGTTATTACTGCACCCATTTGGTGAGTGAGCATATTAACCATATCATGATTTCTATCATCAATCTGTTGACAAACACCAGCAAGTGTATTTAGTGACAAGCCATCACCACCATACAGTGGTGCGTTTCTTGACATATTAAGGAACATAGGATTTCCTAAGTTCAACCTATCTTGACGAGTAGCAACAGTAGAACTTGTTCCTGCTACTTCTGTACCTTGATTCACAAACTGCCCTCTAGGCTCTAGGAATCGAAAGTTCGTCGAAGCCTGGTTTGCCTGTCCCAACGTGAATCCAAATGGCATGCCAAACTGGTATTGGCTATTTGGAATAAAATTCCTTCCATTTGAGTTTGTTGCACTACTAGGAGACGACATAGTAAAAGCATAAGGCATGCTTGCATTAACCTGTGGTGAACCACTCGTCACATGTACCAATTCTTCTGACCGTGGAGGCGGTATTGCACTTGCCTCTACAGTCGTTAGGATAGGTAGCGGTATGTTGCTCCCTATCTCAGCCATGGTAACTGCCATAGCACTTGAAGCATTCTCTGCATCAGTGCCTACCAATGGTGCATTCACATTGGCATTTGACACACCTTGATCTGCCACTAACGCAGTAGTGTTTATCACACTTGCATTAGTAGCGTTATTGGTGTTTCTAATCATATTATGTCTTCTGGGTTGTGTAGGAGTGTAAGTAGTACAAGATTTTCCACTCCTTAACCGCATAAAACCATATTTAACAAGTTACTCAGAACTTGTCCCACTGGGCGTGCCAATTTGTTTACTGGGATTTTTGATATGGCGTAGAATTGTCTAACAAACCCACAACGAAACAAATGATTTTTTTTCAAACGATATTAGTTCTACAAGTTAACACGGTAATCTCATCAAATAAGGGATTTTGCACTGGAAATAAGTATTATGTCAAGAAATCAGCTTAGCCGGACGAGGCCAAAGATTTTTCCAGAATCACTGTGAGGCTCAACTCGGCGGTTATGCCAAGGCCTCCCGTCGAAGTGACGGTTATGAGAATTGAGAGGGAAAACGGTTTTAATAGAAGTTTAAGAAATAGAAGTGAGATGGAACACGAAGTTGAAAACGAGGAGAACAAAATGTGATTGTTTTTAGATTTTGGGTGTTTTGAAAGACTGAAAGTAAAGGAAAATGCGAGTAAAATTGGGCAAATAGTAAATTGCATGAAAAGTATAGAAAGTTGAAAAGAAAAGTGCAGAAAGTTTAAATGTGCGTGAAATTAAAGTGTAGGAAACGTAAAGTGCAGGAAGATAAATTTGCAGGAATGTAAATGGTTGGAATGTAAAATTGCATTGAATGAAAAAGGTGGAAGGTATACTTGATATCAGTTCTGCGAGTCTGCCGTGTGTTGAGACGTTGAGAATTCAATCATGTATCCAACCCATAATACATCGTTCGACCTCCTATTTATGGAAGAATGTAAAAATAACTGACACCTTATCTGCTTGACACGTATACAATAGAGATGTTTGCGTCTTGCTGTTACATTATACTAACTATATTTGACATATCCTAAATTGGATAACTAACTACTGCTAACAAGCACTGGGCCAGTCTTGACAAGTCTTCACTGGCTTCGACAATGCTTCATTCACCAAGACAGGTCAGTTCGACCGTATTTGGCGCTTCATCAAAATTTTACTAAGTCTTCAAAGCTTGGTAGATACTTCGACCCTTCTCATCTTGTGTGCTTAGGCGAAGCCTGCCAATCTTCGACACTTCATGCGTATCGTCGAAACATCATCAAATCTTCTAGACTTAGTTTGTTTTATTTTCTTCTGGAATTATGCTTCTTGCTCATCGAATCCCTGGTACATCGTCGAGAATCCAAATTGGAAATTTGACACCCAACACCAATCAAACAAGTAAACTACTCTTAAATGATTAATCAGCTAACTTTTTTTCTTTTGCACAAGAGTAGTATCTACAATACAATTGGGAAAGTGACACTAACTTATTATGCTACAATATCAATTCTATATCTTAATTATAATCTTTTGCAAAGCTCAATTTATAGAAGAAAACCACTGTGCATTGTGCTGATGAGGTGTTAAGCAGATAACGTATTATCAACATCTCTCATTGAGTAAAGCCAAATTGGTTGGTTTCTTTGTCTTCTTCTTTCAAACTTTACATGCAGCCAATTGGTTCCTCTCCCTAACATCTGCATGGGACTACAAATGCCAACGATACTTTACTCTCTTATTTAAAGCGAGCCAAGTTTTGGTATCATCGGCACTTTTTGGTTCCATTAATTGGTCACTCCTTTGTCAAGAACAAAGTATTCTCTTTGATGGAGGGAAATCAAAAAGGCTCCAATTACAAGTTTCCACCTGGTTTCAGATTCCACCCATCTGATGAAGAACTCATAGTTCATTACTTACAAAACAAAATCAAATCACGTCCACTTCCAGCAGCTATTATAGCTGAAATAGATCTGTATAAGTATAACCCGTGGGAGTTACCAAGTCTGTTTCTTTGCCATCCACTCCTTGTATTTTAACATATCATGCTTATTATTATAGTTGAGAAAAATGAATCTGTTTTTCTTTTTCTTCCGTTTGTGCAGTGAAGTCTTTGTTTGGAGAGGAAGAATGGTATTTCTTTAGCCCGAGAGAGCGAAAGTACCCGAAAGGATTAAGGCCAAACAGAGCAGCAGCTTCAGGATACTGGAAGGCAACTGGAATTGACAAGCCAATCATTTCTTCTTGTGGATCAAAGTCCATAGGAGTGAAGAAAGCTCTTGTGTTTTATTCAGGTCGACCTCCTAAGGGGGCTAAGACGGATTGGATGATGAATGAGTATAGGTTGGTTGACACAACCAGTAACTCCTCAAGGCTAGAAGGTTCCATGCGGGTTAGTGTTCATGTACACAGACTTGTTTGTTCCTTAAGAAGATAAGTACGTTTTTTAAGATTTCAATATTGTTCAATCTAAGGAATGAATAATTCTATCTTATTCACTTGAATGAGATTTATAGTTATTAAAAGGTAATATGCTAATGGAAGACACACCAACCATATTATATGAAGAAAAAAACTAGGTTTTTTTTTCCAACTATATAAGGACCTCGATTCCCTATGGTCAAGGATATCATGCATTCACGCAGTCAGCAACTAGGTAGCGTCCAATCTTAATTGAATGGTTCAGACTTCGAGTGAGATTTTTAAATATTTTTTGAGACGTTTAATCAAGAGCGGACGTTGTCAATCTGGTGACTGTGTGAATGCAGGGATCCGGCATGAAATCCGTTTTCTTATTCATAGTACTTGAAGTAGATGCAATAATAAGCGCGTCTCTTGCTGCCACAGTTGGATGACTGGGTACTGTGTCGGGTTCGACATAAAGATAAAGGTTACCCTTTGAAGAATTTATCTGAGAATTTTCAAGAGAATCCTTGTGAAGCAAACATGCCAGCAAATCTACCTAGGAGTGAAGAATACCCCACAAACACGAACTTTCAGGCTGACATGATCACGGATTATCAATACAGAGACTATCAGATCATAGCCTCTATTCTTGTTGGTGGAGCTATACCTCCCACTGAGAACATGTCAAGTTTGAGCTTTATGAGCAGAAAAGGCAACAATCTAGCTTCAGTTTATGAAGAAGGTTTCAATAAAGTGATTCCTTCCTTGGAGTGTTGCTTCAACCCACTGAAAAGAAAATCTGATGAGGATGATCAGTGGGAAAATCTCATTTCTTTTAACAGCAAGTTCAACACTCAGAACAAAATATGCGTATCTCCAAGCAAGGTGTTGACCAATAGAGAATTGAACTGCTATCAGTCTCAACATGAGATTTTCAATGGAAGCCCACCAGATCCTAGCATCAATTTTCAAGAGCTAAATGAAATAAACTTTACAGGAAGATACCCGCAGTGATGAAGGCACTGACTATATCCTTTATTTCACAGGTAGACTTTGATGGATTATACAACTGAAGACGTAGAAGTAACCGGAAAGACTATAGGCCTCAAATATTCAAGCCAATTATTGCTCTTTTACTTTATGTGTGGTTATAATTATTGCTACCTGCAAACTAGTTATAGAAGTTTCCGGGTATATATTCATGAAATTCCTTGAAAACATTGTGAATAATGCCTTGGCCAAATAAACAAGCTTGTCATTTGGCCAATTAGTTTCTTAAGCGTCCACTGTGTCATTGAACTAGAGCTTTATCGATCCTGCTTAGCAATGATAACTTGTAAATACAATTTCTATTCCTCTATTCTACAGGAGTTGTGTGTTATTTCAAAATCATAATGAAATACTATGTTTATTTGTCATTTATACGCATCCCCTTCAAATACAAACACTTCAGCTTTGAAGCAGCATAAATCGTCATAAACTTAATAACATAAATGCACATGTACATCAAAACTTTTACATTAATCTTGCATCAATGTTTCTGCCATTGGTACAACATTATTTGTAGAGTTAATAAATAGTCGCGTGTGAAAGGTGATGTAAGTTTGGTGTAAAAAAAACAAACAAACAAATGTGCCGAATGTCAATCTTCTAACTAGTATAGGTAGGCTTTCATCCAAAAGGAAATAGATAAGCAAGCAAAGGTACTTATAGAGTTATTAGAAAGAGTGATGACATGTCCAAGTGACACATTAATACATCAAAGAATTACAAAGCACATTGATAATATGTATGTTGCCATCCTCCAACACATTGATAATATGTATGTTGCCATCAGATATTGTGAGGATTTAATATAGTACAACCGGTACAACAAGGGAAATTTGAGATCAAGTCACCTCAGTGCACTGAAACAAAAAGAAGATATTGTGTACACAGGGAGAAGAAAGAGTGAGTACAGAATTAGCACAAAATAAATAAATATGCTTCCAGTAATATGGCCCATTAATTGGCTTTGACTAAAGTAAGGTTAGCCACTTTCCCCACTTTCCCACCATCATAATAACATGATCAGTTATACATATATGTAACCAAATTTATCATATGACTCAGCGAAATCAAAGTAGCAAAGGCTTCATATATAACAGTCCAATGCACATGATGATAATCAAAGATTACTATTACCTATATAACCAATGAGAAAACAAAGCATTTTTTGAAATTTACAATTCATCCAAGTATAGGGTACCATGTGATACAAAGACACAAAAAGCATGTATATAGTCTTGTACATGCCACAGAATCATAGGCATGGATGACCTCAGTTAGCTTTGAGTAATGGAGCAATAGATGCATGCCAAACTGCAAGTTAAGC
Organism: Calophaca sinica; assembly: GCA_037113605.1. Taxonomy (NCBI): domain Eukaryota; kingdom Viridiplantae; phylum Streptophyta; class Magnoliopsida; order Fabales; family Fabaceae; genus Calophaca; species Calophaca sinica. The sequence goes on from CM073732.1 coordinate 126,842,955, forward strand.
ATGCAATGCATATCTATTTACAAGCTAGCATCTTGCTTTTGTTTAAGAAAGCATATAGTGCACGGAAAGGCAATCATGATAATTAGTCTTCTAAAAGTACACCAATCAGTAGAGTGGTATAGCATGACAGAGATCATGTGGATCAAGCAGACAAAAGCGAATATTTTTGTCACCAACCATGTTTTGAATTAGAAGTCTTGGTGACCAGGGGTTGGACATAGGACTTACTTGTATAAATACATAACAATTCCCAGAAGAACACACAGCAGAATGATGTCAATGCAGAAATTTCGGCTAGACCTCAGCTGGAGAGGAAACAAAAATTGCATTTCAATGGAAACTTACAAATTACAATTTACAGCACAAAGGAGAGTGCAATTAATCATGTGAATTACCTCGGTGAGAGTTTTCTTCAGCCTTACGTTAGTGTTTCTCACATCACTTGTTGCCCTATCCACCTGTATTATCAGGCCACGCACAAAGCACCGAGTAATGTATTTATGACATACTTGCAATATTATTTCTGAAAGCTATCTATCTGAACATAGAAAAGCAAGATAAAAAGAATAACTTTTTTTTTACCTTTGTGTCAATTTCATCCATTAAAGGAACTTGCCGATCTAATTCCTGAACATAGAAGGGAGGAAAAAGAGAGAAAGTGATTATCCTCTTTAAAATCCAACATCTCCAAATGGAATTCACAAAAAGACTAGGTTTGTAACCAACCTCATTCATATCATGGGCTAGATTTTTCAAAGTATCCAATCCATCTGATATGACATCAAGCCCTTCATCCTGTACAAATAAAAATTGGAATCATCTATGACATTAGATCAGCCAGTGACAAATACCATAAAATAAAATGACTAGCATAGACACCAAGTAAACTGAAGTAAAGCAGGAATTTGGCATACCTGTTTCATCTTGCGCATTTCATACTCTTGTCGAAACTGGTTGGATTCTTCACTTTGATGGAAATATTCACTGTCAAGATGTCCCTCTGAAGTTGGAAAGAAAGAGACAAACCATTACTAAATAATTCAAATGCTGTTATTAAATGTATTTAGTGTAATCAACATTGATCACCTGATGAATCAAACTTGATATGTGGATGAGATGAGGTAGCAGCCCATCCTCCAGTATGACTAGCAGCAGATGTAATTCCATCCGGTATTGCTTGGATTCTTTCTGGCAATACCATAACAAGATCCTGACGAATGGCTATATCTTCATTTGTTAGACCTTTAACCTGTTACTGAGAGGATTAGAATTGCAAATATAATCATATCCTTGCTTTTATTATTGCTAGTTGAAGATAACATGGACAAGACCCAAGAAACAAACAAACTAAAGCATACTAAAAACCTTCCCTCTTTTGAAAAATTCTTTAAATAGCGGAGATTGCCATTTACACCGCCTAGAGAGGAAGCACTGTCCATTTTTATCTTTATCCATTGATTTTCATTGAGACATACAAATAGAAGAAAACGATGCTCACCTTCTTATTTACCAGTTTGCGCAGTTTAGGAACTTCGTCCATCAATCTACCCTTGGTTCGACGAACCTCTGCATTCAAAGCCGCAGCAGCTGCCCTGTTTTTCTCCGTGGAAGCAATCTCGGATTTCTGCATTTCAAATAACTAAATAAGCACTTCAAATTTCAAAAAATTATAAGAAAAGGAACACGCAGGTCCTTATATACACTATGATTCCCCCTAATCCCATTTTCATTTTCAAATACTACAAACCCTAAGAATATTTTATCTCATAAAACTGCATCATTAAACGATAATTAAGAAGAATTTATAGGAAAAAAAAGGAGGGGAGAGAATGGAACATTGAGAGCTTGTTGAATGGTGGATTCAACAGCAGCGTGGAGGCGAGCGAAGGCGTCATCGCCGTAAGCGTTGAGCTCGCGCTGTTTATCAATGTCGTATTTGTCATATTTCTGGCATATGGCGTCGACGCGGAAGAGAACGTCGATGACGGACATTGTTTTCGTTTCTCTTCAATTGGTTTGTTTTGAAGGGAAAGTGACCAAAATAAGAATTGGAAGTGAGTGAGAAGAAGGTTGAGGTTGTTGTTTGAATTCGTCACTGTTTCTGTTAGTTTGCATTGTTCCATCTCAAACGCAGATGAGGCGTTGAGCGGAGAGAACGCTACGAGAAGTGATTTGCGGACGATAGCGTGGCAATGCCAATGCAAATGTCAATGCGTGTGCCTATTTATCCTTCTTTCAGTTCTTTCCCTCGACTTCGTTTTCACGGGTAACAGCTAACCAATCCCTCCCCTTCCATCTCACATTGCCTTACCTAAGTTGCCTTTCATCCACGGTGTTTTTATTTTTACTTAAATATGTTTTTATCCCTCAAAAATTATGAATTTTCTTTTTAACCCCTCTAAAAATTTTCATCTACTTTTAGTCCTTGTTGTGAAATGTGATTCGTTAAAGTGATGATGTGTCCACTTAAGTGGACAAGTGAGCTGATGTAGTTGTCACATAGCATGTAGATGTCTCTGTCATTGCTTTTCGTTTCTATAAAATTTTCAAATTTTGATTTTAGTCCCCATGAAATTTAAATTTTGAATTTACTCCCCCAAAAAGTTTAAATTCTGATTTTGGTCCTTAATTAATTTTTTGCCCAAATTTAGTCCTTACATGATTAACTATAATTTTGGTACTTGACTTTTTATAATCATAAAATATGGTTATGTAATAGTTTGCCCAAAATTAAGGGCATGAAAGTGTAGATATTTTTGTACGCTTGTTGGAATGAAGAAAATTTTCATGATTTGATGAATAAATCATTGTTTGATTTGCTTCAAAAGCTAAGTGATGTGATTCTAAAATCACTTAAGTGTAGATTTCGTTGACAAAAAAAAAGTGTGTATTTCAAATGACTTAGTGAGGAATTCAAAATGGGGTAGTTTGAAGGGTCATTAAAATTTTGACTTAGAAGAAGCAACTCAGAGGGTCTCAAATGAAGAATGTGAAGAAACTTCATATCATAGTTTCAAAGGTTTATAAAGAAATTTCAGAAAAGGTTCAAAAGTCAAGGACAGTGAAATAAGCCTTAGATTTAAACCTTAATTTCGAAGAATTTTGGCATTAGAGTCGAATTTTGGAGGCAGTTACTTGTAGGCAAAGGACTTAGTTAGAAGACCTGTTACGGAAGAACAACAATTCCAGTCAGTTGTTACTTATTGGTGGTTTTATGTCTTGTAATAAGAAATAAAGAAACAGTTAGTAAACTAACCCGTTACGTGTCAAATACATAAACATTATAAGTTATTGTTCCTTTGTCTATAAATACCAAGTAGAATGATGTATTCATGGTCAAAATTCTCACTTGTAACCCACATACGCTCAACACATCTTATCACACAGGATAATAGGTTACGCTCGAAAAGCAGTGTATGTGTTCCTGCCACATTTTATTGCATTTCGAATAGCATAATGATTTCTTTTCTATATGCTCTTTGGTATTTACTCTCTAACTTTACAATTTCTCTTTTACTTGTACTTTACTTCATATTTTCTATTTATTAGTCCACACACTCACTGTAATTTGGTTTTTTCTTTTTCTTAAACCTTTTACATTACGCCCACTCACGCTCAGTACTATTGGGCTTGATGTAGGGGTGTAAACGAGTCGAGCCAAACTGATTACTTAAAGCTTGAGTTTGGCTTGTGGAAAAAATGTAAAGCTTGGGCTTAGCTCATTTATTTAATCGAGCCTAACAAAAAGCTTGAGTCTGGCTTGCTAAAAAAAGTAAAGTTTGAGCTTGGCTTGTTAAGCTCATTTATAACTTAATTATTTTTGTGTATTTATGTCCAGCAAGAGCAAAATCCAGATTGTTCCAGACTTCTAGCAAGCTTGGTTTCCCACACTTGTTTCAGAATAACGTCGCACTTGTTTAAGAAATGAAATGAAGAAAACTTACGAATTCTGTGGGAGAGAGTAAAACATTGACAAACAAATAAATTATTAGGTGGGAGATTTAAGAATTGAGGGAAAACATTTGATGAAGGAAAATGTTTACCCTATTCCCAATTAGCACATATATAATTAACATAATTTAAAATTTCTTTGGGCCATGGTGTCGATAAGGATTCCAAAACGTTGTACATTATCTATTGGCGAAAGTCGAAACACACTTCTTCACACGGTGTTCGGGAAAAGAGTCTGAACTAAATGCACCAACTAACTATAGCATCTTTTCAAAATTCAATGAATTACATAATAAATATAATTTGAAAAATAAAATACAAATAAAAAATAGTTATACACTCAAAGGAGCTATTTACGTGCCGTTAATGTCGATATAATGTGGTGGGCGACCATATGAATATAGAATAAGCTCTAATACAAGATTGTAACTAACTCGAGAGAATAAATGAATTCATTGAATCGCTCGAGATCAATCATTACACGACTTTGGTTTATATACAGCATCAGAAACAATAACTGTCAATTAATTGCGGGTAACATAACTAACTAAGGGTTAGTTAATTGTGGTCTAATAGGTCGTATTATAATAAAGACCATAGATTGGGGTTTAATTTCTTAGTTACTTTAGCTCACATTTCGAGTCAACCCGATCTTTATTGAACCCACTTATCATCATCAGCCTTTATCCTTAAGGATCGGGACGGGTTCGACATAACCCGTCACCCCTACCCGCGCTCCATCAATTAAAATTTTGGGTCCAATTTATATAAACTAATTCTTCCTTCATTTAACTCTTGGATTTAATAAAGGGAAAACCAGATCCAACATCGTTGTGATGATATGGTACAATAACTAATTGAATCACGATATGTTTGGATGAAAAATTTAAGGTTATTTCGGAAAACTAACTTTATATGTTGATATATATTTAAAAATTTTAAAAAAATAATATGATATGCGATTATATAACATTGGAGGAAAAAAAGGTCTTCATCGTCCCTCCTCTCTAAAACCTTTCATCCAAAGGTACGCTTAGTGAAGAAAATAATTAATTAAATCTTAAACGCCGAGCTGGTACCAGAAATAGCAGTGAAGGAGATACGAGAGAAACACGCCATCCCATCCTCCACAAACGAGGAGCAAAACAATCGCCGTCAACAACGCAACATGCAGCTGAACTAATTTATCCTGCTTCTTTTAACGCGATTTTGTTAGCGCTCTAAATTAATTTCTATACAGAAAGATCTCAAAACGTTCAACAAGACATAATTAAAAGGAAGAAACGAAATCAACCAAACTAAGCTACGTCGATAACAACGAAGCAAACTACTAGCCTAGCTTATAAATCAGAACTGGTCCCGAAGAAACCAATTTTTTAATATAAAAGAAATTTCATGACTAAAATAAATAAAAAATTATTGATGAACAGCAAGGATCGATTTACAGAGAAAAAGCCAAAGGTGAGAAGATTCAATGATTTGATTTCAGAGCTACAAAACAGAGAACAGTAAAATTAAGCGTAGAAAAGGGGAAAAGAAAACTCAGCTTTGATTTAGAGAACAGAGAAACGAAAACAAAGCGCTACAACTACGAATCCAAAAGGATCCGAAACCTAACCTATCAGATTCGGATCCTCCAATCATACGGTACCGCCAGATTTGTAACGATAGAGCTTGCCGAACACGTGGAGGGCGGTGACGAAGCCGATGAAGCAGAGGCTCATGACCAGCACAACCGTCGGCGAAATCTTCAGCCCTGGGGCGTCGTCCGTGTAGAACCTCAGCATGTTGCTTCCGCCACTAGATCCACCTCCGACACCGGAGGAGGAGCTGTTTCCTCCGCCGAGACGGCGGCGACGCATGCCGGCGGTGGCGGCAGCAGAGCCGCGGGGAGCCATGACCCCTCCTGGCCGCGCGGCTGTGGAAGTCGCTGACTGAGACTGAGAGGCACCTCTGGCCATGTCGCCGGGTAGTGATGGGAATGCAAGGAAGAAGGAAACAGAGGAGTTTGGGAAATAGAAAGTAAAAATAAAATGGGTGAAGAGAAGTAGAAAACCACAACAAGGGTTACAAATACAAAATTAGAACGGTGTCGTCAAAATAGGTATTATTTGGGTTATTTAATAGTTTTGTACTTACCCAGCTAGAATTTTTTTAAAGACAATTACTAGTTAACTAACTTTCTTCCCATTTAAATCTAAACCTATATGTTACTCCCTACTTCACATGTCTCTTCATGTTTTGGTCTTTCTTTGTTTTTCCAAACTATTTATGTTCTACGAATTCTAAGGCTAATTAAGTTTTTTCTCTCTCAAATATACCCTTATTTAATAACTATTACAATAAAGAGTATATGAATTTGTAATAAAATTTATCAAAATAAATAAGGACATTTTAGTGAAAGTATATCAATATTTTATATCCATTAAATGCTCTTTGATACCTAATTTTGATTTGCAGATCAATTTTTTTTTAAAATAAAATAATAGCTTATTTAACTACTATTTTTTATATTTAACAAGTTTAACTAACAATATGAATATGCAAACAAAATAAAAAATACGAAGGGCATGCCCAGCTAGTATACCAAGTTCTTGACCTATTTTATTTCTCAGTGTGACGGTATTATTCACGAAAATTAAAAATTATTAAAGTTGAATAAAAAAATATAAAAGTTAATATACTTACAGTTAAATAAATTATTTTTATTTAATATTGTTTTAAAACCCTTAACCAGTATTTAAGTTGTCTTAAAAAACCAGTATTTAGGTTTATTTTTTCTTTTTTGGGTACTCTATTTAAGTTAATCTTTAACACTGAAATATATGTGACTGAGTAAAAAAAAAATGTACCAAAAAAAAATGAAATATATGTGACGATTCCGACCTAGAAGTGGCATCTTTCCTCTTAGAAGGTGAATATAGAATCATGATATATTCACCAAAAAAAAAAAGAAAAAAAGAATCATGATATTTATTTTGACTTGTCTTATATCTGCATTTATATCTTTCTAGATGGAGGCTTGAAATCGAGCTCCAACTCCTATCTAATATGGACCGGTGGGTGAGTAGATGGCCCCAGAAGCATAGACCTAATTAAATAGGAAAAAACTGTTCACAAAATTATTTAAATAAAACATACTGTATTTTATCAGTTTCATATTTATTTTTGAATTGTATGTTTCCTTTATTCCAAGTGATGCTAAAAAAGTGAATTTTATTGTCAAAAAAAGTGATGATAAAATATGAGTAAATTATACTCCTCTCTCTCTTTGAGATATAAATATTACACACTTCTCATATTTTATGTTAAAATATGCACTCCTTAATTTTGGTTTTTTAAGGTTTTGCTCAGTTTTATTCAAATTAAAATATATGACTTAATTTTGGTTTTTTAAGGTTTTGCTCAGTTTTATTCAAATTAAAATATATGACTAAAATACTTTTTACACTTCTCCTGAAAAATGCTTGTATTACATTGTCCTCCATTAATAGACGTAACTATTAGGCTGTCCTCCTTTCTATGTTAAATTATGCGCAATCCTCACAGAAAAAACACTAAAGCTCACTCCATTATTAAATTTTTTGTTAATAAATAATTTTGAGACCGAAATATCATTTACACTCTCCTCTCCTAAGATATTCAAAGATTACACTTTTTTATTCTCTTTTTTTTAATATATGGCTATTCTTCCCCTAACAGAAGAAAATGCATTACATTTTACATTATTTTTTTATAAAAAATATTAATTTATATTAAAAAATAATTTTATACTAAACTAAAATTTATTATTTATTTTTCTTTTTATAGAAATATATTTTAAGATTGAATTATTTGATTTGTATCATATCTTTTTCGGTCATAAATTCTTTTTGCATCGAAGTCATGTCTAGCTTTATATTGACTACTAATAACAAATTTGGATGGGCGATGTGTGTGATACCTAGCATACTTAGTTTTCAAGTTCTATTTGACTTGATATTCACCGAGACCACCTATAATCGAAATGTGCCTACAGAAGTCATAGAAACAATCCGTATTTGGATAATGGATCCTCAACTCTACTTTGCCAGTGACCATGAGCTGTGAAGTTTTTGATAGGTTAGAAGTTTTTTATGCTTGTTTTGTTCCTCTTGACTTGGTTGGCTTAGTTAATAGTACTAGTTCTAAAACGTGGATGTGGAGTACCTCAACATGATTTGCTCAATCGGAGTGTACTTATCCTTATTTTAAGGAATCAATGATATTTGTAAAAAAAAAAAAGTTTGCATAGATTACATGTATTTATATGCATCGATAACAACTCAATCTACATCCCTAGCTTATCATTACACTATCGTATTGATTTAAATACAATTCCTGTCATAATTTCTTCATCTTATCCTTATCTAAGATAGTAACTCTAAACAAAATATACAGAAATCTTCTAGATTCCTTCAATAAATCCAACAACATTTTAAAATTTATATTCTTCATTGTGCAAAAAGGGAAAACAAAAAATAATTAGATAAGATGGGAATTGCAGAACGCTTGGGCAACATTCACGAACATTGAAAATGTAAAACAACGACCTTTTTTTGTTGGATACTAAGGGGCCAGAAAAACAAAACTAGAAACCTCTAGGGAAGAAGGTCCCCGCATAGTCTGTCGAAGGGCATATAAAACAAAACCAGGAGTACAAAATATACTACAAAAATATAAACTGAGCCCAAACTTAGCAAGACCATCCGCCACTTGGTTAGCATCTCGGGGAATGTGAAGGATCTCAACCACACCAATGGACCTCCAAAGACTTCGAATATCCATTACAAGGCTAACAAAAGGGTGCTACGAAGAGCACCTGGACTGGATAAATTTAACCGCTGCCATTGAATCAATTTTTTTTTTGGATCAAGGGTGCAACATTTCTTTCATACGGGGTAAAAAAACCACCAAAACATTACACCAGGTGCAAGCATCAACCCACTGTTGGGCAAAGCACAGGACTTAATGCAAACTCTAAGATCATTCCTTAAACACATGAGTTGCTTCTGATTACTAGGTAAAGACCTAAGATACTAACCTCAGGATAATCTAAGCACTACAACTACTAAACCACCAACATAGTATTCCAAAGACAGCAATCCAAACAAATAAGCTCAGGTGGTTTTGGTGGTGGGCGTAGAGCCTGGCCGCACCTAGGAACTTCATCCCTTACTACTGGACCAAACATGAAAGGACCTCCTTGTTGAATCTTATACTGGCTCACAGTAATCATTGGATAAGAGCCCACATCTAGTGTTTTACCACTTCCTTCATGATCATATAGTCAACTCCTTGCTACCTTTGACAAATTGTTCCATATGTAGCTTAATTTTGCAATGCATCTTTGTGTATCAAGGAGGGAAGAGGAAGAAGATATGGAGCTCACAATGAAAAACATGGTAATGTGAATTTTATTACTGCGATGGTGATGATTTTTAGAATCTAAAACCATCCCAGTACATTTTAGCTCGATCAACAAAGTGTTCCTAGAGACCCAGCCTAAAAAAGGATTTTCATCAAACACCTCAATGATATTCTCAAAGCAAGGATACGTTAGATGAGTTCCCTTGCATAGAGATTTCTTCATTCTCTGGAGTACTAATACCTTTAGCAAACTGGTGGTACGAAAATGAGTCGTACGTGGTTGAGGATCTGGTGGGGGGGAATAGGGGCGGGTTCATCAGGTGGTTGCGGAGGGGGTTGAATGGCCATAGGGGAGGCGGTTGGGGGCTTGCCTCCGCCATAAGGAAAAAGAGGAAACAAGGAAGTGGAGACTGCTCTCCCCGCTAAGGACCCAAGGACAGCTCGTACTCGTCGCATAGTGACGTGAAAGACGGGGGGGAGAACCGTGGAAAGGATATGTGGTGCAGATCACTGGCCAGGTGTTGCGGCTCAGGCAAGTACACCTGATCGTAACTCGTAATAATAGTGGAGTATTTTTAAGATTCCGAATGTTAAACCCACAGGGAATACGTGAGTACTAATAAAATAAAGAACCTATCCTATTAGGCTAACGAAAGTTGTAATCAGAGAGTAGCAAAAGTTGTCACATAAATGAAATAGCAATTAAACGAAATGTAAGAACGGATTAAGAATATTATGGGAGGTCTAGGGGAATCGGGTTCACCAATACTCAACTCTTGAATTTACTAAGTAATTACTACGAGATCTATTTTCTGATTGATAGCTAATCACGATCACTCTAAATTACTAAGAACTACCTAGCTAATAGTCTTCTTCCTAAATAACTACTCTGTTTGATCCAAGAAGGTAATTAAATGAAAGAGCATTAAGAACAGGTGAGTTTGTTAATCTAATAACCGATTAGAAAGAAGCATTAACCTTGACCGGCATATAAAGCGAGTTCTTTTATTCCTAGAGGTCCGTAAGCTAACTAATTAAAGGTTGATCAGGCCTTATAGGATTGAGCATGCTAGGGATAAAACAACCAATCAAAAAATAGAAACACATATAATCAATTAGATAAATAACAAAAGTATTGTAAAGGATCCCCCATCACCCCTAGTGATGGGTTTAGCTACTCATATTCAATGATAATAACATAAAAACATTCATAAAACCATTGAAATCCATAATAAGAGAATAAAATCTAAACTGGGACACCCCTTCGGTATGACGACGGTCCTTAAGCACATTCTTCACATCCTCACGAGCTCCAGTAGCCAATCGGGATTGACACCAAGCTCCAAGGAAACACGAATCAATAGAAAGTAATTAAGGGAATTGAACTAGAACTCTCAAAAAGGGGCTTTTGATTTAGAAATTCGTCAAAAGGTGTTCAGCTTAGGCTAAGAGGGCCTATTTATAGATTGGGATGTGGATTAGGTCATCTAGCTTTCAAATCTGCACATTCTGGGACGAGGTACGGCCGTACCAGATATATACACGGCCGTACTGAACTTTGTTTGCAACATTGGCCCGTACTTGTGCGTATTGCACTCCCTGACATCATCTATGTACGGCCGTACTGCCTTTGATATTAGATTTTTTCATCGGCGCCAGGTGGTATTGACCAAGGGGGTACGCCTGTACTGAATCTCTGACTTAGGTACGACCGTACTAAAGTACTGTCAGGCCGTACCACTCGTCCAGTAGTGCTAAAACTCTCCAAAACTCGCCAGTTTTCGGTCCATTCTCGCATCTTTTGCTCTGAGTGGTGTCTTTATGATAATTCTGCAACATAGGACATAAATGGGTACCTTTGTGCTTTAAATAGTGCAAAATGATATATTTAAGTACTAAAAATGTTCTATAAAAGTAGACAAATTGGTGTGATAACACCAGGCGTCTTCAAGCAGCGACAGCTAACCCTAGCAACTCTAGGGAACGAAACCCTAGCAGACTAGGGAACGAGTCACAATTCAAAAAATTGGGTTATTGAATCAGATTCAATGATAACATTCTCATAACCCTTGATAGTCACCAGCTTTAGGCCCATATAAATAGCCCAAAGTGCAGCTCCAGTAATAGTGCAAGGCCCCAGTTGAGAAGCAAAGCCCATAATAAAGGCTTCACTATGGTTCCTGAGAGCACCGCCTGCTAAAGCTCTCCCACTGTGGTTAGTCACTGCACCATCGCAGTTGAGCTTCAACCAACCATGATATGGAGAAGTCCATCTAATAGAACAAGACGTGGCCCTTGGGGACAACGCAACTTTAGCCAAACCATTCTCGGCCCAGCTTGGCAAAATACTCTCGCAGATGTGTCTGATGCGGAGGGTCAAAGCAACCACGATTTCCCTTCTATCATTTTTTTTTTGAAAAGCAAAAGATATTTATTAATGGGAGTACAACACCTGAATAAATATAAGTTACGAGGCAATCTTATATCAGTGTCTTAAGACATTCAACAGGACAAGAACACCATTCTGAGAATATTAGTCCTAATGGTCTTCCCTTCCTATATAGAAACCACCCCAAGAAAACACTTTTATTTGGTCTATAATTGCTGCTGAATCTGGAACTCCCCCCTAAAAAAAAGTTTTGTTGCGATGGAGCCAAATGCACCACACCACTGCGCACCACTGTAAATACCACACCTTCCTCAATCGTTTCCCTCGAAAAAGTGCACCAAATTGCAGAAAATTAAGAACGCCAACATTATGCAGCACACATTTAAAGCCCATCCAAGCGAAAACTGTTGCCCAAATACGTTGCACGAACTCACATGAAAAGAACAGATGATCCACTATTTCTCGTTCTTTAAAGCAAAAAACGCAGCTCAATTCATGCGGGTTCGAGATAATACCTTTGCGAGCCTGCATATCTCTTGTTCTTGTACGTAATCTGTCCAATAGCGATCGCCACACCATAATTAGCACTTTAGATGGAATAGAGCGTTTCCCTTCTATATATCATTGATCACATAATCATTCCTACCCAACCAGATGGCGTGCAAGGTGAAAACAAAGATCAAATTCCATGAACGACCACGGAGCGAAGCAAAGGAATACTGATATTCCGACATCCATCTATGAAAGTCATCGCACCAGAAATTAGGGGGAAGATTATTCTCTGCAATGGAAAACCACGCTTGTGAACTGAAAGAGCAATCCCGTGAAAGATGCAGAACTGATTCATCAGAGGTCGCACATCTAGGACAAAGGTCGGAGGTGGCAATTCCATGCTTGAATCGCGCCAGATTTGTCAATGAACAAAAAAACTTAGGCCTTTAGCCGCGTCGTTAATAAAAAAAAGAAAGTTAAAATGAACAAAATTATGTACATGGCTGGTCTCGAGTACATGAAATGATGAAGCAAAAAAAAAAAAAATCAAACTACAAAGTTGCAGGGCATCTTAAACATTTTGAGGCCGTATTCTAATCTAAAAAATTGGGCCCCTAATAAAAAAAGATAATTTTAATAATTAAATATTATTTAAGAAAAATGACAATCTTAAATATTATTTCAAAAAGAGCAATTGTTCTAATAAATGCAAAGAAGATTATTAAAATCCTACCAATACAACTTTAAGCTAATATCAACCTTCTAGCTACTTAAAAAGAGCCATCCTTCTAATACTTTTTGAAGCAAATTCATCAACCAAGTCTTCATATTGTATTGTCTCCAAAAGATCATTCTCAACTGCTATCAATGCTAATCCATTAAACCTTTCCTGTAACATGGTAGACCGCAAGTAAGACTTCAACAACTTCAATTTTGAAAAACTTCTTCTGCGAAGCAAGTATCATAGGAATAGTCAATAAAATTCTATATGCAATAATTGTATTAGGAAAACAATCTAAGCCTTTCAAAAATCTTAATATATCAATAGATCCTATTTTTTCTGCAGGAAATATTTCTCTTAGTAACTTTAACTCCACAAATAATTCATTCCCATCAATATCAGATTGCTCATTATGTTTCAATGCCTGTTCAAAATGCCTACAACAAGACATCAAAGTTGCATCGTCCAATGATTGTAACTTGTGAGAAGTAAATAAGAAACCAAAAATACTTTCATACTCTTGGTATTGCTCAAATCTCTTATTAAGAGAAACAACGGCTTGATCAACAAGGTAAAGAAAATAATTAACCCTAAAAGATTCCTCTCAGGATAGCTCATTGATGGGGTATTCAAATTTTCATCAAACTGTCTTTTTCTTCTAATTATACGCTTTTGAGGAAATACTGGGTCGATATTCAATTCAATAGCAATTTCCTTAGCATTATCCAATGCATTATAAAAACCAGTTTCTCTATATCCCTCAAAAAATGAAATCAACCCCTTTATTTTTTCCATAGCAACATCAATAAGCATATCCTTTGATTGTAAAAGCTTGCTAACCAAATTAATTGCGGATAATATTTCAAACCAAATAATTATAGCCATTAAAAACTCAAAATTGCCAAGCTCATTTGTTGCTAAGGATTTAGCTTCACTTCTTATTTTAGAATCGAGATCCTTTTCCGACACTTCAAATAAAGCTTCTCTAAAATCTGACATTTGAGCTCTTATAGCTTTGACACTATCTACACGACTCTCCCAACGAGTGGATGACAATGATTTTGGAGTCAACCCTTTTACATTATCTTTCAAAATTTGCCATCTCTTAGTAGAATTGGCAAAAATTGTATAAATACGTTGAACAACTCCAAAAAAATCTTGTGCTTTAGTACAAGAGTTAGCCATATCACACAATGCCAAATTAAGACTATGACAACCACAAGGAGTATAAAAGGCTCTCGGATTTATGTCTAAAAATCTTTTTTGTACACCTTGATGTTTTCCTTTCATATTTGACCCATTATCATAACCTTGTCCTCGCACATCAAATAAGTCAAGATCAAGATTTTTCAATTCATTTTGTAAAACATCAAAAAGCCCTTGGCCAGTTGTATCATTCACATTCAAAAATCCTAAAAAAGATTCCTCAATGCTAACAGAATTTGAAGAAACATCCACATATCTTATTATCAAAGACATTTGCTCTTGGTGACTAACATCAGGAGTACAATCAAGTATCACTGAGAAATACTTTGCTTGTTTGATTTTTCTAATGATTTCAGTTTTAATTGCAGAAGCAAGCAAAAGTATTAACTCATTTTGGATGTTATGTCCAAGATAATGAATGTGAATATTATCATTTGTAATACGTCTAACATGTTCTTGGACAATTGGGTCAAATTCTGCTAACATTTCAATTAAGCCCAGAAAATTGCCATTGCTATTTTGGTACAATCTCTCATTAGAACCACGAAAGGCCAAACTATGTTTAGCAAGGAATTTCACTATTGAAATAATTCTTTTTAAAACATTTTTCCAGTGATCCTTTTCTTTCTCAATTAGTCTTTGATTCGTTTTATCAATAGTCTGATTATTTTGCAGTCTTTGACGCAACTCATACCAAGTAGTCATATTCTTAACATGTTCCATGGCTGTCTCATGCTCTCTAAGTCTTTCACCAACATGTGCCCAATCACTAAAACCCTCATTTGTTAATTGGCCTCTACCAATCCCTATTTTAAAAACTTTACAACAAAAACAAAATACTCTATCAAGCTCTTTCGAATAAACAAGCCAATCTCTATCGCACTTCTCTCCATTTGATAAAACTCTAATATATAAATTAGCCGCAAAGCGTCTAGAAAATTTATCTTTAGGACCATCCACAACAGACAAATCTCTTTTAGGACCCTTTGTAACTAATAAATCAATCATTTTAGAATCAAGAGCATCCCAATTTCTTGGATCAAATATATCAAACGAATGTTCAAATGGATTTGCTTGCTCTAATGGATTATCATCTTCATTATCAAGTGAATTATTCAAATTAACACCATCACCATTTTCAGAATTATTCAAATTAACACCATCACCATTTTCAGCATCAACATTTAGATTGTTCAAATTATCATTTTCAATGGGCACTTCACCTCTATTTTCCGGATCAATACTTTCATTCTCCATATTATTATTCTCAGTAGTAACCATTGTTTCAAGAATTTCAACATCAACATTATCAACATTCTGATTTTCAACAAGAATTTGTGGTTCTTTTCTAAAAAAATTATCAAGAGCTCCTCTTTGAGATTGAGCTAACTCTTCAAGTCTTTTTTTTTTCTTACGCTTCTCATATCCAGATTCATACTTTCTAGGAGGCATAGTAAAAAAGACTAAGGTAAAGAAAAAAAACAACCTGGATTTAGAAGAGGCGGTGCCTGTACCACCGTGCCGGTGCTTCCATGAATCTGTGCGGTACAATTCTGGTAATGTTAATAAAAATTGATTAATAAATGTAGACAAATACATTGAATTTTGTTGTTTTAATTATTTTTCCAACTAGAATTTGTCATTTTTCTGTCATCCCCATTTGCTAAGAGACAAATATTAAAAAATACTATATATTTTAATGGATCCGTGCATTCTCCTTCCTTGTCTTGGTCAATCAACGACCTTGTGCAAACCAAAGTGACTGACTTGGTCAATAACTTGCTTTGTTGGTCAATAACGTGTTGTTATCATCACTATTTGTCTATTCAATATTACTTGAATCAATAACCCACAAAAAAGTAAAAACCAATGGTTTACAATTTAAGCAATGTGCAAACGCCAAAGCGGTGAAAGCGGTCCCAAAGCGTAGGAAATGCAAACACAGCAGAACCACGATGAAAGGCGCCTGAGGCGAAGAGCGGCGAAGGGTGCAGCGGCGAAGAAGCGGCGAAGGCACGAAACGAGAGCGAAGGTCGAACTTAAGCGGCTCTGCCTCTACGGCTCTCTGCGATCGCTCTTGACGATTCGGCGAAGAAGAGGAACCAGGAAGAAGAGTCTTCGTCTTCGAAAGAGCCAAAGAGAAAGAGGAATATCAAGAGAAGAAGAGGAATCAAGAGAGGATTCGGTTAGGGTCACAAACGAAGAAATTTAATTTTTAAATGTTGCTCTCTGCCTCTCCGAATCCCTTAATTTTCGACGATTTTTGTTTTTCTGTGACGATTCTTCTGCTTCGAGAATTTTTTTTTCCAGAGCTTGGAATCTGAATGACTGAATCTACCCTTTTTTTTTTTTTGGATCGTGGTAATTTTGGGGCCCCAAATTTTGAGTCAAAATTGGGCTAAATTTAAAGCCCTATACTATAGCACTGTTTGCACAGGGCCGGCCTGAACATTGTATCCGGAAAAAAAAAAGCTATAAAACAATTGCATAAGTTATCGGTTTTTTTTTCATGTCAATAAAAAAAAGTTATCGGTTTTCTTTTTAAAATACTCCCTCCGGTCCTAAATATAAGAGACAAAACCCTAATTCATCAAAACCAAGAAAAACACTCTTTTTTCCAATGAAAAACACCTTTTTATCTCACATATCTCTTATATTTTGAAACCCTAAAAAACACCTTTTTTTCTCCTAGAGAACCGAAGGGAGTAGTTTTTGGCTTTTATCTTGAATCAGAATGCTGACAATAACAGTATTCTGGGGGAGATTCCATCCTTTTTAAGTGCACGCGTCCTTTAATAAGTTTTTTACAAGTCATTAAAAAAATAAACAGAGTCTACATGGGGATCAATGCATGATTGATTCAGTTTCAAGATAAATTTACTGTTGGTTAACTATGAGTATTGCAATTTAAGGAATCTTTTCTTACCGCAACAACGCAAGTGGCGAAAGCTGAATTATTTTCTTTATTTGGTTTTTTTTTGTTGCAGTTTTCTTTATTTTGTTTTAATTGTAAAAAATGTCACCTGTTTTTTACTTTATTTTTTTTATTACTTTCACTATATCTGTACAAAATTTTGTAAATGAAGAATAAAGTAATATTCTTATTAAAGGAAAATAAAAAAAATTGTAAATTAATAATAAATATGATATTTTAAAATATATTATTTTTCATAAATTAGAATAAACATTTTAAAATGTTAAAGACTAATTTTGTAAAGTAGTAAGTAAATTTTTAAGAAAAAAGCTCAAAACTATGTTTGATTTAAAGGGGAGAGGGGAGAGGGGATGAGAGATTTTGAGAGGTGAATAGATTTTTTCATCATATGTTTTAGACATGAAAATGAATGGAAAGAAAAATGGTTTTGTGCTATGTTGCGCAAAAAGCTTAGGAAGGAAAACTGAATTTACGAGAAAAGACCAAAAACACCGTATTTTTAGGTCGTCTATTCACATAATATTTTTGTGGCGACTTCTAGTATGGATAAATGAAACATGCCGTTCATGTGGATTAACACTTGAAAAATCATCTGACCTATAACGACGACAGACGATCGATACCCCCCCAAAAGTAGAAGCTCATGACCCTCCTCGTCATCACGACTGAGACGATGACCTGATCAATATCGTTTCGATATATATGAAGTTGTAAAATGTTCTTCTCTAAACATACAAGTGAAAAAAATTCCGCAATTTGTTATTTTTTACATATTAGAAATTCCGACTTTTGTAAGTCAACTTAATTTGCTAAATTTAATCAAAAAAATTAAATTGAATAAAAAAAAATTGCTAAAGGGAACTTCCGCAACTTAAAGTATACAATAAATTAACTCCCGTTCTTGCTTTCTCCGAAATTATCCAACGTCTCCAAAGTTGTACACGATGATCATGATCACACTTGTCATTATATATGATGATCTGTCGCCATTCTCTGAAAAGAAAATTCATCGCTGTATTCGACATCAATCTCATGTTGAGTCAGGCTTGAACCCGCAGAAACAAAGCTGGCCTCATCCACCTCTTGTTGTTGAGAATAGGCCAGATTATCCATTTCCATTTCCATTTCCATTTCCATTTCATGATGATGAATTGAACTAGAACTAGAAGAAGCAGCATTGACCTTTGCCTTGTGGTGGTGCGAGTTGGAGTTGGAGAGTGACGGAAAATAGGCCTCGTAGGGGTGATAGGCCTCAAAGTTGGGTCTTGTTGGAGACGTGGGGTAAGTAGTATCCATTTGGCTGCGGTAATGACGCAGGAGGTGGGCCGGGTCTATGTGATGGGTCGGAGTTGTGGGCCTGCTTGATAATGGGCTATGCAACCCTGATCCACGGTTATTATGCTTTATGTGCTTCTTCGCGGTGTGGTGCCAATTCCTTATAGCTGCGGCTACTCTTTCGTCGAATATAGTTGGCTTCATGTTTGAACCCATCTGTTCTCACACACACCATCAATCAGTTTTCGTTAAACTGTATTTTGCTATGCTCTGATTTTTAAAATCTAAAATAAAAAATGATAGGTTTTTTCCTTTAAACAATTGTTAGTTTGGATTTATTGGGTATCATATAAAATTGTTGAGCATGAAAAGGGGTCAATATATGTCAACAAGTGAAAAGAAAACATGCAAATTCTAAATTATGAACTATCAAGCGAAGTGTTGGCTTTTTTACCTATATGCAATATGACACGTGATGGAATTGATAAGTCAAAAGAGCAAAATTCCAACAAAAAAAAGGGAAATAAAAAAGTTGTTTGTAGAGTTAATTAACATCAAATTACCTGTGTCACGAGAGCATAGAGAGGAAGAGTGACGTAGCTGCAAAGGATTTGAACGAAGACCCTGCCAAGTCATCCATGTTATTTTTTATTTTATTTTTTGTCTGATGGTCCAGCGGCCTATAACGTAATCCTAAAAAGGCTAAAAGGGGCGTGGTTCGAACCGCGCCAAGTCATTCGAATGCAAGAATACTTTATGGTTGTCACAAGACTACGAACAATCATCCATGTTAATTGCATACAATAAACTTGGTACTACTAATTAATATTGGCAGATTTGTAGTGCGAATTGAAAAGGGAATGAATGAGACCCACCCCATCGTTATTCTGATCACCACATCCTCCGTTCGCTTATTGAAACAGGATTTTAAACCAAATTGAAGCTGAAAAAAAATAATTCAAAATATGGGTTTCATATAGCTGTAAGTGTGTGTGTGTATATATATATATATAAAAGACATCATCAAATATTTGCATGTAGGTAATTTCGTTTCAATTTCATTGACCAGTGTAGTAGCATAAGTGAAATATAATTATTTTGGACGACTTACCGCAGTCCATGAAAAGAAAGCAAGCTGGAATGCATTCTGTTCCAAAAAAAGAGACTTGGATTAGTCACTATGGCAAGAGAAATGATAATTCGACAACTGAGAAGTTGTCCCACACCGTAGATATATACCATTGTTTTTTTTTTATTATTTTTTCTCTCTCTCGACATGCAACACGAAGATCGGCTTGTGTCTGTGGGGGGTATGGTGTGCTTTACGGTGTTGGAAAATCGGTTGTTCATATAACACTTCTATCGCAATGAGAGGAAAAAAATTTCTTTTCTTTTGTTTTGTTTTATTTATTTATTGATTAATGATGTTTTTTGATTGATATTGATTAATGATGTTAGTGCTTTGGAAAAGTAGTATACACCAACACGCATACCTGAAAGAGCACAAAATTAATAAGGTAGAGAATAAGTCGAGGTTTGTTAAACCAAAAGAGATCATCCCCAGGTTGCACCACCGGCTCGCCCTTTACCACCATTCCTTGTTCTTGAATTCTAAGACCCATTCGAGTTATGACCACTTGTAGCTTGGTTCCAACTACTAGGACGATCTGCAATTTGGGGACATTTAGACAAAATATATAGAAGAAAACTAGTTTTTTTTTTTATATGTGATAAATAATTAATTAAGCTATGGTCATTGCATGTGCTTACAATCAAAGGAACAAATGGAAGCCACAGATAAGAGTACCAGCCTGTCCATATATAAATAATGCGTGGATTAATGGTAAGTATATGTATATATACACACAACAATTAATCAGCGAAATGATTTGGCCTTGTAAGATGTATTTGCTTACCATGAGTGTGGAAAAGGATAAACAACACTGTGATGAACCAGATTGCAGGACTGAAAAAAATTAGAAAGAGAGCAGTTAATTAATTATTCTATACTAAATTTTGTAAATCAAATTATAACATTAGTTATTTTTTTAAAAAAGGACACAGAGGCATAAAGCACAAAACCTGATTCCCACAACGACTTTGAAGTCTTCTTCCAAAGACCTTTTGATATATTGCCGAAAGTCGAATTTCTGGTGACTTTGAGGTGCCAAATGTGCCTAAATCACATAACATTAAATTTCACTAAATGATTAGCTAATTTTAGGCATGTTGATTTCGTAGGTGAAATAATTTACTAAAAAGAAAAAGAAAAGAGAAGTTGAATTCCAAATCATTTTGTCCCAGAAATAAGTAGTAGCATACCAAACAAGAATCAAGCATTAATGAATAACAAAAGAAATGTTAGGTGAAATTGGTAGGGGTGTAACATATAATTACCATCATAAATCCATGCCTCAAGGTCAAGTAATCCACTTGGGGAACTGATCTTACAAATTGCCTGAAGAAACAAACCTGCAAATTGCAATAAGGCAAAGCAAAGAAAATAAATGTAATCAGAGGCGAAGTAAAGACTATCGAATAAGTGAACAATGTATTTCATTCCCTTCCTTTTTGTCCTTTATGTTATGTTATGTTATGTGTCCTTCTATTAACCTTTTCAGATCAGTGCATCACTTGTATTTTTAGTCTTGCAAATGGTGAAAGAGCTCAAAAAAGGGGTTGGACTTACAATCCAAATGAGGACAGGATTTTCTGTCCAAAAACTCAAGTGTCTTCTCCCAAACGATGTCTCCCTAGCAAATCTGATTCGTTCAGGATCTGAGATACACAAACAAGGCACCAATAAATGTGTTATGTGAGTTCCTCTGACATAGTATATAGAATTAGAGAAATCTTAGCAACCCTCTACTCTCTAAATTTATATTATACAACTATGACGACTAACCGTGTGAAAATTGGTACTCAGGTGTCTTAGTTTCCTCTTCCCATCTTTTCCACCTTCTCATCTATTGAGTTGCAATCAATCAGATATAAGTGGGTTAATTTGTATTCAAAGAAGTATATAATTTGGTAAAAAGAATATATATATATATATATTGGAATGAGTTATATATTACCTTTGCTCTGCCCAGTGCCAGAGTGAGTATGCAGTAAAGGACATGAAAAACAGCCAACACAAAGATAAATATATGAAGTTGATGAATTCCCTCGGATGAGACAAACGGCACTTTACCCTGAACATTTATATGATCATAAAAACACTTAGAACCCAGCCTAATTAGGTTTTCTAGGAATGAATGAATTAATTAATTAAAGAAGACACCAGTGAGTATTAAGTGTAACATATACAAATTTGATTAATTTAGTTAGATCTTTGGGAAAAAATGAACTAAAAGATAGATATATTATAAATCGAATAAGAAAATATTCATAATTAATTAATTTAAAAAATAGAACTTGAACATTTGAAAATAGAGGTAAAAATGAGTAAATGACAATGGATCTTTAAATAAAAGAAATAAAGATGGTCATTCTCAAACAGGATACTCATACACTATTCAGCTGCTTGTTGGTGTTTCTAGATTAAGATAATAAAAAATAATATATAAAATAACTAATTAATTAGTTCATGAGGTTCGATTCCTTGTTTTCTTCATGAGTCCATGCATAGTGTTTGTGTTGGAATTTTCTAATAATATGTATATTTCGGAATTGTCTGCATGCATGTAGTATATAAAAGATGAAAGCAATAATAAATATAGAAGAGTCCAACCCACCTGAGCTGCACATTTGTCAGTTGCTCCGGCAGCCAAAATACGCCGGAGATTTTCGTTTTCAGAACCAAGCAACGCCGCCAGCAATCTCCGGCCATTGGTTTCGTGTTCTGACTCTTCATCATCTGATGCGGGCGTGCGATGTTCTTCATTGTTGCTACATGGGTGCCATGTCCCCGCAACTTTTTCTGATATACATATCCTCGATATTACACCTTGTCCTACCGTTAGGAGCAACGATATGAAACCCAATAACATAAGCTCTGCACCAACCCAAACAAATTAATTAATTAATTAACAGAAAATTCAACTATGAAGTTTTCGTTTTAATTCTCAATTAAACAATTTAGACACCTGATTTGATCTTTTCAAGTGACTCGTACAAGGCACTTTTGTGCTTCTTCTTCAGCCACTGCTCGCATCCATGCACAAATTAATTAAACACATGGTGCAAGAGTTGTTATTAGTTAACTAGTGATAAAAATATATACTCCTTCCGGTCTGAATAAGCATAAAAAACTATTTCACACTTATTAAAAAAGTTGGTTATTCTCGTTTAATATTTTTAAAATTATTAAAAAAATAATTCTATTTCCTAAAGTACCCTTGTTTTAAAGTAAAATGTTTTATTGAAAAAGACAATTTCAATAAATTTAAGGGTATTTTTTGGAACAACATCATTAAATAGAGTAAAAATAGTTAACATTTGCTTATAATTTAGACCATAAATAATAATTTTTTTTTTGCTTATTTTCAGACGGGGGAATACCTACACGATCGACATGTATATTAATTGACACATTTAAACATGTATACCTTTCCCATGATGTGGAAGATGTGTTCGATGAGGATCGATATAGAGAGCAAAACAAAGCAAACAATTGCGACGGCCCAAGTAGGCGTTTCCCCTAAGCTTCTTCCTCCGCTTCCTCCTCCCATGCTTAATTTGCTTCTTAATTGATTAAGTTATTAATTACAGCCAATATTATGATCAGTATGTATATACACTTTCTCTGGAGCAGAATCTATCTATATATGTTCTGATAGTGGAGGTGAGGTTGAGGTTCGGACAAAGAAGGGTATTTCCATGTGTTTATTATACTTACGTATAAATGTTGAAACAGAGAATCCAATCATCCAAGGGTTTGTTTTTTCCTTCCTTTTTTTAATACACAAAAAGCTGTTGACTTTGACGCATAAACTAACGGAACCAAGATATATATTTTTGTTGGGAAAAATGGTGTAAGTGAGATAAAATAAATTTCCACGAACCCCATGATAATTTTCCAAACCAAATAGATGAAAATAACGCCAAAGATTTTAGCGTGGAAAACCCTCCAAAGTGAAAGTAAAACCACGACTCGTAGTTCGCTTAAACTTCCACTATAACAATAATGGGATTACAAACTTCACCTTAGGTGATCTCTCAAAATTAATACAATAAGATTGTACTCTCAATTTGTGGATAAAACTCTCACAAATTGGCTCTCTCTAATTTTTCTCTCACTCTTTCTCTTAAGCAAGGCTTCTCTCTCTAACTAATGCTTGTTGCACTTAGTTGTGAATGGGATGAATTTTGCTCTACCATCCACTCCCTATTTATAGAAGAAATGAATGGTGTGAACACTTGTAAATTGTGTCAATCTTAGATGGCCACCAACCATTTGACTCACCAACCATTTGACTCACCAATTTGCTTTCATATTGGCTGGATGCCAACAAATCTCCCCCTCCAGCCAATGGGGAAATATCCTCGTATCAATATGGGGTTGATATTAAGCTTGCAACTTCTTTGCAGACTTCTAGCTTGTCCTTTGGTAGAGCTTTGGTCATCATATCGGCCAGATTGTCGTTGGTGTGGATCTTCTCAACTTTCAATGACTTTCTTTCTAACACATCACGGATCGGTGATATCTTACGTCGATGTGTTTCGACCTTGAATGAAATGTCGAATTCTTCTCGAGATGTATTGCGCTTTGATTGTCGCAATGGACAACATAATTTTCTGGTTTTGTCCCAACTCTTGTAGGAACTTCTTCATCCACAGGATCTCCTTGCAACCTTGATGATTGCAATGTATTCCGCTCGTGGTGCTTAAAGCAATACACTTTTGTAATCATGATTGCCATGAGACAGCTCCCCTGCAAATGTTATCGATACCCAGAAATAGACTTTACGGTATCCACGTCTCGACCATATCCGAATCTGTATATCCTTCTAATACGGGTTTTCCATTACCAAAACACAAACAATGACTAGATGTACCTCACGAGATATCCGAGTATCCATTTGATCGCCGCCGGTGCTCTTTTCCAGGATTTGATAAAAATCGACTCACAACACCAACTGCATGTGCAATGTCTGGTCTAGTGCATACCATAGCGTACATCAGACTGTCAACCGCCGATGCATATGGCACTTTGTTCATTTCTATTCTCTCCTCCTTGCTTAAGGGACACTGGCTCACTTTGATATTGAAGTGACTAGCCAGTGGAGAACTAACAGATTTTGCTTTGTCCATGTTGAATCTTTCAAGAACCTTTTCCACGTACCGTTCTTGAGATAGCCAAATTTTGTGATTCTTCCTGTCACGGGTAATCGTCATGCCAAGAATATGTTTAGCGGGTCCTAAGTCCTTCATTGCAAAGGACTTGCTCAACTCTTTCTTTAACCTGCTAATCTTGCCGCTGTCTCGGCCAATAATCAACATGTCATCAACATAAAGCAAAAGAATGATGAAATCTCCATCAGAGAATTTCTTGATGAAGACGCAGTGGTCTGCCGTCGTTCGATTGTACTCATTTTTCTCCATGAATGAGTCGAACTTTTTATACCACTGTCTCGGTGCCTGCTTCAGACCATACAAACTCTTCTTCAGTCTGCACACCAATTTCTCTTTCCCTTTGACTTGGAAACCTTCAGGCTGCTGCATGTATATTTCCTCGTCAAGATCACCATGTAAGAAGGCAGTTTTTACATCAAGTTGTTCAATCTCTAGGTTGAGACTTGCAGCCAAGCCAAGAACAACTCTGATCGATGACATCTTCACCACCGGTGAGAATATTTCATCAAAGTCAACTCCTTTTTTCTGAGCGAATCCTTTCACAACCAGCCTTGCTTTGTAACGTGGTTGTGAGCTGCCTTCTTCACTTTTTACTCTGTACACCCACTTGTTCTTGAGTGTTTTCCTTCCTTGTGGTAGTGTTACCAAATCATATGTGTGGTTCTCATGCAAGGATTTCATTTCTTCTTGCATGGCTTTTAACCACTCATTCTTATCTTTGGTGAGTAAGAGCTTCGTCATAGCTCTCTGGTTCTCCCCATCGCTGAGCATCACATACTCGGTAGGTGAATACTTTTGACTCGACTTTCGCTCTCTGGTAGATTTCATCGCCGCTTTTGATTGGACTGCTCAGAACTAACTCTTGTTACGAGCGTCAAACTGCTCACAGTTACGGACTTTCGGCTAGTGGATCAACATCATCGTTATCTGGTGTAGCTCCCCGTCATCGTAATCTATTGGTGGAGAGGCGGTTCCAGATTAATCGAATTTCATCGATTGTGGATTTTACGGTTTCTTCAAATCCTTGATTGTTTGATCTTCAAAAATACCACGTCCCTCGCTTCTAATGATCTTTACGGTAGTTGGATCCCAGTCTGTCGAATTCTTCATGGGCATATCCCACAAAGATACATCGCTTTGTTTTTGCATCCACTTGAACCTCTCATCTTTGGGATGTGAACAAATGCTCTGACCAAACACCTTCAAGTGTTTGTATGAAACATCTTTCCTATCCGCACTTTTCTCGGTACATCATAGTTCAATGGAACTGATGGAGAAAGGTTGATCAAATCGACTGCTGTCCTCATTGCCTCCCCCCAAAAGGAGTTTGGCAGTTTTGCATTTGAGAGCATACATCTGACTCTCTCACAGATGGTTCTATTCATCCTTTCAGCAACACCGTTGTGTTGAGGTGTCTTTGGCACTGATTTTTCTAATCTAATGCCAAAACTTCTGCAGTACTCCTCGAATGGTCCGCGATACTCACCGCCATTGTCTGCTCGTACACACTTCAACTGTCTGCCAGTTTCTCTTTCAACTTTCACATGAAATTGCTTGAAAACTTCCAGCACCTGATCTTTGGTTTTCAAAGCAAAGGCCCACACTTTTCTGGAATGGTCATCAATGAAAGTCACGAAATAAAGTGCACCTCCTTGTGACTTATCATTCATCATGCAGACATCAGTGTGTATCAAATCTAGAAGATTTGCCTTTCTAGATGGTGGGGAACTTCGAAATGCAACTCTGTGTTGTTTTCCCATTAGACAGTCAACACATTTCCCCAATGATGTACTTATCATTTCTGGCAAGAGATTCTTTTTGGAAAGAATCCTGAGACCCTTTTCACTCATGTGGCCGAGCCGCTTATGCCATAGCTCGGTTGGAACTTCCTTCTTGCTGGTATTTACTTCTCCTCTACATAACTTGGCTTCTGTTTAATAGAGAGAAGTATCTTTCTTGCCTTTTGCTACCACCAGGTTTCCTTTGGTGAGCTTCCAATTTCCTTCACCAAAATAGCTATTGTAGCCATCATCATCAAGTACTCCGGTGGAGATCAGATTGAGGCGTATGTCAGAACATGCCTCACATCTTTCAAACATAACTTTGCATCCAAGGTTAGTTTCTAAATAAATGTTGCCGATGCCAATAATTGTGGATGCACCATCATTTCCCATCCTCACTTGTCCAAAATCACCCTGAGTGTAGGTTGAGAAGAACTCCCGTTTTGAGGTGACATGGTAGGAAGCACCTGAGTCAACTACCCAGGTAGAGTCTTGACATGCAAGATTGACATAATCTGCATCTCGAACAATGGTAACATCTTCGGTGACAGTTGTGGTGTCATTTGTTCGGCTTTCTGCTTCTTTAACTGTTTCAACTTTCGGCACTCTCGAATGAAGTGCGGGAAGGCCTTGATGGTGACACTTCTTATCATACCTCGATCTGGACTTTGATCGTCCTCTTTGCCAGTTTTGGCTTTGAGAGCCTCTACCTTTGCTTCTTCCACGTCCTTCTTGCTTGCCTTGTTTTTCTGTGACAAGCACTTCAGATTCAGGATTATATCCTTCATCTTTTCGTCGAGACTCCTCGTTCAACATCCTATCCTTTACCATATCCATGGTAAGCTTGCCTTCAGGAGCGGAGTTCTTGGATCGACACAACTAAGGTGTCGACTTTTTGGTAGAGAACTTCGGCATCAGCGGTGCTTGTAAATCATCGCCGATGGTCATCTTCATCGAGTTGAGTTGATCTACAACGCCTTGGAACTCACTCATGTGTTCCGATACATCGCTACCGCCTTTGTACTTTAGGTTGACTAATCGTCGCATCAGTTGGCTTTGTTACGTGCGGTTGTTCTTGCATACATTTTCTCGGCTTTTGCCAAAGAGCATGATCATCATGTTCATTAGCAAAGTTTTGAAAATGCTCTTGTCAATCCATCGACGGATTTGAGCAAAGACACTTCCGATTCAAAGACGGCCCGGTCGATTACCGATGTCTTTGGTCGGCGTCGGTTGGTTTTTTCGCTTTGTCGATCTTATCATCGGACGGAGTTGTTGTTGTAGTTGTTGCTTTCTCCTTTGTCATCACGATCGGCTTCCATAGATCTTTAATGTATAAAAGATCTTCCATCTTTGGCTTCAGATTGCATAATTAAATGCGATCGGCTTTATCATATTGCGGTGCTCTCCTCCATTTTGATGGCGATCAACAAGTTTCATTGTGCTTGAAACTTCTTCGGCAATGAATAGTGGCCCTGAATAATTCTTTTACGATGTGGAAGATCAGACAAAGCTGCAACCACAGAGCATACTAAGAATTTTCCACAGACCTAGCTCTTGATACCACTTTGTTGGGAAAAACTGTGTAAGTGAGATAAAATAAATTTCCACGAACCCCAGGATAATTTCCCAAACCAAATAGATGAAAATAACGCCAAAGATTTTAGCGTGGAAAACCCTCCAAAGTGAAGGTAAAAACCACGGGACCCGTAAGCCGCTTAAACTTCCACTATAACAATAATGGGATTACAAACTTCACCCTTAGGTGATCTCTCAAAATTAATACAATAAGATTGTACTCTCAATTTGTGGATAAAACTCTCACAAATTGGCTCTCTCTAATTTTTCTCTCACTCTTTCTCTTAAGCAAGGCTTCTCTCTCTAACTAATGCTTGTTGCACTTAGTTGTGAATGGGATGAATTTTGCTCTACCATCCACTCCCTATTTATAGAAGAAATGAATGGTGTGAACACTTGCAAATTGTGTCAATCTTAGATGGCCACCAACCATTTGACTCACCAATTTGCTTTCATATTGGCTGGATGCCAACATACATACATACATATATATATATACATACATATATATATATATATATATATATATATATTCGAACTATTTTCTAATGTTTGTGATCTTATAATATGATACTCCATAGTCACACATATGTCTCACTTTTTGTCTTTAATTAAATTATATTTTTTACAGCGTTATAGATTTAACCAAATAGTACCCTTTTTTTTTTGTCGGGGAAACACTGGTATATCTTATGTAAGTGTAAATTAGAGCCAATGAAGACATAAAAATTGTAGTTTATAGTATTTCCTTCTTAATTATTAATTAGTAATACACTAATAGGTGCTTTATGATGAGTTAAATTCCTAAATTAATCTAATAATGCTTTTTTTAATGGAGATTTATTTGAAGAGGTTCACATAGATTTATCGGTTATTTGTTGACAAAAAAAGTTGACGATTATTTTGACTTGGATAGTGTAATATAATCTCAATTTTACCAAGTAGTGTAGTTCGAAAAGTATTTCGCTAGATAGGGTGATTAGTCGTACATTTCCTAAGGGATATTGTTTATACGATGTCTACAAAGACAAAAAGTTTGAAATGGCTTAGAAACAAGGAGTTAGACATCAATTTATATGATAAATTGGAATAAGAACTTATTCACCAAACTGATTAAAGAGTTGCATGAGATGCAATTGGAAGGAAGTTTCCTATCTAAATAGCTAATGCTGGGCGATCAGCCAAAACTGACTCAGGACGAGGTGAAATATGGATCTTAGTCTCACTTGAAAATCTTCTAACGGGATTTTACAAGTCAATATTGAGTGTCATTGATTTGATAAAATAGTGAAAAACATATTTAATAAATTTAGTCATGTTAATATGTTTTGCTCATGATAGTTAAGTTATGCATATTTCTATAATCTGAATTAAACGAAAAATAAACGCTCTTTACAATTTGAATCAATAAGCATTGACATAGTCATGCACAGAATCATTCATATTTTACATCAAAAATATTTTCTTTTATTCAGTTTATAGTAGTCGATGCTGCTGCTGTTTTAAAAGTATAGTGATGACTTCATCAATCATATATTAACAGCAATTCAATTCCCATGAAATAATGGGATATCTTGAATTTAATTTTTTTCCCCCTAAAATTGACAATATTGTGAAGAACGAGAACATGAAAACACAAAACATTCTTTTAAGCAAGGCCGACATAAGGATAAGACAACTAAAGCATTAGTTTTATGTCCACCAACAAAAACAATAGTATTAGTCATTAGTTTTCATAAATCAAAAAGTCTTGACCTGAAGCTTTATTACTTGAAGCAAACATGTCTCCATTAAAAATTGCTTTAAGCCTCTTATTATTGGGAATTATCGAGTCCACCCAGCTTTTAAAAATAGTCAATGACATTTTGGGCCCTACTCATCTGAGTGTCGGGTGGCTAATTTGGAAAAGAAAGAAATTATGCATAAACCCAAAAGGCCCAAAGTATCTGATCGGCTCCAAAAATGCTAAACTTGACCAAACCAAAGGGTTTTGTTAAATATATCTCACCCATTTAATTTTGCCACCTCCCCTCCCCCTTAAAAGGTCCTAACTATCCTACTTAATTTCCTAACCCCATCGTCCTCACTGGTTTTTTTATAGAAATTTACACTTCACATCAACTTGTTGACGAGACTTCTTGTCAACGAGTTGATGCTTGTATTAATGGTAGCTCTCTCGTATTCATTGACGACAACTCTCATTAACAAGTTGACAAAAATTCTCGTCAACAAGTTGATGAGCATGTTAAGGGCAACTATGTGAACATTAATACCTCTCGTCAATAAGTTGACGAGAAATACGAAAACGCAGAAATAAATATGGATGCGCAATAGGGAAAAATAAGAGTAAAATGGTCTTTTTAGAGGGGAGGGGGTGTCAAAATTCAAGGGGGAGACTTAGAGTCCGTTTGGTTGGGGGTTTTGGATGGGATGGGAGAGGATGAGTTATTTTAAATATTATATGTTTGGCTCATTTTTTTAGAAAAGAGGGGAGGGGAGGGGAGGGAAGCAAAATCTCTCCTAAGCCAATTTTAGCTCCCCTCAAAAAGTGAAAGTTTTTGGAGGGGAGGAGAGGGGGGAGATGAAATCATTTAAAATAAAATTACCTAAATATCCTTATATTTAATATAATATAAAAGGCTATAAGGATATACAAGTAAATTAAACCCTCCCCTCCATTAAAATCCCTTCCCTCCCCTCCTGAACCAAACAAGAAAATGCTTCCCTCCCCTCCCCTCCTCTCAACCAAACACAAAATCAGATTAAATATCTCCCCTCCCTTCCCTCCTCTCCCTCCCCTCCATTAAAATCCCTCTCCTCTCCTCCCCTCGTTTGAACCAGACCAAATCTACTTCTATCTATCTACTTTTAATATAGGCAATTCACTACCAACAAAAGTACCCTTAATACCCATCCTTAAAAAATTGACACATCATCATTTTCTAGGGTAAATAAGTCACTTCAAGTTCTTTTTTTCCTTTTTCCTTTTTCTCTCTCAAATCACGCTCATCACTCTCTTCCTTCCCTCTCTTCTC
This sequence comes from Calophaca sinica, assembly GCA_037113605.1. Classification (NCBI taxonomy): domain Eukaryota; kingdom Viridiplantae; phylum Streptophyta; class Magnoliopsida; order Fabales; family Fabaceae; genus Calophaca; species Calophaca sinica. Next base: position 126,874,003 of record CM073732.1, read on the forward strand.
TCTTTTTGAAATTTCAAAATCTCATGAATTCATCTTCTTCTTCTTCCTCGGAGGAAACCCTAGGTTTCTACTGTTGTGCTACTGCTTTCCCATTCGTTGTCGTCGCGGCTCTGATCATCACCAACGAAAAACTGTTGTTGTCATTGTCGTTGTGTTTGTAGCCATCGCTGTTTGGGTTCGTGCTACAACTTAACGAAGCGAAGAGGGAGGTAGAGAGAGAAGCATAAATTCTTCAAAATGGGTAAGGTTCACGGATCTCTTGCTCGTGCTGGGAAAGTGAGAGGTCGAACTCCCAAAGTCGCAAAGTAAGACAAAAAGAAGAAGCAACGTGGCCGTGCTCACAAGCTTAAGCAATACAATCGCCGATTTGTCACCGCCATGGTGGGATTCGAAAAGACATTGGAGGATGATGTTGTGGAGCAAATTGAGTCAAGAAAACAAACTTAGAGGCCATTTACACAAACAAAATTTGAGTTCACGTTGGTAAAAAGCTTTCTTCTGTTTTCAAGTTCTTCTTCTTCTTCTTCTTCTTCTCCTTCTTCCATTGTTGTTACTTCTATCTTCTCCATCAACAATCTCAACAATGGGTTTTCCATGTTTGTGCTTACAGGACTTCATCCCTGTTGGTTAGGAGAAGCTGCTTCAATTTTAGTTTCGGTGCTCTGAGAGGTGAGCCTCATTGTAGCAGATATGGGTTTCAATAGATACCCAGTGAGTTAATTTCATTGGTTAGTTTTTTATGCACATTTGTTGGATCATGTTTCTCAATCTAGAATGATTCTTACAAATGATGGAACATAATATATCTTCTTTAGTGTTGTAAACTCAAGACATTGCAATTCACAAATATAGAACATGACATACAATCATTTAGTTTTATGTTTCTCCCAAAATACTATTTTAGGATTGGCATAAGCAACTATTAATTATTTTAAATGCTTTTAATTTTGTGGGTTTGTTTCAATTATGGCTCTGAGGTTGAACATGTATAAAGCATAGTTGTTAAATGTTTTTAGGTGTTGGGAATTTGACTCTTCAAATTCTCTTCCCCAGAAACTGCACTTGTGGAAAATTGGAAAAACAAAATAGAGAAATAATAACAACACAAGTATTTAACGTGGAAAACTCCCAAACCAGGAGAAAAACCACCAGCACCAGAGAAAAATCCACTATGTAGAAAATTATTACAACTACACAATTTTCTCTCTGCACCCCCGCACACCCACAAAGCTTCCCCACTAGCAAAACTTATTCCTCACACCTCTCCTTTTACAAGAAATATTCCTAATAAATTCTTTTTCTGATGTGGAGGTTCAAAGTCGCAACCACAGAGCATACTAAGAATTCTATTAAATTCTAAAACAAAGAGAGGAATTTATCTAGAGACAAAAGTTGCTAGACAAGCTTTTGAATGGTGTACATAAAACCAAGGCCCAAGCCTCCTTTTATAACAAAGAGGTTCACTCCTCTTTACTATTTTACCCGATGTGGGACTAAAAGTCCCAACACCAACAATCTCCACCTTGTGACTTTGTGGTCCCACAACGCTCCACCTTGATGAAGATTCCCATAGCTTTCGCTATCACTGCAACGCAGTCATGCTCCACCATAAAAGCATAATCACTCAGAACTAGCCATCCCAAGCATTTAAACTCGGCACATGTCGAAATATAACCTTGCTGGAAAAAAAAAACTATGGTGCAACTCCCATATTTGACTCTCATGGAAGTTAATCAGCCATCGACATAAATTTCACCACACACCCTGCATCAATGTCAACTAATGCCCGTGTGCAAAATGTGGCCCCGCTAACATTTAATATCCTTTATCATGGCAACTTTGGGACCCATGCCATAAGGATATACATGTCCTTCTTTCAAAAGACATCAAGATCGGAGATAATGTTAGCCTCATTATCAGCATCTCCACTTGCTGACACAGAGCTTTTTGCCGAACCTGTTCTACCTTTACAATTCTTCTTGATGTGGCTAGATCGCCCACATCCCCAATGACATTCTTTATGGAGTTCTTCTTCTTCCATCCACGAGCTACCAATGCAGAACTTTCATGTGGATTGTTACTCCCACCAAGTCTCCTCTCTTGAAGAAGCTTACTAGTAACCTCCGAAAATTATTTTCTCCTTACCATGTCCATGAATTAATAGCGGCTTCATGTGCTCATGGGGAAGTGGAAGAGACACGATCGAGCCTTAAGGCACGATCCTCATCATCAATTTTAACTCCAATAGATTCAAGCTCGAAACAATGCCATTGAGAATACTTAAATGATCCGAAATAGTAGTACCTTCATCCATTTGCAACGTATGAAACTTCTCTTCAGATACAACCGATTTGAGACGCCCTTTGTCCGATACAACTCCTCGAGTTTTCCCGAGTCCCTTTGCCGTGGATGCTCCCTTCACGTTTGCAAGAACATTTTTGGTCGAGCACGCATTTAATTGCACTTGCTGCTCTCAAATCCAGATCCTCCCAATCATCATCAGCTTTGTCTGTTTTACTAGCAGTTTTACCAGCATCACCGCTACTTTCAGAAATAACTCTGTCCTTCAAAGCCTTGTGTAAACCAGACTGAATCAACACATCCTTGACTTGTATTTGCCACAAGCCAAAGTTGATCTTTCCGTCAAATTTCTCTACATCAAATCTGACTGCATTTGAAACTCTGCTTCCCGACATCCTCTTTGGCAAAACCTGTGCTCTGATACCACTTGTTGGAAATTTGACTCTTCAAATTCTCTTCCCCAGAAACTACACTCGTGGAAAATTGGAAAAACAAAATAGAGAAATAATAACAACACAAGTATTTAACGTGGAAAACTCCCAAACCAGGAGAAAAACCACCAAAGACTGAGAGAAAAATCCACTATGTAGAAAATTATTACAACTACACAATTTTCTCTCTGCACCCCCGCACACCCACAAAGCTTCCCCACTAGCAAAACTTATTCCCCACACCTCTCCTTTTACAAGAAATATTCCTAATAAATTCTTTTTCTGATGTGGAGGTTCAGCCCAAGCTGCAACCACAGAGCATACTAAGAATTCTATTAAATTCTAAAACAAAGAGAGGAATTTATCTAGAGACAAAAGTTGCTAGACAAGCTTTTGAATGGTGTACATAAAACTAAGGCTCAAGCCTCCTTTTATAACAAAGAGGTTCACTCCTCTTTACTATTTTACCCGATGTGGGACTAAAAGTCCCAACACCAACATTAGGTCTCTATGTCTTTCAGTTACAAATACTTGTCAGTTACATTTTTGCTATAGTTATAAACCTTCTGATATTATCAAAACTATAGTTCCCTTGAATCAAATCTTTTTGCTAGCCATATTTCAAATATGTGTGATTATTTGGTTTACTAATTGTGACATCAGAAATTTAGTGTGGCAGTCGATAATCTAAATTAAGGTTAAAGAGATCTAAGGAATTTGTAATTTGTTTGTTTTTCTGAGAGTGTATGCATCTAATTTGTCTGGTTTTCAATTGTGAGCATGATAGATGCACCGCGTCCAATATGTAATTCATAAAAGCTACAGAAGTGTTCTTCATTTCTTAATTTTTTTTTATATCATTTGCTTCTATAAGTACATGACAAGAAGAAAGATGAAAAGGATGATAGGCAAGCTCTAGGACAACATCCATGAGGCTGGGAGGATGATACTGCCATCAGTATCAAACTAAATAGGTGGTTGATTGATTATTTTCTTTTCTTATATTTGATTTTGTTTAACCAAGATAGGGAAAGCAAAGGGTTTTGTATTCATAATAATATTTGATGCACTTATTCATATCATATCTATTTGTGGCTCATGCCTTAAAAAACCGAGATGTACTCTCAAATTGCATGTGCTTCATCAGGTATTTTGGTTTGCAATTGGATATATAAACTTAGTATTCAATGCTTTGTTGCGTATTCATTTTTTCTATGCACATTTTCATATATTGTTTTAAGGTGTTAAATATGGTCACATGAGTTCTTCACAAGCTCTGATTCTCGAGGGCATGGTTGTCCTGGTCATTCCATTACAGGAGGTGATATAGCTACTACAGAAGTTTGAAAGAGTTGATGCAAGATGTTCAGCTTTTATTACCTTTTTTCATATAATAACTCTAAATTTTTTCTCATGTATTCATTTATATTGTATGATTTGCTGTCAGTAGTTCCTTATTTTTAGTGTTATGTGGATTTGAAGCTCAAAAACAAAAGAACTTCCCTTCTTTGGCAAAATTTCAAACTATAGCATGTTGTGTTAGTTACCTTTCTTTTATATTTGGTATTAATTTCTTTTATATTTGGTATTAATATCAACTATTTTTTATCCATGCAGGATGGATGCATAGATTATAATGAGTTTGTGGTTGTGATGCAGAAAGAATAAGAAATATGAGTCAAAGTTATACTAGTCATCAGCTACATACTAGAAAAAGGGTGTGTACATAGCACCCCAAAAAAAAAGGTGTGTACCAATAATGTTTCTGTTGTAACTATTTTAACCAAGCTATGTTTTCATCTTGATCAATCTATTTTCTTTCCTTTAATAACCTGCAAATCTTCTTCTTGATGCTTGGGGAACTTCTAAGGTTTCTGGCTTTGGATTGAGTGCATCGAGATTGACTAAGCAGGTAAGAATAAAGAATCTACCATGCTTCCTAAACATGACAGAACATATAGTTTTTTATGAACAAAAAGAATTTTTTGGTTGTATTTCATTGGAATCTAATTGTTGCTTTGTTTTTGAATAATGGTTGTTGGAGATAGCAGACGCTGCAGAACTAATGTCATCACTTTTTAAATGGTTTTCTTTTAGTTTTGGTTATTGAAATAAGTACTAGAAACCCATATGTCTAATGAGACAAGAATTGATGCCTTTATATGCAAAAATTATGGCTTCTACTTATGGCTTCCCAGGATTTTCACTGATTCAATGGCTGTTATTTGAAAGTCATGATAAAAGCTATTTCACTGATTGAATGGCTGCTACTTATGGCTTCCCAGCATTTTTACTTATGGCTTCCTTTACATTCTTTTTTTTTCCCTATAGATGTTAATGCTGGAATAAGGAATTGACTAAAAAGGAATATTAAAAGTGTTATGTGAGTTATTGATGCAGATTATTAACACAAAATATACAGGCATCAGTCATTGATGGAGATTATTAACACAATATTTTGATTCTGAAGTGATGTACATGGTCTATTTATTTATTGGATTGATTGTGAAGAGCATAGTGTCACACTAAATGTCAAATTTGTCATTTGGATATAAAAGAATGAGTGACATGACATAATGCAGAGAGAAATCAGGGATAGTGAACTGATTTGATAGAAGTGGACTAGAAATCCGGGAATAGCAGAGAGAAAATGTGGGAGATATCATAATTCTTGATGTGTTCATTGAGCAATCCATAGGAGAATATGTTGTGTTGATCAAACATTATAGCTACTAGCGGTAAGTGAGATTCTACTTGCATATCAACAATTTAATACCTTTTTGCTGCTGCTTGAAGAGCCAAAGAGAAACAGAAGGGATCTAAAAGTTTATAGGCTTACAATATAAATCTGTTGCAGCAAAGTTACAAAGTAAAAGAGATGTTTTTATCTGCGTAAAAAGAAGGTAGGTATAAAAGTGATTTTGCCTAAAGAAGGGAATCAGATGAGGGGACGCTTGATGCAATACCCAGTTCATGTCAGCAGGATAGTTGAGTCATTTCCTGAAGTTGGCTGCAAAATTCATGTATCACACAATTTACTTTCGGATGCGCTAACTCATGATCAGATTAATTAATTTATGCTCTTCAACTTATCTTTAGTCACATAACTTGTAACATTATGGAATGGTTTCTGATGCAGCTAAATGATTTCTTTCGAGCCCATTTTTCTGTACTCTTTGATCCGAAGAGAGGGAAGGGGAAATATGTGAAAGTGTAAAGGTTAGAATGGGGAATGAAGGTAATGATTGTCGGTGGCCTATTTCTTAAACCGTTTATTTTTTATTTGACATTTCTCCCTTCACCTTTTTCCATGACTGATTCTTTTTTATTTCTTTTATCTAAAATAGATGAATATTTATTTTACGATGAGGCTTCGTTGAAGCATATGTTGAACAAGCTTCAATTCAACTGATGGCCCAAGGTCTTTCTTATTTTCAAGTTGTGGAAGAAGGAATTATTATTCTTATAATACAAGAAAGACAAGGTAAAGGTTCTCATTTCTTATATGGTCTATGTGATTCTGTTGTAATTTCTTATATGGACTGCATTTAGTCATACATTTGGAATACAAGGTAAATGTTCTGATTTCTTTCACTGTGACAGCGGCATGGTTGCCACCACCAACGAAAATCATTTTATCCTCAAGGTTTGGCTTGCTTTCTTCTTTCTAGGGTACATGTAAATTTTGTCATTAAGTGACATCCTTGATTGAATTCTTCTCTTGGATATTAATTTAAGGTGAGTCCTAAATTGTTACAGATCTTATTGCAACTAGACAATCAGACATATCCTGCTGGGGGATCAAAATATTTTCAGGAACAAATATGTCATAATCAATCACTAAAGTGTTATTTGTTACTTATTCAGAAATATTATTAAATAGTGTTATGAGTTTGTTTTCTGCACATTGGGTTGCCCTTGATTGAAGGAATAAATAGTGAATAACTGAATATACATTTGGCATTTACTCACATAACAAGTAATCATTTAGCTGCATCAGAAACCATTCCATAATGTTACATGTTATTTGATTAAAGATGAGTTGAAGAGCATAAATTGATTAATCTGATCATGAGTTAGTGCATCCGAAAGTAAATTGTGTGATCAATGAATTTTGCAGCCAACTTCAGGAAATGACTCAACTATCCTGCTGACATGAACTGGGTATTGCATCAAGCGTCCCCTCATCTGATTCCCTACCAACACATCTTGAAAGGCCAAAAGATCAGCCTAAAGTAAGAATGAGCATTTTGCACCACTCCTACAGTTATTGTTAGTGGTCTAAGCTGAACAACCTAAAGTAATATATATGCATTATTGTGGAGTTTAGAGTGCCTTAAAATCAGTTTGGAGGATCATGGAATTGCTTGGAAGTGTTTCTTGAACACTGGGAATCGATTCCCTAGCTATGGGAATCGATTCAAGCATGTTTGGTTCTCTGGGAATCGAAGCACGCCTCTGTGAATCGCATGGGAAGCCTGCAGGAATCGATTCACTTCATTAATTCGTGCAGGGGAAGCTTTTTGTACTAGGTGAATCGATTCACCTTAGACTGTGAATCGATTCACAGTCGGGTTTTTCTATAAAACCGGCGCTGCAGAAATCAGACGTTGAGCAGATTTATTCTAGGGTTGTGTGCAGCCGTTCTTGAGCGTCTTTGTGAGGTTTTGAAATTTGGGAACCACGGTTAACCACCTTGGGATCTTAAGAGAGAATAGAGTGAGGTTTGAAGGCTCTCTCTATTGTTGTTCTTAGGAGTTTATCATAGAGGGAAAGAGAGAGGGATTGGGAACTCTTGGGTTTGTTCTTTGTGGACATTGTAAAGAGGGTTCAAAGCAATTGTAATCTCTTGTAAGACTCATTGATAGTGAAACGGAGGGCTGCTCTCTCCCGCAGACGTAGGCCATCTTCTTTGGGGCCGAACTGCGTAACCAAATTGCGGTGTCTTCTTCTCTACTCTCTACCTCCTTTGTTTGTTATTTTTCATTGCACCTTGTTGATTGTTTGATTGCTGGATATTATTTAGTTATTGGTTGCCATTGAAGGTTGTTCCATTTATCTTGTTTGAATCTCAACAAGTGGCGCCGTCTGTGGGGAGGAACAAATCATTCAAGTGAGCACCATGGGTACTAAATGGGACATCGAGAAATTTTCCCAGAATAACGACTTGGTCTATGGAAGGTGAAGATGGAAGCAATACTTATTCAACGAAGTGTTTTGAAGCCTTGAAGGGTGAGGCAAGAATGCCGCCAACTCATCTCAAAGCGGAGAAGAAGGAGATGATAGATAAGGCAAGAAGTGTCATTATCTTGTGCCTTGGCGATAAGGCAATCGAGGGAAGTTGCAAGAGAGAAGGCATGGCGGAGATGTGGGCAAAGTTAGAATCGTTGTACATGACAAAGTCATTGGCCCACAGGTTATGTCTGAAACAACATCTCTACTCATTCAAGATGGTAGAGACCAAACCTATTGTGGAGCAACTAGCAGAATTCAACAAAATTATTGATGACCTGCAGAACATTGATGTGAAGCTCGATGACGAGGATAAGGCTCTGCTCTTATTGAATTCGTTGCCTAGATCCTTTGAACACTTTAAGGATACACTCCTCTATGGCAAGGAGTCCACTATTACTTTGGAGAAGGTCCAACAATCTATTAGGACCAAGGAGCTAACCAAGCTCCAAGACTTGAAAGTGGATGATAGTGGTGAAGGCTTAAGTGTGTCAAGGGGAAGAAGTGAGAGTAGAGGAAACCACAACAAAGGGAAGAATTCTAGGTCGAAGTCCAAGTCAAAGGGGAACAATAAGAAGTATAAGTGCTTCAATTGTCACAAGACCGGTCACTTTAAGAAGGACTGTCCTGAGAAAAGGGGCGGTGATTACGTGGATGTTGCAATTGCTATGGAGGATGGTTATGAGAGTGCGGGGGCTCTAGTGGTGTCGAGTTTGGAATCTGAAAGAAGCGGGTCATGGACTCGGGATGTTCTTATCACATGTGTCCTAGGAAGGAATACTTTGAGACTTTGAAGCTTAAAGAAGGTGGAGTCGTTCGCTGGGTGACAACCCAGAGCTTGTAAGGTGCAAGGTATGGGTTCGATTCGATCTCAAGATGTTTGACAACCGTGAATTCCTTTTACAAGATGTGAGGTATGTTCTGAACTCAAACGAAATCTTTTATCTATAAGCATGTTTGATGGATTAGGCTATAGTACTAGGATTGAACATGGCATGATTAAAATTTCGAATGGTGCATTAGTAATGGCTAAAGGATCTAAAATGTGTGGCTTATACATATTAGATGGTTGTACTGTTATAGGGCATGCATCATTAGCTAGTCAAGCTCCGCATGATAAAACTAAACTATGGCATTTAAGGTTAGGGCATGTTAGTGAAAGAGGTTTAGTTGAACTAGCTAAACAAGGTTTGCTAGGTAGTGATAAATTGGATAAGCTAGAATTTTGTGATAATTGCATACTAGGCAAACAACATAGGGTTAAGTTTGGAAGTGGCATGCATCATTCTAGCAAGCCCTTTGAGTATATTCACTCGGACCTTTGGGGTCCTCAAGAGTGACAACTCATGGAGGGTTCCTATTTTCTCATTAATGATTGATGATTTCTCTAGGAGAGTATGGGTTCACATTTTGAAAAATAAAAGTGACACATTTGAAAAATTCAAAGAATGGCATACTCGTAGGAAATCAAATAGAACTAAACCGAAAGCTTTAAGGATCGACAATGGCCTGGAGTTTGTTTCAGAGCGCTTTAATGAGTTTTGCAGAAACAGGGAATTAAGAGACATAGGACTAGTGGTAGGACACCGCAACAAAATGGTCTGGCGTAACGCATGAACAGGACTATTTTGGAGCTGGTCGATGTATGCTTTTGGGAGTGGGCTACCTAAAAGTTTCGGGGTGAAGCTGTGAGTACAGCAATGACTTACTTGATCAACAGATGCCCATCAGCGGCTTTAAACTTCAAGACACCTATGGAAGTTTAGAGTGGAAAACCGGCGAATATTCTACATTGAAGGTTTTCGGGCTTTGGCGTTGCTCATGTCGACAAGACAAACTTGAAGCCGTGGTGTGAAATATGTCTTCATTGGCTATCAGGAAGGTGTGAAGGGTACAAGTTGTGGAAGATGGAGCCTGGGGATCAAGATTCATAATAAGCGAGGATGTGACTTTTGATGAGACTCGTATGGGGATGAAGTGCAAGGACCTGGAGAATAGTAACTCGTAAACAGAGGTAGAGAAGACTTCGGTTTGAGGTGGAGCCTTCCACTAGTGAGGCAGGAATGATGAAGAGGAGAACAGCTTCTCCACCATCGAGTTCTAGAGGAAGACAACCAACAGTGGATCCTGGCTATCAGCTGGCAAGAGATAGGAAAGGAGGGAAACCGTGGCACCTAAGAGATATGGCTATGCAGACTTAATTTGTTATGCTCTAAATGCGGTCAAGATGTGCAAGACTCGTAACCAAAGACATTCAGGGAAGCGATTGAGAGCAAAGAGGTCGAAGTGGTTAGAGGCGTTGAATGAGGAAATGAATTCATTGGAGAAGAACCAGACTGAAACTTGTGAAACTACCTAAGAAGCAAAGGGTGGTTGGATGCAAGTGGATCTTCAAGAAGAAGGAAGGCATTAGGGAATTGAAGAACCAAGATATAAAGCAAGACTTGTGGCGAGGGTTTCACACAGGTTGAGGGAATTGATTAAACGAGATTTTCTCACCCGTGGTGAAACATTGTTCCATAAGGGTTCTTATGGCAATCAGAATCAAGACGATCTTGAGTTGGAACAAATGGACGTGAAGACCGCATTCTTACATGGAGACCTAGAAGAGACAATCTACATGCAACAACCGTAAGGTTTTGTAGAGGACAAGTCTAAGGTATGTCTTTTGAAGAAATCCTTGTATGGGTTGAAACAAAGCCCTAGGCAATGGTATCTTCGCTTTGACAATTTTCTTCTCAAGACAGGATTTGTGAGAAGTGGAGTGCGACAGGTTGTGTGTACATTTTGAAGAGGGATGAGAAAGTGGTTCTCTACCTACTTCTCTATGTTGATGACATCCTCGATGGCAAGCTCTAGCAAAGAGGATATTAACATTCTCAAGGAGAAGCTAAATTCAGAATTTGAGATGAAGGACCTTGGGGCCGCTAAGAGGATACTTGGGATGGATATCATGAGGACCAGGAAGAAGGGTGAGTTATTCTTATCTCAGCATGGGTACTTGAAGAAAGTGGTGGAGCGGTTTAGGATGCATGAAGCTAAACAGGTTAGCACTCCTTTGGGTCATCACACAAAGCTCTCGGTGACACAAGCTCCTCGAGTCTCAAGAGGAGAGGAGGAAGATGGATACTACTCCATATGCTAGTGGGGTAGGAAGCATCATGTATGGCATGGTTTGTAGTAGACCGGACTTAGCATATGCAACAAGATAGTAAGTCGATTTATGGCAAATCCGGGCCAAGCTCATTGGGAAGCAGAAGTGGGTTCGAGGTATTTGAATGGGTCACTCAAAGGTGGTTTGAGGTACACAAGAGCAACTCAAGGAGAAGACGCTTTGGAGGGTTATGTAGATCTCAGATTATGCACGAGGAAATGTGGATACAAGGAAATCCTTATCTGGGTTTGTATTTACATTGTTTGGAACGGCAATAAGTTGGAAGGCTAACCAACGATCCGTTGTGGCGCTATCTACTACTCAAAGTGAGTATATCGCCCTAGTTGAAGGGGTGAAGGAGGCCATATGGTTGAAAGGTATGATTGGGGAGCTAGGAATTACACAAGGATGTGTGAAGGTACATTGTGATAGTCAGTGCTATCCACTTGGCAAATCACCAAGTGTATCATGTAAGGACAGAGCACATTGACATCCGCTTACATTTCATTAGAGGCGTAGTATAATCTAAGGAAATTGTGGTTGAGAAGGTTGCGTCGAGGACAACCCATGGATGTATTCACCAAGTCATTACCTAGATCAAAGTTCAAGCATTGCTTGGACTTGATGAATATCTCTGAGACGTAATTCCAATGATGGAGAGAGCAGCTAGTGGTTGATGGATAAAGTTGAGCATCACCACTGATTTGAAGTCAAGGTGGAGAATTGTGGAGTTTAGAGTGCCTTAAAATCAGTTTGGAGGATCATGGAATTGCTTGGAAGTGTTTCTTGAACACTGGGAATCGATTCCCTAGCTATGGGAATCGATTCAAGCATGTTTGGTTCTCTGGGAATCGAAGCACGCCTCTGTGAATCGCATGGGAAGCCTGCAGGAATCGATTCACTTCATTAATTCGTGCAGGGGAAGCTTTTTGTACTAGGTGAATCGATTCACCTTAGACTGTGAATCGATTCACAGTCGGGTTTTTCTATAAAACCGGCGCTGCAGAAATCAGACGTTGAGCAGATTTATTCTAGGGTTGTGTGCAGCCGTTCTTGAGCGTCTTTGTGAGGTTTTAGGGGCTGGGAAACACGGTTAAACACCTTGGGATCTTAAGAGAGAATAGAGTGAGGTTTGAAGGCTCTCTCTATTGTTGTTCTTGAGAGTTTATCATAGAGGGAGAGAGAGAGGGATTGGGAACTCTTGGGTTTGTTCTTTGTGGACATTGTAAAGAGGGTTCAAAGCAATTGTAATCTCTTGTAAGACTCATTGATAGTGAAACGGAGGGCTGCTCTCTCCCGCAGACGTAGGCCATCTTCTTTGGGGCCGAATCACAGAACCAAATCAAGTGTGTCTTCTTCTCTACTCTCTACCTCCTTTGTTTGTTATTTTTCATTGCACCTTGTTGATTGTTTGATTGCTGGATATTATTTAGTTATTGGTTGCCATTGAAGGTTGTTCCATTTATCTTGTTTGAATCTCAACAATTATTTATTGGAGTATGAAGTTCTGTCTTGAATGAGCAAGAAGTGATTGTCTCAAAATTTCATAAAGTTAGATGAATAATATATAGATATCAAAGTATCCACTTTGTCTTTGGGATGTTCAACCAATAGCTTTTGCCTATTGGGTCATTGTTTCCCATTGTAGTCAGCTGCCTTATTTAATAGAATGGATATGAAGAGTCAATTTATATGCAAAAATTAATTTCCTATCCAATGTAAGAATATCATGGTGGTTACTGATTACTTGCTTGACAGCTTCTTTACAAATAGTTTCTTTCTCAGAATCATGAAGCAATTTTTATTTTACAACACATGGCAAAACCCATACTGATGTATAACTCTCTTCACATACATATAATGATGAAAGTAGTGTTGGGACAAACAGGAATTAAATGCATACTTAACTTTTCTATTTTGTTTTGAAAGTTACTGTTTTGAATAATATATTATCGGAACAAAGAATGATTCTTTTGAATCTTTTGATCTTCAGATGCCAGCTAAGAAGCTTATTGACAAGGAGCTAAGGACAGTGTTAGCATGGGTGGATTTGTTTGATGGTAGCTCAGTTGCATCAGTACATTTTAAAGCGTGATTAGTTGCATTTCCCCCTCTTCTACTGTAACCTACTGGGGGTATTCCTATATATAAAGAAACCTATTAGGGTCTGTTTGGTTCAAACGAGGGGAGGGGATGGGATGGATTTTAATGGAGGGAGGAGGGAGGAGGGAAGGGGAAGGGAGGGAAGGGGAGGGATTTAATTTGATTTTGTGTTTGGTTGAGAGGAGGGAGGGGAGGGGAGGAAATTTTGCTTGTTTGGTTGGAAGGGGAGGGAGGGATTTTAATGAAGGGGAGAGATTAATTTACTAGTATATCCTTATAGTCTTTTATATTATGTTATATATAAGGATATTTAAGTAATTTTATTTTAAATAATTTAATATCCCCTTCCCTCCCCCCCCCCCCCTTTACAGAAATTGAAACAAACAAACATAATTTAAAATAACTCCTTCTCTCCCCTCCCCTCCCCTCCAAAACCCCCCAACCAAACACACCCTTAGTGTTGTATAATCTGTATCTAAAAGACTTACTTTATAGCCAAAGTTGGTTGTAGCTTCTCTATGATAAAAAGGAGACTCTTATTTCTCTCTATTTTTGTATTAACACATATTCCTTTTTGCCATATAATTTCTTCTCTTTTCAAATATAAAACAATCAGAATAAAGAGGTATGGACATATGGTATCTTAAGTTCCATAGAATCTCACTTTCAATTTATTTTGGGTATTATGAGAGCAGTTCTGTTCTTTTAGACACTTTTCTGTGAAAGTTAATTTAACGAATGTCCATGTATATGTCTTAGCCACTTAAAGAATATCTTAATTTTTAAATTAAAAACATGTTTAAAACTTTTATCACCGATTTTCCATTGTTAGAAAAAGTAATTCTAGTGTGATTCCACAGGTTTAATGTTTATCAAATTAAGAAGGGCGAACAAGACTATTTTGTCGTGCTTTGTAGAAGAAAAAAAATATAATATAGTTAAATAGATTGTTTATTGAGAGCAGATGAAGGGGGAAATTCCAAATCTGATGGCAATTTTGTCTGCCTTCTGTTGTAGAAAATAGAGGAGATAAGGATTGAATAATTGCATGAGTACACACTTTGTAATTGATGTTATGTTCTTAATCTTTTATCGTTACTGTATTAAAATATTTGTTAGGTCAAAAGACATAATAATTAATAAAGAAAATTTAATTAGTGCATATCAATACATTTAACTTGACGAGAAAATATGTAATGACTTGGATTGAATTTGTTGGGATAGTTCCATTACTTTTGGGCACATCAATTTTAGGCATGTATTTATTATTTATAAATTATTATTTTTCTTTTAACTTCTAACGAAGAAACATGTAATACGAAGTTATTGAGTTTGTTGGTATAGTTTCATTTCCTTTGAACACATATCAATTTTATGCATGTGTTTATTGTTACATATATCTATTCACAATTTCGAGCCTCTTAATTCTTAAAATATATAATATCATATACTCCCTCCGTCCCATTATATATGTCATATTTACGAAAAAAAATCAGTCCCAAAATATATGTCACTTTATGGTTCCAATGCACTAGTAATTGTTTTCTTTCAATTATACTCTCAAATACTCCACTTTATATTTATGACAATAGTTAATACACCAATGGTTAATAAGGTTAATTTGGTAAAAGTATCACTCTCTTTCTTTCATTTATTGCTTTTTCTTAAACTGAGTGATTTGGTCAACTATGACATATATAATGGGATGGAGGGAGCAGTTAGTATTTTCCTCAAATGTTAATATTTATAGTTATATTAGGCTCCTACTTCTCTCTATTGATACCAACTTTAAGACTAATCAGTTGTGTTCCTAATAAATTACTGTCTATCATTTTTGAGGATTGAAGATAGAAATTAGCTTTGAACACATTACATTTTGGTAGCAATGAAGCAACAATTTACAATATATTTAATCTGGACCACAAACTATGATTCTAACTATGTGAGATTACTATATTGTGTTACAAATATTGGTAATAATGAACAACTATTAGTAGCAATCAACGACGCGTCCCGTGCGGATGCACGGATATAGTACTAGTTATGTTTTTTTTTTGTCAATAGAACTAGTTATGTTAGAAAAAGGGTATCGACCAAAAAAAAGGGTGAACCGGTGAATGCATGCCCATAAGAACGCCCCATTAGATTTTTTTTGCGCCCATAAGAGCGCACAAGAGAGACTTTTTATATTTTTTAATCAGCTCAATAGCCCATACCAAATGCCCGTGAGATTCTCTCGTTGTAAACAAAAAAAATTAAAAAGGTCCGTGAGACCTCGTGTCATTGGGCTGCACGTAACATGGAAGAATCACAAAATGTTGAGACCATAGAGTTTCAAAATATTGGGGCATTCCGAGAATTGAACTCGGGACCTCTCGCACCCTAAGCGAGAATCATACCACTAGACCAAATGCCCGCTGTGTGCCAATGTCTTTTTGTTACCTTCTAAAAAACTTATGCTTTTTACCAATTCACTCAAGGATTTAGGAGTCTTTTTGACTCGTCAAGCTGAAAAGAACCAGACGAACGAGTAGGTCCAGTTTGATTAAGATAACCTTATCACGATTTAGTGGTAATGAAAGCTCTTGAAACATATCTAAACCCCCAATCCAATTAAATCTTTAATCTATAATTATGCTTGTAGAAAATTAGTATGATATCCAAAAAGAGAGATGATGACTATAGGCACCTCTTTTCTTTCTTTCTTTGATGTTTCGTCCGAGCCTCAACTTTGATAAAAGCATCTGTTCATGGTTGTGATACCCCAGTTGCTGGTCAGTAATCATGGGGATACCCTCTGTCTCCTATTATGGACCCACCACCTCTTTGTTTTTTGGAACTAAGCAAAGCATGGGGCACCTTTACAAAGCATATACAGTTTTATTAGACACTAACAGCTTCACCAATCCTTTGCCTAGCCCAGGGTATATTCGAAATACATGACTAGTTGCATTATTAGCCAGCCAATTATGTTACCTCATTAAAGTTTGACATAAAAGAAATACATTTGATAAGAGTTATATAGCAATTCCATGTTAATAAAGCAATATTAGTTTGTTACCCAAAAAAAAAAGCAATTTTAGTCATGTATTCTTATGACTTCAATAATCCAATCAGTTATATTTCATCCTCAAACCAATTAGTATTAAGTAAAATTGCCTAACAGGTATATAAACCGCACCCCAAGATTTGAGATAGGCGATGTGGGACTTCCAACACAATCAACCATCGATGCGAAAAATGTATTTAATTTTTGTTATAAGATTTTTAACAATTCAAACTAGATTTTAGATTTTCAAAAACTATTCATTTCTTTAAATTTGGTCTCAACAAGTATATAAATATGAAAATTTCTCATGTGAAATACACCCACACACCAACAATATTGGAAAGGAGACATGGACATATGAAGGGTACGATGAATGCGGGCGATTAATAAGACTAAAAAAATGAAACAGGGTAAAGCTGCTTATTGCCAAAGACACAGACAAAATCAATCCACCAGACAAAGACACATTGATTAAAGAGAAAGAGAAAGAGTAAGCAGGGTTTTTATGTGGTAGCATTTGTCAATTAGAGGTTGAATGTTTGATGATTTATTTGGTATGCAAAATCTGGGTGGAAAATAAAGGAATAGGAGGGAAGAAAAAATTGACCCCTTAGGAATGAGAGGGTGGCAATGCAAGGGAAGGGAGGAATTTGAGTGCGATGAGAATCCACAGGTCCCACAATTTTTCATTAGAAGGATTGAAAAGGAAAAGGAAGAAAAAGAGTGGCACACACATTTTCATCTATCTTAATATCATGCATTTATATTCTTTTTTCTTGATGAATATCTATTCATTAATACCTGTCAAAAAAAATCTATTCATTAATAATTAATGAACAATAATAACAAAATAACGTGAATAGTAATTTCTCCCTTTTTATATATTTTAGAATTTAGACTCATATACATGACTACTAATAAGCAAGGGCGGATTTAGGGAGGGGCAACCGGGCAAGCATGGGCTTTAGTCCCTCCCTCTTTCAAAATACTAAAATATATAAATATTACTTTTAGTGATAGAACATTACAACCATAGCTAAAAGTTATATCTATGGTTTTAACTATTGAGCGGTGTAAGTGTCCATAGATAAAAGTGTTTAACTTATATGTACAGTTATTGTGTCTCACTAAAAGCTGTAACTATTTATAAAATTAAATTTATATATTTTTATTATCTTTTTTACAAAAAAAAATATTTATTTTGGTAACAAAAAAAATTAGTTATTAGTATAAATTTTAATAAATAATTTATTATTAATATTTTTTTTACTTTAATTAAAATTTATTGATATATGAAAGAAATTTATTGATATATTAGCGTCCTTTCATCCAAACATACTAGTAACTCTCGCCAAAACCCTCACTCTCACTCCCTCTCCCTTCCTTCCTCTCTGTTCAGCATTGCAGTACTCGACTGATAGAGGCTTGTGCGGTGGCTTTAATAAAGTTATTATAGATGTCAATGTATGTGGCATAATGTTACCTAGCTTTCTTTTTTTTTTTTTGGTACATCTATTACCTAGCTTTCTACCCAGAAAAAAAAAATCAGGGAAAAACAAGGGGTACCACGTGCGCTCCCAAGAGGAGTGGAATAAAACATCCTTAATTTTCGTGATAACATAGGTGACCAAAAAGGGTTTTTTATTTATATATCTTTTTTAATTTTTTATCTAGCCAAATACCCCTTTTCCTATATTAATTCCCCCAATAATGTTATTCCAACACTCCTTTTTCCTATACCGCATACAATACCGTATTTTTCGTATAGTGCATGCAGTGCGGACTTTCTGAATCAAATGCGGTTTTTTTCTGAGGACAGATTTTTAAGTGGTTAGAAGTTATGTAAGTGGTTAACACGAGAGTTGTGTAAGTGGTTAACACTTGCATCTCACTTCAAAGTAGTGTTAACCACTTACACGACGCCAGACAACCACTTACATAACTTGTGTTAACTACTTATAAAAAGCACTGTAACCACTTCAAAATATATCAGATCTCACTTCAAACTTGTGTTAACCACTTACACAACTCGTATTAACCACTTGCATAACTTGTGTTAACCACTTACAGAAAGTCATTAACCACTTCAAAATATATCAGATCTCACTTCAAAATCGTGTTAACCACTTACACAACTCGTATTAACCACTTGCATAACTTTTATTAACCACTTAAAAAATCTGTGTATTAATATTAGTGGACTGCGTTAACCACTTACACAACTCGTGTTAACCACTTAAATAACTTCTGTTAACCACTTAAAAAAATATGTTCATGTATAAAAAGGTCACGGATTCTGCGGATCCGCACAAATCAGACTGCATGCACTGCATCACGGAAAATACAGTGTTGTATACGGTGTAGGAAAAAGGGGTGTTGGAATAACATTACTCTAATTCCCCATTTGCCCAACTTTTGGCATCGGTGAGAAATTGGCTTTGCGGGTTTCTCACCTTGGTTTTATTATTATTATTTTTTTGTTTTTAAAAGAAGTAGGAAATCGGATTTGCTAAATCCAATTTCTCACTTGGGTTTTTTTGTTTTTATATTAATCTTATTTATTTAAAAATTGATTAATTGATTTTGGTGACTAATTATATTAATTTGATGATTAATTATGCTAATTTTTAAGTGTTAATTAGAGGACGAAAATTAAATACATTAATTAAAAATATTAAAATACAAATATAAAAATACAATGGTTAACAAAAAATTAATCTCCTGAGTGGTGTTTAGTCCCACATTGTGGAGGTCTCCTATTACGTGTTAGTTATTGACGGCATGACCGATGTCGATCAGGTTGTTCTTCAACAACAACGAGTGGCTCATCACACTAGTGCGAAATACACCTAAAAAACAGACTTACAATGCCGGTTTTAAACATAACCGGCGTAACATATAACGCGGTGGCATTTTTGCAATTAACGCTAACAAATAACGCTGGTTTTTTATAAAACCGGCATGATAAGTAATGCCGCCAAATGATATAGCGCCAGTTTTTACAACAACCGCAGTTGTATGTGGCACCTATGGCGCCGGTTTTGTTAAACACTGCGGTCATATCTTATGGCGCCGGTTGTTTTAAAAAACCGCGGTTGTAGCACTTGACTTATGGCGCCGGTTTTTTGTAAAAACCGCGGTCATATCTTATGGTGCCGGTTGTTCTAAAAACCGCGGTCATATCACTTGACTTATGGTGCCGGTTTTTTATAAAAACCGCGGTGGTATCCTATCTTAAAAAAATAATTTTTTCCTTCTAAACATAATACTCTCGGCCAAGCACCCTCTGTTCATTACCCTCGCGCCGTTCCCTTCGTCCGCGACACTCGGCCAAGCACCCACTCGTCCTCCTTCCTCCGTCGTACCCACTCGGCCAGGCACAGCCCCGTTGCTCGTTGTTCCTTCCTTCGTCGTTCCTCATCGTTCCTTCCTCTGTCGCACCATCGTTCCTCATCGTTTCTCGTTCGGCACAGTACATCCCTCTCCTCCTTCCTCCTCGTTCGGCCATCGCGAGTACCTTCTTCTTCATTGCAGTGTCTTCTTCTTCAACACCCAAAATGTGTTGAGGTGAGTCCCTAGTTGCATTCTCTTCTTCTTCATTTAAACTTTTCTGAGATACAGAGCTTCCCTTTTTTTTTGAGCTCACTGTGGCATTGGAGTTTTTTTTTTTTTGTTGACTGTGATTGTTAACATTGTTTAGTTTTTAAACTGCATGTTTGTTTTGCTTATGCTTTATTCTTGTCAAGTTAATGCAGCTTGATATTTTACATAGATTTTCAGTTTTTTCTGTTGTTTTCTTTAGTTCCCCGTTGGTACTACTCTTTGATCCGTGGATGTCTGAGACCGTGCTTTTTGTTTGCTGAAAAGTTTTTCACAAAACATAGTAGTTTCTTTTGATCCATTAACCAACCTCATTTAGTTGGAGCATGCCATTGTTTTTGTTTCCAAAACAACTCATAAACATAAAACCTTCAAAGTTTTCTTGGGTATTCTCTGCATCATTACAATCATAGTTTATCCATAAGTGATAGGACGTGGAGAATACAAGTTTATTTGGAGATGGGACAAGAGCATCTTGATAATTGAATCTTACATAAATGGCCATAATTATATTTTTTTTTCACTGGAATTAAATTACCAAGTTAGGTATGTTGATCAGATATTAAACTACCAAGTTAGGTGGCCTTTTTAGGTAATGTTCTAACTTAATTTATCTTGCAAAATGCTCTGATACTGTGTTGTTACCCTCGGTTACACAGTAAATCATTACTCTCTATGTCTAGTGATATATGAGAATTAGATCATTGAATTAGACAAATGACTTAAGCATGATTAATGTTCCACTTAAAGGTTTGAACTCATTCGATAGAAAATTTGAAGATTAATTAGAATTTGTTGTTGTTACTTGCAGTATACTAACACACTGATATGTCTTGTATTGAGAAATCATTGGGCAATAATCAACAGTTTTAAAGAAGATTGTGAAAGTGCACATACAAATTTAAAGACAACCCTCTAATAAGGTCAGAGACCAAAAAAATCAAAATAGTCAAAATAAGCCATGGTAAATAGGTTCATACCAAAGAAAAAGGATGATGTCCACCAATCTTGTCGTGACTCTAACTTCTAAAGAACCACTTGGCTCTAATATTATCCTTCCCCCTTTGTCAAACCCCAGTACACAGACTAATGACGGGCTTACTACTACCTTACACCTCGAAATATCTCTAGACTTGGACATCATGGATTTAATTCTAATCGTAACAGATGTCATTGTTTATAGTATTTGTGATATTATTGTTTCGTTATTATGTGTAGCCACTAAACATGCATTGCATTGCACATTCTGCTGCTCTTGATATTGAATGAATTGGGGAACCACGGTCTCATATCTTCATGTGCTTTGCTTGAACAACTCTTCTGCAGGTTGAGCAGTCACAGGCAAGACTAAAATCCCTCTCCTTTTATGAGAAGACAATAAACCAGCTTCGTGAAAACTTTCTCTCCATTGAGAAGTATGTTAAAACATTATCTCTACTTGAATATTAACTTGACTCCTATGTCGTAAGTATTGTTTTCCCATATGCTTGGTGATTGGCATGCCTAGGACATGGAAAAGAATTGAGCAAGAGGTAGCTGCTATGATAAATGTGGTTATTAATTTGTCACTGCTATATTCTATTGTAACATTACAATCATCTTCCATTTGATTCAAACGATTTTTACATTTTATTTAACAAAATGATCATATTGAAGTGTTGAAGATTTAGGAGCTACATTGGTATCTAAAATCTTTAGCTCTCATTTCTTTCTTAAAACATATTTGTAATGTTGCTTTGCATTTGAATGATGATATTGATGGATGTTAGCTTTGATATTAGTCCCATTGTGGGCCTATTGTAGAATGATATCCATTTTTTGGCTTATCACGAGTATATCAATGTTCATGTCAATGTTAGTTCAATATCTAAGCATAAAAGTGTGTGTCTATTATTTCAGAACACATTTATGGATCGTGGTTGGATGCAAAAACATCGTTTAGGTGATGAGTATAAGAACGGGGTCGAAGAGTTCTTACAATTTTCCCAAGCAAAATTTCCTAATCAAACAACTTTCTATTGTCCTTGTGTTAAGTGTTTGAATGGGCCAACACTAAAAGTTGAGGAGATACGGAATCATCTTCGTGTTTTTGGGATTTGGCAAAGATATACGATATGGACCTGGCATGGTGAAGTGTTAAACAAGGTGACTTATGGCGCCGATTTTCTAAAAACCGCCGTTAAAGATAACATACGGCGCCGGTTTTCAGAAAACCGCGGTTAAATGTCACATACGGCGCCGGTTTTCCTAAAAAACCGCGGTTAAAACTTTTTTTTCCAAAATTTTTTGTCCCATTACTATAGGATCTAGCGCCGGTTTTATTTTAAACCGCGGTTAAAACTTTTTTTTTTCAAAATTTTGTGTCATTTACATCATGATTTAACTCCGGTTTTATAAAAAATCGCGATTAAAACTTACTTTTAACCGCGGTTTATAAACCGGCGTTAAATATTTATACTTACAACGTCGGAAGAAAAGACGCCAGATTGAAAACCGACGTTAAAAGTCCAAAAAAACCGCGATTAAAGGTAGTTTTTGCACTAGTGTCATGTTGGACAAGCTCATTTGATTGTGGCAGAGAAAAGGATATCATTACCAACATATTTGGTACACACTGCAGAACGCCAGAGTCTGCTGTTGTGGCCTTTGAAAATATGTATGGCAGTGCCCCCTTCCCCCCATTTGGCCAACAATATCCTCCATTTTACCGGCCATCGTTTCACCACCACAGTGCTTCTAGTTCTCTAGAACCATACACCGGGGAGTTAATAGATATCCTTTTCACTGCCATATTCAAATGAGTCTGTCCAACATGACGAGCCACTCGTTGCTGAAGAACAACCTGTCGACGTCGTCCACGCCGTCAACAACCAACACGTAATAGGAGACCTCCACGATGTGGGACTGGACACCATTTAGGAAATTAATTTTTTGTTAACCGTTGTATTTTAATATTTTTAATTAATGTATTTAATTTTTTCCTCTAATTAACACCAAAATTAGCATAATTAATCACCCGAGTACCATAATTAGTCACCAAAATCAATTAATTACTTTTTAAATAATTAAAACTAATATACAAACAAAACAAAACCCAAGTTAGAAATCGCCAATGCCAAAAAATAGGGCAAATGGAGAATTAACGTGGGGAGTGGGGTATTTGGGTAGATAAAAAATAAAAAAAAATACAAAAATAAATATGCCGACCAAAAAAGCTGTTTACTTAGTAAACTAGATGAAACCCCACAGGTTTGTTTATATTTTATGCAAAATATATTTTTTTAAAAAATGAGTGAAATATATAAATTAAATATATAAAAATATTTTATACAAACCTCTCAACAAATTAGTGTTCACTTAATGCATAGTCATATTTTAAAATAATTTTTAGTTTTTGTTGACAGACTTAGTAGGGATATTCTCATCAGGATTATATTTTAGTTTTTTTTTTGCCTTAGACCATTCTTACTACAAAAAAACTTGCAAATAAATAAAATTTATTAATTATAGAAGAATATATGATAATCATGTATCCCGTCAAAAAATGTAATAATTAAGTATAGTTGTATTGAAATATTATATTAACTAAATCATTAATTCATAAATTATTTTTTGTATATAAAAATTGTTAACATATTTAATAAATAGAATTATTAAATTTAATAATTATAATTATTATTTGTCAAAAAAAATAATTAGAATTATTAATCTTTTAGAAAGATTATAATTGAGACATTAATATGTCAAAAAATAACTCTATCAAAAAAGTTTATTAATCATATTATAGTATTATATTTTTTCATATGTATTATATTAATCATATGTATATTTCTTATCTTGGTTATCAATAAATAATTTAAATCTATATGGTTATATTATTATTGACAATAAGATATATAATTGTCCATGATAAAATATAGATTTTATCGAATGTAATCTCACATAATTTAACAATTATTATTGCCTTTTGGTTATCATCGTTACGTAGAATCTGATTATTGAATGTCATTTTATTCTACAATTGGATGCTATTTTGTTCTACAAATAAAATATCATTTGGAGTCATTCATTATCAAAATTATGAGAAGGTATCAAATCACACCAGGGTAATGTTACTATATTTTTTTAATTGGTCTTTTATCATTTAAAGTCTTTCAAAATTTATAAAAAAAACTCAGATCGTGTATAGATCTTTCTATATTTCAAAATAAACTTAATCTAAAGCTAATGTTTTCTTCAACATACACACTATAATTAATATTTCATAATATGTATACAATATCACGTTATTATATTTAAAATAATCTTATTTGAAGCAATGACCAACAATTAGTATTATTGTCAAATAATTACTCTTAATACTTAATACTTAATCACATACAAAAAAAAATATGTCCAACAAATTTTAGATTTATTTTTCTTCAAGCATTTTTGTCTCAAGGTGTTATTAATAACTGAGACAATTAATATATATTTTCTCTTCGTTTTGTAACTTTACTACATTTTGTAATTTAATAATAATTTCAATTCGATCTTTATTATATTTTTTATAATTTATCTTTTATCCTTCAAATTAAATTATTTCAAAATTTATGAAGAAACTCACATCATGTATAGATCTTTTTATATTTCAAACTAAATTTAATCTAAAATTAATTTTTCTTTGATATACACACTATAATTAATATTTAATAATATATAATATCATGTTATTATATTTAAAATAATCTTATTTGATGTAATGATCAACAATTAGTATTAATGTCAAATAATCTCAATACTAAA
Source organism: Calophaca sinica (assembly GCA_037113605.1). NCBI lineage: Eukaryota > Viridiplantae > Streptophyta > Magnoliopsida > Fabales > Fabaceae > Calophaca > Calophaca sinica. The sequence continues at coordinate 126,898,658 of CM073732.1, forward strand.
TACTTAGTTACATATAAAAAAAATATCCAATAAGTTTTAGATTTATTGTTCGGCAAGTATTTTTGTCTCACTCTGTAAAAAAAAAGTATTTTTGCCTCACGGTGCTATTAATAATTGACACAATTTTTAGATGATTTTAATGTTTTAATTATGAATATAAATATTGTATACCTAATAATTGATATTCAATATTACATAATACCATTTAATTAATTTCAAAATATTTTTAATAAATTATAACTACTAATCAGTATTCCAATAAAAAACTACCGATTGGTATTGTGATCAAGAAATTTTAATATGAAATATTTTTACTATGTCTTCACAAATTTTCAAGTTAAAAACTTGTCAAAGAAAATAAATCTATACTATCGTTAGTGCTTCTTAGATATCGGGTGAACTTTATTTTGTATATATAATGTAAATTAAATATACATATATTTAATTTTATATATGCTTTTAAATTATTTTTAAGGATATTTATGATTATTAAAATTTCATGTCATATATTTAAGTTTATTTTAGTGTTATAATTTTCAAAATTGTAAATATTAAAATTAAGTAATCTTAACTAATTTAAGTATCAATTGCATCAATATACTGCCATTGTCATTTCTAAGTATCTTACAGCAACATTAATATATAATTCTATTTTTGATGGTCAATCTTTAATACTTTATAGTGTCATTTATTTTTCACTCAATTTTATTGAAATGAAATGACATATGTATGACTAATAACTTAATTTTTAAATTATAAATTACTAAGACTTAATTTTAGTTATTGTATAGAAATATGTTAAGAACTTTTACTGTTAGGTAAAAGATACTATTTGGGTGAATTTTATGATGTTCTGGTTTATAAAGGAATATATAAAATTTATATTCAATAAAAAATTTACACCATGATAATTTGAAATACCTAAATTATGATTCATGGCTTTCGGATGAACAATTATACAAAATTATTAGCTCTATTTGCTTATAAAAAATGCATTTTCTCTTGATCAAAAAATTTCACTGTCTATTTGTTTTCTTCCTCATTTGACTTACCACTAAGCAAGGATGCACTTAACTTGGTCTCGTGCAGTTTAGCAAAGTCAATATTATTTTTATATCATAATTTAAAGATGAATTATGTTATTCATGCATGAGCGTTATTTATTGTTAGTTTGTTAAAACTACACTCTTTGTGATTGAAAAGAAAATGAATGCATAAAAATTGTCATGTTTATACGTTGAACTAACATGTATCTTTGAATGGTTGCCGAAATTGACATTTAACACGTAAAAAAATGATAGACACAATCAAGTTGGGCACTTGCTAAAGGAATATGAGAATCATGTTTCCCTAATAGTATAAGACAACAATAATTGAAAAACATAGAAATTGTAAACACATGATGTGTTCCATTACAATTATAAACCCTCATATAATATAGTAAACAATAAAAATAATATTATATAATTAAGTGATTTAGTATTAAATATGAAGAATTTAATAATTTTGAAGTTATTAGTAATGAAATAAGTTTTAGGAAAAATCAGACTAGATATAATATGAGAATACATTACCTATGCATGGTGAGCGTTGAGGATAGATGAAGAAAATTTGATCTGGAATTTGAAACTTTAAGAGTAGTAGTGTATTAAATTATGAAGTTACTAGAGATAACATCGTGCGTTGCACGGGTTTCTTTATAATTCATACAAATATATTTTACAAAATGCATGAAAGCTATATAACTGAAATATGTAAATCTATTTTATACAAATTTCTAAATAAATTAATGTTCAGCTTATTTGTAGTTATCTTTTAGTATGTTTTGTAAGTTTTTAGTTGAAGGACTTGATAGGATTATCTTGATTTCGGAGGATTAAGTTGTATTTTTTTCTTTACTCCTTGGTAACAAAAAATAAGAAATAAATTTTATAAATTATAAAATAATATGTAATAATAAAATATAATTATCTTGAAAATTTATAATAAATAACTAATTTTTTTAGAATTGTTTTATAAAATATTTCTTATCATGTTTAATAATAAGAATTATTAATTTTTTAGCAAGACTGTCATTGGAACTTTAATTTATAAAAGATAATTATCGAAGAAGTTTATTAAACATGTTATGATATTGTATTTTTTAGTATGCATGTTTATTATCTTACTTATTAACAAATAATTCTAATTATTATGATTACATTATTGTTCACAATGAGATACTAATTATCCATGATAAATATAAGTTTTTTTATAAATATAATCTCACATAATTAAACAATTGCTATTGGCTTTGGTTATCATCACTACAAAGCACTTAGCACTATATTTTATATTTGATAATAATTTTTAATAATATATAGTGTAGACAAAATGTATGCTATACAATAATAATTTTATGATAAAATACCTAACTTTTATACAATAACAATTTTATGATAACAATTTTATACAATAACATAACTTTGATACAATAATAATTTTATACCTAACTTTTATGATAATTTTATGTCACAAATAGTTTTCACAAATACTAATCACTCTAAGTGATATTTTGTTTTACAAAGAAAAAATTTTGTAGTAAAGGTATGCTATACAATAACAATAAAAAAAGTTAGGTATTTTATCATAAAATTATTATTGTATAACATGCTTTTACTACGAAAATTTTTCTTTGTAAGACAAAATACCACTTAAAGTGATTAGTATTTGTGAAAACTATTTGTGAGATAAATATTCACAAACTTTAGACACATTGTTTTTCAATATTGCTCAATAGTTGTGAGAACTATTGTTGAATAAGTATGTAGAATCCTTAGACATATTCTCTTTCAATATCTTTTCAAATAACATAACATATTCATGTCATATTATAACTTTTATTTCCACTATCGATTATTTAAATAAATTCTTTGATTGCCCTAGTGTGTTGATCAATTTTCTTTTATATGCATAAAAATGTTTTCAATTGATTTTACCTTATTATGAACATTAATATTATATTTTCTATAATATAGAATAAAATTTTTGATTACCCAATAATCTATATCTTATGTTGGATCAATGTTCAATTGATTTTACCTTAAACCATTAAACATAAAGCATATAAATGTTTAGTAAAGGAATGAACTTAATTCAATAACTTAATTTTAATGTCTACTTATAAAAAAATCTTAAACTTGACTTATTTATTTATATGAATTAAATTTTAAATTTGATTTATTTAAAAATAATGTCTCATTTCTGTTTATGTGTTGTTCATTTTTATTAAAGGTTTCCTCCTGCTTATAATTTATTAACTTAATATTTAGTAAACATCTTCCTTCTATTGCTACAATATAAAATTATAAATTAATTTTATATATTTTATATAAGATTATAAATTAATTTTATATTCGTAAAAATGAAGTGATTTGATAATAAAAGATGAAATTTTCAATTATTGAGATGGCAGAATTTTTTAAAAGAAGATCAATAGTCAATACTCATTTAAAATATTTTTTTCAGAATTAAAGTTAAATAAACAGTAGATATAAGATATAATAATCATATTTTTTCAAATAAGTTCTTATCGTCGCCATAAAAAACTAACATTTTTTTGTTGTTGTTTGGCCTTGCTAACTGTTATTTCTCGAAGTGACATTTCACCAGTAGGAGAAAAAAATGTAAGACAACACCATAAGTCACTCATCTTTGTTGTAAAATTATTCATCATTAGCTTATCATGCTTCAAAGTGTGCTGAAATCCAAAATGCCATTTATGTTGGCAATATTTTCCTCCTCCTCTCTTTTAAGTTTACGATTGGATTTAGCTATGGTACTGGCAAACTAAAACTTCATCTCGCATCTTTTCTCATTAATCATCTCCATTCATCATAAAAAAAAATTCATCTGTGATAGAAGTTTTGGAAGCCTTTCATGTTTGGTATGTTTTCATTCCATGCATGCAATTTTCTCTGTATACTATCGAATATTCCTCTATTACTTGAACGATCCCATGCTGGCGCTTGATTTAGCAAATATATGAACGAAAAATCAAGGTTCAAAACAAAACAATCATATTGATGTTTGCATTTTATATTTGATGATCACAATCAGGAGATCGAAGATTAGAAGATTTATAATTGCATTAACTACACAATATAAAATCAAAAGTCGCACCCATTCCATTTCCCCTGGTAGAATGCCTTGAAATGACCCTCGATTTACGTGACTTTCCTTCCTTCTTTTCCATCTCCCATACTTGTTAAATTACACCACCTTCATCAGTAATGCAACATATCAGAGAGAACGAGAAAATGAAAAAGATAACAACTTACCTTCTACTTAAATCTATCATTTAACATGCTTCTTTGAATAGTTTGTTAGTTTCCAACAAATCTCCATATGTCCTCACCTGCATAGCAAGATCATGGAAGGAAAACAACCCAACAAGGCCAAAAGGTATTATTATGACAAAAGTGAAACCAAACTTTTGCACCTAAAATCTTTAGGTGAAAAATTATCACTTCATCCTAAGATAAGGACATCAATGAATATTCGGTATAATTTAAATATTTAAGAGGAAACACCTTTCGACAGTATATAATACATTAATTGTATAGGAAAAAAACCAATAAATTAAAAAAAATACACGGCAAGCCAACCTTGTGTCTGACTTGGGAGGCACTACAGTCAAAGGAGAATGGAAGTTACAGTTCTCCCCAACCAAATCATCTGCCCAATCAGACAAAATTAATTTCTGAAATGCTTACCGTTTCTTTCTTTTCAACTTCCTTCACGTATGTTTATAACAATACCGTTTTGAAAATAAATATTATGTCATTTTTTATTTTTTAAATTAAACAAAAGGTGTTGAAACAAAAATATATGCTTTAGAAGTAAGGGGATGAATTGTTTAAAATTAAATATTTTTTTTTGAAACAAATATAGATTTTATTTAAATTGAAATCTATAAAGTAGCTTTTGTTTATTATTTTTTGTTATAGGTCACAACAATCGACGTCCGTTTTTTCGACAGACACAACAATTGACTTACCAATATAAAATTTGGATAATTATTATGATGAAATTATACAATACTTGATACCACTTTCAATTTTTTTTTGTGTTGCATTTTTAAAAAAAAATCAAGTAGAAATTGCTTTACTTAGGCGAATAAAGATGTTAGAGATTTGTACCCAAAAAAAAAAAGATGTTGGAGATTGGATCATCAGCTAGACCCACCCTCAAGGTGATATTATTAACAAATAATAAACGTAAGTAAGTACCCTAACCTTCTCATCTTCATGACATAGAAGTTGTTGGTTAGAAGTAAATAAAAAATAGGCTAAATTACAAAATTGGTCCTCTAAGTTTATTTTAGGTTTCAATTTGGTCTTCTACGTTTTATTTGTTTCGTTTTGGTCCTCTACGTTTTATTTTAGTTTTCAATTTGGTCATTTCCGTCACTAAAAGTCAATTGTCCATAGCTAGAATTTGGCTTTTAGCTACGGACAATTGGCTTTTAGTGACGGAAAGGACCAACCTGTTGTAACTTTTAAAACGTAAGGGACCAAAACGAAACAAATAAAACATAAAGGACCAAATTGAAACCTAAAATAAACATAGAGGACCAATTTTGTAATTTAGCCTAAAAAATATACAGGGACATGTAACTGATAAATTATAATTTAATTTCATATTAATGCCACAACTCAAGCTTAGTTTATATAGATAGATTGCCCGTTGGGCTGTAATAGTTGGAAGAAACTCTTGTACCACTTTTTGCAACTATAAATGGGGATAGTTGGATTTTGAAAATATTTGCAATAACCGTTGAAGGCCGAGAAGAGAGATTGAGAGAGAAGGTTAACTAAACACCACACAATTAACATGGGTGAGCTAATTTGGAAGTCTTCTTACTTATAAGGTGTTTAGTGGTGCACTCTTCTTGTTTCTTTGATAATAGTGGTGCACTCTTTTTAATGGCATATTAAACTCTTATGAATATGAATTAAAGTTATTAATAATAATAAAAAACTACTTACAATCGACCGTTATGAATATGAAGAAACTATATTTGTTGTTGTTGTTATTATTATTATTATTATTATTATAGCATGTATAGTCCTATTTAAGATCTGTATATGAATGATAACTATCATTTTAATATCTTGTTGTGAATATAAAATAAAATTATTTATTGTTGTTTTTATTGTTGTTTTAATTGGTTTTTTTCAAAAATATTATTGTTACTGTAGTATCTATAATACTATCAAAAGTCTACATTTAAATGAATAATATCTTATTTAAGTGCTAATAGAATTATGAATAGTTTTTTTTTAAAAAATTAATTCTTCCAGAAAAAATTAGTTATGATTGACATTACGTAATGTATATATAAGTTGATTTTTACGGGCAGTTAATATATCTCAAGTGAATAAAGATATTATTATTGAATACTTTAAAATAATATTTAACAAAATTCATTTTACTTAATTTATTGATCATTCCAAATAAGACAAAGTTAATTTTTTTTAATAATGTATTAATAGTGTAACTTAAATAATGTAGTATTTGAATAAAATAATATCTTCAATTTTTTTTTATTTATAAAGCATTTTTCTTTATTTATAAAGCATTCAGCAATTCCTTTTTTTTATTTATAACCTTCAACATATATTTTATGAAGCCTCTTTGTTTTTTTAAAATAAAATGTTATCTTAGAATATATCAAATATTAATTGGTTATGGCTTCCAGTTGCAACAAAACTGAAAGTTGGAAATAAAACTGAATAACTTATGAATGGATATTAGTTTTTGTGATTTTATTTTAATAACTTTAAGCAGTTTCTTAACGAAACATGACATACTAAAAGGTAAGATTAAACAAAACTTTTGAAACCGGTGAATTAATAATGCATGAAAATTAATTAAAAAGTGCAACTGATAAGTTAAAATTTAATTTTACTTTAAAACTATATGTCGAGTATTTTACATATAAATAGAAGATAGAAAATTGGTAGATTCTCTAAAATAGTGACTAACAATTATGTCCTCTATATAAAAAGCTTTAGTTTTCATATTAATATTAAAAAAATATTAATGTCACTTAGTTTTGAAAAAAAAATAACGTCGACTTTAAGTAATTTTAATTTTGATATTTAAATTTACAATTATTTCCTTTTTTTAACAAAACATTGACAATTATCCTTGTCACTAATTAAATTTAATTCTTAAATATTTTATCTTATATTTAATAATAATATTTTTCATTATATGTTTTGTCATCAATTGTTTTCTCGTCCATTATTTAAATATTGAATTACTAATTATCATCAATATAAAGTAATTTTAATACTTATAATAATATATGTATAAGAAGGTTTATATTTAATTTTTTCTGTAACATCGAGGGAAAAACAGAAAAAGGGTTTATATTTGTTATTTAATACAATTGAAATATAAAATGACATTAAATATATTTAATGTTTTATAACTGAAATAAGAATTAGTTAATATGGTCATCAATGTAAAACTCAAGTTTAGTTTATATATACTACACGTGTGAATCGAATTCTCTGGATGCCATAAATTTGATCCATGACAGGGGAGCTCATGTGTTTCATGCCCATGCTTCCTTGTTGTATCAGATCGTGGAAGTGCTTGGCAGAGAAGCGGGCTTCTACCCTCAACCATGTGTACCGTGAAGCCAACTATTGTGCGGATTTCTTGGCCAGAAAGGGCATCTTCAACAGGGATGGCTACAAGATTTTAGTGTCACCGCCTAGTGGTTTGAGATCCTTGCTTCTTAAGGATTCCCTAGGCCTCTAGCTTTGCTGCTTTTCTTTTTCTGTTTTCATATTTTATGTCATTCACCAAAAAAAGTTTATATATATATATATATATACACACAGATTACTGGTATCATTAAAAGTTTAATTAAAAGCTTGTGGTATATATTTATATAGATTAATATAAATATTTTATTACATAATGTAGATTGAGCTGGTAAGTAAAACACAATTCTAGGAGGAAGTCACAAGATTGAATCCTAAAAGCCATTTTGGGCAGATTGCATAATCATCTGGAGAAATCTCAGGACGACTCTTGCAATCAACCAAGAGTTCGTCTCATAGCTGTAGGCTCAAATGGGTGGCTTGTAGGGATACCTCGGAGTGCCATTGGGAGCCAAAAGTCAAATAAAAATAAAAGTATTTATATTATGAGATAAATTTGTAAAAAAAATTCATAAACTTTTTTAAATACTACGAATTCAAATCATGAATCAACGCTGTAATTATAGATGTTTTATGCCAATGCAACGAGTCAAATTTTGCATTATTCCATGCTTAATTTTTCTCAAAAACGAATGATGCAATCGAGCGTTTTTTTTTCAAAAAATAACTGCAAGAATTAATTATTAAGATTTTTATAGCGTATGTCTTAAGAAATTTAAAATATTACATATTAAAAGAAAAAAAATGAAATATTAAAAAGTTAAAATTTATTTTTTAAAATGAAACTTAATCATGAAAGAGTATAACTTTTCTTTTTATATTTTTCAAAAAGTAAAAGAATTCAGCTTTCGCCACTTGCGTTGTTGCGGTAAGAAAAGATTCCTTAAATTGCAATACTCATAATTAACCAACAGTAAGTTTATCTTGAAACTGAATCAATCATGCATTGATCCCCATGTAGACTCTGTTTATTTTTTTAATGACTTGTAAAAAACTTATTAAAGGACGCGTGCACTTAAAAAGGATGGAATCTCCCCCAGAATACTGTTATTGTCAGCATTCTGATTCAAGATAAATTCCAAAAACTATTTAAAAAAAAAACCGATAACTTTTTTTTTTTTTTTTACATGAAAAAAAACCGATAACTTATGCAATTGTTTTATACTCCCTCCGGTTCTCAATATAAGAGAAAAAAAAGTGTTTTTTAGGGTTTCAAAATATAAGAGATATGTGAGATAAAAATGTGTTTTTCATTGGAAAAAAGAGTGTTTTTATTGGTTTTGATGAATTAGGGTTTTGTCTCTTATATTTAGGACCGGAGCGAGTAGCTTTTTTTTTTTTGGGTACAATGTTTTATAGCTTTTGATGGCAGGACATCCTGTATGGTATAACTAAATTTAGTTATTGTATAGCGTCTTGTTCTGCTTCTTTGCGTTCTTTTTAGTTTGTATATTTATATTTATATTTATACCCAAATATCTGAAACCATTTAATCGTTCATAATGTGAATAACGCGGACCTATAATATTAAAAATTTAGATTTTTTTTTTACATTTTTATTGCAAATCAATACTAGTATATCTGAAACATAAATGTTTTTCGTAATAAAAAAGAAATACATTGTGTGTGTGTGTGTGTGATTTGTGAAAGATCGATAATCGAGTCATTAATATAATTTTTCTAACAATTACTTCAAAATTAATCTATGCTAATTAATAAATATTTTGCTACTTGATTTTTGTAAAATACTAATTGTCGGTGACACATAATAAGGCAAAATACGATTGATCTTTTTGTTTTCCTTTTTATATTGGCATACCAAAAGAGAAATATCAAGCCAGCTTCAACATTTCAGTCAATTTAACCCCACTTTCGATGTGGACCAAACCAACTTTTTATGAAACTTGCATGACTTTAGCACGAGGACAGACAAACCTTTAAGTCACGTCCATATATAATTGTCTACTATCCATTTGTAGGCATGTGATATGTATATTCTGTGGGCATCTTTTACGACGAAATTAATGCGCTACAAAATAAATAAATTAAGTCACTTATTTGCAAAATCAAATGATAAATTGGATATAGTATTATAAAGAGCTTGAAAACAAATTAATTACAATTATTATTTAGATACGTATATATAGCTAAATATTAAGAATCAATCTATCGTGCTCTGACAAGTACTATTATCATTGTGATGATCATAATCCATTCATGTAGAGATATAGCCAAGATATAACAAAGTTAGAACTTCAGAGCATCCTTTAGTGGACACTTGCGGCTTTAATTGATAACTTGGAAGAGTATATAACTCTGCAATGCAAAAGTATTTTGAGCAGATCTATGCGTGTATGTGTAATGTATCCATAAAAGGAAGAACAACAATTTAGATTTTATTCCCTTGCTTTCACTTTTTAAGTAAGAATAGAAAAATATACTGATATCTTAATGTTCAATTCCTTCACACTACCAACTTTCCTTGCTCATTATCACTATGTATATGTTCAATAGAAGTTTGCTGGCTAAATGGAAGTGGAGGTTTTTAAATGATAAAGAGGCAATTTGGTATGAGCTGCTATCGCATAAATATGGTAACATCACTGGTAATGGATTAGGCCTGTATACTCATGGCCCGACATCTTCGTTATGGTGGAGGGATCTCGTGACACAAGACTCGGCCTGGTTTCTTGACTTGGTGCAGCCAAAACTTGGTAACGGCTCGGAATTTTGTTTTTAATTTGTTGATTGGTCAAACGAAGGAAACTTAATGGATCTATTTCGCGTCTTTATTAATTTGCGACAAATAAGGAGGCTTATGTTTACGACTTGGGGCTTGGGTTGATGATCGTTGGCGGTGGAGTGTCGCTTGGCCGGAGGATTTTCGGTTGGGAAGAAGCTCAAGTTCAAGCATTAAACGATATCTGAGCAGGTATCTCCAAAGCAAGACACGGATGATGAATGGCTTTGGAAACTTGAGGAAGGTGGCGGTTTACTGATCAAAGTCTGCATACAACAATTTGCTACTGGTAGCTTTCATTGGAGAACGCAACTCGAGTTGGATGACATTCTAAAAAGGTATGGCATATACGTGCCTTCTAAGATTTTGTTCATGGCTTGGAGGTTATTTCTCAATAGGTTACCTACTTGTGATCAATTACAACGGAGGGGTCCGTGATCTTGGTACTCAAGTGGGATTTGCGTTTTGTGCTCTATGCATAATGAGGATAGAGATCACTTGTTCTTTTCTTGCACTTTTTCACTTGGTATTTGGAGTCAGTCTTGAATTGGTTAGAAATTTGATGGAGCTTTGTCGTAATTGTATGGAGCATTTTATACAGATTTGGGAACTTTGTCAGGGGTAAGAAACTTGGCAAAGTGAGATATCCGATTTGGTTGGTGTTGTTTGGAATATCTGGAACCTTCATAATGCTGGTCATCTTTAGAGATGAGGGTAAGGATGCTAGCAAGTTCTTGGCTCAAATCAAATATAGCTCATGAGGTGGTTTATCTTTAGGGAAGGCCGTAAGAGGAGTTTTATTTTTTCTAATTGGTGCATGAATCCTATTCAATGTCTTAAACTTTGATGATGCTACTGTTGTTTGGCCTTGCTAGGGTTGGTTGTCGTACTCTTTTTCCCCTTTCGGTCTTTTTCCCAATGGGTTTTGGCCGTCGGGGTTTTAATGAGGCACTTCCTCCCTAGACCATTTGTAAATATGGGTTCGGAGTACCCCTTGTACTCTATTTTTTTATTAATACATCTTCTTTGCTTATAAAAAAAAACTATGTATATGTTCAGTGTATTTTTTCTTATGCGTATCTATGATTAAGTTACAAAAGTAATTTTCTTTTATTATTTTTGTTGATTATGACACTTGATATTGAAATAATATTTTTTATAAATAAGTATTCAAGAAGAATAAAAGTTAAAAAAAAAAAAAATTAGCCCGTGCAAGCCAATATTTTAATAATTTAGTTAGTGTAGATTAATTACTTGATAGAAAGATATTGTTATATTACTCAAAGCACTACTCTAAAAGTCATTGAAAAGTGCTTATTTAGTTTATCTCTATCCAAACAATTCTAATCTGTGTGTCGGGGAAGGAGATATAGAGAAAGAGGAAAAGGAGAAAGAAAAATTAGCCAACCCCTTGTTCTTCAGGGGCCCAAAAAAGCTTTAACATATTCATGCGTGAACTGTTTTGATCATAATTACTACTAGTGAATTTTACATCCATTTATTTAACGTTTAACTAACGAGAATGAAGACTCTTTGAATCCAACTCAGTAAATTCAGAAGGGTTGAATTCAAAACCTGCAAATTACTCATCCTTATGAAGGGTATTTATATTTTTACCAAACTAGTATGATACCCGTACATTCGCACGGGGCGCTCGTTGTTTGTTACAATTAATGTTTTAAGACAGTAATTGTTTATAGTAAATGATATTTTTTATTCAATGTATTAAAAATTAACTAATTTACAGCGAATGTGAAAGAAATATTGAATGTGTATCAAATATTATTATTTATGTAATTGTGTGACTTGTGTACCATATATAGCTAAGATAAAACAAACATAGTTAGAGTTTTCTTATATAAATAGATAATCATTTATAAATAATTTAAACATTTATAAAATTGATCTGTGTAAAAGACGATAAAATTATACCGACAACATGTAATGTTTCCCCCGTCGAGACTTAAAAGTAAAATAAACATTTATAAATAATAAAAACATTTATAAAAATTGATATGTGCTCAAAGATAACGAAATTATGGCGACAACATGTTATTTTCTCCCATCAGGACTCAAAAGTAAAATAATCATTTATAAAAAATAATAACATTCATAAAAATAGAATATAAAAAGTAATTATACTGCAACATATAATATGTCATTAGAATAAGAGGTCTAAAATTAGTATGTAATGTTTCCCCTGTTAAGAGTCAAAAGTAAAATAATTATTTATAAATAATATATAATAAATATATTTATAAATTTTGATGTTATATCGAAAAAAATGTATGTTTATAAAAAAATGAAATTAAAAATGTTAATAAAAAATATAAATATAAATAAAATAGAAAAATTAAAATGTGGAAAACAAAACTATGTTGGGACTCAAAAGTAAAATAATTATTTATAAATAGTAAAATATTTATAAAATTTGATATATTATAAAAGACGATGAAATCATACCGATAGCATTTTATGTTTCTCCGTCTGGACCCAAAAAAATAATTATTTATACCGATAATATGTAATGTTTCCCCCGTTAAGAATTAAAAGTAAAATAATCATTTCTAAATAATATATAATAAATATATTTATAAATTTTGATACTGATTAAAGATGATAAAATTATATTTGAGACTTTAAATAAAAATAAATATTTATAAATAAAAAATATAATGATAAAATATAAAAATATAAAAAAATGGAAAGAAGAAAGAGAGAAATTAAGAAAAAAAGAAATAGAGAAAGAGAGACAGACGTGAGAGAAAAGAGAAAGAGAGAAAAAAAGTGAAAAGTGAAAGAAAAATGTTAAAAGTAGGTAAAAAAATTAGTTTTTTTATGTGAATTTAATTTTTATTTTGATTTATGTTTATTTAGATTGACATATTTGTCCCTTTAAAATGATAGGGCAAAAATATGGTAGTCTAGTTTTATCTTTTTACCCGCCTGTTGTATTCTTATATTGATACTCCCTCTATTCCAAAACATTTGATGTTTTGGTCTTTGGCATATGGAATAAGAAATTATTAATTGATATATATGTAGACTAAAATACCCCTAGTTTTCCAACTACTTTATCATAATTTTTGACAGCTCACGTTGATAAATGTATTTCTCACAATTAATATAGCAACAAACATCAAGGGTATAGTTGGAAGAAAAAAATTAATTTAGTTTTAGATACATAAAATATCAATAGTTTTAACACAAAACTAAAAGGTTAAAACATTAAGCCTATGATTGGTATGCGAGAGATTGAGACGAGAGAGTGACAGACGAGAGAACGCGCAAGGAAATGTACAATTTCTCTAGTTTGGAACCCAATAGAAATAGGGACGAGAGAGTTAAAATGGCCATCCATACCAACTTTTTTCTTCTTTCCTCATGTGCGAAGAAATGGCAGAGACACGGTACAAATGTTTACGTTTCCTCTTCTACCCTTACATTCCGAATACAGATTGCAGTGTGCACAGTCCACATAATCTAATCCATTTTTATTTTTTTTACAATTCGCACAAATTTAGACGAGTCATGCTCATGAGCTTGACTGTTGTTTTTTAGTATAATAATAAAGTATTTAAAAAGTACTGTATGATAATTATTAATCATTGGCCGGGAAGCAAGTGTAGCGAGCGTAAACTGTTTTTATCTAAAATAAAAAATTAAATCATAATAAATTAATTTAATCAATTATTTATTTAATTAAATCAATTAACAATTAAACTAAATAAAATTTAATTATATATATTAAACTAATAAATTTAATCAAATAAATTAATTTAATTATTTAAATTAATTTAAATTATTTAGATTAATTAAATTAAAATAATTATATATTGATTTTTTCAGTTAAGGGCACTAATGTCTTTTAAAAAATAATCAACACTTCTATCTTCTCTATTTCTCTTATTCTAATCAATACATCAAATCTACCATATTTTTTACCTCTTTCTCTCTACTCACACTCTCTCTCACCTATTTTTCTCTTCACAATTTCTCTTTTGAACCAAATACACCGTAAAGGAATGGAGGGAGTATTGATGAGAAGAGAAAGAAGGAGCAAGTATAATAATATAAGAAAGTTGGAAGCGCGTGAGATGCAGTTGAAAACACGATGACTGGAAAAATATGAAAAAGGAAGGTGTGATGAGACGTGAGATGTGGTGATGCAGAGAGACTCTCTCTCTCTCTCTCTCTCTGAACTCTGAGCAGCTGATTAGGAGTCCTTCCTAACAAACAACGAACAACACGCCCACCATAGTTGCTGCCAAACACTACAGTAAGTAACACTACACTCTCTCCCTCTCTCTCGCTCTCCTTCCCCACCCCCTACTTTTTATTAATAAAATAAAAATAAACAGTTGTAGCACTATTTGTCGGATATCACACGCCCCCTAATGAAATCAGCTGAAAACTAAATGGTTAGCAAATTAATTTATCAACATTCAAGTTCAACTATCGACTTAAAGCCATGTTTACGGTAAATAAAGTGTGCCTTTGTATACAGCCATACCTGTGACCATTAAGGAGGCACCCGATTGTGGTGCCGGTCGGAGAACAATGGTTGGAGCGAATTTTAAAAAAAATAAGGGAAGAGGGTTTCGAAACAGGAGAGTGGTGATGGTTTTTGGTGTTACAGCGATAGTGTGAGGCCAATCTCAGTAGACGGGTAGAGAAAGACATCTTGAAAACGTAGGTGGCGGCGGCAGTGCCGAAATTGCACCATAGTGGACGTAATCAGCTCATTTGTGTACCGGTACACAAAAAACTAGTTGTGTACCTTAAGCGAACTTTGACTTAAATATAATTTTAATCCCCAGAATATGTTACTGTTTGAATTTGATTCCCTAAAAATTTCGTCGGCTATTGGTCTATCATATTTGGAAATTTATCAATATTAGTCCTACTCGTCCCCAAACTGGGACTACTCTTGGTAAATTTCCAAACATGATGGACTAATATTTGTAGTACATTTCAAAAAATAAGGACCAAATGCGGATAAATTTTTTTAAGACAAATCCAAATATTAACATGTTTTGGATAACTAAAATAATATTTAAGCTATATATATATATATATATATATATATATATGTTATTCCCAGCCTTAATATATACTCTCTCCGGAACTATTTATAAGACAAAAAGTCATTTCCAGATTCGTTAAAAAATGTATGTATTCCAAATACATACATTTTTTAACGAATCTGGAAATGACTTTTTGTCTTATAAATAGTTCCGGAGAGAGTACGTACACAAATGAATTGTGTCGTGGGTTAAGGTTAATTATGAGGGGGAAGAAAAAATGTAGTAGATGTTGTTGTTTGATGAATTGAATGAAACAGCCCTTTTTGGTTTGTGTTGGTGGAGGGCCTCACCAACAAGTGAACAAATTATTATTATTATTATTATTAATAAAGAAGAAAAGATAAAGCAAAGGAGAAGAGGGTGGGTTCTGTACTGTTTTGGCCTGTCCCCCCCACCCAACACACACATTCATACACACTCTCTCTCTCTCTCTAACACTCCAACAAGTCCAAAAGCCACTAACACATTGGCTTTTCTTTTCTTGCCTTTTGTTTCTGTGCTTCCTATGCAATTGTCTATGTCTCCTCCTGCTTCTGCTCCCTCTTCCCAGTACCTGCAAATGGGAGAAGAATCATACTTTGAATTTCTTGTTATTATTTGACACTCTTTTTTCCCCCTTTCTCTCACTCACTCTCTTCTCCTCCCCTCTTGTTCTGTTCACCCTGTTTTTAACCTTTGTGCTTGTGGTGTCCCTCCAAACATGAATTCCTTTTTCATGATTTGACCTCATTACAGTTTCCTCTTTCTCAGTTTCCTTTTTTAAATTCCACTTGATTACACTCTCATCCTCCTTTATCTTTTTTTTTTCCTCCTTCTTATATTCTGTTTTGGTTTTCATTTGAGTCCCAAGAGAAGAAATAACCAACAACACTGTGGTGTGGTGTTCATGGAAATTGATCTGAATGATGCAGTGACCACTGAGGTTGAGAAGAATGCAACTTGCAATGGGGACTGTGAGAAAGGTGCTTGTGTTTGTACTTTGTCTTCTCCGACATGCTCATCTTCTAGTTCCTCTTCAGCTCTTGTGCTTTCTTCTTATCTTGAGCTATGGCATGCTTGTGCTGGCCCTCTCACATCACTTCCAAAGAAAGGGAATGTTGTGGTCTATTTCCCACAGGGTCACCTGGAACAAGTTGCATCTTTCTCTCCTTTCTCTCCACTGGAGATGCCAACCTATGATCTTCAGCCACAGATCCTTTGTAGAGTTGTCAATGTCCAATTACTTGTGAGCACTGAAATTGAGTGAACACTTTCCTTTTCTATTGACTTGTTTCTGCTTAATTCACACAAAGTTGCACCCTTTTATTGCTTCTTTTCATTTGGTTTGGTTTAATTGGCTTAATTTCCATGAACAGGCCAATAAGGAGAATGATGAGGTTTACACACAGGTTACGTTGCTTCCACAGGCAGAGGTTGGTTTTTTATTTTGTCAAGTTATTTCTGTTTTGGTGCATTTTTGTTTGAATTTCATTTCTTCTTGGGAAATAGACAAGTTTCTGAGTATAAAATTGGATTCTTATTATTTTTTAGTTCCATTCATTTAATGAAGGAAATGTTAAATATTATTTTGTCTAGTTATTCCTTTTTTGCTGCATTTCTAGTCAATTTTGGTTTAATTTCTTCTTGAGGAATAGACAAGTTTTTGAGTAAAGAATTGGATTCTTATTGTTTTTTAGCTTCACCCATTTATTGAAGGTAACTCTGTAGTCTTGGTTTGTCTTCAGTTAGCAGGGATGTGTTTGGATGGCAAAGAGGCTGAGGGGTTGGAAGCAGATGAAGAGGGAAATGGAAGAACAACACCTACAAAATCAGCCTCACACATGTTCTGCAAAACTCTCACTGCTTCTGATACCAGTACTCATGGGGGGTTTTCTGTTCCTCGTAGAGCTGCTGAAGACTGTTTTCCTCCTTTGGTGTGACACCATGTTCTAGCTTCCACTGATATTTTTCTGACAGAAAAAAATATTGAGAAGTGTTTTGAATGTGATGATAAATTGTGTTTATTTTCACTCACTGCAGGATTATAAACAGCAGAGACCTTCTCAAGAGCTTGTTGCAAAAGACCTGCATGGTGTCGAGTGGAAATTTCGCCATATTTATAGAGGTAAATAAACTAAACATGAGAACTCTGTCTGGTTGGCTTCATATGTTGACCATGAATGAAACAGAAAGTCCATGTGTTAATTTTTGTCAGGTCAGCCTAGGCGGCATCTGCTCACTACTGGCTGGAGTACTTTTGTTAGCCAAAAAAATCTTGTTTCTGGAGATGCTGTGCTCTTTCTAAGGTGTGTGTTTTTCTGTAGAAATGGGGCATTTTGAATTAGTATTCACATGTATATGATAGATTTTTTATGCAATGTTCTTGCAATCAATGTCATGCTGTCATATTTAGCAGAAAGTAAATAGCAACTTCCATATAAAAAAAATATTTGGATTGGATTTAGTTAATGTCGTCCTTTATTTGGAATTATTGATATGTATTTTATGTTGAATATTAATATTAAGGAGCTTCTTGCCATGGTGATGGTAATTGGTAAGGTGTATAACTAGAAAATGGAATATCCAGTCTTCGAACATATTTCTTAACTCCTGACTTCTTAATCTTATGTCTTGCCAAACTTTGAAAGCATGAAAAATGAGTGATAATCATGTTCTTGTACCAACTTAATATTCTCTATACTAGTCTCTAAGGAAGATGAGTCTATCATGCTAGTACCTTTCAGATCCCTTACTGCTCATTAATCTCTTTGTAGGGGTGAAAATGGAGAATTAAGACTGGGAATCAGAAGAGCTGCTCGACCAAGAAATGGTCTTCCTGAATCAATTGTTGGTAACCAGAGTTGTTATCCCAATTTCCTTTCTTCTGTGGCTAATGCTATATCCGCGAAAAGCATGTTTCATGTTTTCTACAGTCCAAGGTAGTAGATTAATGGATCGGATTTTATTTCTTTTGCAAAATGTTTGAAGTCCGCACTCTAATCATTTTTTATCTTGAATTTTCATTTTATGGTGGCAATTTTAAACGAAATGTCAATTTGATGTATGCCAGGATGACAGTTAGGTTGCATAAATGAATAAAATAAACGAACATCCTTTTATATCTTTACAATCCTTGTTAGCTCATCCTTCTGTTTGTAATCAACTATTTGTCGCTAAATTAATTTAGAATCTTTAGATCTTGCATGCTGAGTGATAGTATTATTTAAGTTGACATGGTAAGTTATTATGGAGAGGATTATGGATAGTATTTGGTCAGCCAATATATCCGTATCAATCATCTCAATGTTGCCTAAAATACTGCCCAAACCATATATGACTGCATTACCATATCTGGCAATTATGGATTCTAGCTAAAGATGTTGATGTCAGGTGGAATCACATTTTAGAATAATAAAAAGGATAAAATTCCTTTTAATGTGGGGATTAATGAATTTTCTTGGAGTGTTCTTGATACATGTTCATTACAAGTGAAGCTTTATGTTCTTATGAATAATTATCTGTTTCTTGTTTGATAAAGGATTTCAGCGTACTCTTGATTGGCATATGAATCTAGCAATGAATTTGTAACCTGTTTGAATCTGGTATGTATAACACAGAGCTAGTCATGCGGATTTTGTTGTGCCTTACCAAAAATATGTCAAAAGCATCAGGAATCCAGTGACCATTGGGACAAGATTCAAAATGAATTTTGAAATGGATGAATCTCCAGAAAGAAGGTCAACTACAACATTAGTTATAAATCTTCAACAATTGTGTGTCTTCCATGAACCAAAAAGAATCTTGTAAGGAATATGATATCCTTTTCATATCTGGCAGGTGTACTGGAGGTATAGTGACTGGAATGAGTGATTTGGATCCCTATAAATGGCCCAAGTCAAAATGGAGGTGCTTGATGGTACATTTTCTATTTTTCTTTATACACTAATACTTTACAACTTAGCATTTGCTATGGATTTTTATCTTCTCCAAATTTGCCATTGAAACACATGCTTTCTTTTTAACACATTACATTAATTATTAATGACCAAATGATTGATTAATAAAAGCTAGCTATGATATCCAACAGGTTAGATGGGATGAGGATATGGAGACTAATCATCAAGATAGAGTATCTCCTTGGGAGATTGATCCTTCTGCATCTCTCCCTCCCTTGAACATTCAATCTTCCCGAAGGCTGAAGAAACTGCGGACAGGTCTGCAACCTGATTCACCCAGTCACCTCATCACTGGTATGAATCCAAATGCCGAGATAGCTAAATAGCATAAATCACTAAATCAAAAAATGCATTCTAATAATCCTCTCTTTATTTAACTTTGGCTTTTGGATGGGAGATGTGGTGGCAGGAGGCAGTGGGTTTATGGACTTTGAGAAGTCTGTAAGATCACCCAAGGTCTTGCAAGGTCAAGAAAATACAGGTTTTATGTCACTATATTATGGATCATGTGACACAGTAACAACTAGGCAGACAGAATTTGATATTAGATCTCCAAGTCATCCTAATCTTGCATCAACTACTGGAGTAAGAAAGATTACTGCTGCTGAGTTTATGAGGGTTCACCCTTCTAGTTATGCAGGCTTCACAGAAACCAATAGGTTTCCTAGGGTCTTGCAAGGTCAAGAAATATGTCCATTGAGATCACTGACAGGAAAGGTTGATTTAAACCTTGGTGCTTGGGGCAAAACCAATGTCAATTACAACCTGCATCAGGCAACCAAACCTAACTTTCACTCTTTAGGACCAGAAGTTCTTCAAACTGCTTATTTTCCTTGTGGTGATATTCACAAAGCTGGTCAAGGTAGCAGCATGTTGTGCTCTAAACCAACCAATTTCCAACTAGAGAATGTCTCATTTAATACTCCTTCATCTCAGATAGGGACCATGAGAAGTGAAGTTGGATTGTCAAACATCACAATCCCAAATGAGCAGAAGCTACAGGACAATATTTCAGGTGCTGCTGCTTCATTAGGGGCAAACATGAGGATTCCAAATGATGACAATTTCAAGGGGAAGGTAAATGCTTGTAAACTATTTGGATTCCCCTTGTCTGGGGAAACTACTACCCAAAATCTACAGAACTCTGCTAAAAGAAGTTGCACAAAGGTGAGCGACGATAGCAACAGAGTTATATTGTGATATGCATTTTTCTCTTCCTTTGACAACCCACATGTAACATACACTGAATGAAGGTTCACAAGCAAGGTAGCTTAGTTGGAAGAGCCATTGATCTCTCAAGATTGAGCAGCTACAATGACCTGCTGAGTGAACTAGAGAGACTATTTGGCATGGAAGGACTTCTAAGAGATCCTATTAAGGGATGGAGAATCCTCTACACTGACAGTGAAAATGACATTATGGTTGTGGGAGATGATCCATGGCAGTAAGTATTCATCTTTCTTGACTCGACATTTATTTAACCAAAAATGCTGCTTTAGTCTGCACCTATTTTTAAATGGTATACCAATACACCATATGTTGCAGCCGCTAAATCGGTATAAAGTTTCCACTTTATACTGATCTAATGGCTATAACATATATCGTACCGGTACACAAGGGATTTGGATTCCCTGTGTTCACAGAATCAAACCAAGATCGGACTGTTCACATTTCGACTTTGTATTTTGGATTTAATTTATCAAATTCGAAACATGGACTATTCTATCTTGATCTGACGGTCCAGATGGTCTGACTGTGTTGATTGCGTGATTTGAAGGAATCCGGATCCGTACACAAGTTTAAAATGGGTGCACTATAGGTGCCACCTTATCACTGGCAATCACTTTACTGCACCAGTCATATTTTGATGGGACAGAACCTGATACCTGTTCGTTCCATTCTATCCTATGCAACATTTATATAGGTGATACATACTGAAAAAAATATACTTCCCCTTTTGGCTGCAGTGAGTTCTGCGATATGGTATCCAAAATTCATATATATACACAAGAAGAAGTGGAGAAGATGACAATTGGGATGACCAATGATGATAACCAGAGCTGTTTGGAACAGTCACCACTGATTGTGGAGACTTCAAAGTCTTCCTCAGTGGGTCAGCCAGATTCATCTCCGACAGTAGTTAGAATCTAGTTTATGGTTATTTATTAATTTATTATGTTGGCCATGTTTCTATGCAACATAATCAATACTATTTGCTTATTTGTCATGATTGATTACCATCTTCGTTTCGAGCTGGTAAGCGCAACAAGAAAAAAAAAGAACAAAAATAGGCCTATAGTCAGCGACTCAGCGTTGGGAAGGGGAGACTCAAATTTTGCTGGTATCCAAGTGTGAGATAATCCCACATCGTCGAACAAAATAAAGAGTATATAAGAGGTTAGATTCATTAATTTAGCACCTTTAGGTTTTCAAGATAAATGTGGTAAAAGTCTCTTGTACCTCTTAAAAAATAAAATATCCAACTAGACACATTAACTTAGCACCTTAACCTACTTGAGGCTAGACTCATTAACAAATGTTCTTCTATATACAGGAATCAAAATTCGAACCTATAACCACATGCTTAAGGGTCACATAACTTCTAAACTTGCTTAATAATAGTGGCACACTCATTGCTGCATAGGAGTTACATTTTTTGTGTTGCCTACCATAAGGGTTGGTCTTACCACGAGGCCACTGAAACTAGGGTTTTAGGCCCTCAAAAAAATAAGACCTCAAACGGTAGCTACAATATCATAAAAAAAAGGCCACCAAAAAATGGAATGGAATACCTGCATAACCGCCTCTTTGGAAGGCTTGAACCCAAGTTGTGAGTTTCATTAAAACACAATCTTGGCATTAATTCAAACATTTATATCACAATATGTCTAACAAATAAATTTTATGTGTTTTTAACATGATGAACCTTGCATCTTCTTTTGCTTTAGGCCTTAAAACATGTCGGGTTGACGCTGCCTGCCATCGTGGTCTAAGATAAAAAAAAATAAAAAATGAATGTATTAGTATGCGTGGAAGAAACTCTGAATTACAAACATGTGTAGTTTTATTTTTTTTGAAAAAATACGAATATAATAAATGAAACTTCAAATCATCTAACTATAAAAACTTCCTTATTATAGTAAAAGAGCACACGCATCACGCATGTAAATGAATTTATTTACGCCTTTTTGGACGTGATTCAAAATGAGCTGCAAAATCCATGTCTTTCTGTTTCTGGAATTAGAAACAGCATTGCTATTAAATGGCAGACACCTCCTACTGGTTTCT
This sequence comes from Calophaca sinica, assembly GCA_037113605.1. NCBI lineage: Eukaryota > Viridiplantae > Streptophyta > Magnoliopsida > Fabales > Fabaceae > Calophaca > Calophaca sinica. The sequence goes on from CM073732.1 coordinate 126,921,429, forward strand.
TCAAAGTTAATACTGATGGCTCGCATCAACCTAATATAGGAAGCTCAGCTTGTGGTGGTTTATAGTAAATTTGGCCCTTGTAATGCACTATATGCTGGGATGTTTGGTTTACTGCAAGGTATAAAACTGACTCGATCCTTGAGGATAAAACAAGTTATTTTTGAAGTTGATTCCATGCTGGTGGCTGATTTGGTTAACAAGAAATGACTCACCCTCCCTTACATTAAACCTTTCCTTTAAGAGGCTAATTCCCTTTTTGTCTTCCGTATTGGACTACTTCTATTGCTACCACAAGTAGCGAGGCATGTCTTTTCTTTATTAAGATTAATGCTTATTGCTTAGCAAGGATTTTGGAGGAAGTCTAGGTCTTTTGATGGACTCCTTTGTCATATATATAAAAAAAAAAAAAAGACGCCTTTCTGGAATAGAATGGAGATAATAGTACAAAGCTCCTCGAAAACAATCTATTCCCATTCCATTTCATTCCGTCTCAAATAGTAACATTTTTCAATTCCATCTCAAATAACATTTTTCAGTTCCGTCTCATAAACTAATAGCCTATTTACTTAAAATAATTTTTACAAACAAAAATTGCACTTTTTTAATAGACGATTTTCTAAGATAATATCGCCTTCTATAGAACTACTATTTGGGTGTCACGACACGAGAACATACAAATCCAAAATTTGAACAAATGAATTTTATTCCATTACATCCCATACTTCACAAATTATAAAGGTAAAAATGGAATATTTAAATGCAATAACATGCATTTCATTAAATTCCACTGCATCTCATCATTTTAAAACAAATCAAGCAACTAATATCGATCTCATTCCATCAGATTATATCCTATAATAGAACACGATACTGCAATTTTTCCTTTCGTTTTAACAGCATCAGTGCAGAGGCTCAATATTTTCACCGCATTGAAGCTTTCGAACTGCTCCAAAGAATGTTTAAGGCGGTGAGCTGGAACTAAATTAAACGCCGGGGTAAATGTTGATCCTCATAATGATAATCATAAATATTCACAATCCAGGAGGCCACTCGAGTGCCCAAGTATATTACAAATATTAGCAACCATGTATTACAAAACGAACGTCTACCTGGGTTTAAATAAGAAAACTATTTTCCATTTTACTATTAATCTGTTGGCTAAACATTTACAGTTTAATACAGCCGAGACAAAATTGCAGACATAATACTATTAACGGGGAACTCCCCACCATCTCAAAACGTTTGAACTATCAAATCTGAATGTCCATCTGGACAATGCAGCAGCACTATACCAGAATCATCAGATCCTCGTTGAAAATTGGGGGAATATTAGCATGTGCCTGACCCTGTCATCATGTGTCATTTGGAAAACCCTAAATATCAAGCATAAAGAAGTGAGGGGACACGCAGGCAACATCTTTCCCAAATAGGGAAATCATACCCTACAGATACAGGATTTTGCCTCCACCAGAAATGTCTCAAAACCCATTTAAGTTTTCTGAGGGCCAAAAATGCTGCTCAACTTTCTTTAGTTTCTCAGTACAAAATGTGGCCCTAAGAAGGGCATCTATAGCTATTAGAGGTCTAATACTTCTACTCCGAATCTGAATCAATAGAAAGATACAAGCGGGGCCTTACTGAACGCTTTTGGCGGGGAAATGAGAAAGGGCTATCTGATCTTTGTCTACTTGTCTTGTCAGATCTGACATCCTTCATGCCAAGAAGCAAAGAAGCTGGATGAGGACAAAAATAAGTCAAGAAAGTTGGAGGAGAAAAAAAATAAAAAACAGCATTTAGAAGCACTGACTAATAAGGAGCAAAATAGAGGAACAAAACACGTGAAAGGAGATAGGCCAGGGCAAACGAACAATCACATACAGCTAACCTCACCTTTGGGCTAGAGATTAGCCTCTCCACATTTTCAAGGTGCACAAAATAAACATTAAATTTCTACAGATGCAAACAAATTATAGCCACTTGGGACATTTTATGACAAAAAATGTTAGGAACCAGAAATTCAAGAATATCAATCAAACAGTAGCACAGAATATGAACTGGTATTATTGATGGAATAAGGTAAATACATAAAGGAAATAGACTCCTAGCTGCCACAGAGCGATGGCTCCTACAGAGAGCTAGTGCTCCCTGCCCATAACACTTACAAACCTCCAGATGATCCCCTCTCTCCTCTCATTATTTCCTATATACCCCCCATCTCTCTTCTATTCATGCTCACATAGACTCTCCACACCTTGGGCTTCCCATTGGAACCCAAATCCATACCCACGGTCCTATCAATACCTCCTTGAAAAGTAGACTTGTCCTCAAGTCTAAACTGAGGAAACTGACTTCTAATATTGAATTCTTCTTTCCATGTAGCCTCTTCCACACCTTGCACAATTCTATAGGAAGTCTCTCTTCCACACTGTAATTCCCAACAGCCTTTTTCAATAGGGAGACATGAAAAACCGGGTGAATTCTTGCCGACTCAGGTAATTGGAGCTTGTAGGCTACTGCACCCATCCTCTCCAACACCTTAAAAGGCTCGTATTAACGTGGAGCTAGCTTGGGATTGATGCGGGCCCCTATAGTCAATTGCCCATGGGGTCTGAGCCTCAAGAAGACCCACTCTCCTACTTCAAATTGCTTCTCAGATCTCTTGTGATCAACGTGAGCCTTCATCCGGTTTTGTGCCCTTTGCAACTAATATTTCAATTGCTTGAGTGCTTCATCTCTATCCTTCAACTCTCTTTGGACAGCTTCAACTCTTATCTCCCCAGGTAGGAATCAGTTAAGCACCGGTGGTGCTCTTCCATAGACATTCTCAAAGGGAGTAGTTCCTGTAGATACATGGAAATTAGTATTTTGTTAAGGCGTCGTGCGAATTTGGTGCTTATCTGATCAGTCATTTGCTCAGCTAACTAGTCGTTTGCTCAACTGATTAGATGGTGTGTCAGCTAACTCGCAATGCTAACAATGATCCCCTTTTTGACCAGACAATTACGCTGAGAAAGGGACTCTGTTCCTCAACTGCGGGTTCCTAGACTACTCCAGAAAGCGTCTAGTGTAGAAGGTTAAACAACTAAACTAAGGTTGCATGAAAATAAAGGATAAAAATGATAAAGGAAAGTGATAAAGAATAGAAAATTGCAGAGACTTGTGTTTTATTGACCAAGTGTATATAATTCAATCTGTACAATTGGTATTTATAGACAAAGCCTACCTAAAAAACCTATACTTATCCTATTTGCCACGTTCTTAACCCACTAACTCACATATTACATCATATAAGATCATAGCTAATAACATAAATATAAATAACTACCTCGTCAGCTAAATTATGGCCCAAAAACGCTTAGTCGGCTAACTTATTGACTGCCATATTAGTTGACCACGTCTTCTATAACCCTATGTATAAGGAAATAGGCTCTCATGCAGGTCCTTGACTTGGTCAGCTAACATAATTCGTATATATGCTCAGTCGACTAAGTTATGGGCAAACGGCAGACTGCCCATTAGCTGACTGTGTTCTCCATATCCCTATTTTTAAGGAAATAAGTCTTCATGCACGTTCTTGACTTGACCAACTCATAGAATTCACATATCTTCTCAATCAGTTAAGATATGGGCAAAAATCCACTATAACGGCTAATTATCCACCATTTGACCATGTTATCCATTTCCCTATTTTCAAGGAAATGGGCGCACGTTTTTTAATTGATTATCCCTCAATTCCAGGTGGTCATCTTCTATCTTCATATTCTCTCTGAAACCACCTCTAATCTCCTCAAAAATTTAGGGAAGTGGTTACTGCGCTTTGACTTGGTCCTTTCTTTTTTAAATATATATGTAGTCTCTTGGGCCCTTAATCAACACTCACACCAGCCCATAAGACCCATTTAACAGCCTCCAAGCCTATTTAGATTTACCAGTCATGCTAAGCTGATTCTGCATCAGCTGCTTTTGCTCAACTGCCTATCTCAGCTGAGTAGCTGTGTTTGGTTCACCTGATCTGAATCAGCCGACCTTTGATTTAGTCGACCTTGACTTGGCCGATATTGAGTTAGCTGATCATGATTCAGTTGATCTGGATGCAATTGACTAAAACTTAGTTGTTCGGCAAATACTTGCACTTTATCTGAGTGGCTAATACATGATCTAGCCAACTATTTTTTTGGTGTAAACACTATTATACCAATACTCATCCCAAGGTAGCCAGTTCACCCATAGTTTAGGCTGATCAGCCACAAAACACCTTAGAAAAGTCTCCAGATACCTATTAACAACCTCAATTTGTCCATCGGTTTGTGGATGGTATGTTGTGCTCATCTTCAACTGACTGCCTTGCAATTTGAATAACTCCATCCAAAAAGAACTCGCAAAAATTGGGTCTCTATCGCTCACAATGGATGCCGGAATTCTATGTAAGCGCACCACTTCCTTGGTGAATATTTCAGCCAGCACCTTCGCTGTATATGGATGCTTAAGGGGAATAAAATGGCTGTACTTGGACAGCCTGTCAACTACCACTAAAATAGCTTCATACCCCGTAGGCAAACCCGTAATAAAATCCATGGATATTTCCTCCCATACCTGTTCCGGAATGTTCAAAGGCTGCAGTAAACCTCCAGGAGCTGCAGCAACGTATTTTTGGTGCTGGCAGGTGTCACATTTCATCACAAAATGTTGAACACTCTTCTTCATCCCAAACTAGATCAAATTTGCAGCCATTCTCCTATAAGTTCTGTAGAAGCCAGTGTGTCTACCTTGGGGAGAATCATGAAATTCCTTAAGCATCCTAGGAACACAATCAGAATTTTCGGACAACACCAACCCCCCCTCATACAATAGGATTCCCTTCTTGTAAGAAAACCCTTTCTTTGTCTCCTGGCCTTGCTGCAAAGCTGTAATGATTGGCAATAACTTCTCATCTTTATGGACTTCTTCTATTGCTTCCTGGCTTCCCTCACAATTTCAACACGGCACCCATTTCAGCATCTCCATACATACGTGACAAAACATCCGCCCCTTTGTTTTCATGCCCCGATTTATAAACAATATCAAACCTATAACCCAACAACTTTGCAGTCCAATTCTGTTGATCCATGATAGTCACCCTTTGCAATAGTAGTTGCCGAAAGCTCTTTTGGTCGGTGCACAATGTGAATTTCCTACCCAAAAGATACGGCCTCCAATGTTGTATTGCCGAAGTTACTGCCATTAACTCTTTCTCATAGGCAGATTTGGCCAAGTTTCTTTCTCCCAATGCCTTGCTGTAAAAAGCTATGGGTTTGCCATTTTGAATTAAGATTGCCTCTAGCCCTTGCCCGGATGCATCACTCTCAATTACAAACTCTTGAGTAAAATCGAGTAAGGTCAATACCGAAGCAGTAGTTATGTTTAAGCAACTCAAAAGCATCTTGCACCTTGGAATTCCAACTAAAACCATCCTTCTTGGCGAGCTCGGTTAAAGGCTTTGCCACCTTCGCATAGTCTTTGACGTATTTTCTGTAATAACCTGTTAGTCCAAGGAATCCCCTCACCCCTTTGACATTCTCGGGCTCTGGCCATTCCAGCACGCTTTTCACCTTATTAGGATCCACAGCCACTCCTTCCTTTGAGATGATATGCCCCAAATATTCCACCTTGGTTTAAGCAAATGAGCATTTCTTTTGGTAGCCACCAATTAATGCTGCAGTAAAACTTCCAGCACCTCTTTCAGATATTTCATGTGTGCTTCCCGACCTGGACTATATACCAGAATATCGTCAAAAAAGACCAACACAAATCTCCTCAACAGAGGCCTGAAAATTTAATTCATTAAGGACTGGAAGGTTTGAAACGCCACCTGCTTTTCACCATCACTTCCTACTCCCATGAGCTCCAACCATTGCCCCCTCAACTGAAATTGCATAATCTGCTCTTTCCAATCCACCCACATTTTTCCCAAGGATGCTAGCCACGCAATAGCCAGGACTAAATCTATTCCCTCCAAATCAATCAAGATTGTGTCCATTGAAAATTTCAGGGTACCCACCTCCAACTCAACATTCGTGCACTTTACTTGTGTCGTGGTTTTGTATCCATCTCCCGACTTGATGCTCATCGGTTTTGTCCCTTCTATTGGCCAACCTAGCGCCTTCACTAATTTGCTTCGAGATGAAATTGTGAATAGCATCGCTATCCACCACCAACAGAATCGGCACCCCATTATTTTCGCTCTCATCTTCATTGTTTGCGGCTTCCATGCTCTGTCTACAGTGATGTCACTTAGAAACATCATAATGCATTCGCCGACCTCTTCCTCCTCTCTTTCTTTAGCCTCTGCTGCCAAGATATTGGCCTCCATTTCCTCCACCCCTCCTTCTTCCACTATGAAATACCCTTAGTTGTCGATCTGGGCATTGGTGGTGAGGCTGAAATGTTTCCCCACACTTGTAACATAATCCTCTTTGCTTGCGATCCATCAGCTCTTGGTAGGATAGGTGTCGCACACCTCTATCCCTGGGTGCCACACGTTTTTTTATCTTAATTGGGCTTGGTTTTGGGCCCATATCTATTACGTCATTCCTTGTTGGCCCGAATATACACTCAGTCCGACCCATGCCCACGACTCGATCCATATGAGTTAGTGGAGTTATGTGGGCCGACCTGATCGTGCGATACCCAGCCCATCTCCTTTCTTCTCCTGCGGCTGCAATTCCAACTCACTGCCCTCACAAGATTCATCAGATGTGATCGCATCAAAGGGCCCAAAGGGCGCATGCTACGCACTCTTCCCTTGATGTCGTCCTTCAAGCCATGAACAAAATAACCAAAGTATTGGTCGTCCGACAACCGTGGAACCTGCTCCTTTGTGAGCTGTTCCAATTCCCTAATATACTCTTGTTTGAACTGCTCCCATGTCCATTCGGAGTTCTCATCAAGTAGCGATTTGAAAAAATGAATCATTGTCCCCTCCATACAGAGTTGAGCCAAGTTCACCTTCACTTCAGAACTGGTCCCCAGTACCTGGAAGTAGACCTCTGCGCGAACGATCCAACCCGCAGGATCTTCACCGTCAAACATCGAAAGTTCTACTTTCTTCACTGATTGACGGAATTCCTCCCACGATTCACCTTGCAGCTTCGTCAATTGCTTCGTGGCTGAACGATCACTAAGTTCCTCTTCGTCGTTCCTGGTCAGCATCGCAATCAACCTCTCCTGGTTCTCCACCTTGAGCTGCATTGTTGGAGTGTTGTTTTGAGCCCATCGACCTTGTTCTCCAGGGCGGCAACCTTAGCTTCCATTTTCTTGGGTCGCATTTGCTGATTCCCTCACAAAAAAACCAAGTTCACTCTCCCCAACAAGTCGGACCAGTTTGTTAGGAACCAGAGATCCAAGAATATCAATCAAACAGTAGCACAGAATATGAACTAGTATTATTGATGGAATAAGGTAAATACAAAAAGGAAATAGACCCCTCTAACTGCCACACAGCGATGGCCCCTTCAGAAAGCTAGTGCTCCCTCCCTACCCATAACAAACTTACAAACCACTAGATGATCCTCTTTCTCTCTCTCCTCATCGTTTCCTATATACCCCCAGCTCTCTTTCACGTGTTTGGCAATTCTGTTACATCCCTTGCCACCTCATCATTCCCTTTCCCTCTCCTAATTCCTCCTCACATAGACTCTCCACACCTTGGGCTTCCCATTGGAACCCAAATCCATACCCACGGTCCTGCAAAAAAAATCTCTATAAGATTTTAATCAGATCACCCTTCCCTGTCCCTCCTCTCCCTTTCGCTAAAATAGCAAAATGATTAATCCTAGCAAGCAATAAAGTTGGTGTTGTTCTCTTTTCATTTCTGTCCACAGGTGTTTATCAATTGGGGGAAGATGTTTTCGCACGAGGTTCAGTAACTTGCACTTTTTTTGGATTGGTTTTGGAACCTGCTGCTGCTGTCAAATTCAGCAGACCTAGCGGACTCGGTATTGGTGTTGCTGCTGTCTTAAGTGACATTTTTTTTGCTGCTGCCACATGTTCTTTTGCAGCTATGCTTCATTTGGTTCATTTTTCTACTGTTCTGGTTGTTGGCTTTTGGTCTTTGTTTACTTGGACTGTTATAGTATCAGTTGAGTACCACTGGTACTCCTTTTTAATACTTACTTTTTGCCGATAAAAAAAATGCATTCCTTTACATTAAGAGACTAGCCAATAGTAATTTAGTAGTAAAATTTACAAAAGGATAGAAATGCAATTTGCATCAACAATCATTCTAAGAAACCAATTTGGTATTGATTATATTGATACAAAAAAAGGGGGGAAAAAAAATCTCCAACCAATTAGTTGATGGGATCTCTTCAATCATCATGAAGTACATCTATAGTTTAGTAAAGCACTATTTCCTTTCATGCAAGTGCTTTCAACTAATCAATGAAATTAGACAATGATATGGTTGGGAAAATTAACAGAATTATGCGGAGTAATTTCACTAGTCTACAACCACCATCCTACAATAGCCAACACAATAGCATCTATGTGAAATTCAAACAAACCAACTTAAGGTTTATAACATTTAACACCAGACATAATAGTGCTTCATGAAAAGAAAATGAAATAGCCAGTTCCCAATCCTCCTTTTATAACTAGGCGCATAGAAAAATCCTAGGGTTCACACATGTAAAAGAAGTAGAGTAGTGCTATCAATACACTCGTTAACTCTCTCTTTCCAACACTCACCTTCTTACTGGTTGAAATTCAAATGGGGTCCCACTAATTCATGTGGGTCCCATATAAATTTGGTGAGACCCATATAAATTTCAACCAATAAGAGTGCGTGCATTGGAAAGAGTGTTAGAGAACGTGTTGCTAGCATTACTCAAAGAATTAAGGAGTAAACCCCTTTCCTTCTCAAAAGCCTAACATGTTTATTTAAAAAATAGTAAAAGGAAAAGAAACAGGGACAGAGCAAAAGAAATGTCTCGGAAATGAAAATATATTTTATTCTAAGAATTACTACAATGACCTAATACATTTGCTCTCATAGAATATGTAAATGGTTGTTTCCACACTTGAAAATGTGGAGGATACTAACCTCCACATGTGTGCGCGTTTGTCTGGAAGTTCTACAATCCTAATATATTATGGGGTTATGTTACCAACTTGCTTTCCCCAGCTAACATTACTCTAATGGACTGCCACATAATGAAATTTACAAAAGTAACTTTCACCAAAAAAATAATGAGATTTAGATTCAGAAAGTAACAAACCAGTATCAGTTAAAGAATCTGTGGCATCTTCTCTCGATGTAATTTGCTGTCTGGAATTCAACCCATTCGGTGTGGAAGCATCACCATTACTGTCAGCAGCACCATCCCCAAGCCTAAGAGATATCCAATCCTCCGTGCAGACACCATTTGACACATCTGCTTGATTTCTTAATTCATGCTGCACAGATGATTCTGCTGGTCTTGTAGGGAGAAAAATCTGAAGCGAGGGGTCCTCTCCAGCAAATGCCAATGGATTGTCAACCAAGCCACCATTTAAATCAGCTTCAGACCGATCAGTGGAGGAATTTAGTACTAGAGTACTAGATCCTAGAGCAGTGTCTGGAGCCAACGTATAACTATTCAATGATGAGGAGCAATTAATATCACCATGCTGCAAATGGACCAATTCACCAGGCACATCCACATCAGAACTGAATAATTGGAACCCCGAGCTTCCCTGTGTTCCAGAATGCAATGGCCAGAGGGAGGGAATCCCAAAATCATCTTCACTGGGATTATTAAAAACTCCCAAGCATGGATTTCCACCAATATTGTGATCTTCTGCATATGGATCAATAATTCCAGGCGGTGGGACTGAGTAAACATCAACTGCATCACCAGTTTGATTATTTTTGAAACTAATTGTAGGAGATACTAATATATCATTGTCTTCTGAATCACTAAGAACAATAACTTCTGCATTACCCATCGGAGCAGAAGTGTTATGAATAGTATGTTCACAAGTTGAATCAACATTAGTGTGACACACAGAATCCATCTCAACCCCATTGATAGTAGAATAATCAATATGCCCACCACCACCCTGATTTACGCTTGGATCATCACCATGCCAGCCACTTCCAGTGCCACTGCTGCTCATTGGAATAACTACATGTTCATGATCTCCAAAATCTGCATTCAATCTATTACCAGAAGAGGTGTTTGCGTCCTTGGGTTTGCTGACTTCCCAAACTCCATTACAGTTCTTCCTAATGCCAAGTCTTAAGCCATTAGGACTGTCTGAAACACCTTCCTGTTTAAGCTTCGAAGTTTCCACTCTCTTGTCTTCTACACTTGTAGAAACAGAGAGCGATCCATCAGGACAGTGCCATTGAGCAAGATTCCCTAACTCGCGGTATTCACTTTCATTCTTAGCCTTGACACGCCAATTACCATCAGGTTTCACCTCCACCTCTGTAAACTCCTCGCCACAATTTTTCATCTGTGCCAGAAAACCGAATTCAGTAATAACTACTGGTTCATCAGACTCAACCGAGCGAAAGAAATGAAGGTCAAAGAGGAAAAAACTACCATAGAAGTGATGCGATTGAAATAAGGATCAATAATGATATTCTCCAATGCATAATTTTTAAGACATATGGGGCACTGCCACTGCAGAAACAATTAACCTTCATTTAACATTTTCTAAAAATGAAAAAAAGAAAGGAATCAGATAAATCATGCACAATTTCTGAGAATCTCACCTTTCTTGAACGTTGATTCATTTCCACAAAAACTTCAAGATCAAAACAACCCATGTGAACACAAGGTTTGAATCTCCCTGCAATCTTCATTCTTGAACCACTCATCTATAAATTTCACAAGTGCGTAAAAGTTTTCAAAACTGTGAGGAGTGATATTTAAAACTCCCTGAATTACTAAAATAATCCAATACATGAAAGACTTACTGGACAGCGAAGGTTGATGCTAAAAGTATCTGAAACCACTTCAAGATCACTGTCACTATCAGCTTCATCAGCTGAATTTCCACCCCCAACACAACAACAGACACGTGCAAGAGCATCTTCAAAACGCTCACCATCAGACTCCTTTGGAATCATGTTCAGGATCTAGATACCAGAGACTAAATTATTTAATTTTATGGCACTGATGGAGAAAATTGTAAGTTCAATCAAAATACAGCGAGTCTAAAAACCCAACATACATGCAAAAGACATTTCAACGGTATGGACCAAAAGATAAAATCCGTCATGAATTAAATTGTTATCTTACAAAAGGATTACATTGTTTGTCTCAGGTGTGCAGCACTTCCGCCCATGGTAGTTTTAACAGTATAACCATCTCTAAGAGATACATAGATTGGGAAGCCTTGCTGCTGGTTGCTGCATTCTTAGTTTTCCCTCTCTATTTATGTTTTCTCCCTTGTATTTCTACTTGCTTTAGAGGATACCTTATTATCCTCAACTCTGTACATTCTTAATGTTTTGTCACTAAGGAGCTTTATCATTTACCTGTTGCATTTTGAGTTTATTAAAAGACACTAAACCACAATCGTTTTACAGACGTCAGGAGGAAAATAACCATTATGTTGCAGACTCATTTATTCGTCCTCAACCTTGAGATTCTATGTGAGTCTGTGAGTCTAAGTGAGTCTGAATTTACACAAATGATTTTGCAACCTAGTAACTCAATTTTGATACCTAGAAGCATTAACTCATACAATTCTATGAATTAACTAGAGTGTTTGACAACCATGGCTAAAATATGTGTTCTTCAAAATTGACATGGAAGAAGAACCACACAAGCATTCTAAGTTTTACCAAATTTCAATTTTTCCAGAAATCAACCAAAAGGAATCAGCCTCAGAAGTCAGAAACATTGGACTGTCACTCACAGATTCTCAACATCAAACTTGACTATTCAAATAAGCCTGGATTAAAGAAAACCGACAGCCATCCAAGTTGCTATACTTCAAATTTAAGCAAGAATGCAATTTACCTGTTGCATGCTGCGCCTTTTAACAATGCGGACCCCTAAACAGAAAATGCGAGTGTCGCACCCCGTTAAAGAAATCCTATTAATTCCATCTTTTGTATATGGCGTGATCTAACAAAAGAGAAATAAAATAAGAAATTGAATAAAATCAATATAGACAAAATTTAACGCTGCCAAAAGCATTAGCATAAAACTAGCACTCTGACATAAAAATCTACATTTAAAACACACAGTAAAAAAAGACAACGGCAGAAAATTCTGAATAGTTATAATCATTATTGACAATAAACTCACAATTGGACCATCATCGCGACCATTAGCCCCAAGCAATTGTGAACCAGGTCTATTAATTGCACGAACAGCATGACCTATATGATTGTAGTCAAGTCAAATAGAACAAAAACTTAATATAACCACAAAATTCATGAATTCCATGAAATAATTAACATTTTAAATGAAAATTATGAACTTCCAATTACATGATAATATGTTGTCAATAGCGTGCTATAGCAATGTAGCAGAGCGCAGCGGCCAGTGGCCGCTATTGGAAGTTTGTAGCAGCTGTAGTGGCCACTATAGTGGCCAAAATCGCGGCTGTTCACGGCTGCTAAATGCTTCAGGGAAAAAAAAAAGCTTGTTTTACTGGCTTTTTTTTTTTTTTTGAATTTTGATTTTAATGTTTAGTTACTTTGAGTCTTAGATGCTTAAACTTGTTTTTTTCTCGACCGTTTTTGGTATTTACTTCTACGTTTTTCTTAAGATCTATGATTTTTTATTGTTAATTATGACTGTTTCATGAATTTTAAGTATATTTTAATTTTTCAGCATTTATATACATGGTATTCATTATTTAACATGTATAAAAAAATTCAGAATAGTGGTCAGCCCGCCATGCACTACCCTCAATAGCATTTTCGAGGTCAGCAGCTACGTGCCGTTATCCGGGATTGATAACTATATGCAAACAAAATAAAACCACAACCCGAAACAACATTCATAAATGGAACCAAATACAGGACTTGTAATAATAATAATACTAATAATAATAATAATAATAATAATAACTGTTGGTGATCAGATTAGAAATCAGATCTGATTTCCTGGATCAATCAGAATCATCAGGCCTTGATATGTACAGCTAGGCAGAGCTATCAAATTAGAAATCAGATCTGATTTCCTGGATCAATCAGAATCATCTGGTCTTGATATGTACAGCTAGGCAGAGCTATCTTTCTTTATTATTTAGGATCTCATATATTTTTTCCTTTTTTAGCTCTCAGCCCATTAAGAGGTGATTATCTAGGATTCTGTTAGGCCTAAATTAGTGTACAGATTGTTCCCTATTTTCCCCTATTTATACCTCCACTCTGTAACCAATTAAAGCAGTGGAATAAAATTCTTTTTTCTGCAATAACATACCATTGACCTGTAGGTCTGTATATTGCGGCCATTGCATCCGGAATGGAACTTTGTCTTTCAGAAGCATACACCAAGCCTACATATGATGTCATTTGGCAAACATCAACAAACTGCTTATATAGATTGGTAGAAGGTTTCGTGTCATTACTCGCAATGAGAAACCAAACCAACCTGAACTTCAAATTCCGATTTTGATACCAAGTCCTTATTTGCTCTTGTAAGTTGAAATGTTGTCTCAACACTCTGCACAGGGTTGGTTCTGAACAATTCAAACAGGAATATGGTCAAGTCTTTCAAGTAGAAAGCCACTTTAAAAAATAGGTTTTGACCATAGTAAAAGTTATGTTTGTGTTGAATCTGGAAAGATTTAAGTTAACCTTCAGACAAGGAAAAAAAGAAAAACTCAAAGAAAGAGGAGGGGAAAAAATTTTGAAAGGATTATTGTGCTCAGACCTGGGAGATTTTTTCACCTCAGAGAAACAAATTCAACAGCCAGACAATTTTAATTCACACAACATAAATATGAAATAACACTAACATTACATTCCTTTAAATAGCATAAAATAACTAAATGTAGAACATATACAGAAAGTAACCAAAAGATATACATAACAAATAAAGCACACGACCTTCACTCAATATTGGAATTAGACATCCCTCCTTTACCTGCACTCACCCTCACGCCTGCTCACCACCACCACCCTCCACCCAAAATGAAATGGATAGTCAACTAAGTCAAGCCTATACAGTCTCTTACAACTAAGATAAAGCTCAGGCAACAAAATATCTCCTTGTGACATATAAGATACGACATAAACAACACTCATCTTGCTCAAAGACAAATGAACACAATTACACAAACTATGTCAAGCTTCAAACAAATCAACACAAGGTACTCACCCATCAGTTGGAATATGGGTTGTAGTCAACTTCACGGGAAACAAAGGGTGCGCCACTGAAACCCAAAACCTGTAATGTAGAGAAGAGCAGATAATGCAAGTTAGAGTGATGGACTAAATAAATGATAAATAATAAATGGATAGCAAACTTCTTTCAATCACAAGAGAATATAACAAAATAAGAAGACGAAAAAGCAATTTAATACAACAAAACTTAGCATACATCAGAAAATCATAATCACATCCATGAAGGAAAATTAGTAAAAAGATTCAAAGCCTCACAGAGCACCAAATTAATTAATCAGAATCTATAGTCATAAAGACCAAGTGTGTGTTTGGGTGAGCATTTGTTAAATATAATTTTAAATGAATTTTGTAAAATGATTGGTTAAAATTGAGTTTGAATGGTAGTGATTTATATTTGGATGTCATTACTCTGAAAACAAGTTTGATGTAAAAGTTAGTGTAAATTTTTTAACCTAACTTAAAAATTACTTTTTATCACTTCTAGTAAATCCAAGATTTAGAGGCAAAATCAATTTTAACCAAACATTTTTACTTTTACTAAAATCACGTTTGATAGGATGCAAAATCAATTTTGATACACTTCACCCGTGAAACCAAACACATACTAAGATATAACAATGCTATCATAGATGAATAAATACACATAAATTGACCATCTATACAACTATCATTATCATAATGTTATTTAAAAGAATCATCATACGTTAAGTATTGGTACATTTGTCTGTGGTTTTTCTTAAAAAACACTTTTCGAAATTCGGTCAAAAGGCGCTTGAAAATAATAATTATCATAATTATGTAAGGTTTTTTTTTTTTGGAAAAAAGGAAAAACTGAAAAGGAAAAAAAAACGACTTTTCTCATAAGCTTCGATACCATTACATGCTTCGATTCTTTTTTAAGCTTTAAACTAACGGTTCCTAAAAATATCAGACAGCTACGAAGCTTTGCTCAATGGGTCAGAAGAGGATACAATAGCTAACAAATAGAAAATCGCAAGCAAATTATGTCAACCAACACAAACCTTCGACAAGACAGAAACACACAAATGGCTCTAGCAGTAAACATAAAAAGCATCCAACACAAAAACTATGAAGAAAAAACTTTCAACAATTTACTCCCACGCCATATAAGCTGAAATAAGAAGGGAAAATGACATACGGGTCTGCACGACTGAGTCGACATATCTCACAATAAAATTTATCTGGAACTGGTGGAGTTCCTTCAATGGGTTTATCCGGAAAAATAACGCAGTTGATGTGCTGTGATACATGGCATCTTGTATCTTCACACTGTGAAAAATGCCATAATTATCAAATATAAGCAGTCAGTGGAGTTCTTAATGAAAAGCACATATCATCGAGGGAAAAAAATGGAAATGATCAATGAAATCACGTGTGTAAAGAAGCATATAATTTTATACATCATGGATTGGGGACAGAAGAAATATCTTGAATATTGCACCTTGATTAATAGATCTGTTTCCACTGAACTTCCACAGAGACAGCGAACATTTGTATCTGATTGAAAGGAATCATCAATTTCACCTTTAATTTTCACATTACTGCTGTCTGAGGCACCCTGCCCCTTTGATGCTAGATCAGTGGCCCCAGATCCCTGTAATTTTCTGGCCAAAAAGAAAACACAAAACGTCATGAATGAAAAAATAATTAAATGAGGGCATTATGGCATATCTATACCAGTATAGTTAAAGCAAGCCTAAAAACAGATCACCAAAACATGCGTTAATTATGAACTTATCTTAAAAAATTTGCCCGTTACATTAATCTGAAGCATAACAAAACTAGATGAAGAAAATGTCATCAACAACGTTGTCTCTAACACTGACCTAAATGTGTCATCCACTAATTTTACCACCTGTTCTTTTCCAACAGCGATCTTCTTAGCCCATATGTTGTCAACTGGGAAAAAAGTAACAAGTCGCTTAGTTTACAGGAGAAGAGGAAGGAACATAAGATACCCAACTTCACATATTAAAATTACAAAATTGATATAGAAGCATAAATGATAAATATTCCAAATTTAATATTTAATAAACTATGTTGTCATAGAGGTTGCCACAACTCCAAACCAGTGTTTTGAAAACCAGCTGGTTCAACCAGTCCAAGCCTCAAATCAGAAAAGAAATGTAACTGAATAAGTAAAAACATGTTCGACTCGGCCAGTTTAAAGCACAACCGAATAGAAATGATCTGCAATTGTGTCTTGCATAACAGAAAAAGAGGAGAATGAGAAATCAGTGGCAACACCACCAACCCGCAAGACAATGCCGCCACCCGCACCCCCTTGTCAACAGCTAGCTTGTTGCCTTGTCTCTGTTGTGGTGTGGAAGGCCGGGACTATGCAAAGCAAGGCATCAGGTGGAGCAAATATCAAGGGAAGAGCAGAGGAAGCGGGGCCTGGAGAGTCTGAGGGCAGCAGATCTTCCAACTGGCATGCACTATGGCTTAAAACTTGATGATGACAACTCTCCAAGAAATTCTGTGGCACTACAGCATTATGGCATAAAGCTTGGACTTGCTTGATGACAACTACTCATCATTACCTTGAGGCTGCATATTGCAAAATATACAGGAAAAAGGAGATGGCACATGCAGCAGCCTACAAGATGGGACGCATTGAATCCTTAAGTTTTTTCTTTATTTTTAATATGATTTATCAATTTTTTTTTTTTTGCCCAAAGTTCTATATTTCGAAAGGGGCTTTTGAATCTGAATCTGAATTAGGATACACAAGAAGCCCACCATGTGGTAACACGCAAAAAAGGAAAAATTATAAATTTTATTGTATAAGGCTCGTTTTATTTATAAATCTCTATTTATATTAAATATCTATAGTTCTATATGTTAGATATAATGTAAATAGGTAGTTATGGTTTAGTAATATCGTGTAAATATAGAAAATAGATAGAGTTAATATTTTGTATTTATTACTAATAATGACATAACTCCACCATGCAATACACACAGATTCTCTCATTTGCACTATCGTTTTCTCTCTTTCTCAATAGGGTATCTAGAGCCTAACGAGAGGCAACCCTATTTCATGCTTACCCAGTGGACTAACTACCTATCGGTACCAAATTTTTTTGGAAACCATGTTTCCTTTCCGGTTTCCACTTCCTACTGCCATGTTACGATTTTCCGGCATGTTTTCTTCCCTGTCCGCAACCATCAGCCACCGCCGGAAAAAATTTTCGGCGAGAGACCCACCATCAGCATCACCATCCCCAACCTACAAAACCCTAAAATTACAAGGCAGATTTAATGCGGTTTGACCTGGAACTTTGGCTGAGTCAATAACCTCTCCGAGATTTAAGACTATGCTTCAAAAACGCAGAATATGACAAGCCAGATTTAAAAATTAAGGAAGAAGTGATATCAAAAGAAATTTTAGGGTACAAACACAGGCCAGGTGAAAAGAAACAACCCAAAACTTTTGTGATTAAGAAGGAAAGTTTACCATTTAGTGTGTGCAAACGAAAAAAATTCATTGCACTCCCCTAGGATTTCCATCTAACTTGGGCTAAAGAAAATCGAAACACATGCTACAATTTTCAACCTCCAATGAGATATTAAAAGACAGAGACAACATTTGCAGCATTTGTATGTTCATGAATTCAGCTTATAACCGCACTATGCATATATTGTCTAAAACTTCAAATATATAGCTTTCAATTTTTCACACTATCCAATAATCCAAACAGAAACATTAAAAACATTACAGAATACAGGACAGAATGAGTACTAAAGGTCGGGTCGTGTGTGTCTGTCATAAAAGAGAATATAATCATACCTTGTTCATCTGAGAGAAGAGATAATATCCTATCAACAAGATCCTACAGAAAATGAAGCATTGGCATCATTATAACGACCTAAAACTCCAAAAAAAAAAAAAGATGCCACGCAGTTAACCAATTAAAAATAATAATGTATGGGCTAAGCACCAGAATTAGAACAGTCATGAAAGTTCATGCCTCGGATTGACAATATCAAGCTGTTCTATTTTTATTTTTTTTTATGTTATTACTGAGAGACATGTTTTCTAAAGTCTACAAGACCCAAATGCAGCAATTCAAATTGCATGAAATCAAGTGGGAAAAGGGGTAAAAAAAAAATGTAAAAAATAACAAGTAATCAGTCAATAAACACCATTCAATCATGTTCAAATTTCAAAACCATCACTCAAATTTAAAAGAAAATACCTTAACATTGAAGATGTATGATCAGTAATATTTCTTATCTCACCTGCTTCTTTCCCTGCTTTGAAAGTCCTAACTGAGTAAGCACATCTTTGAGCTCTTTTATACGAAAATAAGTCAATTTTTCCTACGTGAAAAGTCACTAGATCAGTAAAGTAGGAGAGCATACCCCCATGGTTAATATCTCATAGCATAAAACCCCAAAATCATAAAAGCATAAAACCGGCACTAAATACCCGATTAACAATGTTTTGCAATAAGTAAACCAAACTAAATAAAAATTGAAAGTTCAACCAATGAACAAGACATGAACTATACTTGCCACAGAAAATTCTTTTACCTATCCATGTAAGTCAAATTTATAAACAACAGATTTACTTTTCCTAGACGCTTCTAGCTTCTAAAGCTTATATTGCCATTTACCATGAAAATCAAAAACCGCATTATGCATTAGCATTTCAACAATGAAAAACCGAGCCAACACAACTCATAAAAAACAGATAAACAGAGTCCACTGTGTTAGGCCCCACTCAAACGAAACTTTAAAAAATAAAAAATAAAATAAAAAAAATCCCCTTCTGATTCCCCAACAGCAGTTCTCAAGAGTAAACCCTTCTTGCTGGCAATTGTTCAATGCCGTCTAAAAGACTACTTTAATATACATCTTGGATTAATCAACACTTGTGTTCCAAGAAAACAAAAAATAAAAAGTTATCACGAAAAAAGTGTTGATCATAAATTAGAATCCCCTTACAGAAAATTGAATGGTATACCTTGCAACTGGATACCGAATCCATTTTGCACAGAATCTTCAGCAATAACAAACAGCTCTAAGTATGCAAAGCACGTAATCTAGCGCATGCTGCCCCAAGCAGTAATCAATCTATTCAATTCAAATAAACCAAGCAAAACATAAGCAATCAGCGGAATTTATAAGCTAATTTAAAGTATAAAAAAAATAGTAGAATTCATTTCTCGACTAATTGTTGCTCTAAGCGTGAATGCAGGGGAAATTAACCGTAATTCATAAAATACAAATCATAGAAACAAAATCGATATCATGGGAAAAAGGGAAAAGCCAGAGACGATTAGGGTTTTGGTTTGGGAGCTTACTTACGCTCGTCTCCGCTGTTGTTCGCTGGTGTGCGTTTCTTTTAGACCGGCACAATCAAATCTCCACTACAACATTCGGACCTATCGCTAATTATCCAATCCAGTTTTTGAATGGTAACATGTCCGGGTTAGTTTTCAGTGCATTCAAGTCTAAATTCAATGTCTTTGTCAAAAAAATGTCGAAGTTCAATGTCAATGAAACGCATTCTCCGTTTCTTTGTTTTTGCTGTGTCTTTCCTTCTCGGTCCCATATCTTTTAACTAATTTACTTACATTAGCAAGAAAGTTGACTAATTTACACATTCCTCCTCATATTTTTTTTTGGTATTATTTTTTTTTGTCTTGTATGTGGCCTCTTCACTCCAAAGAGTCTTTGAAAGAAGCGTGCTTGAGTTCAACCATGCAGCGTCAGCGGCAAATACTTTGTCGATTGTCTTTTTTGACTTTTTAGGTACTATATTCCTTCTCATATTATTCTTCGTTTAAAATTATGCACATGTTTTAAGAAAATCATTCATTACACTCATTTTTAAAGTAAAATAATTTATTTTGACTAATATACTTTTATTGTAGTTGGAGTTAGGTGGAATGGTCAATTAATATAAGATAGTTGAAATGTAAATAAACAAGGATATTATTAAAAAATATAATTAATACTCTCTCTATATTGTATAATGACAAACAATTTGAGACAAACAAATACTTCAAATAGGACAAATAATATGAGATAGAGGGAGTAGTTTAGTTAGTAATATTAAATTTGTGAATATTTTGTATTATAGGATAATAATTTTTTCCTCATTGACTTTTGAAAAGATATTTTAAAATCTAATAAAACATAAAATATTTAAAAGAAAAAACTAAAAATGGAAAAAATTAATATTATAAATTAAATAAATAAAAAATATATTTAAACTTTGAAAAATAATATTTCAAATAAAAATAAAAAACTAAAAATATAATTTTATAAAAAATAAATTAATAAATAATTTTAAAAAACAATAATTAGTTTTTCTTTTAAACATTTTATGTTTTATTAGATTTTATGTTGTTTATATAATTAAATCTAATAAACCCTTGTCATTTTATATTAATTATATAAAATTGAAAATACAGAGTCTAATAAATTTAAAAATATTTCAAATAAAAACTATAAAATAATATTAAAAACTATGAAACAAAAAACTAAAAATGGAAAATAAAAAATAATATTGTAAATTAAATAAATAAAAAATAAATTTAAACTTTGAAAAATAATATTTCAAATAAAAATAAAAAACTAAAAGTATAATTTTAAAAATTTTAAATTAATAATTAATTTTAAAAACAATAATTAGTTTTTCTTTTAAACATTTTATGTTTTATTAGATTTTATGTTATTTATATAATTAAATCTAATAAACCCTTGTCATTTTATATTGTTTATATAAAATTGAAAAATACAGAATGTAATAAATTTAAAAATATTTCAAATAAAAACTATAAAATAATATTAAAAATTGTAAAATTAATTAATTTAAGTAAAAATTATTTAAAAATATTATATGTAAATTTTTCACAAGCTAATTTTGTATTAGATATGATATAAAAAATAAAAGTTATAAAAAAATCTGATAAAATTTAAAAATATTTGAAATAAAATTTAAAAATTCATAATAAAAATTATCAAATTAATAAAAAATATTATAAATTAATTTTAGAAAAAACTATATAACTTTTTTTATGGAAAAAACTATATAACTTTGTTACATGGTAATATAATATAATTTTATCTAGTTTGTTATCATGTGCGCATCAAACACATGACAAGATAAGAGTTTATCATGTCTCTATCATATCATATCCTTATCCAACTTTTTTATCCTATCTTGACCATCAACGAGCTCTTACCGTAACAATAATAGTGTAATTTAGGTTTTCATTTATATGATTTTTTATGGTCTCTCTTGAGCATATAGTTGACATTGTTTTTAAGTAAAATTTCATTTTTACTGTTTCAATTTGATGAACAATCTACAACTTGAATCGAGTCTTTCTGAAATTCTCGAGTTGAAAAATTTACGATGCACTACCAAGCTTATAATTATTCAATTCAGCACTAAAATTTCACGACAATGCATGCAAGAAGAGTAAGTAGAAGTAGTAAAAAAAAAATGTGACAAAAGCGGAAAAGAATGAATAACAATCAAAATATAATTAAAACTAATTGCAATTATATACTCTTGGTTTCCAAATTGCTAATAATCCTGATAGATAGATATGTTAGGTGTGAATAAAATACAATTCATGAAAGAATTCAACCCTAAGTTCCTCGCTTTATACACTTGTCTATAGAGTAAACTCACAACAACTAATTCTTAAAAAAAGGTAACCCAAGCACGCTACTACTTAGCAGTCTTAATATAGTACTTATTTGTGGTATGTCTGGGCTATTATTATAATTTTAGTTTTCCCACTCAAATTTAGGGCATAAACCTGATAATTTTATAGAAACGATTCCTGCTCATTGCTTTGGGAGCAATGGCTTGAATTTGTTTAGGGTTTCTAAATTTTTTGGTGTGGTACTGTGTTGACAAAAAAACATTTCTCAATATATATACACCAAGTTTCTGAATTTGCATGTGTTATCTTAATATAAATTTTTTTACAGATTTTCTTTGAATAATAACTTAAATATCGATTTGGATTGAAAATATTTTGAGTGTCGCGTATTGATTTTCTGCATTTAATTCTCTATACAATTTTTTAAAATCATGGTTTTTTCTATGAGTGTTTAATGGTATTTATGGATTTTAGGGTTTTATTTACTTATTAATGCAACTCTAACAATATTGCTATTTATGTTCTTCGCTGCCTCTTCTGATTTCTTATTGTCCAAAATAATAATTTTTTGTTCTAATAGTTTTGGTATTTTTACACGTGGGTACGTGCTTCTTGAAGGGTTGCTAATTTCTTTGTTTAATAATTCTAATTGCATTACAGGCTTAATCTTTCTATGCTACTGTTCTTATGGATTTTGAAAATGGTTTATATAGGATTATTACGTGTTATTATTTACTTTTTTTTGGTACACGTGTTATTATTTACTTTAGTGATCTGAGTTGTTATAGTTTTGTTTCAAATGCCTTTTTATAAAGTTTATACATTTGTGTTATTTGTGAGTTTTTCATCTGGGTTTTATTGTGTGCTGTATATATCTATTATAAGGACTAAACTTCTTTTTTTTACCATTTTTTGGTTGTAGGTATCTTGGAGATGGTTTATTTGTAAAAAAAGTGCTTTATTTTTTTTGCTTGGTGCTCGAATCCTATGAATTGTATTAATTCCCTAAAATAGGGGTTGTTTGCACTATGTAAGATGGGTTAGTATCCCTTATACTCTCTTAATAATATTTGCTTATAAAAAATAAAACAGAGAACAGAATTGAAGTATATATCAAGGACAGCGTCAAGTAATTAGTAAATATCCATTGTAAGCGTGTAGACAAATGGTTCCTCTGCGTTCTGATGAGAATGGTCACACTTTTCGGTCTTTCAAGGTCTAGTTATAGCCTAAACATGTGAGTTGAATTTGTGCACTTCCATACGGATTTGCGGGGTAATGCTTTTTGAGATGAAGTTAAGAAACGCAAAGATGGTCCATATATATTACTTCCAGGGCACATATATAGGGTTCCTATCTTAATTGCCAGATAGTATCTTTGAAACAATTAAGCAATTTTAAAAAAAAATAAAAAGAATATCATGTACTTCACAAAGATATTAGTTTGCAGGTTGTAATTTGCTTTTGCCTTAACTTAAAGTATATTGGAAGATGATGCTCCTATGTATTTGTAACCAATGAAGTAAGGCATTTTCTGCAATCATAACCCATGACGACCAGTTTACAAATCTTCAATATCAACTTCATCTCTTTTATATTTATTTAAAATCAAATAATTATCTGATCTTCTTTATTTTGAATATTATATATCATGTAAAAATCTCATGAACCTTCGAAATTCTTTTTTAGAACAGGATTGTGTAAGTCAATTAACATATTCAGTTAGATGATTGCCCTTTGTCTTTCTCTTATTTTTTAATCTCTCAATTAGGGGAGTTAAATAATACTCCCTCCATAATGAAATATAAGGAAAAAATAAGTACATGTACCTCCGGAATGAAATATAAGGAAAAAAAGTACATGTATTTAGTCCAAATTTTTGGACTAGATACATGTACTTTTTTTCTTATATTTCATTCCGGAAAGAGTATGTCTATTGTCTCACAGATTTTGACCTTATATTTTTAGTTTAATTATCATTTTTTGTCTCATTTTACCATGGTAGAATATCCTCATAGATTTTGTTTTTAAATTTTAAATTGAACCTTATGAGAATAGATACCAATTGTAATTGCTGATGTGGCACAAGTTGTTAGGTGGTTATGCCAACTGTGTGCCAGCTGTGTGAGCAGTTACTTGGCGTAGGATAGTGATGAGTTGAGTGTAGGATAGCAGCAACTATATAAAGTTGTGTGCTACTGATTGTAATTCATTCATTTAGTTCCAATCAATTCTATATTCAGTTTTCTCTTTTCAATCATGTTTAGCTTCTCTAATATGGTATCATAGAGCTCCTTTTTTTCGATCCTTCCATGCCTTCCGAAGTTCCTCCGTCGTCCCCTCTGCCGTCGAGTGGTGGCGGTTCTTCTCAGCATGTGCACATTTCGCCGTTGCAAACCACTGCATCTTCATCGCATGTCACTTTTTCTCTTAAAATTTCAGAGAAACTGCATGAGAAAAATTTGCTCATCTGGAGGCAGCAAATCGAACCCTATATCAATGCTCATGATCTTCATCAATACCTAGTGTGTCCTTCAATTCCTGCGCAATTTCTCAATGAAGCAGATCGTATCGTCGGTAAAGAAAGTCCTGCTTGTCGCACTTGGAGGCAACGGGATCAAATGCTCTTGTCATGGCTTCAATCGACACTTTCCGGTGAGATTCTTTCTTGTGTGTTAGGAAGTGTTCATGCCTATGAACTGTGGGATCGACTACATGCTTATTTCCAGAAACAAACTCGTGCAAAAGCACGACAGCTTCGCGCTGAATTGCGCACTACTACATTGAATGATCGCACAGTTGCAGAATATTTGCTTCGAATCAAAGCTATTGCTGCTTCGCTTGCTTCTATTGGCGATCATGTTCCCTTAAATCAGCACATTGATGTTATACTTGAAGGCTTACCACAAGATTTTGGTTCTGTTATATCTGTTATAAATTAATTTACCAATAAATTAATTTACTGCGTGAATAAGATATTATCTATAAATTATAAAAACAATATAAAACACTCAAATAATGTCACAACAAGTCACGATTCGATTTTCATCGGAATCGGAATTCGTTTCAAATTTTATTGCGGATAAAAATTACCCGGCGATTCAAAATACAGCGAATATTCATAAGAATTATTCGACGAGTTTTGAACCATGAATTAATAATTAAATATTAGTCCTTAAATTAAATTTTATCTTGATTTAATTTAATCACTTTCTTAGTCAACAAAAATACGTGTTACCGCATCAAACAATAAACTTAAAATAAGTATAATTGATGAATTCACCTTAAAAGCAGCATATGTCTACGCTGTCTATTAATTTGATTTGACATTATGAATAATAATTATCTATAATGAATAAATTATCCAAATTAAGTCAAAATAGTTCTTTATACTCTCAGTAAATTATTGAGGTAATCAATCTCTATGACTTGTCTTCAAGTAACTGAGACTTTATCGTTAAAACAATTTTTCTTAAAAATTTGGGTGTTACACTACCACCCCCTAAAAATAGTTTCGTCCTCGAAATTACGCGAGTATCAAAATACGAAAATTACCTTACTCAAATCCATAAAAATAATTTGCACACATAGGCATTCGTATTACATATTAATATAAGTAGTACTGTAATATTTATAGCTACGTACATAGTATTGTAATCACAACATATCATGCAAGAATAACACTCACATTCAATAGCACTAAATATATACATCACACAGAATCGCGTGCGTAAAATAATTTACTAGACGAAGAAGTCCTTACGGTCTACTGATACTTTATTCCAGGGTCGCGCTCTCTGCTTATTCACGAACACGACCACGAATACGAACACGACTACGGTTACTTGTTATCACCGAAATTATTATTACACCACACATACCTGGTCATGATTACACGCATCAAATTCACAAAACCCTCTTAAAACTTGGAATAAATTGGAAGTCTTTTCTCAAATCAAACATTTTTCCTAAGAAAATATCAATTTCTTAGAAACAATACCAACACAAAGAACTAATAACACTACAAGAAAATTCGGATTTACCGACGGGCATATACCGACGGTCAGAGACCGTCGATTAAACGTTGGATTTTCCGACGGCCAAGCCGTCGGTAAAACAACAAGTCCGTTGGTAAATTTATCGACAGTCAATGCCCGTCGGTAATTTCAAAGATATTTCATTTACGCACCTATTTTTCAAATACCGACGGCCTTATACCGTCGGTAAGTTAAAAAACCCGTCGGTAATGCCGAACAGTTTACCGACGGCCTAGACCGTCGGTAAAAAGCCGTCGGTAATGCGCGATAATAATCAGAAGCCAGGCCTTCCCTTTCTCCTCCATCTTCATCCCTCTTCTCTTTCACTTCCTCTCTTCCTCGCCCCACCACTACGCCGCCACCACCACGCCCACACCACCACCAGGCCGCCACCACCACCACCACTCTATTCTCTATTCTCTGTTGCATCACTATTCTCACTCTTTCTCTCCACCACCACCACCACCACCGCCCACACCACCACGTCTTAGTCGCCACCACCACCGTGTTTCTCCGCCACCACCACCACCACCGTGTCTGTCTCTCTCTCTGTCTCTCATCTCTCTCTCTATCCGCCGCCACCTCCACAAAACACCATCTCGCCGACGCCACCTCCACAGCACCACGCGTTCGCCGCCACCACCTCCACAGTACCTTCCGCGGCCACCTCCACAGCACTGTGGTCTGCCGTCACCTCTGCCACCACCGTCTATTCTCTGTCTCTATTCTGTCCTTCTTTGTTCGTGTTTTTTCTTAGAATCCCAAATTGATTTGGTGTTCATTTTCGATGTTTCAGAACGATTGAAAGTTCTTGAAGTGATTTGAAGGTTTTTGACGTGATTTTGAAGGTTTTGGTGCATCATGTATTCTTTTGTGGCTTGACCTCCAATTTTGTGTTCTGTGATTTTGGGAACTAAGGTTTGTTTGTATTCCCTGTTGTTGGTATTTGATTTTTGTTTTAGTAGCTTTGCAAGAGTAGCACTGCGTGAGATTATTAGTTGTTTGATGGTTGTTCTGCTGTTATTGATTTTGTGGATTGTTAGTTGTTTGACGGTTGCTCTGCTCTTATTGATTTTGTGGATTGTTAGTTGTTTTAAAAGTTTAGGATACTTATATTATGTCCAAGGTTAAAAGTTTGTCTTAAGCATGCTAATTAGAAGGGAAAAAAAACAATTCTAGTTGGCACATCTTGCTCGGTTAGCATCATGATTTGAAAAAAATATTGAAAAAAATATTGGAATAAAGTCTTAAATACTGCAAACCTATGCCTTTGTTCGTTTTGTTGTAATTCGATTATTTTCAGTTTATATGCTCATGACTGACCAATGTTGACAACAAACAGACAATGTCTTTAGATGGAAACCGTGGTCGAGGTAGGGCTTCCAGGAGGCCGATGATGTCTGCAAGGGAGTATCGGAATAGCTTTATGACGATTGAGGATCGCGATGCTCGCCATCGTGATCCTCCTATGCCTTCCAGGAGGTCGATGATGTCTGCGAGGGAGTATCGAAATAGCTTTGTCATCCCAGGAGGCCTGTAGCTACCGGTGATGCTCATCGAGGGACATACATCGTTCAGGTCTCCAGCGATGACGATGAGATCTTGGAGTATACTCCATCCACACCGGAGTATTCTCCAATCGGAGAGGATTACACTCCGACCTCACCGGAGTATTCTCCAATCGGAGAGGATTACACTCCGTCCACACCAAAATATTCTCCCACCGTAGCAGATTACACTCCATCGACTCCTTCGGAGGATTCAACCGCCCGATTTTGTGCTGGGGACCCCTCAAGGAGTCGCCACTAGCTAGCCTCTATTTTATATTATGTATGTTATGTACATTAATATTTGATTGCTTTAACATTTTAATTGGATAAATGTATTAGGATAATATATGATGTATGTCTTTACATTTGTGCTTTTCTATTTAATTTTTGTGTTAAGCCTAAGTTCCAATTATTCCAACGTTTCAACGATTGTTCATGAAACCAGCCGCCGCCACCACCACCACCACTCTATTATGCTCTATTATATGTTTTACATGAGGAGGTTAAATAGCTTTTGAGAATTCATGATTTGATAAAAATAGTGAAAGCCAAAAAGCTTACTTGGGGGTTATTTGGAATTATTTTATAACATGATTGTTGTTTGGTT
The DNA here is from genome assembly GCA_037113605.1 of Calophaca sinica. Lineage (NCBI taxonomy): Eukaryota > Viridiplantae > Streptophyta > Magnoliopsida > Fabales > Fabaceae > Calophaca > Calophaca sinica. Next base: position 126,949,613 of record CM073732.1, read on the forward strand.
GGCATCCCGCTCATTTTGTTGATTGCTATTTGGTAGCTTGTTAGTTAAAATTTTCTATGTTTTTTCTGTATTTTTAGTTCGAGGCCACGACATTGCTCGAGGCGCCACTCACATCGAAGGACGTGGACATTCTCTTGTTCTGAGAATTAGGTATGCACTCTAACGAAATGTCGGTTGACTCATTGGGTGGAAAAGGGTTGGCTGTTGACCCCCACACCGACATATTTATTTGATTTGCTTCATAGTACTCTCCAGAGAGAGAATTTTGAGGTGATGTGTGTTTTGGCTAACAAAGGATGTTTTATGTTGAAGTGATGTATAGTTGTCGTAGTTTTCGAACAAGATATCAATCTACATTGAAATTGATTTTCGATTCAAAATTGAATTCAATTGAAGAGTAACTCTATTTTTTTAAAAAAAAAACATATTTTTTTTAAAACAGTAGTAGTTCTAGTGGTCGACTCGCTTTTTTTAAATTTTTTTTTTCATTATTAACAAAAGGTACCGGAATAAGAAAGGGTAACGCAGATAAAATACGAGCTTGTTTTATAGCAATCGTAATTAATCGTTGTTGTTTTAAGGTCAATCTATTCACGCGTCTAGATAATATTTTTGACGAATTCGAGGTGTCCCGTTGAGTTCTTCGTAATCATAATATTTTGGATTCGTATAAATGACTCAATAGATCACCTTTTCCTATGTTTCAAAAAATCCCATTTCATTTTTTTTTAATGATGTTTTTGAAAAATGAACTTCATTAATTGATTCAAAACCCCTCTTTCTGGATAATATATGTCGATACTTTTTCTTTTAAGTTGAAAGAAAAGTAAAAGAGAGAAGGAATCACTCGATTTACTTCTCTCCACAGAGGGAATTTTGTTTGATGTATATTTTATGTTAGAGTAAGGTAGCATGTAGATTATTCATTTAGCAAGCAACACATAAACTCAATTTCAGTAAGTGAATCTCTAATCCTATGTTCATACTACGTCTCGCTATACTTATAGAAACCAATTTATATTGAGATAGTAACCATATTAATCTCCAAAATATTTACAGATTATAACTATATACTATACTGTAAATACAAACAACGTTTATTAAACTAGAAAATATAACATATGAAAGACATATTATTACACAAAGACATGAATTACTGAGGAAATTGATTCTCAAATTAATCGTATCAGACACTAATTATAAACTATTAAAATCCTATATTTGATGAATTTAATTATGTGATGATCTTTTTTTTAAAAAAAAATAATAAAGTAACCAATTTTATGTTGTTTAGAGATACCATCAACTCGCCTTTGGTTAATGTAGTAGATTACGGTGCTAGGCTAGTTTTTAGCTGCAGAAGCAGAAAATGATTGTTTTTGGCCAATTAATGGATTAGGATGTATGGTAGATGTGACCATATAGGAGCTCTAATTGCATGGCATATACCAAGCCAAACCACTATGAAAACAAAAATTGTTAAAAGGATTTATGCTTCCCTTGCCGTCGGTATGCTTGTTTAATTCTATCCTTTAAGAGGATGTCAACTTTCAACATGTTACTTTTTAATTATTGATGAAATGGATGTTTGATTGTTGTTATTAGTATCGGAGAAAAGCCTTAGCTTCCCGTTTGAGGTTCAATATATTATTGAGTGCGTGTACTCTTTTAGATACCACGTGTTCATTGTATATTGAACCTTGAATTGTCCAAGTCGGACAGTTTGGGAAAAAACTTTTTCTTTACTTGTATAATAGTTGTTGCTTGATTCTCGTATCTTGATATTTGATGAAATTTCGGTTAGATTCATTTCCTTTTGTTCTCTGGGTGCATACTTGATTGCCTTGTTCCTAACTGCGATCATTTTGTGTATTCAGAGACAAATGAGAAATGTCAATAAATTTTGTCAAGTATAAGATATGAGAATTACGGAATGACTATTATACGAGTTCTGAAAAAGTTTTTCCTCGAATGGGATAGGGTCATACCATTTAAAGAAAGAGAGCGGTTGTAAGAATGTCGTGCTGCTGAAATTGTCATTTTTTTTTGACATGCAGAAGATGGAATTTTTTCCTTCGAATCGTAGTTGGATGTACGATAGGTTGTATCCGGGAAGAGGGGGTTTGAAACAATCTTTTTGCGATGGGATTGATCACTTCGTTCAAGTCGCAATGGCACACGAAGATTTCGAAATTAATGGAGGGATTAGGTGTCCGTGCCTTAAATGCGATTGCAGAAAGATCAAGAGCCCACGAGAGGTCATCTTGCACTGCGCAGAGTTGGATTAATGCCTAATTACTGGATTTGGACTAGACATGGTGAAGAGTTACCTGGGGTTGGATTAGGGGTTGGCGATAATTGCACAGGTGCTTCAAGTAATTGCGTAGATACGGGATATGGTGAGCAGATTGAATTGATGCAAAATATGGTTTGTGATGCCTTGGAGGTCAACGTATCATTCGAGGAGCCACAGTATGATGACACAGATGAACTTCCAAATGAGACTGCACAAAGATTTTATAATCTCTTGTTAGAAACAAATAAGCCGTTGTTTGAAGGGTCTGCCGACTCTAAGTTATCAATGTGTGTGAGACTTTTAGCTCTCAAGGCCAACTGGTGCTACGGATGTGTGCTTGGATCTCATAACGAAGATGATGTTGGACTCGTCACCTATCAGAGATGGTTTGCCAAAAAGTTATTACGAGGCTAAAAGCTTAGTGTCCAAATTGGGGTTGGAATCTAAAAGGATTGATTGTTGTGTGAGAGGGTGTATGTTATATTACGACAATGAATTTGGTAAAAACGATAATACCTTGGTTGAATGCAAATTACGTGGTGAGCCAAGGTATATGTCACATACCGATAATGGGAAGGGTAGACAAAAACCGGTTCCACTAAGGCAATGTTTTATTTGCCAATTATTCCAAGGTCAGGAGAATGTTTGCGTCAACACGCATCGCAGACAAAATGACTTGGCACTATGAGAATAAAAGCACTTGGTATGTTGCGACATCCTTGTGATGGTGAAGCTTGGAAGCACTTTGATCGTGTGAATCCCGAATTTGCAGCAGATCCACGTAATGTACGACTTGGCTTATGCTCGATGGTTTTACCCCATATGTTCAATCAACGGCGAAACCTTATTCTTGCTTTGGCGATTATTTTTACCCCATACAATCTTCCTCCGATATGTGCATGTCTAAGCCCTATATGTTCTTGACTTGTATTATACGGGTCCAGATAATCCAACAGATGGTATTGACATCTACTTACGACCTCTCATTGACGATCTCACAAGGTTGTGGAAGGGCGTTGTGACTAATGATGTTGCACGAAAGAATAACTTTACAATGAGGGCAGCTCTTATGTGGACCATTAATGACTTCCCTGCATATGGCATGTTGTGCGGTTGGGGTACTCATGGTAAGATGGCATGTCCATTGCATGGAGCATACAAAGGCCTTTACCTTGAAATTTGGGGAAGAGTTCTTGGTTTGACTCACATCGCAAGTTTTTACCAGCAGATCATCCATTTAGGCGGAATAAGAACGCCTTCAAGAATGGGAAGTTGAATTAGATGGCCCGCCGAGGTTGACATCCCAACGATTTTTACCGAGTTATGGATTTGCCAAAAATCATGATTTTGGTGAATTGGATCGATTTGAAGGATATGGACAATGGCACAATTGGACTAAAAGAAGTATTTTTGGGATTTGCCGTATTGGAAAGATAATTTGTTGAGACACAACCTTGATGTTATGCACATTGAGAAGAACTTTTTGACAATGTTTTTCTCACGGTGATGAACGTTAGAGGAAGAACGAAAGACAATGATAAGGCCAGATCGACTTACCACTTTATCGTAGTTTAAAGGACTTGCATTTGTGACTTCGGTCGAATGGGAAAACCACGAAACCCAAAGCACATACTCTTTAACTATTGAGGAAGCTATGTCGATGCAGCCGGTGGATAAAAGAACTTGAATACCAGGCGGTTATTCTTCTAATTTGGCAAGATGTCTGATGTGAACAAAGGAACAATGATTGGGATGAAAAGCCATGATTGTCATGTATTCATGGAGTGTTTACTTCCTATTGCATTTAGTTCCTGTAGTCAAATATTTTAAATCCACTTACGTAACTCACCAATTTTTAAAGATTTGTGTTACGCAACATTGAGATATGATGATCTTATCAAGATGGAGCAGAACATACCAGTCATTCTTTGTAAGTTGGAGAGAATATTTCCCCCTGGTTTCTTTGACTCTATGGAACATCTCCCAGTGCATCTTGCACATGAAGCTAGGCTTGGTGGACCGGTTCAATACAGATGGATGTATCCATTCGAAAGGTAATATAATCAAATATTCTTTAACATAATTATTCACTGCCCCGGGTTAAATGTTGAAATGTTGATCACCAACCTTGTTATTCTCAGATTTATGGGTGACTCAAAACGGTCGGTGAAAAATAAGGCCAGGGTTGAAGGATCTATTTGTGCAACTTACTTACACCGTGAGACAATTCATTTCTGTTCCCATTATTTTACGAACTTCATGCTGACACCAACAAATAATAGGAATGAAATAGAAATTGAAAGTGAAAGACACCCGCTGGCCTTATCAGTGTTTTGCCTTCCTGGTCGTCATGCTGGAAAGGAGCTGAAGTCCTGGTTAACGGGAGAAGATTGGAAGTCAGCACACGTTCACGTGTTGATCAACTGTGCCGAAGTATCACCATATCTTACGTATGTATACTTTTGACCACTTTCAATTTATTTAGTCCACACCTATTCATGATCATTTGTTTGATAATGACTTGTTCAGGGCATTCTTGTTAACTAAGCCCACAAGCGAACAAGACTCTTCTGCCTATATTCATGAATATTTCCCAACGTGGTTTAGGAGCCAGGTATGTATTTTTAGTCCTATTTCAACTATTTGTTGTTTGAAAATACAAAAGATTGTTTGCAAAAAGGAACCCTAAATCACTTGTGCATGTGTATACGCAGGTGTATAGCGAGTCAGAATCGCCATAATCGAACACTTGAGAAATTTATCTCATGGTCCTAAATCACGTGTAAAAGAATGGCACACGTATTTAAACGTGATTACAAATTTCAAACTCAGTCCAAAAACAGAGGGGAAAACAGTTAACAATGGAGTTTATGTAAAAGGTGCCACAGAGGGAGGTGAAGACGACTTCTACGGGCGTGATTCAACATATATATGAGTGGCGTACAATACTTTAGACTATACTAAAAGAATAGTGCTATTTTATTGTAATTGGTTTGATCCGTCAAGTAGATGCACAAGAATGGATCGCAAATATAATATTGTTGACATATGCATGAGCGTAAGATACCAAATGTTTGATCCGCTTTATCATAGCACAACATGTAAGACAGTGTATTATGTCCCTTATCCGTCAACTCGAAGGGACAAACAAGGTTGGTGTGTTGCAATAAAGACAAAACCAAGGGTCGCATTGAAGCGTAAGATCCACAGAAGAAGTGGCTTATCAAGTGGATGAGATGTCTCATGTCAACATAGTAAACGAAGTTGAACCCATTTCTCGACTACGTGACGATCCAATCACATATGAAGATGTAAATGGAGATGAGGAATTAAATGAAGAAGTGGCGTAACCATCAAGATCTCAAGACGATGCCGAAGCGAGTGGGCGTAATGGGCGTAATAAATTTGTTTAACTTTTTACAATTAGAGAATTTAATGTCTAACAACATATTTTATTTTGTCGATTATTTTCATATAACTTGTTTATTTTTTGGAATTCATTTTTAATATTGTTATGTTTAAATATAATATTTCATGACTATTATTATTGAATTGCTCTATAGACATATATGGCATCGGGAGGTTCAGTTCGACTTCCGACCACCCAAAGTAGTGGTCAGCGGAAGGAAGGGCATCGCCGACCCTCGCCGTCGGGAGGCCGAACATTATTAGGATTGATGATGCCGGCTATGCGATGTTGTCATCCACAGCGTCGCATACATCTACGCCTACACAGGCTCCAGAGTTCGGCCCTACGCAGCCACGTCACATCGGGCACCTACACAAAGACGGGACCTTACGCATCGACACCCATTTACATGATGCCCACCCCAGGGTTCCAGCAGACATTTGCCGCTTCTTCCTCTCATTTTGTGTTTGAGACGGTGCCCAACACTCATGTGTCCGATCAGGAGTATAGTGTGGGCCAGGCACCTGATCAGGCGGGGTTGATGGGAGACGAGGAGGTTGAGCAGCAGCAGGATGAGCAGGAGGTCGTTGATGATATTCAGATGCTGCATGATGGCCGAGTTGCTATCAGGCCAGCTGGTAGAGGGTGAGTATGTAGGTTGAATACACATTTTTGCCCCTTATCTTTTTTTTAGTTTTCAATTTTGTCCCTTATCTTATTTTAGTTTTCATTTAAGTCCCTTAAACTTCAAAAATCACATCAATTTCGTCTTAGACGAATCACCATCTGACATGTGGCAGAAAAATAAAATAAAATAAAACAAACTGCCACGTGTAAGATGGTATTTCGTCTAAGACAAAAAAAGAATAATTAAAAAGAAAGGACGAAATTGAAGTAATTTTTATAACTTAATGGACTTAAATAAAAACTAAAAAAAAAGGATAAGGGACGAAAATTACAGTTTAACCTATATATTTTTAACTTGTTTGGTATGTTGTTATTGTTTAGGTTCCTTCCCTCAAAGCCACCGCTGAAGGCTATCACGGAAGTAATTGAGCAAAATTACCACAGCCTATTGGCCCACTGGGGACGCTGATGGTCGAGCGGAGGCACATGTTCAATTCTTTCGAGTAAGTTGTTTATTTTTTTTGTTGCGTATTATTTTTTATTTCATGAATCTCAATTATTTTTAATAACGTATTATATTCATACAGGAGAGGTTTCTTGGAAGGAAGAGCGGGAGGAGCAGATCAAGAAGAACTTCCATATGAAGGCTTCCCACCGCCTATCTCGATATGCTTAGAGATGTCCGCCTCAATGGGCACCCACTTGGATAGGAGATGAGATCTGGCGTGACTACAAGCACCGCTGGAACTCCCACGAGTTCAAGGCGTAAGCGAGAAGGCAAAGAAGAATAGAGCCTCACGAAAGGGTGGGAGCTTGCATCTTGGAGGTTCGGTCGGTCGAAGCGCGACGCACTTTCGACTTGTACGTTTTATATTATTATTATTATTATTATTATTATTATTATTATTATTATTATTTAGTTAAGCTTCTTTTATTAAATAATTACAGTCTCAGCGGTTGCAAAGGGAGGTTCAGTTGCACGAGCTCCATCGTGCAACTCATATTAGGAGAAGTACCGGTGAGTTTGTCGATGAGCGGTCGAGGCGGAACCAGGTAATTATAAAACATAATGAATAGTTTTTTAACAATGTTTATATTGTTTTATTACAATAAAAATTGACTAATTTGTTTATGTTTGACAGGAGGAGTTTGAGGCTAGGATGTCTCAGGTTAGATCTCAGACATCCTATGTTCCCGTCCTCGAGCCGGAGGATCCAGTGCGTCGGCCGATGGTTTGGGGCGAATGTTGTTGGCGGCAAGAAGAAGGGTCGCCTATACGGTGCTGGCGACTTTGCAAGCAACTACAAGAAAGGGCTCACGCCTCTCTGGAGAGTAAATCGCCGATCATGCCGCATGGATGAGCGGGAGATAGCGAGTTGAAGCGGGCCATGGCCGACCAGCGGCGATTAGCGGCGGCAGCGAGCGGATCGCGGCCGTCAGCGAGGAGGCCTTCACGGACGGCTGCCATTTTGGCTCAGTCTTTGCGGCTGACGGAGGATCTGTACCATTTGCTAGCTCGCCAGCCGCCTCCTCCACCGCCTCCGCCTTCGCCTCATAGTACTGGTGATCATGTCGATGATGTAGATAGTGATAGTGATCATGATCATGATTATCAGGATTATTAGTTATGTTTGTATTGATATTTTTTTATATTTTCGGATATTTTTATTACTGTTTTGTTCGTCGAATTTTTTTATTTATTTGTTACGTTTCTTTTTTTAATTTGTTTTATAGTTATGTTATCGCATTACATTTTTAAATACAGAAAGAAATTAATTATTAAATGTGATAACTAGTAATCGTTAATTAAATGGATAAATAAATTAAATTGATTACAGAAATTAAAATTAAATAATTTAAAAAAGTAAATAATTTTTAATAAAAATAAATATTTAAACAATTTTCAAAAAAAAATTTAAGTTCGGATTTACCGACGGTCATGGCCGTCGGAAATGTCATCGGAATTACCGACGGGTTAAAACCGTCGGAAAAATCGTCGGAAACTTACCGACGGCTTAAAGCCGTCGGAAATGGCATCGGAAGTTCCGACGGGTTAAAACCGTTAGAGAAAACCGTCGGAAATTTACCGACGGGTTAAAGCCGTCGGTATGTATTTGCGACGCGCAGTTTACCGACGGCCTAATGTCCGTCGGTAATTCGTCGGAATTTTTTTTATTACCGACGGTATTTGTGGATTACCGACGGCTTTTGACCGTTGGTAATCCCGCTATTTCTTGTAGTGTAAGACACGACTTCATTTTCTCAGGATTCAACCATTCTCATGGACACTAAAGTTCCTTTGAGATTAGGTCCTCTCAAAATTATCAACCACGCTTCACTTAAAAATTAAAAGTAACTCTCAAATTTTAAATCAACCACTCCCTTTCTTTAAACTTCTTTTAGATCAAAACTTTTCTAAATTAATCTTCTTTTACACTCCAACAACAATCAACTTACTAACCACTAAGTTTTAAAATTGAAAATCCTTTTTAGTAATACTTTACACTTAAAAGATAATAAAACACACTTAAAATAATATCTTTAAACCCTTTACAACCTACTCAAATTTTTTTATAACTAAACTTTTAACTACTAAGACAACATCCCAAAAAAAATTCTTCTAGCTTCCAAATCATTTCTAACAACAAAACTAACACTACAAATAAAAGATTTCAACATTAAAATATTTTCCAAGGCTCCACCATGTTCAAGAGTTACAAAGATTCTTTTAAACATTGCGTGTTTCATGGCCTTAAAACACCAAATCAAATTTAACAACGAATATGCTAAAGCCACTTCTTACAAATTTAAATAACTCAAACCACAACTTCAAATCCCTAAAATTATTTTTCTATCATAACTTGATTCAAGTTTAAGGAGTAAAAAAAAATCAAATCTTTTCTTTGAAACACAAAACTATACACACAAAAGCTCAAGATCAAGCATCCTTTCACAAACAAATCTCAAAATTACACACCGACACACACATGCTTCAGCCCCTCTCTTTCGAACCGAAATAGGAACATAAAATTTTGCAACAATCCACACACTCACACAAACCCTTGATCAAACTACAAAAAGTTTAACTCAACAAAATATTTTCAAAAGACAAATACCCTAACTAGTCACTTCTTTAGTAGAAGTAACCATGGATCCAAAATCAGTTTCCAACCACAATAATATCAACCAAAGATTAGAGCTTTGAAGCAAATAAGGTTCTCTCCTTTGCCCTCATGAGGTCACGGCCTCTAGGCTAGAAAATGAGGGAGAAACTTCATTTTTCTTCAAACCAAAATCATCCACAAAATTATCAAAACATTAATAACAGAAGGGGAAAAGAAATGGCAAAATAAACTCACCCTCTAGTAACTCCCAGTTCTAGAAAGAAAAGAAGGAATTTTTTTTATATACAACCAATTTTACTAGATCTTAATCAACAAGATCATATACAATGACACAAGAATCGAAAGCCAAAGAACCAAAATACTCACCTAAAATCTTCTAGGAACCTGCGGTCTGTAGAGAAAGAGAGAAAGAAGAATTTCCACGATCACCAAACACAAAATCACCCACAACATCAACCATATTTGCCAAGTAGAATCCATCTGAAGGTTTGCGGCTCAAACTATGAAAATGGAACTTTCAAACTCTCCAAGCCTCTTAAGATCTCTTACACACAACCCATTGTCATACGGCTTCAGATTACCTAAGGGAGGGATAGAAAGTAAATGGAGCCTGTGAAGTTGGAATCCCCGCCGCGTACAAGAAGGAGAAAAGGGGAGGAAACCGGATTCTCTCTCTCTCTCCCCACTAACACTACCCAAATAATGTAAAACTTATCTCAATCCCTTTTCTTTTTATGTCTGACCGACAAAATAGTAAAAGGTTGGCTAATTTTTTATTTTTTATTTTTTTAAGTGGCCTATCAGAGAATAAAGAAAGGAATGAATAGTCTCCCAAAAAGGTTGGTCTAAGTTCTCATCATCCTTCTTTCCACTACAATGAAATATTTTCTCCTTCACCCATTTATAAGTGAGTGATCGGCCAAGCAAGAAAGGAATTTGTGGAAAAATTAGTCATCCATCTATACTTGGCTCTCCTTTAAAGAAAATATTCCATAATCTAAAAATTCAAGATGGGGTTTTGGTAAAAATTTAGGTACTACCCAAAGCTAGCTAGACAACTCGCCACGCACTAACCCCACTATATTTCTACCAACAACTCTAGCTTCCATTTGACTGAGTCAAATGAATCTTGCGTAAATTAAATTATCACAAGACAACTATTTAACGCGTGCTAGAATATAAATGCGTAAAATATCTTTATTGGAAAAATATTAATACGCTCAAAATATTTAAATAATTGTACAATCAATCACATATATTCACAGCAGTACAGGGTAGACTACTGCGAAAACACAGATATTAGTGGCAAACATGTCACATTCACAAATTCATAAAATATTTTTGATTTTCAAATATAATACATATCAAAATACTTCAAACATCAATCATTTACGTGATCTATATCTAGGATCACTAATACACCAAATATAATAATAATAATAATAATAATAACTGCGTCTCTTGCAAACAATCCCAGAATCTCATCTCTTATTTCCCAAAGGACTGAAGAGAGTCACGATGACGAAGGTCAACCAACCCTTTGGTCTCTGCAGCTTGCTCTTCTCACTGATGTCCTAGCAGTTCACATTGATTCTCCGTAGTAGTCCGTTGAGCAACAACAACTACCGTCCCTGCTACAGCTTGGCTATCTGGATTCTCAGGTCCAGCTCTCGAACTATCAGTTCCAACAGAAGGGGTTACTCGTTTCTGAGATATTGGATTCTCACAAGATTTCACAACCTCATTAGAACCCCACAACAATTTTTGTGTCTCAAGACACATTGTTTCAATTAAGAAACAATTTCAAACAATTACAAGTAGAGTCACTCCACTTGAGGAACAAGCACACAAGCATAGTTTGACTCAAATAAAACACATCTTGACTCCTAACAGTCTAATTTCTATCATCCTGACACTCGACCAGCTATAGTTTCCCAACTCACAGTCCGGTTAGAACTGAACTAGGCTCTGATACCACTATTGTAACACCCTGTTCTCGGAGTGCTACTAAACTAATATTTTTTACGGACGTTAACATATTTCTGAAAGGCAATATACTCTGCTTGAACGGTTTCCGAAAATGTGGTTTTATTTTATTTTTTATTTTTTTAAACTTCTTTAAAAGAGCAATCAGAGTATCACAACGATTTTAGAAACATGACGGTAAATAAATGAGGACACCAAAAATAAAACCACAGGACTCATACTCATAATTTATTCAAGCATTACACATATTACACCCCAAGTTTTGCAAACTGAAAATACACTTGTTACAATATTGAAATCCTAAAGTACACAATCTATAGCTGGTCGGAGCACTACAACCCTTACTAGTCCTCTGGTAAGTTGCACACAAAGACACAAGTCGAAGGCCGGACAGGCCATCCTCCGCTACTCTGGTCAGCAATCCCGAACACTCCACTTGCTTCGTCATCTGGGTTACATTCATTGATTGAAAGAACCACTGGCAAGGGTCAACATCTCAAATAAGAAATAAGCATATATAATAAAACCCAACATAATATACGAAACAACAAATATGCATCAATGCCCCATATTGAAACTAAATATGTAGACACAACACATTGCCTTCTACGGAATTTATACGCAACACATGCCTCCCTGTAGTACCCTAATTTTGTCCGGACTTTTTAATTTTATTTTATTATTATTTTTAATTAGTAGTAGTAGTAATAATAAAAAATAATATTTTTGGTTTTATAATAAAAGAAATTAGAAAGGAGATTTAAAAGAGAAGAAAAGAATGAATAAAAAAGAGGGAATTTTTATTTGAAAAGGGGTGTGCAAAAAATAAAACTGGGTGGTGCAAACAGCAATGAATCAAGTTAGTGATTCAGCCCATCCACCCATTCAGCGCATCACACCCCAGCACCCCCCGTTTTTCTTGTCTGCACCTCCCAGGCAATCCATCATACGTACTACTCGCTGCACCCAGCCTTTTAATTCGTGCACCCCCTAGCCCTCACGCAGCCAAGCAAAATCGCGCAGCCCATTACCCTACTCGGCCCAATCACTTACACACACAACCCATCTCCTTTTAACCTAAAAACCAAACCCTAAACCTAATACACCTTCACCCTCATTCTTCCCTCTCACACGCAGCATCCCTCTCCCACGCCTCCATCATCTCTCATTTCTCCCATACCCTAGTCGCGCCTCCATCTCTCCCTCTCAACCTCATCTCTTCAAACCCTATCTTCTTCTCTATCTCCTCGTCCTTCTCCCCCTAATCTCGGCCAAATCTCTCCATTCCTCCTCTTATCTTCTTATCCTTCTTCTTTTCAATAAAAAAAACAAACCCTAATCGTTCATCCTCCAGCCGCGGCCATGCTTAACCATTGTCTCATCTTAACAGTTTTTTTTTTGTTCCCCTAAACCACGACCCCATCCCTTCATCTCTCATCTCATCTTATCCCTAACTCACCAAAACCGAATCATATCCACGCCAAATCCGAATCAAAAGACTTCATTTTTCAGGTTTATGTTTTCGAATTCAAAAAAGGAACAGAACGAGAAGGGTCATGAGTCACCACCGAAGAAATCGGCCCAAAAGCAGAAAAGGGAGTAGTTTTATTCTTGTTGATAAAATTTCTTATCTTTCATTTGTTTTAATTTCTTATTCTATTTTGCAGAGATAAGGAGAGTTGGATCCGATTTCAAAGGGACTCAAAGTCAAGACAAAGGGCTATAAATACCCCATCCTTCTCAAGGCAAAAGGCACGCAGGGAGAGTGAGGGCAAGAGATCTCCAAGGAAGCTGAAGCAAGGCGTGAGAGAAAGTTTTATTTTTTTTAAACACTATTAGAATTTTTAGGGTTCTGAATTTTGTCCTTTTTTTGGATCAAAGCTGTGTATTCAGGTTTTCTTCTCTTCTTCCTCCTCTTTCTGTAAATTCGTAGTACTCTGTTTATGCATTTTGTTTGGCTTGATTTTAATATAAACTTCAATCTGAAACTATGAATTATATTAAAACGTGATTTCATCCTTTTTGATGATTGTTGTTTGTTGCTGATTCTGTCTCACCATTGCCCCCTTGCGTTCTGCGAAATCATACAAATTAGGATTACGGGATTTGGCCTTCCAAAGGGGCCAAATCCAGGTTAAAGGGCCAAATTGCAAATAACTTAAGTGTTATAATCGTAAATAAGGCATAAATCTTGGTATAAAAATAAAATATGTGTCCCTGTAGTATAAAAAAACGATTTTTTTTATGAAATAAAAATCAGATCTTTTGTAACTAAAGGAATCAAGACTTAGATCTTATTTGCCAAATGTAAAAAAAAAATTATATTTTTAGAAGGAAATATGTGAAGCAGATTTAGTCAATTCAATTTGATTTCATAAAAATCCAAATTAGAATTTTAGGTTTTTTTATTTTTTTTCCTGATTCCTTAAACAATAATATAAAAAAAAGAGACGAAAATCAGCTTTTATTTCAATTAATATGTTATTGGTTAATGATTTATGATATTTACGCGTATAAAGAATGTTGTTAGTGTGTTTGTATTTTATTAATTTTCTTTAAAAAAAATATATTGGAAATCAATTTTTAAGGCAAGCAACTTCTTTTTAAAAAAATAATAATTAAAGGTACCATTTTTATGGGCGTCGTAGGGGTGCTAGTACCTTCCCTATACGTAATCAACTCCCGGGCTCCAAATCTGGTTCAAAGACCCTTTTTTTTATCGTTAAATTAAAAATATTCAAAAATAGGTTTTCCAATGTTTTCCTATAAAAATTAAAATATTGGTGGCGGCTCCATTTGAATTTTGGTGTCGTTGCTACATTCCCGATCGAAGTCCTACTGCAGACACAACACATGCCTTTTACGAAATTTATACGCAACACATGCCTCCCGATCGAAGTCCTACTGCAGGCACAACACATGCCTTCTACGGAAGTTATACACAACACATGCCTCCCGATCGAAGTTATACTGCAGACACAACACATGTTCTCCACCAACCTCAATGATTATATGTCAACGCATATGACAATTCAATCAGGCATAATCAACCATTTAACCATCCACATCAATTAAATATTCAACTAGCAATGTCACCAACAATACATCTCAATCCAACAATACCACATCACAAACAATCATAACATCAACAACACAATTCATCCCTTTGCAACTCAGTGGAGTTAGCAAAGAGGTAATTAAACAAGTGTGAGGGGTTGGGCTCAGAATACCAACCGCTTTTAACCAAGCCCACAAGACAATTCAGTAATAAGTTTAAAACAATAAAAATCGAAGGGGTACGAGACCCTCACTTCAAACTCTGAGGTTCTCAGACTTCTTCACTATACAAAATAAATATTAAACTCTAAGCTTGACTATAAGTAGTCCTTATGCTAACATACTATACAAGTATGGAATGTGAAATGCCCTTACAGTATTCGCTTTCCTTCCAAAGCTCGAACGTCGGGTAACTGAAGCTACTCGTCTCCCGAACCTTCATACATAATTAACTTAATTAAGAGATATCTTTAAAGCTTTTGGACCACTTATAGGTGACGACCTAATAAAGTTATTTGGGCAAGGATATTTCTAAATTCAATTCTCTCAACATCTAATGCCTAGATCTCTTAAACCAAAGCTACTAGGTAGGAAAATATTGAAATTCATGGCCATATCTTCCAGCTCATGTTTCGGCTACACACATCAAAGGTAAAAGGAATTTGTTCACTTTCTAAAACATGTTTTCATGGATTTCATGCATGTACAAGGTAAAAGATTAATGTTTTTCTTGGCTGTCTTGGTAAAGGTTCAATCTTTACTCAAACTCTTCATAAAAATGTAAGCTTTCTTATGTTAAAGAAAAATCTAAACTCAAGAGCTTAGTAACCCAAAATCATGTCATTTTCACAAGTAAAGTTTCCACAAAATCAAATTCCAACCCATGCATATGGTTCGGCAGCCTTAAATCAAGGGAAAGGAAGAATTTTGGTCTACTTCAAACATGCCATGCATGATCAGGTAGTAATTAACATAAGGTTTCACTTGAAAAAGATGAGATCTATTATTTCTTATACAACAACTTAGTCATTTAGCAAAAAAAAAAATTGAAACATTTACAAGGCAGCAGAAGAAAAGAAAGTGAACTTTTATTATTATTAATTTAAAACATGTTCCATCGCAACAATGCTTGTATAAAGTGGAAAGCAGTAGAAAAACAATCATGAATCTTTATTGTGTTTGTGCAAGAAAACCTCATAACCAAGTCACTACTATAGCCAGTAAACAAGAGAAAAGGAAATGAATGAATTTTTTTTTATTCTTAAGTTCACACAATCGTGTTATTGAAACAAGAATTAGGAGAGTAGAAAAATGAAAATCTTACAAAAACTTGTTGTTGTTGCTGCGCCAAAGGGAAAGGAATAAAGGAAAGATTTTGCTCTAAAATCTCACTCCCATTCTCTCTAACACTTCTTGCTTCTTTCGAATTTTTTCTTTTTTTTAACTAACGCACCAATGTAATAAAAAGAGAGAGCTGATCGTGGAAGTGTCCAGATTATATATAAAGAGATGGTTTATCTCCAGCTTAATGGATAATTATGGACAATTAAAAATAAAAATAAAACATTTGGATAATATTAAGAAGATTTTTTTATCTGAAAGCAAATCTTGCTGGATACATGCATCGCAGCTACCTCCTACGCAAGTTAAAAAAAAATCTAGCTTACAGATTCACTAAAATCCTGGCTCTAGCTCATTGCGTGTTAGGTTTTCTACCGCTTTATCTTGTAAATTAATTTACCAAGAAATTAATTTACTGCGTGAATAAGATATTATCTATAAATTATAAAAACAATATAAAACACTCAAATAATGTCACAACAAGTCACAATTCGATTTTCATCGGAATCAGAATTCGTTTCAAATTTTATTACGAATAAAAATTACCCGGCGATTCAAAATACTGCGAATATCCATAAGAATTATTCTACGAGTTTTGAACCATGAATTAATATTAAATATTAATCCTTAAATTAAATTTTATCTTGATTTAATTCAATCACTTTCTTAGTCAACAAAAATACGCGTTACCACGTCAAACAATAAACTTAAAATAAGTATAATTGATAAATTCACCTTAAAAGCAGCATATGTCTACGCTGTCTATTAATTTGAATTGACATCATGAATAATAATTATCTATAATGAATAAATTATTCAAATTAAGTCAAAACAGTTTTTCGTACTCTCAATAAATTATTGAGGTGATCAATCTCTATGACTTGTCTTCAAGTAACTGAGACTTTATCGTTAAAACAATTTTTCTTAAAAATTTGGGTGTTACAGGGGTCGTGGGTCACATCCCCAACTTCACCCATCAAAATTTTAAAAATATTTAAAATGGGGTGTCGTGGGTTCCAACCCCGACTTTACCTTAAAAAATAAAAATAAAAATAAAAGATAAGTTGTGGTTAGCTTCCACGATTTACTCTATTTTACGTAAAAAAAAATTAAAAGTATCCCAATTGCGTAATTTCTCTCTTAAATTACACAAGTTGTGTAAAAAAACCGATGAGTACACACCACTAACCAACTAAACAGGGAGAGATATGAGTCTCAAAATAATGCACATGATATCTTGAAAATTAATTTTGCACCTACTGTATACGTTGTCTTGTTCATTTTGAGCTTTTGCAATGTATGTGTTTGTTTTAAAGTTTCAACCGAAGATCATACCTTTGTGCAGTGGTTAGGTTGACTCTTTGCATACAAATCAATGCAAAAACTTTCTCTTTTACATGAATTTTCAAAGAAACGAGATGCCACTAAAAAAAAAAAAACATATACTAGTATTTGAGCCCCTGCCTATATTAACCCCTCTGCCGAGAGTTGCTGAACACCATTCTAGAATGTCCATTATCGTAAAATGACGAGGAGGAGGACGGGTGAGAAGAAAAATGACAATGCATAACAAAGAGCAAAATTTTTGGGTTGTTGCCAACTTTGTCAGTTATTGTGCCTTAGGATTCCCTTCCCTATCGAATATAAGCACACCAAAAAAACTATTTCACATCTCTTAAGAACATTAATTCGTCTCGTTTAGTGTTTTTAAAAGAAATCAAAAAAGAAATTGCATATCTCATTGTCCTTCATGGGAAATTGTCTCATGAGAATAAAAAAGTTATTGAAAAATAAAATTTGAATTAATTGAAGAGTGTTTTGGGTAAGACACCATAAATTAGGATGTAGTTAGTTAAAATTTGTCAATATTTAGAATTACCTAACTTGAATTTTTTGTTGTTTATATTCGTAAACAAATGCTTCTCATTAATTATTAACTAATACCATTTCGTGCAAATAATTGGGTTTTTTTTTCAGCAAATGTAAAAAATAGAAGTATCTTTTGACTTTTGTTATTCATTTTGTTTTCTAGAACCATCTACACAATACTAATTAGAAACTTTTTCTTTTTTAAAAAAATTTATTTATCTTATTTACTGATTAAAATTCCCGAGCATTTATCATTAATCACTACTTCATCCGTTCCATAATAAGCGTTTTCCTATGTTTTTCACATAGATTAAGAAAAAAAACTATAAATGAACGTAATAGTGTAATAATTTTACAAATTTTGTTTGGTTGACATTAATTTTACAATCGTTGGTTATTATTAACTATTGTTATAAATGCTTAGTGTAACGTAATATAAGATATGGAATTTATTTGATTAGCTACACTAAAATTTTATGATTTTTTTCGACAACAAAATTTATGATTCTAATATTTATGTCTTTGTTTTTATATACTTGGTATTTATCATTATTATTATTACATTGCCCTCACTTACTCTGGGTCCTAGATACGCAACTGCCTTGTATCATCATCTAAAATGAGCCTAAGTTGAGGGTTAGGAACCAACACCTCAATACAAGAAAAGTTTCATATGTGTCCTAAGTTAGCTAGGTAGTCCGCAGCTCTCTATTAGCCTCACGCTAAATGTGAGAGATCGACCAGCTCCAATCCTTATAATTCAGAAGCTTCATCAACCAAAGGTTTCAGTTGTAAGAAATGGGAGAATTTCATCAATATCATGTTTGCCACAACCAAAGAATCCATCTCAATAATAAGATTTGAATATGCAACTTTCCAGCAACCTTAAAATCCCAAATTTAAACCCCACAACTCGATCATGACAGATGTAGTCGCTCTAAATTTGCAATGAAACCCTCCCACAAATTGCTCATTTGAGTCCAAAAAACCACACCTCTACAAGCAGGCAAACCCAAGCCTTGAGAGTGAGATCCATCAACGTTCAATTTGAATTTATGGAGAATAGATGGAGACCAAGCAATGTTAACCTATCTTTTAATGTCTTCAATTAATGTAAGAGGAGACAAAAACAAAATATTAGGGACAAAATAGACTTCACGGATCAAGTTAAAGCAAAACTGCACAGAGGAATAGCATATCCCTGAGAAAACTTACTTGTTTCTGTGGAGCAAAAATCATATTAAGCACGATACCAAAAAAGAGTAGGCCAATGCTAATTATCCTTCCCTGAGTCAGTAGAGGACAGATTGTACATAAGCCATTGGTCTTGTCCAATACCAAAAAACTTAATATGATCGGATTGATATTTTTTCCCACATTTCATCAACATCTTCACAATCCTTGAACATATATGTTATGAAACAGTCCTGCAACCAATAGTACAAACACACAACAACACCAAGAAAACAGAAACAGAGAAATGGTAAACAAGTAATTAATGAAAACAAAGATTGAGGGAAGAAGAAGATTAACACAAGAGAATTACGTGGTTCAACCTTTAATGTGAAAACCTACATCCACGAGAAGGGAGCAACATCCACTATGTCAAGGATCAAACAAGATCAAGTCTTTACAATAGAGCCAAGCTTGCTACTGCATCATCACTGCGAGTTACAACCTTTTACAGAATTTTCCCAAGCTCACACCACTCTATTTTCACTCCCTTAATCTCTCAATCTCTCTAATTTTCTTTTCACAAGTAGAGAGTTACAATTGATCAGTACCTGACACCTATATATACTACCCAAAGCCTAAACTTCTAAGTATATAAGTGTTGAGAACAATGTCGCGACACCAAGCTGCAACACCAAGCTTCAAACACAAGCCATCTCACAAAACTGAAATAACTAACTCTGACAGAATCAGTTATGGCCATTAACTGCTTATTGGAATTAACTATCAAAACAAAATCTCAACTAACTTCATAACAGAATGCTTAAGTGCTTCAACAGATTTTGAGACACTAATCAACAAATCTCCACCTTGTCTCCAAATCAGAAACTTATCCTTCATGAATGTGCTCCCTTGCCAAAGTTTACTCAACATAGAATTCCATTAAGTCCAAGCAGTGTTGAAACTTGGACTGTGGTAATGATTTAGTGAAAACATCAGTTGGATTATCTTCTGCGGCAACCTTTTCCATTGATATTTCCTTGGAGTCAATAACATATCTAATGAAATGGTACTTCACATCAATGTGTTTTGATTTATCATAATACACTTGGTGTTTAGAAAGGTGAATAACACTTTGGCTATCACAAAACACTGTTATGTAGTCTTGATTAATACCAAGTTCACCAATTAAACCTTTAATCCACATAGCCTCTTTGACCCCTTCTGTGATGAGAGCAATAAATTCTGCCTGAGTTGTTGAGAGTGCCACTACTGATTGCAGCACACATCTCCAACTAATAGCAGTACCATACAATGTAAACACATAACCTGTTATGGATTTCCTAGTGTCAACATTTCCAGCATAATCAGAATCCACAAAGCCCTTTACAACTTCTTCATTCTGCAGCTGCCTTTTGAATTTTAAACCAACAGTCAAAGAACCATTAAGGTATCTTAGACTTCACTTCAAAGCTGACCAGTGACTTGGACCCGGATTAGCCATGAACCTACTTAGAACATTTACAACATAGGCTAAGTCAGGCCTGCTACAAATCATCCCATACATAATGCTACCAACACCACTAGCATATGGAACATAGGTCATTTTTTCCATGTCCTCATCAGTTTTAGGTGCATCCTGCAGAGACAGTTTGTAGTGTTGTCCCAAAGGTGTAGTAGTGTAGTAACAGCCTTAGACTGATGCATCCTCAATTTAGTAACCACTTTCCTCCCTTTGATCTATTCCTTTTAATGTCCATGCCTAGGATCCTTTTTGCTTCCCCTAATTCCTTCATTTCAAATTCTGCACCCAGTTCTGCCTTGATCCTTCTGATTTCTTCCTTTCTTAGGCTTGCAAGTAGAATGTCATCAACAAACAATAGAAGATAGATGAGAACAGCTCCACCTTCTCTCAGTATGTAGACATAAGTATCAAAGTTGCATCTTTGAAAACCTACCCTTATCATGAACTCATCAAATCTCTTGTACCATTGCCTATGACTTTGCTTAAGGCCATATAGGGATCTCTTTAAAAGACAAACGTTACCATTTCCTTTAGCAAATCCTTCAGGTTGTTGCATATAAATTGTTTCCTCAATTTCTCCATAAAGGAATGCAGTTTTAACATTTAATTATTCTAACTCAAGGTCAAAGTTAATAACAATAGACAATAAGATTCTAATAGAACAGTGCTTGATAATTGGAGAAAAGATTTCCTTGTAATCAATACCTTCAAGTTGTGAGAATCCCTTGGCAACTAGCCTTGCCTTGAATCTGCTTTTCTCAGCACCTTGAATTCCTTCTTTTCTCTTAAAGATCCACTTCGAACCTATTACCCTTAGATTCTTTGGAAGATCAACCAAAACCCAGGTGTTATTCTTCTCAAGTGATTGCATTTCCTCTGTCATAGCTGCCATCCACTCTTCACTTTCCTTGCTTTCCAAAGCTTGGTTGTAATTACTTGGTTCATCAGAATTAAAATCTGCAACAGTGTTTAGAGTATAGTAGATCAGATCTGCTTGTCCATATCTTGTAGGTTTCACAATGTTTCTTCTTTCCCTGTCCCTAGTAAGATTGTAGTTCCTCAAATCAGGTTCTGCTTAATGATCCTCAGCTGGAGTATCCTATACTTGATTGGTTGGACTATCAAGTTTCTGAGTAGGCAGCTCCACCTCAATTTGAGTTCTCTGACTTTCTTCTGCTTGCACAGGCTGCTGCTGTTGATCATTGTTAGACATAGCCATTTTGTTTTCATCAAATACCACATCCCTACCGATTATACATTTAGGCTCTCATGGGTCCACTCTCCATAGCTTGTAACCTTTAACTCCAATAGGATATCCATTCCACAATTCCATAGGTGTTTTGAAGCTAATTGTAGAGGAAGGACATTTGTTTATTAAGTATGCTGCAGTAGTGATAGCTACACCCCAAAATGTCTTAGGCATCCCAACACTTAGCAGTATGCATCTCACTCTTTCAAGAAGAGTCCTATTCATTCTTTCTGCTAATCCATTCTGTTGTGGAGTGGCAGGAACTGTTTTGTGTCTTTGAATTCCTAGAGTCCTGCAAAACTTATTAAATTTCTCTGGAAAGTATTCCAGACCACATTATCAGTTCTTAAAAATTTTAATTTGACTTCCTTCTCAGTTTTAGTTTGTGTATGCCACTCCCTAAACTTTCAAAAGGTGTCACTTTTATTCTTAAGAACATAAACCCAAACTTTCCTAGAGTAATCATCAATAATATACAGGAAATAGGAACAGCCTCCATGTGTCTTAGTTCTAGCAGGGCCCCATAAGTCTGAATGAGCATATTCAAAGGGCCTAGATGTAGTGTGTGAACCTGCTCCAAAACTAACCCTCTTAGCGTTACCTTGAATACAACAATCACAGAGTTCTAATTTTTCAATTTTATCTCCATTTAACAGATTTTGCTTAGCTAATTCGGTTAGCCCCCTCTCACTCACATCCTAACCTCATGTGCCACAACTTAGTTGTATCATGCATGTCTAGGCTAGCTACTGCAGCTTGTGCAATAATAGTGCTTCCTTCTAAGATATAAAAGCCATTCCTCTTAATACCTCTAGCATACAACATGTCATGTTCAACAACTTTCATAATTCCATGTTCAATGTGTGTGGAGTATCCTAAACTATCAAACATGCTTATTGAAATTAAATTTCTCTTTAGTTCAGGTACATACCTCACACCTGTTAGGAGAGTTTCCTTTCCATTGAACATTTTTAACCAGATTGAGCCTTTGCCTTGAACCTTGCATTGCTTGTTGTTGCCAAAAAGCACAACTCCACCTTCCTTGAGATCAATAGATTCAAAGTAATCCCTTCTTAGACACATATGGAAGGTGCAACCTGAGTCCATGACCCAATCCTTTTCAATTTCTGAATTTGAGACCACAAGTGCATCTGCAGATTCATATCCTGCAGCATCTGCTATGGCAGCATCACCCTTGTCTTGAGAATGGCTTGAATTCTTGTTCTTCCTCTCTAGATAGTCCTTTTTGAAGTGACCCTTCTTGTGGCAGTGAAAACACTTGTATTTGCCTTGAGATTGCTTGCGAGACTTGGACCTATGCTAGTTCCCTTTAGGTTCTCTCTGCTCAGTTCTGCCCCTCATGACATTCAGGCTCTCAGCATGATTATCATTCTTGGATTATTGCCTTTTATGTTGCTCTTTGGTGCGGATTGATGTTTGCACTTCTTCAAGAGAAATTGTTTGTTCTCTTCCAAAGAAGATAGCATCCTTGAAGTGTTCATAAGAACTTGGCAAACCACTTAGAAGAATTAAAGCTTTATCCTTATCTTCTAAAGTCACCTCTAGATTTTCTAAATCATCTAGGATATTGTTGAATTCAGCAATTTGATCCAAAACAGATTTTTCTTCAGTCATTTTAAAAGAAAATAATTGTTGTTTCAAGAAGAGCCTATTGGTTACCGATTAGTCATGTAGAGTGATTCAAGTTTCAGCCACAAGGCAGCAGCAGTAGGTTCCCGAGCCACTTCCCTATGAGCTTTGTCTCCAAGACACAAGATAATGGCACTCTTTGCTTTCTCGATTACATCCTTCTTTTCTTGATCTGTCATGGTGGCAGGAAGTGCAGTTTCTCCTTTTAGTGCATTGACTAACCCTTGTTGAACCAGAACCGCATGCATCTTTATCCTCCATAGACCAAAATCATTTGAGCCATTGAATTTCTCAATGTCAAATTTGGTAGTTCCCATGGTTGCTTTTTCCCACAGATGGTGCCAATTGTTATGAAACAATCCTGCAACCAATAGAACAAACACACAACAACACCAAGAAAACAGAAACATGTAAATGGCAAACAAGTAATTAATGAAAACAAAGATTGAGGGAAGAGGAAGATTAACACAAGAGAATTACATGGTTCGGCCTTCAATGTGAAGACCTACATCCACGGGAAGAGAGCAACATCCACTATGTCAAGGATCGAACAAGATCAAGTCTTTACAATAGAGCCAAGCTTGCTACTGCATCATCACTGCGAGTTGCAGCCTTTTACAGAATTTCCCCAAGCTCACACCACTCTATTTTTACTCCCTTGATCTGTCAATCTCTCTAATTTTCATTTCACAAGTAGAGAGTTACAATTGATCAGTATCTCACACCTATATATACTACCCAAAGCCTAAACTTCTAAGTATATAAGTGTTGAGAACAATGCCGCAACACCAAGATTCAAACACAAGCCAGATCACAAAACTGAAATAACTAACTCCAACAGAATCAATTATGGCCATTAACTGCTTATTGGAATTAACTGTCAAAACAGAATCCCAACTAACTTCATAACAGAATGCTTAAGTGCTTCAACAGATTTTGAGACACTAATCAGCGGTATGCATCATAGATTCAAATTAAGCAAGGCATCTTGGATATAAATTGTTATAAGTGAAGCCTCTATTACATATCTCTTCATTTGTCACAAGCCTGCCACATACAACTTTCTAAAGGAAGACTCGAATTCTTGGAGGGCCTATCCATTTCCACACCAACTTGAAAGGAAAACCAGGTAACTCATTCTGCAACTTTTTATAAAGCCCTTAATAGGCTGATTTTATTAAAAAGAAACCATCGGATGAAAATTGCCAAATAGGGAAATCTTCTAATTCACTAGTTGCAGGATAAACACCAACAATTTTATGGCATATTGACTCATGAATGATACCACTTATCTGATCTCGGTTCCAAGAATCCACTACAAGAATTTTCGTCATTACCGACGGCCATTTTCCGTCGGTAACTCAAGAAAGCCGTCGGTAAATCGTGATTACCGACGGATTACTGACGGCCTCGGGGCCCTTGGAAAATCGTTCGTTGGAAATTTTTTACCGACGGCCAATTAAATCCGTCGGTATTATCGACGGCTTAGCCTTCGGTAAATTATATACGGCCGTCTGTAATTTACCGACGGCTAAGCCGTCTGTAACCCCCTCAAAATCTGGATTAATTTAGCGACGGCTTGGCCGTCGGTATGCTATTTTTATTTTATTTTTACGAAATTTTTGTTTTGAAGCAGTCCCAAAGAAATCATAACATGTATGAATATGTAAAAAATGACTTTGTTAAAAAAAATCAAAGAATCCTCCTTTTGAAGGTTATAATATGGTACTCCCACTGCAATCAACGAGCTGTTTTCTTGTAGTGTACAAACAGAATACTGGGCAACTAAATTTGCACCAAATACAACCACCATCGCACCAAATTTGCCTAAATTATAAAACACAAAAATATTATTTATAATACATGGAGTTGGGAAAGACTTTAACCAACTCCAACACACTTATGTTCTTAACACACTTATTTCCGTTTCCAGGTAAACGACCTACATGATTGTCTTTCTTTGTCATCATTGCGAGTCTTTGATCTTTGCAATGTCCTAGTGTTAATATCCTTTCCGTGATGTCCTCCTCTCCCATCAATCGTCCATCTGGATCTTCACTTTCAATTTTCAGAAGTTCAAACATGAATGTTCTGAAAGTTGGTCTCTACTCATTCTTTAGAATCGGATGAGCTTCATTGTTGAATAAGCCAATCCTAGAAAGTGTCCCCATAATCTCACTAAACCCTGTACATAGAGTTACTAAATAAGTTCCATAAAGATTTTAAAAAAAAAAACTTAAACTTTTCATACTCCAACACACAAGACATGGACTTATTAATTTAAACATGTTTCAGAGAACGGTAATAATCAGTGTCAAATATTGGCCTAAAAAAAAAATTAATAGAAACATATTGAAACCATGCCTTCATAGCGGAGGGTTCCACGAAATATAGTTGATGCTTCAGACCGTATTCCATACAAATCTCCATAAAGTAATGAGTTTCGGTTTGGAAGACATTCCAAAGCAAAAGCAGGAAAGTCAGGTATCCTTAGTCTTGTAGCTGAATCATAAAGATTGTCCCCTGTCCAATAAACAAGTGTTATGCATTGAGCTTATGAACAATTCAAGCAAATGTAACACAGTGACAGAGTCGGCCCGGGGGATGAGATCCATTCAAAATGGAACAGATGAAGTAATCTTTATCAAAATTAAGACAGACCCCTCCGAAGGTCAAATATAGAAAATTCCATGTATGTTACTGAAAGTAAATGCATGCATACATAGTACAGAAGCATGTTAAGGCCCTTTAAACCAAAAAGGAATACAGAAAAATCCTGCTTGCTACTTTCTTGAAATTATACTCCAAAATTATTAAAAGCTTACCATCAATATGTACAATTTCACCATGGTATTTGTAGGTGGCAGGATTGCGCCCAGCTCGGATGGCCCCAATAGGACTCCAGCTGAAATAATGGGTAACCCAATGAGTTGTTATAGCAAAGCCAACAACCATCAATTTTTTTTACTAAGCAAGGAAAAATAACTATGTGATCTGCTACAGTTGAAAGACGGACAAGATAAAAACACTATAAGATTAAGAGAAGTTTAGAAGTATTTGAGTTTTTGAAACTTGGACTACCATGTGCATATGCTCTATAGATCATATCTAGTTAAATCAAGATTTGTTCCTCTAATAGTTTATGCAAGAATTTGCCAAAAATAAATCTGAAGTGTTTGAAGTTAAAATACAATGTTGTATGATCTCTTAGGAGGGCTTTCAAGGTAACAAATTACAACCCTCAATACCAAACTCTATTAAGAGCTTTTGCCGAATCAAGACCAATAACAACACTTGTACATTTATTACCGAAGTCAACACAGATATTACAGTCGGTTTGAAGATATTTGAAACTAGGATGAGGATTTGATACTTGAACTTCAAGCTTGGATAAAGCCCAGTTCAAGAGTCTTAAAATATCAAGGAACCAAGAATGTAACGCTAAATAATGAGACCTATGCAAATTTTGTAATTGAATTCCCAAGAATACTCCAGAATTGAGTTAGGTCTACTGATCATTACAATTTTCTTTGGTTTGAAGCATAAATTTCCCAAGTTTAATGTGGATGGGAATTTGGGTACTGATAATGGGTTCAAGTCATGAAAACAATTCATTGATGAACCCACAAAAAAGAAAAGGGACGAGAATAAAAGAAAGGGCATAGAAATATGACTAAAATGCTCAAGCGATAATTAGCTAATGATATTAGCGCTAGAAAGCGCTAGAAACAATCGACAAAGTAAGAAAAGAGAAAATATCATAATTACATAAAAGAAATAAGACAATATTCCCAAAGTACAAACCATCTAGCAAGTGTCCTTAATGTATTATATGATATTAAATGTCCAAACATAGAGAAGAATGGTTAGGATTTGTATTGTTGTCTGAGATTTGTCCTATACCATAGCTTCACAGGTTATTTTATGTTCTAACTTCTTCCTAAAGAATTCTATCACTTTTTTTTGGTTAATTAATTCTATCGCTTATTAATAATGGCAATGTTTGTCTGAATTTGTAACAAGTATGCTTTCATAGAGAATGTTCATGTTGCATAAAATTCAACCATGATATGAAGCTATAGATCACTAAGTCATCACGTCAAATCAACATGTGATGCTTTTTCAAGGGAAAATTTTACTGACTTCATGATATCATACGTGACAAAATCTACTCTTCAACTACCGAAGCTAGAGTTTTCATTTTGGAACCATTAGGGAACTGTTCGCATAGATACTGAAATTCCAAGAAGTACCTGAATTTATATGCTAACGGATTGTTAGCATCTTGGGAGATGGAAGTCCACCACAGTAAGTGAAAGACTTTATTTTCCCTTCGCATATGTGCCTGGTTGATCATCTTCATTGCCATCATGTGATCACGGATCATCAATCAAGTATAAGTTTATTGCAAGACCCATTTTGGTTGGAAATATGTCAAGCTTCTAGAGATTATAATTTTGAAGCTGGTTTGTTAATGTCTTTGGGATGAAAACAAGTAACCAAGTATTTTTGAAGAAACTAGTATAAATTTGATGACATGATATGTATGTAACATGCAGTCCATTAAATCAATATTTTCTAATGATTTCTTTCGACTTTATCGGATGAAAAACATTGTAGGCTAGTCGTACATACCATCAGAATATAAGCACATACAATAATTAAACTGGTGCAATGCCAAAATCACAAATTTAAAGAAAATATCTCTGAGAAGTGAGAACAATAGTTCAAAAACTGATTTTATAATATGTACATAAATCCAGATGCGCTTTTATAGAATATTTTATGTTGCAAAAAAAAACGTTCATTAATTATCAGAATAGCTCATACCTATTCCTGGGTCCAAGCCCATCTCGCCAAGAATTGTTATACCAGCATCTTTAGCCTTATCATCTAGCATTGACATGGAGCTATCAACATAGCTAGCAGTGACAAGATGTTTTTTCAATTTGCATCAAGAAAGTAGAAACATGTTCATTTACTAAGCTAGAACAAATAAAGAATATTTATGTCTTGGTTCTACCCCGAGGAATTTCACCAACAATATTCCTAAGATTCTTGCCAGAGAACTAAAGAAAGCTTGGGTTGCGAGGAACAATCCTATATATTACTTCAATATCTACCTACAAATCAAAATAGTCTCATCAACTCGAAATTAGGACACTAAGAAAAAGCTATACATGGAGTGAGAAAAGGAACAATAAAAGGAAAAGAGGAGTTCTCCTCTGGCGCCATGGCGAGACGCAAGCGTTTCTCCACCACGTGAGAGGCGACAAGCCTCCTCCCCTCTTTATTTCTCGTTTTCTCCACAATGTACACAAGCGACTTCCCACCACCGTTCCTCAGATAAACTATCGTATACACAAGAGAACAAGAAACCAGGAAACACAGAGAAGAGGGGATCCAACAAAAATGGCGAAAGCGATAAAAAGGAGAATAGATTTTGATTCACGATGGAAAGAAGCGAGAAGAAATTAAGAGCAAAAATCACAAAAACTCACCAACAAAGAGAGCGGATCGAGAGAGACGCTCGTGCCTTGGCCACAGGACAACTGCGGCCAGCGTCGACAGAGAGAGGCAGTGAGGCGAAACTGTTCTAGTAAGGTGAGACGGCACAGGCGTGGTGGTGGAGGCGAACAGCGATGGCACCGTGGCGGCGAGGTAAGGTGGCGATGGTGTGGCACAATGAGGAAGGAGGCGGTGAGGCGGCTCGAGAGCAAGAGAGCGAGAGTTGAGAGAGATGAAAATAGGGAAGTTTTGAGAATGAGAGGAGAGGAAAATTAGAACAGATAGTCAAAAATTTTCTTGAATATTACCGACGGCTTAAGTCAGTAAAAGCTCCGCCGTCGATTTCCAAATCAATTAAACGCGGGAGAACAAAAATTTTTACCGCCAACATAATTTTATGCAAGCGGCTTAGCCGTCGAAGAACGAGGAAAAAATCAGTTTTTATATTTCGACGTTTCCGACGGCTAAGCCGTCGGTAATGTCGGAAAAAAATAATTTCGCAAGTCATATTTTTCCGGCGCATTAGCGACGGCTTAGCCGTCGGTAATAAAAATATTACCGACGGAGTCGGGGCCGTCGGTAAAATTCCGTCGGTAACGAGCTGTTTTCTTGTAGTGATCACCTGCAAAATATTAATTAACAGTAAAATGTTTTTGATGTGCAAGAATGTTAGGAACATGATCACTCAAAGCTCTAATACCAATAACCCAAGAGTCAAGCCAAAACTAGGTATTCTGGCCATTTCTAGTCACCCAGGTAGTTACCTGATCCACAACGCGCCAATTCTTCACAATGCCCTTCCATACTTGAGAAGCTTTAGAACCACAATGAAATTTTGGAAGGGCGAGTTGCCACAATTATACTTAGCCCTCATAATATTAACCGATCAAGAATTGGGTCCTGTCATCATCTCCCATCCAAGCTTCACCATATAGCAATTATTAACCGTTTTAAGACTTCTAAAACCAAGGCTACCCTCCTCGTGAGGCTTACAAATAGTAGACCAAGCAATAAGGTGATGTTTTCTAGCCAGGGATGTTGAACCCCAAATAAAATATCTACAAAGCTGTTACTAAAAAAAAAAAAACTGCAAAGCTTATCCACCTCCTCACAGATAGAAATAAGAATACTTGTAGCTTGCATGATATAATTAGGTAATCTCATGAGTCATGACACAATTCTATGCAAGAGTGATCCTACCAACTAGCGAAAGAGATTCACCTTTCCAACCAGCCAATTTATTCCAACTCTGTCAATAATGAAAGAATAAGCCTCATTTTCCCTTGTGTCGGAATTGCGATAATAATACTTTTCAAATTATGAAAAGGTTTATTTTGGTGAACTTATTAAGGGTCTATTTGGAACAGCTTATTTGACTTATGTACCTGTTTAGAAGAGATTAGAGAATTGGCTTATAGCATCTCATAAGCCCAAAACAATAAGCTATTGATACTAGCTTATGGCAGCTTATACGGAGAGCTTATGCAGAGTCCGTGTCTTCGAGTCCCGTCTAACTCGTTTTGTGTGAAAACAAAATATTTCACTTACCACTTCACACGTTGTTACGTTTTCGAATCTGACACCACGTATTTTTCCTCCACTTACTTTTTCTTACTTTGCTTTCCTAAGCCACTCCCAGTCTCCCACGATGTTACACTTAGTGTGTGTTTGGTTTTGCGATGGCGAAAATTGATTTTGACTAAATTAATTTTGTAAAATTGATTTAGGTTAAAAGTGAGTTGAACGTAACATGATTTATGTTTGGTTGATTTACAAAAAAGTGATTTTTATCAATTCATGTTGTTTGAATAGTTTGGATCAAAATTGCTTTTAGGTGTGCAATAATCAAAATAGGTCCTAACATGTGTATATAAAACTAGATTTGTTTGGCATTTTAAATAACTATTTAAATTTATGTTGGTATATATTTTTTAAAGAAACTCTTCAATTCTTTTAAAATAATGAATTTTTTATTTTTCCTTCAAAAATAGTATGTCAAAAATATTTAAATGTTTTTAATTAACAAATACAAACATTAACCCAACTTTTATATATAGACGTTAAAATATATTGAGCAATACAAAATTTATGTACAAAATCTCTCCGATTTTTATGGACTTTAATAATAAAGTTGGTTTGAATAATTTTTTTTCCAGCAATAACAAATAAAAAAAGGATAAAACTTACATCAAGTTTCATAAGTCAAGTTCAACCATTTCCTTTCACAAAAAATTAGTTATTTTTTTATGAAAAGATGCAAGAGTTGTTACACAATATACTTTTTAAAAAAATAACGAACTTTTTGTGAGAGGAACTTGTTAAACTTTTTTTTTTTTGACAGGAAAACTTATTGAACTTGATCTATAGAACTTGATATAAGTTTTATTCATAAAAAAAAATATAGCAATTAAAACTTCGGCGGTTTAGGTCCATAAAAAAATTATAAAGACTTGAGCATGCAGTTAGTTAAAGGGCAATCTAGGAAGATAAATAGTAGACCAACATTGATTGAATAGCGAGAATTGATTTCAAGCACCGTAGAAGCTAGAAATAGTGGCTTCAAGTAGAATTGATTTTTTTTCAGAAACCCAAACACCTTTGAAGCATAAACAAATCACGTTGAATAGGTGTGCCCGCACGTTGATAGCCCTTGGACACTGAACCAAACATATACTTACTGTTTTGCATTCAGTTACATTCCCACGTTTTACTACCCCATTTGCCTCCCCACGTTTTATTATATACTAGTATATAAATAAATATTACATTAACTATTTCCATAATAATTTTAGAAAATTAATTAGCTGTAACTATTCTAAATAATTTAATTAGTTTTTTTTTCTATTCATATATTTCTAATGATAATAATTTAATGAATATGGTTAACCTTAATATTTCATAAAATTTTGGATTTAAGTAATCTTTTAAAATTATAATATTTTATAAGTACTTATGTAACAATGCATCCAAACACTCAATTTTGTGTAAGCTCTCATGTTATAAGCACTTATGACATAAGCTCTTATACTATAAAAGCTTAAATAAGCTATTTATCCGGGCCTAAAAGGGTTCAGTGTAATAGTTCTTTGGACATCAAATCAAATAATAATAATAATAATAATAACAATACGATAAAAATCAAAATGAATGTACATAAAGGCAAGACATATCACTGAGGAAGGAAAAAATTTACTTACAATCTAAAATACAAAAATCAAGTTTGTCATAATAATAAAGCGATAAAATTTATACTTTTAAAATTATTATAAACTACAATTAAATATGAAACAAAACGATTTAATAAACAATACGATGGCAAATTAACGTACCATAAAGTTCTTAAGGAAAAATAAGTCAAATATTTTTCATATGATATTGTTGGAAATGCAAGTCGCCGTAATTTTTTTATTATATTCATACCAAAAAAAAAAATCAACTAGAACGTGACCGTGCGATGCACGGGTGTTATGTGTGTTTGTTTTTTTTGTTTTTTTTATACTAGTATGTCCACCCGTGCCGTGCACGGGTACGTGTGTCTTATAAACTTTTCTATAAAATAATTAAAATATATATAAATTATTTTTTCTACCCTTTTGTAAAAGGACTTTTGTACTGAAAACAATAGAATATTTAATTTATTTCAATCATGAATCAAAAAGTCTAATAATTTTAAAGTTACTAATTACTATATTCCAATAAAATAGTCTATGATTCTGTTGACCCGTGTCATGTATAGGGTAATTGATGTTGGTAGAATAAGGATACATGATATGAAAAATAAATTATTATATTTAACGGATGTTATTATTAATTTTTTTTTTGGTCTGCAGATGGAGTGGCAAGCACCACCCGTAAACTTACACACGTAAAGTGGGGATCTCGGGCTCGAACCCGAACAACCCAGAAAAATGTTCAGCCTAACAACGTCGGCTTATGCCAGTTGTGCTAGGCTTTACGGACGGATGTTATTATTTATATAAAAGAAAGGAACAATAATTTGTATAAAAATTATTAAGTCATTAGATTTTAAACTTGTACGAAAGATGATCATCCTTGTAAATTAACTGAAATGTATCTTTAAGTTTGAATCCGCCCATTTCTTTCATGTAAAATGTCATTCCAACATGTAGTTTTTTTTTTTGTGCTTCCAACATGTAATACTTTATATATATATAGTGTAAAATATTACATTTTCTTGTAAAATGTCCATCCTTGTGTCTTATACTTTATATATACTATACTAAAAAAATTATAAATTTCTTAGATAAAAAATATTTGAGTTTATAAGAAGCACAATATATAATTTATACACACACGATATATACTTCAGAATTATAATCATGCACCTAGGGTTTATAAGAAGCAACATTCTGTATATATTCAAACTTTCAATATCTAAGTCTCCTTTTGAGAATAGATTTAGATCATTAAATCGTAATTTTGTAATTTTTTTACAATATATTTGTAGGCTCGTGCTACGAACAGTATATACTTAAAAATTATAATCATACACCTAGGGTTTAAAAGAAGCAACATTCTGTATACATTCAAACCTTCAATATCTAAGCCTCTCTTTGAGAATAAATTTAGATTATAGAATCATAATTTTTTACAATATATTTATAGGCTCATGTTACGCACGATATATAATTATAAATTATAATCATACACATAAGGTTTAGAAGAAACAACATTTTACATATACATTCAAGTCTTTAATATCTAACTTTGAGAATATATTTACATCATAAAATCGTAACTTTTTTTACAATATATTTGTAGTTCTACACACGATATATACTTATAAATTATAATCATACACCTAGGGTTTAGAAGAAGCAACATTTTATATATAGATTCAAACCTTTAATATCCAACTTTGAGAATAGATTCAGATCTTAAAATCATAATTTTTTTTACAATATATCTATAGGCTCGTACTATGCACGATATATATTTAAAAAATATAACCACACACATAAGGTTTAGAAGAAGCAACATTAACATTCTACATACATTTAAACCTTCAATATCTAAGCCTCCTTATGAGAATCGATTTACATCATTGATTGGAAATTTAAAATATATTTTGTTTATAAGATATGAGAACTTTATAAAATATTCAAAATTTAAATTATATAAAAGTTTCTAAAAAAAAGTCTATGAGGAATCATGTTTAAAAAGTATAAAAGATTTAAATTTTTTTGAATTGTGGATCATAAATGATAAATTATAAATAATCACTACCTATATCACGTGCATGCATGTACACGCACACACACTCATTGGAGCAGTAAAATAGTTTAAATAATTGTTATGAGATAAAAAT
The DNA here is from genome assembly GCA_037113605.1 of Calophaca sinica. Taxonomy (NCBI): domain Eukaryota; kingdom Viridiplantae; phylum Streptophyta; class Magnoliopsida; order Fabales; family Fabaceae; genus Calophaca; species Calophaca sinica. The sequence goes on from CM073732.1 coordinate 126,983,757, forward strand.
ATTACTCATTCCGTCCTATTATATATGTCATATTCAGCTAAATCACACAGTTTAAGAAAAAATAATAAATGAAAGAAAGAGAACAATAATTTTACCAAATTAACATTGGCAAAAAGCATTTAATATTACGTGACATTGACAGAAAGCTTTTAATATTACATTGAAAATAGAAAATGACATATATTTTAGGACACATTTTTTTATAAATGTGACATATCTTAGGAGTACTTTCTCAAGAGAAATATTAGGTGAAAGAGCAAAGGAGTAACGAAATTATACACAGATTAGAATGAAAAGTTCCTTCATGCAGACTAAAGATACACTTGAAAATTATTGCATCCTTATTTTTTCTTCTAACTGAAACTCAATTTGTGATTTAAGTTGTTGTGTTTTAGCTAAAGATGAATGCCGAATGTTTATTTTGTAGCATGTATGTGTTGTACTTCATCCTGCTTCCACCTCAAAGAAATATCCAACTTTTCCTTCTTAACTGCGAGTCATCATCATGCTCTTTAGTTGATAGATCCAATATCACTTATATGTTTGCAAGTATGAAGCAATGTTTGGGATCATTTGCCGATGTTGCTAAAAGTCAATTCAAAGGAATCCATTATGGTCTAATCACGTGCATTAGTAATGCTTCCCTGATTAATTTCTAATGATTCTTGGGCAAGGTCCTGAATAAAAAGGAAAAAAATTAAAATTTTAAGCATGGAAAGTTCAGCTATAAGTAAAAAATTGAACAATTAAGTTGTTATCTGAAATGCAAAAACTATGGATTTGCCGCAATTGTCATAAGCACATGGAAGTATTCATGAAAATTTGCTAATACCCAGTGGTTTAAAACTCAAAAAAGGAGTGCAACTTCCCTCGAGTCATGTTTGATGCTCTCTCAAATGATTCCAAGAGCCCCATGCTCTTTTCTTCATTACTTGACCAATATTACAGGTTCAAGTTCATGCCTCGCTATCTCAAAAACCAAAAGTATAAGTAATTTCTTTCTTTTTTCTGTGTGTATAAGGTAAAAGTCATTTCTAAACACTAAACAACACGAATCTAGGAGCACCTCATTCTTCATGAGGGGAAATTTCAGAAACATAAAGTTAGCCATATTTTCATTCATTATGCTGTCGATAATTTTTCCTAGTCATAGTTAATTTCAGATATCGCATAAAGCCGAACTACTAATTTCACCAACTCAAATTCAAATGTCAGGATGGTAGGCAAACACATCAATCCATCTAGCTCTAGAGTTAATTGCAAAAAGGTAAGAGAATCAACAAATTTACATAACCATTTGTAAGCATCTTAATTCACCATTAGCATTACTTACAATCCGTTTGCCACCACAAAAAATAATTCAATTGCAGGGTGCCAAAAGAACCTTCTTGTAGGAGATCTGCCTTAAAGAGTTGCAACCTCTCCTTTGCACCATGCATCAAGTTTGAGCAAGCAGTCAACCTTATTGAGATTACCTGCTTGCATGCACCAATAAAATCACTCATTCATAATGGGAACCAAATAAATAACTGAAACACAAAACACAATAACTAATACCCGTGTCTATATATCTAAAGAGAAAAAGGACGAGGAATGAAAAGGGAGGCACTGATTTGGGTCGCTATCACACACACAACTTTTCCTTCGCTTCTGTTCATCCTATTTCTTTCTTCCTTGACTATTGCCTACTTCAAGTTTTGGTCGATCAAATCCTAATTAAATATATGGTTTATTATTTTTCCTACAGCCATTGATGTAGTTTTCTAGATCAGAAACATAAATTGAAATGCTTCCTTGCCAAACATAAAGGAATTCACAAGTGAGGAAAGATCAAATTTTGTAACTACATAAACAGTACATGATGTGGTTTTCAGCATAAGAATCATAAATTAAAATTGAAATGCTGTACATTGCCGCAATTGGCAAATAAGGAAATTAAGATTAGATTGTATTATATTATAGTTTTATCAGTAAGGTAAATTCTGCATCATTTCATTCAATATGTCAAAGGAATCTGTTGTTTAAACTTTTTGCTGTGTACATTTATTTTTCAAATTGAACCTTGTTTCCTTATCCTGTTGCTCATTTGTTTCCTTGCATTAAAAAAAGCTCAGAAATAAACAATTTACTTTCAGTGCTAAAACAACCCACAAAAGCAGTATAGCATATACCTGTTCGAGTTATATTAAACCATTAGAACCATGCTTCTGGTGGAACAAAGGAACACTCCAAGAACATATGGATCTATCTTCTATTTATTGCTATAAACTGTTTATTCTTCAAGGCATTAGAAGGAAATGCATGCAGCCAGATCACTGTGCATGTTGACGAAGAGATCGTGAGGGCAATAGATCACTATGTAGAATCCTCAGACTTGATTACCGTCCCAAGTGACTTCCTTATTATGCGAAAAATCAGTAGGTTAATTTGCAGTAAATTTATTCACATAAAATATCTAATAAATTTTATACAAACATCCAAGAACAGAAAGCCAATTAGCATGAAGTGTAGATAATAAGAAAATTAGAGTTAGACACTAATAATTTTACTATTAGTGTTATTTAGAAATACCTTTAATTTCGTGTTTTATTTATTCAGTCATTGTTGATAGCTTCCAAGAGCTATTTCACGGCTTACAATTAATAGTAATTAAATAAAAGCAAGAAAAGTTCAAAGAGTAGCAGTATGTAAGACACACATGTCTCTCCTTTAACTATTTTGGATTTAAATCCCCATGGCTAGCCTTATTAGTTTGACCTCGGAGTTAGACACACCTGGCAACTAACATTTTCAGTAAAAATAGGGGGGAAATCCTGCACCCAACAACTTCTTGGACATGGAAAGCCACGGGATGAAAGGTTCCATTTTCTTTCCACCATAATTACATGCTTACTTCCAAGCTGATGCTTCAGATTATTTCACGTTACGGTGAAGAAGAAAAATGTTATCATGTACTATAGTGCTATTCAATAACTCAATCAGTTATTCAAGAAACACTTCAACTTATGAAATTAAAATTGTGTACAATAAAATATAGTAGTGTTGTCTCGAATATCAATTAGTCGTGGATCGGCTAACTTTCACAACGGTGATTCCCTTTTCTTCAAGCGATTACGCCAAGGAAGGAACTCTGTTCCTTAGCTATGGGTCCCTTAACTCACTCCAGAAAGGTTTAAGTCAGTGAACTAAGATAAAAATTGGGACGCAAAGGTAAACATAAACTGCGAATAAAAGCTTTGAGCGAAAAAATATAAGTTATTTGATTGATCGATCTTTTTAAAATGTATGTACAACTGGGTATTTATAGTAGCAACTAAGAACTATCCCTATCTACCACGTTCAGTTGGCTAACACTGATACATTCCTAGTTGGCAGTTATTCGGCTGAGTCGTGCCATGCTCCACTAACCACGATCCTAAAAACTAGGCGCGCATTAGCATTGTGTGGCCACGTCCTTTCAACCAACGGTCCTCTATGTGCAAAGATCTCCTCAGATTCCTCGCTCGACTCCTAAAACCATGAGGAACAATCTTAATCAGTTTTTCCTTGGATATTTAATTAATTCAAAATTACTCCCACGTCACTCGACTCGTGGAGCAAGAATCTGATCCCATACGTGACTCCATGCTATCCCCATGGGCCTGAATATCTTCCTTGAAGCCCAATCAGTCCAAGGCCCATGTATAGCTTCCAATTTCCTGCTTTCGAACCTATCAGCTGACACGCCATATCGACTGGTAGGAACATCGGCTGATGAGCAATCGGCTATTTGATCTATTCGACTGGGACTAGCTTCGGCTGGTTCTGATGAATATTTTGGGTGTAAACAATTGCCCCCCTACGCTGTCTCAGCCGTAACATCCTAGGTTTAGGCTGGGGCGGCGTAATGATTCAAGTTAAATCACCTTTTTAAATCATAAATGCGAGGTCATCCATTAACAACAACTTTTTGAATCGTGTAACGGCTAATCCTCATCCATCCGATTTATTCGCCTTTAAATCCCACTATCAGTGATTTACTTTTCCTTTAAATACTCATCAGTCGAATTACCTCTTACGCTTACTTTCAGCCCTAACTCCTGTAGCTTTCACCATCTCCAACCTCTTCATCTTTCACCTAGCAATCAGGCCCACCATGTCTTCTGCTTCTGATTCTCAAAACCAATCTCACGCGTATGATGGCGAACAATCTTCTTCCTCTTCCATGAACCTTGACCGCTCGCTTAGCCCTCCTGAAGCTCCCGACTCTGGTCTCCAATCTCCTTTATTCGAGATTCAGGGCTCTCTTTCATTGGCTCCTTCCACTTCCGATATGGGTGAAGGGGCGGTCTTCTTGACGGAGTATATGGCCCCTCTGCATGCGCATTGCCCATTTCCTGCGGCGGTTTACCACCAGGTCCAAACCTCGATCTTCGTTCATGGCCTCGTTCGTCTCAGCCCTACCTCGATTGGGTGGATCGGCTAAAGGCTGTGAAGTCCGATAAGTGGAAACAATGGGGTCTCTATGATATAATCATGCTGTCTGCCAAGGACATCCCCCTTAACCTAGGGCTGCTTTTTGGCTTCTTGACTCTTGGAGCATTGCCACAAACACCTTCACTTTCCTGGGGTATGGTTTCCCCGCTCTTACGGGCGTGGCGGCTATTTTGGGGCTCCGATCACAGGCGATGGCGTCCTTTCCCATTATTCCTTCCAGGTTCTGAACTAGGGTTCCACTTTTCCAAACACACCTCAGGATACTCCAATTTCATTGCCAATAATGCCAAGTCGGAGGTGCGTATGCGATCACGAGAACACAACGCATTCATACATCTTTGGTTCGTGAAGTACTTTCTCTGTTCGGTTCCATTGCCGTGGTTCAAGAGTTCTGACTTTATGTAGCTCTTGTGAACTCGATGGCAACTTTTCTTGGGAACCCTTTTCCTCTCATACCTCTATCATTGCTGTTCACCATTATGGATCGGCTACAAAGGGGTGAAGATATTAGGAGCGTTCGAGCCCACTCTGGTTTTACAACTCTGGATAATGCTCTATTTTCCGAGTTTATCGACTCAGCTTCAACCCTAGCGTTCTTCCCGGGATGCGGTGTATTGGGTACCCATTTGGTGCTCACTCCTTGTGAGCCTTCTTATGTTTTTCTTGTGGCCACCAAGCTCTTTGGTGCGACCGGATAGGCTGGCGATTGGTGCCCTGTCCTGGAGAAAGGTATTGGGCCTTTACGGATCTTCTCCACTAATGACCCTCTCCCGGTCGATCGTGAGAACAATTGGAGCTTAACCGAGCTCGGTCTTGACCTCTCGTGACTTGCTTTGTGGTCTTAAACCCACCTCACGAAACAACAAGTCGTCGGTGAGTTCTACTTTCCAAAGCGTGTGGCAAGGCGATGCAGGTTGTTCTGACACATTCCTTTGCCATACGACTCTATGGTAGGGAGCTGGGTCGATCGCCCTTTAGCGCCAGCGATGTGATGGAGGTGGTTTCTACCAACTTCAAAAAGATCCAGGCCTTCCACTTCCTCCCCTTTACTCCGTGTCGGGTGAGACTTACCTTTTGACAATTGGTGGCCATCGGTGAAAGACAGTGTTCCACGATCGGTGGATAGATATGCAACCGGTTAATCCTCGCGATGTAGCCGAGGCGATGAGGCCGTCGAGCCAACCCAAAAGCACTCTGTTAAGACCAAGCCGGGTCCAAACCCAAGTCGAAGCGGTCTTCTACCAGGATGAAGACCTCGATGCTTGACCAAGTAAGTGCCCCTATATTCGGCTCTTTGCAGTTCTTGCTTTTAGACTCAAAGTAATTTCTTACTTTTCTTGTCTTATGGCAGCCACAACCACTACTCCACAATTCATTATCGTTGAAGACGACCCCGTTACTCCTCCCGCCAAGAAAAGAACAAGGGCCCCTGGCATCGTAATAGAAGAACCTGCCGAGGTTCAGGCCAAGCTCAAAGAGAAAACACATTCGGCTAGCAAAGGCAAACAGCCGAAGGTAAAGGTACATAACTTGTTCTTATCTCCCTTTTCCTTAATATCCTTTGTTAGCCTGAATCTAACCACCTTACTTTCAGAAGCCGCGTGTGGAGATTCCTACCTCCTTTGTTCAAGAATTTGCCGAGGGCACTAGCTCTCAATTTCCTCCACCGGTACAACCGATTTCTTATCCTTTCAACATATATTACTTGTTTACTTAATCGGTTAACCATGGTTTTCCATAGGACCCCCAATCACAAGCTGAAGAGACTGGCTATGAAGCTCCCCAGATGCCTTCGCCTCCTCTGACTCCATGATTCCTATTTTAGAAGAAGAGTGAAGTATTTCACCTCTGTGACCCGCTTCTCAGCGGTCTCCTCTCCTATTTCCAATCATTTGGAGAGAGTTGATGCAAGATCTTGATGGGGAAATACCAACCAGGAAGCGGGTTGCCCATCCGAGGACTTCTTTGTTCAAGCTATCTACGCCGGTGACATCCTGCGGCTAGCCAGAGGCGTACCATACCTTGGCTCTTCAGTGAGCGACTGTCTCTCCAATACGGGCGATTCAAGGAGGTTCATGGCGTGACTTCTCATGATCTCAAAGCGAAGGACCTCCAGGAACAAAGGCTCGATTCAAACCTCTTTCCTATTGTTGGAGAAGGAGCGTCAAGAAGCCACTAAGCGGCGCGAACAAAGATGAGCGGCTAGGCTGTTACGTTGGCTGAGTTAGAGAGGATCAAGGAGATAGCGAGTTGACTCCTCAATTTGCTTTGGCGAAAAGCTCCATGTCAACTCTCAGCGGCGTTATGATTTGTTCAAGCAATCTTCCTCTTTGGATCGTGATTTGGCGGTCTTTGGCGCTCGAAAGACGAGCTTAGACAAAGATCTTGAGACTAGCCGCTATTTGGGTTAGCCGAGGCCAATCAAGCTTGGCACTCCTTCAAGCATCGGCTAGAGGAGGTTAGGAAGCAGGAAGCTATCGTAGCGGCCGATCCTTGACTGATCGCCAAAGCGATCCTGAAGATCTTTGTTGTTTCCCGATGGAGGCATTAGTGAAGTGCGGCCGAGAACCTATCCCAGATATAGTGAAGCTTGGCTATGGTGATGCTCTGCATCATCGGTAGATCCAGTCTGCCAGGTTGAGGAAAAATCAAGTGAGGCTCCCGAGGCGGTTTCCTAGTTTCACATTTAAGCTTTTGTAATTTTGGCTAGGTGGCGACTGTGGTCACCATAAACAATTTTGCTTTTATGCTAATGCACTTGCTTTTAATTCTCCAATATGCCTTCCCACATAGTGGGGTAATATCTCTTGAGGTATTTTCCATTGATGCTTCTATTTAGTTCTTCGCCTTGCATGTTGACTAGCCGATAAGCACCACCATGATAAGCTTTGCTAACAATGAATGGCCCTTCCCAATTTGGTGACCATTTCCCAAACTTAGGATCCTTGATCCCAACAGGTAGTATGGTTTTCCAAACCAGGTCTCCTTCAACAAACCTTTTTGGCTTCACACGCTTGTTGTAAGCCCTAGCCATCTTTTGCTTGCTATGCTCAATCTGATCTAAGGCCATGAGTCGATCTTTCGTCAACCGAATCTAATTCCATTAACATGGCTGTTGATATTCATCCAGGCTCGAGGTTTTGCTTTGCTACTCTTAGTGAAGTCACGTTTATTTCTAAGGGTAACATCGCATCTTGGCCATATGTTAGCCGATCTGAGTAAATCCAGTCGCACTACACTTGGAGTTCCTCACGGCCCACAATGCCTCATTCAGTGTTTCATGCCATTTCCTTGGCTTATCCTCAATGTTCTTTTTGATTATATCAATAAGAACTTTGTTGGTGGCCTCAGCTTGCCCATTGGCTTGAGCATAATAAGGGGATGAGTGAATTAACTTAATCCCAAATTGTTGTGCGAAGGCCACTACTTTCTCCCCAGTGAACATAGTGCCTTGATCTGTGGTGATGGTTTCAGGTATTCCAAATCTATATATGATCTGGCATTGTATAAACCTAATCACCTCCTCCTGAGTCACATTCACCATCGGCTGGGCTTCTACCCACTTGGTGAAGTAGTCAGTCGCAACTATGATAAACGCATGCCTCTTGGACGAAGGTGGATAGATTTTGCCTATTAAATCCATTGCCCATCCCCTGAATGGCCAAGGTTTTATCACTAGGTGGAGGTTTTCGGCTGGAACCCTTTGAATTGGACCATGCAGCTGACACGCCTCACATCCTTTGGCATATTGATAACAATCAGCTGTGATGGTAGGCCAATAATATCCATGTCGGTATATTAGCCATTTCATCGTGGGTCCAGCCCTGTGAGATCCACAGATTCCTTCATGTACTTCCCCCATGACCTTCATGGATTCCTCTTTATCAATACACTTGAGTAGCACTCCATTGATGGCTCTCCTGTAAACTTCATTGTCTACCAATACGTATTTGAGTGCTTTCTGCTTGAGTTTGAAGTCAGTACTGCTTGAAGGATCTTTAAGATAGTCGATTAACTCTTGTTTCCAAGAGTCGATCGCTCCTATTGGTGCACACTCCCAGATTGGGTACTCTTCATGTTTTACTTTGACTATCATGTCTTTATACCCTGAGGCCTGTTGAGCCAAATCATTAGCCTCTTCATTCTCTTCTCTAGGAATGTGATGTACTACTGCATCAGCAAACAAGCGAAGTAGCTTGCTAGCCGTTTCATAGCATTCTTTCAAGTTAGGGTTATTGCATCTATACTCCCCAGTTAATTTGTTTATTACCATTGTGAATCTCCCATGACTTGAACATAATTTGTTTTCATGGTGCCAGGATCTTAAGCCCTAAAATCAAAGCTTCAGATTACGCACGATTATTAGAATACCCAAGATCCTGAATTTCCAACTTTTCCCAGTTGGATCAGTGATGGTGATGCCAGCACCTACCCCTTTTTGGGTTCGTGACCCATCAAACATCAGCACCCAAGGTTTCAAGTTAATACATGCAACGTGTTCGGCTAATGGGTCTTTGACTTCAAAACAAGGGTGTTGAGCCAGAAAATCGGCTACCGCCTGGCCTTTCATTGCTCTTAATGGAACGTATTTTAGCGCGAAAGCATTTAACTTAATGGCCCACTTCATCAGTCGACCCTGTAAGACAGGCCTATTAAGTAAATACCTAATAATATCAATTTTGCACAAAACCAATATTTCCTTAGGCAACAAATAATATTCGAGTTTTGTACAAGCATAGAACAATGATAAACATAATTTCTCAATAGGGGTGTATCTGGTTTCTGCATCATTCAAGGTGCGGTGAGATAGTATCTGACTCTTTCAACTCCATCATCGGCATCTGCGCCAAAGAAGGTAGATTGACTCTTCTTGTGACTATATACAATTTGAGTGGCCTTCACGACCTTTGGAGGTGTTAGCGGGAGGTTTGGCCAATGCTTGCTTAATTTGGTCAAAGGCACATTGTTGCTCCTTCCCCATACCATATCCTCCGTATCTTTTAATTTGTGAGGGAAAAAGCCTTCATTTTTCCAGCCGAATTGGCTATGAACCTTCTTAGGAAATTGATCTTGCCAATCAAACTTTGCAGCTCCTTCTTATTCCTAGGAGGTCTGGCTTCCAAGATAGCTTTCACCTTGTTCTTGTCTACTTCTATTCCTTGATGGTGGACCAAAAATCCTAGGAAATTGCCAGCTGCCACTCCAAAAGCACATTTGGCCGGATTCATTTTTAGCCCATGGGCACGCATCCTTTTCAGGGCCTGCTCTAGATCGACTAGATGGCTTTCAAAATCCTCAGACTTGACAACCACGTCATCTATGTATACTTCCATGGTTTTGCCGATCAAGTCATGGAAGATGGAGTTCATGGCCCTTTGATAAGTGGCTCCTGCATTCTTGAGCCCAAAAGGCATGACCACCCATTCGTAAATCCCCAATGCTCCTGGGCACCTGAAGGCTGTCTTGTGAGTATCTTCTTTTGCTAGAAAGATCTGGTTATACCCTGAGTACCCATCCATAAAGGTGAGAATGCCATGTGTAGCTGCCGCATCGACTAACATGTCAGCCACAGGCATAGCATACTCATCCTTTGGAGTGGCCAAGTTCAAGTTCCTGTAATCTATACATACTCTTATCTGGCCAGTCTTTTTTACGACAGGAACTATGTTAGATAGCCATTCAACATACCTGGCCGTTCTGATAAAGCATGCCTTCAGTAGTCTCTCAATTTCAGCTTTAATTTGAGGCATCAGTTGGGGATTGAACCTGCGAGGCGCCTGCTTGAACGATTTGTATCTCGCTTTGATAGGCAACCTATGTTCCACCAACCTTCTCGCCAAACCAGGCATTTCGAAGTAATTCTAGGCAAAGCAATCTTTGTACCGCTGGATTAATTCGACTATCTTACCCCGTTTGTCTTCCTCAAGCAATCCACTCACCTTCACGATTATGGGTTGTTCTGTCGTGCCCAAATTGATCTCAATTAAAGGATCTTCTGCCTCAAACGCGAGGCAGTCTTGTGAAGAGGGAATCTAATTCCATAGGCTCATTTGCACACACCTCATCGAGCTTGGCTGACCTTCCTCCCTGGAGAAGTAGTACCTCTCTCTTCCTCAGTGTCATAATCTTCCATCATGGCATCCATCGCTTTGGACTCGGCCATAAAGATTTCTAAGCGAGCCAAAAGGTCTTGAGTACTGGGATGCCCTACTCATGAGTTATCTGCTCATTGGTAGTGATTCGGCCTGAGATCTTAACTTGAACCCCTCATTAGTAAGGTTGCATGCTTTCCATACCCCTTCCTCATAATCCTCTGGGATGGCAATAGGCCCTAGGTGTGGGGAATAGAACAGGGCTTCCAACATTTTTACCTCGGCCGAAAAGGGGTTCTTATCTGCTTCGACTGTCTCCACGTTGTCTCCAACCCAAAACATGAGCTTCTGATGAAGAGTGGAGGGGACACACTGACTTGTATGAATCCAGTCCCTTCCCAGAATCACGCTATAGGAAGGTTTGCCATCAACCACGAAGAAAGCTGCTTTGATGGTCTTGGAGCCTACTGTGACTTCAGCTATCAAGACTCCAAGTGCCCTGGAAGGTTCCCCCAGGAAGTTGGACATTTTCATGTTGGTGGGAACTAGGTCCTCAAGACTTTTTCCCAGTTTTCTCATGGTTGTCACAGGCATGACATTTAGCACAGCCCCTCCATCCACGAAGACCCTTCCAAAAATCTTCCCATTAATATAGGCCCTGATGTAAAGGGGCTTCAAATGTTTCATCATCTCTTCTGTAGGTTTCTCAAAGACTACCTTGGTGACCTCATCAGCCGGTGTATCGGCTAACGTAGCCCATTCTGCTTCTTCAGCAAACACGTCCCCCTCCAAACCTCCTGGTTGTGGGCTGTTTGCCCAGAATTCTTCTGGGAATAAGCTGATAGCCTCTATCTCAGCCCGGCCAGTCGTCAGTCTCTTCATTGAACAGGAGATCCAACAAGGAGTCTTCCATGATGTCATCTTGTTCCCAGTGCATCTCTGGGATCACTGAACCTTCTACAGTGATCGCCTCTTCATCTACATCGACTGCGGCGATCAGACCCTCTGCTTCAGGGACAGGTTCCTGTTCAGTAGTTGGCTCTACATTTTTGGGCACTTCTTTTTCCTCAGCCCCCTTAGCTTCCGACTTCGGGAAAGCCTTATCCAATGCTTCACTAACAGTTTCTAAGGGGATCTCCCTCTTCTCGCTATTCTTTACATCGGCTATCATCTGCAGAGTTTGTTTCATCTTCTGGACAGACCTCATTCTCTGCATCCTTCTCTTTTGGGTTCTTGTCAGCACGGCTGGTATCGCCTTTTTGTCCTTGGCATACTTATTCAAGAACCAGTGTCTTTCTGTGACATTAGCCGGGGGTTTCAGCATTTTCTGTGTTTTTAACTTCTCATCATTCCTCACTGTTATCTTTAGGGAGGACATTCCTCCTTCTACAGTGAACTCGGCTATCCTTCTCTTATCCCTGGGAATAGGCTCCTCATCAATCCTGGGTAAAGATAGCCTACCACTTTCTCTAATGGTTGGCCGATCTTGCCCCCCAGTTTTTTCGATAGGTGCCTTGCCTTTCTCTTTGTCAGGATTCCCTGTTGGGGCCTGGCAGTGTGTAATGTAGTGTTTCACCAATTCCTGGGTGAGCCTACCTGGTTTGGGTGGCTTGCCCCCCTTCCCAGGTCTTGCTTCTGGTTGGGGGGTTTCCCAGTCTGTCAAAGACGGAAACCCTGGCATCTTGAGGTCCCAGTCGATCGAAATGGGTTGAATCGGCTGGTCCCTTTTTGGCCTCGGACTTGTTGCCGCAGATATCCCGTGCTTGTGGGTCGCCCTTCGTCATCAAGTCCTCAGAATGAGACCATACCTATCCCAAGGGCAGGAAAAGGATCAGTATCCACTGTCATTTCTGCAATTCCTTTGTCTGCAAGCTTGAACCTCCCCTCCTTTATCCCCTTCTGAATGGCCTTCCTAAAAACCATGCAATTTTGAGTTGCGTGATTATAAGAATTGTGCCACTTGCAGTATTTCTTGTCCTTCAACTCCTCAGCAGGTGGGATTTTGTGCCCATCCAGCAGCCGAATTTGCTTATCCTTAAGCAAGTAGTCAAAGATCTGGTCTGCCTTGGAGATATCGAAGGAGTATTCTGTCTTGCCATCTCCTGAACTTGGCTCTTTTCCTTTGGCAGCTCTTAGGGCAGGGCAAGTACAACCTTTACCCTTCACTATTTCAGCTGCCATGATATCTGCCGTGGAATCGGCTGAATCATCATTAGAGTCCTCAGCTTCTACAATTGATACCAACTGAGGGCCTCTCCCCCTACTGGCTCGCCTCTTTTCTTTCTCCTGGATAAATTGCTCAATGCGAGTAGCCCTTGAGACTAACTGGTTCATGTCAGTGCAAGCTTGGCCGACTAGCTTTTCCTTGAGTTGGGGATGCATGCTGCCAATGGCCATGGCTGCATATTCTGCCTCAGGGAACTGCACTGAACATTTCCCATCCATTTTCCTGAACCTTTCCATAAAATCAGCAGCCGATTCATCTACCTGTTGCCTCAGGTTCATGAGATCACCGCGATGACTTGAGGTTGGGGCGATGAGAATCTGTCATGAAAGCACCTCTCCATATCGACCATGTTTGTATAGAATTAGGTGGCAAAGAGGAATACCATGTAAAAGCTGTTCAGGTAAGTGACAAGAGCAGTGCAATTTGTGGTACTCATTCTGGTTCCCTTCACCACATTAGGCGATAAACACGCCTACATGCTCCATAGTCGATTTGCCATCTTCCTGGAGAAAGTAGCAAAGTCCTGAGTCTGTATCCCCAGGCAGAGGTACCAATCTATCCACCCACTCGGGTAAGGTTTCTGTAGATTGGGCGATCCAGAGGCTTGACTACACACCAAAGTATTTTTGATGGTGTCTGCAATGACTAGGGTCTAGCATTTGTGAACCCCTGGCCTCACTTCTCCCAAAGTAGGGGCAGCGATGCGTGGTTCTTGTCTCCAAGTTGGGGATGCGCTGGGATACTTGTTACGGAGGATTGGGATAGCCTGGTTGATTAAACAATGGATGTGGGTAAACCCCATGTTGCTCCATGTTTCCTTCGTGGGTGCCCTATATTGAGTTCAGGCACACTTGTGTTAAATGGTAGAGGTGGGATCTGTCCCCATGGCGCTCGCCATCAAACCAGGTGCCCTTGGAGGAGTTGACCCCATTTGAGTGCCTACGGATACTTGAGGATAGGATGGGTAGAATGGAAGATTAGCCGTCTGGGTGGAACCTGGTTCCATGGCTGGCGACTGCATATCCCCAGGTGGTCTTATACCACCCAATCTCAGATTAAGAGTTTGCCCCCAAGATATCGTGGGTTAGTCGCTGCAATGAACCATAAGGTGAGCATATGGCATAGCTGCGGCATACCAATTGGTCCCATCGCATCCGGTGGCCTCCTAGCCATCTGCACCTGTCCAAAATGAAGGTTGGCGTGGTTGTTCACGTCATTCGCCACCGGTTGCCCTCCAGTGTTCAACGTGGCAAGAGCACCATGCTGGGAATTAATTGGATTAGAAGGTACCTGTCCTATATTAATTTGAACTGAGTAGGTCGGCTGAATGTAGGTAATTTGGCTTTGTGCACTGCACGAGTCATGTTAATTTGAACCTGAATTGGTCACTTTGGTGCACTCTTTGGATGACGAGTCCTGCCTGGGTAGGGTACCCCACTTGCGTTGGGACAGCAGAATTGATAGAGCTTTCACTTGCGCGAGCCCTCCTGGCCTCTGTCTCCCTGGCCTGCTGTACTTCGTTATGCACCATGGGTTTCACAATATCAGCCAACTGTTGCGACACTTAGTACATGATATCATTGATTCCCAAATCGAGTTGTTGGCGTATAAACGAAGTGGTCATCACCACCGGGGTCTCATTGAGCTCGTTGGGTTGAGTTTCGACCTCCATCTCGCCTTGTACTTGCTCTTTGGTGGAACATTGCTTCCACGGGATGGGCTTCCTTCAACCGGTTTTCTGGGATTGCTCTTTGCCGTCATATTGCTCAAACTCTTGCTCAACGCAAGTGCATACGCCATCGTAATCGACCTGGGATTGAACGTGTTGATTCGTTCACCTTTTGTCCCACCGGGCGTGCCAATTTTGTTGTCTCGAATATCAATTAGTCGTGGATCGGCTAACTTTCACAACGGTGATTCCCTTTTCTTCAAGCGATTACGCCAAGGAAGGAACTCTGTTCCTTAGCTATGGGTCCCTTAACTCACTCCAGAAAGGTTTAAGTCAGTGAACTAAGATAAAAATTGGGACGCAAAGGTAAACATAAACTGCGAATAAAAGCTTTGAGCGAAAAAATATAAGTTATTTGATTGATCGATCTTTTTAAAATGTATGTACAACTGGGTATTTATAGTAGCAACTAAGAACTATCCCTATCTACCACGTTCAGTTGGCTAACACTGATACATTCCTAGTTGGCGATTATTGGTGAGTCGTGCCATGCCCCACTAACCACGATCCTAAAAACTAGGCGCATTAGTGCATTGTGGCCACGTCCTTTCAACCAACGGTCCTCTATGTGCAAAGATCTCCTCAGATTCCCTCGCTCAGCTCCTAAAACCATGGGGAACAATCTTAATCAGTTTTTCCTTGGATATTTAATTAATTCAAAATTACTCCCACATCACTCGACTTGTGGAGCAAGAATCTGATCCCATACGTGACTCCATGCTATCCCCATGGGCCTGAATATCTTCCTTGAAGCCCAATCAGTCCAAGGCCCATGTATAGCTTCCAATTTCCTGCTTTCGAACCTATCAGCTGACACGCCGTATCGACTGGTAGGAACATCGGCTGATGAGCAATCGACTATTTGATCTATTCGACTGGGACTAGCTTCGGCTGGTTCTGATGAATATTTTGGGTGTAAACAAGTAGTTAAGTTGTATATGTAATAATGTCAAATTTTAGAGGGCTTAAATACCATTTTAGTCCTTTAACTTATTTTTGAGGTTCAACTTGGTCTTTTAAATATTTTTTTGGGCTAAATAAGTCCTTTAAGTTTTTAAGTTAGACTAAATAGGTCCTTTTCGGCCTTTAATTTTTAAGTTAGGCCAAATAGGTCCTTTAATTTTTTAAGTTAGGCCAAATAGATCCTATATGGAAATGACTCGTTTGACCCTACTTTAAAATTTAAATGACTTATTTGGTCCAAGTTAAAAATTTAAAGGACCTATTTGGCCTAACTTAAAACTTAAAGGCCGAAAAGGAGGACCTATTTGGCCCAACTTAAAAACTTAAAGGACTTATTTGGCCCATAAAATAGTTAAAGAACCAAATTGAACCTCAAAAATAAGTTAAGAGACTAAAATAATATTTAAGCCAATTTTAGAGTCTAATACAAAAAATAATATTTAAAAACGTATCAAGTGCGCTTCAGTCCATAATTACTTACGGAGTTATATACATACTTGAAAGCACACAACATAACACGATAGAACACATGAATAGATCTGGATTTTGAAAAGACACAAAACAATGAAAAATTTAAACATGGGTTGTTATAGGCTATTTACATGTTTGGATAACAACCTGATAATGAAAATTTGCATGATCCCTTCGCATGAGCTCCACAGCTAATTCATACAATTATTCAAAATAATCAATTGAGTTAATCAGCATAAATATAAAGTTATCAAACATCTAAAAAGCTAGGTTGGGACTTGGGAGTGATGAAAATGTGCATCCAATATTTTATTGAGGAAAATAATCCAGCACTACAGATTAATTGATTACAAAAATGATGGTTGATAATAATGACTGGCTAGTAAAATTGCAGGTAAACCAAAGTATTAACAAAAATAATCCGGCAAGCCATTAACACCCTAAATTCAAAGATTAGAAGCATAAGGTAAACCAAAATAATATAGAAATGACCTCTATTTTCTGTTTTCACTCTCAAATGCTATTCAAGGCTTGTGAAAGAAAAGCGACTCCCTAATAGTCTCATGCTCGATAACAAAACGATCAAGAGTTCTGTAATAAAATAAGAAATTATTAAATTACACAAAAAGAACAATCTTCTCAACTTTCATTCTCCTAATTCACAAAAATAATAGCTTAACAGGTAAACAAAGGAAAATAATGTCTGAGATCATGCACAATTCTTGCCGAATTACCTCATTCATTAATTGTTAATTGTTAATAGAAAACATGCATCAACATTAAATTATCGGGTGCATTACACAGAGATTTTGTAGTCGCTCCTGCACATTATGGGATGCCAACATCTCTTTCCTTCTGCCTTTACACCAAGAGCAACATAAAGTAAATTATCATTCATTTCATTTCCCCATGTCAGTGTTTTTATGGTACAATAATTTTTGTGAAGAAAAAAGAGAAGAAAATACACAACTGTTATAAGGGTATGATATTCTTGAATCCAGAATTCGTACCAGACACTACCACATTCTGATGTGTCATCTTCACTGTAGATAAAACCCAACAAACTGCATTATCAGGTTACAAATATTTGTACAAAATTTGAGAATGTCAAGGAAAGGTAATGTATTCAACCTTGAGGTTATATATAGCAGAGAAGGACACGAAACAAAGAAGCAAATATATCACAACTTATTCAAAAGATGAATCCGAGCGAGCATAAAAATAGGTGCTTGGAGGTGGGGTGCGATTGAAATGGAATGCAAAAGAAAAGAAAGAAGCAAAGTTGTAGAGGCAGAAAATTGGGGAGAGAGTGGGGGAAGAGTCAAACCTCTGCCTTTGACTCCAAACCCATATTACGTCCATTGTGTCCTCCAAAGTGGCGACGTCGAATGGTTTGCAGCTGCCGCTACCCAACCATAACGTTATTAGAGGAAGAATTTGCTGAGAGGAAGAAGTATTGACTTTTTACGAATTGAAGAGAGCATGAATATAGCGGACAGAGCCCCTAATTGTGCGCATAGGAAGGGAAATTTCAATGCTAATCCTAATTGTGCAAATAGAATTGTTTTGGGAATGATTTGAATGAAAATTCAAATTTCAACATGTATTATTACAATTAATGCCAAAATCATTGGCCCGATTCTGATTGTTATCCATCCTAGAATGAGTACGGTTTTTTTGGGTATTAGAAATGAATACAATATTAAATCCCACTATATTGATTATTATGGTGAAATTTTTAAGCCCAAAAATGGATCCTGAGATTTTGATTCCAAATACTAAATGACAGCATATTTGAGCTCCTGCCTAATCTTGAAATAAAATTCTTCTTTAATATAGTAGTATTTTGAATTCGTATGGTTCAGGTGCCTTAATTGCAATTTTCGATTGACAATTTTTTTACCGGAGTACTACAAACATATTGTATGATTTGATAATTATTGAAAGAATGAGACTTGGTTCAATATAATAATGACCTTATTTATCCTTTGTAAAATCTTTATCTGTATATTCCATTATTAGTAACTTTTAAATTCAATCAAATAATTTTAATACAATAAATTACTATTATTTGACGGTATCAATTGTCATTAATAGCATCATAATTATATTGTGAAAAACAGTAAAATGGTTATTAAACACGCTAATTGAAACAGTTTTGAATTATTTCCATTTTTAAATATAATTTTACTGAAAATCTTTACTATTTCATAAATATAAATGTTTATGATTATGATTTTTCCCTTTCAAAAAAAATGATTATGATTTTGCATAAACACATATACTAACGTAAATGTATATATTCAATATTTAATATATACGTCTCACTTTTAAATTTTTTTTGGGGACATAAATATATATACTAACATTTAATTCAAATGGTGGGAATATCCAATTTTGGTTTTTCATTTATCCGAGAAGTCATTACAGTGTAGTAACAAAATATAACATGAAATATCACCTAAAAAAATATAACATGAAAATGAATAATTCTTATGGTATTTTTTTAAATTCTGGTAATGAAAAATAACCTGTCATATATAATGTTTAGTTCAAAAATAATTAAATCACATAAGAAATTTATATAAATCAAGATTTTATATTGATGTTCGTCAGCCGAGCATTTAAAAACTAAATTGTCTGCATTTTTTTATGAATTAGTTACTTTATAATAATATGTAAAAATAAGTAAATTACATTATATCAAAAGATTAGTTAAAAATAATGTTATTTCAAATTTAATCATAATTTACACGTAAGCGACACGTAATAATATTTATGTAACTGATGGATGACACATGGCAAAGATTTCCTAAAATAGGATAACACCTTGAACAGAAATAAATGACGTTTTCTTGAGAGATTGACACTTGAAAGAGAATTTAATGAGGTTTATTTTTAATTGTATATATTATTATTATTGATATCCTTGTTATAGTTGTAGTTGATATTATTGATCTAATTTAAAGAGTTCTATTATTATATTTTGACAATTATTAGTTAATTTAGTTTTTACAAAAGTGATGCTTTCTATATAGGAGGTTGGATTTTAGACGCGTACCATAATTACTTTGGCAAAACTTGTGTATAAAAATCATTCTACTTGAGGATAAACATGGTAGGTGATTTGTAAAAGTATTGTCTATAAATGAATACCTTTGTAAAAGAGAAATTTGAAATTAATTGATTGGAATTGAATTTATTATAATGCATATGACATAGAAGCATATTGGAACAATATTTTTATGTTGATCAACTGTAATTTTTGTTTGAGTTATATCACAAAGGTTAGAGAATATTAGGAGAGAGTTGTTAACAAATGCTCCTTAAAGTTATAGAAAGACTATAAGAAATCAATAAGTATTACATATGTGGCGAAATGAAGCAAATAAAATGATTTTTTTAGAGTTACTTGTCTACATTTTTTATACACTTCTTTATAAACCACATTTGAAAATATATCGTACATGTGACTATCATTGTCACAAATAAGGATTACAAACCACTACATGAAATTATTCGTAATAGTGCAACACATTTTCATAACAATATTCCATCACCAATTTAGTATCCACTTTGAGAATTTTTTTATTTGTTCAATATCTGAACTTGAAGAGCTAGATAGAAGCTATACGTTTTTAACTAGAGTGATAAAAGACAAAATTTTCAAAGATAAGACACAATAATGCTTGCATGTACAATGATTTCATTTGTCCCATTTTGTAATAGAAGTACAAACATAACATAAAGAATATTTTCAAAAGTCAATAACATATTAACTATTTATTATAAGATTAAAAATTAGACTTTCAATATATTAGTTACCAATCATCAATCTCAAGAGTAAGGTCAATATATTAAATGAACAATTCAATAATAAATATTTTGATAGTATTCACTTATTTATAAATTTGTCTAGAATTAGCGAGAGAATTATATTTTTCTATTTCTTTTATTAGAAATGTATTATCATATTTATTTCTATTTTCAATTTTACTCACCTTTGAAATTTTTGAAATTTAAAGGATTATTCATTATATGAGGAATGCTACGGACACTCTCTTTGATACAAATAACGTTAATCTTGACGTATCTTGATGACATAGCAAATGATCATAGATTAATGTTAAAATTTACAGATATGATCTATATGATAGTAACTTTCAATCCAATGGTTGATTTTGAAAAAAAAAGTGTGACGTGGCTCAATCATTGAGAGAGTGTTTAAAATAAAATGTCAAAGAGAGTGTCCGTAGCATTCCTCTTCATTATATATATATATATATATTTTCAAAAATTTGAAATATTTTCTATAACTCATTTGTTGATTCAAAATATCACATAAATCAAGAAATATAATAAATATTTTTATCTAAATTAAGTTTTGAAATATTTTATCAGTATAATATATTATATTTCTATAATAACTTTTTAATTGAGTAACAAAATATATTCTTAAAATAATAATAAATATGTATTGGAAGTTTTGAAAATAATAATTAATTCTCAAACATTAATTGTAAATGAACAAAAAAAATAAGTATTTTGCAATTCATTCCAAATTAAATTTGGGAGGTAATATTTTTTTGTTATTTTAGTAGATAAATCATATTTAAAACATATTTAATACATCAATTACCACATACAATTTTTTTTTTACCACATACAATTCAACTATCTCGTAATTAATTACAATTTAATGCAATTAATTACAATTTAATGGGTTAATTACATTTTTAACCTCAGTTAAGCAGGAAAATTTTCCTTCAGATTGTACTTTCCTTTTATAAATAAAAGATTTCAATAAACAAAAATTTATAGCAAAACAACTTTTTTTATTATTTTTTTTTTCAACCCATCTTCACCTATCATATAATTTGTTTTTGGATAGACTATGGACATACAACTTGAAAGTAAAACTATTATTAGAGAATATTTGATTTCGCTCAGACAAAAAAAAAAAAGATAATATCTTCTTTTACCAGTAAAAATAGAGAATATTTGATTTCGCATAGTCCTTTTTTTACTGGAGATTTCGCAAGTCCTGTGATATACTTATCCCTTTTTATACAACTTCAACAAAAAAAATCTCTTCTATCAAAAACAAAATATCTTTTTATACATACTTTTACAAATTTTAGTGGATTAGAAGTTTATCAACATATAGATTGATACATTTTTTTTAAAAAAAAAATCTACGTATAGATAGATTAGAAGTATATATCTCTTTATAAAAAAATTATCTCTTTTATACAAATAAATCTTTTCTGTGACGTAAGATAGATTAGAAGTAAGCTTCCAGTTAAAAAAAAAAGAATTAAGCAAATAAAATAGATTTTTTTTTCAGGAAGCAAATAAAATAGATAGATACTTATAAAAAAAGATAGACTATATTATTAGAAGATATCTTCTTTTTTTTACTTATACTACCTCCTGTTTTTATTATAAGAAATTTGTTTGTGTATTTTTTGGTTCTAATAATTATAAGAAAAACTTATTTCAAAGTGCATTAATTACTATAATTCTTTTTATATTCCTATTTAATGTAAGATATATGTTTACTAGAAACTATCATAATAGATATAAAATATTTAATGCTAAGGATATACTTGAGATATCATATCAATTTTATAACATTAAATAAGCTCATTGATTTTGGTGATTTTTGTGTCATAAAAATTGTAAGATTATTATAAATATTGATAAATAAATATTAAGGTAACCTAAACACAATTTTTCTAATTAAGGTAACTCGTGCACAATATACTCCTGCGTTACGCGTCTAACTGTGCAATGCATGTAATATTTATACTATTATTATTATATTTTCTTTTGAAAAGTATACTATTATTATTACCAAAATAAAAAATAAATAACTTCATTTTATGAATATTACAGAGACACCCCATCAAAACTCCATACATACTCGTATGCATATTCAGCGTGAGCTTTCTAATAGTGTTATGTTCAAAAAATAATTTGTTGTTTTACATATATATATATATATAAAGATAAAGATATATTCAATTATATCTCATCATATAAAATATTGTAAAAATATTGAGGACAAAAAAATTGTGAAAATATTTTAAAAAGTAATTTAACAAGGTGACATGATACATGATTTTTTTTTATATTGGACTTTGATATATAATAATAATAATAATAATAATAATAATAATAATAATAATAATAATAATAATAATAATAACCAATCATTTAATAATACTATTTTATTTAATAATATTATTTTTATTTAATAATTATTTTTTAATATTAAATGGTAAAATGTATTAATTAATATTTATTTAAGTGATTTGACAAAATTACTCTCAAATATTATTGCTTTTATATAATAATAATATTGCTTTTATATAACAATAACAATTATAACAAAGATAAAGATAAAGATCTTAATCTCCAAGTTTTTTTTTGACTGAATCTTAACCTCCAAGTTTTTTTTTTTTTTTGACTAAAAAATTATCCTGACCTACAAGTTATGAGAGTAAACTAATAAACTAATATTTCACCCAAAAAAAAAATAACACTAATAAACTTTCCCGAATTGTTACCGAAATCACCGACCTAAATCCCGCGCCGCCAGTGTATCCCACAACCGGCAGAAAACCCTAACCAGAAACTATTGCGCTATAAGTATCACTGCCCCCTCACCTTTGCTCTCACTCGCAGTCGCACAACTTTCCTGAGTTTCCCCTCTTCAATCGTTCTCTCTGTTTAGCGCTTCCCTTTCTCCCAGGCCTCTCCATTCCAAGGTGAAGCCTCTACTTCCTTCTTCATTCTATGTTTTGTTCCTTCGTCATTGTTCTGTTTCTTTTTCCCTTCAAATGCCGTTCTGAGGTTTCGTAACTTTCGTTTGTGATTTTTTTAATTACAATGTCCGTGAGTTTTCTGAATATCTTAATGCGATTATTAAACGTTTAACATAGATTTCATGTTTTTTGATTTGTAAACGTTGTTCTTTTTTCACCCGAATTGTAAACATTGTCCTGTTCCACACTTTCACCTTATTATTATTATTATTATTATTATTATTATTATTATTATTATTATTATTATCGTGTCTCAGAAAGGTTTTGTTGTTGTTGGACATTTTTAACTAATAATGGTGATGTTTATGTTTGGCGCAGCTGTGACAATGGGCAAAGAGAAGGTACACATTAACATTGTGGTGATTGGTCACGTTGACTCTGGAAAGTCAACGACAACCGGTCACTTGATCTACAAGCTAGGTGGAATTGACAAGCGTGTGATCGAGAGGTTCGAGAAGGAAGCTGCTGAGATGAACAAGCGTTCATTCAAGTACGCTTGGGTGTTGGACAAGCTCAAGGCAGAGCGTGAGCGTGGAATCACCATTGACATTGCCCTGTGGAAGTTTGAGACCACAAAATACTACTGCACTGTCATTGATGCTCCTGGACACCGTGACTTCATCAAGAACATGATCACTGGAACCAGTCAGGCTGATTGTGCCGTCTTGATCATTGATTCCACCACTGGTGGCTTTGAGGCTGGAATCTCTAAGGATGGTCAGACCCGTGAACATGCTCTTCTTGCTTTCACTCTTGGTGTTAAGCAAATGATCTGTTGTTGCAACAAGGTATTATTATTGCCATGCCTTTTAGTTGTTATTGTTGATAGTTTGTTTCATGTTACTGCTTTTGAGATTTGAGATTTGTTGTTATTGATGGTTTGTTTCATGTTACTAGTTTTGATATTTGTTATTGATGATCTGTTGTAGTATTTTACACAAAATAACCATTTTTTTAAATAACCACTTTTGACAATTTTTGAAGGGTTTAGGGTTTAGGCTTTTCACAATAATGTGGTAGATTAATTGAGGTTGAAAAGTGATTTTATATCAAATGTCAAGGTCTTAGGAGCCAGTTTAAGTTACTGGGCATGGGTTCGAATCCCATTCTTGACATTCTTTTATTGCATAAAAAAAGTGATTTTTATGATTTCTATTCAAGTACAAATATTAATTTACATGTTATATAAAAATCTCTAAAAAAATTTGACTTTTTATATGCCTGTTAATCTTGTTGGTTGTGTTCAAGTATTTGAGGTTTTTTCCTTGCCATTCATTTATTTCATTAAATTGTTTTTTTATGATCCTATTACAAACACAAATTAATTTATATTTTATATAAAAATCTCTAATAAACATTATATTGTGTTGATTATATTGATTTGTGCTCAAAGAGTTTGAGGTTTTTTTTTTGTTTGTTATTTGTAGATGGATGCAACGACCCCGAAGTACTCTAAGGCCAGATATGATGAAATTGTGAAGGAAGTGTCATCCTATTTGAAGAAGGTCGGTTACAACCCTGACAAGGTTCCTTTTGTTCCAATTTCTGGATTTGAGGGTGACAACATGATTGAGAGATCCACAAACCTTGATTGGTACAAGGGTCCCACTCTTCTTGAGGCACTAGACCAGATCAATGAGCCAAAAAGGCCTTCTGATAAGCCTCTCCGATTGCCACTTCAGGATGTGTACAAGATTGGTGGTATTGGAACTGTGCCAGTTGGTCGTGTTGAAACTGGTGTGATCAAGCCTGGTATGGTTGTGACTTTTGGCCCCACTGGACTACAAACTGAAGTTAAGTCCGTTGAGATGCACCATGAAGCTCTTCTTGAGGCTCTTCCAGGGGACAATGTTGGTTTCAACGTGAAGAATGTGGCAGTGAAGGATTTGAAGCGTGGTTTTGTTGCTTCTAACTCCAAGGATGATCCTGCAAAAGAAGCTGCTAGCTTTGCCTCTCAGGTTATCATCATGAACCATCCTGGTCAGATTGGTAATGGTTATGCTCCAGTGCTGGATTGCCACACTTCACACATTGCTGTGAAGTTTGCTGAGATATTGACCAAGATTGATAGGCGATCCGGGAAGGAGCTCGAGAAGGAGCCTAAGTTTTTGAAGAATGGCGATGCTGGGATGGTGAAGATGGTTCCCACTAAGCCTATGGTGGTTGAGACTTTCTCTGAATACCCTCCTCTTGGTAGGTTTGCTGTGAGGGATATGCGTCAAACTGTGGCAGTTGGAGTCATCAAGAGTGTTGAAAAGAAGGAGCCAACTAGTGGCAAGATTTCCAAGTCTGCTGCTAAGAAGAAGTGAACCGTGCATGTTCATCGTAGGATTTCCATAATTTGTTGCTTTCGTTATTTTTTTAGTTTATTGTTTCCTAGTTTTTTGTCATCTTTATTGGGTGGCCAATCTCAGAATTGGGTGCTTGATAGACGGTGGCGATGCTAGAACTTGAATATCTTGTTAGTTTTTCCTTTCTTTCATTGTTTTCGAGGTGCTTCTGGCTATGCTGTGAAGCGGCACAATAGTTTTGTTTGTCTTAAGTTTAATGGCGATATAGACCATAATTTTCTTCTTAGTTTTCTGTGTTCCTTCCTTTTTAATTCGTCATTTGCTTTTTTGTTTTTTTTTTGGGTATTTAATTCGTCAATTGCTTTTTACTCCGCTAATTTTGCACATAGAATTTGGTCAAAATGTGCTGCGGGTTAATCTCGTGAGGAAAAATTCGTAGTCATGAAAAGGATAGAACTTACCTCTACAAGACACTTATAAGAATAGTTATAATTAATGTTTTTGAAAACTTTGACCGGGGAATAAATTTTGAAATTTTAACATAAATGTTAAGTAATATATTTAATAGGCTTAAATGCATTTTTGGTCATTCAATTTTCTCAACTTGGTGATTTTGGTCCTCTTTATTTTATTTTTTACGATTTTGGTCCCCTAATTTTTTCAATTTGGTGTTCTTGGTCCCTATGTTTTTTTAATTACACTTTTAGTCCCTTAAAAATCGTGGATTGTGTATTTTTTGTCACACACTTTCCCAAAACCCAAGATTTTGGGGACTAAAGGTGCAAAAATTCATGATTTTGAGGTATTAAAAGTGTAATTATAAATAATGGAGACCAAAATGTCAAATTGAGAAAGTTGAAGGACTAAAATCGTTAAAAATAAAATAGGGAGACTAAAATCACCAAATTAAAAAAGTTAGGGATAAAAAATGCAATTAAACTTATTTAATAATATCTCACTAAATTTATGATATGCGAATCAAGTCCAGTTCTTTATATAAAGTTATAACCATAATATTATGCCTTAATAAATAATTATAATATTATAATTGATTTCATTCAATCTTAAAATTTAAAACATGTATGTATTTTGCGGTTACGATGAAAAAAAGATAAAAGAGGTGAAGAGATTTCCAAATTTCTTCCAAATATTTGATATTTGATACCTATTTTATTTGTGTAGCGATAGATATTAGGCATAGAGGTTGGAATCTTCCTAAGATTATATTTCATTTTACTCTTTTAAAGTAATAGAAAGACTAGTTACAGCCCAGTGGTTACTGGTTGGCTTATGTGGCTAAATTTTCCTCATAAACCAGTAGTATACCTTTGCATACGCACGGATAACGCCGCATTGGTTGCTATGAATTTTTTAAATATGTATTAATTGAAATTAAATATTAATTGCTAAGTTTTTTATCTCAAATATTTGAAATATAGTAATCTCTATACTAATATTAATTGTATATAATAATAACATGACACAAAATACAGTTAACCAAAACTCTATGTTATGAACAAATAATTTTGTTTATACTAATGAGATCATTGTTAATATACCAATAAACTCAATAAAAATCATTACATATATCCCCGTCAGAAGTCAAAAGAAAAATAATCATTTAGAAATAATAAATATCATACATGCATAAAATTGATATGTGCCTAGAAGCAATGAAACTATACCAACAAATTCAATCCAAATCATTACATGTTTCCCTGTCAGGACTCAGAATTGTGAATACATATATGTAACATACTAGTATTCTAACCCGTGTCATGCACGGGTATGTAAACCTTATGGATGATTCTATAAATATTTTTAAAATATACTATTTGTTATATATGTTTCTTCTTTTGTTAGAATACTATATATGTATATGTATGTGTGTGTATATATATATATATACACACACACACACATTGGAATGAATCAAGTTATTGAGAGAGTAACTCTAAAATATAATAAAAAAAGAAAGTAACTTTAAAATAGTTACTCCACATCTTATCCATCTATTTTCTTTGAATCCAATGGTTCTTATTAATCGCTAATCCCTTTCACGTGAGTAAAAAAAAGCGATATTGGTATATTCCCTTTTTCCCGACTCTCGTACGCATATCTAGGAAAATTGAACACGCCTCTTTTTCTTGAAAAAACAGGGACAACTTTTTCGAAAACTTTTTAAGTGGTTAACGCAGTTCACACGCATGATTAATGAAGTGTTGGATTTAGTTAATAGATATATCAGGTGTTGCAACTGATTAAACATCATTAACCACTAATTTAAATGTTATTAATCATGATTTTCATGTGTTCAACTACATGCAGATTTGAACACCTGGAAATCAGGTTAATCACGTTCAAATTTGTGGTTAATGAAGTTCAATAGATGATTAAAAAGTTGCAACACCTGATATACCCATCACCAAATCCAGTTTAACCTATTAACCACATGTGTAAAACTGCGTTAACCATTTAAAAAGTTGTCGAAAAAGTTATCCCAAATTTGTTATTCAAATAATGAGACCGCTTATTAAGTCAGTACAATATTATAAAAAATCACTCATTTGATGTCTTTTTATTTTATTCTGGCTAATGAGAACCTTGGTAAATGTCGATGTTTTCTTGTATGATGAGACTACTTCAAATTTCAATTTAGGTTTGCAAATAGAATATTTTTCTTTATAAAATTCTCTCAAATTAACAACCACTCCTCAAAGGCATCAATAAAAAAAAGTTCTTCAAAATACAATGTTCTATTCACTATTTTTCCTCAATATAACAATTTTTAATCCCTTGTGCAGTATAGTTTGGATTTTAACCGATAATTACAGACTTTTGAATATCTCAATGTGAATT